>SRSE01001292.1:0-1236212 GCA_005024645.1 Planiliza haematocheilus | reverse complement strand
TCTACGCCATATTCACACCAAAGCAGAACTTGAACATCACCTCCAAATTCAGTGAGACCAGTAGATGAAACCCACGGAACGGACACAGTTCGGTGCCATGTCATGCTCAAGGTGAGTTTACTGTGAGTTAATAGATGTTTTGTTGTGCAGATTTGAAGAGGCACTACTTTGACAAGATCAGTGTTACAGAGAAGAAGAAATGCCTTTTCCTGAAGCATTTCAATACAATAGAGGTGTAAAGATGCTGTCCACAGATTTCTTCTGCTTCCTTACCATGACTAGTTGTTGAAACAAACATGTAGTTTATTGACCTGATCTGTCAGTTCTCCCTCACCACATGCAGGGCTTAATGAGTTAACTTTACTTTTTAATTTGTCATTCAGGGCGACTTTGAGGTGACAGTGGACTTGGCAAGAGACACCATAGCTAATCTGAAGAACAAACTTGAAAATGAAAGTGGAATCCCTGCACATGTCCTTCATTACAAGTAAGGCTTTATTACAATTCACTGACAGCATTAATGTGCGTATGTTAATGTGTATTAACAGAGACATCATGTGTTCAACACAGCATCAGCATTGTTTTTTAATGGAATTATAAACCTTATTTTCAGAGGTGAGATGGGCAGTGAAAACACACTGGAAAGTTATGGAATCTCAGAGGAGTCAACCATGTACTTCTCACTGTCCTCATTTTCTGAGGAGCCCCAACCTGACACTGCATTCTTCACTGCTGATGACGTTGTGCCCTCAGTCCAACAATCTCGCAAAGGAATCAGTGTCTTGCTGTCATCTCTTTATATGATCGTAAGGACTGTGCCGTACTGAATCAGTAGTTGTATTTACAAGTAGAATCACCTCTCTGATTAAATCACCGTTCACTAGCGAAGGATACGCATGCCACTAATGCATTTTAATACTAGACAAAACATGCTTATCAGAATTGTTTACATTCTGACTACATTAACTGTTTTAATATTTTTTCTTTCCTTCTAGAAGTACAAATTTGCAGCTGTAAATTTAATTGGTTATATACGAAAGTTAACTGGATGCAACCCCCTGGCCCAAAGTTTGTATCAATTACTCTTTAAGAATGAACCATCTCCAGCAACCAAAAGGTAAACTATTTAAATTATGGAATGCCAAAATTTTACTTGTGCTTATAATTACCAAGACAGAATGGTATTTTAATGCTTCAAGATAACAGTTTGTTTTCTGTTCTTTTTAGATCGCAGTGATTGAAGGCTTGTACATGCTTTTCAGAGAGCTTTTGCCAAACCTTGGAACAACACATGGGGACAAGATTGTTGAGGATCTTGATGTCTTTGAGTATTCAACACACTGCTGGGCATATCTCATGTCAGAAGCAAAGGTACTGTGGAATTAATGTGGACCCACGTTTCATCAGGCAAAGCACACCAGAGCATTGATGAGTCAAGTTTTTCTCCATGAAATTTAGGTTAGGATTCTGGGAGCTGCCTTTTTTTAGATTTTAAAAACTATTGCAACATTGGCATGATAGACGCGATAGCTTTCATTGTTCAGTGTGGGACCTGGTATCTTGTAATTTGGTGTCCTGTGACAAAGCCAACCCTATGGGCTTAGACTTGTTCTCTCTCAAGGACAACTATGGAAGAAATGACTGCTAAATTCCATGGCTTCTCTGTGTTCTCAAAACTTGACCTTAGTCAAGGCTACTTCTAGATTACCTAAGATAATGTCCTCCATGTGTGTAGGCATCCCTGGTGTGTCTGTGGTCCTCTGTATGACTTGGTGGTGTAAAACCCAACAGTAGCTTTTCCCTAATCCACAGGCCATATGATGGACCCAAAATTACTTACTCTAGCTGTGTGAACAGCTATGTAGCCTTAAGCTAATCAGTGATGCACCCAACTAGTGTCTACTGTACAAGCCTATGGGGGCAGTGCTATGATCTGGGGTTGCTGCAGTTGCTCAGCAACAATATGTGTCCAAAGAATGAGGTCAGCTGACTACTTGAATATACTGAATGACCAGGTTATTCCATCAGTGGATTCTTTCTTCCCTGATGACACAGGCGTATTCCAGGATGACAATGCCAGGATTCATATTAATCAGATTGTAAGAGAGTGGTTCAGAGAGCATAAGACATCCTTTTCATCAGAGGCGATTGCTCTAAGACTACAGGGGAGGCTCAGCCTCCCCTAAAATATCGCTGGCAATTTCGTCAAATACTACTTATTTACATTACTACTCAAACTAAAATGTGCTAGAACATGATCGACTTCGTGGCTACTTCTTATAATAACACAATCATTAATAAGTTTTAGCCGTTCGTCTATCGTGATTTTTTTTCTCATATTGCTGATTGGGCACGGCCCGTTTAAAAACCCACTGAGGCTCGGCTTCAATGGACTTTCAATGGGGCTTCAGAATGGGCCGATCTCAGGGCAAAAAAGCTGGACGTTTATTGGATAAACGCTGCAAAATCGTCACTTCCAGGGAAGCCGGGCGTCTCTGGGAGTCAATGGGCAGTGGGATGTACCTGGACGCCGAGCCTCTCTATGATGATTGGATGAACTGTTAACGTGGCTGGAACTCGTCGTGATTGACAGCGCTTTAAGACTATAGAGAGTGGAGGAGTTGTCGTCATGCTACAGCTTCTCCAAATACCGCTGTTTTGCTGTTTTATGTAAGCTTGTCCCTGTAAGGTCCATTTTCTTTCCCCTTAACTTTCTCCATTGCTTTACTTTCTTACTTTTCTTGTATCTGTCCCGCCGAAATAATAAACGCGTAAAATGTTTCGTCGCTCCTCCGTTAAATTCTGAGGGCGTTGCCCCTGGCAACCGATAGTGTCTCCTATCATCGTGGCCGACCGGCTCAGACCCCGCCCAAATCAACCCAGATCGGCACGTGACAAGCTCCGATAAGTGGCGAACCGTCTTCTCGAAAAATCTACAAGTCCAGCTGCCTTTTTTGAAACTTTTTGGATTACCATGACCTGGATGACTGCGAACCTTCACAGGACATAAATTAATGATGTATAATTGGCCAATTTTACAAACTGGGCTTCCCCTATTGAAAGACGAGCAGCCGCCAATGTACCGTACTATAATAGTACCACCTCACGTAACTGAGGTAACTTCACTGATAATGTGTTTGTGATTACAATTATACAACACAAATTCGTTAACGTTTTTGTGCGTTTTTTTTTTCAATGGTCATCCTTTGCAACTTGTGTAAATGTTGCATAACTGTTGGCTACTCAGCAGTAAATTTATTACATGTCCAAAAATCTGTTAAGGTTGCTGTAGGCAAGTCTTATAAAAACTAACTTTGTCATATTTGCTGAAACTGACCCTATCTGACCCTATTGGCTCCTCTGGCCCCTCCTACAGCCTGTAGCGCGATTTGCAAGACATCCAACGCTCCACACTCAGATGCATTCATGTCCGCATAAACAGCAGACGGACTCTCACTCTGTGGACAAAGCTGGTGGCTCTGCTGCTCCCGGGTCTGCGGAGAGAGCCGATCCCGGTGCTGCAGTCCCTGGCTCGGTGCTGCGGGACCTGCGCATAGCGCTGCGGTCCCTGCGCCCGGTGCTGCGGAACCTGAGCCTGGTGATGCGGTAGGCGATATAGTGTTGTAGCAGAGATAACTACTGGCGGGGATGAGAGAAAGGAACCGATCAGCTGGAGAAGCAGCAGGCCTCTGTGTCTGTAGAAAACTTAAGTGAGTCAATGTCTGTAGAAAACCGCTGTAGTCTGTAGTCAGACTTCATGTGTGTGAGGAGAGGACAGGGAATTTGAGTCAGACACAAATGGATGCTGTATCTGACATATAGCATCATTTGTGATGTTTCAAACAAAAAGACTGATCTCTACCCTTGGAGGAAATAAACGGGTTTCTGGATGAAACATTTAACAAATCGGTTTAAAGTGAGCAACTACTTTGGGGACACAAACAAATTCATCCAATATGTTAGTATTTTAAAGAAACGGGTTAGCCATGACCTCCTGGACGAAAAGAAACGCTACCGTCTAGACAAACGTCTGGCAGTCTTGAGGAAAGTACAGAAAGGCAAAACTGGTAAAAAAGCCAAGAAATAGAACAATGCATGATCACAGGGTAGCTTTTTTTTTTTTTTCTCTCTATGAAGAACCTAAAAATAGGATCTCTAAATATTAATGGAGGGAGGGACAGACATAAGAGGGCATTAATATCTGAAGTTGCAACTGAGGAAAAGATTGACGTGTTATTCCTACGGAAACACTGTTCAAGCAGATGAGACAGACTGGGGCTTATGGTGAGGGTGGGGGGGTCTTGTTTTTGAGCCACGGCTGTAATCGAGTGCAGGTGTAGCCATCCTGTTTTCACAGCACATCGTCTTATCACATGTTGTAGTTTCTGATGTAGGGCAGGATGCAAATCATACAAGTGTGGCGAGGAGTGGTAATTTTTACCCTAAATGAGGAGAAAACTTGAGTAAAGGGAACTAATCCGACAACGCCACCTGGGACTTACACCCCAAGATATGAAACCTACAACAATAAAACTATAAGGGCACAGGTTCGACCACTGAGGAGGCAGAGACCGTAGTTCTTTAAGGAACAAATGTTTATTGAAATTAAGGTAAAATCAATCCGGACTAAAGAAAAACTGGAAACTGGTGAGGCTGCTGAGAAAAAAACAATAAGGTGAGTATAAGACGAAAAATATTTTATTAACATAATCCAAGGAAACCTACAATAACACTAAAACCAAAATAACACATGGGCTGGGGCCTCAGGGGGAGCAGACTATGTGGCGTGCACCCCATCCTACTGGTACAGCACTATGAAATAAAACAAAACTCAAAATCACTCCAACACATGCATAAAAGGGTGCTCCAGTATCTACTTACAATAGACAGGGGTGCTCACCACTGTGTCCGCCTCCCACCTGACGACTCCCAGGCCGCACGGAAAGAAACAAGAAAACAGAAACTTCCTGAAACACAGCAAAAACGATTAACAAAACAAAAACCACAACCCAATTATTAAAATAATCTAACCATAAGCCCAAAATAAAGAACAGAAATATATTTTAACTTAAAGCTGGACCACAATGAATCAAAAGAACACAAACTTGGCAAAGAATTTGACCAACAAAAGAAAGGCTGGTCCAAAAAAGAAAACAAATGCAAACAAAAGAACAGAACAAACAGAACAGCAGGTGAACCACCTTAGCACTCAACCACCTGGAACCAGCAAGAGAGACTGAATGAAGCCATCTTGGAGCTTTAAATACTGCACCTGGGCAGAGGGGGAGGAGCTAAGGAGGTCACCCTGACTGAGATCCACTACACAAGCAACAATCAGAGAAACTCCATTTGTGTTTGTTAACATTTATGCTTACACGTCTGCTGTCGACCGTCTTGATCTCCTTCATAAACTTAATGACACTTTAAAACAGTTCAGTAGCAGTTCAGTAGTAGTGGTGGGAGGAGACTGGAACTGCACTACTAACTATTCAGTTGATAGGAATGCAGGAGAGCCTCATCCATCATCAGCCTCTCTTTAATCCAGTGTAGTTCTGGAAAACGATCTTGTAGATGTTTGGAGGAAACTCCATCCAACTAGCAGACAGTACACTTGGTGAAAGTCACTGAGGGCAGGGTTAGTGCAGCCAGACTGGATAGGTTCTATGTTAGTAAAACACACAGCAATAGATTAACTGCAGCCAACGTATCACCTGTTGGTTCTCAGATCATCATCTAGTAACTGTTCATTTTTCTTTAATGTTGCATCCCCAAAGATCTCCTTACTGGCATTTTAGCACCAGACTGATTCATGACGAGACCTTCTGTCAGTCTTTCTCTGATTTCTGGGGTCAATGGAGATGCAGGAAACCAGGTTTTGAAAGTTTAGGTCAATGGTGGGAGGTAGGGAAAACTCAGATTAGAATATTTTTTCAGCAATATACATCACACACAAGAGCATTAGAAAGGGATCATTTTGAAGTGTTAGAGAAGGAAATCAGTTTAGTAGAGGATGACCTAATTAGCAGACCAGTACCTGTTCAGAGAGGAATTAGGCAGGGATGTCCGTTATCTGGGATGCTATATACTCTAGCTATTGAGCCTCTCTTACATCAGCTCAGGCAGAGTCTGTCAGGGTTAAACTTGGCAGACAGCACTACAAATACAGTTAGTGTGATGACATCACAGTGTTTATTAAATGTCAGAAGGATATACAGATTCTCAAACAGAAACTAAAACTTTATCAACAAGCTTCTTCTGCTAGGGTCAACTGGTAAAAGTGTGAGGGACTTCTACTGGGAGAGTGGAGAAATAAAGAGCAGCCAACTTTACCAGCTGGGCTGCAGTGGAGCACAGAAGGGATGAAGGTCTTTTTCTAGGCAATGAGAACTTTCAGAAAAGAAACTGGGAGGGTCTAGTTGAGAAAATGTGTGCCCGATTGTCTAGATGGAAATGGGTTCAGCCCCAGTTGTCCTACAGGGGGAGGACTTTGGTTGCCAACAATCTGGTTGCGTCTATGCTCTGGCATCGTGTCACTGTTGTAGTTCCTCCAGACGATCTCATTACACAGATACAGAGGAGACTGGTGGATTTCTTCTGGGGCGGATATCACTGGATTAGATTGGCTGTGCTGTTTCTACCTGTGTCAGGGGGCGGTCAGGGACTGATTGACATCAAGAGTCGCATAACTGCATTTCGTCTTCAGACCGCGCAGCGTTTGCTCTATCAAACGCAGCAACCCTGGACTGAAACAGCATCTTCGTTGCTGCGTAGAGTGAAGACCCTGGTTTATGGTAAGCACTTGTTTCTTCTGGATCTGGATGGTGTGGATGTATCACAGACTTCCAGGTTTTACCAGTCAGTTCTCCGTACCTGGAGAACAATTTTAAACGCAAGGAGAGACTACTTCCAGGTATATGGGACTGTTGATGAAGAACCTCTATTCTACAACCCAGTCATACAGAGCAGGAGTCTCAGTAGTGTCAGTGTTCAGAAGATCTTTACAAAAGTTGGGCTGACGAAGCTGGCAGGACTGAGGTCAGAGGGTCAATGGAAAACTGCTACTCGGCTGTGTCAAGACACTGAAATAAAGACTCTGCGTTTCATGGATAACTGCTGGAGGAGGTGATGAACACACTTCCAGGTTCTTTTAGGAGAGCATTAGGGGCAGAGCCCAGAGAGGATCATCCGGTCATATTTCCTGAGTTGTCCATTGGTGCTGCAGTGGAGGAGCAGGAAGAAGAGGATGGGGTTCTGTTATCCTTCAGAACACCTGAACTGTCGACCTTCTCTGAAGCATCAACAAAGAGCTTGTATGCTGTGTCTGTGAAGGTTCTCAACAGAGCGATGTTGGCTGGTGTCAGAGAGTCGAGGTGGGTTGACGTGTTGGCGCCAGGTTCATCTCCCAGAGGTAGCTGGAGGTCCCTGTACAAACCTCCCATAGAGAAACGCAGTGCGGATCTCCAGTGGAGGGTGGTGCACGGGGCCGTGGCCACAAACAGACATGTGGCACATATAGATCACAGAGCAGGAAGTCAGTGTGGGTTTTGTCAGGCTGAGGAAACTTTACAAGATCTCTGGCTCAGATGTTCTAGACTAGCTCCTCTCTTTTCTTTGTTAGGACGGTGGGTGGGTGGTTTATCTTATCTATCTATCTATCTATCTATCTATCTATCTATCTATCTATCTATCTATCTATCTATCTATCTATCTATCCGTCAGATGTAGTGTATCTCCTTGTTCATATGCAAGAAAGAAGATGCTTTTACCCCCACACTTAATGTACTATTAAGTACTGACAAATTAGACAGCAACTATCTTCACAGAATTCTTATTTCAACAAACATGAAAAGCTGTCCTGGCCCCTTAGTCTCAAGTAAAAGTAAATCAGGCTTTCATTATTATATTGTGTTTTTGAGTTTATTTCACGTGGTGTCATTCAAATAAAATACAAGAACATGACTAGACTGAGATATATGCAAGCAAAAAGAGTCTTCGCAACTATTGTGTAACTCTGTGAATAATAAAATGTAAATTAATTTAGCAAAGCTAAAAGCTGTAACTATGATTATATGATGTGATTAATGAATACAAATTCTGCAATGATTGCAATAACTGTGTATTCCCACTGACATACTACGTTCACAGTATGATCGTAAAACAGCTGTTGCTCCATTGTTTTGCTACACACTGGTTTCTTGAATTTGACTTGAGCGATATTCTTTCACCATTTTCTTCATGTCAGGGTCTGATTTCCAGTCAGTTCTTCTGAGAAGTATTTGTGGTTCAGCAAATGGGTCAAATTTGGACCTGTAAAAGAGTGTTCAGTCACTAAGAATATTTAAAAGCCATTATGCAGCTCAATTAACAGTACTAGTGCTGCTTTTGATGAATAAGTACTTAGTAACCATTTGGTTGCATATTTACAATTAAAACTAGTAAAATAAACATTGTTATTTAATATTTAATACTCAGATATTTAATAATTAATCATTCTTCTTGCTGTCTTTATGATTACATAGTAGTCAAACATATTTTCATTGCCCTAATGTATAATGACAATAAAGTTAAATCATTTATTCATTCATTCATAATAAAGAGCAAATCATCTATTGGTCTTGATATCTATTCCAAAAAAGGTTTAAAATATGTATGTGCTTACTATTAGTATGTTATCCATCTAAAATGAATACAAATTGTAGCTAAATGTGACTGCAGTAATATGGAGACAATAAGGTAATCTACAATAATACACTTACTTCTTCAGGTGTTTCTCAATGGCCTTCCGTTCATACACAGCTCCAAGTTTAGTTCTCACAGGATCAACAAACAGCTTATTGGTCAGTGGACAGATAAGATGTTTAGGTATGAACTGTTTCACAGGCTCCACCAGTTTCTTTCAGAAAACAAGAAGACAGTAATTATCAGTTATACCATACGTTTACAGACTTACAGATCTATCTATCTATCTATCTATCTATCTATCTATCTATCTATCTATCTATCTATCTATCTATCTATCTATCGATCTATCTATCCATCTATCGATCTCTTTCTACAGTGTCTGTGTTCTAGTAATAAAAAAAGCATCGTAATCTTCCAGTTTTGATTTGTTCAAATCACATCTCACCCTTGATGGTCACCATCTAAGCCGAGGCACCACTAACTGATTTGCAAACGCTGAGGAAGTGGCAGCCGCACCATAGAGAGTGTTTCTTTTTCATTGACCAGTCGTCAGATAGAAGCGGTATATTTACTGGATTCATTTAAAAATCTGTCATGAGTATGCAGTGTGATGTTTGCTGGGATGGTTGCCAGTTTTCAAGGCGTACTTTGGGTGCTGATATTATAAAGCTGGCTGACAGAATGCAGAGTGTATAAAGCTGACCATGCAGAAAGTAGAAAGTAGTAAAATTCCTTGAATGAGTGGGTGTGTCACAACTCTGAATAGTTCAGTAAGTGTTTCTAAAATCACTTTGTAATTTACCTTCTCTTTGTCATCCAGGGATTGTGCCGCATTCCCTGCGGTATGCTTTTCAGCTTCTTGTTCATATGTCTTTTGACTGGTCAGGTATTCCTCAGCCAGAATGCTTCCACAGACAGACACAAGATAACATTAGACAGAGTACACTCTAGACAGGTCACCAGTCAATCACAGAGCTAACACAGAAAGACAACCTACAGCCAATTACAAATTGCCAGTTAACATGTCTTTGAACTGTGTGAGGAAGCCAGAGCACCCACTTGGTATTTTCCAATTATTAATGCTCAAAAAAAAGGTAATGGGTAAACGTCATGTATCTTGTTGCTCTGAACCTGTCTATAACCTTTTCCCCCTGTGGGCAGCTCAGTAGGTAGAGTGTCTTGGTGGTTAGCATTTTGATCCCTGGTTCATGGACCACATCCAACTATAGCATAGGCTATTTAAGCAAGACCCTGAATCCCGGGTTGATTCCAGTGTGTGGCACTGGTGTGGGAATGAGTTAGCGCTTGTGTGAACCAATGAGGTTATAATATTACCTGTCCAATGGATCTTGAGGCTCGGGGGCAATCAGCAGTCCATACACAGCATCAAGGATATCTCTCATGGTGATATGGGCATTGTAGTTCCGGTCAAATATATTGTGGCAGATGCGTCCCACACTGTTAATGTTGCAGTGGTATATCTTTATTCGTGCTAAGAATATAACAGTACATTATTTAATAATGTAGAAATGGGTACTATTAAGTACAACGCTTTCTCAAAAAAATGACACAATGACAACATACTAGGGGTTGAACAACTTCCAGTTTTTTAAAGTCGACTACTATGTGAAGAATGTTGAGGTGACATCAATTATTCGTTGATGACGTCCCACATAAAAAGACAGTAGAAAGTCATGCTTTGCAACAATGAAATCTGTGTCCTTGACCTGGATATATAAAGCGTTGCACACAAAGAAGCTATGGAGGCTTTCATCCAAGGTAACTGAAGCTTGAAGGTAGCCACCACCAGCACCATAGACACGACACTACACAGTCTGACACTGCTAATATGCAGCCCTTGACAAACTCAGCTGTACCGTAACTTCCATCTCTTCCATTCACTGACATCAAGGACAAAAACTACACTCTACAACCAAAGCAACAATGGCAACTACTAGAACACAATAAAACTGAACATGAACACATGAGCTTATTAATACTGTATGCTGCAGATATGTTGAGCCTATATAAATTGTCAGTAGCGTTCAATAGTACAATAGCAAATTGTTGATGTGCAGGCTCGTGAATTGTCGTTCATGTGATGGTTCTGGGTTTTCTGTGTTTTACGTTTTGAGTTTCATGGTTCGTGTCTCTGTTTCCTGTTTTACTTTGGTAAGTTTTTGATTTCCTGTGTTTTTACTCCTTGTGTTTCTGTGTTGATTAGTTCATTGGTTTCACCTGGTGTCTCTTGATTTTTGTCCCCTGTGTCTCGTCACCCCTTGGTTCCTCGTGTGTGTACATATAGCCCTGGCTTCCCCTTTGTTCCTGTCGCGTCATTACCAGTGGTCGGTTTCCCCAAGTCTCTTGGGTTTTTCGCTCCGCTGTGTTTTTGCCACCCCTTGTGTCTCCCGTGTTTTCCAGCGATTCTTGTTTCCTTTTTTGTCCTTTTGTAAGTTTGGTTTTTCTGTATTCCTGCCTCATCAGCAGCACTTTTTGTTGCCTTTTGTTTTATTAAACTAGTTGTGCCTACTCCTGCCTCCCTGCCTTTTGTCTTGCACTTGGGTCCTACCTCACCCCGGACAGACTGTAACAGTTCAGTGGATTTGAATTGTTCCTATGCTAGCGTTCGCAGATGTCTTTTCAGATGAGTGTGTATTGCAGTAGTACTTTTGTATTTCATGACTGACTCCCATACTTTGCATGTCACAGTAGTATGGGCTTCATCTTTAGTGAAGTATTTCCACTTGATGAACTGCTTCTAGTTTACTGCAATGTCTACTGAACTCCCCATCTGTCTTCTAAGAGATGTCAGTGTTGCAATTGTCACATAATCAGCTACCAGTTGATCTGATGTTTATAGCGTCATGGCACAGCAGTTAAGTCGACTAATTGGCACAACCTCTACAACATACCTATATCAGCGCTCATGTTGACACATCTCTATTTGCCTTCATTCTGTGAAAAATTTAATATGGTACTTACCAGCCAGCATTTTGTTTTGGAAAAGGAAATACAGAATAATTCCCTACATGTATAAGAGACCAGCCAACATCAAACCCATTTCTTCCTACTGTATAATTCATTAAAGAAGGCCATTTGATTGGTAGGATACACGTGTGACAAAGCGAACAGTAGGAGGCTTGACTGGGTAGTCAGCGCCAAACTGGCAGTACAGCTCAAAGATTCCTTTCTCATAAGGAGTGTCCGGAGGGCCTTCCATGAGAATCTTCCAGAATGCTGAAAAGTTTAAAAATGACATACGGCAGTTGATTGAAGGGAAATTATATACTGTATTAGACATTACCTTAAACTTGGTCAACGTTTGGACAAAGACCAAGTGTTATCTTGACAGAATGAAGCAGAACATAATATACCAAATATCTAGTCAATCTAAAGATCACAAGCACTTTTTCCATACTGTATTAGTTTCCACACAAATTGGCCTTGATTTCCAGTAAGTTACCAGTTAGTAGTTTCTATTTCTAAAAGTAAAAAGCTCATGCTTTCTGCCTAAATATATGACTTACTGAAATCAGATTCCGATGGATAGATACCAAAGTAGGGATGTGGATCAAGGTGCAGACTCTTCAGCTCTTCGAGGATACGTTTGTCCTTCTCCATGAAACGTCCATCTTTGGCCTCCAGAATCTTCTTTTTCAGAGCACTAGTTGGAAAGAAGGAAACTAAGAAATAAATTTTTGTCCCGCAATGGGGAAATTGTAGTTTACAACAGCAAACAAGAGTCATATTACCATACGTATATGACTGGTAACCACCAGCCTTGTGCAACTTAAATGTCTGTTTCAGTGCTCTTATTCACACATGGCTAGATTATGTTCTGTGTCACACAGTGTCATACAAGACAACTGTCACTGTTTGTGACTCAAACCTTTTGAATCACTGTTCTTTGATTTGGCTGAAGTTCTCACACCAGAACATAAACTACAAATCATTAGTATATTTCCATCCTTGATCTTGAATGTCCATATTCAAAAGAAAGCTAGCAGCTAGCTCAGTGTCTAAACTTTCATTGTGCGTTGACTGGCAGATTACAATGGGTCACTCCAGTTTCTGACACTCCAGTAAGAGCCAGACAAAGATGGAGTTGAGCATTTTTTATTACACACACCTTCTCAACAAGCACATTCTGATTGGCTGTCAAAGTTCACTATGTCACTTACGTCTGTGTCACTGTCACTTTATTGTTAATCTGGCTTGGCAAGGTAGCCTCTGGAGATTCATCGTACCCACGAGTTTCAAAAAAACCTTGAAGAAGGATCTAAAAAATAAAGGCACAAAGGTCAAGTTTATTTTAAACTGATTTACAATAAAATAGCCTAATAATCAGCCCATTTCAAGCTTAACTATTGACAATAATTCATGTACTAACTTCAGTGATAGAGGATGGGTCAATTGTGTCTCTCTGTTTCCTTATTTCTAAAGAAAGAACAGTCTCAATCTCAAAAAGCTTAAGACCGTCTTTGCTTGTGTGTGGTTTGAAACAGCAGCCCCCTAAAAGAAAAACAAATTATTAATGAAATGATCCCCTTATTACAAGTACATACTACATACAATATAATTAGTTTACCTTGTTGAACAAGCCAGTATGCATTTGAATGAAGGTGATATACACAAATGACACTTAAAATGTATATTTTATAGTTATTTTCATAGTTTACATAGATGCAAATCCTGTTACCATGCAGAATATCAATCTCCTGCTTAGATTAGATTAGATTAGATTAGATTAGTTTCTTACTGATAGCTAGCAATTTAAGGCATATGTCATGCATCACTGCAGTGCATTTAAAACCTTAAAATGACTATTGAGGGGCGGCACAGTGGAGAGGTGGTTAGCACTGATGCCTCACAGCAAGAAGTTCACCGGGCCGGCTGGCCTTTCTGTGTGGAGTTTGCATGTTCTCCCTGTGTCTGCGTGGGTTCTCTCCGGGTACTCCGGCTTCCTCCCACCGTCCAAAGACATGCTGGTTAGGTTCATTGGTGATTCTAAATTGTCCGTAGGTGTGCATGTGAGTGTGAATGTTGGCCCTGCGATGGACTGGCGACCTGTCCAGGGTGTACCCCTGCCTCTCGCCCAATGACAGCTGGATAGGTTCCAGCAGACCCTCGTGACCCCTAACAGGACTGAACGGGTATAGAAAATGACTGACTGACTATTGAGATAGTTATTATTAGTGTTATTATTATTGTTAAGCAGTTCTAATTTGAAATAACACAAAATACCTATAGCTTGCTTCCTTGTGCGCTGAAAACTCTGTCTTAATGAAGCTCTGCTTTCAATAGTCTCACTAAAGAGTCTCAGTCTGTATTTGGCTCAACTTTCAAAGGGCCTTACATTCATGACATTACATCAACATGATTGACTGTTCATCACACCTTACATTTTGTTAACTTAAAAGTTTCAAGAAAAACTCTACCTGTTGCAATGCTGATTCCATGCAGCGTATTGTTCTGCACGTCTCCAAGGAGTACTGAGTCCACTATGATGTTAGATTTGATCAAATCAGCAGCAACCTGGGCTGGCTTGCTTGACGATCTACACACACATTTTCAGATATGGTTTGAAAAACAAAATAAGCAGGTGGTTTACATGTGAATGCTTCATATTTACATTTCATGACTAAGCAGGTGACAAACTAAATGATACTTAATGTTTTCTTACATACGTATTGCATACAGTTTGAAAGTGATAACTGATTAACAATATTCACCTAAAGAGTGTAAACTATGGGATTATAGGAGACTCGCATAGGAAAGGAAATTTACCCAACATCATTTCCGTCTGTGAGACACAGAATACGAAGTCTACATTCCGGAAACTTTTTCTTCACTTTTTCCAGCTCAAGCTTTCCATGGTGTAGAGCATCATACAACACAGTACGTCCATCTGCTTCAAGAATGCGCACGTGCTCCTAGAAAAGGAAACATCTGCATCTATTATATCAGTGCTCAAAACCCCATGTTGTATGCCATACAGAAAGCAGGTACATATCTTAACCTACAGAAAGTATTTAAGTCTCAGATGTGCACGCTGAAGAAAGAGATTTGATACACTTAATGTGCATTTACCTTAAACTTTTCAAGCGTTTCTGTAAATGTGTGGTGCATAGTGACTTTAGAGTGGAATGTCACAAGGCCAATGACGTGGTGGAAATCATAAGCCATGGTCCGTGATGCAAAGTTGTCAAAAAGCTCCTTTACAGCTTGGATTTTCTGTATATCCACACTTCCATAGCATTTTTCAGCCATTGATGAGCTTGTATCTATCAGCACCTGAGGAAAAACAAATGTAGAGATGATTAAGATGCTTATATTTTCTTCACCCAAATCTGAAACTGAACTTGAAGCACATCATTTATAGTAATTCTGACAAGAGGATGAATCTGTCTGCTATATGTTTAAATGAGGGTTTGGCACCAGATTCACTTCATCCTCAAAGCTTTAGCGTTTATCAGCAGATGAAATCCATCCATCCAAATGAACAATCCCATCTCTTTTGAAATAATGAAAAATTGAAATGACTGAAACTACCAGTATAGCTTCCTTGGGAGTCCTGGTTGCCACAAAGGAATGGTCGTCTCTGCAGTCGCCAGTTCTGTATTAAAAGTTAGAAATTTTATGTTGAATTAAATAAGATTATCTTAGTCCAGACAGTCTGATGACCATTTTAACTTGTTTTACTTTTAACACCACAAATTATATTAAATAGTAATATAGTATATTCTATTTACTTTTTAACATACGTAGCTGCTAGGCACAAGGAGCAAGAGATGTATAAATAGTAAAGGTATGTACATAAATGTGTAATGTCAAACTTAGCTTGACCAATAATATATCTTGATTTAATTTGTATTTTGTATTATGTGTCCATATAACTAAAAAACTATAACATAAATGATTAACTAGTACTCACGAAGCTGCCAATTGGTTCACATCAAGTTGTTTGACTTTGCCAGACAGACAATCAAACACATCAATCAGCTGAGGCATGGCCTTATTTTTATTCAGATAAACACCAAGATTGTCTGTAAAAGATAAAAGTAATTAAAAAGTGCATCAACATTTCAAATGTGTCAGGAGGAATTTTCTCACAGGCAGAAACATCTAGATTTCTAGCCAGAAACTCAGCAGTGAGCAAAGGATACAGTATGTGGGGTTAGAGTTAGGGTTAGCTCATTGCACTCCCCCTAGTGTGTGTGTGTTAATTTTCTCATTTACAGTTTAGTCCTAGGATCCACATATTACCTCCACTCAGGTAAACAAGACATGGGTCTTGAAATCCCAGATCCTTTAAAAGCAGTGGCGGAGTCACACTAAGTTGAGGGAAAGCTTTCATTTCTTCTGCCATGCTTCCAAGGGTCTTCCCAGTGTTTATCTGAAAGCTGGAGTTTAATCACACAAATTACTGAACTTATTACAGTATTTTGAAGACTGTCAGTTCTGGCTAATAAAGGTAAGATGGTCAAAGCAGTTATCTTCCCAATTTAATTACTGCCCATAAATCTATAATATGGAAAATTACTAAAAAGTAGTACAGCATACTTCACACACAAAGAATAATTTCCTAATGGGAACTACTTATTGAATTGGATAACCAGCAAATTGAAATCTGTCATTGCACTCACCAGCAGCAATAGAGGATATAGACAGGATATAGTAAAGTATATGAAAACAATATTTAACACTAATGTGTCATATTTCACTTTAGCAGTTTTCAAAATTTTTATTAACAGTTAATTTAATGTTACGTACTTCTGACTAGTCACGATGGCATGAGAAATCCAAAGATGATATGTTGTAAGAGATGGTTGAACACTGAGCAGAATCTTCTCAATGTTGACATCTCTCTTGAGTGATGTTTCTTTCAACACTTCTTCGGTGCAGTTTGGGATCTTCTCTCCATCTGCGCATTTGAAAGTTAAAAATATATAGTATAAAAGATGATCACTATACTTTTACTCTAATACACATACATATATATATATATATATACACATATACATATATACGGTACATAATCTAGTTTGCATAGATGGATATCAAGACTTGAATAATGTGTAGGTTTTGTAGGCCAGGAAGGTGTATCAGACTTTGCCTCATGAATTATTTTTTAACATTTGCCTCCCATTTGGGTATTAAAGCTTACCAGATATTGTCAGTGATACTACCCTCAGATTATATTATCCATGCCTCATGATTAATACCAGTAACAATAGCAACTATTTGTTTTTGCATGTGCAAATGTTAGTAAGTTTGCTGTTGTACTTCAGATAATAAAACATATGAGTATAACTACCTTTTATTTTTTGCAGTACAACTGCTCTCTCCACGGCACCCGGTATTCCAGGTACAATGACTGGTTCGCAGAAACGTTTGCCTTCTTCATTCATCAGAAAATATGGTGCGTAGTTCTCATGTTCAGATGTCTCTTTCTGTCAGAAATATACAAAGCAGTTAAGTCTATCGTGCTTCTGGAAAACTTTTGTAACTGATGATGATGAAGCAATTATCATTTTAAGACCTGGAATAATATTGAATGTACATATTCCTGTGTGATAAAGGTGTGGGTGCATTATTCATATGCAATGTCACCAGATTTGTTTCCATCCAGTGTTGCATTCATTTTTCACCAAGATCTTGTATTGATGATGAGAGAGTCTGACCACTGCACAAAGCCTTCTCCAGCACATCCCAAAGATTCTCAATGGGGTTAAGGTCTGGACTCTGTGGTGAGCAATCCATGTATGAAAAGCAGTGGCGGCTGCTGGTCTTTCAAATAGGGGAAGCCCAGTTTTGTAAAATTGGCCAATTATTACATCATTAGATTTATGTCTGTGAAGGTTCGCAGTCATCCAGGTCATGGTAATCCAAAAAGTTTCAAAAAAGGCAGCTGGACTTGTAGATTTTTCGAGAAGACGTTTCGCCACTCATCGGAGCTTGTCACGTGCCGATCTGGGTTGATTTGGGCGGGGTCTGAGCCGGTCGGCCAAGATGATAGGAGACGCTATCGGTTGCCAGGGGCAACGCCCTCAGAATTTAACGGAGGAGCGGCGAAACATTCATTTTTGCGCGTTTATTATTTCGGCGGGACAGATACAAGAAAAGTAAGAAAGTAAAGCAATGGAGAAAGTTAAGGGGAAAGAAAATGGACCTTACAGGGACAAGCTTACATAAAACAGCAAAACAGCGGTATTTGGAGAAGCTGTAGCATGACGACAACTCCCCCACTCTCTATAGTCTTAAAGCGCTGTCAATCACGACGAGTTCCAGCCACGTTAACAGTTCATCCAATCATCATAGAGAGGCTCGGCGTCCAGGTACATCCCACTGCATTGACTCCCAGAGACGCCCGGCTTCCCTGGAAGTGACGATTTTGCAGCGTTTATCCAATAAACGTCCAGCTTTTTTGCCCTGAGATCGGCCCATTCTGAAGCCCCATTGAAAGTCCATTGAAGCCGAGCCTCAGTGGGTTTTTAAACGGGCCGTGCCCAATCAGCAATATGAGAAAAAAAATCACGATAGACGAACGGCTAAAACTTATTAATGATTGTGTTATTATAAGAAGTAGCCACGAAGTCGATCATGTTCTAGCACATTTTAGTTTGAGTAGTAATGTAAATAAGTAGTATTTGACGAAATTGCCAGCGATATTTTAGGGGAGGCTGAGCCTCCCCTGTAGTCTTAGAGCAATCGCCTCTGATGAAAAGGATGTCTTATGCTCTCTGAACCACTCTCTTACAATCTGATTAATATGAATCCTGGCATTGTCATCCTGGAATACGCCTGTGTCATCAGGGAAGAAAGAATCCACTGATGGAATAACCTGGTCATTCAGTATATTCAAGTGGTCAGCTGACCTCATTCTTTGGACACATATTGTTGCTGAGCAACTGCAGCAACCCCAGATCATAACACTGCCCCCATAGGCTTGTACAGTAGACACTAGTTGGGTGCATCACTGATTAGCTTAAGGCTACATAGCTGTTCACACAGCTAGAGTAAGTAATTTTGGGTCCATCATATGGCCTGTGGATTAGGGAAAAGCTACTGTTGGGTTTTACACCACCAAGTCATACAGAGGACCACAGACACACCAGGGATGCCTACACACATGGAGGACATTATCTTAGGTAATCTAGAAGTAGCCTTGACTAAGGTCAAGTTTTGAGAACACAGAGAAGCCATGGAATTTAGCAGTCATTTCTTCCATAGTTGTCCTTGAGAGAGAACAAGTCTAAGCCCATAGGGTTGGCTTTGTCACAGGACACCAAATTACAAGATACCAGGTCCCACACTGAACAATGAAAGCTATCGCGTCTATCATGCCAATGTTGCAATAGTTTTTAAAATCTAAAAAAAGGCAGCTCCCAGAATCCTAACCTAAATTTCATGGAGAAAAACTTGACTCAATGCTCTGGTGTGCTTTGCCTGATGAAACGTGGGTCCACATTAATTCCACAGTACCTTTGCTTCTGACATGAGATATGCCCAGCAGTGTGTTGAATACTCAAAGACATCAAGATCCTCAACAATCTTGTCCCCATGTGTTGTTCCAAGGTTTGGCAAAAGCTCTCTGAAAAGCATGTACAAGCCTTCAATCACTGCGATCTAAAAAGAACAGAAAACAAACTGTTATCTTGAAGCATTAAAATACCATTCTGTCTTGGTAATTATAAGCACAAGTAAAATTTTGGCATTCCATAATTTAAATAGTTTACCTTTTGGTTCCTGGAGATGGTTTCATTCTTAAAGAGTAATTGATACAAACTTTGGGCCAGGGGGTGGCATCCAGTTAACTTTCGTATATAACCAATTAAATTTACAGCTGCAAATTTGTACTTCTAGAAGGAAAGAAAAAATATTAAAACAGTTAATGTAGTCAGAATGTAAACAATTCTGATAAGCATGTTTTGTCTAGTATTAAAATGCATTAGTGGCATGCGTATCCTTCACTAGTGAACGGTGATTTAATCAGAGAGGTGATTCTACTTGTAAATACAACTACTGATTCAGTACGGCACAGTCCTTACGATCATATAAAGAGATGACAGCAAGACACTGATTCCTTTGCGAGATTGTTGGACTGAGGGCACAACGTCATCAGCAGTGAAGAATGCAGTGTCAGGTTGGGGCTCCTCAGAAAATGAGGACAGTGAGAAGTACACGGTTGACTCCTCTGAGATTCCATAACTTTCCAGTGTGTTTTCACTGCCCATCTCACCTCTGAAAATAAGGTTTATAATTCCATTAAAAAACAATGCTGATGCTGTGTTGAACACATGATGTCTCTGTTAATACACATTAACATACGCACATTAATGCTGTCAGTGAATTGTAATAAAGCCTTACTTGTAATGAAGGACATGTGCAGGGATTCCACTTTCATTTTCAAGTTTGTTCTTCAGATTAGCTATGGTGTCTCTTGCCAAGTCCACTGTCACCTCAAAGTCGCCCTGAATGACAAATTAAAAAGTAAAGTTAACTCATTAAGCCCTGCATGTGGTGAGGGAGAACTGACAGATCAGGTCAATAAACTACATGTTTGTTTCAACAACTAGTCATGGTAAGGAAGCAGAAGAAATCTGTGGACAGCATCTTTACACCTCTATTGTATTGAAATGCTTCAGGAAAAAGGCATTTCTTCTTCTCTGTAACACTGATCTTGTCAAAGTAGTGCCTCTTCAAATCTGCACAACAAAACATCTATTAACTCACAGTAAACTCACCTTGAGCATGACATGGCACCGAACTGTGTCCGTTCCGTGGGTTTCATCTACTGGTCTCACTGAATTTGGAGGTGATGTTATCAAGTTCTGCTTTGGTGTGAATATGGCGTAGATTGTGTCCCCACTCTTAATGTGTCTGTCTTGTAAAGACCCTGTTGATAAAACACATTTTGATAAAGTTAACACTTTATAAATCATGTTTTATAGCCCACTACATACAGTACCAGTCAAAAGTTGTGCCACACCCTCTCAGTTAATAGTTTTTCTTTATTTTCATGATTATTTACATTGTAGATTGTCACTGAATGCATCAAATCTATGAATAAACACATATGGAATTACGCAGTAAAAGTGTGAATTAACTCAAAATAGGCACCCTTTGCATTGATTACTGCTTTGCACACTCTTGGCATTCTCTCGGTGAGCTTCATGAGGTAGTCCCCTGAATCTGAAAATCACAGATCTCCATTGGTCTAATGTCCATTCCTTGCGTTTCTTGGCTCAAACAAATCTCTTCTGGTTGTTGCTTTTCCTTAGTAGTAGTTTTCGAGCAGCTATTTGAGCATAAAGGCCTGATTGGTGCAGTCTCCTCTGAACAGTTGATGTAGAGAGGTGTCTGCTACTAAAACACTGCGTGGCATTGATCTGGGCTCTAATCTGAGGTGCTGTTATCCAGAGGCGATTGCTCTAAGACTACAGGGGAGGCTCAGCCTCCCCTAAAATATCGCTGGCAATTTCGTCAAATACTACTTATTTACATTACTACTCAAACTAAAATGTGCTAGAACATGATCGACTTCGTGGCTACTTCTTATAATAACACAATCATTAATAAGTTTTAGCCGTTCGTCTATCGTGATTTTTTTTCTCATATTGCTGATTGGGCACGGCCCGTTTAAAAACCCACTGAGGCTCGGCTTCAATGGACTTTCAATGGGGCTTCAGAATGGGCCGATCTCAGGGCAAAAAAGCTGGACGTTTATTGGATAAACGCTGCAAAATCGTCACTTCCAGGGAAGCCGGGCGTCTCTGGGAGTCAATGGGCAGTGGGATGTACCTGGACGCCGAGCCTCTGTATGATGATTGGATGAACTGTTAACGTGGCTGGAACTCGTCGTGATTGACAGCGCTTTAAGACTATAGAGAGTGGAGGAGTTGTCGTCATGCTACAGCTTCTCCAAATACCGCTGTTTTGCTGTTTTATGTAAGCTTGTCCCTGTAAGGTCCATTTTCTTTCCCCTTAACTTTCTCCATTGCTTTACTTTCTTACTTTTCTTGTATCTGTCCCGCCGAAATAATAAACGCGCAAAAATTAATGTTTCGTCGCTCCTCCGTTAAATTCTGAGGGCGTTGCCCCCGGCAACCGATAGCGTCTCTTATCATCTTGGCCGACCGGCTCAGACCCCGCCCAAATCAACCCAGATCGGCACGTGACAAGCTCCGATGAGTGGCGAAACGTCTTCTCGAAAAATCTACAAGTCCAGCTGCCTTTTTTGAAACTTTTTGGATTACCATGACCTGGATGACTGCGAACCTTCACAGACATAAATTTAATGATGTAATAATTGGCCAATTTTACAAAACTGGGCTTCCCCTACTTGAAAGACCAGCAGCCGCTACTGCTGTTATCTTATCCTCAGCAGCAGAGGGGACTCTTGGTCTCCCTTCCCTGGGGCGGTCCTCATGTGAGCCAGTTTTTTAGTAGCACTTGATGGTTTTTGCAACTACACTTGGGGACACATTCAAAGCTTTTTGAAATTTTCCAGACTGACTGACCTTCAGTTCTTAAAGTAATGATGACTGTAATGATGTAATGACTCATTGAGAGAAGTCCAAAGCTTTGCAGTTCAGTCAACAAAGCAAAGGGTGGCTACTTTGAGGACTCTAAAATATTAATCATATTTGGAGTTGTTTCACAATTTTTTGTTTACTACATAATTCCATGTGTGTTCATTCACAGTTTTGATGTCATAAGGTCATGCCTCTTTGTTTTTCTTTCATTCATGTATCACGCCTCCTCTTTTATTGTGAAAATTTACCTCTCCTCATGTTTTAGACGGCTTCACTTCCTGCCCCTGTGTTTTTCCCTCCAGTGTGTGTTGCACCTGTGTCTCATTATCTTGCCCCTCTCTTGTGTAGTCAGTGTGTGTTTCTCCTCCTCTCTGTGCCAGTTTTTCTTTGTACTGTTCCAGCAGTCTACTCACTTCTTGTGATCTGTTTGTGATCTGTTTTTCCAGTTTCAGGATTATTTGCCTTTCTGCTGATTACTGCCTTTGCTTTACCCTTTGGATTTGGACTGACTATTGTGTATCGAACTACCCTTCTGCAAGTAAACCCAAACTGTTTGTTGGAGTCATGCTTTTGAGTCCTGCTTTTGTGGAGTTCCAGTGTCTTTTTTTAATGAAGATATGCTAAGTGCTTGAAGTGCAATAAAATATGCGAATGATTATTAAAGAAATGTTTTATAGTCACAAATGTGTCTGTGAAATGATCTTGGTTATCTGATTCAGAGTGAGTGTCTGGCTGTTGCAGACTCTAGTCATGAAACTCAACGAGTTTCCGTTTCAGGCGACACCGCCCACAAATGTTCCTATAAACAATTCCAACTCCCCACCATTCATGAAGGACTGAAGAAGCTACTTGAATGAGTGTTAAAACAAAAAACTTTACAAATCCAGTTGCCCTTGTTTCAACTTTGTTTTTGGAGAAACATTATTGCTTTATTTATTGAAACGGCTGCCAGAGGCAGTATTACAGAACAGAAAAAATGGTGGAGCTGCACATTTCACCTGTGGTTTGTGAGATTATGCACTTACCTTTGTGTATATGTAAAATGCCATTATATACCAGGTTTGAATCAACAGAAAAGAACAGGAAAATGAATGTTTATCAGGCACTTCATCACAAAGAACCTCCTCGTTCTTCTGTTTATTTAACACTAAATGAACTTACATGTGTTGAAGAAGGGGTCGTCTGTCAAAGGCATCCCATCCACTGCGTAGAGGCAGACACCTCTGGAGGAATCAATGCTCTCAAGGTGACAGATCCTCAACATCAGATCTTCAACTGTATTTTGTGCTGGATCCATATCTGTAATGTAACAGCAGCAGCATTAGAATATACCGAGGTGGTGGTGTAAGTGGTGTGTCACTACAGCTGGCTAAATGTATATTCTATAGTTTACTGTTTATTTAAGAAAGGGACAGTGCAATTTCACAGAACACATGATTACACATGGTTAAAAAAGACAGAATTAGCCAGAAGGCTAATTTTCATCTGTAGTCCCCTAGCCATGATGTAAAAAAGGCAATAAGAAGCATACAATACATGTACGATATAATAAAAAATACATATACAAACACTTACTGTACAATTAAAAAAAAAAATACAACATGACATTTTATCATAGCATCAAAACATCAGAGCATCACAACATCTTTTAGTGTTGGCAGCAGGTGTTGATAAGCCACGTTTTCATTTTTTTTGCCTTGTATGTTGTGAGCAGTTTAACCTCCTCATGTACTGAGTTCCACACACTTGCATTCCTTACGGACCAGGCCGACTTACTGAAAGTGCTCTTGCGCGAAGGAATATAACAGTCACCTCTGACAGAGCCTCGAGTGACACGCTCAAGGCCGTTGCTTTGGCTGATGAATTCTGCCAGAGGATCTGGAGCCAATTTATGCAGTACTTTATAGGTCAGTTTTAAGTCTGCAAATGTGTGAAGACTGTCCCAATTTAAAATACTATACTTTTTTAAAATTGCACAGTGATGATAATGTCTAGGTTTTTTATCCATAACTTTAATTGCTTGTTTGTACAAGATTTACAATGGTTTTTTTTGTTTGTTTTTTAACTCTGACCAGCCTGGGACCAACTAGTTAGGCAGTAGTTGAAGTAACTGAAAATGGCCATGTACCTAAGCACTATAATACTTCATTTATTCATTCATTCATCTTCTGTACCCGGTTATTCCTGTTAAGGGTTACTTAATTTATATATTTCTCTATCAGTTCGCTTTTTTCATTGATTCTCTTATATGTAAGAACACAGATCTCTTACCTTTGATGCATTTTGGTTCTGGGCACTTGGGGTATGTATACAGCAGAGAGAATGACTGTATTGACTTTTGTACTGATGGTGCGGCTGATTGTCCCGGTGCTCGAAATCTGCCGATGTTTTTTTTCATGGAAGCGTAACGGTTCTTCTCCACCTGACTAAATCCTGTTAAGATGCATAATTAAAAATTTTAAATGGAAACAAACAGATCTTAGACTCCACTCTGATGTGTTCATACCTCAGAATTATAAAATGCAAAAAGAATGATTTATATGACTAAAATTATGCAAAAAGGTGAGCCATTGATAGATCTCAGTGTAATTCCAAAAAGATAGATTTGGAACAGTATAAGAGAATAATTCAGAAAAACAAATAATTGTTTTCCTAGCTAATTAAATATAATATCATTTTTTTTAACCTTACAAATAGTTTTTACTAAGATTTTTGCTTACTTTTTTCAATACAAACAGTACATAATGTAAACTGTTCTTATCAACACAATCTTATTTGGCTACATGACAGCTCTATCGCTCACTTCTCAACATGATTTTACTATTTATTCACTTTTCCAAGTGGTCTGCTAGTACATATAAGAAAAGGTTAGGCCTTTAAATATGTTTGTTGAATCAAAATTGAAAAAATAAATAAATAAATAAATAAAAAAACTCAAAGCGCAGCCATACCAAGGTTGTTTAAGTCTTCATCTGTCACACCATCAATGAAGTCTCTTTCATCTTTCACACCGAGCTCCAGAAACTTATTGTAGAACGACTGTAATCTGTGCTTTTCAAGCAGGTTGTAAATAGCATCCATCTGAAAAGGCGATGAACACGCACCAAAATATTTTAAATGAGTTGAAATTCTAAATATGTGAACTCAGCAGTTAAGTTACCCTGTATATCCAAAGGGTTTGATTTTAAACCGCTTAGTCCAGATGATCTTACCTCGAAGCATTCAGGACCAAATGCAGCGGTTTAGGTTTCTGTTTCTCCCCTTTTAGTGGAATTAGAGGTTGGGATGTTAAAATGAAACCAAGATGAGAAATGAAACTTAAACACATAGCTCCACTGTACCAGTGGCGGCTGCTGGTCTTTCAAATAGGGGAAGCCCAGTTTTGTAAAATTGGCCAATTATTACATCCTTATTAAATTTATGTCTGTGAAGGTTCGCAGTCATCCAGGTCATGGTAATCCAAAAAGTTTCAAAAAAGGCAGCTGGACTTGTAGATTTTTCGCCACTCATCGGAGCTTGTCACGTGCCGATCTGGGTTGATTTGGGCGGGGTCTGAGCCAGTCGGCCAAGATGATAGGAGACGCTATCGGTTGCCAGGGGCAACGCCCTCAGAATTTAACGGAGGAGCGACGAAACATTAATTTTTGCGCGTTTATTATTTCGGCGGGACAGATACAAGAAAAGTAAGAAAGTAAAGCAATGGAGAAAGTTAAGGGGAAAGAAAATGGACCTTACAGGGACAAGCTTACATAAAACAGCAAAACAGCGGTATTTGGAGAAGCTGTAGCATGACGACTGTAACAATAGGATTGTTGTTGTTGTTATAAGTAGCGCCTTCCCAGGCAACATTGTAAATGGAACACTATGGTTGCCAGGTTACAGTATCACCGGTAACAGCGTATCTGGGAACATTCTATCTGTCAGTTATGATCGTCAGTTGATAATAAAACAAGTAAGCAAGTTTATGCTTTAACCGTACATCCTGTAGTTTATTATTGAAGACAAAACAGGACAGGATGAAACATGGTGGCAGCGTGTGAGTAAACACCGACGTCTACAGTTATCGACGCGAAGAGAAAGTTTCAAGAGTTTAAAGTGCCGCCAGCTCGCAGCGCACCGAGAGACGACGGACGTTGAGATGGAGGGGTTGAGACCACCGCAGATTCTTGCTTTGGACTCGAGCAATTTGGCAAAGACGTGGACGTCTTGGAAAGAAGAGTTCACATTGTACACAGAGATTACAATGCCAGATACTGAGGAAACCACCAAGATCAAGCTGTTTCACTACCTCATCGGACAGAGCGGCAGGGAACTGTTGAACACCTTGTCAGATGACGACGCGACGGCAAGAGTTACAGTGAGCGCTTTGATGAAACTGTTTGATGACCACTGTAACCCGAAATTGAATGAGACTGTGGAGAGATACAGATTCTTCATGAGAGATCAAGGAATTGATGAAACTGTAGACAAATATGTGACGGACTTGACAGTGCTGGCCAGCAGCTGTAATTTTGGTCAGCTTAAAGACTCGCTGATAAAAGACCGGATCGTGTGTGGCACCAACAACTCTGCGCTGAGGGAGAGACTACTCAGGGAGGAGAACCTGACGCTGGACAAATGCTTGAAAGTATGTAGAGCTGCGGAGCTGTCAAAAGAGAACTGCAAAACACTACAAGGACAGATGGTGGAAGAGGTCCATGCACTGAAGCACACCACAAGAAAAACCCGGGATGACGAGGTTTGCTGTAAGTTTTGTGGAAAGACGCATGAGAGAAACAAAAGTAAATGCCCAGCTTTTGAAAAAAGTGTTCAAAGTGTGGGAAAGAAAATCATTTTGCTTCTAAATGCAAGACAAAAAATGAAAATGTCAAGAAATATAAGTCAGTGCATGCTGTTGCAGAGCAAGACAGTGATGAATTTGAGGACATTATGACCATAACAGTGGCAAATGAGAAAAAAGAGACAGTGAACCAAATGAGGGACAGCCGTAGACAAGAGAAACAGCTCTTTGCAGGAATGCTCATTGACAAAACACTAGTCAAGTTTCAGATAGACTGTGGAGCAAGCTGCAATGTCATTCCTGTACATCTCCTAAACCCAGACACAAAGCTGGAACACTCAGACAAAGTGCTTATAATGTATAATAAGACAAAGCTGAGTCCACTTGGCTCATGTAAAGTCAAGATCAGGAACCCCAGAAACAATAAATTGTACAGAGTGTTGTTTCAAGTTGTGGACCTGGTCAGTGGAATTCCAATCCTGGGCAGAAAGGCCAGTGAGGACATGAAACTGATAAAGATACAGTATGAAAACATCATGGCTGTGGACAGCATCGTGACAAGAGAACTGGGGCCTGTAATAAAAAAGGACAGTGCTACATGCATGACAATGGAGACAATTGAAACAGAGTACATGGACGTTTTCACTGGTGATGGCTGCATGGAGGGACAATACAAAATTGAAATAGACAACAACGTACCTCCAGTGAAACTGCCGAAACGCAGAGTGCCAGTGGCTATGATGGAACCACTTAAAGAGGAACTCAAAGATATGGAGAAAAGAGAGATCATCGCACCAGTGGAGCAAAGCACGGACTGGATAAGCAGCATGGTCTCAGTGAGTAAACCGAATGGGAAGCTGAGGATCTGTATAGATCCTAAACCACTGAATCGGGCACTGAAAAGGAGCCATTTCCCTCTCCCTACCATTGATGACGTCCTGCCAGAACTTGCAAATGCAAAAGTATTCACGGTCTGTGATGTGAAGCACGGTTTTTGGCACATCAAACTGGAAGAGGAGTCAAGCTACCTGACCACGTTCTCCACTCCATTTGGCCGTTTCCGTTGGCTCAGAATGCCAATGGGAATAAGCCCAGCACCAGAAGTCTTTCAAAGGAAGCTGACACATGCATTGGAGGGCTTAACTGGAGTTTACATCATAGCTGATGATGTGCTGATCACAGGAGAAGGGAGGACACAGGAGGAAGCCAACAAAGATCACGACCAGAAACTCAGACACTTCCTGGTCAGATGCAGAGAGAAAAACATCAAGCTCAATAAAGATAAATTCAAGCTGCGACGGCCAGAAGTATCATATATTGGACACCTGCTGACTGCTGAGGGACTGAGAGTCGACCCAGAGAAAGTGAGAGCAGTCAAGGACATGCCGAGACCAACGGATGTGAAAGGGGTACAGAGACTGATGGGTATGGTCAATTACCTGTCTAAATTTTATGAGCACCTGTCAGATGACTGTGAGGTTTTGAGACAACTCACACACAAAGAGAACATGTGGGAATGGACTGATGTACAAGAAGAAGCATTTCAGAGGTTGAAGGACAAAATAGCCAACACACCAGTCCTGAAATACTACAACCAGCAAGAGGAGCTGACGCTGCAGTGTGATGCATCAGAAACAGGTCTAGGAGCTGCCCTTACACAGAGAGGGAAACCAGTAGCATTCGGGAGCAGAGCCCTTACACCCACAGAGAGGGGCTACGCCCAAATAGAGAAAGAATGCCTGGCAATTGTGTTTGGGATGGAGAAATTTCACCAATATACATATGGCAGACAGGTGACTGTACAGAGTGACCACAAACCTTTAGAGAGCATTCACAGAAAACCCCTGCTTAGTGCACCAAAGAGACTGCAGAGAATGTTACTCAGGTTACAGAAGTATGATATCTGTGTAACTTATGTACCAGGCAGAGATATGTTGTTAGCAGATACACTGAGCAGAGCATACTTACCAGAGAGTAATAAAGAGGACATTGAGACAGAGGTGGAAACTGTAAATATGATCAACCACCTGCCCATCTCTGCTGAGAGACTGAATGCAATAAGACTGGCTACAAAAGAGGACACAGAACTACAAAAACTGATCAATGTGATCCTGACAGGGTGGCCAAAGAACAAAAAAGATATCCCAGCAGACATTCACCACTATTACTCATTCCAGGAGGAATTGAGTTACCAGGATGGCATAGTATTCAGAGGAGAGAGAGCAGTGATTCCTGATGTGCTCAGAGCAGATATCACCAGCCGTATCCATTCTTCTCATCTCGGAGTAGAAGGATGTCTCAGACGAGCAAGAGACTGTGTCTACTGGCAAGGGATGAATGAACAAGTCAAGACTTTTATTATGAAATGTGATGTATGCAGGTCAGTAGACCCCAGGCAACAAAAAGAGACACTGCACCCTCATGACATAACCTTGAGGCCCTGGGCAAAAGTTGGGACTGATCTGTTTTCATTTCATGAAAAAAACTACTTGATTACTGTGGACTACTACTCCAACTTTTGGGAGATAGATTATCTACAAGACACCAAGAGCAACACGGTTATCAGAAAACTCAAAGCCCACTTTGCACGACAAGGGATACCAGATGTGGTAATTTCTGATAATGGCCCACAGTATACCTCACAAGAATTTCAATGCTTCAGTCAAGCATGGGAATTCCAACACTGTACATCCTCACCTGGATATGCACAAAGTAATGGGAAAGCTGAATCTGCAGTGAAAACAGCAAAACGTCTCATGCAAAAAGCTGCAGCCGCTGGAAAGGATCCATATCTAGCAATACTGGATCATCGCAACACACCAAGCCAAGGTCTTAACACCAGCCCAGCACAAAGACTTCTAAATAGGAGGACAAGGACCCTTCTTCCCATTAAGGACACTTTGTTGGAGCCAGAGATTACAAGTAACATACAAGGACTGAAGCACAACAGACAACGACAGGAAAAATATTACAACCGCACAGCCAAGAACTTGGACACTCTGAAAACAGGAGACAGGGTGAGAGTACAGCCTTTTCAGCCTCATAAGGTATGGAAAACAGCACAGGTGTTGAGACCTGTAGGACACAGATCTTATGAGGTGAAGATGGAGTCGGGAGGTGTTTTGAGGAGGAATCGACGCCACCTCAGACACGACCATTGCACTTCTTCTACACACACACAAACAGGGACTGAGATAATCACACAAAGAACTGACACGGTCAAGCAGAGTCAAACAGGAGACCGACCCACAACCACTACCAGGTCAGGCCGTCAGGTGGTCAGACCACATTATCTGAAAGACTATACACAGTGAGGACATTAAAGGGGACTCTTGTAAAGACTCTTTGAAAAAAAAAAAAAAAAAAAAAAGTGTGTATATGTATATTTTGAGTTGAATGTAATCTTTGATAGGCATGATAATATTTGAGATCTTTAATTGTATTAGAAAGAGTGTTTGCACTTTGGTACTGATAATTGCTACAGCTATTTTAAAGATTAATTTGTTTTATGAGTGACATAGATATCCTTATTGATGCTAATCAATATGTCATTTGTGTAAGGTTAATGTTCATTAAGTTATTTATTTTTGGACAAAGGAAGTTACTTCAAAGAAAAAAAAAGAAAAGATGTAACAATAGGATTGTTGTTGTTGTTATAAGTAGCGCCTTCCCAGGCAACATTGTAAATGGAACACTATGGTTGCCAGGTTACAGTATCACCGGTAACAGCGGATCTGGGAACATTCTATCTGTCAGTTATGATCGTCAGTTGATAATAAAACAAGTAAGCAAGTTTATGCTTTAACCGTACATCCTGTAGTTTATTATTGAAGACAAAACAGGACAGGATGAAACAACGACAACTCCTCCACTCTCTATAGTCTTAAAGCGCTGTCAATCACGACGAGTTCCAGCCACGTTAACAGTTCATCCAATCATCATAGAGAGGCTCGGCGTCCAGGTACATCCCACTGCCCATTGACTCCCAGAGACGCCCGGCTTCCCTGGAAGTGACGATTTTGCAGCGTTTATCCAATAAACGTCCAGCTTTTTTGCCCTGAGATCGGCCCATTCTGAAGCCCCATTGAAAGTCCATTGAAGCCGAGCCTCAGTGGGTTTTTAAACGGGCCGTGCCCAATCAGCAATATGAGAAAAAAAATCACGATAGACGAACGGCTAAAACTTATTAATGATTGTGTTATTATAAGAAGTAGCCACGAAGTCGATCATGTTCTAGCACATTTTAGTTTGAGTAGTAATGTAAATAAGTAGTATTTGACGAAATTGCCAGCGATAGGGAGGCTGAGCCTCCCCTGTAGTCTTAGAGCAATGGTACGGTAACCCACTCTCCATGCCCGCCAGTATCACTCTGGGGTTTTGCCTCCAGGGGCACGTAGTCGTGACGTAGGCCGTTAGGACTAGCTTTAAGCGCTATGGCGCCGGTCGCTATGGAGAACATTTATGTTCGAAAGATTGTTTACTTTTATGTACGTTTATATTCGAAAAACCGACTTCGAAACTACCATTTCACTTACTCACAAACTTGCGAGAACCAAGTTCAACTGCTTTCCAAGAACAAGACTACTCAAAATGTCAAAAGTAAGAATATTTATATTATTTTAATATTTTATGACAGCCTTTTCCAGGTGAAGCAACTAGCCAGCTAGCAGTGTTATGATACTTGATGCTTTTATTGATGCAAGTATTTATTTATTTACTTATAGCGGTTACTACTCCACAGCTTCCAACAACCATGTCAAGCTCTTATCGGCAAAATATAATTATAAGTACAAACTGTGTTACTAAGCAGGTAAAGCTGAAATATATTTTAAATTTAATAACAACATCCTTCAATGAGTTCTGCTTTTATTTCTCATTTTTCTCAAGATGAAGGCAACATACGTGTTTTCTGTTGTCTGTATTGTTGGCCGTGGTTTCAAATGTTTTCTATGTTCTTGTGAAGCGTTTTGTTATATGTTTGGTATTGCAGTTCCTGTTTAAATGTGTTGTATTTGTTTTTTGTGGCTGTAATTACACAAGCCTAAGGACTGCACTATTAACCCACAGATTAAACTGGCCATATGTATAGATTAAACTATACTTAACTCAATATCGTTTTGGGTAAACAACAGAAGCCAGTTTGTCTGAAATACAATAAGTTCATTTTGACGGGAAACTTGGGTGTAATGATGTTACTGATGTTACAGCAGCAGTCTGGCTGCACTCATTCTGAACCAGTTGGACGGGGTCCTTTACTTTCTGGCTGTTTATCTCTCTCACAGAAACGTATGCCAAGGCGACCCCGTGTTAGCATGGATGAGCCTATGGAGTGGAGCCCCAGTCCCCAGCCTTCCACCTCTGCTGGGGTGAGTAATCCAGATATGTTGCTTTTCACCATCTTCTTATTTTTCTGTTGAGTATAGCTGTTTTATTCCACCCATATTACTCCATCAGTAGTCCTTTGCATTCAAACTGTTCTTCTTTCTCTCACGGAAGGTGAGTAAGAGCAGCTCCACATCCACCTGGCTACCTCCAAGGACAATGCTCGGTGTGACCGCACCTGTCCCTATGGAGTGGAGCCCCAGTCCCCAGCCTTCCACCTCTGCAGGGGTGAGTAATCCAGATATATTGGTTTTCACCATCTTCTTGTTTTTCTGTTGAGTAGAGCTGTTTTATTGCACCTGTATGCTCCCTACACATGTATCCCATATTACTCCATCAGTAGTCCTTTGCATTCAAACCGTTCATCTTTCTCTCATGGAAGGTGCACAGCAGCAGATCTATATTCAGCTGGCAACCTGCAAGGAGAAGGCTCGTTGTGACTTTACCCATCCCCATGGATTGGAGTCCTAGTCCCCAGCCCTCCCCCTCTTCAGGGGTGAGTATTCCTGATATGTCGGTTTTCACCATCTTCTTATTTTTCTGTTGGGTAGAACCATTTTATTCCACCTGTATGGTCCCTACACATGTATCCCATATTACTCCATCAGTAGGCCTTTGCATTCAAACTGTTCATCTTTCTCTCATGGAAGGTGCACAGCAGCAGCTCCACGTCCACCTGGCAACCTACAAGAACAAGGCTCCGTGCAACCTCACCCGTCCCCATGGAGTGGAGCCCCAGCCCCTAGCTCTCCACCTGTGCAGGGGTGAGTAATCCAGATATGTTGGTTTCACCATCTTCTTGTTTTTCTGTTGAGTAGGACCGTTTTATTGCACCTGTATGGTCCCTACACATGTATCCCATATTACTCCATCAGTAGTCCTTTGCATTTAAACTGTTCATATTTCTCACAGAGAAGGAATGTGTGTAAGAACAGCTCCACATCCTCCCAGCAACCTCCAAAGACAAGGCTCAATGTGAACACAGCTGTACCCATGGAGTGGAGCCCCAGCCCGTAGCCCTGCACCTCTGCAGGGATAAGTAATTCAAATATGTTGGTTTTCACCATCTTTTTGTTTTTTTTCTGTTGAGTATAGCTGTTTTATTCCACCTGTATAGTAGCTGAACCAGTCTGACACTTCCTTCTCCTTCTCTCCCTTGCTTCCGGTCCATGTTTTTAATGCATCCATGGACACGTTGATGTGAGCCTCCTGCAGGAAACAGGCCAGATGCTGTCCCCATGGAGTGGAGCCCCAGCCCCCAGCCTTCCACATCTGCAGGGGTGAGTAATCCAGATATGTTGGTTTTCACCATCTTTTCGTTTTTCTGGGCAGGACTTTTCTATCCCTACGCATGTATCCCACACTACCGTATCAGTTTAGAAGGTGTAGCTGAACCAGTCTGAAACGTCCTTCTCCTACTGTTCATCTGTCAGGATAATGACTGAAATGATCAGAAATGTTTTCTACTATAGTGCTAGCGCTTTGGCTTTTGTCACTCAAGGAGACTCTTTTGCTAACTATGGACTTATCTCTTGTGTTTTTTGTTTCTTCCCTCCAGTGCCTCCCAAGGAGAGCCAGAATCCTGCCCCAGCAGCCGTTTTCAGTTCTTTTGTCAGTACTCCTGAAGTTTCCAGTGACTTTTGTTTGCCTTTTTGTATTTTTGTTTTGTTGTCTTGGGATTTATGTCCTGACCGAGTTTGTGAATAAACTCCACTTGACTTTTACACACGGTATTATCTCCTGCTTTAGGGTCCAACCAACAGTTGGACAAACCCTCACACATAACACAGAAGTAAACAGCAGATGACAGCAAAGCAATTGCATTTATTTTGAAAAAAGAGTATTACAACACTGCTTGTGGTGGGACACTCAGGCAGATTGTACAGGAAAGACAGGAGGCCTGTATAATCTGGTTGAATGACTGAAACCAAGTACAAACATACTATAAATAAATAAATAAAATAAGACAATGAGGAAACAAAACTCTGATGTGGGTGGGAGCAGTAGTAATAGTAGTAACCCCATTAACTAAAAGCAAACCCAACAGCTGGATATGAAACTAAATAAACAAGAGATAATATTTAACCAAATAAGCAACAAACGAAAATATTTAACCCAAACGAATAAGGAAAAATAAGCAAAATAAGCAAAAAGAACAATGAATCAAACCAAAACTTCACGTTCAATATAATTATAATAAAACTAGTTATTACTATTGACTTGAAATGGAAAGCAATGGCCAGTTAATATTACTACAAGTTAGAATGCAAAATAAGTCCCCCTCCTCCTGTCCTCTGGTTGATCGGTACCTGCTCGCTCTCTGTGGTGGGAACTTACTGATGTGACTCCAGAGAACTTTGTAAACTTGCCAAAACGACCTAAACTGTCCGGGGCACAGGGAAGAAAGAAGAGAATAGAAGAGAAAGAAAGAAGTATAGTAAAGATATAGTAATGAAGCATCAGTTATTTAGCACAGTGTACTGTTAAGTTGATAACTTGTTTCTGAGCGATTAGCCTCAACATGCTAATTAGTAAATATTCAGTTTTATATATCTGTATGTACGGCATGATTGGGTCTTTACTGTTGTGGATCATTTGCAGAGATTGAACCTAATCTACAACTTTATTGTTTGTTGTATCTGGCTAGCTAATGTTTTATCTACTTTTAATAGTTCATATTATCTAAAGCATGTTAATTGTTTAAAACTACATCAGTGTTAAAGTACACATTATATTATTATTATTATTATTAATACTCCATAGCTTAGCATTGGCACATGCTGCAGTTTACTGCTTCTTTACATCTGATAATCAACATTTCACTGTAATGACAGTATCTAATCTAATATGCATATCATAAAAATAATTTTTACACAATAGCAGTCCAGCTTCTGCAAATGTTGGTCCATCAACAGAAATCACAACTTCAGCAGGCTCAAGCACTCCTTCTGTCCTCTCCACCGCAGAAGAGACCAGTGATGCAGCAGCCTCAAGCAGTCACACTGCAAATTATTTGAAAATAAATTGGCATCAAGCAAATTAAAATTGTTGATTTAGAGGTGTTAGATAATTTATCTTGTTTTAAGATTTCTTCATTTAAGTGTTTAGTCTAAATCAGGCACAATCTTGTTTTGTTTTTTTTGTCTCAAATAGGCAGAAAATCTTAAAATTGGGTAAATAACTGTTCTCTCCCCCAAAGTCTCATCAAAATAAATCTTCTTTTAAGATTCAGTAACAAGAAGTTGCTTGATTCAAGAGTCACACAAAAAGCATACATCCTGATACAATTACACTTTCAGATGCAACAGGCTGATGTTCAACAATCAGATCCTAATCTGGTGTTTAAAATATAGAGATATCTGATTCTGTATTATTTTAATTTTGTGTGGGTTTTTTTTTTCACATGAGCTAGGGATCATTATTGAAATAATTTAGATGAAAGCTATATTTTCAATAAATAGAGTCGTTCTGCAGTCGTCAAATACAGAGGGTGCGTCAGTTTGATATGGTGAAAGAAGACTCTTAAGTCCTGATAACAGCCATCAATTCTACGACTATGAACTGCATTTATGTGGCTAAGGAGCACCTTTACACTCAAAGCAACAAAGACAAGACAGATCAAACCATATCAAACATTTCCACACAGCCATGATGAACCCTGCACGCTTTCGTCAACACCAAGTTCAAGTTCGTCTTCTTCTTCTCCAGCGGATGCATGATGGGAAGGCTTAGGTAATTATTTTTCTAATTGCTGTTTATATACTAAATAACTCCCATTTAACATACATTTTAATGAACAGATTTTAAGGGTAAATGTGGTATTTTAAAATGTTTTCTTAATATTTTTAGTGTTATTCAGTATTTTCTGCGCATGCCCAGTTCATGACGTCAGGCATGGCGTCTGGTTGATGTGATTTCCCCGCACTTATTTCCTAAAGTTCTGTATGCGGTATATACCATGGTATATACCCCTGGCAATGTTTGCTTTTAGTCATGTTTGCTGTTTTTCACGTATTGTAATCTGTACCTTACTGTACACACTTTATTAATTGTATTTTGTACCATTTTTGTACCATTACTTCTATATTGTAAATAAAAAAATCCCCGCACTTATTGAACCAATAAAGTTTTGTTAAAAGAAAGAAAAAATGTGAAAAGCGATTTGCTCGGTTCAACCATTGACTGTATATACTGTTTTTGAGCAAACAAGGTCCATCGCTTTTAGGGTCCTCTGGAAACATTTCCGTTCTGTGAGTTTCTGTTTGCAGCGCGTTTCTTTACTTGAAGGTCGTTTTTGAGTCTGCTAGTGTTGTGAGTCTGTTTGCACGCGTTTTCTGAAATTGCAGCTCGTTGGGCTCTCTCGGCCACAGTAGTTTCCTCCTGTGATCAGAATGAGGATAAGCATACCTGTGGCAGTCTGCTCAGTAGTGAAGATGTCAGAAGAACTGCACAGCCTTAATGGGTCGACATTGCTTTTATAACATCACCTTCCATGTTAACATCTCATACACACAGAGGTATCACACTGTGTGTGATCTAATTTGGGTGGGGGTGCAGAAGGGATCAGTCTCAGCAAGAACTTTTCATCCTGTGATCTCGCATGAAAAAGTTTTTTTTTTTATTTGTGTAAAAGGCACATTTATAGGACAAATCACACAGTAGAACATTCCATCATAGCCAATAACACACTGGTGCTTAGAATACCGTATGAGTAACTTCTGTTCCTGACAGCGTCTGAAGCTGTAGAAAATAAATTAATGTCCTTCTAATTGAACCCCAGGCTACTGTTACCAACATGCTTCAGTTTGGGATCCTTACATCCCAAACTGACTGTTCTAAAACCGCTTGCCAGTTTACCAAACCTACGAAGCTCGTTTTCCAACAGTGTGTTTGGTATAAACGGCGGAACACCGGATACGGTGATCCGCGTGGATGGCACTGACAACGGGGAGACCTGCACGAATAAATCCCTGATAACCACCCCGCTCTCAATCAGCTGATGGACACAAGGTTCGTCTTTCAAAAACACCTCTACCGCCTTGTTCATGCGGGAAGCATAAGACAGTTTATCATGTCCTACCTGCTCACCGACAGCCAACAACACCTCCTCGACAGTTACAGAGCCATCTGGAGGGACTATCCGCACTCCCTGCCTGATAGACGGAGGAGGCGTCTCGGAGGACGCCATGCCTCCCGGAAAACACCTTATGAACCCACTAATCCCTCTGCTGAACCAACCTTACTGAAAGAATCAATTAAATCTTACCTGATTAAATGCATGTAGGACAGAAACAGTAGAAAAACCAAGAAGACCAGGAGAAAAAACACCAGTTCAAACGTCCGCGCCACTCTCTCACCGGAAACGTAGATAGATAGATAGATAGATAGATAGATAGATAGATAGATAGATAGATAGATAATTTTATTGATCCCTTTGGGAGGTTCCCGCAGGGAAATTGACATCTCCATCGCATACAGCACTGTCAGACATACATGTAAGAAAAACAGTACAATAAGCCCAGATACCAAAAAAAACACCCAGTAAAGAATAATAGATAGTAATAAAAAATAAATACTGTGACTGTACATAGATGGTTGTTGCATAAATATAGAAATACCAGGTACATTTGTATTGCACGTTACTGTTGTAGGTTAAATTCAAAAAAAGTCATTCAGGCCCTTTTCTTTCTGTCCTCCTCCCCCCAAGTGATTGGCGGTTAAACAGTTTGATAGCACGGGGGACAAAGGAGTTCCTCAGTCTATTAGTCCTGCACCTTGGGAGGAGCAGCCTCTTGCTGAAGGTGCTTCTCTGGCTACTGATGGTCGTGTGCAGAGGGTGTCCTGCTCTCTGCTACAGTAGCCAGAGGGTCCAGCCTCGTGCCAACCACAGAGCCATGTTAGATGAGTCGACATATAGACATACCACAAAGAAAATACACATGACTCTAAGGTCCCAGGGTGGATAAATTCGAAAACGCACTTCTCGCGAATCGGTGTGGACAGTCGAATCCGGAGATTTCTGAAAACGATGACGTCATCGCCACCATAGCCACCATGGCCACCCCCCTCGAGCAGTCTTCCACGTCGTATATCTCGCGAAATGTCTCATAACAACAACAACAACAATGGCGGACTACATGCTTGCGTTACTACTGGAGAACATATTGAGCCTGTTATGGTTACTAGGGAAAAATCAAATTTTTGGTTTCTTCGAAAGCCGATTGGTAAACAGCGCTCAAGTATCATGCGCATGCGCCACCTCTTCCTCTCCGTTTTTGGTGAATTTCTGAAACTGAAACAGCGCCGCCTACAGACCTGGGATATGAAGTAGCGTTTTCAGTCGTGTAAAGACGGATCAGGTGTGGACGCGGATTTTTTTGAAACCGTAGAGCGAAAACGGATAGGAAAAAGATCGCTTTCGTACGTGTGGACGTGGCCTAAGGCCCTATCCACACGAAAACCATTTTTTCGTAAACGCAGATGTTTTTATTCGTTTTGGCCTATCGTCCACACGAATCCCGTAAACGCATAGCCCGAAAACGCACTTTTTTGAAACCGGGTCCCAGGGTGGATAAATTCGAAAACGCACTTCTCGCGAATCGGTGTGGACGGTTGAATCCGGAGATTTCTGAAAACAATGACGTCATCGCCACCATAGCCACCATGGCCACACCCCTCGAGCAGTCTTCCACGTCGTATATCTCGAGAAACGTCTCATAACAACATCAACAACAATGGCGGACTACATGCTTGCGTTACTACTGGAGAACATATTGAGCCTGTTATGGTTACAAGGGCAAAATCAAATTTTTGGTTTCTTCGAAAGCCGATTTGTAAACAGCGCTCAAGCTTCATGCGCATGCGCCTCCTCGTTTTTGGTGAATTTCTGAAACTGAAACAGCGCCGCCTATAGACCTGGGATATGAAGTAGCGTTTTCAGTCGTGTAAATCTAAGTATGAGGTGTTGACCTGGCCTCTAAACACCCTCAGAAGATCCATGTCCATTCTCTGATGAGTCACAACTGTTTTGGGGGCACAAGGGAGACCTACACAATATTAGGAAGTCATCTTCCTAATAGTCATCTTCTCTCATGAAAATGTCCTCATATCTTGTAACATTATGTAAATAAGCTAAATTGATTATCAGTACTCTTTAGCATACATTTTATGTGAAGTCTGTCCACCCAAGATTATCATCTCCAAGCTATTACTCATTCAATTTCCAATTCAATCCAGTTTTATTTATATAGCATCGATAACAGTACAAATTGTTTCAAGATGCTTTACAGAATCCAGTCTGAACCCCAGCCTGAAACCCCCAAAGCAAGCTGTAGGCAACAGTGGCAAGGAAAAACTCCCATTTAACTGGAAGAAACCTTGAGCAGAACCCAGCATACATCTATCATAGATACATACATCGGACTACAAGAATACATGTAGAATTTGATCATGAGGGACACACAGCAGTAATCACTGGAGTAAGGAAAATAGCAGCACCAGATATGTATAGAGTGAAACATACACACTTACAATGCAACATATTTTACAGTAAATTATTTAACTGTTTACACAGGAGTGCAAAATATTCACTAAAACACTATACAGGCTACTTACTAAACCATGTTGTGCTCTGATACCTGTCATCCTGTAAAGGCGACATATGCCCTTTCTAGAAGGATATTTGTTTTAAAATATTTATCAAACTACATTACATACTTGAGGTGACAACATCGGACGTTATGGTAGCATCAAAAATTCTCTTTTCTTCTCTAGAATATTCTTATTCTTCACATCCGCACCAGCCCCGCCCTGAACCAATGCTGTAACACTATTGGACATTTTACCTGTCAGTCACAATCAACTGACCGGATTGGTCGAAAGGCGAACGAGGCGGAGTCTGTTTCCAGGAAGTGCGCAGCGTGACTCTCCTGGCCCAACATTGTCGCTAATTCAACTTTTAGTTGGATTGAAATTGGCGCTTTTGCCACTCACTTAAACAATTTCACAGCCATCCACTATGGGTGACGATGAAGAAAAGTACGACGGGATGTTGCTTGTTATGGCGCAACAACACGAAGGAGGGATTCATGAGGTAAAGTGTATTCCGATGTGCTAAAGCTACTGTGCTAACATTTAGGCTAACGTGCTTAGCCTGTAAGCTAGTAGGTACATCTCGCATTTTAGTACTCATGAACATTAATAATAATAATAAAATGTTTTAACAAGTGTACAAAATTTAACAAAAGTTGTTGTTACAGAACATATGTGGTACTGTCCTGCAGCCTAACCTAATGTCTGTACTCAGCGGGGTGTTGTGGGGGATTTGACATGTGTCTGAGCAGAAAGCATGACAGACGTTTCTTGAGAAAAACATTTTGATTATTTTTAACTCATTTAGTGAATGCTGCTTCTTCATGGAATATGTTATAAATTATCTATTCTACAATTACAACAATTTAATGTCACGGGGTTGCTGGATTCTCTGTATGTAGATGATAAAGACTTCTGCATTTCCTTTCCACACACATTCATCTGCTGTCTGTTTTATAAGTTTTATTTGTGACTTATTGTTGTTTCTCTACAGCTAGTAAACACGTTTTTCAGCTTCCTCCGGCGCAAAACTGATTTCTTCACCGGTGCAGAATCGGGTGTTGCAGAGAAGGTGAGCAGTGTTTCTTTGTCCGCATCTTGCGTCACATTTGAGACTGTGCTGTCAATAAGCTGTCCTCTTAAGCCGGCGCTGATGCCTCATTTCTTTTTTCTTTCAGCTAGTCAAGGATGCTTTTGCTCACCACAGTAAGCTAGCACTGAAGGCCAACAAAGAAAAGCAGATGAAACAAGAGAAGGAAAAGAAAGAGAAAGCCGAAAGAGCTGCCAAGCTCGCAGAGGAAGAGAGGAAAAAGAAGAAGAAGGACGACGGACCCAGAATTCAGGAGCTGACTGAGGAAGAAGCCGAGAAGCTTCAGTCTGAGCTGGACAAGGTGAAATCTTGATGCTCTGATGCTCCGTCACAATCACATAGATTTGTTTTACTTAATCTTTTTTTTATTTGTTTTTCATCTGATAGAAAAAGAAGGAGGAGGAGAAAGTTGTGAATGTCACAGAAAACACAGAAAAGTCAGAAAAAGAGAAGACTGAGAAAGAGAAGACTGAGAAAGAGAAGGGGGTGAGTGAACAATTACGGAAATGTTGCTTAAACATCTTGGTGTTGATGAGCAGTAAAAATCTAATTTCCATTTTTTTTTTTTTTCCCAGTCTGACTCTGAAGGAGAGGAGGACGAGAAGGACAAAGATAAACTGAAGCCTAATTCAGGAAATGGAGCTGATTTACCCAACTACAAGTGGACACAGACACTGTGTGAAGTTGATGTGAGTTCCTTTTGCCTTCAGAATCATACCGTTCTCATTCTCCAAAATACCTGTATCTGTTGTTTAGTATGCATTAAGTGATACTGAGTGAACATTAAGTCATTACCAAATTATCCCACTGTATCTGACAATACAATACAATAAATCTCCCTGGTTCCTATCCAACATGAACTAACTCCTGAATATCTCCTGAAGCGTCTGTAACATCCCACGTTTCACTCACGTTTTAAACTTTGAAGTCCAGTCCTGAATCCCATCTGCATGTATGGATGTTCTCCAAACTAGCCTTCAGTGAATAGCTGTCTACTGCTCTTATTGTGCTTGCGACTGTCTGTGACAAATAGTTCCATTGTTTGTTCTCATCCAGTGCAGCTTAGCAGGGACACATTGATTTCCCATTATATATGCTGTCAGTTTACATGTCTATGAACCAAATCAATCATTCTTTATCAGATAGAGTAAATCCACTGTGTTATTCAAGCCAGAAACACCAGGTGGTTACATATTATGGATATTTTGACGCCTGTCAGGATCTAATATGCATTGTTAATTTTGTCATCCTTCCACAGCTGGTCGTGCCTTTCAATGTGAACTTCCGCATCAAGGGGAGGGATGTAGTGGTTGACATCCAGCGACGTTCCATCAAGGTTGGCTTGAAGGGACACCCTCCTGTTATTGAAGGTCAGCTCTACAACGAGGTGAAGGTAGAGGAGAGCTCCTGGCTCCTCGACGATGGCAAGGTGGTCACAGTCCACTTGGAAAAGGTATGTGTCTTTTATCTTTTGATCGCTTTCTACATTTACACAGACACTAGTATGCCACTAATAATCAGAATAATAGCCCAGTTACAATAATGCCTGAAAAATCTGAACGGGAAAAGAGTCAAGTGATTTAAAAGGGATGGTATAAATCTTTTACAATCCATTCAGTAGGAAAATATGTAAACACGTAAACACATCCACCTGGCTGTACTGTATGTTCTGTATGGGGCATATTGGTTTGATTTATATCATAATAACATTGCCCGTGTAAATGTAGCCACTATAAACTCATTCCAGTAATATTTGTCTCTTCAGCTGTAACATTGGTGTGTTCTTTTATTTCAGATTAATAAAATGGAGTGGTGGAGCAGGATTGTTACCACAGACCCAGAAATCAACACCAAGAAAGTCTGTCCTGAGAACTCAAAGGTAAAGGAGTGAACTCCACATTTCCAGTAAAAGACGAGAAGCAGATATGGAAGGGACAAAAAGATTACTGACAAGTGTTCCATATCTTTCTGCTCCGTCCTCACTGTGTTCTTTGTTTATGCTGAGCAGCTTTCAGACCTGGACGGAGAGACGCGTGGCATGGTGGAGAAGATGATGTATGACCAAAGGCAGAAATCAATGGGCCTGCCTACATCTGAAGAGCAGAAGAAACAAGACATTCTTAAAAAGTAAGTTTCCAGCGTTACATCAACAGCTTACCTCCCCTTTGTTATCGTAAAACTTAAAAAATCTTTTTACAATATATCAGCTGACAGCCAGTGTTTTACTGGGCACCGATCTGTAGCAGCTACTTTATGCAATAGTAAAGTTGAGTCTTCATTGTTACTTCTTTCTGGTCAAGGCTGGACTCCTCCTTAACTTTAGAAAATAGTGTGGTGTTTGTCCACCACCTTCTGCTGTGAACAGACAGATGGGTTTTGATCTGCACAAATGGCCTGTACTTTTGTGAGCATTTATTATTGTAAAATCCTGCCACTCCCAGTGCTCTCAAAGCTTCTGTCATGTTTCCCCCACATGCATTTTGTGAAATCAGCCTTGCAAGATTTGTAACAAAACGATACAGGAAGTGGAATATATCTACGAAATCCATGTAAGGAATTTATGAATTGATATTAGGTCTTTCCAATCAAGATTAATTTGTATCAGGAAAATCTTTTAACCGATTTTTTGTTTTTATACCCAGCCCAAGTTGTGTCTGAGGACTACAAGTTTGAAAATGATAAAACTAAGAGAATGTGGAGATTAAAAAAAAGTCAAATGTAGGACTGAAGAGAGACAAAACCATAAAGCAACTATGTGCATTTTATAAGGTCTCACAGTAAAGGCAGAATCTATTGAAGCTCACTTCCTCTTTAAGCTTGTTAAAGCTGCCCCTAAGGATCTTGTTTAGTTTTATAAGGGTTAAACAATGCTACAGTGGTGACTGTAGCGGATATAATTGGTCTCAGAGTTTCTTTACAGAAGCAAAGTTCACAGTGTCTGTCCAATCAATTGTGTTGTCTGATGGCGTGAACTCAGAGGACCGTCCATAGCTATTGATTTAAAACATCACTCTTTGACCAGATGGAGGTGCTGTAGCTCAACAAAGACCATAAATATACCAGTAAAAGAAAAAAGATGACTGAGATACTGTTCAAAAACACAAATTAACTAATAGTGGAGAAAAAGAGGCAGCATTTCTTGGAACCACTGTGTGATTAAACTGCTCATTTTCTGAACAATGAGTGTGATTTTCAAGTAATTGTAATTTGGAAAAGAGTGGATCATCCTTTTGTTTGACTCTGACACCTTCTGTGTCTGCAGGTTCATGGCTCAACACCCAGAGATGGACTTCTCTAAAGCCAAATTCAGCTGAGGCGTCCCGTTGTCAACCACCTTAGAGCCACCGTCAGGCACCAACCACCTCCTAGTTCATCTCTTTAGTAGACATGCTTTTGATGACTTACATGTCTTAAGGTTCATAGTTCTGTTTCCTTGAGAATCAGTTTGATACATGTAACGATTATGTTCTCGTTTGCATGTCGTCTCAATATTTATGTGTCTGGATTGTTTTTTAAATAAATACATGTAAAATCAGTGTGAGCTTATGTTTTCTACATTGTGGACTGTATAGAACATCTTTGCACTTCTTTACAGACTCCATTTGAATTTGGAATTCAGTTGATTTCATGATCTGCCCACTGACTGAACTTGAACTATGTATGATGGACAAATGCCCCCCACAGGACACTGGCTGATGGTGACGGCAGGATTTTCTAAAGTTGTCATGTTAATCTTGAGCCACAAGAGAGCAGTGTGTCCCTTAAAGTACAGCCTGGGCTTTTAAACAGCAGAGTATTCTAGTGAATAGTTCATGTGAAGTAAGTTGTACAGTATTAATCTGATAGAAAGTTAGCTTTAAATGTCAGTCATTTAAAGTAAGTCACTTAAGAGCTGCCTTTAGAGTATCTTCTAAAACAACTTTAGTGATGTGTGTAATAACTACCAGACATTAGTCTGTTTAGTTTTAAAACCTTAATCCTTAGTCAAAAAGGATTGTTTAAAATATATTAATATTTCTATGTGGGATTTGGCTGTAAAGATAATAATCCTTTCATTTATCCTACATCAAACAACTTATATGAGCCTGTACCCGCCACATGGCTTAATATGGTAACCAATATATAATAACATCTAAAATAACAGTCTAAAAAACACTGAAGATGTCAGCCAGGGTTAATGTACTGAATGTTTTTACTCTGAAGGAGCAGGAAGTAAGGATCATTTTTATATATCATTTATTCTAGTGATAAATATCAGACTAACAATAAAAACATTATTATTTACATTACTGAATGTAAGTATGTTCAGTATCATGCAGACCATAACATTGACATGATAAAAAAGTTTTCATGTGTTTTTATTTCTGATAAACACTTTGACGTATATATAAATGACTGTATTGTGGGTACAATGCTCAATCATAGAAATTGCCATACCTGTAAAGTATCTACAATATACTATTTTCTATGGAGAATGTATTGTTTATTTTCTGAGATAATATAAACAGAATTAGTGCTTATCCCTTTTAAATGTAATAATTGCTTCAAATGGTACATAATGTCAGATAGGCTCGTACTATGTAACTTGATCACAGTCCACTAAGTTGAAGGTGCATGTTTCAGCTCGCCTCAAATTCATATGTGCTGTAGTTGCTATATGGTAAGTTCATATTAACATTATGACATAAGTCATATCCAACCATTATGTTTGTTTCAGATGATAAAAATTCAAAGTTAACTAACCCCAGATAACACTTTCTTTAAAAAAGAAAACATCAAAAGTATTGGAAAGTGTTTTTGACCCCAAATCATGACCTGTACATTTTAACATGTCCAGATTTTCATTTCAAATAACAAACAGTAAAAAAGGTTTTATATTCCAGTAAAAAAGGTTTTATATTCCTGCCTTTTCTGTTTCCAAGATGGCGGCGCGCGCTCGTGCTCCTGGGGTCATCCCCCTTTTTTGAGACTGTTGGGTTTGCACTGTCACTTAAACTCCATTTGCACTCTACCTGAATGGTACAGGACCATTACAGTTAACTTTTACTTTTTGTGTTCATACTTTATACACTGTACAATAGATAGCTAATTTTATTCTCTATATTTATACATTTTTTTACTTGGCTATGGCTTGTAAGTCTGTTCTGGCTTGAATCAGAAACTAATTTCGTTCCTTTCCATGTACCAACATGTGTTGAAATGACAATAAAGAATCCTTGAATCCTTGAATCCTTGAAAATGGAGACAAAGGTATTGATGCTATATGGATTTGATTTGATTTGAAAATCTTTAATGTCCCCGAAGGGCAATTTGGTTTGCAGCAAAAGTTCAACACAGTATAGCTCACATAGCACACACATGACACAATAAATACATATAAATACATATAGTCATCACAGATTACAGTACTGTACATCCTTCCCAACAGGTTCGCCTACAGCGTATTAAGGAATCTAACGGCAGACGGGACAAAGGATTTTAAATATCTGTTTGATTTGGCCTGACAAGGGAACGTGTACCTCCTCTTAGATGAGAGGAGTCGAAACTCTGCATGAAGAGGGTGGAGAGGGTTGCCAGAATGGCCCTTGCCCTCTGAATGGCTCTGACCTGATAAGCATTATCAAGGTCATTCAAGTTAGTGCCAATTGTTTTTTGGCAGAGTTTGACCACATTCTTCATCTTATTCTTATTTGATATGCTAAGGTTCCCAAACCAACAAATCATTGCAAAAGTTAAGATAGACTCAATAAAGGATGAGTAAAACAGTTTAAGAAACTTCTTATCAACGTTAAAAGACCTCAGTTTCCTTAAATAAAACAACCTCTGGTTTACTTTCCTGCAGATGGCATCTGAGTTACTCCCAAAAGACAGTTTATCATCCAGGATGGTGCCTAGATACTTATAATGGTTGACTGTGTCCACAGCTGTACCTTTGACAAAGGTTTGGGCTGTGACAGGTGGATTCTTACGGAAATCAATTTTCATGTCTTTCGTTTTTGACACATTAAGTTGCAGATAAGAATCATCACACCATCTAACAAAATGGTCAAGGACTGGTCCGTGGCCCACCTCATGGTCCTGCAGGAGGCTGACAATCACGGAGTCATCAGCGAATTTAATTATGTGCCTAGACTCAAACGTGCTCTTACAATCATTAGTGTACAACATAAACAGCAGAGGTGACAAGACACATCCCTGGGGTGAGCCTGTGGAACACAACAGAGTCCCGGACAGGGTTTCATTAACACGAGTTCTCTGAGGCCTAGTTGTCAGAAAATCAACTAACCAGCATATAGTTCCAAAATCAACACTGGGTATTTCTGAAAGCCTGTGAGCAAGGACAAGAGGCTGCATACAGTTGAAGGCTGATGAAAAATCAGCAAAACATAGACGTATATGTGTTTTCCTGCCTTCCAGGTGCCTGACAATTAAATTCAATAGTGATAGCACCGTCTAATACTGACACTGGACTCACAGTGGAAAGTACTGAAACTAATAAAAACTGATGGATCAAAATCCAGAGATGGATTCTTATTGTCAAAATATGGCACCTACATTACCCACAATGCCACCATCACGTGGACACAAAATCCTCACTTTAAACTGTGTAGAGCTGGTGTATTATTCCTCTCCGGGGTTTCTTAGCGGAACGTTTTGGTATTTACTTTTTGCTTTTCAAAAGCCACAGTTAGTTAGTGACTTGTTATCTGGACCCTGAGAGCAATCAGCGTACCGCCACCAATGAGTGAAAGACACGGTTTCTCACTCAGCCTACACTGGATATCATGCACCGCTGCTAAATGTTACTTCACTGAGGACCAGTTTGCTTACAAGCCTTTTCAGCCTGTGTGACAGTCGCAGCTAGCTGGACTGGCCTGTCAGGATGGTGAGAGGCTGTCACCATCACTGGGGCGACCAGAGGAAACATACATTAGCTTATGTTGGCTAGCAACTCCTCCTAATGTGTGAAATTGCTCATGTAGTTCAAAAACACTCCTCGGACAGCTGTCCCAGTGGACAGTAGAGTGGAGGTCAATGTGTCAAAAGCAAAACCTTAATGTAGTGAGAATAACATAGGGGAAATTACAGGACACTGAGCTTTCATTTGCAGTACTGTAGAGGACTAGATATGGGCTTGTTGCTGAGTTTTTGTTGCATTCACAATCACAAAAGCTTGGATTGTTTGAAAAGAATGACCTGTTCAGCACTTAAAACAGCAGTTCCCCTTTCCATCCAGATGAATGTACGTGCACACATCTGGCTCATTCTCGTGAACGCAGCACATCCACTGTACCAAATCTGGCACACATGTTGATTTGGACTCAAGAACCGAATATGAAATTAGCGCTTGAAGATAAAAGTCAGTGTAACCTAACTGTGGCAAAATTTCACACAAATTTCCCGCATCATAATGTCAAATGTCAGCTTCATTTTGACATCATAATGTCTGTCTTTCATCAAATTCCTTTTGAGTCTTCACTTCATGATGTGTGTTTTTTTTAGTGTGAACAGACTTGGATGCTAACCGCAGCTTGACTGGCTAACTGAGTCAAGAGTGGCTAACATGACTGAGGTAACAGCTAAATGCTAAACTTACAGGAAAGTATGGGGGGATAGCTTTGTCAGTGTACTAAAAATGAAGTCATTTACAGTCATGCGAAACACAAACTCACTGTCACTTCATTTATGGCCACAGTCCTAACCCTTCTTTTAGCTTTGTTTTGGTCTCCACTGCTACCTGAACTAAATACCTGGCCCTGAATCTGTAAAGGCTCTGTGAAGCTCTCCAGCTACTGGCTACCGTTTTCAGTTAGCAACAGTAAATTTACTGGAGCGCCTCTGTGTCTCCAGAGCTGTGACTGTCCACTCTTTTACGACCAGACCGAAACAGTGAACCAAAAGACGTTAAATCACTGCAGAATTAATTCTCCATGGATCCACCTGTTCAATGGACACCTTCCCCATTACAGACAGTCATTTACTTACTGTTTTAAAATTGAAATGCTCACTAATTGAACTCTATATGTCCCAGTCCGCCATTAGTTCAGCCATTATTGCATAATAGCGTAGTTTAGTATCAAATAGTCATGAATATGCTGCAACACTGTATGTCTGTGCCAGTATAAAATTACACCAACTTAACCTGTAGAAGCAGGTTTGGGGTTAGTATTTCAAAATGGCATTTTATTCACAAATTTCTCTTTCCTCTGTCCTTTATTTCTATCTGTGCCAGTCGTCAGCAGTCAAGTGTGTTACAAGCTGAGGCAGTTTTGGGTTCAGAAATTTGGTGGTACCAGTCAGACTAAATTTCTGTTTACAGGCTTGTATACAAAGTCAAGTAAAGCTAGACTTTTACAACACAGAGCATATATCATATCAATGTCACACGTTATAAATAAATAGACTGACCAAAGAAAATTAGTTTTGTTTGAAATGTTGTTGCAAAATCTATTAAAGGCAAGAATGCGCCTATAGCTGTCAATGGCTTTGCGCATCTTCCAGTAGTTCCATTAACTGGTGCAAGAGGGTGAAGAAAGGCCCAGCCAGAGGCCTGATGGGATTGCGGTAGGGTGGGGCGGCAGAATGACTGTTCAGAGGTTGAGGGCACGGAGCAGGCAGAGTCTGCTCAGCTGAGAGCAATGTCTCACCAAGGTACCAGAATTTCTTCATTAACGAAGACACACAGACATCAGAGGGACAGGGATGGGGCTCTGGGGCGGGCGAGCCGGCCGGTCTGCAAACACACCTCCCCGCCTCTGCGCTGACTCGCTGTTCCAGACTTGACGACTTGTTTTTTGGCAGCGGCCCCTCGTAAATCACCCGCAAGGCCTTGCACCATGTGAGTCACCTTCATAATCACGGTGTTTACTGAGGACGCTTCGTCGCTCTCTCCCCTTCCGTAAAGGCTGCTCGGCCTATTTTTCCTGGAAAAGGAGGGGAGATACGTGAGGGGACATTAGGACAAAGATGGGATGGGAGGCTGTCTAACTTTGATTTCTTCCACTATACGTTAATTCTGTCACTAAAACTAACACCCCACTACTCTACAGCTACCACTAAAACTAATAACTACTGTCACAATTATGCAACATTGACTCAACCCGACATCTGCATCTGTTATTTAGAGTCCGCCGTCCTCCACACCTGGGTGCTGGGCACACTCTGTAAAGCGTATTTGGAACACACACTTCCAGGGGTGGAGAAGAGGCCAGTGTGCAAAGTCAAACTCCAATTGTCAATTAGCGAAGGCCAACACAGGCTGCAGGCTGCGGTGTGCGGAGCAGATCAGCCATCTTGAAGGACAAAGGCTTCAGTCAGCTCAGGGTCCTCAGATCAGCACACACACACGCTCATAATTGAGAGGGCAGAGATGGCCCCCGGGCCCAGCAGGACCTGTTTACCGCTCCAGACTGAGCAAAGACCATCGGCAAACATCCTCCCCACCAAGTCTGGACAACTGCTCATAAACACACACACTGACTTTTGTTTTTAGTCTTTGTTTTCTAGTGAACAAACTGCACACCACACTCAGATCTAAATAAGGAAATGAACATGGAATTATCAGATTAGACTGCATATAGGGTACATGCATAATGAAATATAGGCCTTCAACAAGTGCAGAATTCACCCACTGGATGCAGACTATGGTACAAGTCTGTTACAATAATAGTATGTAGTAGTGTAAAAGATATATGGGTATATGTAGTATAGACAGTGTAAACAGCATAGATAGCACATGATATGCACCTATGCATGCATACATATAAATGTTGAAATTAAATATATACAGTATAGAATGTATTATATAATAGTATGTAGTATAATATACAGTGATGATGTACTAGGTTCATGTCAAGAGCAGTGACAGTGGTCATTAGGAATATGTACTGTATAAATACTGTATACTGTATATTTAAACTATGTTTAGGGTTTATATACAGATAAATATATACATGGAATGTACAGATGTGTGACATTAGGACAAAGGAGAGTCCTGCATGACGTCCCAAAGGGCATTAGGGTCAACAGTTCATTGGAGAGGTGAGAGGCATCCTTAGCAATGTTGCGCGCTTTCCAACAGTGGCACACTGGCAGCGCAGTGCTTTCCGATCTGGCCTAACACACAGAGACAGACAACCGTTCACACTCACACTCACACCTACGGCCAGTTTAGAATCACCAATGAACCTAATGAGCATGTCTTTGGATGGTGGGAGGAAGCTGGAGTACCTGGAGAGAACCCACACTGACACAGGGAGAACATGCAAACTCCACACAGAAAGGCCCAGTCGGCCCAAGGACTCGCTGTGAGGCTTCAGCGCCAGACATAAAAGTTCACCACTAAACTGTTTTATCAGGAAGAGGAGATGCCTTCTTTACCACATTCGACTCCCAGGAACTTGGAGCTGGAACAATGTGCAGGTGTACACTACTGTATGCTCCCTATGCTGCATTGTAAACATGCTGGTGTATTTCAAACTAGTGACATCTAAAAATAATTTACAAGCACTAAAATAATGCAGTTGTTTTATTGCTGCAGTGAATCTAATATTAGATACAGTACATCTAAATATCAAATAGACCTGTCCAGGGTGTACCCCTCCTCTCATCCGATGACAGCTGGGATAGGCTCCAGCCCCCCTGTGGCCCTTAACAGGAACAACAGAAGAAGAATGAATAAATATCAAATATCAGATATATCAGTTCATTATGTGGGAGTGCAAACCCCATAAAGAGAGGCAGAGAGCTGGTCACAGAGACTAAATGGTGAACATGTAAGAGATAAATGAATACTTTCGCATTTGTGCAGACCAACCACAGGGAATAATTTACGTCTCCACCGGCCTTTTGCATATTGTAAGCAATGCAGAGAATACTGGATTAGTACATCTGACGTACTGTTCACCTGGTATATTTGGCCATGAAAAAGTTCTTCAGGGCATGTGCACAGAAAAAAAAAAAATGTTCGATTGCAGTTAATATTAATAATCATAAGGTCAACTTTCTTTTAAAACACTTCAATATTTTTCTGTCTCTTTCATCATCTCTCCACATTCATTCATTCATCTTCTAAACCCGTTTAGTCCTGTTGGGGGTCACGGGGGTCTGCTGGAGCCTATTCCAGCTGTCATCCAGTGAGAGGCAGGGGTACACCCTGGACAGGTCTCTAGTCCATCGCAGGGCCATCTCTCCCCACAGAACAGATATTAAAGTCACTTATTTTATGTACATCATCACTGTTAATACCATTTAAATTGAATTATTCTATCTCCCAGTTACCACCTCAACCTCTTGGCTGTCAACTGAAGTTTCTCTGTCCATCTGTATTTGTTATTTGTACTTGCAGTAAGTCATTTTTGGCCACCTTTTCACTTGACATGATGTTAGTTACGCCTGTGATTACTCACTTAATATTGTTTTCCATTTAAAGATGTGTTTGTGGCCGTGTGATTAACGACTAGCGTCCATATTCACATACACATTCGTACTCTCTCCCTGAGCCAAGCGTGTACAGAAAATGAATGGATGAATGAATGAATATGCAGCACCAGTCAAAGGTCTGGACCAAGCTTCTTCTTCAGTGTCTTATATAGATCAGTACTGAAGACATCAAAATTACAAATGAACAAATGTGTTATATTTTTAGCTTTGGTGAGCTTCATGAATTAGTCGTATGGAATGGTTTTCAGTTAAGAGGTCTAGAGAGAACTTGTGGGCTTTCTTGCCTTCTTAATGTGTTTGACGCAGTCAGTTGTGTTGTGTGTAAGTGAGGTTAGCATGTTTGACTGCTGTTCTAATTCATATCATGGCAAAGGACCTAACAACCGAGTAAAGAGGAACGACTGTCCATCACTGCTTTAGGACATGAAAGGACATGAAGGTCGTCGGTCTGGAAAATTCCAAGGACTTTGACTGAATCCTCAAGCATAGCTACGAAAACCATCAGACACTATGATGAATCACTGAATGAGAAGGTGTGGCTAGACCTTTCTGGTACTGTATGAACAGAAACTTTGATGACTTCAATGTAAAATCAAGGTAAATTATTCCTCTAGTTGTTGTCTTAATGTATCAGTCTTCTGATCTGATCCTACAACTTCAGATGCAAGTGGTACACAAAGGTGGCTACTGTGTGTTGTCTAAGCTTTAGATAAATTCCTACATTTAAACATAGCAGTAAAGTGGAGGTTTGGGAGACGCCAGCGTTTCATGAGGGGACCTTTGCTCCGCCGCGATCCACCCCTCCAGCTGCAGGTCACATTGCTGCTTCATTACTGTTTGCCCGCGGCCCCGTGACCCTCCAGCCTTCATTTGCACCTCGGTGAGGACCACTCCATCACTGCTCAGTGCCCAAAATCTCCGTGGGCCTTACACACACACACACACACATCACACCACTGACATCATGAGCACGCAGCCAAGCCTCTGGCCTAAGGTATGAGCTGAATAAACCGAATGTCTCTTTATTCAAGCAGCTTTTACCTTTGATTTATTTTTATGGCCACTTGGTTGGTTGGCTTGGAAATCACAGTTTTTGAGCTGAAGTTAAGTTAAAAGCACTTTTTCATTAATGTGCTATTGTATTTTTTTTTAAATGATACAGATTTGTCTGGATTGGTCTGTATTGATTTTATGTATTTAGCATCACGTTGCTTTATCCCAGGGGTGGGCATTTTGGTTCAAGGGCCTAAAATCTGACAGACGAGCATCAACTATGTTCATTTCTTTATCTAACTTATCCGCGTTTTTTTATGTTGATATTTAGGCCTTTAAATATCATCAAAGCAAGGCTGTGGTTCAAGCAGTTCTGAGTGCTTTCTGTCCACTGTTTTGTAGCTTGTCGAGAATCAGCAGTATTGACGCGAAGCTCAGATTGGATTCAACCCCAAGTGTTGGCATTTTGGGCCCATATTCTCCGACTTTCCTCACATCCAGATCTGAATGTGTTAGCCGTATGTCGCACCCCAACGCAGATTGTAACAAAAGGGTGCCAGCGATGGCAGACTACCCGCGGCGGATTTCTTAAAGCGGGCACTTCTCCTCCATCGCGTCGTCAATTTGTCGGAGAAGCCGCATTCACTTAGCGAGGCCGTGCCGCCGCCGTTATTTAAAGAGAGCTCGGGTTTGATGATGGAGGTTTGAGGCATGAGGGCGAAGTGAGACTTACACCTCGAGACTAATTTTAAAATTGGAACAGGTGCCTGTCGAGCAGCCCTGGAAGTTTTTCCTAATTAATCCACTGTGGCCTTTGTTCGCCCTTTGACCTCAGTGTGGATTTCAACAGTGTTGGCGTTTCATCTTTTCAATTTTTAAAACTCTCTGTTAGAAATAACACACATATGATGAGTGACTGATATGTTGGTGGCCCAAGATAGGAGGAAACTGGTTGGAAAGTTAATAACTGTAACTGTAACTTTATGTAATAACTGGAAATTGCCGGTCAGCCGTGTCTGAGAAATCAGCCTTCATGCTTTGCTACTTTAGTCGCAAGGACTTCCCACCCAGGGAGATCCACAAGGACAGCTACAGTAGGGCACAGCATACTGAACCTGAAAGACAACTGCAGTCCTGAAAAGCCTGTCACCACCCAAGAGACCAATAACAGGACAGCAGCTCCTACATGAGAGGAATCAGTCTGCTGCATGACCCCTGGACTGAATGTGTCGATATACTGTATGTGCAGGTTCTTCTAATACTGAGTAACCAATTCACCCCCTTACATTGCAGCAACCCATTCCTGCAGCTTTGGATCATTTCACATTGCGCTTGATGCCAAACAGACAAAAGGACACGTGCCATTTCACAAAACAAACATTTTTAATTTATTAATAAATGACATAAATAAAACTCACGTGGAGTTCAAATACAAATACATAGTTTATGTACAGGCGTTTGCGCAGGGCAGGGGCCACGTCTTTCTTTTTTTTTTCTCGACAAAACCCCGCCGCCAGGAAGCAGAAGGCACTTGCGTCTCAGTCCGAAAGTGGAACGTTTGTATTGCAATCAGAAAAGGCACATTTATATGGAAAACACAGGACGTTAATTTATTCTATGTACACATTTATATAACACATTTATGTTAGCAGAACCTTTTTTTTCTTATAATGTTATGGGTAAAAATAACGTTCAGTGTCAGTGAGTTGTGTGGAATCAGAAAGGTAATCAGCCGGTTATGTTTAATGATCCTGATAGAATTTACTAAGAGCAAAGATTCTGACCGTGCAGCTATTTTAAGGCTTATTACTGTAGAGAGATGGATTGTCTTTCAAGTTCTGTCTTTGCACATCTTTTTTCCAGACTCTGGAATGGATAATCTAATCTTTTTCACAAGCAGCCGTCCGGGTTTCATCTTCTCCAGGACGTGCATTTAGTCCTGCTCCTGGAGAGGACGGCCGGCCGGCAGAGTCAACTCTTCAGACGCTCAGTAGCTCTGAGCGACAGGCGCCCAGGAAGCGGTCAGCCTGGCGATGGAGCTCTCAAACTGGGCATCCCCGACACCGACCTCGCTCAGGCTGGGGTCATACATGGAGGAGGGCGAGGAGACGGGCAGTGAGGAGGTGAGGCCCGTGTAGGAAGAGCCCCTCAGGAACTGGGAGGTCAGTCCTCCGGGAATGGAGCCCGAGGCCGAGCCTGAAGGGGTGAGGGTGGTGCCAGCTACTGACCAGAGGCTGGGGTATTGACTGTAGACGAGAAGGACAGAAGGGTTGGTGGGATTCATTCAGAAATGCTTCTCTCACAGACACAGAAGTGCATAATACAAAACTTTACATGGTGAAGAGGCTCACCTAGAATTAGATGTGGAGTTGGTGGTGTGGGACAGAGTGCCCATGCCTGTGGAGTTGGGGATCTGAAGAGCGGACCAGCTGTCATGAGCAGGAAGAGTCCCTGAAGTGTTGTCCATGTAGTTGTCTGTAAACGAGTTAAAGCCCAAAAATGAATACCAACTCTCTTTTTTTTGCTTCATTGAAACTTCAAATTACACAAACAAAGCCGGCTCTTACTTGTGCTAGAGGTGCGGTGGGGGTAGTGGCTGGGGTACGGGGCCGCCCTGTGGCTCCTCAGGCTGGAGTAGCGCTCGCAGTAGGAGCCAGAGGAGTGGCCCGCCGTGCCGCTGAACTGAGGGGGGCTGCTGCTGGGGCAGATGGGGCTCTGGCCGGGGAGGAACCAACCTCCGACTGAGGAAGAAAGCATGCACAGTTAAGCATCACGTTAAAGCTTCCAGGGTAAAGATGTGAAGAATGACAAGCGTTTGACTTATGACATATGATAGAATATTTTTTGTTAAACTCACGTTGAGAGTAGCCCGTCTGTTGACTGTCTGCAGAGTGATCTGGGACGTCTTTATGGTCACTCCTGCAATCAGAAACACTCACATTAGATTCTGTCGTGGCAGAATTACGAACTTGTAAACTGGAGCGGTGAGTTGGAGGCCTGAGCCTGTACCTTTCTTTGGCGTCCAGGAAGGCTTTAGCAAAGGGATTGTGCTTTATCTTCAGAGCAGTGATCTGTGGATGGGGACAGGGCCATTAGCATTTCAGTCAACTTTCAGGATGTCGTCTCTGATGAGGTGTTAGTGAGGATATGTTTGCTGTGAAGCAACTGACCTCTTCGTTCTGGTATGCAGTGACGGCGATGAACTGTGTCTCAGGGAAAGACTGGCTACTGATCATCTTCTGGATGCCTCCGACCTTCACGATGTGTATCCTTGGCTCATATTTGTGCAGAGAGTTCAGCATGATCTGTGGAAACATTCCAGTCAATGGTACTGTTTGTCACTACATGCCTAAGACCAGTTGTTTTGTCTCCAGTTAAGTGAAGACTAAGAAATATAAAGTAACATAAATATGGTTTCTTCATAAAGATCTAGTAACTCCTCTGAAATAATAATTTGTTTATTTTATTTATTTTATCACGATAAATAATGATTTCTTTGCGCAGTAATTGTGGGCATCGAGCGCTCTTCTCACCTGTCCGCCGCCGTTGAGTTTATTGGAGAGTTTGACTTTGCTGAAGGAGACGGGCGCTTTCATCCAGTGCGCTCCAAAGTTGGGGGAGTCCGGGTGGATGTAGACGCAGCTGGGGCTCTGGGGCTCAGGTTTGCCACCGGGGACCCATTCTCCGTTCACGTACTTCCAGCGGTTGTTGTCCGCGGCGACGAAATCCAGCAGCACCGAGTACATGGCATTGGGGTCTAAACCAGTGACGCTGGCTCTCAGAACTGGAAACATCCTCCTAGGAAACAAGGATGGAATTTTTACAAATTATTAAAGCGTTTGTGAATTTTACTAACACGAAATGACATTGTATATTTACAAAGAAATACGTTTCTTTGGAGTTGTTATAAACCTAGTAAGGCCTCTGAGGCCTCAGAGGCAGCACGTTTGGCAGAGCTCTTGCCTCAGTATATTTTATGTCAAGCTCCAAAATGCTTTGAACGTCATATATTGAACTTTGTTTCATAAACAAACTTACACGCTCCACAACCCCGTGCGTAAAATTAGCCACACTTTTGCGCAAAGACCTCCACAATCAACCAATCCACAGCCGGTTGCATTTAACCTACCTTCCAGTCTTGGTGACGATCATCTCGTTGGTCAACTCTTTAAACTTGTTCCATAAGTCTGCATCATCCAGCGTCAGTTTAATATCCCTCTCGGACGCGTCTCCCTTTTCGCTGCCCTTCTGGAACTCGCTCTCCACGGCGCTGAGGAGATGCTCCAGGCGCTGGTCGGGGTTGGAAGAAGTCATATTTCCGAGCTGTGGGCTGATGGGCCTAAATCCGAGACGATGTGGCTCACTGACTTTGAAACAGGCCCGAGTGGATGCTGGTTTCTTAACGCTGATGTCTCCTCATTTAAGGGCCCCCAGGGACCTCCTGGGGATGTGGGGCGTGGCCTGTGCGCGCACACCTCGCCTTTTTTGACCGGCCTCAGACGCCGCCCTCCACCGCAGACAAACTACAAGCTAGCTAGATTGTTACAGTTTTTTCTATATATTTTTTTCCAAATAAATTTGACTTTAAATATAGATTTTAAAAAAGTACTTTTCTCACACACCATCTTCTTACAAATATACCTTTCCTACAGTTTTTAGAAATGTTCAAAATTACCTTGCTGTTAAAAGGCTTCTTGAGAATAGTTTAGGATTCATATTTGATTCCTAAAAGTCTCCTCCAGTCTCCAGTCTGTTGCGACATGTGCCCTACACATTCAAAGTCGTGCGCGCAAACAAAAGAAGGGAAGCGAGGGAAGAGAGCTGTGCCTTTGAACTCAGTTGTATATTTGCAAATAGTGCTAATCTTTTGTTGTCTCAAATCCACATGGCAGAGGACTTGTGTTTACTGAATAAGGGCCATTAGGGGACGGTCTGTGTTGCTGTGGTGCAAAAGTGTGGAGGGCCAACAAGTGATGCCTGGATTTACATAATGGGCCTGCCTCCCTCTGAGGTTCTGATATTAAATATTTGAGCCAGGTGGACGCGGACCTCGCTATTTAAATATAAACATTCATTTATGAAACAGAGTCTATTTAATTCTCCAGTGAAGCTTTTAAATTTACTTGTATCTATTGTCTTGGGAAAATAAAATGAAGTGGCCTGATTCATGAAGAGAGAGAGACTATTTTACTCAACCAGTGTAGTGGGAATATTAGCACTGAATGTGACTTATTTCCATGTCTCAGTTTACAGACCTGTCTTTTAGTACAACCATTTTTGAGTGGTTTATTTTCATATTTACTTTTTGCTCCACCAGAGTCAAGAGGAAATATTGGCCATTTAGCAGTTAACAGTTTCTTCTTCTTCTTCTTTTGTGGCCATCTCCAGTCTGGTCCTGTTTACTGCTGCCTCTGAGCTCAGGCTTGGAAAAATTCTTAGTTCTCAGCACAACCTGGGCTCGCAATGCTGCACGAATATTTGATGCATGTTTTCCTAGCCTTGCAGCATCAGGTAAGAAACACTATTATTAGAGCGTTTCTTGCACATCGGATGATATTCCAGAGGGCTCACGCACATAAACATTTATGTCGCCCCAAATATTTCACACTTCTTGGAAATAACATCATTTAGATGTAGAGTAGAAAAAGATGCAACACAGTCTGCCACATAAAACAAGAAATGCATGGAATTGATGAGCATAGAAAAAAGAAGCAAATGCTTGCAATAATTATTTTATTTTATTTTATTTTATTTTATTGTATTTCTGTCTTACAACTTTTTTCCAGGAGTGTTCTTTATGTGTAACTGAGCTTTGGTGACCAAGCAATTTCCAACAATGTGGATCAATATATGTGGATATACAGTACAATATGCCAGTGCATTTTATTGCTGTATTATTTAAATACATCACATTTTGAAAGGGATGTTTTTACATACTAACTTCTTGTTACATGAACAAAAAATTAAAAAAAGAAAAGAAATAAAAGTGATTTTACTTCCTGATTTCAGTTTTGACAGCCTGTAGCTATGAATCCAAATACACTAACAGCTTCAAATAATCATCCAGGAAACATGTAGTAAAATAAAGTACTACAACTTTGGGAAAGTGCATTTATTATTTCTTACAGTACTATTATTTATAGTGTATCAGCAAACAAGGAATGATGCTGCTATGTTTTTTGTATTAATATCTATCTCCCTGCTGTTATCAGCCACCTGGAGTACAGTACTGAGCGTAATGCATGTATAGATTATCTCAGTTGATCCAGGCAAAGCTTTTATGCTTCACTTCTGAGCATTCTTGTTCTTGTTGTTTTGTTTTTTTTCCCGTCGCCTCTGAATCCACTGTCTGTGATGTACTTGGAATTGAGTGAGGGCTTTGGAGCGCGACTCCACTTTACTACGCCACTTCCTCCAGTTCTACAGAGGCCATAAATGTAAAGGGGTTCTCTCACACCTTTCCATCCCGTATCATTCAGCGGCCTCTTCCTTTTTATTTCCGAGGCCTGAGAGACAGAGAGAGAGGGAGACAGAGAGTGTTAAAAAGCGGCTGCATACAGAATATAACCCCCGCCGACCGGGCCTTCAGGCTCTGCTAACCCCCGACAGACACAGACACACAACAGGAAGCTGCCTCATAACAACAAATCAAGAATTAATTTGACGGTTTGATAAGTCAGGGGTGAGTTGGCCGTAGCCGCAGCAACAAAACACTCTCTTCCGCTGTGTGTTGGGGTTGTCAGGTGTTGCCCGGTGAGAATGATTAAAGCACAAAACAACACAAAACATCCTCACTGCTTGACCGACAGGCAGAGTCCAGAGTGAGGCGAAGGAGGAGCATCCTCATCCCACACGGTGAGCGAATGTCTGCTCCGGGATATGAAGTTTGCTTGAAAAGCCACCTGAGGTTTCCCACAGCTTTTCTCCCCGTATCCACGCACACACAAACGCGCTCTCTCTGCTGCCGTCCGGAGAGCTGAGAGTTAACCGGCGCAGGCCCCGCTCTGGCATCAGCGCACACACACACCTAGGTGAGAAATATTGCAGAGGCCTGGTGCTTCACAAAGAGACAGTTATAACGATGCATATTTTCCAGAGAACTTCGCTGGCCTAAAGAAGTAAACACAGAGAGGTGGATGAGTCAGGCCTGGGAAGAAAGAACACACACTCTCTCTCTCACACACACATACAAACCTTTTTTTTTTATGACATAAGGTGGTTATCAGAATAAAAATAAGAATAATTTGCAATACAAGGTCAAATTTCTCTGATACGGACAACTAATGAAATATTCTCACTCCTAAAGTGAGATAACACGTTGAATGCTATGCCTCATATTAAACATAATACAGTTCAGTGATGAATAATATAACATAATACTGAAATAGGAGTTCTTCTTCTTAATCTTGCTTTATTTTCATTGAAATACTTCACTTTCTGGCTCCTCTGGACTCATTTGCTAGGTTGATTGTTCAAAGACAGGAGTAGAAGAAGTAACCTTTTCAGATTATTAATTTAAAGTGAGATACTGTAGGACATTTTCATATAGTGCACTGTGCACGCTGTGCACGTAGATGTGTAGGGTACTGATTTGGGCAGGGCTGTGTCAAACAAGGCAAGTTGTGCACTTAGTGGCAATAGCAACATTTGACCGGCTTGTCTACCAAGCTAATGCAAGCAGCCACTGCAAAGCCTAGCTGGCTCATTCAAGATGTCCATGGTCCACCAGACACAAATGGTACATTGCAGGCTGACATGCAGTACTTGTCGGTAAAACCACACTCAGGCACTTATGGCTCTGTAGACACTGCAGCTGTCAAATTATACAGTGCTGAATGTAAGAAAGCTACGGAGTAGCCCGGAACAGACATAATTCTTCTGTAGAGTGTACTGCATGTTTAATAATTACAGCACAGGATGCACAACTAAGCTAGGAATTAAAGATTATAATATCATACGATACAATATCTTACGATACATTATGACATTATACAATATGTTGTGGTAAAAAACAGTATGATATGATACGTAATTTTACATTACATTATGATATTATACAATATGATATGTTACGATACAATACATACGTTATGTAACGCTACACTGTTAATGACATTATATGATGTTATGATACCATATGTTACGATATATACAATAAAATACGATACAGTATGATACATATGTTAAGTTATTGTATGATACAATATATTATGACCTGATATGACATGATATGATATGATACGATATGATAAGAGTAAAAGTAGCAAGGAAAACGTTTGTTCAGCAGAACTTTTCTTATTTTTTTCTCTAAACATAACTGCAGTTTGACATATATATATACAGTAATAAATATATGTGTTAATTTAAAGTTTATTTATGTGCTTTACTTCAACATCCATGCTACATTTAATTGTAGCATAGTCTAGATAGGACCTTAAAGTGAAACAACCACCAGCCTTGCCTTACATCCATATCAGTAGAGTTTCCCCATCCACCCATCCACCCACCCACCCACCCACACACACTCAAACACACGCTCAGTCCCCAGCCCTCCCTGATGTGGATTGAGCCCTGAGCTTCGTCTGTCACGTTTGCGTTTCCACTTCAAGTTCAGGAAATCTAAACTTTCCTCTTCTAATCACCCGTCCCTTTGAAAGGGATAAAAAGAATTAGTGGGGACAGTAATTGCCCACCCCCCTACCCCCCTGGCCCCTGCCGGCCCTCATCTAGGTGCCCTACAGTAGACCTTGGGACCTTTGGCATGCTAATGATTGGAGGCTCAGCTTTGACACTACAGGCACTGACGCAGCCAGCTCTGGAGAAGGAGGACTGCTGAGAAGACCACGAAGAGGACACCGAGTCGTGTCAGCATCAAGCTTGAGGTCTTAACATCAAATGAAGCATGAAAATGAATGTACATGTTCATGAAGAAAAGCCATACTGTGCTGAATAAAGCAATATTAACATTCCAAAAGTCAGCCAGTTAAATTATTAAAGAAAACGCTTTATGACTTTATACTGGTCATAGAATGTTATGTTCAACTGATTAATACTTTCATCAGCCAAGTAGAAGAAGGACAGCCAGGATTCACTCTGAATTTAGTTTATTAAAACAGATTTGATTAAGGAATACATTATTGCCTTTAATGATTTAGTTAAAGAACAGATTTATTATTTCGTTGTTTCATTTCAACCTGTAATGCTGTTGTTGTGAGTCTGCCAGTCTAAATCCAGGTTCAGTTTAAGGGTTTGTTCTCGACAATATATTAACTGTGACTTTTGAAGCTCTAGTCATGTATTAGCATAGAAGTATGAAAATCTAGCACTGTTGACTAGTTCCTCTTATATACAGTATATGTACACAGGAAGAGGTTTTCGAATCCCTCAATACAGGTAAGGGTCCAGCATAGGGTCCGTAACTATGGCATGACCGTGCCGCGCTACTATAAATAACGCCTGAGTGAGACTGAATCTTCCTAAAATGAGATATTATTGTATTTTTTTGCACTAAATTCCGTTTGTTGCGTTGTACATACCTGCAATTCTTTTCCAGGCAGACTCACTTTAATGAGTCCTTTAAACCATTTCTATTTTAGTTCAAGATTTTAAGACCTTTATAGCTACAGTTTAACGTATGAACTCCTGAACTGAGGAAAATGTAACAAAAGTTTATCAATTTTAACTTCAAATTGTGACTTTTTGCTGCTTATGTGAAGCTGTAAGTGCTCAGTTTAAGCTGTTGTTTTGTTAGTTTTAGTGTTGGATTGTTCTTCTTGGAAAGGTTAATCTGATAACACACATTTTGTCAAGATGCATAAGAATTATAAAGTTTGTATGAATACAAGTCAATGAAATGAATCAGTTACTGCATGTAGGCTGAAACATTCTGACTACACTGGACCTTCAAAGGGACTGAGATTTAAAGATTAAAATTTAGTCGTATCAAATAGAACAGCCCAGCATCCACAGGCCTCCAGTGACACCTGAAAAGCACAGGTCTGTGGCCCTGGTCTTGAACTAATCCTGATATTTTACTCATTTCTTGTCAAGTTGCATTTCACATTTTCCTGTGTTATGTAATAAACACAAAGAAAACCTTGATGAATAAGTCTGACATTATATTTATTCGATTGTTTAATCTGTTCAGGGAGCTAGTGCATGGGATTTTTCATTGATTGTGCCCAAAATGTAATAAAACACATTCTGATCCTGAGTACTGACTCATGTAATCTTTCATTAGAGTCTGATTCAGGATCAGGTCTCTCGACATGTTCAAAGCACTTGATTCCACATCTCAGCAGCTGTGAGTGGCATTAAAGGAAAGATCCACGCTTTCTAAGGGCTGTACTGAACCGATAATCAGGTGCCTACATGAACACTGATCATTCCTCCTGTCCATTCGGGCCATTAAGGGGCCAATTTTGAATCCACTTCCAGGAAGTGATGGGGCTTTAAAACCGCTCTCCTCATCCTGTCTAACCAAAGCTAATGGGATCCTTCAACAGTCTATATATACAGTTAGAGTAAAATAGACTATGCAATACTGAAAATGCATTAACTTAAACTTACGTACATAACGTACTATTACACAGGACGAGGGTAACTTATATTTATCATGGTATGTATGTACAATTATATGTAAATGTATAAGTGTGTATCAGTGCAAAGAACGTATGTATAGTTGTCTTTATTTTATGCTGTGTTAAACCTCCTTGTCATCTGCTAGAACCTGCTTTTAATTGTGTGCATGTGAATAAGTGCATCATATGCATAAAATGACAAAATATCAGACACAAGGAAGGAACACTCAAGGATCCAGTCCATATTCTGCTATCTTTGACAGTAACAACATCTTGTACCTGAGAATGCAAAGTAAAATGTTCTGTTTTACCTGCACGGTTCTCAGAAGCTTGTGATTTGGAGTGTCTTTTGCATAATATAAAACTGCGATCTCATTTAATCCTCTGATGTTTTCTACTTCTGTATTAAAGCAACAGATGTTTTGCTTCTTTTTTTTCACCATTCCTTGATGATTTATCTAATCTGAGAACAAAATTCACGGTTCGTGCTTTCCTTTATTTTCTTCCAGTGATCCTCCTCACTGGCTGTTTCTAGGGGCAAACAGCTCAGCATCGCTCATAAATGTTGATTTATGTAGTTACATAAGTCAATACTTCTATACGCGCACAAATAAACACAGAAAAACAATCTCTTTTATTTATGACTTTCCGTTCCTGCACAGAGTGAGGTTGTATTTCAGGCTGATTTCCCTCCTCGCAGGTTGTTTTTGCCTGTTTCCCCTTTGTGTTTTTTCCACTGCGATCGGTGTTGCCTGATGTAAATATGAGCAGCTGAGGTCAGCAGACACCAGTGTGTGAGAAAACACAGTTAAATCTCCTCGCTGCAGCCCCCAGCTGTGTGCACATGCACCCACACACACACACACATATTGACAGCAGACCCCGCGGAGTGAGATCACACTTCAGCCTATCTCCCTCTGACGTGAAGAGGGATCGGCTTCGCCTGCCTGTGCTGGAAAACTGCGAAAGACATTAGCAAATATTAGCAGATATTAATCATAGCTTTTGGGGCGGATCATCTGAACCGGGCCCCGCCGTCTGCTTGGGATTTTATAACCTCGGTCTCAGCTATAGGACGCTCCCTCTTTCTCTTTCTTTCCCTGCTCGGGCCTGCTGGGAGTTTTTTAGTGAGAGGCTTGAATGGGGCAGAGGGGGGAGATCAAAAGGAGCAAGGCCAGTTTCCACTGACAAACAGTAAGTGTTAAAGACAGAGGATTAATGATAGGTGCAAGCCAGGAACATTATTTACCCAGAGTCAGAGGACGTGTGACTTCAGAGCTCATCACCCTCTTCCTCTGCCGACACTTCCTCTCTCTATAAATGCACAATTAAAATGAGATGTTCACACACCCCGGTGTCGCCTTCTGATGCATCATCAATGAGCTATCTGCATGTCACCAAGCAATAACGCGTGGGATAATGGCAGCATGCTATTCACCGCAGCTATGCGGGCAGCCTGGAGATCCCAAAGACAACACCGTTTGATGTTAGGGTGAATGAAATGAGGGAAAATGACAAAAAAGTAAGGTCAATGCACCAGAGGCATGTTCCCATTTACTACAGGTGCCAGCATAAGGTGCAGTCATTGCAACCGAGTCACTGCGACTCCCCACCAAGATTCACAAAATTTTTTAATTTACGCTTGTCGCTGGAAAAAACTTTTGTTAGAACAGCCAAGCACATGCTGATTCATCAGTTTCTTCATCTGGACAGACACCTTGCTCAAACTCTGTCGCTGAACTCAGAGTTAGAGCACGTGACCTCCAGTTTGTACCTGTTAAACTGCAAATAAACTCCTGATTGTTCGCCTTCCGTTCAGTTATTCTCACGTTTCCTTTCAGAAGAGACCGAGACCAGAAACATTCGCTTTTATATCATTTCAGTACAAAAGGTGAGATGCTCTTTAGGTGTTTTAAAGGAGTTATAACTTCCTGGTATTTGCGTCTGCTTCACTTTATAGGATAAAAACTGTTAGATATGTTTTATCCTACCTACTTTCTGATCTTTTTTCAGCATTGAATTGATGACATCAGGTTACACAAAATACACAATTACAGCGCTTTCTCAATTCCTTTCTGCTTTGAGCTCAAGGTACTAGCTCAGGTTTCGAGGCATTGTTTCTGATTCCAGTGCAATAAAGATGAGCGGAATTTTGTATTACACATCTAACACACGGCACGTGTCTTCTGTATAAAGCAGGTGTGTGGAATATCCACAGTAACCATGGTGTCGTTTCTAAAACAATGTTTTAGAAAAAATTAAAATGTTCTAAAATTTGTAATATTCCTTTTTTTTAACCAATACAAGTAAATAAAACAGAAAAAAAACAACCTGCAAGTTACCACTGTAGACGGTATATTTGTTTTATTATATGTGAATGCTTCCTCTTAAAACTGGGTGATGTCTATAACTCAAATGTGTCATTGCTGTGGCTCTTCTGCGCTTTCTCTATCTCAGCTGAACTGATTCACATCAGCTCTGGTTTCCAGTAACTGGAAGGCAACAGTCATTTCCTGCTCTGCTGGAAGGATGTACGGTTCCCTGTGAGCCCTGGTAGGCTACGGTGTCCAGGGGCCCCAGAGAGCAGCCAGCGTCTGCCTGTAGAGTCTGGGGAGGGTGAGGGGTGGAGGGGGATAGGGAGGACTATAGGAGAAGGTGGTGGTGGGGAAGCTTGCTGCACCGTAAAGCAGAAGGGGGGTAAACAAAGGGGGCCGGGCTGCTTTTACTGCCTTCCCACGCCAGGCAGCAGCACCAGCTGACTAGAAAGTGTTACCTGGAATATGCCTGGCCTCCCCCCCACACCCCACCCTCTGCCAGGAGACAGCCAATCTGAATGCAGGCGCAGTGACCCAGGTGTACAAACAGCAAACAGCGGGGCCACATCAAAGGGCCTCATTAAAAGACAATAGACGCGGCCCTCCTCCTCATCGCTCCCCCTTAATGTCATACGAGGTCCTTCACCACAGAAGGCTGCATCCCCGCTTAACCCCGTACACTGCCCTCTTCTGTTCAGAGCGGTGCTGAACGGCGTGGCAGAGGACCGGCTGTGGAAATGTAAAATAAAATTAAAATAAAATATCACTGGAGGACTTTTGAGTTGATTGTTTGTTAAAGATGTGAATCTGTTTCAGTCATATGTTTTAAAGTACGTTTTCAAGTTCATGGATCAATCAACATTTATAAATCACATATAAATTCTAACATTTTAAAACTACTGGACTTGTCAAAAGCTTCATTCCGCAACCCTGTACCTTACAGCACCTTCAATCTAGATGACATCCCTCCCCAAATCAACAATTAATCCATCCTACTGACGTTCTGAGTGTGTGTCAGAGTGCTCTACAGCTCCATTGCTTTACAGGAGCTATTAAAACCGATCCTCACTGTAGCTGGATGTCCCTCCACCACCGCAAACACAGATTTCAGCTCATCTTGACTCCTCATCCATCACCCACAAATACTCGCTCCAGCACTAACTGAGGATTAATCCGCAGATAAAAAAAAAGACCCCAACAAACAGTGTCCTACTTTCAAAATAACGTTTGATCAAAACTGCACATCTTTTCTTTTTTTTTCAAAAGAAAGCGTACAGACCGTGTCAGATATTTCTGGCCTCGTGCTCAGCTCGCTCTGTCATTTTGTGACCCACATCACTATGCTCTGCTAATTTGGGGCCAGCACGTGTTGATGAACCGATGAACATCGAGTCCGTTCAAACCTTTGCTGCAGTTTGATCTTCGCTTTGCTTCGTGACTCTTCCAGCGCAGCTCGTATTGAAAGGAAATCGACGTTACACAGTGGGATGAATACATTTAAAAACACAAGCCACGCATCGCGTAATGTTTAATAAAGTTTCCAGCAACTTGAATGGCCTCAGCTTAGAATGTGGAAGTAGGTGATTTGTTCATATTTAGTGTGTTTTTACTGTCATATTCAACTGTGTGTTTTTTTCCTTTTTTTAAATTTTTTTTTTATTTTCTGTTTGAAATGGCCTATCGCTCCTTAAACACTAAATATTGGGCCCATAAACTGTCAGAAACAAATTAATTAATGAAATTAAATGAAATTCTTCTTCAAATACTGACTAATTGGTTCTGAAACAGTGGTGAAAATGGCATTTCTCTTTTTTTTAATGTTATTTTAGATGAATTTGTCTTAATCTTTGTCAGATGTGGAGCACATTAATATTCTGGTGCCTCTTTGGTTTTTCTTCACTGGTCTTTAAAAGAAGAACAGCTGATCATACCTGAGTTTTTATCTTGTGTTCATTTTACCAGCCTAACATGAAGCAGCTGTCAGTGCAGTGGCCTGACAGCTGTGTGGTTGACGGTAATAATGTATAAGTTTATTACTATTAGAATAAAGCGTCTGTCATTATTTGTATTTCTCTCTGAACAGCCACGATCATTACTATTTCCCTTACGCATTTTCCCATCCTCATATTAATTTCATATTTTACGCTTCTGACATGAGCTTTTAAATTTTAAATTGAGTTTGCCCTGAAAAACATTCTCAGAGAAAACTTGCAGCACAAGCATTTCTGCGTCAGACGTCATCTTTCATCCCTGCAAATAAAAAAAAAAACAGCAAGCAAACGTTTTCAAGCTGCAGCCTAAAGGCCAGCGCTGCGCCGTTAGATGTGAGCTGGCCTGGGAAAAGCCTATCTGGACTCCACAGACAGCAGCAGCCTCCAGCTTTGATGGGGAAGCCTCTTTGTAGTTGGCCTGGAGATGGCTTGTTAGTCAGTAAAAGTGAGGGCTAAATGGCTCCCTAACAGGAAGCAGTTTACACGGTGACGCTCAACCTGCCTGTGGCCCTCTATTGTCCTCAGCCCCATGTCCCACTTCATTACCATTTCCATAAGAAAGGAACAGTAATTGCCCCTTTTCTTCTGCTGCCCCTTCATCTTGAAGTGTCTCTTCTTTCTTTCTTTTTTTTTTAACCCCCGTATTTCTTCTATCACTCTTTTCCTATCTGTTCTCCGTGTCGAAGAAGTCAGCGCAAATTGCCTGGAAAATACTTCATCTGAAACACTTTAGAACTCAAGTATCAATTACGTGCGGATTCTCTTATATAGTATGTAGAAATCAAGCAGGCATTTTCTTCACACGCTCATCTTCCCTGAAGTACATGTTTTTAATTTAATTTAATGGGCTGGTTGCACTCTCAGCCGATTGCACTCAGAAAACTATAAAGCGTATTACCTCCAAAAAAATACCAAGAAAGTCCAAAGCAATCATCAGAGTAGTGGCTGTGCTGGAGGTCCTGAGACTCTGCTGACCTTTGACCTGACCTCAGACGGAGGACATGTCCACTTGGGTGATCCGTGCAGAGAACGGCTGCTTTCACAACAACACATTGTTGTGTTTTGGTGTGCGTCTTTCCTCTCCGTGCATTTATGCTTTACGGCTTTTGTACTGTAAGGGTGATACTCTTTGCCTCTGGATCATTGGATTTCTACACATGTGAACGGCCATGGTTACAAACTGAATACAGTTTATACATTGCACACCTCACAATTTGTAGCTTTGTCTAAATTCAGAGAATTTTCTCAAACCTCAACCATTGTCTGCAAAGTAAATTCCTGAATAAACAGTTATTTTTGTTATTTGTGTGCTTTCATGCTGATTAGTTTTGATCTATCACACATTTACAGTAGATGTGGGGACATAAGGTATTAATGAGCATTGTGGGGACACTGGGGTCATTGCAAGCACACTATAAATATTAAAGTGATGTTGTGATAGATACACTCCACAGATGTTTGAAAGTAGTTCTATAAGCACCAGTATTGGATGAAATATGTTGGGATGTGGGTTTTTATTATTTATAGAGCTGACAGGAGGACATTCAGTTCGACTTTTTGAAATAAATGCACAAGCACGGAAAAACCGGAGGCATGTCAAAAAGCGTGCCTGGAATCAACACTTGAGAAACGAGGCTGCAGAGGATACACACACTCTCACGGGTTCACACTGTGCCCCATCACGGGCCGGCCTCGCCTCACTTTGAACTTCCAAGGTGACGAGAAGCAAATGCAGCAACAACAGAAGGAATCAATGCGGAGAGAACGATCAACGGCTTCAGTGTGTCAGTAATCCTATCAAGAGCAGCGTGAATACCTGTAAACAACCAAAGTCAAACATGTTGTTTCACGCATTCGCTTGGCGGGATACCAGGATCAGCGGAGAACACCTCTGGAAAGCTGCTTAATTTGAAAGGTTGGCTTTCTGTATGTGGGTTTCACACCGATTTAGCCGGAGCTATGTCATTTTTAAGGAATACAATTCAGGCAGGAGTCTTCCTCCTGGCTCCTCGGTTTCCTGAGGGCCCGCATGGGAAGGCTGCCGCTAGTAGCCGCTGTCAAGGGAAGGGGAGGGCCGCTGGTCCCCCTCTGTGAGTTGAACTGTTTTAATCAGGGCCCCATGTGGACCCTTACAAAAGAGCCAGGTCGGAATCACCGTCTGCTCTTTTGTTGCAGGGGGAGCCACCGAGGCTGGGAGCGGGCTGCAGGCTCAGCCGCTGCTCCCATCACCACAGCAGGCCTCCGCTTTATTTGCTTTGGAGATTGTTTTATCCCAGGTGACAGTAAAGGTAGCAGGTTCCCGGTGTGATTTATTGTACTGTAAGATTTTTGTTACCAGTCCACGAGGAACGGCTGTCAACTGTACACATTTAAAAATACAACAACAAGAAAAAAATAGTTTAACTTATTATTATTATTGGTCTTTTAAGTATTCTGTTTGTCTAAATGTGGTTGCTGAAACAGTGTTAAAAAGCAGCAAGTATTATATTGCTATAATATCAAGAAGGCTATATTATATCAATAGTATTTGTACTTACTGATTATTATTATATTCTAACATTATCTTCTTCTCTATATTTGTCATGCTCTGAATGTTCTAAGTCCTGTACTGAAAAGATTAGAGCTGACAATAAATTCATCAAAAAAAGTGAATTAATTTGTCAGTTGATGTAATTTTTGATTTTATACATTTTTCTTTAATAAAATGTTTTAGTTTTATTGTTATGTCGGTCAACCAATCTAACGAGCGTCAGCTTAGTAAATGTTTGGTGGACACTGATGACATTTACACTCATGCTAGTTTGTGATGAATTCTGCTGAATTTCTGTGGCTAGTCGTTGCATATTCCGCCATCACTTATTCTGTTGTGGCATGCTAATCTTTCAACAGGTGATCAGAACAGTCTGTGTTGTCGCAGTACTTCAGCCTTACGGAGGATGACACTCCTATTTAAGGGTTTGGAATTACAGGGTCTGCAGCTTCAACCCCCCACAGGCCTATAGGAATCCACCTGCATTGTATGAAGCTTCTAGTCTCCAAGACTGTATAACTTGCTGTTAGATGTGCATGATGAGCCCTCTGATAAAAATCTGAATCACCAGCAGTTAGCAGTGCATGCTAATGATGATGGTGCACCCCACGTGCTGTCATTAGATGTAGAGTGAATTTTATACAAGCATGTTTCAGGTATGTATGTATATTTTGCACACTATGCTCCAGCTTGTATGTTTGTGCTTGTTGCACATGTTCCCGTTAGCTGAAGTTGAATTTAAAAGTTCTTCTCAGTATCACTAATTTAGACATTTCCTCAACACAAGACTGAAATCCCGGATCGTACAGTTCCCATAACGTGACTCACGTTTTCAGTCCTCATCCCTTGCTTCCTAGGTTCCTGCTTCCTTTAAACCCCTCAGCTCCTCTTTGTATCACTGGCTTTCTGATAAAACATTTGAATGCTTTAAGCACTGATAACCCTGATGACATGACTGTGACATCAAAAAAAAAAACAGAGCGACAGATTGACATTTAACTGAAGTGTAGCCTATACACATGTAGCCTGCACAGGTGTGAGCCGTTTATTCTTGTGTGTACGTCAGTCTGCCTCGCTCTGTAGAACCGCCATCCGAACACTAGTTGGCGCTGCCTCTTTGCCTGTCAGGTTACATTATACATAATACATTTTTGTTTCTACTTCCTGCTTTACTTTCAACCATGGCGGCTGAAACATTTGCAGAAATTTCGCAGAAGACGTGTCGTACAAATGTTTTTATCTCTGAAACCTCCTCAGTCAACCTTTCCTTGATGTGTTCCATCTTTATTGATCCAAAACAATCGATTTGAAAATTGCAGAGATGGAGAAGGAGCCGGACCAGTCACATGTTCATGGTTATATTTCAGGAGAGGTGCAAGTCAGACTACGGCATTAGGGTCTGCGCTGCACTGTCGACGTAGCTACGACGTTAAATTGACGCAGAAGTCTAAACCGCCTATTAGTCTAACGTGTAAAACTGGAGGAGTGCTCTTTTATGCTGCCTGTTATTCTGCAGCTTTATGATTCTTTCGGAGAAGCAGAAAAACACTGATATGTACAAGCGGTGACACCTTCTTGCATCAGCACAACAAAGCAGCTCAGATGAACCAGATGATCAAGCACTGTTCACCAGCGCCTCATGAACATAGACATCTCCTGTCACTCACCCTCTGCTTTTAGGAGACACACCTGCACACACTCTTTCAAGGTTTGGTTCCATCTTCATTGATCCTCACAGCGATCTGATCTGCAGCTAAACTGTCCCCCCGGTGTTTATCACAGAGGAGGACTGAGAGAAGGAAACGTCTGCACAAATGGGAGGTTTAGCCCTTTTTGGAAAGCCCTCAGCTCAGACGCAGCTCTCTGAGGTGTGTGAGAAAGCAAAGGCAAGTTTAGTCAAATCCTAAAGAGAGTTCTGAGTTTGTAATTTCTGCTGGTTGTGTTTGTGTATTGAGTTTTTGCCTCCCTGGCCAGTCCTTAAATAATGCATGGTCACCCTCTGCTGGCCGCAGTAGATATCACGTTGCCGTGTGTAGCTGTTGCTCTCACACACCAGCCTTCCATTTTACACTGCATTATGTTGGATGCCATAATTTAATCTGCTCCAAACAATGTACAGTGCGTTGCTATTTGCACATGCACAAGATTGATGGCGAATAAACCGCAAATCACATTGCGAGAGGTGACAGAGTGACGCACGTGTCGCCGCAATTCCACTTTTGTGGACCTGCTTTTGTCGCCGTGAATATTACACTGAGAATCAAATTACGGGCACAGGCTTTGTGAATGATTGATATAATGCAACAGCATGCCGTAAAAATGACTGCGAGATGTTTTATTCATGATGGGTTAGATAAACAATAAAATCTCAAGCTGTAACATGAACAGCCGCAGAACAATAGATTCACGGGAATAGCAAACACATTAGATTGCTGTATAATCGTTCTTTCTTAGCGTTATCACTTCAACATGTATACGTTTATGCTATAGACTGAGAGCCATTTTGATTTGTATTATGCCAGTGGGCAAAATATCCATCTCCCTGTTGAGGAGTTTGACTTCAGAGAGAAACATTTGTGAGCACACCTTATCAGGCTTTATGGAATTCAGATAAGTGAGTTAGCATTCATGTCGGACGTCTTTTCCTCCTTCGTGATCTTTGAATTGGACACTTTTATTTGCGGCAGTGTCTTTCACCCCCCTCCCCACCAAACCATGACAAACAGATGCATTACCTCCCTAATTGCTGAGATTACCAATGAGATGCCTCATGAGTTACCAGGGTTGCCTCCTAGAAATAAAAGCCCCGACCAATTTGCATGGGACGTAATTGAATCGCCCGCAGTGAAGGAGAAGAGGGGACGTGCCCCGAATTACAGCCCGGCTTCTCTGAGAGCGAGGCATGAAAAGCCATTTTCAGGCCCTGAATGCCAAGGGTTTGCCCTCTCATTCATGCCGGAGTCCGCTTCTCGCGGCCTTTCCCAATCCACTCCAGCTCCAGTTTCTCCGGGGGCCGGTTGATGGTCGCTGAATAGGGTTTGCTTTCGGGGAAAGGGGGCCTTGTACTTACTGGGGAAAATGACCAATCACTCTTTCGAACCCTGAGAACAGTCACCGAGGAAGAGCCGGGGGTGGGCGGAGGCTGGGTGGGGTGACAGTGTGTGAATGTGTAATTAAATAACTGAGCGGTTCTCCCTGAGAAGTGGGACAGTGGGGAGATGTGCATGTCATATGTTATCTGCATGTGCAAATTGAGGTGAATAGCCTCCACACTCACATACTGTGGACAATTGTATTATATGTTAGAGTGACTACAACAGACCCATGCAAGGGCAAAAAGGACACGAATAAAACGAGAACATACCTGAAGCCTGGACTTAAGCTCAATGGAGCAGACATTAAAACTTTTAAGGTTTTATCAACCGAACTGTTACCAATGTATTATTTTTTTTAACCCTTTAATTTAGTTAATGTCATAAAGTTTAAAGATATTCATATCAGTGTATTTGCCAGTAGGAACCAATTCACCCTGATTGGTGATGGTAGCTTTTCTCTTTCCCTAAAGTCCAAACTTACCTTTTTGTCTTCTAAAATTAGAAGGCTTTAAGGTGAAGATTATGCCTGGCTACGCCATTAATCATCTGCATAAGGGGTGGACCCGTTCTCTGAGGAGCATGTGTTTTAATGCGAATGGCTCTGGTGCGGGCTGAAACACACTGACAGATTCAGACTCGAACATTACTCATCTTGTGAAGCTTGTTTTTATTGTTAAACAGCCTCACTCTTCCCTTGGTTAACTGATTTATGGTCCATAAAATGTCAGAAAACAGTCAAATATGGCCCGTGTAATCCCCCACAGTCCGCTGTGGTGCCTTCACATGGCATATTTTGTCCAAACGGGAGTACAAAATTCTTTTCATTCGACTGTAACATTTAACAAGGGACACACTGAATCCTCACATGCACTTTAAGAGACATGAAATGGGTAAAAAGTTGGCGTTTGTGCTTATAAATGACTAAAACAGATATTTGACTATTGGAACAGTGGCAGATTAACGTCCTGTTGAAAGACTAATTGCTGCAGCTCTTCTGGATATTGAGCTTGACAAATGCAGAGAATCATGAACACAGATACTCGTACAAACCCAGCATCCTGGGAGTAACATTAACAACCATATGGAAACAACTGAAAGCAAAATCCCAGCAGTCATCAGACAAAAGGCAGGGTGCACCATGGACAGGTCGCTAGTCCGCCACACACTTACGGCTCATTCAGAAGCACACGTTAAGCCGGCTATCATGTCTTTGAATGGCAGGAGGATTGCCGAACCCACACAGACACAGGGAGAACATGCTAACTCCACACAGAAAGGCTCCAGCCGGCCAGAGCCTTCTTGCTGTGAGGCATTAGTGCTAACCACTACATCACTGTGCTGCAAAACTGTAATGTGTTAATTAATAGAATGATTGCGCAGTAAACTAATTTGAGCAGAAGAAATCCATCAGTGGGGGTGCGTCACAAAGAGAGAGCGGAGCTGTAGTAATACGGAATGTGAGTAATAGTTAGGCTCCACTGGGTGCTACTGCTTCCAGAGTTCTGGTAGCAGTCTGGGGAAGGCACATATAGACAGATCCCACTTTTTTTATAAAACTAAACAAACCTTAGAGTAAATATATTCTTTTCCAAAAGGAAAAGTTGAGGAAAAAAAACTAGAGGAGGTAAATTAGAGGACAAGGATGGATTTAGAATAGCATTTACAAGCAAAGACAACAAAAACACGAACAACAACAGAAACAAAATCACGGCCAGTTTCATTTTTAATCCCTGTGATCCATCTGTCTATTCCAAAGGGTGTGAGCTCACGTTTATCCCTGTGCAGCCATCATTAGACTCTGCATGTACATGTATCTATGGCGGTGACTATATGATGCCAAATGAAATAAATGAAGCCTATTATCTACATGGCTTTGCAGCAATGAAAACTGGAGTGACAGTGAGAACATTATTAATCTCCTGGACTCTGTGCATCATTCTGATTCCTGTCAGCAGGGTGGACAACAGATGAGTGTCTTTATCCTTTCCATTTGCCGCCTCTGCATCTCTTTTGTCATTAGTCCACCGAAAAGGGAAACACGCGCCGCTCTTATTTATTTTTAGTCCGGGCCTCAAATGGGAATGAGGCCGATTACATTTCCAAGATTGACAATTTTATGCTGCCAAATTAAAAGAACCCTCGGAATTAGTGAGATAATTGCATGCAATCTCCCTTTAATGGGCCTGTCAGTGATTACTGGCTGCCTCGACCAACCCTATCTGTGGCAGGGGAGGGGAGTGCGCTGAAATGAAATGTCAATCATATTAGCATAAATGAGTAAATTAGTGCGAGTGGCTCATTGTCAGAGCGAATCAGTCCTGACGCGCCAACCTCCGACCCACGGCGGGGACTGACAATGTGTGGATGGCAGGACGGGGAAGAGAGAAAAAAAAAACAGAGATGGAGAAAGGGAGGAGTAAGGGAGACAAAGAAATTACATGTGAGCACATGGCGCTGACAGCTTATGAGATGTACAATTATTATCTTCAGCCGCTGGAGCACAGCGCTGTGGCAAAGAGCAGTCGGCAATCATTTCTCTTCATCTGCTCTTACGTCCATTTGCTCAGCATTGTGTGGAGCCAGCTGCAGACCAGGCTGCGCTCAAGGCCCACATTTACAAAAGCAGTACTTTAGAGGAAGACAATTGAGGAAGTTCTCAGCAGGGCTTTTAAGTTCATTTCCCCAGCATTTGTGTAAGATTGGTCTTTTCTCCTACAGGCCTTTCTTTGTAACTACAGAGGAATTCATCAAACACGGTCTAACCTTGTACTTGCAGTGTAAACATAACAATAAAAGAGGGTCATATCACTCATATGTTTAAATGATTAACCAAAATACAGTGACTCCGCCTAGAGAATCTGTGTCTGTGTTTCTTACTTCTGTTTTTGAGATGAGACGGGAGCAGAAAATAGAAGTTACTTCAAAAAACTGTTGCACTTGCAAGATGAATATCCATCTCTTTTGAGTGAATATGGATGATTTTAGGATTCCTGCTCAAAGGTGCATGAACACACCACCTATAGTGGTCATAATAATAGGCTCTATAGACTCTATTGTGCAGCCACAAAGTTATAGGGAGGATGACAGGGTGTATGAATGGGTTGACAAAACACTGGACATTAAGACTATTTCTTTTAATCTCTCTATAACCACACTTGTTTAGTATCGTAGCTATGACAACTAGTGTATATTTTAACTTTAGGTGATTGTGCTCGTACATTTTCAATTTTTTTCAAGATTTTTTATTTTTTATTTTTTGCTGTTTTACGATTGTGTTGTTTATGACATCTTGACCAGCTGACCCAGTGACAACTATGATATCACACACTTGGCATATAATCTACCATTTAACCAAGTAGACTTGTAAGTAGGGCGATGAACAGTATGCGTCACTGTTTCGCATGCTAATGACCATCACGTAATGATACATACTGCAGTAATCTGTATGCTTCATATCTGCTGTCTTATGGATGTGTTGGGAGAGCTGGACACTGTGCTATCAGTCTGCCATATCTAGACTCAGTTCTTATCAAAATATGAGTCCGGTACGGTAGCATGCAATTTGGATTTCATGTATTAGGGGGCATGTTTCAACCAATACAGAAAAAACAACTCAAAAGTGGATAATCTTTCTACCAATCAGAGTCTTAAACAAATTCATCTCAACGGTCCTCAGATGACATGATTGACTATGTCGCTGTTATTTTTCTGTCCATTACCACATAAAGCCCGCCCTAAAGGTTTGATTGGCCCAGGACATCTTTGCCAGAGCATAATCAGTTCCCAACAAAGCGACCTCAGACCACCTCCAAGCCAGTTTAGTGGCACAGTAGCTGTTCTTCCTGTTTTGTTAAAAGTAATTGAATGCAGCCCTGAAAAAATCTGAGGCCACGTCATCATTTATGGCTTATCATGTCCCTGATGCAGCGACATGGGTCGGGCATCGTTTTTTGGCTTCATACTGCCAGCTTACTTCGAAAATGTAACACACCACAAGCCTCCTGCTGTAACTCAGGTTGAGTTTTCCCAAATTACACAATCAGAGGTCATTTCCTCAAACTTTTCTCAAACTTTATTAAGCAGATACAGAGCCACAAAAGCTGAATAATAGCCCCCAGTTGACTTTCATGTGTGAAATTGGGGCAGTTTCACTAACAGACTTGAACAGAGGAAAACTTAATAGTTTAAGAAGTTTTGTGCTTTTGGTTTGACCAAGTATCTACATCCCTCACTTCAATCATTCTTACTTAAAGCACACTCTGGGCACGTCTCTCTTTCTCTCTCGCACACACGCTCGACTCTTTTCTGTACAATTTCCCACAGGCGCTGGGAACCGAGTGTAAATCAAGGCGAAATTCCTCCAGTTCGACAATTCATTTGTCCACAGGCTTGTTAGGCAGGAAGAAGGAGGAGAGGGAGCGCGTGTCAATAAATCATCTGACGCCCAGCTATATTTATGCCCACAGCAATGAGTTTAACAAGGAGAGCAGTCCTTGAAGCAATATCCTAAGTGGCACTTCATCCCTGTCTCCTTCTTCTGCACCCCCCACCCCACCCCCCCCTCCCCGCCCATCTCAGCATCCCCTTCGTCCTCCTCCTTCGCCTCCTCCTCCTCCTCCTTCCCCTCCTCCTCATCCCTCAGGAGGCTTCTGATTGTGAAGTGGCAGAAGATGCTTCAGCTGGAGCAGAGCAGACAGAGAGAGAAAGATCGGCCGAGACACCCGCCGCCACCGTCTCTCAGCTAAAATTATCCCATGAGCCACAGATTTGGAGAACTTCATTTCCTTGTTCATAATTAAACTCCTCAACCTTAATCTGACCCAGTCATTCTCCTGCCGGAGCCGTGCTGGGGCTTCCTGCAGCGCTTATTGAGCCCTACTTATTACAGGGATCAGAATCCATCCTCCACTTCAGCTGCCAAGTGTGGGTCACCCTATTCAATTATTTTTGCCATCCACCGCATAATAGATGATAGATCCTGGAGATCCTGCCAACCGGTGAATTCACATTCTACCAAAGAGTGAGCACAGGGTTCAGGAGGGGGGGATTTCTGTTAGAGGTGTTAACTCTTCACAAAGTCTCCACTGTGCTCAATATCACTGCACAATACTATTTAGTGAAAAACCACAGAAACACCAAGACAAAGCACTGCTCATGTCATGTCCTGCACTGTGCTTGAGGCACCACTAGGTGTCAGTCCTGAACCAGGCCTCTTTCCATCCTCCCCGCTCCTTTCCCACACTCCTCCTCCCACCGCTGCTTTAATTATTGGCCTAAAAGAGGGAGCTGTTTGTTCTGTTGCCTCCTCTCTCATCATTCCTCAGTCCGAGATAGGCGCTCTTCGAGTTTTGCCATCATAGCAGTTTTTCAAATCAGGAATAGCCTTGCTAAGTGATCAAAAAAGGAAACAATGAGCACCAAAAATGGAAGATGCCCCTTTCATCCTGACCCCCTTTGCAAATGAATTGTCTCTTTTAAAGAGAAAACTAAGAGAATGTTTCCCACAGTTATCAGTTAACCTCAAACGCACCTCAGACCGAGTTGTTCGTTCTGAAGGTAAACCGAAGATGTCACAATCACCATGCAGGAATGGCTGCTATGGCTGCTGAACCTTATAACCTGCTCAAGCGTCGGACAACATCTGAGACGAAAGAGAGCACATAGGTTATCAGGCATTTTCACCGGCTGTGACAGAGAGATAGCCTGGAAGTGTGTTTGACACATTAGTAGATTTGTCAGTGTCAGTGCCTTGGTCCTTTAGAATCAGTTTAAGTTTAACATCGTATGGGGGGAGGGGGGTGATGCATTCAAGGTAACCCTTAAACAGTGTAGGAAGACAACAGCCAGATGATCAGCTCTGCATGTGTTGTCTTGCCCCTCCCCTCCTTTATGAAGCTGATTTAGGGTGAGCCCTGAAGTGTGTCTCGTGCTCAGTTACACGTTTTGAGCCGGGGTGGAGAATGGGATACAAGCCCGGCTTGATACAAAAAGCCCCCGTGCTCAGGGTTGCAGCGGTGAGCCTCTGACCTCTCCCTGTCAATGGGCATTGTGTTGGCCCGTGGATGGCAGGGTAAAACAATCCATATAGGTTTAACAGGCATGAAGCAGGGAGGATAAAGCGGGGAGACGTTGGAAGGAGAGGCTGTCGTCCGATCCCAAAGGGCCTTGCCCTCAGCGTGCCGAAGGGTCAAGGGCAGCGGGGTAATCTGCAGGGGAAAAGGTCACTGACATGCAGGCAGGGGCTGGGTGAAGCACACTCACCTGAATGAACCTTGAAGCCATGATCCCATTCAGCTTTTGTCTTATTCCTTTAAGTTTTACTGGGTAAATATGTGAATATAAATAGCAAGGAATGGCCAGTATTCAGTGTGTGGCAGCCCAGACGAGGGGATTAGCATTCTGTGACCTGCTTTACACTCAACACAAACAATAGCCTCTCCTTTGCTTTTCATTCATCCTTTCTCCACTCACAACAAAGTTTCATGCGCTTATCAACAACATATCCTCAGCAACCACCAAACGCAGCGAAGATAAGCGATGCTCCATCCCATGTCATCCCTGTAGTCATCGTGGACTTTCATGTAACCTGTTTTTTTTTTAAGACTAAAAAAAATCAATCTAGAGTTGAATTCCAGGATTAGGCCCTGTGTCAAATTAATTCAGTTTTACCGGGCTATGGAACAGATGGCTGTTTCGTTCAGGACTTGGGGTAGTTTTGTTGCCTGGCAATCTCCAGCCAAACCAAATCAAAGACCATAAAGTGTCACTTAGGGGGCAGCGGAATCTGGTTTTGCACGTCTGACTGCGAAAGCATCGGGCATCATCGTCACACAGTCACGTCACGCTACTCGGGACCTGGTCAGAAATGAATTGGTGGCCGGGACACGAAGCTGATAAGGACAAAAAGAAAAAAACTGCAAGGGTCACATCGTAGCAAAACTAGCTCCATGTTAAATATTTTAGTTGCATGCTAGGAAAAGACAAAGGCGCCACAGATGCACATTTGAGTGCCATAAATGTACTTTAAAGTCCCTGCAGGAATATAATCCTTTTATTGAGAACACTTATTGTAGAGTTCCTGTGTGCTATATTCACAGTTTAGATGTCAGCTTTTATAAATATCAAAAAGAAAAATGATTCAAATTACATCGCTACAGTTTAGGTTTTAATGTCACTTGAAGGACATGTTGACATTATGAAAAATTGTATTTATTTTAATTTTACACTAGCTAATCTGTGTAAGGCTACCAGAATTTACATATACCTGCTAATAAAGGGGTTTATGTTTAGAAATACTTCAATATGAAGTAGCTGCTGGGTTGTATGTCAATACTTTGAGTAGTGGACAATGAGAACTGAATCATTTGTGATGGAGGTAATTTTTCATAGTGAACTCATATTTCTACACTCTAATATGTGCAAGCCATTATATTATTATGTGATTACTGTGTTCATTACAGGCAAGCAAACTTGGTGCGCGCTCTATAATGGAATATGAACTCCAGAGTGGGTGCTGCGGGCCTGCTTGTTTTATAGGGCTTTTCCACACGCTCTCTCTCTCCCTCTCTCTAGCTCTCCCTCTCTGCGTTCTCCGTCTATGTCTCTCTGCCTCTCTCGCTCATTGAGTCAAGGCGGGAGTTTACAGGAACAGCAGGCAGGCAGGGCCTTGTCACACCGCGGAACAACACAGGAATGTATTGTATGCGTTAGAAAGACAGGGCAGATGGGACGAAATAGTGCACCAAGTTCCCCAAACCCGTTCCGCGGGCGCCAAAACGAATTACGTTCGCTGTCCCGTGAATAGACAATCAAAAAGAAGTATTGCAGTGTGCGTTACATGCCGTACCGGGTGGAAACTTTGTCGTCTTGTGCTGTAAAACAAGAGTCACATACACGCACTCACAAGTGAGCCGCGGAGGAATCCTTAAGGTTGCCAGTGAGTGCCGCGGCGCTGAAAGCACACACAGTAAATTGAGGCTCCGGCTCGGAGGAAAACACGGACTGGGTTTTGATTTTAATCTGAAGCAAAAACGCATTTTAAAAGTGGGGAAATATAGAAGGAAAGTGCAATAGTGCTCTAGATTTTCTTACACATATATCCTACTGAAGTCTGACTGTGAAATGCTTATTTCTTAGGGTATTTTTGTCATTTTTATCCTCTGGGCGCTAATAGAGTGCCTCTGTGTTGGAGGGAACGGTTACTGTACTATGACCTCTATCTAGACTTGACAGTCTTTAACTCCAGACACAAGCTACACACCGTCAGAGTGTGGTAGTGAGATTGGTGGTTGGTAAAAAGGGGACATCCCTGAGTCAAACTCAGTCTCAAAAGTCAGTCAGCATGTCCACAAAGTGTCCCTCGGAAATAAAATGAAGAGATTTTGGGGGGTACGGGGCTTTAGAAGCCTCTGCACCAGTAAATATACAGGGCAGACATGTTGAAATGTCGTGGAAAAGTTAGCAACACGCTACCCTCCATCCAGTCCATACACACAAGACTAGTTTCTGATCAATAACATGTTCAAATATCTTATAAACACTTTTAATTAAAAATTTAATAAATATTTACTTGTTAGCTTTAATGCTAATGAGCGTACTCCTGTAAATTCCTGTAAAGCTAACTTCATGTTGTCATACCAGACTCCATAGAAAAAAAGGATGAAATTTAAAGTGCACAGGATTAACTCCGTAATAAAAGGTTAAAACAAGAGGAAACATGAAGGTTCCTGAGACATGATGTTTAATAGATTTAAAATGTAATAGGTAATGTGTTTCCTGGTGAATCCAACCAGTCAAAATGGTCTAATAAAGTTGTTCTATGCACTACACATGCTGCTGGAGTACTGACTTTTCTACAGTTTCTTTTCCTTCTCCATCCACCCTGTTAGCAGTTAAGTTGCGCTAGAAACACATTTCTTTTCCACATGATGTTACCTACCATTCAACCATGTTTGGTTTTATGTTTTTGTTTGTATCCATGCTACCTAGCTCAAATTTGTATGTGTTGCAGTGTTCACCTTTGCATCTCATTTGAATTATTCAATTTCTCTCTGTTATACAGCTGTATCCTGTCGTTTGAACCAATCCAGCTTTTTAATGGAGAAGCAAGTGTGTCAGTCATTTATTTTGGAGTTTATAAACTGATTTGTGGATACCCAAGCTCCTCCATATAACAGCATATTCCAAAGTCACAGCCAGTTTGGCTAAAGAGCATACTGAAGGTCAGGTCTGTGTGACCACAGACATGTTTAGATCTGCTCTATCTAGACGGCGGCCCTCATCCTGTGCAATCTCTCCAGTCTGTCTGCCCTGGAATGCCGCCACTGACTGCAGTTCTTCCCTAGGACAACAGGGAATTATTTGGAAGGGTAGCAAAATCAACACACGTCTGTCCATTATCCCCCTGCCATTCTGGGTCCTTTGGCTCTGCTGCGTGCCCCGAGCATCAAAGCCCCGGCGGCCTAAAGGGAGGCAATGTGCAGTTTAATCAAACGTTTGGGTGCCTCTGTGTTCAGTGTCATGTGCCACCCTTTCAAAGAAATGACATATTAAGAAACTCAGTGGGGAGAAATCACCCCCGTTGGAGCGAGGGGACTTCAAACCCATGCTCATGTGCTCGTTGCCACTTTCTCAGACGCCCAAATCTCAATTTTAGTGCAAATGGTTTAAATGTGACCAAGAGAGAGAAAAATCCTGTCATTCCTCTCTGCGGTTTAGAAAGCTGTAATTTCTGTTAGCCCTGATACAAATTACGATGCTGTGGAGTTTCTTGATTGCATCAATATTACAGGCTACTGATGATCCTGCACTTGATATCAAGTGTAGCGATAGAGCATGTTACATGACATTTGATAAAGGCTCGAGAGGAAATGCTGGTGTTCTGTTTGCACCGCTGTTTTGATTTGGACTCCATTACTCAGTACATTTGTTACTGTGACTGTAGGCCTCTGGCTAGCCTGATAATACCCTTTCTCTACCCAGGCCCTTTCTTGACTGTCACGTCTGTTTGACACAAAGTGCTGCCACACAGATGGGGGTTCACCCCTCCCTTGAAAGCCCAGCTGTCAGTGGTTACATAATAGCAAAGCCTTGTTGGGCTCGCCGGTCGGCTTTGTGCGCCTGTCACTGAATGTGATTGTGGGTAAGATTAAGCGGCGGGTGAGAAGCCACAGTTAAGGGGTTCCTACCTGGTCTCCAGCAGAGATGACAGAAGAAACAGAATCAGAGGGTTTTGGAGTCGGCTTTAATGTGGCTCTGCAAGAATCGTATCCCCTTTTCACACCGCACATTGTGTTGATGAACAGTGTTTCTTGCTTACATGCTTGATGTTTTATGTATTTCCCTAGCAAAGACCTCCATGGGAGAAGCTTGGCTGCATGGGCGGCCGAAGAACTGAGCATCCAGTGGTGGTATATTTGAACCAATAGCATTAACCAAACTCTATTTTTACTTTGATTTAGCGGTGCACTACAGTTCCTGTGCTCATATTGAAAAAAAACCAAAGGCTGTGCAGAAATTCTAGCCCACGGCCACAATCAATAAGTGCTTATGAAATATCATGTAATGTGATGAATTCACCTAAAAGGGAAAAAAGACTCATTTGAAATCACAACTCAACAGGTATGCAGCCAGGACCAGAACATGCACATGATACCAGTTAACATGATTTAATAATTATTTTGTTATTGAGCTTGAAACCATGAAAGGCATTGGTGGTGTGTGGGGGTTGCCAATTTTATTGTGGAGAGACCAGATTTCCCCAGGGCTTGTGGTGTCAGTTCAGTGTTTTGTAGCACTGTTTACCCAAAGAAGGGGCATCAACTGGGGTACCATCCTCTCTCAAAGGTCGCTCCATGAGAGAATTTCCACTCTGCCTAGGTCCGCTGATTTCTACTAAGGCTAAATCTTTTCCTTAGCGTCTCCATCCACAGCTTAACAGGTAAGCCTTGAGACTCCTGCTTCTTCCTCCTCTCTGTCTCCCTCTTCCTGTCAATCCAGACCAGCTTTTTCCTCTCTCCCCTTCTTATAACAGGGAGCCAAGCCTTACATTAAATCTGTGTTTCTGCATAACCGGCCTTGTATGTGTTTTTTTTTTTTTTTTCTCAGTCTGCTGGGCCCTCTTCTGTCTTCTCTCTTCTTTCTCTTGCAGTGGAAAGAGCACGAGCCAAGCTTCACAGTGCTTTGCTATCAGCGCTTTCTGCACAGCCTGAATTCTTCCAACACAACAGCAAACAAACAGCAATGCAAAAAAAAAAAAAAGAAAAGAAAAGGAGGGGGGTACTGTGTACTGCACGACAGTGCCATTTAAAACTGTGGCTATGGAAACCCCTCTGTCTTCCCCCTTAATATGTGTTTACGTTGCCGGGTTTGACTGACAGATAAAGGCACACTGGGGGAAGAACCTCCTTTAAAATGCATTGTCTTCAGCACCTCCTCCCTCTTTTTTTTTATTTTCTTCCAAAGTAGGCCTCTCTGGCAGGTTAAAACGAGGCAGAATAAATTACTTTGGCTATGTTTTGCCCTTCTCTCCCCGCTGCCTTGATTTGTACAGTTGCAGGACAGAAATTGCTCTCCTCTGTGCCCGAAATTAAACATTGCTGTTGTCCCTGACTGTGTTCCTAAAGCTCCTTTTATTGTAACAGTCTCGGTGAGGATTGCGTATGTGGCGCCTGCTGCTATCAAACGAGGGATATCAAAATCTCTCGGAGAGGCACCCGGCCAAATCCTCGAGTGGGGAAGTTCATGGTTAAGACACTGTCACAGTGGGATTAATAATGGAGGAGACATTGTGTATTTCATTTGAGCTTTCCTCACCTGTTTTTATGAGCTATAGTGAGTATACAGTGAATAGCCAATATAATATTGTTTTTTTTTTAACTTTCTGATTATTGAAGCCATAAAAGTTGTTTTTTTTCCTATGGATTTCTCTTATTTAAATTCAATACAGACAACTGAGACTAAAGGGTTCCACGGCCATATGTCCATAATATTTTTCACCTTTACTGTTATTTATTGATCCTCATTCTTGCACCTCTCATCTCGTGCAGAGACGGAGAGCTTTTTAATGAATCATTCTTGGTTTGTAATGCTTCTGTAACCTAATGCTAAGTTGTGTTTGGGCCAGTTGTCTGGAGGAGACAAGCCATACTACAGAGACACATGCCAAACAAAACCCTTGGTTGGCACTATGATGTGGGCATCATGCCTTTGCCAGCCTTCACTCTGTAGGGCCTGTGCCAGCCCTTTATAAATGCCCTATTTGGCAAGAACCGTGCCCAGCAGTGTCTCTTAAGGTTCTGGTTCAAACACCCTCTTCAAATGTGAACCTGATCCAAATCTTAAATGATCCAAACGGTGCGTTCCAAAGTGTAAGCTCTCATATCGCATTCAGAGGAAACCACGGATTATGTTTTATCAACTCAACTGGCAACAGATGGAGAAAAACTGGAAAGTCACACACGTGGCCTCGTTTTACTTTACTGTCACACATTACGGTACACGTTGTTTGCTAATCTCGGCATCCTCCTCCTTTGCCTTGCGCGGGGAAGAAGGTGGCAGCTGCATCGCATCATCATTCGCGTTTTTTTTTCTCGGCATTCAGCTTGGAGGTGTGTCGCCTGGCAAAAGAGCAGTTCCAGCTGAATGTCCTTTCTTTCATCAGCATTTCAATGCAAAGATTTGAGATCTGACCCCCAGCCTGTGTGCCACCCCTATCTCCAGCCTTCCCCTGGAGGCCAATAATCAGCCCCAAAGAATAGTTTCTTCCCTCAAAGGCCTTGCAGTCCCCTATCTTGCAGCCTCCCCGCAGAGTCAAGATAAAGTTTTGTTTTCACAGTTGACTAGTGGGAGTTGCTGGAGCTCCTTTACTCCCCCACCCCGCTGCCTGTCCTAGTGTGGATGCAAAAGGTCATTCTTGAAGTGTGCCATCACACGTGGGGGCATGTTCCACTACACAAGACGGAGGCCTGTCAGTCCATATATATGTCTCTGTGCAAACATTATGTTTTATGTGGCAAAATGTTTGTTCCCCATTTTCCCTTGGCAAGCTCGCTTCATGTTTATACTCCTTAAAACAAAAACTGCCTCGCTCCTTCACCGACTCCACCACCTATCTCGCATCAAACGCCCATGCTAATGCATTCCCTTGTTTTTTCCCCCCTGTTTCACTTCATCCTTGCCCTTTGTAAGTTAAAGCAATCATGCCTGAAACAGCACAAACATCAGCCCCCATAAGAGGGAAGAGTTCAGGCTCAACACGAGGCGCATCTGTAAACAATAGGCTAAAAGAGTGGGACAAGAAAATGATTCAGCTGGTAAAAGCTGAAATACATCCAATTTCAATATATGAGAAGATTGGTCTCTTGAGCATCTCAGGGGCCCTGGGAGTGAAAAACATCAGCCGTTTTTCAATATAATGCCTTGTATCAACATACTGATATTACACACAGAAAATGGTTTCTCCATAAAACGCTCCTTTGGTTTCTACATAGAGTCTATTTTCCGCGCTGGATAAGTACAGCTGCTTGCAATTCTTCTTTTTTTCACATCCATTCATTCGCATCCAATTCATCTTCTCAGCCTGCCACAGTTCATATTGATATATGCTCAGGGGCTGTTCTGTAACAGGTAACTTAATCACTCCGTCTTCAAAGTGTCAATTTCGTCCATCTCTCTGCGAGCCCACTCCGCCGTTTATCACGTCTGCATTACAGTTAGCTATTTCACCTCCAAACAAACGCACGTCCCCTGGCTGCCATCATTGATTGCAAACTTATGGCTTCTGAATCCCTAATTCAAACATGCATATTTGGTTCAATTAAAGTTTTAAATATTCATAGCATAGTCTTTCTATCATGAGTGTACTGCATGAGCAGAATCTCAATGCCATTCTATTGTCCCCACGTGAAAAGGAGGGCAGCACCACCACATCAACATATTAAATGTAGCATTTTCTAAAATGAATGAATTCTTTAATGAGTAGTAAGGGCTGTTAAAAGGCTTCATTTCATATAAACAGCCCTAAAATATTATTGTTTCAATTGTTTGTGAACTGGACAAATATATGGAATGAAGATTAAAGTCTGTATTTATATACTGTAAATCACTTTATTGTTTTACAGATTTAAAACATTTTGATTGTTTGCTGAAAAGGAAAAGGGAGACCTAAAGTGCTTAAACAAAACGTTATAAAATAAATCACTTGATTATTTTTTAACGTTTGAACAATCCTTTTACAATACTTATGGCCCACAATGCAAATTCCTGGTGGTTATATTTGTTTTTAACTATCTACATAAGTCTTTAAGACAAACACACTGCGGCCCTTTACGTGACCGTGGTCAGCTGGTTAAGAACAAAACTACATCCAGTCACATCTGTGTTTAGCTCCAGGGACAGACAGAGACTTTAAATGAAAGAAATACAGTTTTGAGAAAAGGAACTTGAGAGACGACGTTACATTGTGAATCAGAAACTGCTGAAATTCAAATCAAAATGAGCTGCAGTAAAGTCCTTGAAAGAATGAAGCAGGATATAGTTCAACACGCATTGTTAAAAACCGTATTAGGTTATTTAAAATTTTCATATTAGCCTACATTTAATCACTGCATGCATGCTGAGTCAGAAACTATTTCATCTTTCCTCATTCCTTTTCAGTTTTGAACCCTGAAGTTTCAGTGAATCTTTTGTATTTATTATAAGTACTGAGAGTGAAGGCTTGTTCTCTAAATTGCATACTTGAGCTGGAGCACGATATCTTGACATTGCAGAGAGGATGGAGAACAGAAGGGTCCAAAATGAAGGAATTTATCTTACTTCCTGCGTGCTTTATTTAATATCTTCTGCTGGACTATAAACTGTTCCATAAAACAGATAGGGTTTTAGATTGCTTCGACGCTACAGTTAACCCATTGTCTCTTTAGCGACTGAGCTAACAAGTTGGGAGTTAGCAAGCTAGCTCGCTCAGAAGGTATTTTTCTAATATTAAGTAAAAAACTACTAGTGGTAATGTGTTCCTAGCTTGCTAGCATGTTAGCTTGCTAGCTACAGTGGCTCAAAAGCTAAACTCACAAATAGTCCCTACAACCAAACCTTCAGCACCACCTGTTTTGCAAACAAATTTCTTTTGTTGGCCCCAAGACTTTAACAATATAGAATGAATGAATAAGTGAATGAACGAATATTTAAAGCCAAAAAGCAAGCTGAAACAAGGGCAAGGGTTTCTGTTCATGCAAATACCTTCGTTAGTTCTAAAACCTTGGTTTAAATAGGAACATCTATGGGTCCTGCCCACATGAAACTCACATGACTAGGGTCGGTTGATGACCAGATTCTTACCTGTACTTGCAGGAAACTGTTTCGATCTTGTTTTCTTTCTGACTGCACTCCTGTGGCCCATTATTGGCCACATTTCAGGTGGGCTATACCCACAGATGATCCTATTATCTCCCCCAAGTCTTTTAGAACTGAACAAGCAACTTGAATGAAAGTGCTTGAAGAAACTCTACAAGTCCCGTTGCCCCTGTTTCAGCTTGCTTTTTGCATATACCATGACCTTGATGACTGAGAATTTTCAAAGACTAAACAACTTAAAAACAAGCTTTTCTTGATACAACTGATCAGCCACAACATTTTAACTACTGTCAGGAAAAGTAAATAACATTGACCACCTTGTGACAATTCAATGTTCTGCTTGGAAACTTTTGGAAACGGCATTCATGAAGATGTGACTTAGACATGTAGCACCCACTTAGGCCAGACCAGGCACCCCAACCCCATAGCAATGACACTACTTGATAGCAGCAACCATCCCTAGACACAAAGACACAAAAAAAAAAACTCAAAAGACATAAAAAAACAACACAAGGTGTTGACCTGACCTCCAAATTCACTAGATCACAAATTGATTAAGTATCAGTGGGATGATCTACAGAGGCCCCCATCCTCAACCCATAGGACCCACGAATGCACGGTTTACACCACTGCGTCAATTTGACTATGGGACTCTGCAGGACTGTATGTCCTGCAGAGGTATAAACCACGCTTAACAGAATACACAGCAGACACCACAGGACACCCCCAGAAGGCACATGTCCATTCTCTGATGAGTCAGAACTGTTTGACTCATCAGAGAATGACCAAATAAGGGAGACCTATACGGTATTATTCAGGTGATTTTAATTTGGTGGCTGAACAGTATCTTTCCTGATTCTGTTTTTAACCTATAAGACTATTGCATGTCTTTACAAGAGATCTTCTGTAGTTTGTCCCTACCTCACAGGTGAAACACTGAAAACATACTCTGTGTGACTTGCAAGGATTGGACTGTTTTTCGATCAAGGAGAAGCTCACACACTGGGCTCTGTGACCCACAATGGAGCAGTTCCCACTACTACAGTGATGAGTTTCTTTACGACAGAGATGATTCCCCACACGGTTTCCTTTCATGCCTGCTGAAAAGAGAGCGAGCACTTCTCTGTCCTTGCAGGGTGGACATCGTAATTTTGAGTGCTCTTAACCCTGCCTAGCTTTGTTGAGATCGGGGGTCTTTCCTTCTCTTCTCTCAAACGCATTGCGAGGAAATGGAGTGTTTAGAATTCAGTGCTGGTGCCAGCATGGACTTCATGAATCTGGAGATTTTCAAATAAAATGCCTCTAGCAAATTATCACCACCACCATCCCATCCCCACACACACATACACACAAAAAAGGTTGATAAAAGTAGTCCAGTGTAACCTGAATATGGCCTATCAGCTATGATATGAAGGGCTGTTGTAGGGTATCAAAGGTCCCCTAGTCTATTTTCACCTAAGGAATAGAGAAAATCTCACTGCTTGAGAGAGAATAATACAAGGAGAAAGGAGAAACTGATTGAATGTCTGCTAAGCAGTTCAGGGTGAGCTGTGGCCAGCGGAAAATAGTTTGATCCCATTTGATGAAATCAGGTAAGAACAATGGCTGAAAGATTAATTTAAAAAATGACCTTATAAGGCAGCGGCATAATTCCCCAAGTGCTTTTTAATATCCTTTCATCTTTTTCATCTATGAACGCTGTATGTTTAGATTAAAGGTATACTGTGGCCCTGTCTGCCATTAGAGACAATATAAAACTGATGAAGGAACCCTGCAGGAAGCCATGCAGGGCTTCTATTGGACATTCCCCACTCCTGGTCTGTTTACAAAGAGGTGGGTGTGTGTTTGTCAGGTGTACGTTTGTACAGCAGGTTCCACACAAGCACACAAAGTGTCTGGGAATGAGCCGGATGCCCATTGCACCTCGCAAAGTGGCACTTCCTTCCTCTACACACTCCAGACTATGCGTTGAACTGCTGCCTGGCAACCATCTGGACAGGACCCAACTGTTTTGATTGTGTGTGTGTGTGTGTATGTGTGTGTGGCCAAGACAACCTCAGTGTGAGACTGACACTCATGTTTAGCGCAAAAAAGTGTGCGTTAATGACGGACTCTTGACGGCCATAAATTCTCAGCGTGTACATTATTGTCAGGTGCGGGCCGCATTCGGCTGTTGAACACGTGGGTGTGCACCGTGCATGTGTGTCTGAATTCAGCCCCAGTCTTGTTAGGAAATTCCACGCCACATCACTGGGTTGTCTTGGTGATTGTATGGCTTCATTCCCAGACTGGATCCCAAGGGATTAAAATGAAAGGGAAAAACTCCCGAATGATCAGTCGACAGTTAACTCAGCAAGAGTGACACTTTCACTGTCCAATGCTGGGATTAATGGAACAAAGTTACAACATTAAAAATGCATATTTAAGAATATCAAAGCCTTACACGAATTAACAGAAACAGAATATTTTGGCTTAGTTAAATTAGTAAAATATTTACAGCCCCAGCTTGTCCACAGAAATGTTCCTTTTTTGCATTTATAACTGGATTCGACAACATGAATAATAAACTCCATGCAAATCTTTGCATCTTTGCAACGTTTTCCCACTAAGGCTTGCATTGTTACTTGTCTGTTAAACTAATCAGCTCCACATATGAAATTAAAAATGATTACTTGGAAAAAGGCTGCTGGATGAAGTCCAAGAAGATGGCTTTGTGGCGGCCCGGGAAGCTGCAGCACCGGGCCGAAGGTGATGCATCACGGTCATTCTCACAGGGAGGCAGTGGTGTGGCCCAAGTAAACACTCTTAAATCATCATCCTGGGACAGATGGGGGGTGTCACATGCCCCCCTCCCAATCCCCTCTGTCTCTCCCTCAGCACACACTATCAATGGTCAGATCAGACAGACAGATGTGACAGTGACCAGACGGCATTTTTTGCAACAACCGGCAAACTACTACTTCTCCTTTGAATGGTTGTGAATTAGACAAAAGACAGACGTGGGGCAGAAAACTATCAGCCCACGTGGGAAGTGTGAATCTTTTCCTACGTGAGCCAGACAGGATTATGACAGAGAATTACTGAGTAGTAAGTTTTCATGGTAACGGTCTTTCATCAAGTCATTCTTCATCTGTGGGTGGAAACAGTTACAGTGCACTGACTGTATATGAACAGTAACTGGGTTTTCAAACTACTGCAGGTGGCCGGCTTCTGATTCCGATTCTGAGTTTCAGAGTAAAAGGCTTTGCATGCCATATTATTCAACAATCATGGTGTCCCTATTAATTTGGCTTCATGCCTGCTGCTGAGCTTGTCTTGACAGGCAGCGTGGCATTTTAGAGAATGCCACATCCTTGTAGAACAAGAATCACATAAATAAATGCATGGCACTCTTAACAGCTCATGAGGTCTTTAGCATCATGTTGTTGCTCTCCCACAGAGATTTAACATTCCATATGATCTTAGTGCTATTAAGTCACTTTGCATCCACACATATTCACACAGACAGCCGGGAAAAAACACAACACCACAGATAAATATTTTTCAAGGTGAGCGCTAAAAATACAGCATATTTCTAAGCCTCTTTTAAAATAAGACGGGGAAAGCAGAGCGTAGAAAGCAGATTGTGGTGCTCGTTTTAAACATATAAAAGAGAGAAAAAGAGAGACTGCACCCCCTGATAATAAACAGCAAGTTTATGCTAAAAAGAAAAAGAAGCTCCCTACCCCCTCCTCCCTTACAGCCTTGTATCTGTGCTTTCTGCTAACATGCACACACACACACACACACACACACCACACACACACACACACACACACACACACATGCACAGACACACACACTCTCCTCCCTTAGCCTATATAAGCAGACAGCAGCTGAACTGACCCCCTCCACCCTGCATTCTCTCCTTTATTAAACACACAAAAGCTGCCTTTGCAGCTTTAAAATAACTGTTTATATTTTGCTGGTTTCTGGGTAAAACTTAAGGGAAAAGAGGATATCTCTTTTCCACGGACAGAGTGAACAATATGAGCAGAAAGCCCTGCATTGTAGAGAGAAAGGGCTGAGCAGAGCAGGGCGCTGCTGCTTCCCATCCCCCACATTCACATAGCAAAGTTCTGCTGCTTTTGCAAGCGGTGATGCTACCTTCACGTACCCCACCCGAGGCTCGTAAATGTACACTGTCGCAGCATTCAAACCTTCTCCAAAAGGAAAAAAAAAAATAATCTTATGGCCACAGCATTCGGGTATATTAATCTCCACAGACTCCCCCTTAAATACACATGTAACCCAGAGTTAATTCTTAAAAAAACACACACACACATACATATATTATGATTACAGAAATAGAAAAGCAAACAAAGTGTCATGCAGGTAAATAGAAATTTTGAACACATGTCTAACTGTTGTTGTGAAAAGATTTTATTCTCTGAATCTGTTCTAATGTTGTACTTTTTGTGTTCATGTCACTGTTCCTGTTATCCGTCTTTATACTTTTCAATTATTGTTTCCTGTGAAAAGGCCAAAATCACCACACATCTTTACTGCAGCATTAATTGCTCCTTACGTCCTACTGCCCCGCTGTGCTTTATTTATTATTATTATTTTTTTAATGGTGTAGATAATTCGTGAAACCTCTTTTCCAGTCTCGTGTCATCTAGGACGGTTCGTACTTTCTTTTCACGTTTTTTGTTGCTTAGCTTTACTTCTTAGGAGTCGCTCCCATGCGACTCAGGGCGTCGTTTACAAAATTACAACGGCACTTGAAGGTAGCACGAGGGCTGCTGCTGCTAGGAGAGCGCGAGGCAGGCAGGCAGTGAACACGAAGAAAGGGGGTGGGGAGAGAGAGAGAGAGAGAGAGAGAGAGAGAGAGAGAGAGAGAGAGAGAGAGAGAGAGAGAGAGTCTGCACCTATTAATGGTATGGCGCGACTTTATGTTTTCTCCAGACCTCTACTCGTTCTCATGTTTACTGGTGTGAGATCTGACTCTAAACAGAAAGCATGTTAAATTGCAGTGGCCTACACACTGTCACTTCTACCAGCACTGTTTCTCTTTTTCTATCTTCACTTCCTGCTCTGTGACTGGCTCAGTCCATCCCCCATCCTTCTTCCTTTTCTGTCCTCCCTCTCACACCACACTCACACACAAACATGCACAGGTTGTAATTTCATGCTTTCCTCCACTTTCCTCTGCTGCACTCGCTCCTCTCATTTGCTGTTGCAGACACATGGAAGCAGCCACTTCCAGCCATTAGCCTGCTCTGACAGAAGATGACACTGTAGCCTGTTTTGTTCCACTTCTTTCACCAGCTAATAAGATAAGATAGTAACAGTAACATAAATGCACAAAAAAGAATATGACAAAGCCCATGCTTACACTTTTTATTTTATTTTTTTGCTGTCAAAACAATAATTTAAAGGAGATTGTATGTAGGACCTGACTTCAGACACAATGTTTGGTATTAAGTTAGCATCGTTTTTTTTAGAAACCTTGCACATTGCCTGTAGTTATTATAATATATTTTAATATTAAAGATTTTTAAGGCAAACTCTTATAATCTGTATAGAATAGTCAATGATATGTATGCATAAAAATCTTAATTTGTATTTTGGCAGTATAGCACATGAACAATTCAAGACACTGGTTGTTTAGACATTTCTTTATGAAATAAACAAGTACATATTAATAAATAAGTAAATAAATGATAAAATATAGGCATGTGGGTTAAAAGCTAAGTAAATAAACTCAAGGAGCCACTTTACCAGTCAGCCCACAGCAGCTACATTAGCTTTTCATTTATATGCAACACTTAATTAGCCTCAGAATGAGCAGTACTTTATGGTAACAAACAGGACTTTCCAAAGGATTTGACATTTTTATGTACGTGCTCGGTTTAAAGCGCATTGAACCTTCAATAATTGCTCTTCTTAGGTATAAACAAGGTTGTTATGAGGAAGGCAGCGCAGTCCGGATCCAGTTCTCGCTGTGGATTCCGTTCCGGGTTTTTATTTTCTCGCGACAGGTCGGTAAGATGGCTGTGTCTCGCGGAGCCTCGTGCTGGTTTGGTTGATTTCTAGCTCGCGCTCTCGTTCTGTAACAGAAGCCCCCCCTCCAACACACACACACACTCACTTGTGTCGGTGAAATTCATTTCCCTGGCTCTGTATTTATATATTTTTTCTTTCACAAACTTTCCCCTCTCTGTTTTAACTTTAAACGGAGTCGCGGTGGATTACCGGATACCGGTCCGGGCGGAGGGAAAAGGGGGGAATGAACCGGGACGACGGGTACGTTGTTATAAATATAATTGTATTTATATTCAATGGTTATTCGGAGTTTGATTGTGAGTGAGTCGCCGTGCTGAGAGAGAGAGGCAGAGAACGAGTGGGGGAGAGAGAGAGGGATATCATGGCCGCTCAGGTCGCCAGCGTCGCCACTCTCAACACTAGCCCGCCATCCGAACTCAAAAAGCCGGATCGGGACACACAGGAGGAGTCGGTACCGGGAGAGAAACAGCATGAAAATAAGGAACCGGGACCTGACGGCGGATCTCCTGGCCAGAAGGAGCTGCAGGACGGGACCGATGCTGGAAATGCTGGGGGAGGAGGGGATCCTGACATGAAGAACGGCAACGGGAATTTACCCAGGGTAAATAATAATAGCAGTAATCAGAATGATACAGGCGGGCCAGAAGGGAATAACCATCCCGGGATGGGACACCACCACCCGGGCCCCTTTCCTCCACCTCCTTACGGTTACAACCAGCCCTACAGCCGGGCCCCTTTTCATCAACATGGCGGACAACAAAGCCCTGGCATGGCAGCTGCATCGGGGCCGGGCATGATGGACCCTTACCCCCCTAATTCACACGAACACGGCTACCCCAACCATTACAACAACTACAGCCCGTTCCAGAACAGGACTTCTTATCAGGGCCAAGGATACGGGGCCATGAATTCCCCGCGTAACAACCAGCCTCCGGCGGCTGGGGGGCAGCCAGGCAAGCAACAGCCAGCAGGAGGAACCACAGCTATGGCTGCCTCTTATAATAATCAGAGGTATAACATGGGAAGCCAACAACCTACGTCTACGCCAACTTTAAATCAGCTTTTGACATCCCCCAGCTCTGCCAGGAGCTACCCGAATTACCCCCAAGGAGACTATAACAATCAGGAAGGGGCCAATAAGGGACCAGGAGATATGGGCAGCAGTCAGTATAGTGGGGTCCATCCGGGTTGGCAACAAAGGACACACCATCCGCCTCCCATGAGCCCGGGAAACACTGGACAGCCTCCAAACAGAAATCAGGTAAACTTCACTTAGTACACTGACACACTTTGACTGAGTTAAAGTCACTCAGTAGCTGAGAAAAGCCTCTGTAGAGTTGCATATTGCATTGGCCCAGCCATTGTCTATGTAGCAAGAGCTCTAAAATGGCTGCCTCTTTCTCCCAATACCACCCCTGCAATAGTGTTTAGACAGGGAAAGAAGCCGCATATTTTGTTGGAAACAACTTTCTGAGTTGTGGGTATTAGTGTGTGTCCCTGCTTGGTACAGGGCAAGAGTTTGACTAAGTAGAGCAAGAGTTAGTGAGGAGAAAGTGTGTGTGTGCGCAGAGGGAGATAAGGTGATATTTCTTCGCAGTGCTTCTCCGGGCTCATTGTAGATTTCAGTGCTGCAACCGCTGTTATTTCTGCGAGAATCCGCAGCCACACCGCTTCTTTTCTTTGCTCCCACCACTGCTATCAAAAGTTGTGTCAGTGCCTGTCAGGGCAATAAACAAGATGCAAATGACAGCGATAGCCGTTAAATAGCATTTGCATAATCATTAAGAAAAGACCTCTGTGTCGGTTAAAAAGCCGCTGCACACCGAGGAGGAGATGTGTCTCGCAGTCCAGCTAATGACAACAATTACACCCGCTAAGTGTTTACTCGGATCAAAGTGTGATTGTGACCGCGATTGATTTCATCCCGACGGAGGGTTTCATTCATTGTGGTTCGGTTCGGCTCGGTTCTCTTTTACGCTCCCCCCTTTGCGTCTGTTCTCCGGGTGCCGTCATGTAAACACGGTCTCGCTGGTTGGAGCTGGCAAAGTGCAGATTGCCTTTGCTTTGGGATTTGAATTATGGAGGTAAAATCCTGCTGTCAGAGCCAGGAGACAGTTGGTCTTAGGTTGACATGCGAGCCGAGATCTGATTGGCTCTCCATCCCTCTGCTCTCGGCCATTTATAATTGCATCTAATGGAAGGCTGCAGAAAAACAGCCCCCTCTGCTCAGCTATGTGTTCCTCCACCGTGTCAAGACAATATAGTCCCATCGTCTTTTATTACATTTTTATTCATTTTCAGCAATGCTGTATGCTTAAGTTATGTATTGTGTGTCTTTATATTTTTTTTAGATGAAAAACATCAGATTCTTCTCTCATAGTTTCAGAAATACACCTCACAAAGAACACTATTTATCTCAGAATAATGCTCTTCAGTTATATTTTTAAAAGCATTTTAAGAAGACTGTTCTTCAGTTCCTCCCACTGCAGTAATTTGCATGATGACTGTACGGTGGTGTGGATCCACCGTTGTTTTCATTTGCACGTTAAACCTTAAGCTCGCACTTGCCTAGTCACATCTCCGCTTTCATCTTTAGCACTTGACCTCAGGGGTGCACCTGAAGTTCTTTTTATATTCTGTTCGGTACACTGCATGCACTGCTCCTTCAAGTCGACTGATTCCGGTACAGCAGATAGAGTAGGTGTGGTCATGTAGCCCCGTTCTACCACTGTGTCTTCCACTGTTTCCAGATCAGGAGTTGAGGAGACTTGTGTGCCCGAGCATCTAGCGGCCACGTGAGAGAGTCGGACTGGCTGCACTTGTGTTTACAAGCAACCAAGGTGTCAGCCAAGTGTCACAGATTTTTTTTTTGTAGGCGTACAACAGCCTAATTCATGGGCAGAGTGTAACCATGTCAACAGTGCTTACCTACATGTTTCTCTTCCGAAGTAACAGCCGCACGTGTGGTGTTTTTACTCTACAGCTAAGTGCTACATGCAGGGTTTGAAGGTGTAGCGTGTTTGAATTAAAGGATAGATAAGACTTTATAATTTAGATATAAATGGACTGGAGAAGGATGTATCCATTTATATATACAGCATTAACACCACTTTGACTCAAGAGGTAATTTAGTTACTTAACTTTTGGCCGTCAAATAATCTTTTATGCTTTCTGTACACATAGTTAAATCATTTGAGGTGACCTTTCACAAACTCTTTCTGTGTTAATCAGCGATGATAGCGTTGTTATGATGTAGGCTGATATGTTACCGTGTGAAGGAAGGAAGATGTACTACTTTTGCCTACTTTTACTTCCAGGAAGAGGATTGCTAATTGACTGCAGACTCTTCACCTGTAGAAGTGATACAACCACTTATTGCTTTACAGCTTTTCACACGTTTTTTTTTATTGACATTTTGCTGCATTACATCTAGGTAAATTGCAGGTAATCAAAGCTGACTAGTGCACCTTTCTAGTTCTGTCTCAATGCCAGCAAAGGTGTTCAACTTGATATAGTTCGACTTGACATCAGCGGCTGTAGACAGCGTGGCTGTGTTTGTCAAACGGGCCGATAGGTATCACTTTATACAGAAATACACCAGAAGGGATGAGAGGTGTCATGCTGAGTGTACCCATCTTTCTCTGAAGTGCTGCTCACTGCTGTTGAGAGGAAAGTTTGGATTTCCCTTTTTGCTCTCAATTTGTCACCTCCGGCGTGTGTCTCTAGCAGAGGACAGTTTTAAATTTGATCTAACAGGGAGCTGCCAGTGTTTCGGGTGATTTACATTTTATCTATTTTTCTGGTTGGTGAGTTGGTGGTGTGGGTCAGATTTTTGCAGTGAAGGAGTCCAGCTTTTAATTCTGGTCAGTTGCCCTATTTATATCACTATATTAGTCATCATCCACTTTGGTGATATCATCACCACTGAGATGTATTCATATTCCATTCTCATGTATTTATATTGGAAAATAGCACACATTTTTATGATGCGTTTTAATCCTGTTTCCTATAACAGGAGTAGAATTGACTGCAGAGACGCTTGAGACAGTTGTGTAGCTCCTAAGAATCAGTCTGTGTGAATGACGAATTTGCCGTGTAATTTCTTTAATTTCTTAATTGTCACTTCTGGATGTGGACTAGTCACGGGAGCACTCATCCTCTCGGAAAAAGCGTGCCAGCTCTGTGTAGTATTTCAGGTGTCGAATTGAAAATTATGGACTTGGATAAAAGCGCCTTGGATACGCATATTTCCCGCAATACCTGAACGTGTCAGTGAGTAGCGGTAAAAGCAGTGTTCTTTTTTTCAGTGGGTGTTTGTTGTAGTTGACAGTAGAGTATTGCCATTGAAGTGGCCATATTGTGCTTTTGTGCTTTTTCCCTTTAGTTTGCTAGATATGTTTTTGTGTACACCGCAAATCTGAAGAGTTGTAAAGTGCAAAGTCCATCTTCATCAGCATGTAATATCCGCCTAGCGGCTGGCAAAGCTTGGACAGGTTTTCTTAACTTGCTAGCTAATGTCATGGTGCAAAATGGTTTTTACATTGAATGTGTAGAAACACGTGGATAGTTTTCTGATCTTGAACAATGTTCAAGTGTGGGCATGGACTTAACATTTCTTATGCCACAACTGCAGTCCTCTGTAGGCCTCGGTTAACTTGCTTGGTAATCTGATATTACCCTCAGATTTTTCTACCTGTTCCCCTTTCATAGCACTTCTGACAAAAGTTTGGCAGGACCTATCCCAGCTAGAAATGACTAACTTCAATTTATAGCTTGCCTTTTATTGGTAGCTTTGCTGTGTAGGGGTCGTTTTCTGTAACTGCTAGTGGCACTGGGCTGAGTTGGACAGTAAAGGATGCATTTCTAGTATAACAACACATGCTGTCAGTAGCTGACCAGTCAGAGCAGACTGGAGCTAAAATGGAACGTGAAAAGAAGTAATGCATCGTTAATGCATCAATGTACAGTGTGAGGAAAAAATATTTTATGAATATTTTTGTAGATCCCCCAAAATAAACTTGATGTGAATTATGTGACTTCTATAAAGCATGCAGGAAGTAGTTACATAAATGTATATGCAAATCTTGAGTTGTGATTAGAATAGTTTTTGGTAAGCTTTTCCTTGTAGCCACATTCTGTCAGTTTCTTCCTCAAAAAGATGGATGTCTACCCCAGTGCTTTTCATTACTGGATTCACATCCGTGCAAGTTTTTCATAGGGACTAATGTTTTTTTTTTTTTTTTTTTTTGGAAAGAATCCCCAGCTTTTACAGCTGGTACCAGTGGTAGGAGAGTGTCTGAGATGGAAATTGAAGATTTTTTTGGTTGTGAAGTATACTAGGAGGCAGCAGTAACTGGGTTTTGGCAGAAGGCAAAAGACCTTTGTCAAGCTCACATTAGTGTCACTGAATTGAGGACAATCAGATTGACTTTAAACTGGAGCCTTACAGGAGTTTATCTTGATGTCAGTGGTGCAGGTGGAGGTTCCCAGACATGGTGTCTGCAGGAAAGGGGCCTTTGACTTGGGAGAAATAAGCATTTTAGGACATAAACTGTCGTCTAATGGAGATGGCACATGAGGTCACAGCTACACGTGCGTAATGTTTAGTCAGGGAACTTGTTGTGTGTGTGATGTTTGATGTGGCAGCTAGTGGGCCAAAGTTCAGGTGGAGAGTTTCACAGGCTGTCCTCTGAAGAAGAGCTATTCATGATAAGTGCCCCTGACTGGCGTTTTAGCAGAGTTTATTAAATGCTTCAACTTTTCATTTATTAGCGGGCGTGCGGTCTGTCTTTTAATTGGCGGCTACTTCTACTTCTCCACTAATAATTCCACGGAGCAAATTTATAGAGCTGTTCACCTGCCCTGGGCCACATGCTCAAGATGAATTAATGTGGTAATTGAGTGGTGGATGCAGACTAATATAATGCGTTTTCATCGCACCTTGCACACAAACAAATAGTCTGAAGCAGATTTCAGTGGGGTTGTTTTGGAAGGTGAGACGTTAGGTGTTTCCCCCACCTAACACACTGGAGTTGCGTCATCAGGGACGCCCCCTCGTGTCTTCAAGGCTGATCTTTGAATTTGAATGAAAGAGAGGAAGTTGAAAATGGAATGAGAAAACAACAAACTGAGAGTATTACTGTGACTGCTGCTAATAGATGGACTGCTGCTAATAGATGGACTGCTATGCTGCTGACCAACACTGGGAGTTACACTGCAAAGAGGAACGTTTATATAACACACAGGACTGTGTCAAAAAGTCAAAAGAAATGAAGATGGATCTGATATTTAACTGAGCAGTTGGGTTTCAAGGCCATGCTTTTGTCATGGAAAAGTTAAACTAATTACAGCATCTACAGCCCACTATTGGTTTGTTTAGCATTTATTTCACACTAGATCTGTTGGAAGTGTGTCAGCTGCTTAAAGCTATACTGTAAATGGGACTTTATGCTAGAAAGTAAATTATTGCAGGAGCCTTCCGCCTGAGAAAGGTGTTTAAATAGCATCTAGCATGTGTTCCTTTACATGACTTGAAGCTAAAACAATTAGTTTTTGATCAAAGTCCATCAGTTGTTGAAGTAAATTGAATATCTTTGGACAATTGGTTGGACAAATATGCCAACATTTTCTCACATTTCTCAGACAAATCACTTAATTCAGAAAATAATTGGTGAGTCGGCCAGTACTAAAAATATTCATTGCATTCCCGATGAGAAAGAAAAGGCTACTCTTGTATTTAAAATGATATGCAGTAACTGTAATAGCAACAATATGTTTATGTGCTTTATTTATCAGATTAGAAAAATTTTAAAGAAATTTAAATGAACCGTCTCAATTCAGCCATTTCAAAGAAATAATGCCAACATGTCTGGTATGAATGAGTGTTTGCCTTTTGTCCAGATAGATTTGACTTGAGTGAGTATTTGATTATCAGAACAGTTGCCGATTTATTTACCGTCGTGTGATGTTTCCAGGCGTGTGTTGCAATAAGTAATTGGTGAGTTCTTAGTCGGACAAAACAAGACGCTGGAATACCTCACACCTCAAGTGTGTTATTACTGGTAAACCCACACCATTATAAAATCAAGTAATTGATCAACGATAATATTACAACCTGCTTCCAGCCTGTCATGTGTGAGCGCCTGCTGCTCATTTTAATTTGTTATAATTGTAAATTGGATACCACTGAGATGCAGACAGTTTATCAGTACAGTACACCAAGTGTCAAGCTGTGTCCAGTCACCAGAGAGCCTTATACTGTTTGTTGACAGCTGGTCCTACATTTTCTGAATAGTTCCTGTTCAGTAAACACAACACACAGTTCCAAGAAAGCATACAGACCAACTTCCAGCTTCTGTCTTGGACTCTGTTTATTAGGGGGTTGGCGCCGCGTAGAAGACGACGACTGAGCATTCAGAAAGGAAGTTCACTCTCGGCTCTTTAGTCTGCACTGCTGAGTAATGATTCTCCACAGGCCACATGGACAGCACGCTGCCTCCTGGCAACTGTGTGTGTGTGTGTATGTGAGGCTGGGTTGTGTGTGCGTATGAGGGAGAAACGGTGTCAGTGATACCCAGGGGAGGGAGGGGGGTGTGTTTTGTGAATGATCTTCGCCTGCCCCTGACAGCTGTGTGTATTTGTGTATAAAGTGCAGAAGTTACTTTGTGTGTGTGTGAGTCTGCTGCTGCCGCCTCAGGAGCCGCTGTGACCTGCTCTTACTCCACGTGTCACCAGCCATCCGTCTTTCTTCTTTTTCAGCAGCATCATTCACGAGACTCCTTCAGAATGTCTAAAATTCTCCCTTCAGAAATAAATTGGAAAACAGAACTAACTACTGTGCTTTTGCTTCTGTGTTTATTGATCTTGATAAACTATTGCTAGTTATTTGTCCAATATTTAGTGATCCTTAATAACTAAAAAGTTCCATATTCAAACTCTGGTATGCATTGGCTTGATCTGAATAATTGTATCCTCTGTGTTGTGACTGAAAACACTCTGAGAAAAACAAGCTCCTCGTGGACAAATGTCAGACTTGGGCTATTGCATCGGGGCACGCTGGAATGTAAAGGTAATTCATTTCTTTTGACATTTACCTTCCAAAATGCTCCAGATTAGCATAGTAATATCCTTCTCTGAGTCTGTGTGGGACTGTAGACTTCATTTACATGACGTATGGTGTGTGTGTTTTTATGGAATAAAGTGGTTAACCTTTAAATGGGCGCAGTTGTTGATACTGGAAGGTAGAGAATGATGCTTCCTCCCAGCTCTCATGCAGCGCTCACCTTTGATCTCCGCAAAGAACGAAAAGCAAAGGGCTCATATATAAAGCAGAAAAATGGGAACGTAAGCGCACCGGGAGCACTTGGTTTTATGTCTTCTGTGAAACTCTGTAGTGATAGATGCCCTCTAGTCATTACCTTGCATTCCGTTTTGCCTAATGTGGTATTCACAATTCCTGTATTCTATTTAGGCTAATAAAACCAAAGCTGTTGAATGCACCCAGGGGCTGGTGAGAAAGTAATCCTGGTAAACCAGTAATGGATCAATAGGCAATTCTAATATATTGTGGATTTTTAGAATACAAGTGCTGGAAAGTGTGATTTTCATCGTGTTTTGGACCGAGTTAAACAAAACAAACGATTTAAATTTGGGCTTAGAATGTGTGAAGAAGTGCCATTTCTTATGTAGTGTGTTGACTGAATGATGTGTTAACCAACCAAGACAATGAAATCATTTGCAGCCCATCACTGAATCCCTTTTGGGGTTTGGGCTCTTTGTTGGATTAAATCTGAACCTCACTTTCACCTCTTCAGAGGCAGTCTTTACTTTTTTGTGACACTTCATAGGTTCAAAAACTAATCAGGATAACAGTTTAATTGACATTATATGACATTTATTGACTTATCAGCTGATGACAACCTTATCAAGAATGTCACGTCATGGGAACATAGTTCCTGCTGTTTGAGTCTGACTTAAAAAACAAAACAAAAACAAAAAAATAAAAGTAGTTTGGGGTGTTTATATGCAATTTTCCATAGAAATAAGGCAGTGTTTACAAGTCCATATACCCCCTCTTCCTGTGCAGCAGTGTGCCAGGCGTCCAGTTAACAGCCTGTTTGATACAGGCCCATTGTTTGGTTGCAGTTTGATCGGCTCATGGCTAAATAAAGAGCAGCCGATGGTCAGCAGGGACAAAGTTGCAGAGATAAAAGCGCCAGAAAAAAAGCTATTTAGTCTCATTGTTTCTGGATTGTGTGGCAGGTGACAATGATTTATGCAGCAAATACACAATTGTACACTGTGCTGGGCTGATGTTAAGATCGGACAGTTGTTTTTGACACTTGCTGATATGGCTGTAGAAAAAGCACTGTTGGCTTGCTCTCCCTGCTGGCAGATTTGCATGTCCATTCTGTTTGCAGTCTATGGAAGAGTGCAAATTTACAACCCCAACGGTCTTAACAGTCCCGTTCAGTCTGTCCCTCATTTGTTTTTAAGCATCTTGGAAACAGTCCTTCACTGAAGCCATTCAGCTTATGATATGAAAAAACTGAACAGCTCTGGAACAATGCACAAATCCTGTATTCCATTCATGTTGCGAGTGTGTGATTCAGATTATTAAAAGACATGTTTTCCTCAGGTCCTGTTTGCGTGTGTGCAAAACAGTGAGTCTTACGTCAGTGTCAGAGTTGTGACTCGAGCCATGAGGCAGCCTCTGACCCAGCCAGGTCCTTAAGTGGCTTTGCCTTGTTCAGTAGCCAGGGTATTTTTGGCATGGTAGTGAGTGACACACTTATCGTAATGGGTCGTCCAGGGTGCCAATGGTCAGCCTGAATAAGCATCCTTCTCGGCAGCGCCTCCCGAGCGTCTGCAACGTGATGTAACCGATCACTGTCTCGCCTCCAATGCTGACGAAGGAGTCGCTGCCATCTAACGCATCAAGTGGCTTTTCTGTGAGCAGAAGAGGAGAGACCACTTTTCCTTCCGTGAGCTTTCCCGGTGAAGTGTCCATGTGACCCGAGTATCGCGGCCGCTCTTAAACTGTACTCAATAAACCACACCGGCGGGCTTTACAGGTTGAGTGTCCACCGTAACTGGAACTGCATTTTGACAATGGTCTGTTGAGGATTACTGTATGTCATCGAGCTTCAAAACTTTTAAAAAGGTTGTATTTGAAGGAATTATGGGGATATTTCCTGCACACTACATGGGCTTAGCACTATTTGATTTCTTTTTCAGTATTAAGCTTTTCTTTTGTTACCAATAGACGACTTCTTTGATAGGTAATTTGAAAACATTTATGAAAGCTATATATCCTATTCAGCAGAGTTGATGTTAAATGCTTCAGGTTAATATTCAGCATTTGACAAAGTTCTATTCAAATCTGCAACATCTTGAGTCGTGAACAATAACAGCCTTAAAGTCTTGGTGTTTATAATACTTCCTTTGGTTCAAATTGTTGTTTAGTTATGACTAAACAAAAAGTTGGAAGTGACTCTATTTTTACTCCTAAAGAAGAGTTTATTTTTCTTCTTCTGCATTTTGTCTCTTTTCTTCAGTGTACAAGAATAACCCATCCAATATGTGTCTGCAGGTGCAGCATACATCACTTTTGACTCTACTGTTGTTACGCCACCGTTAAATGATGAACCATCTGGTTTGGCGTCTACCATTTCTCATTACAAAGTGCGCTCTACCCATCTCCCCTTCTCTCAGCCCTTCTGAGCTCCCGTACAAACACCCCTCGCCTCGGCTCACTCTCAGGAGTCAGCCATTGTCACCTGGAAATATAAGTCTGACCTGACAGGTTGACAGCCGGCAGTCAGGGCAAATGCTCCCTCTCTTGTACCTCCAACCTTAACATCGCGCTGACAGGCCAGGCAGCAGTCAGTCCACTCTTTATTTTTTCTTGGATGGTCTCAGCAAGCTGCCCTGATCAACCTGACAGGTGTTTTTTTTTTGTTTTGTTATTTCTGAGCGCGCTGGGCCAATCAGTACAGTGTGGGAACATGTTAGCGCCTAGCAGCTAAGTTGTTATTCATCAGTAAATAATCAGTCTCATGTGCCAGTCACCACAGACACATTGAAACTAATCAGTTGAGTTTCGTCTCAGCAAAGAGTGAAGCAATGTTTTTTTTCTCAGATGAAGTACGTTATAAATCCAGCAGTGGATGTCAATTTATTCTGACTTTTTCGCTGAATCCTCCACTTTCCATAGAGTGATCAGTTTTGTCTTCTCAGCAAACCCTCCGTTGTATTTTATATTCCATACCCTGAGATTGCATGTTGTTTATATGAACTAAAGGTTCACAGATTACCTTGATGACAGCAGCAGGGTTATTTCTCAGCCTGTAAAGAGCTTGTCTTAAAGCCTCAAAACACTCCACACCGTCTTTTTTAGAACTGAAGATCAACTTGGATGAGTAGTGAAACATCTTCAAGAAACCCTAGCACTCCAGTTGCCCTTTGTTTGTGCTTTGTTATTGGATATACCATGACCTGGATGACGGAGACCCTTCACAGATGCTGTAATACCTCATAAATAAACTGATGTTAACTTGCAAAATTGGTGGCTAGTCCCTTTCACATCTATTGGATTGCTGGACCCCTTCTTTTCTTGTATAATGCTGACCCTACTCAAAAACTGAAGCCATGTCAAAGTTCTGTCTTGATATGGGAAACGAAATTAACTAAAGATCAAACCAGCAGACCTCCTAGGCTTCCTTGGTCCTCGAGGTGGTCGTTCGGTTGTCATTATCTGAATAAGTATCTGGGAGCATTACGACCAACTTGCACTGGGAGATGCACTTTAAAGCTCAATGGCTAATAAGTAGACCTCTACTTAAGCTTCTTGTCAAACTCCATTGCCATTAACTGAATCGACAGCCTGTGTAGACGCTGGTGTCTGTGCTGCCTGAGGTTTATTTCTCCCTGTGTGCTGTTAAGTGGGAGAGTACAGTGGAAACTATAGAAAGAGTCTTAAGATTTTCTGTTTGTCCCCCAAACCCAATTTCAACAGACACAGAAATATTTGTTATAGATACAGAGTGATATCTACCTTTGTTAATGGGAATGAATGTGTCCCGAAATGTGAGGGGCTTCTTCAGCAGTATTTTTTACTAATTCAAGTAAGAGAAGTGGCTTCTTTTTCTACATCCTGTCTCTTTGCTGTTGTTTCTGTTGATCTTATTTAACCACAACTAGCTCTTGAAAGAGATTGCCTCCTCCTTCATCTCCCTAAAATGTGAAAGCACATATTTGTCATCGGGGTGTGTGAGTTCCCTTCTTGCTCTCCCCGTCGTCTTTTGAATTCTTTTGAACAGCTGGGCGAACATCTGGGTGAGTAGGGTGCCGCTGCCACTGCTCAATGCGGATGATATCACCAGCAGTGGTGGACTGCCGCCTCCTCTACTCAACCCAGTTCTCTCCCTTGCTTTTACTCGGTGTCATACAGCGGTCAGCTTGATGTTGGAACTTTTCAGGTCGATTCATTGGGATGACAGACTAATTGCTTAATTGAGCACAAGTCCCTCTTTTCTCTCCTCCCCCAGCTTAACTTGTGGGATACAGGTATGGATTTCCCTCAGCCTTTTGAACATTTTAGTAGCCAAACTTCAGCTTTCCCTATTTCTTTCTATTTCTAAAACTAAGTTTTAATGTGGTTTAAAAGATTTAGTTGCTCTTGCGTTTCACAAGCTTTTATATCAAAACAATCTAAACACTGAAATAAGAAGAATTTAACTCCTGCAAGGACCTTTCTTGAATTATACACTGCATAAACAGTCAGGAACTATATGATAATCAAATAAATAAAGAAGAGTACTAGAGAAAGACATTCAATTATGCTTTAAGTCATTTTTCAAATGAAAATACAAAATAATTGATTGTTACAGTTTCTCAGGATACCTTCAAGTCACTTGTTTATTTCCATATTATTGATGATAGAAATTAATAGTAGCTGAGCTCTAAAGTGTATGAATCCCAAGACGCATTCAACCCCATTTCAAACATCTGAAATCTGCTGTGTATCCTACATTCAGTTTAATGGTAGTCTGCTTTTAACTTTAGGGTTAGCAGCATGACTCCTTGTACAGCAGCACAATGCCAGTGGAGAAAGTGGGTGAGGGAGACTGTCCCTGGTTCTGGAGCAAAGTACTTAACCCCTGGCTTGTGCAGTGGAAGTGTTCAGAGCTTAAACGGTGAAAGACTGGTCACACTGGGCATCTCCCACTGTGAACTTGAATAGCAGCTTTAATGTGAAGTAAGCAGTCGCTGCACCAAAGCACGCACACCCACTGGACTTGCTCGAGGAAACAAATCTCACCGGCAAACTTGACGTGTGTGATAAAGAGTAGGATATCCTGTCCCCCTTTGACTTGACGTGTGGGGCTTGACCACCATATGAGGGCGGTCTCAGCCGGCGTGTGTTGGCGCTGGTGCGTCGTTGCGTGTTGAAGGGCTTTAAGGCAGAACAATGGTGTGTGCGCCGAGCTGAGGCCATGTGGCTGTGTGGCGGATTAAATTAGCAGCAGTTGTTTATCGTTTGCCCCCCCGCTCCTCTCCGGTCCATCTGCTCCACTCAGCCCCCAAGTCTCCATCTCTGCTCTCAGGCACTATCCCCCAACAACCCCTTATAAATCCCTATCCCCATGTCAAACACACGCACACACACACAGTTTTGAATAGTTGCAACATCCACCAGCAACCCAATCATGACACAGTATACTCAGATCAACCTCTTCTGCCAAGAGTGTGCTGGCTTTCCTCTATGCAGATTAGCCATGTGCTAATTGTGGTTATTTATTTATTTATTTCTTATGGAAGAGAGAAAAAAAATAGTAGGGAGGAGTTTCCTCCGGAATTGATTAGATGACTGAGCGAAAAAGAGAGAGACAGTGCTGTGTTGTGGGCTGCCATCCAGTGTCTGTGTGTGTGACTTAGTATCTATGAGTGGAAAGTTTACTACAAACCTGAAGTCATGCGGAGCGGGGAACAACGTGCCAGGAGTATTTTGGCCTTTTTATAAGGTCTGAATTATTGCAAAAACCACTTAGCCTTCATTCCAATAAGAGCCTTTTAATAGATTTATTTAAATGCTGCCCTTGCTCTGAGGAGAAACTTCAGGCATTTACATCTGCTTTGAAATTGCTGAGGAAATAGCAGGTACTGATATTATATTAAGCATAAACAAAACAAAAAGTCGTTACTGGCACAAAGTAGTAGCTATTAACATTTTCCAACCTGAACAATTCATGTACCACTCATCTCTCAAAACTTACCATTGACCTTAAGGATCTACTTGAGGCAGAAACAAATTTGAATTTTTTGAACTGTTTGTCAGGGAATTTCCCCACACAACATATTATAATTACACACTAAATGGGTATTTACAGGCTTAAACCGAATGATACTGGGAAAAAAAATTTTTTTTGCAGAGATTTAAACAAAAGTCGCATGGTTTCACCTGTCATGTCTGACTCCCGTAGATACATTAGCAACAAAAGAAGATTATCTGTGTTTGTTCGGTATCATGTTTTGTAGAGTCAAAATAGAGGGAGGCCACCATGGGAAATGATTTTGGAACAAATGTCCATGGTGAGAAACGAATCATTTTTACATGTTGTTTGCCAATTTGAAAGATTATGTCGTTCGTCAAGTTTGCTTGTTTCCTTTTGTTGTCTTTACTGATTGCACTTTCACTACACATTCCACTTGTGTCCAAAATTGCCCATTGCAAGGTCATAGTAAATGCTCACACATAACTCGGCACTAACTATGAAAGAGGGGATAATAAAGGGAGTATTAATGTCGGTGAACTAATTCAGGGATGTTGGTTAACTGGCAATAAATATAAATGAATGAAAGTATTCCCACAGTGAGCTACAGGTCATCATACTCTGAGAGAACTGGATTGAGCAACAGGGGCCAGTTAAATCAACATACACTCTTTCGTAATATGGTGTCTTTTAAACGTTCAGTATACGTGTCATCTCGTTTTATTGCCGCAGGCTGATCAGTGTCTCTCGACGTTTGGATTAATTACCCCGGTCTGTATTTGCTGACATTTTGTAGACTTACCAGTTGATAATGGAAAGAGACCTTAAACTGGCTAAACTGCTTATTATTTATTGGACAGATAAGACTGTCTTCAAAATTGGCCCCGACTTTAATTCATATTGCACGTTATAAGAAAACAGTTTGATAGGTAGCAGTTCACCAGTACGTGGTAGTCATTAGAGTTTCAAAGCACACAAACTTGGACTTGCACTTCTCGTTGTGTTGCATGCCTTATCGTCTTTCCACTGTGCCCATCTTGCCCTCGCCGCCTCCAACCGCTGACTTTTTCCTGAGACAACGGAAACAAATCTTTTACGCTCCTTCCTTTCCAGTCAAGCAAAATGAGTTGGCGAAGATATCACCTAAAATTTTGTGAATCATTGCATTCATGTGCACGTTTTATCACTATATTGATATATATATATATGAGTTCCTTTCAAATAAAGGAAAAACTGACTGAAATGGAGCACAAGTCATTACTTCTGTTGAGATCTTTCTCAACTCTGCACCTCTACTACTTAACATAATCCCCTCTTAAATCAGTTTTTGGGTTGTGATTAAACTTTCAATTCTGATGCTAAAACATGGAAACATAAATACTGCTGCTTTACTCAGCAGCAGTAGTGCTCATATCATCTTGGTATTGCCTTTTTAAAGAGCAGAGCTGCTAATTCTATGACTAAGGAGAAGAGGCGCAGAGTCTTGTATAGCAGTTCCTGACCTTTATATACAAGATTCTGTAGACGCCGTTTAGCGTGATTGCACCACACATGCACACACTAGCTGGGGCTTCGGCCAATGCACACAGGGACCATGTAGGATGTGTTATGGCGTGTCAGATGTGAACAACTTAAGCAATGTGAGGAAAGTGCTAGTAAACAGATCAATGAAGGCCCTAGCAGCCGACTGGACACGGCTATCTCCCAGCCTGCAGTGTACAGATGTGTTGACATGATCAAATGAGGTTGAGGTGGGGTAAAAAACAAAAACAAAACAAAACAAAAAAACACTCCTCACCAGGAGGTTTAACCTACTGCATTTCCAAGATTTATGCTGTGCTGCGGACCATATAAGGCATCAGATTTGGTGATGAAGTTTGCAGTGAAGCAAGGCTAGAATCAATGATACATCTGGTTCACTAGCGCTACTTATCACAGACTGTGGAATACAGTGGTTGAAGAGCTTCAGCTGTGGTTGAACTACGTTTAATCAAAGTGCAGCTCTCTTTCTTTAGTAATTGTTCATAAAATTATAGAATACATTAAAAAATGCCAGAAACAAAATAGAAAAGTGTTAAATTTACAGCTGGAAAATGTCAAATATGAACAATTAAATGTGTAGTTCTTTTTTGTGTGTTTAGGTTTAAAAATTGACACACGCTTTGAATTATCTTAAAATTTTAATATTAATCTGAGCAACCGTTCCAAATTTTAAAATATTCTGTTGAGATACAGAAAGAAGAAGCACTGATAAGTGCTCTCACTAGAGAACAAGGAACAAGGGAGCATTTCACTTGCAGCTGGTTATCAGAATAGTTGCTCTACTAAAATTGAAATCGAGGTTGTCATTATTACATAGAATTATCCTTGAAGGATCTGCCAATGCTTCCTAAATAATATACATGTTGATTCATTGATTCCTTATTTCAGCTCAATTATTGGTATATGTTACATACATTGGTCTAACACGTGTGTACAGTCCATACTTACCTGACCAATGTCTTCATCTCTGAGTGGTTGTTAAGTCAGACACGGGGTGAGATGAGTGGTTGTTTTGGGAGCATCGGTGGGGATTCTCCACGTGGCCCCGGGAGCTGGAAACCCTGATTGTAGTCGGAGCTGCACTTGCCAGCTCCCTCCCTGCTGAGCCAGGCTCCGAACTGTCAAGCTTCTTAATGCAGGCCTATGTAGAAATATTCTCACTGCCGGCAAAATATCGACCGAAATTGGTGAGAGGAAAAATGTTGATTGTTTTATGGCCCGGTCATTGCTGGGAGATTTTGTCTAAATGAGAAATAGATTTTACCTTCTGTGTGTCTGCTTTATAGTTTGTTAGCATGCTGGTAATTTTTCTTGTGGATTGGAGGATGTTAGCTGGCAATTCAGGCCTCAGCGGCACACTTTGCGGATGAGACGGGAGGCTCAGTCTAACTGCTTAAGCAGCTCATTAGGAAAGAGCTATAGCATATTTCTGTCCAGTGAAAGAAGTCCACCCAGCTCTGTCTGTGAGAATGTGTCAATATTTTTTGTTCTTATTGTCATAATTGGACAGAAAGACTTATCTGAAATGGAATGAAACCCTAAAACAAGGCGGTTTGTGATTCAAGTGAGCAGCGTGTTGTTTGGACCGCTGTCATTGTTGATGTCAGGTGGGGGGAGGAAGTCATGGTGTCCTTCCTTCCAGACCGGGGTTAAAAGTGCATTAGAGGTCACAGGAGAGCGCCCAACGGGGCCTGTTACCTCTTCCCCCTACGGTGCGGTCGGTAATGACCCAAGGGAGCGTAGTAAACCAACCCCCCCACCCCGCTCCTATCCTGCACGCACACATTCAGTGTAACACACACAGTACTCCCATGAACCTGGCAGAGCTCAGGAGAGTGTGGCCTGGGGGAGGCTAGAGGGAAAATCTGGAGTGGAATATGTTATCTTGGATAATGTCGGTTGACTGCACTGACAGCTTGTTGATCCACCCCCCCCCCAACCTCCACCTCCACCACCTACAGTCTTCCCCAGCACACACACACATATATTTTTGCACACAGACAAGCCTCCTGCTGAGGCACCCCCCACCCGACCTCCTCTGTCTCATTGCACCACTGTCATTCATAGAGTGCCAAAGCCTGCTGCTTTATTAAAGCCCAGGAAGAGCAAGGCCTGGCCCAGGTTCAAACAGCAGTGCAGCTGGGACCTGTTACATTTTCGGCAGACTGCCCTCTCCGTCTCGCTAGCTATAAATAGCCCCGGTGGTTGTCTCCCTTAACCAAGGAAAAGAGGTTTTGGGGGGAGGAAAAACACACACACACACACACACACAGATTAATAACCGTGGGAAGCAATGAAAGCTTTGTGTCTGCTGCCCGAGGTCAGCAGGCCAGGAGGTGTTGCTACTTCAAAGCCCCTATTGTGGCTCGTACTTTCAGACGCCGCTGACGTGGGTTTGATGGGATCACACAGGCGCTGCCAGCGGTGGGATGAGATAGTGGCACTGGACCACGGCAACCAAGCAGATACCCACACAGCCCAGAGATTAAAAAAACAACAAAAAACTTGAGGTTTCCCGCTGGTGATCAGTTCATAATGCTACGGTGTAATTATAGTCCTGACGGGCTGTTGTGTTTGGGGGGATTCCACCAAGCTCATCTCTTATGTACACTCACAGCATCAGACACTTTATGACCTTGGCTCCAGCTGTTGACAGATGAGGCTGCCTCATTACGAAGCGCCGCCCTTTCCCTCCTTCCCTCCGCTTTCAGTTTTCCCTCGGCCGGCTTGCCGAGTAACATTGCCTGCCCGGGCCATGTGGATCTCTCTGGATCCAAGGTGGCCAAGGTCAACCCCCACCACCACCTCCACCACCCCCCGGCCTCCATCCTGACGTGGCTCCAGCTGAGGGGTGGGCTCAGCTCCAGCCATCGCAGACACTTCCACTTCCTTAAGCTTATTTTCATAGAAACCCTCCCTGACGTCTCCGCTGTAACAGTATCCACCCACTGGCACAATGATCTCCTGGGCAGGGAAACGCTCCTGGCGGATGTAGTGGGCTCATTCATTCATTCATTCATGGCCAATTTTTTCCCTTTCTAGCAAGAAAGTAAATCCACTACTGTTTACTTTCCCTCCCCCTTCTGCATTTTGTTCTATATTTGCTTGATCATACTGTGAGTGGCTTATGAGATGATGCTTGCACGACACATTGCAATGTTGGAGTCATCATTTATGTTCATCACTGAATAATACCTTTTCAAGAAGATCCACTGAGAAAAGCTTCCAAAATAACTCAGGCTAAATTTGACCTGGGCTGCATTTTCTCATCCTTTCCTGTCACGTCATCGAATTCTGAACAATATACTCTTTAGTTGCATCATTATAGAGCTTGTTAGGGTGTATGACTGCTCTGACTAATAGGGGCTGCAGACACACTGTAACCATCAACCCCAAAACCACAGTGGGATGACAGACAATTATTTCTAAAGTCAGACCTTTTCCATCTAGTTTTGATTCCAGATGTGTCCATCAGACCATCTTTTCTTTCAGGTCATAGCTGCATCTCATACTCTTTCTTTGTGTCCTCCAGCCTGCAAGCCCAATGGACCAGGTAGGAAAAATGCGTGGCCAGCCATATGGAGGACCCAGCCCCTACTCGCAGCAGCCGCAGCAACAGCAACAACAGCAGCAGCCGCAACAGCAACAAGGTCCTCCCACAGGGCCTGGACCCCAGCAGGGAGGCTCTTACCCAGGGCAGGGGTACGGACCCCCAGGATCTCAAAGGTATCCTATGGGGATGCAGAGCCGAACACCTAGCGCTATGGGCGGCATGCCGTACGGACAGCAGGTCAGTAATAAGTGACTTTATCCCTTCGGTTGTCTACAGCTAACTGTTGCAGTCAGAGTTAAGCTTCAAAAGACTAAAAAATGTGAGAGAAAATGTTTCTTTGTACATCAGTAATGAAATATCCAGCGATTTCACTTTAAATTTCAGAAGTCTTGGGACGCCACCAGGATGATTGAGAATTACTTCAACGTCTCATTCAGTACACAGCCCAGTTAATCAGCACTTCTTCTACATTTATTTAGCCATTTCCATTTCCCTGTTTTTACTAGAAAGTCTAAACCAAGTCCAGATCACAAGTTAATAGGTTTAGTCATTACAGAGTTTACACAGCCTGTGACTTACTGTCAGAGGAATGGAGGAAATTGTAGCATACAGTGTCTTAATGGAACAGGTACTCCACGTGTCCGCAGGTGTGGGGATCACGGTCATGAATGCATGATTTCAGGGCATAGGAGGCTATTGTTGCATGTCATACTTATCTCTTCCATTGTTTTTTGTCTGCACCCCTACTATCATCTAGCTAATAAATGTAGCAGTGCCCAGGAAATAACCTTGACATAAGAATATAAAGAGTTAAAATAAGGTCAAACTGCTAACTACATTCTTATATGCACCTGAGAAATGTTTTCATTTGACCACGTGTAAATAGTTTTTATAAACGTCATATACTGTCTTATTGTGTAGATTGCAGTAGCACTTACTATTATCATCCAAGCTTATCCAGATAACTTATCTGGATAAGGGAAAACGCATGTTACTCATGATGTAAATTCACGTAGAACGCTTTGTGATTGGCCATCATCTAGGTAAAAGCACAATCTGTGCAGTAGCCAGCAAATTAAACTCCACCTCTTGCTGCTAAAAACCTATATACAGTAGCCCTTAAAGCAGCTTCCCTTGACCTGTGGTACGCAATGTTTGTTGATAAGCTAGCCAACCACATCTAATAATATGCGTAATGGTGTCAGTTAAATTGGATGCACAGGTGAAAAAGTGATCACCCACTTTAAATGCATTATCCCAATTACACACAATAATGTCTGTTATAAATAGGCTAATACAGGTACCCACTGTTTACCATATTTACTTGAAGGTATGCTAATCAACCAAATGTCAAGTGCCAAGTGTCAAATTTCTCATATAATGTTTGGAAAGCATGTTTTCAGTAAACATATACCAAATACATCAAGTTATTCCTTTAATGTCTCTGTAGCTGTGAGACTGGGCATAGACTCTCACATAATGTATGTGACCTCCATTCATAAAAGGTCAGTGTTTCAGACAGGATTATGTATTGGATTATTAATGACCAACAAGTTAATAGAGGGCCCAACCAAACCAAAACTCAGCATATTTTTCACCTGAAATCTCCAAGACACTGGATAAAAAAAGCTCTTGCAGGGACGGAGTCAAAGAGAGCAGTCCATCAGTTTTTCACTGTCTGGTTTATTTTCATGCTTGAAAGCAAAAGATGGGGAAAATTCAAGCTGTGTCGACGGGCACAGTGGGCAGCACCTTCTGACAGCGTCATCCAATTGAAAACAGCAAACATCCAGCACGCTGTAGCTACTTACTCATAGCTGGGAATGAGCCCCTTCTTGAACTCACTCTCAGCCAGGCAGTCCGTCTTAACAAAGAAATGCATGCAGGGAATCCCATAGAGTGATGCCTTTTCTTCCACGTCCGCTGCCTGTGGTCTTGTGCCCATTGTGTGGTGTGATTATCTCATACTGGCTTGCCTGGTGTCTGACCGTGGACTCGATAAGTGCCCTGCAGAGAAGAAAACAGCTTCCCTGCTTTTGTCAGACAGATACAATACAGCCACTTCATGTTGTTTTAAATGTGCAGTGATTCTTTACTATGTTGTTGAGCTTTTTATTTTATTCTTGAGTAGCTGAAAGCCCCCCTCCCTTCAAAAAAAAACCAAAAAAAACTTGTGGCTTTTTTTCCCTTTTTTTGTCTTCTTCTTTATTACATTTTTTTTTCCTTACAAGGTCAGCGCTTTCTCCTTTCATGCTCCTTGAGGGTAATGAAACGAAAACACTGTATTGAAAGGCATTTTGCGCGCCGGATCGGGCAGAATATGAAGCAGTTCATATTGAAGTTCAAGGAGATGAAGTCAAAACTCAATTTTTATTTTCATGGTGGTAATTTAAAGCAATACACAGCTGAATTCCAACACTTAGATGGTTTTTCTTATGTGCTTTGACTGATCAGTTTATATTGAGGAACACGCCCCCAGACAGAGAGAGAACAGTTGTCTTTCCCTTTTAATCTGCGTGGAAGATGAAGAGATGCTGTGATTACTCTGCAGAGAGGGGATGGTAAAAAAAAAATCAAAGAGAATATCGAGGTATTTTTCTGTATTTTTGCAGCTTTAGAAAAGATCCTGTCAGTACACATGCTTTATTCAGGTGGTGAATGATATTCATCTGAAGGACTCGGATCATAAACCTATATTTAAACCTTAGCTCTACTGGAGTGCACTGTTGACGTTCAGATATTTCGGCTCTGCTATCTTGTATCTGCTCATGCTATCTGATTGGTCTTCACTTTCTGCTGATGCTAACTGGTCTTTTTGTTTCAATGTGTAGATGTCAGCCTATGGACAACAGGGCCCAGCGGGCTACGGCCAGCAAGGCCAAGGCTACTATGGTCAGCATGGTCAACCCCCTCACCCTGGCCAGCAGCAAACTCCATACCCTGGCCAGTCCCAGGGTAGCTCTGGAACCCCCTACCCTCAGCAGGGACATCCTTCGCAGCCTCCTGGGCAACACGGGCAGCCCGGGCAGCCCGGGCAGCCCGGGCCCCCCTACCAACAATCACAAGGTCCCCATGGCGCTCCTACAGGTCAGCCTCCCTATAACCAGCCCCCACAGCCAGGACAGCCACCTTATGCCCCACCTCAGCAGCAGCAGCAGTCTCAGCAGCAGCAGCAGCAGCAACAGCAAGGTCCTGGTCCCCAAAGTCAGCAGGCTCCTCAGAGCCAGCCTGGGTACCCACAACCCCCTGGACCTGGGCAAACCCCGCAGCAGCAGCAGCAAACCCCACAACAACAACAACAACAGCCGCAGCAGCAGCAGCAGCAGCAGCAAGGTCCCCCACAACAGCAACAACCAGGAGGTCCACCTCCTCAAGCCCAGCAACCTCCTGGTCATGGCCAGCAGAGTCAGCCATCACCTTACTCCCAGACACCCCCCCTGCAACAACAACAACAGCAGCAGCAACAACAGCAACAGCAGCAACCACCACCACAGCAACAGCAGCAGCAACAACAGCAGTCCCCATATCAAAGGTTCCCACCTCCTCCACAGGTAATGTTATTATTATCACACTTCATCTGGAATGTGATGTGCTGTGTCAGACACATCTGTGCTTCTATGGTTAATTAGCTGAGGATTGCTCTGTTCTTGCCTTTACTGTACTTTATGAAGTTTTACTCTCCTGCAATGCAAAGTGGAAGTTGTGGATATTTGCTTCACTGGAAATTCTTTCAGGTGGTCTGTTTTTGTTTTTGGACATATATGATTGTTTGAGTCAAAATGAAGCATTTAGCTTTAAACAGCTTTACGGTCTGTAAGGGTTTAGCTGTGACTCAGCTATAGGAGGTTTGGCGTAAACCTTTGGCATAAACCATGCAGGGTTGCCTTGTTGCTTAAAGTTGAATTACTTAGTTAATTAAAGATGCTCCTGTCTGTTAAATGGATAGTATGAACAACAGGAATTACAACCCCCAACAAGTCCAGTGTTACATCAGAGCAAAGCCTTGCTGTTTTTGGTTGTTGGTTCTAAATAATTAAATTCAAGATAAAGCCACAGGCACAGAGATGTTAAGTAAGCAGCGAGTTTTCCTGTGCCATGTTCCTCTTATGGTGCCAAAGGCAAATCACACAACATCCATCCCAGTTGAGATCTGTTGTGGCTGTATTTCTGTACGTGCAAACAGTACACAAGCAGTGTTTTCCCTCCTCCTTTCCGTCAGTTGAGTTATCTTTCTTGTTCTTACAATCAGGAAATTTCCCAGGATTCCTTTAGCTCCCAGTCCAGTGCTCCACCTTCTAACCAGCCCAACAAGAGCGGTCAAGACGACAGCATGCAGGCACGCCCATCAAGTCTGCCGGTGAGCCTTCTGACTCTTTATTTATCATCTCAATTGTTGTGCGGGATTTCATCCATTCACCGCCAAAAACACTTGACCCATTAATTAGACATCTTGTTACCCTCAGGCATTAGCAAAAATCCTCCAAAACCAATATCACTGAGCCATTTGTGATCCTGAGTCGGATACAGTGATTAGTAATGGTGGTTGGACTTGCTTGGATTCTGAATTCTATGAATGAATCTCCATCGTTTTTGTGACAACGGATGGTACCTCTGACTGAGTAGATCAGATTTCAGTATTTTTGTTTTGTTTATTACACAGTCAAGTAGAGACGGAGAGAAAATATGGAGAAAGAGCAGAGGAATGACATACAGCAAAAGTCGAGGCAAGCTGGGACTCAACCCCAAAAACATTGCTGGTTTTGTCCAGATGGCATGCACCCTAACCTCAACCTCTCGGCCACATTGCGCAGATTTTGATATATTTGTAGGTAAACTGGTCTTGTACTCAGACTACCAAAGACACGCTTTGCACTGTTCTCTTTAAAGCGCAGTATAAAGTTCAGTTAATTTGTAAAAACTTTTGGGTAGCTCAGGATGGAGTCCCAGAGTTGTAAACAGAAGCCGTACACAAAAGTTTCCTTGTGTGACCTGTGCTCTCAGAATGGAGTAAATATTGGCTTATGGAGCTGGCTGTGCAATCGATTAACTACCAAACACTTGGATTCAGCTACACGGTCTATTCAGAGAAGTGCAAGAAGTGTTGGACTTTTTCAGAGCTGTGTGGGCACTGCATGATTTACTCAAAAAGGGTCAATATTCGCTGCTTTGGACTGCAGACACTGTTGGTTTCCCAAGCTTTGTTTACTGCTTTACTGCGTTTGCATGCCTGCTAAATTACTGGCACGAGTTGCTGAAGCCTGGAAAAATATATCTTTTTTTTTTTCCACTTGGCAAATAGCAATATCTGGAGATTAATGACAGCAGATACAGAATTCTGGGGCAAACAGTTTTTAGCTTTTTTTTTTTTTTTATTGGAGAGAGAAGTAACGAGTAAAAATCAGCTGCTCCCTGCAATCTCTTTAATTTAGATCCCAAGCCTTTCCCTTCGCTCCTGCTTCTGACTTCAGTATACACAGAGTACACAATAACAAGCTGATGCCACGAGTGAGTAAAGCGTGTTCAAGCAGTTTCTACTGACTTGTTAGAAGAAAAATTTAAAAAAAAAATGGCAAAAATATAATCCTGCTTGGAAAAGTAATTGTTGAAAGTGAAGTAAAACTGGCATCTGATAGCCCTCTGGCTAAAATAAAGGTGAGAGAGCCCCCGCCCCGCCCCGTCCTCCCTGTTAAAGAGGTGTCTCGCTGTAACACGTTGCAGTTTCCATGGCAGTGTTTATAGGTCAGACTGCGGAGCTAACCTCATTCTGGGCCTCAGGGAAGGAGAGTGAGAAATGAGATCATTAATGAGAGAGAATGAAAGTGAGAGAGCAGAGTCGGCGGCGAGGGGAGGGGAGGGGAGGGGGTGTCGGGGGTGTGGGATTGAGGGAGTGCAAGCAAATAACTTCAAATAGTGTGAGTGATTGGTTGGAGTGGGAGATGCTGAGAGGGAGGGATGAGAGGCAGCGCTGTCTACGCCAGTAGGGGATGCCCTCAGGATGTGTTTCCCTCCTCTTTTATTTATTTCTCTTATTTATTTATACATCTCTCAGTAGGTTCAGCCATTGGCCGAGCAGGCCAGGAAAGGGCTATTTTTATTTATTTCCCCCCCCTTAACTTCTCAGGGATTCCCTTTCCGTGCTGTGTGATTGGCTGAGAGAGCCATTAATCTGGCTAAGGTAGACATGAACCGTTCCCCTTTCTCCTCCTCCTCCTCCTCCTCCCCCCCTCCTTTCCTCTCCATCCCTGCAGAGCACACATGACACTCTGTGTGCAGATTAGACCATACTAACAGAGAGTATAACCCTGACAGCCGGAGTCAAAACAGTCTAGTTGACTCCTGCAGGTGCTCTGAGTGGATGAGTGATATTCTTTATACCTGGACTTTTGTGTTCTCTCTATAAAGATTTTTTTTAAATATAAATAGAACAGATAGAATTGCTAAGAAGTCAGCAGTTAATTTATGGTACCAACTGAAATATATCCAATAGATATAGCCATAGCACAGGGTACAACTGATTGTCAGATGTAAAACAATGGCACAAAAGTGCTACAGAAGCCTCCTGTTTATGATAATCACTCTTAAAAACCAGCATCTGAATAAAACGGGCAACAAACTCGTTTCTGTAATATACTGTAGGCTGTGGTGTAAATGGGAGGTAAATGTTTTTGAAGTAATCGATTAAACGTATTCACAGCTCACCTCACCTTGAAAGCTTTACTATCTTCTATCCCGCTTGTGTGGATTTTTAGCTCCATACATTTACAACTTCAGAATGAAGCAGGCACATTTGAAAATGTTCCCAACTTTCCTGGCAGCCTATTACGTCCCACTTTTCCACTCGCCTTCCACTACAGTCGATCGGAATGTCATGTCAAACAAACCAGATCTGTTCTGCATAACCAAGCCTTTTTATCCCCAACATAGAGCTGGACATCTTCATTGAACCTTAATCTATTAATGAGCCAGGAATTACAGTCAGAAAGGAAAAAATTCTGCATTGTTTCCTGCCTGATTTCTTGCTGGAACTAAAGGATATATCATTAGTTAGTAGTGTACCTGATGTATTCTTAGCAAATATTTAATAATATACAGATTTCATCAGTTTTTGTCCTCACATAAAATCAATTTTTTCCTTCTAGCCTATTTAGAATTGTACTTTTATATGGGTTTATATTTCTTTTTTCCATTTCTTGTTTGTTTATAAATTAGCTAACACACAATTTAGTCATTCCCATAACAGGTCTTGGATATGTCATTTGGATTTGTGTGACTCTACTCATAAAAACAGTATTAGGTAGTCTGATTTTCATTGACTAAATAGACGCAAAAAAAAGGTATTTCTTCTAAATTAAAATGAAATTAAGGGAGATTTTCCTTTATTTTGTATGGACCTGCAGTGTGATTTGTATAGGTGCATTTCTTGTGAACTAATTCAGATCCTGTTTGGATTCCGATCCAACAGCGGCTGAGGAGCAAATGCCATTTAGCTACTTTAGTAGCATTCGCTCTGAGCCAGCCAGACATCACCTCATCCAAAGCACAGATGGGTCTGTTTGAGCCAGGTGCTTAAAAACCCAGCGTCTGTTAGGCCGCTGCTGAGGTGGGAATAAAGGTGTACAGGAGGCTTAGCGCCTGCTGGAAGGCGCAGGTAGGAAAGCAACAGTCAGCATGAGAAAAGAGCTGTGGAGGTGGAGAGGAAAAAAAAGAGGCAGTGATAGTGGAACTAGCTGAGCAGGTTGAACTGGTTCCTGGTTTGTTTTCAGTGTGGCTCCAGGACATGCAGGCACCGTTTAACTGTTGAGTATTTACCAGGCTGTTATAAGGAACTCTTGTTCACAGAGTCTCTTTATAGTCGAAGCTACTCCAGAGCTAATTTAAAATGGATACAGTAGTTTTTGTGGTTACATTATATCTGTGAACACCATCACAGATTTCTATAAAAGGAAATGAAGTACTAATATGGGGTAGAGAGAGAAAGGACATTGTTGTACTTTTCTAGATCCATTGCGTCACATTATTGACTTAGTCTGTAATGAATAACCATAGTTGGTGATTAAAGGGGAGCTTCACTGATTTCACACATGAACGTTTATTCTCTTCATAAGGAGCACAGCACGGCCCGTGACACTTCTTTAACGTCTCCCATGGTTCTGATGGTAGCTTCCCAGAGTTTGAAATAAACAACCCTGATGATAGTGATGGTAGTGGGGTTATCTCATCTGAAATAAATGAACATCTGAAATACACATTGAATGGGCAGATTATCTGTTGATAAGCAGAGCTGATCAGGTTTTAGGACTGTTATCATGTTTAGAAGAAATATTCTCTAAGGTAGCCTAAGCAGTGTCATTTAGCTTAGTTTACATTGTGATATGTTATAATATCCCGTCATGGTATGAAGCTGCATATGGCAGCCTTGCACTAACTAATACCAAAGCCCATCTTCTTAATTGAGGCTCCGGCAGAAGCAAAAGAGGCCAGCATCCTTGATCAGGCTTTCCTACAGCGTGGATGTCACACTTCCTTCCCTTGTCAAAACAAGGAAAGGGGAAGAACTACAAAACCCATCAACCTACCGTCCCCTCCCACATTACTTCTTCTCTGTTTTTTTTTCTTAAACCTCCTTCTCGTCCTCTCCCAGGTCTTTTGTACACCCTTTCTCCACTGTGGGTCTAATCCCACTCGGGACCGCCCACTGCATGCGGTGCTCCTCTTTTCTGATGTGTCTCAATGTGCTCCAGACTTGAGAGGAAGGTCACATGTTGGTCACACACTCACACCCAAGTTTGTTTTTCTTCCCTCCATCCTCCTGTTCCTCTGGTTCCTCTTATTCTCCCGAATAAGAGGCTTCATCTGGAGTGGATTTATCTCCAAAGAGGGGTCAAGGCTTTGCATTGTCTCCTTTAGCTGTAGAGCATATTTGCCTATAAACAATGGTGTAATTAACTCTGTTCCTTTTTTATTTAGCCCTACTTGTGTGTCACAAGTACAATATATGAGAGATAAAAGGCCATTTAGTATTTTAATGAGAAAGGGTATTCTTGCCTTTTGTTTTGTTCTTTTGTTTGTAGCTGTTCTGCTTTGGCGGTCATCTACCATCAGAGTTCTAACAGTCTGCGAGTCGAGTTCTCCCACTTTTGAGTGTATCTCTGCCTATCAGAACCCCACCCATGCTTGAATCTATTCTTATCCTGTGCATTTGCAAAGCTCATGGACCACCCACATCACAACAACAGCCCCCCTCCCCCCTTAATGACCTTTAATGTTATGTGCCAAGCCTCCTGATCTGAAACCGAGGGATCTTCCAGTCTTGCTGATCAACTCTGAGTCCGCCCCCCTCCTCCTGCAATCCCCGTTCCCTGCTCAGCCCAGCCCAGCTCTGCTCTCCTGCGGCAGCTAAGCTTGTTTTTGCGACATAGCTCTGGAGCAATCAGCCTGACAAGGCCGGCCCACTTTTTTTCCTCTCCTACCCAGCCCAACCCCCTCTGTGCCGTTTTCAATATTACTCTGTTTTTTGCTGCATTTCTCCCCTTCTTTCTGTTTTTTTAATATATATATATATATATATATAAATATATATACATAAATGTAATATATATATTTTTCCTCTCTCCTCCCTGCCTCTCTCCTGTTCCTCTTTCTGTCTAAATTCTCGTTTTCTCCTTCCCTCGCCTGCGCCTTCCTCCCCCTTCCCTTCCCTTCCTCGTTCTCTCTCTTCTCTCAGTAAATCAGCTTTCATAACGCTGTTCAGCGCAGCCTTGTTTTGCGAGGCTCTGACGCTGACAGCATTCAGAGTCCGGGGCCAGTTTCCTGTTGCTATTCTGGGGCCCTTGCTTCCTGTGTGTGCATGTCTTATTCAGATTCCAGGGTGCCTCTCACTCGCTCTCACCCCCTCCCTCCTCCGAGCTCGTCTGTTTCTCTCCCCTGCTCTCTCGCTCTGTCTCACCACTTTCTTCCCTCTATATGATTTTTAATTAATGTGCTTGAAAAAAAAAATTCAATCTGCTGACAAAGTGTGTTGTTTTGCATTTGCTTCAGTGAATTGTTTCTCAGGCTGCAAAAACCCAGAGCCCTGTTTTTCTCATGTGAGCTCGTTCTCTGTCTCACACACACACACGCAAGCATGCACACACACACACACACACACACACTCACACACTCACAGAGCACTCTCCCTCTCCCTTTTGCTCTCTCCGCTCACTCACACACTCTCACACTCGCACACACACTCTCCCATGCCCCTCCCCTCTGCCTCCATTTCTGCTGGGCTGAGCTAGTTTTGCAGCACAAAGACTGTGGCTGACTGCAGCACTGTCCGTCCTCTGCTTTCTCCTGCTCTCGCCGGAACAAGCTGCTGCGTCTGGTTGGATGAAACCAGCCTCACAGTGAAATTAACTCCAACTCTGTGAAACAAACCCAAGATTCTATATTATATATTTTATCTCCTCTCTCCAGTTAATTCACTGCTGGTGTCATTGCTTTGGCAGCACCCTCTAGACACGCTGTGTGTGTGTGTGTGACAGTAGGAGGGGAGGGGCGTTGCTGGTCTGGAAAGCGGGCAGACTGGCTGTAGGGGTCTGGAGCCTCCCCACCCTGCACCGCCCAGCCCACCCCACCCCACCCATCTCACCCGAGGCCTCTACAAGCCCCCTTGGCCCTCCGTATCCCAGCACCCCTCTCCTCGGGCTGGGCAGCTGCCTGCCTCACTGGGGCATCTGTGCTCTGCCCTGGGACTCCCTGCTACTATTGTGATTTCTACAAAAGGCCCCCCACGCACACACCATCTCCCCATTATTCACAGCAATCAGGACCCCCCCCCCCCCACCACCACCACCACCACCAACCCCCTCCTCCTCTTTCCCACTTCCCTCCATCTACTCCCGTAGTTACACACAGACTGCTGCAGTGTTTGTGTGCATTGCACCCCTCCTTTTCTATTACCCCCACAGAGAAGTTCAATTAGGCAAATGTGGAGCGTTTATGAAAGACCTCCCCACTTATTGATTAAGATTCATAGTTGGCCTTGATTTTCCTTTGACTGCAAGCTTGAATCGCGCACATATCTAAAAGCAGCAGCACGGATCAGGGTCAAATAAATTGCATTTTCCAGACTGAGCAGACTTTTTTTTTTTTTCCTACATTTTGCTGGTTCATTGTTTTATCTTCCTCTCTCTGGTTCTTAATTATCCGTCCCACGTGGCTACTAGTGATAAAATAGCAACGTAATGGTGATCTCTGGGGAGCTGGAGCTAGCTCATCTGTGGATGTAGCAGACATTGTGTCTGTGGCACTGATTCTCCAGACCAGATACGTGTGCCCAGCAGGGTGCACCAAGCCTCTGAGCATTGTGTCACCCTGCTGTTGCTGTTTGTATCCATGTTTGCAGTTCGCCTACATCTTGGTGAAATGGCATTTCTCAGCTGTGTCGCGTTCATTGTAAACACCGACCTGTTTGGCTCATATCTTTATCATGACGCGACCAAGGTAAGGGTTGCATGGTATGCTTATGGGGCGCTCTAAGTGTGTCTGGACAGTTTCTCGTCAGCCTGTGCTGCGTGTGGAACCCTGTAATGGCTGCTGCTGCTGCTGTTTGAGGCAGGGGCCTGTCTTGCTTCTCCTCCTTTCTCCATTTCTTCCCTCATAGTGGGATGGGAGTGCCCCCTTATGGTTGAGCTAAGCCCTGCAAACCTTGAGCCAGGGCTGGAGCAGCCTTTCTCCAAGCCTTTGGTGGACTTCCTGAAGGCCCCCGATACTTCGCTGTGTCCCCTGGATGCAGGTGGGAGCCCTGGACAGGTGGCTGAGGCCTCAGCAGCACCCACCTGTCCTCCTTCTGTTTCTGCACCTGGATATTCTTGCTGCCATTTCATGGTAATGTAACAGTGAATATACAGGTGTTTTAATCGACCGGAGAGCCTCAGTTTTATTTTGTCTGAGTGACTGTCACTCGTGCATGACGGATAGAAGCGCTCTGATTATGGTCTGGAGATAATGTGCTTCTGGGCTCTGTTAAGTCAAGTCAGCACAATCAGAGGCTGAGCAGGGAGAAAGAGAAGAGAAGAGAAAACCCCTTAGAAACAGCGCACAGAAAATTCCACTTGATCTTACACTTAAAAGAGAAGAGCTGACTTTTCCCATGACCCCCTTTGGATATCAAAAGCCCATTTCGTCCTGAATGAGTGGTAAAAGCGCAGCGCTGGAGCATTCTCACTGGCGAGGTCGTCGGCATATAAACACAAACACCCGGGTGCTCGCGATAGACAGAAAGAAAAGTTCAAGGTTTTGCTGTCTTGCGCTTGTCCACTCTCTGCATGCGTGTGCGTGTCTCCCAGGCCTCCTCAGCTCAAAAGGCCCACAGGCTAAGTGTGTAATTAAAGCAGTGGGGCAGGAGCAGGGGGGGTGGAGGAACATGGCTTTGGTGCGTCTGCGTTTCCTGTAACAATGACGGGCTTCTTCTTTTGTAGTAGCTGACTGCACCGTGACCCTGCCAGGCACGCAGGGAGGCCACAGAGAGAGAGAGAGAGGAGGGAGGGGAGGAGGGCAACAGGAGGGAGGGATTGTGTCGGCTCTAATGTGTCAACCACGTGGATCACAGTAACCATGGCAGCCCTTGAGATGCAGCCAGTTTTTTTTTTTCCCCCTCTCCTCCACCCCCCCTCTCCTCTTTCTTACACTCTCTCTTCACTATGCCACAGAGGATGTGTGAGCATGTGTCTACTCTGGAGTGAGTGAGCTTTTTTCCTTTTTTCCTCTGTATATTGTGTTCAGCATCTGGAGGCCTGAGAACAAGGAAGCCTGCCAGCCAGGCGGTGGGTGAAACCCTGACGTCTGAGAATGACCGAGAAGAGCGGGTCAGGGAAAGTGTGTGACTGAGGGATGAACTCTGCCCCCCCCCCCCCCCTCCTTCTCCTCCTCCTCCTCTTCTTCTCACCACCACCACCACCAGATCTAGTTACACTACTGGCCAGGGTCACACATTCCAGATACGTTTCATTATCTCATGGCCACTAAGCTACCTCTCTTCTCCCACTTTCTGTTTCTCATAACCTACAAAAAAAAAAAAAAGGGGGGGGGCTGGCTTGGCAGACTAATGGCTCTGGTCGGGCTTGATTGATTCAGTGAAGTAATCTGCAAATGGAATACATTAGGACGGCGGAGAGCAGAGCAGAGCAGATGACTCAGACGGCGCAGGCACACTCAGAAGAGCAGTGGAGGATATGGGAACAGTGGAAACAGTTAAGACAACGTCAACATTCATGATCTGTAACTGCAGAAGAAATGTTATTTTTAAGCTGTTATTTTTTTGTATTTTTCTGCGTATTTTCAGCACGTAAATAGGCCTCCCTTCAGCCTTTAAATGTTATACAGACTGTTGTGCAGTTTTCAGCTCTGAAGTTCCATGTTAGGCAGTGCTGGGAAAAACACAAAATGGCTGCCATAGAGAGAGGCTTGTAGGGAAAGAACTGCAGCTCTCTCCTTCTCTCCACAACACGGCTCACACTTCCTCCCGTTTTCCCCTACGTTCAAGAGCAAACAGCGTGTTCTTCTATATTCTCATGTCATCTGCTGTCACATTTTTCCATAGATAATACGGCTGTGACCTTCCTCAGAGCTCATAAACGCCCACACACACGCACACACACTGCTCCAACTTAGCCACACGGTCGCCCCTTAACTCCTCCTCGCGCCTCATCCACATCTTCCCCATCATTTGCCTTCTAATAATGAACGTGTTGAATAGCTGAGCCTCAGCAGCATCAGTATCACCGAGCGCACCACTACCAACACCACCCACCCCTGCCCCTCCTCCCTCTCCTCTCCTCTCCTCTCGCTGTCCGGCTTGTGCAGTCAGCAGAACAGGCTGGTGCTGTGCAGTATTGAGCTGGGAAAATCAATGACTGCAGAGTGGGAGTAGGTAGGAGCTTGTGTGTGTGTGTGTGTGTGTGTGTGCAATGTTTCTGCCTATCCAGGCTGAGGAATCAGAGCTGTCAGTTGTCAGATATTTACAGAACGTTAAAGGCCTCACCCGTTACGCCTGCCGCTACAACAGGTGCACTTGTCTTTAAAAGTATTGATGCATCATTTTTGTTGATTTGTTGATTCAGTCAAAAGAAATGCCATGAAAGAATGTTTGTTCTTGTTTGAATTTTAAGTTGCACATAATCCTTACCGTTACCAGGAACACATTTACTTTGAACACTTTGCGTTTTGCAGTTAACAAGCCAGACTTCTTAGATTTTATGAAGTCCCTTTTTACTACATGGTTATTTAGGGCTGGGCATCATCTGGCAGTCCTCTTGATGTTCAGCCCCAGACCATGCTAGAGCTGAGGCCAGACAAGTTTCTCTGTCATCAGTGGTAGAGCTCCTAGGATATTTAACACCAACAATATAAATTATGCTGCCGATATACTCGCCCCTACAATCGGACGCACCTCAAAAGTGCAAAGAACATCTTCTTATGAATATCTTAAGAGTAGGAATTTCATGCTTTCAAATCTCAAGGCAGGTGAATAAAGACATCTCTTATGATTCTACTGTACTGTAACGGGGACTCACTGCTGTGTGAGTCATTATTTAACCCCATCCTGACTTATTTTTTCAGTCTTGCTGCAGCAGAAATCTACATTTTCTTAGGAAAGCAATGTGGAAATGATAGCGTTCTGCTGTATCAGTCAGGAAATTTAAGCAAGAATAAAATGCCAGTTTTGCTGCATGCACAACGCAACTGTAATATCACCTCAATTTGAAGTCGAGGTTGTACAGGCTGAGACTGACCACTTCCTTTAACATTATGGAAGTGACCCTTGCTGCAATTATTGCAGTTGTTTTGTTGACTTTGTGGAAATGTATCTGCTCTTGGGATCGTTTGTGTCAAGGCGATCCGATATGACGGTCAGTTGCTGAGTTGGCGGGTGGCAGGAAGAGATGGAGAGAGATTTTTCATGAGAGGTTGTGAATGAAAGATTTCGTAAGCGTTAGACTGGCGGTGGGACCTAATGAATCCGCATATTTTACCAATTTGGAAAGCCTATTGCAACCTGTCTCACATAAAAACAGAAATCCACTCTGGCCGGTGTCTAGAGTCCTTTCTTATTGGAAATCGGGGTATTGCATCCAGTCTGGTGGTCGTCCCAAATTCACCAAACTATATTAAAAGGTTTTTCAAAAGAACATCTATCATCCAGGATGCTGACCCATCCAATCTTGTGTTCAGTTTAAACATTTATTGACTTGAGAAATAGATGCTCTTAATATATTGGTTATTCTCTCAGAGGAAACACATAGAGGAGATTTCTATTCTGCATAAACCTTCCTAAGTGGCCAACAGCACCCCGAAGCTTGTGTTGCTAATGCTTCCTCGGTTCTTTTTTCTGTCTCATGACTCGCACAGCCTCACCTCAACCTCCCGCTGAGATTTGACTCCCAGGCGTAACCCCAGAAACTGACCCCTGGCCTTTTAGTCCTGTGGTCTGGGTCAGAGAGGCGGTGCTGAAGGATTGTTTTGTGTCTGGGACATGACTCTGCATTGTGATCTCTGATGCTTTGAGTGTAGCGACTGCGGAGGTGGTCACCGTGGCGGCCAGCCTGTCCAGGGCCTTCAGGCCAAGCCCTATATCAGATGACCAGTCTTGTGATGTCTGCGTGGAGGTGGAGTGGTGCTAGTTGGGAAGAGGAAAAGGGGAGGGTTGGTGTGTGTCAGCTGACGGCGCTTGCTGCTAGAAAAAGGGTCCCGCCACGGTTGTTTAAGCTAGGAATGTCATGCTGTTTGATCTCTGCTCTCTATTCCAGAGCATTAAGATCTCACTGCTGTGTGTTGTCCACACAGCGTGGCTCTGCTTTGTTCTGACCTGTTTTTACATTTGTGAACATTAATTGGGCCAGTGAAACACTTTAGAGTGTGATACTTGCACATAAAGCCCTCCTGCTGCGTTTCGCATGCTTATTTAGTTGCCTCTTCCCCTGTGCGGGTCAGAAAGGCCTTGGGTTGTGCAGTCACTGAAGTGAGGGAGGAAGAGTTGGAGGGAGGGCAGAGAGAACAGGGTGAGGTTGGATTGGAGGGGGGGGAGGGTGGATTCTGAATCAGCGTTCTCCTCCTGTCACTCCCTCTGGGGTTCCTCCATCAGGTCACATCCCAAAAATAGCATCGGGCGCTGTTTCAAGTGCAAAACCGCCGGCTTCAGGGCTGCAGCCAGCCTGCGAGTGTGAGATTTCTATGGGAATAGTTGGCCACCTTCCAATGAGTGCTTTTTTTTTTCCCCTCCTCCTCCTCCTCCTCCCTCCTCCTCCCATTTTTTTCCCTCCTCCGATGTGACTGGCAGATGAGCTTGCATTTCTGAGCAAGCACATGGGCTCCACGTGAGTGGCCAGTGTGTAAACATTCACCTTCCCACAAACATAATCATTGCCGGCTGCCTTCCTACCTTCCCGCCTGCCTGTCTTTGTGTCACAGCCAGCGAGCCTCAATAACAACACCACATGGCACCAGAGCCCGTGCCCAGCACCAATTATTTCAACTGCCTCCCGAGATGACTTGCTTCAAACATTTTTTTTTTTCTCCCCACTTTCTCTTTGCAAGTCACACAAACAGACTTCTCCTTGCCAAGATGGATCATTATCAGCATTATGGGGGTGATGTAGAGTATTTTTAAAAAGGTGGAAAAAGAAGTTATTGTACCCAAAAGAATGTTTGTGCTATAATAGGCCTGGCAGTCTGCTATGAGAAAATTACAGACACACCCCGGTGAAGTCAAAGATTGCTTCAACGCATCACTGACCATTCGGATTTCCAGTCATTTGATTTGACTCCGCTTGACTTTGACATGGCTCTGAAATAAAATGCCCTTGCCCTCCCCGTACTTAGACGTGCTGGAAAGAAAAGCCTGAATATATTTATTTCTCATATTTATTTCTGCTGAATGTGATTCACATTCCTCCAGATGCAGCTGCTTTCTTCTCCAGCTTTTCACATTTTGGAGTCTGAGCCAACCTGGGCTTTATTTTCATCCCTGCACACACACACCGACACGCTAACGCAAACAGACTGTTTTGCCTTTGATATCATGTATTGGTTTCTCGACTTAATTTCCCTCTTTTCAGCGTGAGCCAAACATCGGCGAAGGGTGGCAGAGAATTATTTGTTTGACTGATGGGTTTTGTCTTCTAAATGCTTGTTCCTATAAACCTATTCCAAACTGTTGAAATTGTGCATAAAATAAAATTTGAGTAAGTGTTGCCATTTTGTTGATTTGCAATGAATAAATTTGCCATAAAAATGGAGTGTCTTTGACTTCAGCTAATGCTCTCTCCATGGAGGAAAAATTAATAGTACACTTGCTAATATCCAAAGCTACCATCTAAGTCATCACCATTTCTTTTTCTTTTTGAAGCTTCTGATAGAAATCACAAACCTTCCTATACTCAACATAGTGTTTTCTCTTCTTCCTCCAGGATCTATCTGGCTCCATTGATGACCTGCCCACAGGTACAGAGGGGGCATTGAGCCCAGGCGTCAGCACCTCAGGGGTGTCCAGTAGTCAGGGCGAGCAGAGTAACCCGGCCCAGTCACCCTTCTCCCCGCACACTTCGCCCCATCTGCCAGGCATACGCGGGCCCTCGCCGTCACCTGTTGGCTCCCCCGCTAGCGTCACCCCCTCACGCACCGGCCCCCTATCCCCTGCTGCCGTGCCAGGTAAAATACTATTAATAACAATGTTTGCAATGTTTAAATGCAGTGTCACATTGCATATTCCACCAAACTTATACAGTCTTTACAATCTATAAATTTTATGACAAAGAGACCTCTTAGACTGTAAGGAAAATACCATCTAAAATAATTGTCTGTAGCATTATTTAGGTGTGCAAAAAGGACAATACACGGAAACATAACATTATGAGCTGGCTACAGGCAGTAATTGCAAATATATATATATATAACTGCTAAATGTAAAATATACACCTGCTGAAAGCGCCTAACAAATAAAAGTAATCTCAACCTGTTTTTGTCGCCTGTTCAGTGTGTTGCGTCGGAATGCCACCTGAAACACTGAGTAAACAAACAGGAGACAGAATTTGAGTTTTAATCCAAAACTCAATACAGCAGATTACATTTCTAATTCATGAAGCGACTTGCCAGATGGGAGCGTAGCGTTTCTCCCAACATGGAACAGAAGTCACAATGCCAGCATTAACTCATTGTGGAGAGCAGTGTAGCAGGCAGCCAGTACCAACACAGCCACAGTCTGTGTTTATAACCTTAGGAGCTTTTGATTGACGTGGCAAAAAGGTTGTTGGACTAATATTTCCAGAATTCCCATGGTAATGTTAAACCACTCCACTATCTGCCCTGCAGGTAATCAGATGCCACCCAGGCCGCCCAGCGTCCAGTCGGACAGCATCATGCACTCTTCCATGAACCAGTCAGCCATGGGCCAGGACAGGGGTGAGTTATAGTCTCTTTAAATCCATTTCAGAGCGAGGATGTGCACTGCATCTATGGCAGCACTGAGGTGTAATTACAGCATTTGTATGCATCCCTACCTCTTGTAAACACTCCCTCAGGCTGTACCTTTAAATAAGAATATGCTTGTTGTCGACTTACCGGGTCAAATGAGGGTAACAGGAGATAGGCACACTGTACTAGTGTGTGTTTGTGAACAAGTACAGAGCTGGGTTCTTAACACAGGGCATGCTGTGTATGATTAAGCAGATGTTTTTTTTTTTTTTTAGATGCTTCATGAGCTGTTTCACATCGTGCATTTAATAAACTACTGTTGTTTTTTTTTCTTTTTTAACTTTAAATAAACTAGAACTGCAGCGCTGCTCCAGTGTGTATGTACACTCAAGTCGGTGACAAGTCTCTCTCTCTAAATAACGTTTCTGTGTGCTCTCCTCCCCTCCAGTGTACATGCGGACCACTCAGATGCCTCCTTATGGGTCCCCTGGACAGCCTGGCTCTGCCTTATCTCCACGCCAGTCTTCAGGAGGCCAGATGCATGGTGGGATGGGACCTTATCCCCAGAACAATACCATGGGAAACTACGGCCCTCAGGGGGGCCAGTATGGCCCACAAGGTGAGGCAGCAAGTTAAAAACGAGTGGTTTTAACCGCTACGCTGTTTAACAAACACTAGAGGAGAAATGTGAGTGGTGTACTCTTAGTGTCCTGTTATATCATGCACATTTTTTTCTCCATGTACTATAAATATTATAAATGAGTTTACAGTTGTCGTCCTGTGACCATCGCAGTTTCGTATATGGTCCAGATTTTTTTTTAAAAGGCTTTGAAGTATACTCTCACTTCATATATTTAGGAAATTATCACTTCACTTTGAAGTCTCAGATGGTTTCTGTGGGCTTTGAAGAAGTTCTGCTATGACTCATAGCACTGAACAGCGGGGGCCAGATAAAGCCCGCTTCATCAGGCTGCTTGTCAGAACAGGCAGCGCAGAAGTAAATTTAGAGTCGGACTGGTGAAACTCTTTGTCAAGAAATCAGTAGAAGATATCTGTGTTTTAGGCACAAACACAGTAGGTTGTCATTAAAACCAGTAATTAAAATACTGATATATCTTTGCGATATAAGTCTAAATATACATCTGTAACTTTTCCAGGTTATCCCAGGCAGCCCGGTTACACAGGGATGCCCAACGCCAACTACCCCAGCGGCCCTGGCATGGGCGGCTCCATGAATCCCATGCCTGGTCAGGGCAGCGGGGCTCCGTTCGGAAACATGCCACCTGGCAGAATAGGTCCCGGGCAGATGGGTGCTCGGCCCTACGGTCCCGGCATGGCCTCTAACATGGGTGCCATGCCTCCTCAGGTGGCGTCTGGAATGTGTCCCCCTCCAGGCATGAACAGAAAGGACGGCGTGCCGTCCATGCACCATGGACCCACAAACTCCATACATACCAGGTGGGTGCTTACAGCTGCTGGCTGCATCTGAGTCTCAATGAGACACAAGGGAGCAGTTGACTGTTGAGGGTCAGTACAGCCCGCTGCTTTAAGAGTCTCGAGCTCAGAGAGTATTTCTCATCTTTTAGCTGAATGTCTGTGTCCTTGCTTGTGTGTGCTGGTTGTGTGACCATGAAAAACGATTGGTTCTTCCCACGTGCAAGCCGGTGCGTTGTGTGTTTTAGTGGCTGAGTGTGCTGCAGAGTGGATGGCAGTAGCCCAAACACTTTCCTATGAGAGAAAAGAGGAAAAAATGGAGAGACCGAGAGAAGAGGAGATGCGATCAGTGAATCACATCCCTCCCAAGCAACGATGCCAGCTCAGCCTACAGAGCAGCACTTGTGGGCTAGGCAGCTGATATAATCATATGACGTAAATTGATGCTTCTTACAAAATAAGGCCTGTAAATGGCGCACATGGAGGAAAAAATATATTATTCAGAGACTCTAAAGTATTTATTTTTAGCAGCTTCTTTGTGATTATGTTTTGCTTATTGTGTCTTTGTTTTCCCAAATGTTTCCCCTAAACAAGCTTTCTCTTCTTCAGACCACCCGGCTACCCTAACATGTCCCAGGGCATGATGGGAGCAGGCTCCCCATACGGGCCAGGTATGAACAGCATGCATGGTATGATGAACCAGGGAGGGCCAGGGCCTTATCCGATGGGAGCAAACATGCCCAACAACAGCCCTGGTGAGTAAAAGCTACACAATAGCCCTGATAAGGTGGTTGTATGTAGTACTACTACTGTGGAGCAAGGTTTTTTCCATAAAGTGCTTTTATAGACTATTAATCTTTTATTTTTATACCCTTCTCTCATTACCCTTTAAAACACAGGAATGGCTCCCAGTTCAGAGTTTGCTATGGATAAAATGAACCCTGCCCAGAAGATAAACAACAAAGTGGAAGGGACTCCCAAGCCCGAATCCAAAAAGGTAAAAGTTCAGATTCCAAAAAATAAGCTTCTTATTCTTTTTTTTTCTTTTTTTTAACATCTCAACATTTCCGTCCATCCCTTGTCCTGCAGAAGTCAAGCTCTTCCACCATCACCAATGAGAAGATCACTCGTCTGTACGAGCTCGGCCCAGAGCCTGAGAGGAAGATGTGGGTGGACCGATACCTGGCCTTCGCTGAGGAGAAGGCCATGGGCATGAACAACCTGCCCGCTGTGGGTCGCAAGCCTCTTGATCTCTTCAGGCTCTATATATCTGTCAAAGAAATCGGCGGCCTCACACAGGTATGCCTTGAATTACACCTGCAATTTCTTGTGAACGTCTCCCATCAGATGAGGCAGTTTTGTAAATTCTTACAAGGTTGTATGCAGCCTTCTGAACCGTCTCTTCCCTCTCCTACCCAACCAGGTGAACAAGAACAAGAAGTGGAGGGAGCTGGCCACCAACCTGAACGTAGGCACGTCGAGCAGTGCGGCCAGCTCGCTCAAGAAGCAGTACATCCAGTGTTTGTACGCCTTCGAGTGCAAGATTGAGCGCGGCGAGGACCCGCCTCCAGACTTCTTCAACACAGACACCAAAAAGAACCAGACGAAAATCCAACCTCCCAGCCCAGGTGAGTCCTGCTGCACAATTAAGCTTTTCCATTTCTCCCTTGGGCGCAGTGGGGATTCCATGCAATCCATCACATCCTCCCTGCTCTATTTGCCTCGCATCATCTGCCTATAAACTAGTGTATTTTATTGTATCCCATTAATTGCAGTGTTAAAAGCCAATCATAGACCATCGTTTGTCATCTCCTGTTGGAGCTGCCACCCTCCATAAATCACTGCTGTTTTGGCTTATATTGGAGGAGTTGTAAATGAGGGCAGTGTGGCTGTAACTCACAGAAGTGCGCCGCATCCTCTGCTCAGTTTGTCGAACACATGCCTGGGGAGAATACTCCTTGGCATTTGCACTGGACATGACGAAAACTTTGTCTTTTCCGACGTCCCTCTTGGGTTTTATAATAACAGGAACGCCCCCAGCATGCCACATTGTTCAATGAAGGTTCGGTATAAGTCGGCGTATAAACCAGCATGTAGTCGTAGCAGCGGCTGAGGTGGGGGGGCGTAGCCAGGAAGGGGCGGACTCTCCAGACCACGTTGTCATTTGGAGGCTGTTTGTTTTGGAGGGACTCCTGTGATAGCTGCCAGGAGCAACCACACCAGGAGCGACCATGTGCTCCTTCAGTCTGGCCGAGACCCAGGCTGTCAGACAGAGGGCACTGAGTCAGCGCCGGGTTGTTGTTACAGGAGACATCAGGGTGCTTGTCAGCTGGCATCAGCCCTCTAGTTAGTACGAAGGAAGAGCTGGGGAGGGTTAGGGATGGGAGAGAGGGGGGTGTGAGGGCAGGAGGTGATTTGGCGATAGTGATGCTCCGTCAGTGGCGTGTCCTCGCTGCCTGGTGCCTGGCCCAGGGCTACAGTGGCACGGCAACACTCCTTGGAGATTAGTACTGAGCCAGAAATGATGAATGGGGGGAGAGGCTTGTGTGTGTGTGTATGTGTGTGTGTAAAAGTCACACGACTCGCTCGCTCTGTCTCTCCCTCTCTCTCTCTTTCTACCATGCTTTTTTTTTTTCGTACTCGCGATCCTCCCCCTCCCCTTTCCTCCCTTCATCTTTAGCAGAGGGAAATCCCTGCCCAGAGGGAGGAGGGGAGGAGGGGAGGGGAGGGGAGGGGGGAGGGGGAGGGCGAGCCAGTTAATGTGTGTGTACATGTGAGAGCTAGAAGAGGCAAGAGAGTGATGTGAGAAAATGTGAATAAATGTGACCTGCCAGTGACCCCGGTTTTGTGTGTGTGTGTGCGCCAGTTTAATGAATGGGAACCTGTGACTCATCAGACTGGCTCTCTAATAGTGAGAAGTCCTGAGCTGAAGTTAAGGATGAGCGCCACTATGTCACACACACACACACACACACGTACAACACAAACAAACTGTCTGTCACTCTTGTGCATACATACATACCTCGCTGCCTCCTGTCTCCACAGGCCAGGCACTAATCTGTCAGAGTCAGGGTTTAGATCATTGTTTCCTGATGACTCCCAGAGACCAGCAGCGGCTGAGGAGGGTGATGGGACGTGGGTTTAGAGGGGCTGCCATGCTGTGATGAGCTTGAGGATTCAACATTTTCGCTGGCTGTGCACTCAAAAGCCAGCCAGCTTGACACAAACTCTGTTCCTTGGTGCAGTGCTCAGGAATTTCTTAATGGGATTTAGTAATCCCAAAAGCAGCATGTGTTCCTCAAAAGCCCCTACAGTGTTCAGACTATCCACAAAATATCCCGTCTCACTATCAACTATCCACTCTCATCTTTTTTTCCTGGAGCAGAGGAGGAAGAGAGAGATGCTGTTTTATTTCTCTGGAATCTTTTTACAATCCAGAGGAGTTGGTTGTTGTTTGCCCAGTGCTCATTGTGTGTATCCTTGTTTTCAGCTGGTTCTGGATCACTTCAAGGACCCCAAACACCTCAGTCCACCAGTAGTTCCATGGCAGAGGGGGGAGACCTGAAGCCCCCCACCCCAGCCTCCACGCCGCACACGCAAATGCCTCCAATGCCAGGCGTGAGGTATGGTGTATATACAATATTGTGTTTCTCATAAAAATGGCAAAACTGCATCATGAAGCATTAAGAAATAAAACACGATAAAAAGAGAACTATTGAATCTTTAGTTTAGATTGCCACAATTTTGAATGTGTGGACACCTGAAAGGTTTAAAATAAGAAATAATCCATGAATAAAAGGTGTTTTAGTAACAAGCTAACTGTCTTCCCACAGGAGTAGTGTTAATTTGCAGGACCCCTTTGCTGACGGCGGAGACCCAGCATTTTCCAGAAGGAACGCCATGACTCCCAACTCTCAGGGCTACCAGCCAGGCATGGGTGGCCCAGAGATGATGGGTCGAATGGGTTCCTACGAGTCCACAAAGGATCCCTTTGGAGGCATGAGGAAAGGTGAGCATTGGCAGTGCCACTCAATCAGACCCTTAAGGAGTTCTGTTAGAGCTGAAAGTAATCATAATGTCTTTTTTCTTTTTATTAAGCTGGAGAACAGTTCATGCCACCAGGCCCCAATAGCGGGATGGGAGAACAGTACAACAGAGGCCCACCAGGTCCAATGGGAAACATGCAAATGGGCCAGAGGCAACAGTACCCATATGGATACGACCGAAGGTAAACATGACCTTCCAAGTTATTCTTGGTTGGCAAGATTTGTAATCACACTTATCAATTAACATAAGGTTGTGATCAGACTGTACTATTTAAATGAGCTCAGTTATATCCAAGTAAAATCAACTGATGGGTGCGTTTTGTTGGGTTTACAGACAGGAGCCAGGCATGGGCCCTGATGGCAACATGGGACCAGGAGCTCCTCAGCCGAACATGATGCCTTCTGGAGCTGACACAGGGATGTACTCGCCGAGCCGTCCGCCACCACAGCAACGGTCAGTACCCTTCAGTGTAGGGATGAGTCTGTTATAACCAACGGAGAAAGGTGGTAGTCAGAATCATGGTGGATAACAGACTTATCACTGTCAGAGTTTCATAGTAAAACTGTATATGCATTGACTGAAAAGAAAGATTTTAGTGATGTAAACTTTTGTTATTGTTTTCAGGCATGACTCCTACTCAAATCAGTACCCAGGCCAAGGAGCTCCCCCTGGTGGCCCATACCCAAATCAACAGCCAGGAATGTATCCACAGCAGCAACCGGTAAGAACATTTTGTTCAGTATTTTCAGTACCTAAACTGAATCATGTTTCTTTTTTACATTTAACTAATTAAACATATATTTTATTACATGTATTGCATATACAGTTTATACAGTTTCCTTTCTCTGCTGCAATGTGATTGAATACAAAATGAATATTTATGTTTTTTATACTGAGTATATTTTTGACTGTTGTCTCCAAACAGAACTACAAGCGTCCTGTAGAAGGAGGGTACGGTCCTCCTGCCAAGCGCCATGAGCCAGAAATCTACAACGTTCCTTACAGTGGTCAGCAGCAGCCAGGGCCACAGTCATCGGGGCCCCAGGGACAACAAGACATGTATAATCAGTATACTGCATACCCCGGTGGGGAGCGAAGACCGCCAGGCTCACAGAACCAGTTCCCTTTCCCTTTTGGACGGGACAGAGGGCCATCGTCTGCAGGCCCCAACTCCCAGTCTCCAATGCCTCCCCAGATGATGCCAAGCGCCATGCCTTCAGGTCCAGATGGCCCCCAGGGTCCAATGTGGCAAGGCCGCAATGAAATGGGCTACCCCAACTATCCCAGCCGACAGGGACCTCCTGTACCAGGCCAGGGTCCCGGCTACCATGGCATGAACCGCTCAGAGGAGATGATGCCATCAGACCAACGCATGAACCATGAAGGGCAGTGGCCCGGCCATGTCAACCAGCGGCAGCCACCGTTCGGCCCTGCTGGCTCTGGACCACCCATGACCAGACCCCTGCCCTCCACTTACCAGACTTCCCAGAACCACATTCCTCAGGTGTCAAGCCCAGCACCCATGCCCCGGCCCATGGAAAGCAGGACGTCCCCTAGCAAGTCCCCCTATATGCATCCTGGCATTAAGGTGCAGAAAGCTGGACCTCCTGTTCCTGCCTCCCACATTGGCCAGGCCCCTGTGCAGCAACCCATGATTCGGCGAGATGTGGCCTTCCCTCCTGGCTCTGTGGAGGCTTCACAACCCCATCTTAAACCCCGCAGGCGGCTCACCATGAAAGACATTGGTACAGATATTTATATATATATATATATATGTATATATGTTATCCCTGGCTCAATAAGTTTAGTCTTAAAGCCGTTTAAGACTTGCATGCAAATACTTATGCAAAGTACTGGTGACAGTTACCCGGCTTGATCAGAAATGTGATTCTCTTTATTGAGCTTTGTGAAATGGGGCTTACAGTAGTTGGACTAGGAAGTTAAATAAACGTCTGATGCTATATAACGGAACAGGACACTTCTGGCTCATATTCATTCTGTTTTTATCTTCACAGGCACTCCTGAGGCTTGGAGAGTAATGATGTCACTAAAATCAGGCTTATTAGCTGAAAGTACCTGGGCCTTGGATACCATCAACATTTTACTCTATGATGACAATAGCATTACCACTTTTAACCTATGCCAGGTAAGTCCTACAACAAAAGCACCTGTTTGCATTTGTTTGTATCTGTATACCAAAATGGCTTGCACTTAGTTCAGGACAGATTTGCTGACTTTCTTCTCTGGTTTCTCAGCTACCTGGTTTCCTGGAGCTGGTAGTGGAGTACTTCAGACGCTGCCTCATCGAAATATTTGGCATCTTAAAGGAGTACGAAGTAGGAGACCCAGGCCAGCGCACCCTAATAGACCCCAATGCCGCTGAGGACTCTGATGATGACATGCCCATGCCTGAGGGCGAGGATATGGATACAGAGGAGGAGGAGGAGGAGGACGAAGAGGCAGAGGAAACAAAATCCAATCTTAATACCTCCTCACTGGTCCAGGTGAAAGAGGAGGAGGAGGAGAGTTCTCTGAAAGATAAGTCTTCAGGAGATGAAGAGGAGAAGGAAAGGGAGTCCTCTATCAAGGAGACCAATACCTCTACCTCAGGGTCCACCCGGGACCCCAGCCTCCACTCGGAGAAGCCCAAGCAGGCTAGCAAATTTGATAAACTCCCCATCAAGGTAGTGCGTAAGAAGAATCCCTTCCTGTTAAATCACTTGTCCAAGCTTGGGCAGCGGCAAAGCTTTGACAGTGGCCTGATACACTGGAGCATTGGTGGTGGAGACACAACCGAGCACATCCAGACCCACTTCGAGAGCCGGATGGATCTTCTCAAGCAGCGGAAACGCACGCCACCATCCACCGAGAGCCGCAAGAAGGTTCAGGTGGCTGGGACTGCAACAGAAGATCAAGAGAAATCAAAGTCCAACGGGGAGGATAAGGCTCAACAGCAGCAGCCCCAGTCTTCTGAGCCTCACAAGTCCCCAGCGGAGAAGACCCCTCCGCCTCTTCCCATTGGCGCACCGGTTACTGCCACCATTGATGATGTATTATCTGCCCGCCCAGGATCGGTCACGGAGGAAGTGGTTCGCGGAGGTGCTGAGGAGCAGAAGGAGAATGGCAAGTTTCTGTTCAGCATCAACCCTGATGTCCAGAGCCGCCGCAACATCAAGATCCTGGAAGACGAACCTCACAGCAAGGATGAGACGCCGCTCAGCACTCTGTCGGACTGGCAGGACTCGCTAGCTCGGCGCTGCATTTGCATTTCCAACATCGTGCGGAGCCTCTCCTTCGTCCCTGGGAACGACCAGGAGATGTCGAAACACCCAGGCCTCCTGCTGCTGTTGGGCCGTCTGGTGCTGCTCCACCACAGGCACCCAGAGCGCAAACAGGCGCCGGTCACCTATGAGAAGGAGGAAGAGGAAGACGAAGGCGTGAGCTGCGAGCGAGACGAGTGGTGGTGGGACTGCCTTGAGGTGTTACGGGAGAACTGCTTGGTCACTCTGGCGAACATCTCAGGCCAGCTAGACCTTTCTATCTACCCAGAGAGTATATGTCTGCCGCTGCTGGATGGCCTGCTCCACTGGGCTGTCTGCCCTTCAGCAGAGGCCTTGGACCCCTTCCCCACACTGGGACCCCATGGCTCCCTTTCACCCCAGAGACTGGTCCTCGAGACCCTCAGCAAGCTCAGCATCCAGGACAACAATGTCGACCTCATTCTGGCAACGCCACCGTTCAGCCGCTTGGAGAAGCTCTACGGCTCTCTCGTCCGCCTGGTCGGTGAGCGCAAGGTGGCCGTCTGCCGGGAAATGGCAGTCGTCCTGCTAGCTAACTTGGCCCAGGGCGACAGCCTGGCTGCACGGGCTATCGCCGTGCAGAAAGCCAGCGTGGGTAACCTGCTGGGCTTCCTGGAGGATAGCTTAGCAGCCACCCAGTACCAGCAGAGCCAGAGCTCCCTGCTACAAATGCAGGGTGGGCCCCAGTTTGAGCCTACTAGTGTGGACATGATGCGGCGGGCGGCCCGGGCCTTGCACGCCCTGGCTAAGGTAGAAGAAAACCACTCTGAGTTCACTTTGTACGAGTCGCGGCTACTGGACATCTCGGTGTCCCCACTTATGAACTCTCTGGTGTCCCAAGTAATCTGTGACGTACTGTTTCTGATCGGCCAGTCATGACAGCCGTGGGGAGGTTTCAGCTTTGCCTCTTTCCGTTCCCATCCAGCCCCCCTTTTTTGTGTGCGTGTGTGAGTGTCTGTTGCGCATGAGTGAAAAGAGCAAAACTGACTGTCCTTCTTTTTTTTTTTTTTTTTTTTTTTTTAATTTATGCAAAATCACCTCGGATTCCACTGTCTTTCTGCCCCTGCTTCTCACTAAAGGAAGGAATATCATGAAGTAGCTGTGGATTTTAAACGTCTGGAATGGAAAGATACTGGCGAAGAAGAGCAGACTTGGGACCCAGGCGTAGGACAGAGTGCGCTGGCCTGTGGACAGGACTTGTTTTTTTTAATGAAAAGAAAAATCTCCAGAAAAAACAAAAAAACAAACGAAAAAACTGTAACCAAAGTTGCTGTCTCGTTTACAGTGAGTTTGGGGGATACGTGTGCTCGCTTTCTCCCTCGGGGGGTCGCCAGGGGGAAGAGGGCACAGACTAAACAATATTATGGTTCATGTTTGGAGGCTACATAGACTCACGGACTGTGGTGTGGTATAATTGCTGTAACTTTGGATGCTATATACTCAGCCCCACAGGAACCACATTATTGGCTGTGAACAGACATCTGTCATGGGAGGCCTGTGCAGTAGATTGTAGGACTTTTTCTGTACTGTACACCTTAAAAACTGTAAACATACTGTAATAATACTGTTTCACACTGAGATACGCTGGCTTGGCAGCAAACTGTAGTTTTTAAAAACAGTTTTAGTTAATGTCGAGAGAGAAAACGGCTTTCCCCCCAAAGTATGGTGAACCTACAACACCCCGACCTCTTCTCTTTGTCCCTTGATTGTATGACTTGACCCTTATATTAAAAAGTCACCTCTTTAGGACTGGTCCTCAACTCTAGATGCAGTCCAAGCTGCAGTGTATATATGATGTTGTACATTACACTTCTCTCTTTCTCGACTTCTGTTGCTCTTCACCGTTTTTAATCTTTGACGATTACAAGTCCCCCTCCGCCCCTCCCCGCGTCAAGTATTGCCACGTGATAACTTGATGCCCCCGCCCTCTCCGTTACCCCGGCGCCTCGCCCCGCTCGTATCGCGCTCTGGGGGGGGAGGCGTTCAGCTGCTGTCCAACGCCGCCCCGACAACTTCAAGTTTCAGTTTGTCTTCGGTCTGGGTGTAGAGAATATTAACAAGAATCATGTCTGCGGTTCCATTTGAGCTCCTTCGTAAAATGACAAACCAGACCTTGATGAAGAAACCAGTTCAATTTTGTTTATTTTGTTTATTTTTATTTTTTTTTCCAGTGATGCGGATTCTGCATATTTGTATTTCAGATGATGTAGCTAAAAACTTGATGTAAATTCCTCTTTTTTCCTTTTTTTGGCTTAATGAATATCATTTATTCAGTATGAAATCTTTATACTATATGTTCCACGTGTTAAGAATAAATGTACATTAAATCTTCGTAAGACGTTTGCTGTGGATTTATTTCCTATTCCCCCTCATACGTGGCCGAGGCAGCAGTAAATAAAGTCCTGAATTTTTCATTTGCCTCGTGCTTCGCTTGCACTGAGGCAATGCGATACGTCTAAAGCGCCGCGCGGCCCGTTTTGCTGATGGTCTTGAAATTTACACATGGATGCAGAGACCCGGTTCAGCTGAGCTCTGTGGAGTATGCTGCTTATCAAATGCACAGCCATGTTTCCCCATCCCTGCTTTGACTGACATCTCACCCCCACGCTGGAAGGCCGTCCTTGTCTCTAGATCACACATACTGATATTTACATATATATTTACATTAGTGGGAAGAGGGGGCAGGTAAGAAGAGCTCCATACATACAGATGAGCCAGGAGCTCTCATTTACTGAGGATAAAATCTAAAAACTGAAGTGCTTTTCTCTCCAGAATCCATTTGATTTGGTTTGGACACAAGCTGCGTTCACTTTGGGAACAGGTCACAGGACTGAGACTAAGAAACAGCTGACTGTCAAAGAAATGCTTATGGTTTAATTTGAAAGGCAAAACTTGCATTTTGCCCCAGCAGACAGCACGATGGAGTTTTGAAATGTGTATTTCCGCCGTCGTCCTCAACGGAGAGTCAAAATAGCATCTATAAAAACAAAACACAGTCTGCCTGAGCTAAATGCGGCACCAAGTGAAATTTCAAAGGCTGCCGCTGCTTCTTGTTGTGGTTTTACTTAGTGGAGTTTCATTTATTCAAGAAGTCTCGCTGAGATCAAGATCTCTTTTTAGAGAGACATGAATAGAAAGTTAAGTCGCTTCTTTTTGACTTTTGTCGAGCTAATGGATCTCCTGAAATAAATCCGACTCCAGGATAAATCCCAGAGCCTGTGCACGGACTCTGATAATATTCAAGTCAGAGGTAAGGTTCTCCAAAAGGTTGTGCCACCAGTTTAGTATTGTACTTGCTAGTCTCATAGATCCCCTACTTTTGCCTTGATTCAACTCTTGTTCAATCCCTTGTAAATGCTCACGGGAAATGTAGGTCCAGTTCGAGTTAACCCAGGTGACATTAACCTTTGGAGGCATGGCTACAGCCACGTTAAGACACTGTTTTCAGAGGCTGAGCAGTACTTCTCACTACGACTAAACTAAAACCCCTGTGTGGACTCAGTGGAAGCACTCCTTTAATAAGATAAACTAGAAATGCACCCTAAAATTCAAATCTCCAGAGGAAGAGTAGGACAGGAGACTGACAGTATAGCGATCATTTGCCTTAACTTGTCTGAGTTTTCATACACTCACTTGCCATTTCATTAGGTACACTAGTGAATGCGTTGTAACAGTCCTGCACTAAACCAGTGTCAGAAAGGTGGTAACTCAACTGATGATCACTTTGAAAGATGTAGCTTGTGCTGTTAATTTGAATTACATGGGGTGGCCAAAATAACAGAAACAAATACAGTTCACAGTCCTACAAACCACAGATCTTTTTCGTTTCAAAAACTACGTTCATACCACGAAGATACGATTTAGTGCAGGACTCTTGGAATGCATTTGTTTTCATTGGTGTACCTAATGAAGTGGCAATAGCTCCTAATGGTGATTAATTGTTTGTCCCACTGTGCTGTCTTCAAGTCTTTTGGTGATAATGCTGTAATAATGGAGAAGACGGTGAAGTCATTCAGGCTGCTCTTCCATAATGTAAAGTGGCAAATGTAAATATACGCTTCTAGTGACAACAATACAGAAATAGGTTATTTAATGATTTAACTGGAATGCTATCGAAGTATCGAAGTCTAGCTTGAAGCCTAGATGACCTATGATGAGTAGCCATGGAAATCCCGTAGAGGTCCACAAAGACCTCTCTTTCTCCTTTTTCAGCAGAGTGGCACTGACAATAAAACCAATGAAAATGAAATGGATCTAATAGGCAGCCTGTTAAGGGTGTCAGATGTTTAAATCAGGTTAGAGGTTTGTTTTAATCTACAAGTCCCTCAAGTGAAATCTAAACCCACGTGTTTTTGGACATGTGTGTGATGGCTGTATGTAAAGCATTTGCTTGACTGTGATGATGAACTGTAAGGAGCTGGAGTTTGTGAGACAGATGTTGGAAGATGTGCTCTCTGCATTTACAGATGACAGAGTTGCATCAAATCAGTAGATGAAACAGTAACAGGGTGACTGTTGGAAGCATCATTTCCACTACTCTCACTGTAAAAAGCATTCTAATTTATAACTGACTTCTAATACACGTGGCGTTTTAGTGGGATACGGGAAACACAAATCTCTTGCCCACCTGCAGCTCCATGTGAGGATGATCAGTGGAATCTACCGGCCACATCTGTCCAGGGAGCCGCAGAGCTCCAGGTGCCATTAAAACAACCACTGGTTCCACTTTCATTTGCAAACTCATGACTCCGTGCCGTGAATTTCATTTGCACGCCGACACCTGAAGCTTACTGAGGCATAAACACATCTGTCATAGATTTTTTCGTTTTGAATGAGCCGTGACAAACAGTCGTGGCAGCCAGTAGTAAACACACGCTGCCAAAGATTTTCCAGGTCTCTAAATGGTTTCTAAAGCCGTTATAATCGCATCAACAAAGCACCTAACAAATCTCCCAAAGCCCCATCCCACTCATCTAGAGATACTTCCAACATACTGTAGTCCTGGCAGCGCTGATCACTCAGGATTCACTGCAGCGTCAGCACTATCCAGGTCCTCACTAACTGATTTCAGTTGGACTTTATTGGTTCTAAATGGGTCCTCCATGGACTTTCTATTTAAATAAATAGATTCCCAAAAGCCTCACATATAGATCTAGTATTAGAAGAAGGTTCTAGTGTTTTGGATGTGCATCAGCAGAGCATGTCTTGTGCTTTTGGTCTCATGTTATTTCATGTCTACAGACATGTTGTATTTTGTTATATTTGCAACATGTATTTCTTCTTGTATTTCAACAGACGCCTCTTTCAACTCTTTCTAGAGATGTGGCGCCCTCGTCTGGTCAGAAGAGCAAAGCACAGTGTGCAGCTGAGTTAAAGCCAAGAGGCGCATTTCTTAAGATCAAAGCTGCGGGTGCCAAGCTGTTAAAAATTGTAATTGTTATTCTACATTTCCCATAATGCAACTTGGCACAATTTTTTAGTGGAATCTTCCTGGCTGGTAAATGCACACATCTGATCCACCCATCTGTGGAAACCTTATGCATGGAGTTTGAAATCCATGTTTGTGTTAAAGGTTCTCCAAGGCCAAGCTCTCCGGCTCATTTTGAGATTTCTTTGAGATCTCCAAAAAAGCTTTTTCCTGGTAAGCCCCAACTGACACTGAACTACGTGTGTGTGTGTGTGTGTGTGTGTGTGTGTTTTACAAAAAAAGAAAAAAAAAGTGAGTAAGAAGAGTATGCTTTCCTTCACATTTAACCAGTTCTTATAATGAATGCATAATGTTTGTTCTGAATTTCGCTACACACACAAACCCTGGCCTAGTTACTATTCTGTGTTTTCACAGATAGATTCATTTGTTAGGCTACTTCTTTTTAATAAAGACGAAAGGAATTGGAAATGTAGTATGGAGTTATGGCGCCCTCATCTGGCCAGAGCTCTAAAGTATAGCGTGTATTTGCATCAGTCATTAAAAACTTGTGTGCTTCACAAAAAATAGTTATAACTAGTTAAAATTGCGAAAGAGTTGTTGAACTTACCAAATTTTAGCAAAGTAGCCTAGATAAAGACTTTTTTATACATGCCTGTCACTGGACTGAAAAGCGAAGGTTTATATTGTCTGATTTATTTTTCTTGAAGAATAAGGATCAGAGGCTATATTAACGAAATTAATGACGTGCCCAAAGTGATTAAAACAGTTTTCAGTGCAAAAATAAACAAATAAATAAATAAATAAATAATTGTGTGAACTTTTATAAAGAAATAAAAATAAATTCACATGTCTCAACAAGCTGTTAATTCGTTATTGAAAACAGTGGTTTGGGAGGTCGGTTACAGACGATATGCTCCGAACATAGGTTTCGAATATTTTTTATTTTTGTGTTACCATGGAGACAAATAGGACTAAGCGTTAGGAGGAAACGTCACTACGCCAGAACGTGCTGTCGTAAACAAATACAGTAAATGATGGTGGTCTGTGCGGTCGGCTGAGTTGAAAATGAGCCGTTACCAACTGATTAGCCAAAATTTGACTGCGGTGAGTCTAGTAAAACCACTGTAGACTATAGGAACTGTGCGGGCACACGGTTAGTACACGTAAATGTATATAAATCTGAATGAATGAGTCCTATTCTGTGAATTTCAAGCCCTCTCATATGAATTGTTATGGGCCTATGTTAGGAAAATGTCAACAGTTCTCGGTTTTGGTTGAGGCGGAAGTTGTTAATGTCAAGATATTGTGAAAAATGAAAACATAAAACTGTAAATAATTAATGTTGCAGGTTCATACTATTACTGTTTTTCTCACAGTGGGATAAATTTATCACACTTCCAAGTCCTATCACATGTTTTCCACTAGGTTAATGGCTATGAGACTGTCCTGCACCCAGGCCGGGTCATTTAGCCCAGATCTCATCCTTTCAGAGACCTTAAAGTTTAAATAATCAAGGAGTAGATCCCAAGTTTGGAAAAATAGTAAAGGTTCGTCCTTTAATGCTGCTGACAATGCTTCAAAATGAATGACACTAGACACAATTTGTAACCACTGATTTAGAGATGGGGCTTTATCAGAAATCCACAACACCAGGCAATGCAGCAGGATGTACAGGAGATCTCTATTACATAAACCAGCAGGGAGTTCATCATTGAGTCCCAGCAAGCAAGTCCTTGGACCAAGATGCAACTGGCGTTTGAAGATGAGGTTGGGCTGCTGTAAAATTGTATTTCCCAAACTGCAGGATATGGGGATAACTCCACAAACTGTGAAATAAAGAGCCACTATAGCCAATTAGCATTTAGTACAAAATTTACACAAGGCTGGATCCTGTCTCTCTCAGGTAGAATTAGATACTGAAACCCTGGTGGGCTGGCCAATTGTCTCATTCCATGCCTCGACATCAGTGGTACCCAAATCAGCCTCCCATTTGCTTTGAATTTGTCTGAATTGTTTGTCTCATGTTGAGAGAATCTATAAAGCTTTCAGGTAAAGAATTATATCCTTTAACAGCAGTACAGGTTTCCCAGGCCAGGTATAAACTAGATTCTGCAAAGGAATCCCATCTAAAGAAGCTGATTTGCAACTGAGCCAGGCAGAACCTGGACCTCTTTTTATGCCAGATAAATGATATAACCAAACTATTCAGCTGCGCAAAGGATTTCATTGACATCCTGATAAGCAACACACCATCATCCAAGGTCATTCTTGAATGTTGGAAAATTACAATTACAAGGATGACGGAATTAATATCTAATCAGGAATAGAAATAATGAGGAACAAAGTAACTTTATATAACATAACTAGCAAAAGGGACAGACAGGAAAAAATGAGTGACCAGAGGAAAAAAAAAGGATTTATCATATAAAGGAAATGTCTGTTTCTAATTAGCTCAGTAAGTACAACCAAAAATTAAACCAAAGCCAGAAATGAGGTTCATTAAAATATGTTTTATCCACATGAATACACAAAGTAAATGATTATGGATAGAGAGCTGACTCTTCCTTCCCACCTGATCCAATCACATCCAATAATTCATTCAGAGCAATGTCCCAGATGTACCACAAGAGGGCACTCCAGCCTTTCTGATTGTCATTTTATTGCATTTATAGGATTATAAATATGTTAAAATGGTCAGCATACATAGCCAGCAGCAAGAGCACTTGAGGAATATGACAATGATAACTTCTCACCTATTTCCTCCAAGAATGTCATACATTTTAAGTGATGGAGGGAACAGATGGTAGTGATGTTGATTTGGTCCTGCAGTTGTGGTCCAGTTTAATCTTCAGCAGAATTCAAAGGGCAACAAAACAAAATACCGTTGCTTCTATCAAGAAAAAAAGAAAGAAAGAAAAAGCTTTCAGATCTTCCCGATCTGATATTTTGTGGAAGACTTGGGTACTGATGTATGTTGTGTGCAAGTGTTAACTATGCGTGTGTGTTAACAGTGTGGCTGCTTCCTCTTGTTCCATCACTCTCTGAATATGTCAAACTGCTTCACTGACAGAAAATGCCAATGACCTTTGTTTTGCTACAGGATTATGCATAGCAGTAAGTTCACCAACATACACAAAGCATTACCCAGTACCACTTTATCAAAAATGTGTTTACCTGTAAAATGCAGGTTGCATTTTATTGGTAAATACATTTTTGATACTCTTTTACTCAGTGGCTGTAATTGGCAGGAGTGTACCCCCAAGTGATCAGTAATGACAAATGTAAATGGGTCATGACTATTTTTAAATCATGCCGAGTCAGTAATTAATCATTGTATTCATGTGTCCTTCAGCCAGTAAACAATAGACCCCTCCATGACCCCAGGGGAGTGCAAAGATGAGACTCAGTTCCTGCTGCATACCCAGGGTTTCCATGGTAACAAAGATCAGATGAGGACAGGAAATGTTCAAGATCGTGAGGCGTTAGTTGACCAAGTAAGTCAGTCCATCATTAGGACGAAATCTAAATTTTAAGGCTTAGAAATCAGACAAGAGACTGAAAGTTTAGGCTGTATGAGACCCTATATAAAAATTAAACACCGAACTGTTTAAACAAATGTGAACCTTTTATTTCCTCCAATATGAACAGTAATGCATTTGAACATATTCTGTTACAGTATATACACACACAAATAAATAATTCAATTTAATATTTCAGAAGTGTACACATTTCATTCAGTGCAGCCCAATATGACAGTTTTCACAATATGAGCCACCAATGCTTTAAATGAAAACATTTCAAGTTTTCAGCCTTCAAAAAAAATCAAGTTGGATAAAATTGCTTGAGTAGCCCTTTAAATAAGATTCTGTCCTGGAGGCTTTTAGCCAAGTCCTGTGATTTAAAGTCTGTCTTCTGAAAAGTAGACATTTGTTCCCACAGGAAGGTAAATGTTTGAAACTTATCCTTGATTGCATTCCAGCGTTTCTCCAAATTCAAAGCTGCACTTACTGCTCCTTTTCAGGGCTTAACATTTCCACCAGTACAGCTCAAGTCCACCAATGAGGCTGCAGTCCTCGTGTTTTCATTTACTTTATGCATCCAAATGTATTCAGCTGGAACAGCTACTTCGCAGCCCAACTGGCCACTTCGTTTTGTGAGATAAAGGCATTAGAATCTAGTGGTATTTTGCCATCAGAGGCCACCATGCGACATATTGTTTCCACACTAGATGGCCCCAACCCTACATCATGTAGAGTTGGAGGTTTGACTTTGCCAGAAACACAACTGAGGTGAATACAAGACACAAGACAGGATCTAAATTAGTAAATTTATTTCAAAATACTATTCGTCCATGGACATTTTCTGCACCTAGAGGTAGAGAAGCAATTAGAACACATGCCTGAGCACAGAACAGAAACCAATGTTGAAATACTCACCCACTAGTGTCCCTGATGGAGTCTGGCCTTCCGCCATGTGGTATTCTGAACCTGTGTCTTGTAATAAGAGCCCGTCTGCTGCTGGTGAGACGTGGAGATCTGCTGAGGCTTCTGGACACCCGTTTCCCTCTGGTTGACGGGCTCTTTTAGCCGCCTGATAGCAAAGCCACCAAAATGTTCAGGGATGCTGAAGGTTCTGGTTGGGGCAAATTTCTTTGGCCTCTCTGTGCCGCTCCTAGAGGCAGGGAAGCTACTAGCTCCAGGGCCAGGGCTTCTGCTGCCCCAGGAGTTAGTACTACTCAGGTTCTGCTTAGCAGCAGGGTAACTCTGCACCTGTCTTGAGGGAACCACCAGACTGCGTGGCTTAAAACCACTTTGTTCATAGGCTGGACTTGAGACCTTGCTGGAAGGGGAAGGTGGCTGATTCCTGTGTCTGTTGGAGCCATCCTTCACACGAAACAGTTTACTCTTGTACACTTTTCCATCCCGCTTTGGGTCATTTCTAGTTAAGGGTTTAGAGGTACGAGGAGAGGCTCTTCTAGCAGGGGCTTTGCCTGACCTTGCAGAGTGGCTCTGTGGTACAGGAACTTCTGCACTAAATGGAGTGAAAGACTTCCTAGAGGACGAGTCTCCTTGCTCATAATAGGGAGGCACAGACTTCTGCGCTACAGGCTGTTGAAAGGATCTGAAGGAGTATCCTTCCCTAGGACTCTGAACAGAAGTGGAGCTACTGGACGGATACTTATTAGTACGTGGCGTACCCTGCTGGACTGGCCAAGTGCTTTGCCGGTCCATAACAGTAAGGCCACTCTTCGTTTGGATGTTCTTACTTACAGAACCTCCACTTACAGCTGCCGTAGAAAGGCTAAACCGCTGCTTTTGAGGTTCTAGCGATTCCGAGTTTGTCAATTGCCATTTAGGTTGTGACAGCAAGCTGCTCTGCACTATTCTTACTGAACTCTGGGCTGGTTGTGAAATAGTTTGCGTGTAGCTAGTGGAATGTCCTTGACGGTAACCACCATTAACTGGGGTCTCTGCGCTGAGGCCGCTGCTCTGGACTGGGAAAAGAGAGGTCTGTCTGAGTTGATTCTGGGGATAGCTGACACCAAGTGTTCTTAACCTGCCATCCTGTTGCATGAAGCCAACATATGCATTGCCGTTTTGTGTCTGGGAGCTCTGAGCTGCAAGACGAACAAAGGGTATAAATCCACTGTGGCAGCTCTAAATCAGTACAACACATACAGTGTTCTGCTCACCTTGTGTCACCCTTAAACAGCATACATGCTCTGCTTGAACCAAGCAAATCAGCAAGATCCTGGTCAGGAAGCAACACAGAAAGTTCAGGAGAAACAGGTTGACTCAACACATATCTGAAGCTGCAAAAAAAAGCTTACCCCAAACAAACTCCACAAGCCATTTCTGTGTGCCAACCTGCAGCCCAGTCAAATCAACAGTGGCCCAACCAACCTGAAGCTGCTCGTTCTGTGTGCTCCTCCAACAGAAAAGTGGTATTTACTGCAGCCTGCATCCAATCACTGCTTGATGAGCTGACTGTGTGCAGGTGCTGCTGAGGCGGTGTCAAGGCGTCCACAGATCTGTGTTCATGTGCAAAAAGCTGACATCTTTATTTGGATAGAAAGTGTTTTTTGTGCATATAGTAACAGTTGACAGCACTTACCTGCAGCTGTTAGACTGAGATTTCTCCCCTCTGCACCGAGCCTGATCCTGAGACAGATCATGTTCTTGATGGCCTTGTTATCATTATTAATGATTCCTCCTGCACCTCCTGACGCTGGATAGACCCAGGCGGCATGCTGCGATAATGATGCAGTCGGCCCTAACTGTGACAAACAACGCATGAAGATCAGCTTCCACCTTCTTTTTGCAGAATACAAATGACATTCTATAAAAACGCTGCAATCTCAATATCATTTTCTTCGCTTAGATTCTGTTTCCTAAATCCCAAAAGAAGGGAGGAATAAAATGCATGATGTCATGTTTTCACGTGAGTGTGATATCATCAGCTTCCTGTGTCTGTTCCACTGATCTGTGACCATGTGGGCTGCTCCACGTGAAAATGACCCTGTACTTGGTCAGAGGACGGACACACACACACTAAGGACACACTCCACGTCAGTCTGACAGGTGTGAATCTTCATCCCACACTGCGCTCGGTCAATAACGTTCAATAATGACAATCCCCTGCTGCCAGAGCAAGCACGAGGCACGACAAGAGGAAGACAAATAATCACTCTGTCCTACTTTTCCAAATATTTGCTCATATTGTTCCCAAATCCAGATTTATTCAAATCTACAGTCTTATTTTTCATCTTCTATCGTCTTTTATGGTGACATTCAAGTGGGACTCCTGTTGGAGCCAAAGTGGCGATAGCAAATTTCCTCCTCTCCGCTGAAGGAAAGAGTGACACCTCGCATGCGATGACCAGATGAGTGCAGTGGCTTAGATCAAAGACAGAATTTCCTGTCAAAGGAAATGGTTCAGAGGAATTTTTTTCAGGAACAGTTTCCCTTCTCTCTGAATTCTTTCCATTTACGCCTATCAACATTCATCTGAATATCCTTCACTGGAATCTTCCCTGATGAACACAAAACAAGGAGGCATAAATCAAACTATAAATGAGATCTATACATCAGAGTGTGTGACTGCTTTCTTCTTGTGGATGATGTCTCATTTGAATTCAAACTCTGTTTGCGTCATGTCTCATGGCTGCACAATTTCTTCTTTAAAGTTGATTTCCATGGAACAGGGTGAAGATCTAACAACGGAAATACGCTGTTCAAACTGCATAGATGGCTGAGCCATAAACAAGTTGCAGACATGCACCTGCAAAGGTTACGTTAAGTTAGGTTCCACTTTGCTCATGAGATTCCTGGTGCTAAGTCAAATTTGTATCATGTGCAGAACCTCGAAAGGTTTGTGATGGAGGAGGATGCCAACACAGCATCGTGATGTGATTTATGTGCAGAGCTGTGCAGGATGTCGGGACAATAAGTATTAGACCACATTATTCCAGCTGAATCTGAAAGTGCTCCTTTCTTTCGTTTGTCAGAAGACAATGCAGTGTACTGTGGATTTTAGCAAAAGCTACTCAAACTAAAGTGAACTGTGTCTTTTCCGTCGCAGACTGGTATACCTTCAGTGCTCCAGAGGGGATTTCTAGCAGCAGGACTGTGTCAAAGTAAGCTACACAGTGTGTGTATGTGTATTCATGGTAATGAAGGAACATGTCACCTAGCACAACAATAGTGCTGCTCACTGCTGTGTCTTTAATAAGTTGCAGACAACAATGGAGCTCAGTGGCACAGAAGAATAAGGTACTGTTTATCAGGCTTTGGTTTGTTGTTGCAGTCAGTTCTGGTTGTGTTTGGTAGTTTCATTAGATTGGCAGTTTTTTGACATTTTCTTAAAGTTTTAAAGTTGTACAGTTCCTACAGATCAGTTAGCATTGGATGGGGTCATATTTCAGGTGACCTGGTCAATATGAGTGCAGTGTTTACTTTGCATTCTTGCTGTACATTGATAACACATGTCCTTAAAGTAGACAAATAGGAGCCAATTAAATAAATGAAACAAAAATATTTTACTTACAAATTAAGCAAACCCTTGTTTTCAGTATCTAATGTGACGCCCTTGTGAAGCAATAACAGCAATTAAACATCTCTGGTAACTGCTGATCTGCTGTCTACAGTGGTTTAGAGAATTTTTTGCACGTTCCTCAGTACAGAACCGCTTCAGTTGAGATGTTGGTTGCTCCCAGTGCGTGGCACTGGTGTGTGATTGTGTGCGTGCTTGTGTGAGTGAATGGGTAGATGTGTCTCTGACTGTAAAAGCGCTTTGAGTACCAATAGGTAGAAAAGCGCTATATAAAAGCAAGGCCATTTACCATTTACCATTTCCTCATATGAACTGTTTGCTTCAGGTCTTTCCACAGCATTTAAATTGGATTTGGTTCAAGACTTGGACTTAGGCATTACAAAACATTCATTTAGTTCTTCTTTAACCATTCTTTTATAGAATGACTCATGTTCTTGGGCTTGTTCTCTTGCTGGAGGACCCAGTGTCTTATAATGGTAATAATTCAAAATTTATTGTCCCTCAATAATGGCAAGATGTCCTGGCCCAGATGCAGCAAAACAGGCCCAAACAATGACATTACCACCCCCACATTTCACAGACGGGATGAGGATCAGATGCTGGAATGCACTGGCGTTTCATCTCCAGACATGACGCATTAAATTTAAACCAAACAATTCTACTTTGGTCTCATCCGTCCACAAAACATTTTCCCAGTAGTCTTCTGGCTTGTCCACATGATGTTTAGAAAACTGCAGACTGGCAGAAATGTTCTTTTTGGAAAACAGAAGTTTTGTCCTTCCCATTCTGCCATTGAACACCATGGTTGTTGCTTAGAAGTGACCGTGGGTTCCTCTTATGTGTCCTGCTTTTGGAGTGATCTTTGTTGGTCCTGTGGTAACAGTCATCTTAAATCTCCTCCATTTATCTGTCTGACTGCTGATTTGTTGATTCTAAAACTCTTTAGAGATGATTTTGTAACCTTTTCTGGGCTGATGAGCAGTGACAACTCTCTTTCTGAGCTCCTTAGAAAGCTCCTTGGTCTGTGTCATCATATGCTTCCATAAAAATGTGCTGTGAAGATCAGACTGTGACAAATTTGTGATTTTATTCAAACAAAATGACACCTAAGTCTGATTATGTTTGTACCGGCAGATATGCATTATTGGCTTTGACGACTTATGACAGAAATCTGCTGATGTTTTCAGTCATTTTTGAGCAAAAATGTAGAAAATGTGTAAGGGCGCACAAACTTTTCAAAGTTTCAAATAAAGGCCAAACATACAAAATGTCCTCATCCAAAGAGGGCTTCTTCAAAGTCCTTAATATAGCAAGATAATGTAAAGTCGGGGAGATAGACAGTTAGCAGATGGTGTCTCCACTCTGGAAGAATCTACCCTTTGGCCTGCGAACCGCTCCTCTCCCCTCTGACCAATCAGGTTCTTCAGATCCCTGTTGGGCGCGCCGGGCCCCCTCCTGCTCCGGCATCTGGTCCAGCATTTGCAGCAATAATGAAGGTAATAATAATGAGCTTAAGTCTCCTCCCCTCTCAGAAAGGAGAGAGGTCAAACTACCTATGGAGAGTTCACACCTAACACATTCCTCGAGCATTCATCATCATCAGGCACTCTCTCCATACCTGTTTACAACTAACATTGTTCTGGGGTTCTACAGTCATTCCTTCGATCAGGGAACGCTAGTATGGCCCACAGAGCCAGATTATCTAAACCACTGGTTAATGATAAGCCAAGACATTGGTCCATCACCTGTGAAAATAAAAGACATCTTAGCAATAACCAGTTTGGCTAGTGTTGGGATTCATTTAAAAATAAATCGACTGATCGCATGCTTTCTTATTTTTCTTATTTATTTATTATTTATTTGCTTGGTAGAACAAAGTAGATTAGACTTTTTTCCTTTATGTCTGTGACGGTTTTCAGTCATCCAGGTCATGGTAACACAATGGGTCACAAGCAAAATCTGCGTTTTCTTACATTTTACTTGGCGCCCAACTTTTTAATTCTAAACAAATTTATTTTGCTTAAAAAGCTCAAACTGAAAATCACTGCAAGAACTGAACCCATACCATTTCAATGGAAAAGAAGTATAGAAGAGTTTCACGCTGCACAGTGATCTGATTCATTGTTTCTCATTGTACTCATTGTTAAAAATCAAATGGTGCAGCATGATTATATAAAATGCATCTCCCTGTAAAATTGTTTGGAAACCATAGCCAACTAAAAGTGTATTCATTATATATGAACCACTGTGGGTCTGCTAAGAGGAGGATTTGATCCCAAGTGTCTTCAAATGACTCCAGTTTCCAGCCAGGCTATTGTATGTGCCCTGCTCTCTGCTCTGTTCCAGCCCTGCCCATTGATGCATGAAGCGGATGATAAAGTATCGCAAGGAGTTCTGAGTATCTTGTCCTTTCTTTAAAACGGGTCAAGGCCATTTATAATCAAGCAGCAACACAGGCCTTATTCCGTTTCTCCAAGAGGAGCAGAGGAGAGACTCTTTAATGAATCATAGCGGGGCTTTTTCCTCTGGTGTGCCTAATCAATTGAATAGCTTGATTACATTTGGTCGCCGTCGAGACAATTCATCTTTATACCATGTTCACCCTCTTTGCCAGAACGTAAAGCAGAGAAGAAAAATGTTACCTTCTTTGAAAACTCCTGCACATCTAGCAAGATCTTGGCTTCAGGGGCTCATCCCAAGTTTGAAACATCAAGGCAGAATGGGACATAGTGGGAAATATGTTTCCCTAATTGAAAACTCCCTACGTTCATCCTCCTACAACAACCACAGCAACACAAAACTTCTGACATGTAGAGGCTGGTTCATGGCCAGACAGCAGAGCCCACAACAAGGCTTCAGGTCAGTCTCTCGGCGCAGAGGCCCAGTGGAGGGGAAGTTGTAATGGTGGGGTGGGGTATAAGTCCTGGCAGTGCCTCGCTGCTGCTGCTGCTGCTGCTGCTGCGTTTACAGTTGCAGCCAAGTCAGAGATCAATGCAGATGCAGTCCTGGAGACTTCAAAAGAAATCTGCATTGTTGCGGTGGAACGTTTTACATGAGCCTTTCTTTCACACAAGACATGACTTTGTTGAGAGCATTTGTTTCTCATTTTCCGTGGGTCTGGGGACCCATTGCGGTTATGCACCAAGAGGTTTTTGTTTAAACTTCAAGAGAGGAAGGAATCCCACTATGACATGCGGACACATACATGCTGTGCAAACACAGTGGTGGTTACACCCAAGTGGGACGGATAGATTATACAATTCAACGCAAATCAAATCCATTTGTACCGTGACTTTTCTTAAATTCAAACTGAAACTTGGAAATTACAGTGATGACCGAAGCTTTTGTGCAGCTATTGTGTTAATACAGAACAGTGTCTTCCCTTTTTTTCAGCAAGCCGACATAGTGTTGTTTATATATCATTAAAATTTAAGACGTGTTTACTCATAGCTTTGAATATTCATGACATTCAGTTCTGCTGTTAAGTTAGTATTCTGCTTGAAGCTAGCTAGCTATGATAACTAAGACGAAGCTAATTAGCCTCACTGCTAATGTTAGCACAGACTCCCCCTTCATTAACGTTACTTCAAGACCTGCTAACTTACATCTCATCTCCTGCACAACCAGCCTTGTGTCAGCTGTTAGCTAGCCGTAGTTGTCTCTCCTTCATATGTTCAGTTAAAGTAAAGGCTGATGAAAGATTCAGCTTTTTCTTCAGTTTTCCAGCCCCAGAGCTGTTCAAAACCACCAAAACACACACAGAATATTAGACTGATAGTTTGTTTAGTACATTGATCACCCATATTGCTTCAACTAGTGTAGTCTGTCATCCAGCACCAAACCACAGCAGCCAACCACCACAACTACTCATATCTAGCTACTACAGAGCCATCTGGTGACGTCATGGCGTTCACTGATGGACAGATGGAGATTCTCTGCTCTTTAGAAAGAGGAACAAGCTGCGCACATTTAGTTAAATTCCTGGGATAACTTGTAAATGCACTTCTTTGGTTTTATTCCAGATCAGCCTTAACAAGTTATTAGAAAAACCATCAAAATGAACCCAAACCCGACCAACTTTATTTTTTACCTACAAATTAAATTCAAAACTGCACCCTGTATAACTCAGGAATACACGGAGGATAGACTGATCAGTTTTATAATGTCAGTGGGAAACACAGATGTATTCTTTTTGGTTATTGAAATTATGACCATATAAATTCATTAATAATATTTATTCTACGTACGCTGAGAGAATTTAGCTCCCCGTTCAAGAAAATACATGTGTGTCTTTATCAGTTTGACCGTACGTGTGCTGCAAATGCTCACAACACCGGCAAAATCAAAAGAGAACAGAAATGTTTTCAGGGAAGCCCAAAAAGTGATGGACCTGGCAAAGACTCGCATGCTGTTCAAAGCTTTATGACTTGTTTATTTTAACATACCGATCGCGTGATTCCTTATAATCCTTTTTTTATTAGCTTGTCAAATAATCTGGCAGCACAATTCTTTTGCAGACTGACTGCATTAACAATATTTAAACATTTAGGCTTTAGTCACTTCTTGGGATCTCCCACATCCTCTCTTGTTAACTGTTGATATCCACATCAGAATGGAAAAGGACCACGTATTCAGATTGAACAAAACCTGTGATTCAGGTGTGTGTGCGTGTTCCTGGCCGCTACGCGTTGCGTTTCAGTGTGCGGTTGGCCCCAGCCTTTATGAAAGTGATAAATGGGAGGCCGGTTGGCTTTAATGGGCACTTGGGCCAGCTGTACCAACTCCTCCTCGCTTGCATCCCCTGGCAAACACAATTAGTCACATTGATCAAGTGAGCAGCAGAACAATGGGTGACACCCCTCTGGAACCACTTGTGTAGTTTAGTCTCCACCTTCACTGACCCGACTTGTTAGAGGTGATGGATCGGAGACGCGCTGGAAGCTGGGCCGATGAATTCATTGATCTCCCGTCACAAAATAAGACAATTGTTAAAGTGAGGATAGTCAGGCGAGCGTAGCCTAGCCTGAGACATATTTTGGTTTGAGATGTGGTGAGCTAAATGTAAAGCAGACTGTGTACTTAGCAATGGCGTATGTAAATAATGACACATGTCCTGAGCGGGAGAGGGAGAGGCAGCTGTATTTGTCACATCATGCCAGTGGAAAGGGGTAGATGCCATTTTGTCTCTGTCGTCATTCTGCTGACTGTTGTGGTCTCTCTTTTTTTTTTTTTTTTTTTTTACATGTTCAATTCCTCACAGATGTGGCGTTCACTTTTAAGGCATATTCCCTATCACGGCCATTAAACCCATGTAATGGCGCCAAGATGTTCCCAGAGACAGGAGGCGTATGTAAAATCAAAAGCCTGCTGGGCTCCGGAGGAAAACTGAAAAGAAATACTTCAGATATGTATATTTGCACAGAACCACATGGTGCACAGAATACAGCAACATGAAACTGTTAAAAGTTTTTGAAGCTGCTTCCTCGAATGAAAACCTCAGCGGTGTAAAGAAATGTCTTGTGGGAAGTCATGCAAGCGAAGCTGAAATAAAGACGTGATCTTTTAATCAGATACGGGCAACATACAGTCTGGAGAGGCATAGTAAGTGGAGACGGTTTTCTTCTTTAGTTTTTAACAAGCCTCTCTTTTGCGCAGGGATTAATGGGGAACGTCTGGATGTATGTGTAAGTTCCTCTTTTCATTGCATTCCTGCTGAGACAATCTTGCACAGGCCATAGCAAACAGACCATATATCTTTTCAAACAGCCAGACTCATAAAAAGACAAATACAGGAATGGCTTCTAATCCCCACTTTAATGGGCAGGAACGGAAGTAACGACATGCAGAGAATCATTTTTCTTCTTTCTGCTCCGCAAACCGACGCCAATAACCGGCGGCCGATTGATGCCCCGGGTGTGACACGTTGTGTAATTGCAAATGAAACCTCCTCCTGGGATCCTCCCCTCCCGGGCAATTATTAAGAACGATGACACTTGAACAATGGCTGGACCCGAGCACTCGAATTTGTCATCATGAGTGAATCCTATTACACGCCGGCATAATGGCCGTCTGTGAGAGCAGAAAGAGAATGAGTGTCACAAGGCATCTTTCGGCGCTGGAAAACAAAGCTCATTTCAGGCGTCTCGCCATCCGTGCTGGCCCTTTGTGTCGGCGTGCCGGGCCTCAATTGTTTTCTCCTCGGCGAGTAAATGCCTGGCTTAATGTGGTGCTGAGAAATGATACCTAGAGTTTAGTCCAAACTTTATGACCGCATTCATTTCTGCTGTTTTCATAACAGACGAGATTACATTCGGTCTAAATGAGTGTACAGACATCACCACTTTCTAATGCTTTATTTTATCATTCCACATGCAGTAAAATGGCTCAGTGTTATAAACATTTCTTGATCACTATCAGAGGAGTTTGGAGAACATCTTGATGGGATGAAGATGCTACTTTGGCTTCAAACAATGGGAGGCTGTTTCACTTCACTCCAGGCCTCCTCCTCCTCCTCCTCCCTGTTCCAAATACCTAGATAGCTAGCAATTTAGGCAATAAACACATCGAGGAGCAGCGGCTTGCCGTCCTCCATCTGTGCTCATCTCACTTGGAGTGTCAAAAGGCCACCGAGAATTGCTTTTGTCACTTAAAAAAACAAAGACGATGCAACACTTGAGAGAAGAGGACTTAGTTTGGGATTCATTCACTGTCACGTTATAATCAGATTCAGTTTAAACATGCACGAGAAACAACCTTCCCTGACTCGTCTCAGCACAGACCCCAGTTATAGAAGCATAAAATGTTAAAGACTTTCTTCTTCTTCCTTCGGTGAAGGCATGACTCCCTCATCTGGTCTGAGCAAACCGCTGAATGAAACAATGTCGCTGGTGTTTCAGAATCATCTGTGTCTTATCATTGGAAAAGAAAAAAAAAACCTAAACAGAAAAACGTGGAGAGCCAGACTTTTCCTTCAAAGAGCCTGCAGAGCGGCTGTTGTCTTTAAGGAGGGAGGGAGATTGCTTTCAGCGGCCTCAGCCCAGGACTGGTTCTCATCATTTTGACAATAAAACTCAAGAAGTTGAAACAAAGCAACGTTTCATGAAAAAAAAGGAGAGGGGAAAAAAATGAGGGGGCTAGGAGATTTCCGCTGGCCTGCGCTGAATTGTCCCCCCCCCCCCTCCCCTTCTAATCCAACAGCCAAAGAGGAGCAGAGTGGTGATTTTACGGGAGGCTTTGGAGAAGCTTTTGGTGGCTTAATTCCTCTCTGGCACCCTGGGGCCAGGGGCCGGAGGGACCAAAGGGCTTGAAATGGTTCAAAGATGAAGGAGCGATTGTGCTTTAAATTCCCAGAGGTGTGTTTTTCATGGTGTCGGGGCTTTATTGCAGCGTTTTGTCGCCTCTTTTCGAGCTAAATAATATCCAACACAGAATGCCGAGCGAGCGTGGCGCGCAGAAAAGTGAGCTCAGATCAGTCTTTTTTTTTTGTCTTGGGAGACAATACCTAGCTGACTTTAGGCACTTACTGTTGCTTTTGTGTGCACATAAAGAGCAGGAACATTCTTCTCTGTTTGGCAAAGAAAGTCACAATAGCGGTCTGCATTAAAAGAGCATAGTAGTGGTGATATGAGGAAAGGTGGGCAGTGCATGCTTGAATCAACAAGGTCGATATTTTAACAGTGTGGTATATATTCACAGTCAAATCTGTACAATTTTTACATTTTTTCTACTAATAAATGCATCAGGGAAAAACAGTCTGTTACATAAGAAAATACAGCAGATTGTCCTCTCACAAGTCAGCGCTCGAGGAGACCTGTGATAACCTGGGGTCGGAGTCGATCTCGAAGCGGTAATGGTAGCCTTCCCACACCTCCCTGCAGGCATCCCGCATGTCGTAGATGCGCTTCTTGATGCCCTTGCGGTTGAGGTAAAGTACAAAAAGGAAGATGAGGCCTATAAAACCAAGGACAATGCCCAAGAAGACATAGGAGGTCTGCAGAGCAAGATCTGCCCCTGCATCCCTCTGGTGGCACCCCAGAGTCAACGTGCCCACAGCGAGCATGGATGTGTTTCTCATGCCGGCCGGGAAGTCGCACACAAGGCCCTCGGCATCTCTGATGCGACCCTGCGATCTGTTGAGCCATAGAGCGAATGGTTCAATTCCACACGTGCATGTGAATGGGTTTTCCCCCAGCAGGAGAGTAGCTCTGGGTATGGAGTCCAGTTCCCGCAGACCCTCCTCAGGCAATGTCTTGAGGGCATTCAGTGTGAGGTCCAGCTCCTCCAAGAGGTCCAGACCCGAGAAGGTGGAGTTGTGGATGGCCACCAGGGAGTTGTTGGAGAGTTGGAGCCGCCGCAGGCTGGCCAGGTGGGAGAAGACATGCGAGGGCAAATAGATGAGGCCGTTATCGGACAGGTCCAGACCCCGCAGGGTCCCCAGGGAGCTCCAGCGCAGAGACGTGGCCAGGTCCATCACCGACGAGTGGTTGTAGAGGGCTCGGCTCAGGTTGAGTTCGCGCAGAGACTGGCTCAGGACGGTGAAGGCCTCGGGGTGAATAACGGCCAGTTGGTTGTTGCTCAGATCCAGAGAGCGAAGGTTGCGGAGACCGGCAAAGGTGTGTGATTCCACCTCGGATATTCTGGATTTGAAGAGATCCATGAGACATCATTCACACTTTAAAATCACATTGAAAAAGGATGGGTGCTTCCAGACATTAACACCTAAATTATTTAATCTGGAACAAAACTTTAACAAAACTTTCAATTTAATACAGCTCTACAATCTCTGCAGCTGTCATACAGCCATATCAGAGCAGCGAGAACCAAGTTTTACAATCGAGACAAAACAGTTAGACATTACATAGAGCAATGAGCAATGATTTCTCATAACGTGTCTGTTTTGAAGGAGAATCTTACCTGTTATTGCTCAGAGACAGATTGGTCACATTATCCAGTCCTTTGAAAGACTCCGGACCGATGCGACTGATCTGATTCCCAGTTATGAACAGATTCCGTGTGTATCCAGGGATCCCGGTCGGGACGCTCCGCAGCTCTTTGGAGACGCACTTCACGGTGTGAGCCGCCTCTGAGCACTCGCAGCGCGGAGGGCACGACGCGTAAACGGAGCCGAGGAGCGCGCAGAAAACAATCCGCTGTGTCAAATCCAGCATGTTGGACACACATAAAAACGTGTGCGGTTCGAGGTCGGTAGACGGTGAGAATAATGACGAGAAAGAAACACAGAAGATGAAGAAGAGGGGCAAATGAAACGATCAGCTCCTCCGAGACATCTTCGTCGTCCGTTGTCCTGGCTGGGAATGCGCCCTCAACTTTGCATCTCTGCGGAAAGTGTGGCCGGGAGGCAGGGTCTGATTTCCATGAGAACAAAAACCGGGGGTCGCGCTGATCACAGGGGGGTGTTTGATTCTTTGTAGTTGGCAAAGCGGGGCGTCGCTTCTTCTCCCAACAATGAAGTTAAAACCATCGAGCAGTGCTGCGATCTGCGGGGAGGGGCTTCTCTCCTGTCCGGATCAACGAGATCTTCCTCTGGAGGCTGGAGAAGAGAGTTCTGGCGTGAAGGATGGACGAGGAGGAGAAAGTGGTTGGAGTCCCAGCCCTCTCTCTCTCTCTCTTCTTAAATTCACTGCAGTCGGATCAGATCGCAGCAACAGCTCTGGCCAAAGCTGCTCTCACCTGAGTCTTAATGTGGATACTGAAATGTGGACTTTTATGAGAAGCATGCAAAACAATATGATGCAGGACATATGTGCTCATATGAGAAAAGTCACGTTAGGGAATAAAATGGGCTTTGCAATAAGTGAATTCTGTCATTCCTGGCTCCCCAGGTGGTGTAGTAGATGTGGGGGAAGGGTTCTCAGGGCCCAGACTTCAGATGCTTTGATCCCCCCCTTAACTTGGTACCATGCTTTGCAGGATAATGGCCTCTGAGTGGGACTTTTAGCCACTTGACAGCAGAGTATCAAAGCTTTTCTTTAATGTTGATTGTGACAGCGTCTGATCATCATTACGGGAATCACATCTGAGTCTGTTTATAGAATATCCCGGAGGAGGAGGAGCGGACTTTTTTTTTCTTTCTTCCTTCCAGGGCTCAGACTGCCTTGAAATCTTACCACCATCCCTCCTGCTGACAACCTCGATGAAACACAATCGTCATAATTCAGTGATGGAATTCCAAGAAGAAGAAGAAAAGCCCCACAAATTTCTACAACAAAAGATATCTTTATTATTGTTATTATTGTTATAGCTGTAAGTCATGAACATAATCAGTTCACTCAGACACTTGCAGGATTCCTAAAATACCCTGTGGGCTATGTGACCTGCAGCATAAAAGATATTTTGAGGATTAGAGCAACAAAGGAGGGTTTTGAAATTGCAGACTGGTATAAGTATATATGGATAGTGGCACTAATAATAGCATCCCAACTGTCTTTTGTCAGCAGACTGAATCGCTGGGACCACAGGTCTCCACATTCCTGGACCTGGCTCTTGGATACAACAAGGCACCGCAGCAGGCAACATTAAACCATTCACATAATCTCCACTGAACACTGCATTCTCACACATGCACCCCCATAAAGGACCGGTGTACTATTTATCTTCTATCTCCCTTTCCTAAAATATACATACATATATATATATATAAATTTATCGAGTGATCTCAAAGGGCCATTCATTGGTTCCTTAGCCCATAGCTCCAGATGTAATGAATGAGCTGCTTCATTAAAGGACAAGCGACACATTCAAGGATGCAGTTTGTCTACCATTTTCTGCCATTTAGCTCAATTGCAGAGAACCAAAGTTTTTTTTTTCTTTTCTGTTTGTTTAAAGCTGGTATTTTCCACAGAGTCTGGGCTCCGATGTAAAATGTCACAGCAGTTTAGGCGGAACAAGTGCTTTTCCAGATTTTTTTTAAGACTTTTTAAACAGAAGCCCCTTTTAGTAACACCTCTCCGAATGTGAGGGCACCAGTCTTCCCGCTGCATGTCCTAATTCAATAATTGAGCGGCTAAATATTTGAGATTTTACGGAAAAAAAAGTTGTATTTTCACTACCTCTGTGTATAAGCGACACTGCTATGAAAAGAGAAGTGTTTTTGTAGTCATAACGATCAAAGCCAGAATCCTTTTTTTCCTTTGTTTTAATGCTTTGAGAAAAAGACTGCAGCTCTAATCTACGGAGTCTGTAGCTACAGTAAACACAGAACATCAAATCAACATCAGCTTAAGTGGACTTGTTACGCTCTAATATATTATTTAATCTCACTAAAACCACACATTTGATAGAGATTAAGAGAAAGATATGGAGTAATAAATATAGAAATATAGAAATCAACCACAAGGCAGTTTGCTGCTGTGAAACAACGCAGCTGATTATTAATCAAGAGTCAGCTCTGACCTCCTCTGTCAAACCGTTTCACTCATATCCTTGCGTGCATGCATTACACACATGCTGGCAAGCAAGTGCATGCTCTCTCTCCGATCGCTGCCGACACACGAGCGGGCGGGCACAGACACACACAGACAGACACACACACACGCTCTCACTCAGGCACTGATCTGCTTGGCCGCCGAGCAAAGTGAACAATAATTACAGTGTAAATTATTCATTGGATAAATCTGCAGAGTGAGCGATCGAGATTGCAAAGTATATAGAGAGCACCTGATGTAGAGTATAATATGTGTTCAAATATTTACAGGCAACATGGGTGGATTACGCACAAGAAGAGGCCACACAAAAGCTGCTTCCAACGGGAGCCCCACGAGGAAAACCAAGTGTAGAAAACTGGCACTGAGTTAGCCCTAGAGTCAAACCCTTACTACAGAAAACTGAGGTCATATGTAAGCTCACACTTAAATGACATCTACTTTATGCAGGATGATGGTCGGCGTGTATCAAGGCTGACCTTTCACAGTGACCTTCGAATCTGATCTGCAGAGGTGGAAAACAGCAGGAGTGACGCCGGTCAGCCGCTGGAGGGGGAAAGTGGGGATGGTCAGCAGGGGTCGGTGAGCGTGAAAAACCTGAGGATCCTGGCTACCTGCTGCTTCTGGCATCACCGTGGACAAAAGAAAGGACTCAACACTTTTTTTCTACTCCTGTTTGATTGCAAACAATGAGGGGATTTAAATCTGCTCACGACAGCCATGGCAACCATCGTGCGGATTTCAGGTTGTTAAAAGGAGTCAAAAACGACCATCAAACTGAAAATGGAAGAGATCTGTAAGAGAGGTAATCTTCAGGCACTGACTCTCCTCATAAAAGTCAAAAGCAGGAAGGGGAAAACGAAACGATCACAGCAGGTTTCAAAACTCTCACACCAGCAGGCAGTTCATTCATCAACTATGGAGTCACAGATGAGCCGTACCACTACAGGACACAGTTTGAGTTGGTCACACATCCTCTTACATTTGGCACAAGTACAGAAAACCAGGAGTAGCCTGGCTATTCTCTTGGTCTCTCTAGATATTTACCACAGTCACATACACTGAGGTTGCTACAATTGTTGCACAGATGACCTGCAGTTAATAGTACCATGAGGTGATGCTTGTAATGCATGTACGAAATATCTCTGAGAAAATATTTCTTTAAGAAGATGAAGACTGTTTGGTATTCTAAAGAGTACATTGAATACAAGTAAGAAAATGCTTAAAAATAGAAACTGCTCTTGTGTATTTAGGTTATTAGTCGTAGTACTGTGGAAGAGCTACATTAGATCAAGCATGAAATGCAGTAAATTCCCTAGAAAGGCCGCTAATTGACTTAACATGTTTGTGCTTCCCAGTATAAAAATGGCGCTCTGGAAGCACTGAATCATGGGATTACGCTTGCAATCCATTACAAAATACAATCATCCAAATCTGAAAGCAAGGCATGGATGTGTTTCTTTTCAGAGGATTCAACAATGCAAGAACCTCTTCTTAACAGTTTACTCAACTACACAACTTTTAGACTTTGGCGATGGATTAAACTTGCTGTCAGATGTTCAGTAATCCGTTAAATGTGGTCCTAGTAGTGGTGGGTGGGGTTCAGTTCCTTCTCTCAAAGTAGATGAATATAAATGCATTCCCATTATAGTGTATTCCAGCTTCAGCGCTGCAGTAAAGCCAGTGATAGGCTGTCTGCTCTCCACAAACTAAGCGTGTGCTCATCATTCCTGTCCAACAAGCTTCTCTTGGAGGTGAGAAGTCTTTATCTCCGTCATTACTTTCGCTTGACACCGTGTGATGCCCCCTCTTCTTGTTGTTCCAAAGGTCAGCGCCACATCTGACCTGCGGGGGGGTTTCCAATGTGGATCCCGGGTCACCGCAAGTTGAAGGCCACGGTCAGAGTAAGGATGGCGCCCATGAGCATCAGGAATGGCAGCCAGGTCTTCAGAAAGCCTGCACAGCTGGATCAGACACAGAGAGGAGACGAGGTGGGAAAACAAATGTGAGCAAACAAGAATGTGGCGACAGGAAGAAAGACTGTGACTATGGGCCTGATCAGATTAACATGCATCTCCCAACTTTGTTCAGTTTCGCGTTCTGTATGCAAATAAACCCAGGCATCATCTGGGGCGCAGCAGAACATTTCGCACTTCCAAAGGAATGTGGACACATGCGAACATGTGTGACCCAGACCACCTCCAAATGTGGCCAGAGATCAGATCTCATAAACGCGATCTCAGTGTGTGCTAGAGCTGACTTTTACGTGACTGGATCGCCCAGAACAGCTCTTAATGCAAGGTCTGAACAACCCCTAAGACCCTGTCCCCAACAATGTCCTACTGAAAACCAGGCACGTCATCTCTAACCCTGCATTTGCTGAGTGTAGTTCGATCCAGGAACCTTTTTTATGACTATATTATCACTGCGCAGAAAGAAGCAGCTTTGTGGTCCACAGTGAGCCAGCAGTGTACCAAGGTAGAAATGTCAGACTAAGAGGAAACCTATTTTGCTTACAGGACACAGAAGCGGTGTGTTCTAGTACTGTAGCTAACCCAAGTGATGACAGCCTCTCGTCGAGGGTACATGCACATTTCCTACTGTGCAGTAAAACAGATGGCAGGTGTAGCTAGCTGCTCCCAAGGTCTGTGGATTTTCTTGGGTAACCAGGTCACAATGCCTGGAAAGATCCACTACTATGTAGAAGTGTGTAATCCCTCCAGCTGATGTCTTCAACACATGTATATCTGATTATATCTGAATGCATACATAAAGGTTGTATGGTTCATTCAAATGGTATACAGCGCTAAGAAAGTATTTACTGCTTCTGTTCTGTTCAGCCTTGAGCAGTCCCTTAGTATGTATGCCTCACTTTGTGTTGAGGCATACATACACTGGGATGTTTAGTGTTTTCTTGTGATATTAGTACTCAAACACCATCTGGAGGATTGTCCTAAATATACTTTCTTAGAATCAGGACTTGCTTGTGTCCTGAGACACAACAGGTTCTACTAATATTTGTGAAATTGTGCCCAAGCCCCTGGGATCCTGAGAGAAACCTCATTCACAAGTTTGAGTCCTACTTCGTATGGTGGCTCAGAAGACAGCAGCTGTGCATGACAAGGCTGCTGAGGTCATTTTTTTTTGTGCTGAGTACTGCAATATAGTTTCTGTAATATAGTATATATAGGTTGTTTTTTTTCTCCACCTGATAATCTCTTAAAGAAACTACGAATGTTGGGTGTATATTTCTTGACAAGGCTGATATTAGTCTTTACATGCTTTTACAAAGTAAAAATTCACTGTTTGTACTCCACTGTAAGACACTGGATCAGTGTGTGCTATTAGGGCTGATCTGATGTGGTTGGGACATGAGCAGGCTCTTGGTGAAGCTCTGCCAGACCAGCACAGCAGCCATCTTCTCTTCCTGCTTGTTTCAAGGACTTCGGCAGGTGAGACACCTGTTCAGTTGGACTGAGATCAGGTGGCTCATGTTGCCAGTCGAGCACTTCCTGCTGCACTGTCCAAAAACTGGGACACTACTTCTGAAATGTTCACCAACAAGAATGTGAACACCTTCAGCTTTTTTCATTATCTGTCAAGTGTGAAAATGATGTTTGATCCACACATGTTCAACTGTCTTTCTCCTTCTGCCCATCAACGCTTTCACCAAAGGCTGGACATGTTTACCGTCTCTCACCTGACATGTTTTCCATGGATGAGAACGAGGAGGCAGAGGTTGACCATGTTCCAGGAGGTGCTGTTTTCATACCGCATCAGATTCAGAGCCATGGCAACATGTGAGTGACAGTTGTCGCAGCATAGGTTGTGCTTTAGAGAAAACAGGACGAACACAAATTATTATTGGTGCTTGTTGTTCTATAAAGTGCATAAAAGCCAAGCACATAAGACTGTTTATTTACCATCCTGTGCTTATACTCCTCTGAAGCATCATGTACTGCAGTGTCCCAGGCATTGGAGCCACTAGCGTAGACTTTGCTCACATCGAGCATCCAATATCTATATTTAAAGAGAAAACCAAACAGTACTGTTGAGAAGGAGAGTCAGTCGGAGACGAGTTTACTGCTCTAGAATTATAATCACTTAAACCACATCAAAGATTTTATTGACTTACTTTGTTGGTCTTCCAAAAGCCATGTTGTCTTCCTGCAAAAACAAAACATTTCCTCAGGTTAACTAGGTTAAGTTCTTTTGTCTTATAATTGGGTCAAAAGCTGTGCAGTAGATTGTTAAGGAGTAAAAATGTAAGTGAAAACCTTTCAAGATTCTCACACTGTGATGAATATTTAAGTGTGCGCCGAAACGCTTTTGGTCTCCTTGGAAACCGGAACGCGTCGTTTACAAGCAGTTAGGAAATGTGCTTTGCATCCTGTTTGCTGCAGTTCACCATTAAGTTTGTTTGTGTGCACTGGCCTAATGGGTCCAAGTTAAAAGTGTGATGCTGCATGATGCATCTAGAACAGGGTTGTGACAAATAAGACAGAGGGCTGTTTAGTAAAGACTTAAACATGAATTATTTTTTGTGCCTTGCGCTGGCACATCAAATGCAAAAACAATGTTTTGGTCGATTACTTTAAAGACCAAGCTGATCATTGTAATGAACCAATAAAACAGTAGCATGAAAACTCTCCAGAGTTTAAAATTCTTCCTTAATGTGAAGGATTTTGTTGAGCTTTCAGACTTATTCACTCAGACCGGACTTCCTAGACCAAATTTCAAAGTAAAATTACAGTCTAACATACTTAGTCTTTCTGATCTGACATAAATCAGTACCAGGGAGACAGCCTATACCTCTGCTCACGAAGGCTGCATGTGTGAGGCCAGAAGTTTATGCCTGTTCTGCTGTTGTGCTTCATCTAGATTACTGGATTTAATTGGGCTCATATATTTGTAAATCTGACGCTGAAAGACTCCATATACCACGCAGTGCAAGGTCAGTGTTCAACAAAAGCTTTAACACAAAGAATATTTATATGTTATGATAGCAAACAGGAAAACATGAACCAAAACTGACCGTGAAACATACTAAGAACACAAATGGAGAGCAGAGGAATGGATTATGGAGGAGGAGGGGTTTTACTGGAATCTAACAGGTTATACAAGCCTTCAAGCTGAAGTAGGGAGTGTTTGACTCAACAGCGTGCAGTGTATCCTCACAGTGACGGTCTCGGCTCATGCATATTGTACGAAAACAGATTCCCTAGTGTGCTGAGCTCATTACCACAAAGGCGGCACATTTATTTTATTTTTTTCGGAACTGTCCCGTGTAGATAGTGACAGCGGTGCAGTCATTACTCACAGAGACAAAGTAGGGCCCAGCAAAGTCCCGGATCACTCCGGTGGAAGTGCAGATCCCCATGTGACCGATGAATGGCAGCAGCCATCTGAGGAAAAACGAGAAAAAAAAATGCAAAGTCAATCCAAATATTATTGAACATAACGTCCACACCACACACATATGGCCAGAGGAATGATTAACTGTTACATCTACAGCACTCACTCAACTTCAGCACCCAACAACATAACACTTTAAACACAATTTTTCATCCAAATCTCATATCTTCCTGTTTTAAACCCCAGTCCTTTGCTTCTAGGACAGCAGTAGTTAAATATTGACGTTTTAAACTAAACAGATGTCACCGGAGGGAAACATGTTTTTTGTTGCTGATCTGGGACTCGGTTACAGTTTACAAAAGGAAATAGATTAAGGATAGAGTAATACGGTCAAAGTGGTGTTCGCTCACAATTAGTATTTTGGCATAAATATGGTAAAGTAGATATGATTTGTACTTTGTAAGAGTAAGTTTAAAAGTAGAAACTAAGTTGTTTTCCATTATGTTGACTTCCGTGTTAATCAGTTTCTCTTTAATTCCTGCGTAATTAAACACTCCACATAAACATCTCTATACTAAACTGTGTTCGTTTAAACATTTTGTATTTTCGTGAGCCTGGCTCCTCATGCTAGCAGGGCAGCCACTCTAATGTGACACTTTAGCGGACAGAACCCAGCAACAGGATGGTTGTCAGTACGCCTGCTAGCTAGCTAAGCTAGTAAAGCTGTCACTTCATGTCCCGAGGCTTTCGTACAAAAGTCCACTGGGACACCGGCGGCAATAACTCACGATAACACGGGGATAGGTGTCCAGACTATACAGTAAGGATAGCGACTGGCCTCCTGGTTAATTTTCTCAGACGCTAAGTGGTAATTTTTCATGGTGTCTTTTTCACCAACATCCGCCATCACCAGCTGTAGATCGCGAACTTCATTTGTCCCACATACGGCTGTGTCAAGTTACGCAAACAACAAGACGCACACCGGAAAACATGCGATTTCCAGTTTCGAAATAAAATATATAAGCCTTTCCGTTTTAGTAAATAGTACAAAAAAATACGATATTCGCAGACTAAGTGACTATTTTTGTTTTTTTCCTTACATGTAGAAAAGTAATGCTCAAAATACGTATTGCATTTCTATAAAGTTGGCACCGAACACGTATGAAAGTTTTACTTTGAAAAGCATAATCATAAGCGCCGTCTCTTATTCGACTACGCTTGACACTCGTGTGCCTCTTGACAGCAACAGCTTCCGGGATCTCTGAGAACCAACACAAAGAATGGATCACTCCAGCAAGAATTCAGTCCAAACAAGACATTTAGTTCACACTTGTAGGTGTTTCATTTCCGTTCCCTTTCAATCTCAACCTCATTTTTTTTTTTTTTTTTTTTAAGGATTGCTTTTTGTTTGGAACATTCAGTCCCAGTGCCATTTATTATCTGGACACATTGAACCATATTGGTTAATAAATGGGAAATTTTAAACTCAAGAAACAACTAAAGCAGAGTTGCATTGGGGGGTACAATAAAGTTAACTATGTTGAATTTAGTGATAAAATTAAAGGGATTATGTACTACAAAACACCCATGACCTCTGAGGAATTTTAGTCGGACAGACTACAAAATATGGGCTTAAACCAGCCAATGAAGAGCACAGACAAAAAGCCTTAATGGAGCCGTAATAAGTAAATTAACCAATCAGTGACTCAAATCAAAATGTATTTGTTTGAGTAAGCAGAGACCATTGGATACACTAGGAGAAATGAAAGCATTCTAATCCATTTTAATGACGTAAAAACGTTCAGTTTATTGTTGAAACAGTGTCAGAAAGGTGGTCATTCCACTGGGTGAGAACTCTGGAGGATGCAGTTTGTGGCGCTGTTTAAATAGATTGAATTAAACACAAAAAGTGTTTCTGTTACTTAGCATAGCCCACTGACTAGAATTAACAATGTAGAAACATAATAATACAAACCACAGCCTCAGACACAAAAAACACAGTCGAATCAACAACTTTAAGTTATCTGAAACAAGTGCAGAATACCATAACCTTCATTAATCATGAAAGAGTTAGTGCAGGACTGTTACATTAGAATGCATTTGTTGGCTATACTGTACTTCGATATTTTACAGAGCAAGTGTCTGGCTATTCAAAAAATTAAATCAGAAACAGAAATTATCTTTTCATGCCTCCCTCGCAAAACCTTACTTGTTGCAATGGATAACTTTTGTTGTCAAGATGATAAAAGAATCAAAAAGTGTTTTTATATTGTTTGATATGATTAATATTTTTATATTGTTTGATAAGATAAATTCAGACCAAACAGCTTAAGAAGAAAAGAAAAAACAAAACTAATACTTAGAACTGTTCTCAGATCATGTCACAATCACACTAGCAGTGGAAATATCTATATAATGAGCTCACCCTTGCATAATATTTTGTGACAGTGTCTGGGTACAGTGCATAATTTCTGCTTGTACCTGTTCTACACTTCCATTAAATAACTTTGGGGAACACTTAGGCAAACACATGCAATGAAAACCTTTAATACTTTGCCAGCTAAACTTCTAAATTTGAAGTCTGAGCAGATCCATTATTTTTTCAACCCCAGCACAAATGCTTTAACTGGACTTCTCTCCAGTTTATTGCAAAAAGCATCTATTTGTTTTCATGCCAGCACACAGAGAAGCCTCCACTGCAGCAGAGGCAGAGGGCTCCAGATATTGAAGGAGTTATCTATGGCAGTGGTGGAAATGGAAACAAAGATGAACCCAAGGGATCTGCCGGGGCCCTGTGTACTCCATACTGGGTCCCATTAGATGTGGCAGGTGATAAATTGTGCGAAGGGCAAAAACAAACTACTCAGCAAAAGCAGGCAGACTTTGATAAACGAAGGCACACTGGGCTCATCATCGGAGAGCTGAGGGAATTCGCCGGCAAAATGCCACCTCGATATCTGGCGGAGCCATCCAACCCAATTAGGCCAGAAGACGTGCTGCTTTGGAGACTGTAAATGGGCGACGCGTTATCCTTTTCAGTCAAAGGTTTGAAAAGTAAAATGTCAAGTGTCCGCTAGTTTCCAGCACAGCTCCCTGGACAGTGGTTGCTCAGCCAAGAAATGAAAAGAGGATCTGATTCTACACTTTTAGAAGCACATTCGGAAAGTGAATTCATTGCAAAGTTACGTAAGAAGCTACGGAAAGTAAAAAGTTGTCATTTTTAGTGGTTAATAAGGCCCTGATTAAAGTTGGGGGAAAAAGAAAAGCACTTTCAGAGCCGTCGTTTTAAAGCTAGACAGCCGTTTTCTCCATATGTCACTTCCCAAGAGGTGAAGTGCTTTTCATTAAAGGCTAATAAAACCTGGTGAATCCCATAATGACTCAGGCCATTGATCTGGTGTAATTTGTGGAAATTGTGATATTGATTTCGTGTTCTGACAGTACAATATGTGTCAAACTTTTGGACATGTATATTGTGCCGGGCCAGAAGTCCCAATCTATACTGATGAAAGGATAATGATTCCAGGATCCCTCGGGTCTCAGCTCTCTCAGATCACTGTTTGGCAATTGGTCTAATTAACTAATTCTAATTAAAGTCTTGCTAGGGAATTTGCAACAATACAGCAGACCACAAGCTGAAAAGTTAAGTGGCGGAGAGACACAGGTTGTTCATGTGTCCCTTTGTATATCAAGGCACAGTGGCACCCAGAGATGGAGTTGCTCAGGCATGAATTGTCACAGCAGACTTTGTCACAGAACACACTAGACTAGTCTTAACTATGTATTCAGCTATTTGATATTATTAGTAATTATCATTATCTGCTTTAACCCTGTCTTCCTTTCATTCCTCCTCCTCCTCCTCCTCCTCCTCCTCTTTCTTTTTCTTGAGTCCCAGAGGTATAATCTCTAATCATTTTGAAGTGAATGCAGTCACACTTAATTTTAGGGATATGCTGTCACTGAAAACTTAACACATTGCCTCTGCTGTAGTTCAAAGGCACCCCGTTGCACTGGGACCCCCAGCATTCGCCTGCCTTGTCTGTTGACAAGCTGCTCCTCTGGCTGCACCAGCTGATCATGATGTGAGATTTCTCCTAGTAATTTACACGCAATTAAATCAAAGCCCGATGCATCTCATAAATTAGCGCCTGCATGGGGCATTAATGCATTATCGCATTAAAGTGTCACCATCAGCGGGTGATTCAACTTGACCTTTAACAATGGTGTAAAAGATTATCGCTTCAGTCCTCAGCAAAAGTGTGAGTGAACAGATAATGCTCGTCAAAAGCTTGTCGAAATGAATGTGTTAGGTGGTTATGATGGATCGCTAATTGGGATGCTGCAGGTGACGCTGTGGAGAGATGATATATGACTGGCTCAACCCAATTTAGTTGCTCTTCACTGTGATACTCCCCAAGGTGCAGCTAGTGCAACCGATCTAATGTGCAACCGATTTATGTGCAACCGATCCCTTTGTGAGAATCTGGCTGCATTTTTGTGCCGCTTCCAACTCAAATCAATGTTCAGTCAGACTACCACACAGTTTGTTTCATAAAATGTAATGAGACATAAATAATCTTATACAGCGCTTTTCTAGCTATTGGTACTCAAAAAACTTTTCGGTCAAAATGTCACATTTACCCTCTCAGTTGGGATGCACCACTTAACAGAATAACTCTAGCTGAAAATATGTAAATTAGGTTATTATTATTTTTTTGTCATTCAGAGTATCAAATGGCCAAAAACAATCACATTTTGCTATGAATTTAATTGTACCTGTTAGAACTGACATGGCTGTAAAAAGAAACACTGCCACCTCGTGGATATACTGCAGATCCACCAGACATGATACATGAGAATGCAGCAAAACTAGTTTCAAGGGGGACACAAACAAAAAAGAGTGACCTCACAGCACACCAAGTTGAACTAGTTAAAGTGATGCATGTACAAGATACAACATGCACTTCAGACTGAAAGCAAGAAAAACACCCACAGTGAAATTGTCCATTGTGTATGAGCCCTGTCACATCCTGCAGCTTTTTCATTTCCTCATGTATTTGTCACAATGTAGAAATACTTTGCACTGTGTGCAGTGCATAGGTACTGTGTCAAGTAGATGTACTAGTATACTTCTTTTCATGCATTACTTTTTCTTACAGATGGGGTACAGTGGTGCTTGAAATTTCATATGTAGCGTCAATGAAGTTTTTTTTTCATTCTATTAGAAACTTAAGTAACACATATTTTAATTGAATTACTTTAAAACAACAACTTTACAACTAACAATTCAGTTTCAGTTCATCAGATGACTTTGTTCAGTGAATGATCTAATATGGGTAACTTTAAATATATGATTTTCATCCTTTTAGTTCAGATTAGTTTAGTTCAGTTGAATCCAGTATTAGAGCAATGAATAATAAAGCAGCCTTGGGCAGGATATTACATCACAATATAAATGATTAAGGTTAGCAAACAGGAAGTGTGTAAATATTTGTGAGAGTGATAAACACTCAGGGAGTGACAGAGTGAGAACCTTTTGCTCAGTCAGTGTGTGTCTTGATCGGAGGCCGCGTGACTATATTTAAAACAGTGAAGAGAAACAGGATTACCGCTGATGTGGAAGTAACACTTAGAGACATCCTCCCAGTTCAAAACTGATGAGATACTGACCACCAAGAATGCTCAATGTAAACTTAGAAGAAGTTACACAGAGACTGGATATTTTATGATAGAGCAGCAGTATATACGCTCGGCCGTGCTGCTTAACATGAACCTGATTTCATAGATAACACTTATTTAGTTTTAGTGGATTAGTAGATGATTTGCAAGGAAGAAGATAGTTGCAGAGGTAGTCTCCAGTGTATAGACTAGTTATACATGTGTATGTATTTTCCAAAACAAAATTTAATTTGCAGCCTAAATGGCCATCAGTAGGTAGCAATCATTAAGGAGAAAGGTTTTTGCAGTGTTTAATTGTTCATGTTATTGGCAGTACACTTAGGTATTGTTGATGGGTGGAGATAGATAGTAGATACACTTGCTTTGGAGTATTTAATAAAATACTAAAAACTAAACTATAACTAAATATATATATATATATATTACATATTGGCAGTGGTTTCTTGGCCAGGATTTGATAGCTTGACCATGAGAAGTTAGTAGTTTAAATTCAAAGGCTAACGCCAAGACCAAAAAGTAGGAGATGTATGAGAAACTCATTCAGCCTTTGTAAATGATAGAGCTGTATGTCTCTGTATGTCAGTAAGCCGTGTCTGACTCAACTAAAGGTTTGACAGATGCTCCTAACCGACTTCCTTTTGTGGTTTGTTCAACGTGAGTTGTGGGTTCAAAACTAGATACTCATGCACCGTCCCTTGGTTACTGTTCTTTAACTTAAAAGGAACTGGGAGCTTTCTAATTGAGAAGCATATAGAGACAGTTTTATTGATTTCCAATGTGCCACATTGTGCATGCGCAAATGTATACATCTGCATACATTTGTGTTCCAGAGTCCTGTGCAACAGAGCTGTCACTGATATACTGCCTAAAACCGTAAAGGTCCAAGGACCGATCCCTGTGGAATGCCTGTGTCACATTCAATTCATTTTGATTTAAACTGACCAATAAACTGACTGCTTTTATGACTTGATATATTGGCAAATGCATTTATTTTAATGACTGGAATATTTCTCTATTCCAAATGACAACCAAGGGCATTAAAATGTCTCATCTATTAGATTAGTTGTCATGTTTACCTTGTATCGTTTTCCCACTACGCAAATGACTTTAAAATCTTTAAAAGGGGTCAACTTTTCTGATGTCAAGTACATTTTAATGATGTCAAACCAAAAACCAGCAGGGACAACCATTTCCGTTGTCTGTGACCTCCCCCCGCACAGCCAGATACAACTGCTGAAAAACAACTAGAACTGCTATTTGTGATGTTATTTCAATCAACTGTGCAATCAGAGTAGGGGCATGTCTTACATCTGAAATCACCTTCTTGTTGTCCTTTAGCGCTTGCACAAATATGTAAACAACAGCACACATGTCACTTTAGTACATTCTTTGCCTCCAACCATCTTTGACTTTAACCATCATGTGCATGCCTCAAAGAATTAGCCTTACGCTAACCTTTCTTATTCTACGAGAAACCCTAAGTCTCAACATACAAACAAATATGCTTTTTAATGAAGGATTTGGGCTTATTCTTGAACTGAATATTGGTTAAACTCCACAAATAGATTCCTCATTTGAGACTTTAAGAGAGATAGTACCAAATATACTTCTCTTTCTGATGAAACTTACTTTATGTTATTTTTTGTATACAGGCATAACATTATGACCACCGACAATAGAAGTAAATGACATTGACCATCTTGTGACAGTACAATGTTCTGCAGGGAAACATTTGGACCTGGCATTCTTGTGGATGTTACTTAGACATGTAGCACCCACCTAGACCAAACGAGGCACCCCAACCCCATAGCAATGACACTCCTTGATGGCAGCAGCCATCCCCAGCAAGGTGCAGCCTGACACAGTCACACACAGAAACGGTTTAGGGCACCCTCAGAAGGCTCATGTCCATTCTCTGATGTGTCACAATTATTTTGGAGGCACAAGGGAGATGCACACAATATTAGGAAGGTGGTCATAATGTTATGTATATCATGATCCCGATGACTGAGAACCTTCACAGATTTATATGAAATGAAGTGAAAATGAATGTTTCTGGTCTAGTTGAGGGGACATCTATGACTTTCCTAGGGGGTAGCAATTGGACACAGGACTTCCTTTTAAAGGATTTCTTTTAAATATCTCAGTCACTCTTTAAACAATGCATGCACTCCTTAGGAAAATATTGGTATTCATTTTCTTGATTCAGGTTATTTGAGAGGACTGATATCAGTTTTATATTTGACTGACAACTGGGGGAAAGCCAAAAGCGTTTTGCCCCAAGGTATTACTACCTACAATGGTATACATATACTAGCTGAAATTATTTCATAACCTTGAAGGGTTTCTTCTAGTTTCTTTAAGTGCAGCTGCTGAAACAAGGGCAATGGGATTTGTACCGTTGTCTTTGTTTCAGCTTGTGTTTTTGGATATACCATGATGACCTGGAGGACCTGAGAGCCTTCACATATCTCATATGTTTTGAAAACTAATCTGTTTTCAGTCCATTTGTGAAAACAATAGTTCCATTTCATCCAACTGAATTCCTTGTATTCAGCTAGTTACTGTCCACTTTAAACCTTTAACCAGATATTTAACTATTAAAGCTTTTAATGGAAAAACAGCTAAAAATGTAAATGATGTCCAGATCGTGGTATGTGGACATAGGTACTTCTCCTTGTATCATGTAATAAATATCACGTCTGTGTAAAGTAAAAACAACTCCTGAGCAGATAGTCATTGAAAAAGAATGTTCCAGCAGCTCACACCCACACACTCTGAGTGTCTTTTTTTTTTTTTTTTTTTTTCCTGGAAGAGACGCACTGATTTAAGTGTTATTTACTGCCTTGATCCTGCACCCACCCAGAAATTTTAGTTCAACAAGTAAATGTGGATAACTCTGTCTGAATGTTTTCTTTTTCTTTCTTTCTTTCTTTTTTTGCAAGGTCCTATCAAATGTAGCTTAAAGTCAATTTACCAACGAACACATGAGAAAACGACTTAAGTCTATAAATTTGGTGGATACATATGTGACATGGATAAAGCACCTCGCGTCGGAAGGTTTTTTTCCCGGTGTTTTTTCCTTTTTTTAGACGTTTTAGAAAACCTTCTCCTTCCGACACGGGTTTCAGGTATTCAACAAGTAAGGCGTACAACTGTACTTCCGGTAAGAGTTTTCAAAATAAAACACCGTCCATTGCTGGTGACAGCAATACGCAGTCAGATTTGCACCACAGTGTTATCACACTTATCAGACTGTTGTTGCAGGGGAATATGCCCTTTATGTAACCCAGACTTATATAACAGTTATGACACGAATGCCTACCACTTAAATTTGCAGGCATACGCCAATAAAGCATAATATTATGACCACCTTCCTAATATTGTGTAGGTTTCCCCAGTGCCCCCAAAACAGTTGTGACTCATCAGAGAATGGACATGGGCCTTCTGCTGCTGCCCTGTGGTTTCTAGCAACAGAATGTTGTTAGTGGGGGAATTTGGGTCCTATGGGTTGAGGGTCTGGGCCCTCTCCGGATCATCTCACAGACACTTGGTTAGTTTGTGATCTAGTGAATTTGGAGGCCTTGTACTGTTCATGTGACTCAGTAATACACCTTGTACTGTTCTTCATGTTTTTTTTTAAATTGTTTCTAAAACGTTTGTGTGTGTGTGTCTGTGTCAGGCTGCATCCTGCTGGGGATGGCTGCAGCCATCATGGAGTGTCATTGCTATGGGGTGGGGGTGCCTGGTCTGGTCTAGGTGGGTGCTACATGTCTAAGTCTATGTCTAAGTAACATCCACATAAATGCCAGGTCCAAAAGTTTCTCAGAAGAACATATGTATTGTCACAAGATGGTCAATGTTATTTACTTCATCTATCAGTGGTTTTAATATTGTGGTTGATCGGTGTTATTGTGATATATGCTAATATTGGCTTTGCTTTAATGTCTCATTTGTTAAAACTTAGTGCGTTGAGTATGCTTTCTACTGCAGTCACTCTTTTTGTAAACAAAAAAATAAGGACACAACATTTGACAGGAAAGTTTTAGAGCCAAAGTCAATTTATTTTTTAGGACAAAATCACCACACTTCCGGCAACACGGCGAGCAGCTTGACGGCGCCCTGATACTTCAGAAGAACCGACTGAATCTGTTGAAAAGACTGACGGAGGAAGAGGAAGAGGTCGTCCGAGTCGAAGGGAACGGGCAATCTCTGCAAGGAGACACCTTTAAGGTACGAGTTTACACAAGGGCACGAAAAAGCAAGGGGTTTGCTAAAGTGATGATGGATACAAGGTGTATTAAGTAACGCCCTAGGTTCAGGCTGAAGCTGGCAGAAGTTTCTTTTTTGGGGGTGGTTTTCCTCGGGTTCAGTCGCAGACCTTGCCAGCAATACACATGACAGGTAGAGCCGGTTACTTGGTCCAGGTGAGTCCGCTTGATGCTGGATATCCGACAAGCAGCAGCATGTTCTTGCCAGGGACGTTTTCTTAAGTTGGCAAGGAGGCAGCGGGCCGTGAGGACACGGCAAGTTCTTATTTTATTAGTGCGCAGCTACACATGTTGCTGTTAATGAAAAATCTAAACACGAATTGAATTTCTTTTTTTTTTCTTTTTTTCCCCCAACCTCTCGATTTGAAGTAGCTCCAGAGCTGGAGCCAGGTGTTGGTTAGCCTGTCTTTTAGCCTGAAGAACGGTGAAGCAGCGGGGGACAGTTAGCTTGGCTCTGTCCGAAATCCTAAAACTCACCAGCTAACGCACATTTTTGTGTGTCGAACCAAAAAGGGCGATATTAAAGCAACAGTTGGCAGCTTTAAGGGAAAAAGGGGAAGTGTGTGACTTATTTTTTTTTTCGCCTTACATATTTTCCCCTTTTTCTTTTGCTAAAAAATGTCTTAAAATCTCTGCTTAGTGGAAACTCCCACACGTATAAAAGGGTGTGTTTTACATGACATTGGAGGAGATGAAAGTCGTTGATATTACTGAGTCACGTGAACAGTTAGTTTTCATTGCCGCGGCCGCAGCCATTCTCTGAGGCAACCACAGCATTGAGGCGCGTCCACTTTCACTGTAAGCACAGCCGTGAGAATTAAAGCCTGTTGTTGTTGGTCCGCTGTGCTCAGCAAGCACGCATCCACACACGACACTGCTTGATTCTTTTTGCACCCTTCACAGTTTTCTACATTTCTGCATTAAAAAATGACTCGAAATGTTTCCATGAAAGTCCTGAAGAGTAGGCAAAGAGAACAGAAATATTATACTTACTCAGGAAATTCAGGAAAATTAACCAGTATTGAACATGTGAGTCGCAAAAGTGTGTTTACCCTTGTTTTCAGTATCTGCCGTGACCCTCTTGTGCAGCCAAACATGTCTGCTGATCTGTCCTCGGACGATTTTTGCATTTTAATCGCTGTTGTGTTCAATCACCCTGCAGCAGGAGAACGCAAACTTGTCATGGCGACCATTGTGATGGAGAGAATAGGACGAGTGTTCATCAGCCTCCAGCAGATCAGGCAAGTCCCCCGGATGCTGACTGAGGCTGCGCCCTCCATGCCCGACACCGTTCGAGACGCCGAGGTCCCCCACTACTTCAGGGAGCGCTACGTCTGCAGCGGCTACCGGCAGCTCGACCAGAACTGGCGCTACTACTTTGTGTCGTTGTTCCAGCGCCACAATGAGACCGTCAACATCTGGACTCACCTGCTGGCTTGCTTGGTGTTTCTGGCTAAGTTGCACGAGCTCTCTGAGACTGTGGACTTTGTCGGTGACGCTCATTCGTGGCCCCTGCTGATCCTCATTATTTCCTCCTTCATCTACTCAGCATTCAGTGCAATAGCTCACTTACTGGGTGGCAAGTCTGTGCTTTGTAACTACTGCTTCTTCTTTCTTGACTATGTTGGGGTGGCACAGTATCAGTATGGCAGTGCTGTAGTCCACTTTTACTATGCTGTGGATGAGAGCTTGTACAGACGCGTGAAGGGGATCTTCATGCCCACTGCCACTCTCCTCAGCTGTCTTTCATGCCTGGGTTGCTGCTATGGCAAATACTCCAACCACAGACTACCCACCTGGGTGCGTAAGGTGTGCCAGGTGGTGCCCTCAGCCCTCGCCTATCTCTGGGACAGCAGTCCCGTAGCTATGAGACTCTTAACCTGGTCCAGCACTGACACCACCATCGTCTCTCACTTCGGTCAGGTGGCTTTCTTTATCAGCTGTGCCTTCTTCTTCACCTTTCCCTTGCCAGAGTGCTGCTTCCCTGGACGGTGCGACTTTGTGGGACAGAGCCATCAAATCTTCCACGTTCTCCTTTCTTGTTGCACCCTGTGTCAGATCCACGCCTCCCACCTCGACTATGTGGACCGTAGGAAACTGTACTCGCGTCTCCATGAGGCCGGTGAGCCAGCTCTCTTTGTAGCACTGTATGCAGTCACCTTGGTTGTATGTCCACTAATTGCTGTTGTCATGATGAGGAAAGTTAAACAAGTGCTTGACCTCAAAGCCAAGTCCAAATAATACAGTATATGAAATGTCATAGCATTATGTACCTTTCCTTCAGACACTGCTTTGTTTTGAAGGGGGTCATTATTCTTGAAGCAGGCTTAAGCAATATTTAGCAATTAGACATACAGACATGCATATATTGAAGTTAGGAGTTACTTTATATTCTTGTGTGTTTTTGTCTTTCATGTATTTGTAATGGCCGGCTGGCTCTATGCCGCTGCTGTGATGACGGCCAGTGTTGCATTGCAATGCATTTAGTTTTTAGGTTGTCTGTCCATGCAGACAGTATGTAAATCAGTGGGCGAGGTCGGTGTGGCTGGCTTGGATTTATACACCGATCAGCCTTAACTTTATGACCGCTGAAATGATTAACACAGATTGTCTCATTGTCCCGCCACCTGTCAGTGAGTGGGGTTTGTTAATCAGCAAGTGAACATTCTGTCCTCAAAGCTGATACGTTAGAAGTGACTTTGACCATGGCCAAATATGGATGGCTAGATTACAGCATGAGAAAACCTCCAAAACAGTGGCCTTTGTGGGAACTTTAACCTCTTACCTGGGGAATACATTGGATGCACCATGGGACGAAAGCAAGCTGACTGAAGCGGTGCGATACTTGTGGACAATGTTAGACGTAGGGTGCTGCCATTCCTGTGGATGTCCTTTGACACGTACTACCTACCTAAGCACTGTTGCAGATTCCCAGGTGGCAGTGACGTCTTTCAGCAGCGTAAAGCGCCCTGCCTCAACGCCCAGAATGCTTCAGGAATGGCATGAGGACCACACCAACGTGCTTAAGGTGCTGACTTGATGTACAAATTCCCCAGATCCCTATCTAACTGAGCATCTTTGGCATGTACTGAGTGAACAAGTTCGATCCACAGAGGCCCCAACTCGCACTACTTAAAGGACCTGTTCCCAGTGTTGTGGGACCATGTTCAGAGGTCCAATGGGGCCATGCCTTTACAGGAAAGTTTTTTTTTTTTGCTGGCAAAACGTGAGACCTACACAGTGTTATGCAGGTGGTCATAATGGTTTGGATGATTGGTCTCTGCCTCAATTCAACGCAAAGCCCACATCATACCTTAAGCAGGTAGCCTACTCCTATTTTAGCATTTATACTAAACGCACTGAGTCTCTTTGTAATTTTGCTTTCTGTGTTGCTGTGTTGATTTTGGTTTTTCCAGGCAGTAGTGACTGGAATCCATTTAAGTGGGAGTTGTTGATCACTATACCTTTACAGAAATCACTGCAAGACAGAAAAAGAAAGGCATATATTAGATGGTATGGCAACACAACATCTCTAAGGACAAAATCTCAATAGATGACACTCAAGATTTACCGTAAATGTTCGATATGATAAAGTAGACATGATGACAGTTTATACTCGGACGCTTCACTGTGATTAAATACTGCCATAATATTTTTATTAACTTTCTCAAAAATTGAGTTTTGTCTATTAAAACTTAGATAGCATTCCTTACAGTGTATGTCCATTTATATGTATTACTGCTGTTACTGATAAAAAAAAAAAAAAAATCTGTATTTTTTAACGACCAAGTTGTGAGCATCTCAAATGTACAAGTATTTATAATATTATGAAAACAACAGATCCCGGGTCTTATTATTTACACTGTGGCCATTGTTGTTGTTTTTTGTTGATCGTACGAAAGTGTTCTCAAATCTCCATAATCAGAGTTTAGACCTAATAATGAAACGCAAACCTGAAGATCAGCCATTCTACAGTGCAGCCACCACTGTTCAGCACGTGGTCCTCTATTGTTGTGCCTTGAGAAGCCGTTGTTTTTACATTTCATGTCAAGCCTAGTATAAATGGAGCTCTGACCGTCTGTTGCCTTGAAAATGACACGATTACTCTGCTGATGTCCTCTAAATGTCAGCAGATAATGACACGGTGTGCAGTTTGTTCAAGAGCTAAAGCCTTAGTATTAAAGGTTAAAGCCCGTTTTTGTGGGCTTTTACATGCAGGTTTCAATTTTCTGAAGACACTCTAAGACATTTGTCATTGCCGGTCCAAGATTTTAACAATTGTTTTTGTTACAATCTGTTGTGCTACTGCCAGTTTGATTACATTGTCATGGGATGTTATTGAATGTACTGTCTGTAGAATGTATTTTAAGAAAATGTGGATATTTTGTGAGGGATTTAATATAACGTAAGTCATATTGTAGACATTTATTATATGTGTGTAGACAATCGCTGCAGTCACTGTATTGTGTCTTACCTGACAACTCGTTTGTGCCTTTGTGATAATTTATATTTGCAAGAGATGATGATGCCTACGACTGACTATGAAGTAAAGATGGCATCAAGTCAGACAATGTTCAACACTGTACTGTCAAGGGCTTATGGGAAATGTGGTTCTGGACTGGACACTGCCAAACTTAAATACTACATACAATAAAAATGGAACTGTTTTTCAAATCATGATCAGACAAATGAAGCGCACTGTTGAGAAAGCCTCTTTCCTTGTCAATGAGATTTTTGAACAATGTTTTTTTTTTTTTTCTGTTGAGTATATTTATCAAGAGCACGTTGACCTTTGTGTGTAAATGAAGGTGTGTTTCTGACATGTTATCGCCATTGTTATCTTAAAAATGCAGCATGAAACCTACCTGTTGGTTTCTGCTGGTAGTACTCAAAAACAAGGGATAAATAAAAGATTAACAGTTAATGCTGTGGAAGTAAGGTCTTATTGCAAACACTGTGTTTTAACTGTTAAAAAAATTAAAAAAAATAAAAACTTTAACATCATGGCGTTTTAAAATCTGGATTCTTACTGTTTCTGGAGGATGTATACAGTATGTGTTGGTGTGTTATGTATTTAGGGTTCTCTGTATTCTATTATGACATGGTCTGTTAATGCAAGACAGATGACGAACCTGACGGCTGTTTCTCAAAGGATGTCTCATTGCTTAATTGGTGTCCATGGCAACCTGTCAAACAGTGTTCCTCGTAGCAGGGCCTCAGCTGTTATTTACATACTGTATGGATACACTTGACAGTGAGAGGCTGTGCATATGTGTTGGCAATTTGTGAGCTCAGAGTAGACGGTAGCACAAAGTGAAGCTGTGCCTTATTACACCGAGTTGACATATAAAAACAGACACGTGGTGGGATTACTCAGAAAACGAGCCAGCGAAAGACAGAAAGGAAGGACGGCTGTCCTCTCAGTATAAAACTAACTTGGAGGATCTGTTGAGTCTCTCCCTGTCTGCCAGTGGCAGCACGCGGTCCAATTTCTGATGTGAAGTCTACGTGCCTGAGTGGCAATACACAAAGTCAGTTGTTTATATGCATTTGTGCAAACACGCTGCTATGTTCTAATGCGTTACTGATTCACAGTTGTAATTCAAACTGCCAGGCCTGACTTACTGTATAAACGGGCCTTTGTAGAACTTTAATAAGAGTTGGGATTGAACAGAGCTGTGCACCAGCTGGCTGAATTTAAGACGGTCACATTAACTCCTGTTTTACAGTTTTTGTCAGTCGCTAACAAGCGTTTGTCCAATCAGTGGTCACATTTTCAAAACTCTAAACACAATTAGCACAGCATCGGTCTTTTGTGGCCATACCATTCACACATTTCATGTCGTTTTCACACAATATGCAGTCAGTGAACACATTTCCACAATGCTTACATGTTCTTAACAGACCAGCTGTACCTCCCAACAAAATTATGGATAGTTTTTGTATTATTTTCAAATGTTAGCACACAACATACCACAATAGCAAAAGCAATATTCCAAACCTTAGATACAGTATAAAAACCTCTTCTTCTGCAATGATATCAGTTCAAAAACAACATATCTCAGCTGATATAGTTTTTTTCAATCACTAACAACATGGTTTGAAGTCCAGTGTTGAAGAAAAAAAACAATCAAAGTCTAGTTCCAAGTTTGGTGAAGTGTTGCAAGTTTATTGGAGTTCCAGGTCATGGTGAGCCTACCGACACAGAGTGGGTCAGAGACTGGAGACTGACCCTGAATGTAGGGCCAGAGCACAGATATACCCTGTCCCCAAGTGTGGTTGCATATTGGTTAGTCAAGGTCAACTTTACACAAGAGGATGAACCCAGTGGAGGGGCAGAGATTGCTCCAGACTTTGTCAGAACAAAAGGACAAAAGGACAAAGGAGGAAACTCTGATCAGCAGGGCAGCAGAAGCAGGAGAGGTCATATCAGAGGTCAGTATATGGCTGGAATTGCCCCAGGCATGTCAATTTCAATGCCCCTTCAAAGTTTTCTTCACCACCCAAGACTGGTACATCTCTCCCTTCCACCCTATTCATCTTTCCTCAACCCCATAGAGGAGTTCTTTTCTGTATGGAGGTGGAAGGTTGATGACCATTAGCCACATGACCAGATGTCCCTCCTTGAAGCCATGGGTGCTGGCTGCAGGGACATCACAGTTCATGATTGCCAAGGGTGGATCCGACATACCAAGCGCTTTTATTGCACGTGCATCGCCTTGGACAATATCTGATGCGATGTTGATGAAAACATGTGGCCTAACCCTGAAGATCACAGAGACTACATACAGTCATTTTGTGCTTTTTTTTTGTTACACCCCCCCTCAATCTGGGCTTTTTGCTGTTGTATTTTTTGTTCAGAATACTCTTGTGTGTTTCATGGATATTTTGTTGCTGTACTGTAAGCAACACTGTAAAACCTTTTATGTTCTATCATACTGTAAACTGTATTTCTACTGTGTCTCCTGTAGTAAACAGTAAAGGAAAAAAAATGATTTGCTTTTTACTGGAATGCTTTTGAATGTGAACAATACATGTGGACATAGAGTTCCCAACCAAAAAATTTAGTGTAAAAACTGTGGATTGCATGCTTTGCATACAAATACCTGTGAAACTGAAGCATAAAAGTCTATGCAGTTTTTGTAATGTCAGCAATAGCCAGTATTTTGAAATACTTACTAAAAGTAAGTACTGGTGTACTTTGATTCACTGCATGTACCTTGTGAAGTGAAAACAAGAGTTATTCTTTGACAGAATCATTTCATTTTGAGTCATATTTCCAGTGTTTTGGTAAGTTGGTGTGTGCAGAGAAAGATATGTTCTATTTTGAAATGAAGAGTTAGTATATATTTAACAAAATGTGTTTTTGAGAAGAAAATTATCCATTTGGCCAATTGTGTTTTGTAGGTGTGAATCTGTGTTAAGAGTTTAGAAAAAATATCTGAAGTATGGGTAAGCGCTTGTTAGCGATTGTAAAAAACTGTAATAGTTGCATCCTTATACTCTCTATGAGGCAGAGGAGGCTGTGTTAAGTGGAAGACCTCTTGTATGGAAATTCGGTGAACTATTGTGTAGAAGTGTCCTTAAACAACTGATGAATCCCTGATTTAGGCTGCATGATCAATGCATAAAGCCTCAGGGGCCTTCAGGCTTTAGTTAGTGCACACTGATGTGTTCACCAGTACCAGCCACCCCTTAGGTCTGTGACTGAAACTCAGATCAGGACGGTAATGAGCCTCCAATTCCTGCTAGTTGGAGGAGTTCAGCATTTGGGTCTTGAGTCTGTTGAGAGTACGCCAACCTTTCATAACAGCACATAGAAACTGTGTATTAATGGTGCACATGGAAGGGGTTAGACCCCAGATTCCTACCTTTGCTGAACTTTACTGTGGCAGCATTTTTGATGATTCAGTGTTCATGTTGCTGTTACAGTAATGGAGGATCAGTTGTGGTGCACGACTGGGTAGGTCTGATTCTGTGTAGTGCCCCGAATCTATTGTATATGTCCATGAAGGTTCTCAGTCAAACTGAAACAAGTGATTCTTGACCTGTAGAGGTTTTTGATGACGTTTCGCCGCTCATCCAAGTAGCTTCACTTCAGAATGTCTTGTGGGAGTTGGGGTATAAATAGAAACCTCAAAGACAATTTCCTCTAACTACAGGTAAGTATCTGGTCATTAAGAGACCCTAGTTATGCCAGTTTCTGCTAGGCAACACCCACAGATGTTCCTATTTGAACCCCAACTCCTACACCAATACTGGCTCCATTTTGTTGTGGCAGGTGCCTTCAGAACAGCCAAGTAGGCAGGTAAACTTCATGCACGTCCTTTCGATCCTTCCTGCATTTGGTAGATAGCAGGACATTAAACAGCCTGATTGCAGTAAATATTTAACCAAAATGACAGATTAAGTTGTTGGTGGTGGCTTGAGACAGGAGAACCCAGGTGTACACAAAGACCAGAGGCAGTTGGTGGTTAATGGGAGTTTAACTCTTGGGCTCTGGGGCTTAGTGGTCAAATGGTAGCTAAGGGTTCGAGGTAAGGATTTGTCCTAGTGGCTGTGATTTAGAGATCTAGAGGTTTGAGGTGGTGGCTGAGTTGGGCAGAGCAGTAAAGCTGAGGAAAGTAACACAGAGATAAGACAAGATAAGATAAGAACGTAAATCCAAATAAAACAGGAACATGGGAGAACAAGGATCACACGATGGAAGAGTAAAAAGAAAATGCGTGGAACTAACTGCTAACTACTTTCTGGGAGAGATGAGTACTCGTGTCCAGACGACTGCAGTGCTGTGCAGCAGGTGAGACTACACTGGCTTCACCACACCCACCTCCACTCTTGTGATGAAAAACACACGCACACAAGAAAAGGTAAGGGAGAGTGCCCACAGGCAAGGAGGGAGGTGGAAGCAAAGGGCATGGCTGATACGATGTAAGAGCGTGAGTTCATGTTGCTTTGGTTCAGCTAGCTGGAGAGTGGAAGAAGATGCAGGCCAAAGATTCACAACCACAGTGGTACCTCCAAAAGACTCTCCTGTCAAGGGTGCACCCGGCCTCCCGCACAGTGACAGCTGGAGTAGGCTACCACCAGCTACTACAGTGCTGGAGCAGTGTCCCACCAGTGACCCTGGTGGGGCCCAATGAGTCCTACTAGCACAGTAGAAGTGGACAACTCGAAAAACAACTTAATCATGCAAGATATTTAGAATTCTTGCTTCGCTGTGCCAGAACCTCCATAATGAAAGTGCTAGGGAGGTGTCAAGATGGTTTTGAATTATGATAATGTCTGCCTTATTGTATGAAACGAACATGGATAAAATCAGCAATACTATTTGTCTCTTTAAGGCTGAATAAAGTTGAGATGGCAGGTCATTTTCACTCACTGTGTGAGTTAAGGAGCATTGCACTAGTTTCAGTTTGAAGCATAGTAACTAGTATGTACCATAGACGGTAGATAGCAGTGCTTGAGTACTGTTTGAGTACCGGTTCCTCAGTGTTTAGATTATAAATATGTTTATATGGTAATGTTTTATGTAATTCTAATGTGTGTTACAGTATTAAATATACTAATAAAACTCTTCAAACAAGAAGGGTTACGCTGATCAGGCATAACATTATGACCTTGATGAGTTGGGGATCTAGTGAATTTGGAGGCCAGGTCAACACCTTGTGCTGTTCTTCGTGTTTTTTTAGTTGTTCCTAAATGGTTTTTGTGTGTGTGCCTGTGTCAGGCTGCATCCTGCTGGGGATGGCTGCTGCCATCGAGGCAAGGGTGCATTGTTGGGCTGGGGGAGTCTGGTCTGGTCTAGGTCAGTTTGAACATGTCTAAGTGCCAGGTCCAAACATTTTCCAGCAGAACATATTGTCACAAGATGGTCAATGTATTTACTTCTCTTATTTATTGTTTACACTGTGTGACAACCCATAGATTTGTGGTTCTTCAAACATACTTTTTCTTTGTCTCATTGTAACTCTCCAAAGCAGGCTGTGCCCATGTGTTCAAATTTTGTCCTTCAAGAGCAAGTAAAGTTCTTTTGATGGAGTTTATCAATTTTATTTATTTTATTGAACAGCTCCACCTAATTTTAAGCGTGTTGCAGTGTGTGCTAGGGGTTGTACCACCATGATGCATGATTAGTCATGATGTCGACTGGTCGTCAATCAATGACCATAACAGAATTGACACCTCTGAGCATACGTGTGAGGAGCTCAGTGGGTCGTTGCAGCAAACTAGCAGTGGTTCATCAAGTGTGTGGAAATGCTTCACTAAAGATGAAGCCCATTCTACTGTGACATGCAAAATGCACAAGCCAGTAATGAAATGCAACAAAAGTACTACTGCCATGCACACTCATCTGCAAAGATATCCGCTAATGCTAGCAGAGGAACTCCTCTCAATTAACAAACAGCCTGTGGTAACAGAGAGAAGGAGGCTGCACATCAACAATTTGTTGGTGAATTTCATTGTCTAAAGTTTTTAGACCTTTAGCTGCATGTTGTGGTAGCACAGTATCAGTATGGTTGTGATGAGAGCTTGTACAGACACGTGAAGGGGCTCGTCATGCCCACTGCCACTGTCCTCAGCTGTCTTTCATGCCCATAACCCAACAAACAACAGGTGAAGTGACCAGTTTCCGGCATATAAACATGCTGGTAGCAGAACAATGAGCTGTCCAAATACGTGTTTGAGAGAATCAGAACAAGCTGATGTTGATGCGGGCAGTGCTGTTGAAAACATGGGTGTGTCTTTGTCATCTTCTCCAATTAAATGGATTCAATGTCGTCAGTGAAGCTGGGGAAATAAAACTTCCTATTCTTGTTATGTTTCTGGCAGAACCCCTTTGTGCAGCAAATAAAAGACATTTATCAGGTTATTTGACCAAGCATCTATGTAAATGATTTTGCTGGTATCTCTGATCAGCATTAGGTTCAATCAGGTTGAAGAAATATTTTCCACGGCAGTGTTTAACTTTCACATGAAGCTGTGCGCAGTTAGTGTGCAAGTTATGATGTCGGTTGTGGCTTGGAGGAAGCGTTTCCAAAGCCTGAACAAATAACCCTGTTGGGATGTTATCATGGTTATGTCAGATTACACCGTCCATGCAGGATTCAGTACAGCCTGTCTGAATACTTGTGCATCACTGTTTAGAAGGGGACCTCATGCCCCGGCCCCTGACAAATTACTTTTGAACTGTAACAAAATGACATAATTTCTAAAATAAAAAAATCAGGCTTTTGTACATGTACTTTGTCTCGCTATGATCTCCCTTGCTCTGAGGTGGATCAAGACCAGAGGTGGATCAAGACCAGAGGTGGATCAAGTTGAAAATACCTTTCTGCTGCCCCCAAGTGTTGACAAATGTACATTTACTTCAGGTGAAAGCCTTTGTGGAGAGCCCTTATTTTTCCCATCCTGAGCCGGTTTTGCCGCTTTTGGTGTTAACCTAAAAGATAACATTACTCACCTCGCTTGCAGATGCCACATATTATTGACCCTCCCGGCTGGCTCAGCAGGCCGCCGCCATTCTTACTGTGCGCTGGAGTGTCCTGGTCGGTGCTACGCGGCTCAGTTACTCGCTTAAACGCTGAATCAGCGGAATGGTCGGAACTGCTGGACTCACTCCCACATTTCCCCTCTCTGACTCACAATAGATGGGGCCAACATGTTCCGCATGTGATAATTAAATTTCATCTCTGGGTGTTTAATAAAGTGGGGCTCGAAAACACCCGGTCCATAGAAGCAAGCAATAACACACTGATGGCTTGCCACGAATGCTTGAGCGTGATGTTAAAACAAGAACGTAGGTGATTACATTATGAGGATGTGGATCATTTACAGTTGCTGGGTGGTTATACAGAACTGGCTAATATTTAGATTTATTACTAATCAAAAAATCTTTCACCATTGTTTCTGTTTCTAAGCGCACACAATTAACCTTATTACTCGATGATCCTGCCACAAATATGAACCCAATAAACCCAATGAGGCAGCCTCCGGCTCTTTCCCTGCTTAATGAGCCCTCACCGGCTGGGGCATACTCCTGGTCCAGCACGAACAAATCCTTCAGACTTTGTCTGGTGGAATGATGAGGTGCTGCGGGGAGCTTTTCAAAACTTCTGGTCTAAGACTCTAAGACCAGCTCATTTAAAATCATCTCATTAGCACTGTCAGGAGAAAGCAGCCCCGCGGCCCCTCACAAGTGCCTCGAAGCCCGAGTCAGGCTGTCAAGTAAGGCAAAATGCAGTTTGCTATGAGCACCTGCATGGTGCACTCCTAAAGCTCTAAAAGTTGAGTGTGAAATGCTCGGCTCTTAGTGGAAGGGGAGGGAGATCATCTACAGTAATTTGCAAAAGTTGTGTGAAAATACCAACCGAGGTAGCTGCAGCTATGATGCTGCTCAGTGCACCATACAAATGCTAGGCTGTACTCACACATAGCATTTCATTTTCACTGCAGATCCTCAAAATTGTTGTTGGACAGAGGCCATTCTTTAGTTTACTTGGTTCATTTAGCAGTCTAAAATTGATTTTGCTGATTGGCGTATATTGCTCTTGCCATAACTGATGAGTGTACATAGTCCACACAATATATGACATGGAAATATACTGACAGAGGTATCCAAGAGATAAGCTGTGAGACTCTCCTGATTGCCTCAAGCCTTTTGCTTTTTCTCGTCTCCCTTCTGCCTGCAGCTTTCCCTGGCCAGACTGCCCCGTCCCACTCCTGCTTCGCCTGGAAACCACAATTAGCCTGCTCGACCATGCTCTCCCTGGCTAGCTCCCCTCGGCCTCTGGCTGTCCCTGCTTGGCTCCTCCGCTCTTGCCTCATCCCCCCTCTTGGCAGGCGTTCATTCTGTACCACAGTTTTTTGTTTATACTAAACTTCTTTTGTTCCGGCCAGTCTCTTAACACATGCTAACGTGCCAAACTGGAATGGTGAACATTACACCCTCTCTCCATCTCCGTGCTAATATTGTCACTGTGAGCATGGTAGCATCAGTGGTTCAACCACCCACCTCGGTGTTAGACAGAATCAGCAGGAGGTTTTTTAAAAAAAATTCAGTAGTTAAGAGAAGACACAGAATATGAGCCGAACTTTTTCTTACTTTGCTACATGGTTGGAGTTTTGGGTGTGTAATGGTGAAGAATGCTCCACTGTAAGGCTTGCTTGGTGTGCGGTGCTGCTGAGTAATGAGGCTGCTGCTCTGGAACACTAAATCTTAGAGGATAAATGGAGACTTCCTCGACTCCAGTGGTTCCATTCTCTGGAGATACAGTGTCTGCCTGCAGACAGTCTGCTCAGGGTACAGTTCCATTTTTATGAAGCAACCACTGCAACAGCTTTAGACCTGCATCTTTATGGATTACTGCCTGAAAATAAAGTACAGCACGAAAGACAGTGTCCTACATATCCAGATTTATTGCATTTTGTTCCATGAGGCAGTTTTGCACTCTGAATTCCTAATAATTAGCTCTATAAAGTTTAGCCAGCAGGACATTTATTTTTATTTTTAATCTGTGGCAGTAGACAGGCCATCATGAGGAGAAAGATACAGATACTAGCTGGCTCGGAAATGATTCTGCTAATGCGGCAGTCAGAAATACTGCTTCCTGTTTCCTCTCAGGAAACAGAAGATTTTTTTTTTCTCATGTTATACACGAGCTTGTAACTTGGAGAGCTTTAAAATATGAGTCCCACCCCAACTAACTAGATAAATCGAGTAAAGTGAAATGTTTCAATGTCGTCCCATTAGCAAACCTAATGATGTGTTTCTTTTTCTTTTTTTTTCTGGCGCAATTTATATAAGCACTGAAAAAAAGTCATAAAAGTGAAAAAAGGGAAACATTGTCCAGGGAAAGAGCACTTGTCAGATATTGAAATATGACTAAAGCGGTGTGCTGTTTCTTTAAACGACACATAGCGGTCCAGTGTGAAAGGCGTGTAGAGTCAAGCTTACGGAGATATTTCGATTTCATTTCCTGTCACTGTTACCACTATTAAAATGTACAGGCGCGTCAAAGGAGGGCGTCCAGCTGATCACATCACATGATGTGAAACCAGAGCAGCAGTGTAACAGATAAAGGTTGAACAAGTTATTATTATTATTTTTTGCTGATTAACCTATCATCAATTTCCGACCTCCCTAAAGCACTGTCTGTCATAATATTGGAACTATTGAATTTAGAAGACACTTTTTTTAAATCCATCTTTCCGTATGACTCCATTTGGTCCGTCGATGCTGAATTGAATTGATCGAAACACAATTTTGCCACATAAGAATATTATTTGCCTCATCAAAATAACATAATACACAAATAAACAACATCAAAATGGTCACAGGAGCTTTTAGATACACGATGAACCCGCGTTTATAGATTTTTCACTAGACGTAAATATGTCTTTTATTTTGAAAGTAAGTCGTCGTCAAACTTCCTTCCCATTTAGTCTATGACTAAATATTCAACTTGACGGGGGTGAGAGAGACCAGCTACTACTTGCAAGCAGACGCACAAAGAGAGAGTGGAAGGACCTGCAGCCATGGGAGTCAAACTGTACTACACCACCGTTACTGCTTCGCGGACGGTGAGTCAAGCAGCCTCGGTTCAATAAGTTTACCGTCTGTGTTTTCTATTCCGGCGACTGCAGCTAACAATGCTCAGTCTAACAGACACACCCAGCGCCCTATCAGTAATAGCTTCCTCCTGACTAACAGTGCAGCGGGCCTATGCCACTCACTGGCGCTTTATATCATTATTGTAACGTTAGCGTTACTCAGCTGAGTCATGTTGAGGATTAACGTTATTATTGCGACATGTATCAGGACTTAAAGGATGTGTTAACACGAAGCAGGTGGCTTTATTTCACATGACTTGCCAAAACAGTTAGGGAAAACTGTCTTATATTTATGTAGCATGTTAGCTAGCCATGTTTTACAGATACATCTCTTCAATACACGGATGTTGCTTAATATAAGAAGCGAGATTATCATAGTGTCGGTTCGGTTTATAGGACAAGTCAAAAAGACAAGTGTAGCCATCAATATGTGTGCATTTCCTGTGTGGGGAATCGTACGCCAAACTCCATTCAAAAATCTGATAGTTTAAGATTTCCCAGTTCTTGCAAATTTAAACAGCACCCTGGCAGTCGTTTGCTGTCATTGTACATCTGTGGTGTCACTATACAGCAGGTGCACTAAATACAACTGCATTTAAATATTTTTTATTATTTTAATGGCACACCTGCTGCTATAATTTCATGGACCGTTTGCTGCAGAGTTGTAGTTAGCGATCAGGCGAACTAGTAATATAACCAGAAATTTTGCTTTAGTAAGAGCTGGTGGGTAGATCGTATGTTAGGCCGAATTCACCAGTCGACGGTGTAGTTTCAAATAAAGTCAGACATTATTTATTTGTGATGTCTGTCACTGTTCTCAAACGTGATTTGCTTAAATGGTTGAATTCTGGCATGGAGTTTTGCCGCGCATTCGGTCACAGACTAGGATTAGAATCAGGTAAAGCAGGTTAAAAACAACTGTGCATACGTCGAGACTGAAAAACAAAATGTTCCTGTTATAATAATTATATTGTAATAGCTTTTTTGCAGCGTTTTATTTAAACAGTGTGGGGCAAAGCATTGGGCCTCACATCTGGTACCCATTAGGTGTGAGGAAAGTTCTGTGACGTGGTTTAGTTTTTAACCCTCTCGTGTGCACTAATGCTTCTAGGTAAGGTCTGGTTTGCTGGATTAGCCTTTAGGCGAAGACTCTGACTGGCAAGCGAGATCCAGTTTGTGTTGGTTTCTAATTTTTCAGCTGCCAAAATCATTGTTTGTTGATGGAGACGGGATTAACAACATAAACTTCTCATGATTTAGAGGAACCGTTTCAGATTTGTGGAACTAGCAATTCCCCTTTTTCAGTGTGGGGATATGACACTGGCCTTGCAAGGACTGAATGCCAGTTTGTGTGTTTCCAGTTGGTGTTGTGCTTAGGTGTGGTCGCAGTTGCAAAAACCCCCCTCCCAACTTCCTCACTCGCTCAGAAAGATAGCACCCATGTCTATTAATCATCACCCATGAGCTAGTTAAAGTCACAGTGTACAGCTTCAATCTAAAAATATCCAGCCTAAATCATGTCGGTTTTTTTTTTTTTTTTTTGTTTAATTTTAGATTTCAGTGCTGTGCTTTAAAAAAAAGCCCCTGTGTTGCTACACAAGGTATATTTGGACCTTTTCTGGGTGACAAGTTAGTGATCACACACTGACTTAGTCTTTGAACAGCAGCTTGACAGTTTTAATGTTTTTGTTCCACCCGGTTCTTAGAAATGTGTGGTGTAGCCAACTGTTATCAGAATATGAGTCTGGTGAGATGCCATTTGGTTTTATTATGTGGCGTGTTGCAAAGAGAAAAAATACCTCTGCGTGCAACTGGATAGTCCGACAACCAGCCAGAACCTTGTTTTTGTGAAGAAATTCCATTTCAGTGTGGTCAGATGATATGTATGACTAAGTTGCTATACTCTTCTGTCCATCACCGCGTAAAAACCCCACTCAAACAATTGGATCTTTGCAGGAGCATAATCAGTTTGCAGCACAGTTGTTGTGGTGGCATACGTTACTATATACGGATTGTCTGCTTCACACTGGTTGTGGAGGGCTGGAGTATGTTACGTAGGCCCTATTTAGACCTTGCATTAACATCTGACCTGGGCAATCCGATCTTAAGTGAATCACACCTGCCGTTAAAATACATATCCACATGTTTAACTTGAGATCAAATCTCAGTTTCTCGCTCTGTATCTGAAGAAACGCTGTGATGTCTCTCTCACTCACTGAAATCACCTGCCTTAATGATAATTATTATTGTCATTATTACTTTTATTTCTGCCCTGACAAAGCTCCAACCCTAGCTTACTTCCATGCACACTGTAATTTCACTGCTGCACTGTTTGAGGCGGCGACAAAACAAATGTCACGTAATAAAGGCAAATAAATCGAGGTGATTATTGAAGAAATGCGTAACTTAACTCCACGTGACTCCTTGTGCATACATATGATCAATAATTAACCACATGTTGACAAGTTTGCGCAGTGTACTCATGTTAAATGCTTTCATTTGTTCATTGTCGTTTAGTTTATTTATTATTTAGCTACAAGGACAGGAATATCTTAAAAAGCTCTCATTGCCAATTAAAATAATCACCTTAGGTGCTTTTTCCTTTTCAGGCCATGATTTATAATAGTGGTCTGCATGTTTTTTTCCTCTGAATGAATGAGTCAAACCAGAAGAGAGTAGGTGGTTTGTAATGTGTCCTGTAAGCATTGTGCCTTCACACTATCAAGGGAATGTCCTGGGTGTGTTCACTAGACCACTTTAAACTGGTCACTTGAGATCTGAATGCCCATGGCGGATGTCTATGCAGCGGTTTGAGCGGAGCCTGACTGAAGCTCTTGTTTTTTCAGGTGAAGTCTCAGCAGGCAGAAGTGATTCGAATCCTCGACAGTAAAAGCATCCAGTATGAGCTCATTGACATCTCAGTGGGCGGGGAGCTCCGGGATGAAATGAGAAACAAAGCGGGGGACCCCACAGCAGTCCCTCCCCAGCTTTTCAACGAGGACCAGTACTGTGGGGTGAGGAAAGCACATACTTTTTTTTTTTTTTTTTTACTGTATTTCATTTCACACAGGAAGTAGGGACAAAGATTATTGTGGGCTTGTAACTGGTATGTAACTTTGATTTTATTGTGCAGTAGTTTTGCTGCAATCGTTTGGTAAATAATACGCTTACAACCAACCATTATTCTGACAGTTCAGTTAATCTGTTAATCGTACTAATAATACTAATAACTTCTACATTTAAGGTTTCAAACTTTTATTCAAATTCACAATAACATAAACAAAGTTTTCCCTAATGATATCATATATCACAAAATGTAATTAAGAACAATGCCACTCATTAACATAGATAGCTATGAGTATTATTTAAATGGTTATGCTTTTTGTATTTAGAAAAGTACTTAGACTTTTAAAACTACCCACAGCTGACTTAGAAAATCTACTCCATAACGTTTTCTATGTGTGTATGCACATAAACGGCTTGCAACTTGGAAATAAAATAGAAATCAGCGTCAAGAGAGTGTTTATTGAGTTTTGCCAAGGACTTGGCGAACAATAATGTGACAAAACTTATTGTAATGGCTCAAACACTGACTCTGGTAAGCCGTTTCCTATTCACAAGCGTTTTTTATTGTTAGCGTATATAGAAACCACAAGGTTTTAGTGCAGAAAGAACTTTGTCTGCTGTCATCTGCTGTGATCTTAAAGCATTTAGAGTAAAAAAAATCCATCATTACTGTTCTGTACAGTACTTCTACTGTATTTGAATGTTTCAGTTTTCTTGCCTGCTGATTGACACTTTTAGCTTTTTCTTCTCCACAGAACTATGAAATGTTTTCCGAGGCGGTGGAAGGAGATAAAGTGGAACAGTTTCTGAAGCTGGCGTGAGCAGGACTGAGTGGTGTTCTCCATCTAAACCCCGTCTCCCCCACCCTGTGCTCTGTCGGAGGCCCTTTATCCAGTCTCTCTCTGCACCGCTGGCAGTGTCCACCCACTTTCAATGCCATAATGAAGAATGCCAAATATACCGAATCCAACTAATCAGAAGACACACATTCCCTCTGCTGCACCATTAGATCCTAAATCAGTCTTAATCTTTTTTTCTTTTTATGTGTACTTTTCTTCTCTCAGATTTTTGATTCCTTTCAGACCTTTTTTTCCCGTCTGACAGACTTGTGTTACTAAGTGCTCCTTGTCCAATTGGAATCAGTGGGGTGTCGAAATGTGCGGTAATTGGGCCGACTAATCTCGGCCTTGGCCACATGATCGCCGGAGATTAAACTAATCCGCGGGATGACAACCCACAATCTTCCTGATCCTCTGCAGACCAAACACACCATTGTCTGTCAGTCTTGACTAATTTGTTGTCTGTTTTCTGTAGCCTTCAAGTTCCCATGCTGTACACGACGGCACATTATTTGTACTTTAAATGGATGCAAATGCACACGAAAGTAGCAAGGAACACAACGTCCTTAAACTCAATTATTAGGAGTAGACAGGCAACTTTTACTAATTTTGGTCCATTAGTATCTTTATACATTATGTAACAAGAGGTTTGGTTCTGAAATGAGAACCAGGGCTAGCCTGTAACATATTTAAAGGTGCAATCAGTATTTTTTTTATTAAGTGTTGGTCACCATTATGCATTTTCCTTAAAGCCTAAATGACTTGTCCACTGTATTTCATTCCTCCTTCCTGTTTGCAAAGATGATTTTTAACAAAACTTAAAAAACAGACTGTGTTTACATACGTGTTTGCTAGCTTACTGTCGTCCTCCGTGTTTGTGCACGTTGCTCGCCACTGCTACCATCTAATGAACGATGAGTGTTACATATCTTAAATTAGCATATTTCAAACAAAACAAGGACCCGTGTGTAAAATGTTACTCCACAGCACTACTAGTGGTCAAAAACTCAACAATCTACCTTTAAACAAAAGTGTGAAAATTGCAGAACATTACAATGATAAAGTCTACGCTTTGAATGATTTGTGCTTTTCATCTTAACATAGGAACTAGATTGACATCTTAAGTTAAACATGGCTTTTACCTACGGTATCTTTTTTTTATTTTAAGATGCTACGTTAGTCAGAATGTGTATGGATAATGGCTTTAATTTTCAGCTATTCATATTCAGTTGATAGTCGACTAAGGTTATGACCTATGGGCTTTTTCAGGAGCTTTAGAGACTTGTCACATGGTACTATTGAAAGTTACACGTGGTGGTTTATGTATATTGCTTACTGCAGTTTTCTATGTGTCTTAAGTTAGTTACTTTAGTTTTAAGTGCAGATAAGAAACTTCCGTTTCACTGCTATACTTTTAATCCATGTTAACTGATTGGTTAAAATAATGGCTAACTAAAGAAATATGACAAGAATTTAGACTTTCCCGAGTCTCTAATGGGCCAAACTTATTAACAAGTTGCTTAATGTTGACAGAATCAGTGATTAAACATTTCAGTAGACGTCTACATCCACTAGAACCGGATGAACACATTTCTTAATGTCACATTTGGTGCCAATTTATATCTGTAATGCGCTTTTTACTGGTGGATCATTGACTGTTGTGTTAGCACTTACCTGCCATCTTCAACATTTCTCATAATTTTACTGTATAACTTGAAAGCTTTGTTCCTGGCACTGGTGGGCGCTTTGTGTTGGCGACTGAACAGGGCAAAAAAGATGCCAAACATCTAGAGGGGAGCATTTGATCTGGAGTGTTAATGACTGGACTGATGAAGATGTTTTGAGCTTTCAGTAGCGTAGCTTCTCCTCACACTGTTTTTTTTTAATTTTATATATATATAACTAAATGTTACAGCTTCACTGATTGTACTGGACATGGAGATGCGGTAATGTGACTATGCACTGAAAATCTGCCTCATTCTGAACACAAACAAAGGTGGAAGCTGTTTATATTGACCCGTCTTATTAACAGCTTTAGGGAACACTTACCACATGGGAAAACTGAAGGCTTCACTTATTTGTGCTTTGTATAATTTGTATTCATTCCATTGATTGATCTCAGTTCATTTTCATGTGTTAGTGTTTTTTTTTTTTTTTGTTTAAGTGAGAACAGCACACATTCCCTCTCTAACCTCTTACATCTGTCAACCCCCTTGCTATCACAATAGTATTGTTACGGTTTGTTATGTTAATGACAGCCTTCACACACAATGTTTGTGCACTGTTTTGTAAGTCGATGGTTGTGGATGTTTGCCTGTAATTGATGTATATTCACTATGAATCATGGTTTAGACATTCCATGTCTCTCTCTGAGCTACTGCTTTGCTTTTGGACCAATTCTCCTTGGCCAAAAAAAATTATGAATATAGGGAATAAAATGCTGTTGTCTTCCAAGAAGATTGTGAAAAGTGATTTATGGGTTAAAAAATAAAACTGAGTTGAATCGACCTGTCCAGATCATTGTTATTTATTCCTCAGACCTTAATTCAGAAGAAAGACAATTGTGTATGCGTCCCAGCTGGATGAGAAATTTTACAGGATAGTGTGCGGACATCTGCCCATCCTCAGTAAGTTCATTTTTAATTTACATGTCATTGGAATGTTCTAAAAGCCTGTAAGTCATGGGATGACATCTCTTGCGCTCAGGACCTACTCCAGTATATTCATACAAATGCTGCATGTGGGCTACCTATCACTATGTTGTACTAAATTATGAAATATGACCCTGACAAAACTGGACATGACGATTTGGTTGCGTAAGCTTAAATGTAAACTGCTAGTCTAATTGTTAAGTCATTATTTTATTGCTGTTATTTAGACATTTGATTGGAAACTTTTTAACAAGCACAGGAAGAACACCACAATATGGAATAAACATTCATTTTAAGAATGAAGATAGAGAACAAGCAAGAGCGTCGTTTGGCGTTTGGATGCAATACCTTGTTTGTCCTATAGGTGGAGTCTATACAAAATAATACAGAAAAATACAAAGACCACGAAGAAGAAAATGCCACTCATAAGCTAACCGAAGCTAGCATAGGGAACCGGGAAAGATGTTCAAAATAAAGGCCTCATAATATCATGGCCATCGCGACTGTTACATTTGCTTCACATTTCTTTTGACCTTATGATTAGTCGTTCAAATGCATATTATTATCTTGCAAAAGGTATGAAGTCCTAGTAGAAGAATGAATGAATGAATGTCATCATTAAGAAGGACGTCGTACGTTCACCGGGGTTGCGATAGTTTTATTTTGAAAACTCACCGGACGTTACAACGACGCTTTAGTGTTTTTAAACACTGGTTAAAAGGAGGAAGCTCTGAATTTTGACAGGTAACAGCTAAGGTAACTTGAGTAAACTTTGTATTTTAATGGCATTGTCGTGAATGACGATAAATGGGATTAAACTGGTACGTGCATTGCGGACCAGTTTGTTCTCCAGTCGGCGTTGTTACGGTGTGTCAGGAGCAGCAGTCATATGTTAGCTAGCTAGGCTAAGCTAGCCGACAACTGTTTTGAAACGACAACAAGGCTAAACATAACGCCTTAGTTTGCAGAAATAAAATAGCTCAATGCAATGTTTCCGCTTCACTGCAACCCCGTTTTCGTCACTTTTAGCCACCGTCATAATAATATCAGCTGGCACATTTAGCTGCCACTGCTTGGTGTTTTAGCAAAGACAGCTGCAGGTGTTGCTCTGCTTTTCGGCAAAGAGGACTCCAAGCAACACTTGTTCATTCAAATATCAGAAGCTATTTTGGAGTACAAGCCACAATGTACGCAAACACAGGAGATGTTTATGTCAGAGCAGATAAAAAAATGTCATGTAAGTCACAGTATATAATGTAAAAGCTTGTCTATATAACCTAAAAATAAAAAAAAAACCTGCAGAAGTGCTTTATCATTCTAGTTAATTGTCATCTTTTGGTTTATCATATCAAAACATTGGTGTATTCTGTATCAGTGCATCCTTTTTTAACACTTTTACTACCATAGAGTCAAAAATAGAACATCTGTGCAACTATTGTCTACCAGTGTCCAATATAATATAATCAGGATAGTAAATAAGCCATACTAGTTTATATCATATCATGTCCATGGAACTGGATGTTCATTATTGTAACAGAAAGTAGGTATGTATTAATGTACATATTTTTGTGTCCTTTGAAGCCTGTGATGATGAGCGTCCCAGACTACATGCAATGTGCTGAAGACCACCAGACCGTGCTCGTGGTGGTCCAGCCAGTTGGCATCGTGCCCGAGGACCAGTTCTTCAAGATCTACAAGCGCATAGCCAGTGTGAGCCAGGTGAGCATTAGAGACTCCCAGCGCCTCCTCTACATCCGCTACCGCCACCACTACCTCCCCGAAAACAACGAGTGGGGTGACTTCCAGACGCACCGCAAAGTGGTGGGCCTCATCTCCATCACCACCTGCGCCTCGGCCAAGGAGTGGCCTCAGACCGCCGAGCGTTTCCACGGTCAGAAGGAGGTGTACAGTTCCACGCTGTACGACTCACGGTTGCTGGTGTTCGGGCTCCAGGGGGAGATTGCAGAGCAGCAGCGCACAGATGTGGCCTTCTACTCCAGCTTTGAGCAGTGCTCTGATGTCGAGAAGAGAGTGGAGGACTTTGTGGAGTCGATATTTATTGTTCTGGAGTCCAAGCGTCTTGACCGGGCCACAGATAAGTCTGGAGACAAGATAACGTTGCTCTGTGTGCCCTTTGAGAAAAAGGACTTTGTGGGTTTGGACACAGACAGCAGGTGAGTTGTGCTTTCATTATATTCTAGCCAGTGTCTCTTCAACTTATATATAATTTAAGAACTGCTCAAATGTTCATTGTCATCAGTAAATACTGCATCATTGGCAAGCTTGTGTTGAACTGTTTGTTACATGTCAGTCTCACCTGCTCCAAAATTCTCCTCTCAAAAATCTGTCCTTTGATTTTTGCTGCGTTCATTTTTGTTTGTTTACCTTGCTTTATTTGTCTTTCTTCTTTTTTTTTTCTTTCATACTGTCCTGTGAGTTTATTGTTGGGTGTGAAAAGGTGAGACGTTAGACTCATAAGCTTAGGTAACCCACTCTGATCCCATCAGCTTTAGCCCTGCCCCGTAGGACTCTGTGCTGTTGTTCATCTGTTCATGACTCCACATCAACTCATCACTCCTCCGCTCACTTCATTTCATACGCAAACCAATTTAAAATAGCTTGTTTCAAGGCATTGGCCATGGTTTAAATATCAGTAGCATGAATACTATAAGCAAAATAGTTCCACAGCAGTGACACTAACTACGAGGAATTAAATATATACAGTACAAGGCTATCTAGGCCACAACCCACCAAATGATACTGTTTTCATAGTGTAGTTGAAGACTTGAATACTTAAAGTACTACTTTATTACTTGACTTATATTAATAAATGTTATATCAGTAATATTGTGTTTGACACGGACACAGCTGAACAGTGAAGATTTACCTTGATTCACTAGAGCAGCCAGCGCTCACAGAGGTTCACTGATCACGTATTTATAGTCTTATCCATTCATTTACATTAACTACTAAATTTTACACTACTTTGATAGTTTGGAGGGAAGTTAAAGGGCCGTACCTTTATTTATCTCGTGTGTTCTAACCAAGAATCACGTAGAGGTCATGTAGAGTTACAATATTTCTTCCTCCCTGGTGGCCACTGGATTCCCACATAGATCTGTCTGTCTGGATGATTGAACTTTTGATTAGCACTTGAAAGTCATAAAAACAAATGCCTTTTAAGGTAACGGCACTAAATCTTATCTTAATGAAGATTATGGTACTTATATTTGTTTAAAGTTACTGAGAAAGCACTATTGAATTATACTGTTATATCAACCTTTTGGTAACCCTATGTTTATCAGTGTGCGCCAAAATGATCACATATTTGAGTTCAATGCCTTACTGGTGTTGTTTTAATATAAAAATGAACATAGAAATAGCCGTGAAGGAGGGTTTGATGCATTGCTGATTGCATTAATTTTACTTTAATTTTAATTGTACTTAATGAACAGAGTGAGTGTGCATATGCTTGTATTATAATTATTATACCTAGAAAAGCTAGAGAATATAATTGACTATTGCCTGTCATACACAGTGGGTTTCCTAATATTGCAATCAGGAGCTGATTTGGCAAGTGTAACAAATGTTAACAATTCACGCTCCTTATATTTAAGTGCTCAAATGAAGGCATAGAAATTGCTTGTTTTCATCAGAGGTTTCATCTCTCATCCAGAGGGGACATTTAACCTCTTGTGGGGTTGTTAAACGTTCTTGTGAAATGGCTAGTCAGAGTTATTTGATTCCACACATTTACACGCTTCCTTTATGAAAAACCCAGTCTGCTCTGATAGGTCAGCTCCAGGGGAACACAACACATGCTTCTTGTTTGGGTCAAAAGTAGGAAGCTAAATATGTCTGTGGTCCTTGTGAAGAAGAGGGAGAGCTAGACCAGCTGAGTCTAGCCTGTGTAGCCATACTCAATTCTTATCAGAATATGAGTCTGTTAACACAGTTGCAAACAAATTTGAGTCAGTGGCACTCGGATGAGGTGCACAACTAAGTCGCTGTAACTCTCCAAAACAAATGCCTAATAGGTGATGTTTAGTGCAAGACATGCAACACACTATAGAAATACACCAAAACATTACATTTGACTTTCTTGGAGGAATTAAAGAGTGAAAAAGAACCTTTTGCATGAGAGGTGTATTGTTTTCAAGAAATCCAAACAAGTTCTGTTTACTGTTTTAACACATAGGACCCATAGAAGGTAAACTAACGGCAAAGAACCAATGGCAACAAAGGCCGACTGTGGCGTTGCTTCCTTTACAACTGAAAAAAAACAACAAATAAACAGGAAGAACTTTGAGTGCAGGTATATAAACTATTATACAGAACTGGATGATTAGTTCCTTTTTCCACATGGCCTTGTCGTTGTCCAAATATTTGCGTATTAGAATATTCAGACGAGAAGAAGAAGGAAAATTAAAAGAGCCTTCTGTCCATGCCCTCTTGACTTTGTTGTTTGCTGGCATTCATCACTTCTGTTTCCCTTCTCTGGCCTGGTTCGCTAAGCTGAACAGCCAGTCAGAGTGTATGGTGGCTTGCTTTATCACAGCCTGTGGACATGAACTGGGAAACGCATGTTCAGTGTTGTGCAGGTACATCTGCCCTACTAATTCAATTCAGTGCATCATATTCTACCGTTACAAAGCTCAAATGTAAGTTTTTGTTAAGCTTTTCAAACAGGGTGAAATTACAACTGTCTTTTTGTTACTGACATTGTTCTTAGTGGGTGAGCTTGACTCCATGAAATAGTATTGTTTCTGATATTCTTCTTCTCTCTTTTGTAAATGACATGGGCAAAACATTGAAAGCATCTGTCAATCACATCTAGCTACAACCTTTAGCCCTTAACGCCTGAATTGATTTTTCAATTATATAAAGAAATAAATCATTTGTGTTTTTGCTTATCACTCCAACTGGTCCTGCAACAAACTAGTGCTTGCAAAAGGTTCCTAAGAATTTTTTGAATGTGCACAAACCGACATTGGAGCATTACATGCATTATTTTGGCTGCAGTCTGAGCGGCAACAGTGCGTCGTGAATTCGCAACACTAGGCGTTAAGGGGTTAATAAACTTACAGTTAAATGCATACCACTCCAAATCACAGTTATATAACATCTATATCCTTCTATGTTTATTTTATTCAGAGATGTGTAAAAAAAAAAAAAAAGAAGTATGCAAACCTTTTCATATATTTGCAAACAGAGAGGCAATGAAAACGGCAATCTGCAATCTCACTATAATGTCTTTAGAACAGCTATGCAATTTGGCTAGGAAAATAGCCTTGAAGAAAAGCTCTAGTTGAAACCTATTAAATATTCATTTATGAATCATCTGTAATGGGAAACTTAATTGTAGGCTCGCTGGGAGACACATTTTAGAAGTTTTGCTTGATCAGCTGACTACCCAGGTTACAGTAGCAATTAATTACAAGTGTACTGATGAGTACTGTCTCTATTCATCATACAATTAATGGCAAAGTATGTACTGTAGTTCATTCCAGGAAACGTCAGATGAATGCTCAGTAAATTATTGAGTTATACTCTATAGTTAAATCTTTAATGTTGTCATAATTGGAATAATAATCTTTTTAATTTACAGACAAAGTGCTTTTACGTGTCTTAAGCTGCTTCCTGACTCTACAATTCCATTTTTATATTAACTGAATCCAGTGGCCACCATAAGAAGTTCAAAAAAGAAAGCCATGGTAGTGTATTCACAAACTAAATAGCAACATGGTACTAGAATATTTATGTGCTGGTCTACTGAAGGAGGAGCTGATAGTTTGGACTCATTGAACACATCACAGCATATGCTCCTGAAGTTCATCCTGGCTTCAGAAATATATAGTTGGAATTTGACTGGATGACACAGTAGTCACATGGATCTCATATCTTTTACTCACAAGAACTTACAGTATATTACCTTCAGGCTTGACATAGCACTGTACCAGCTCTTAAAAAACACATAAACCTGATTATGGCATCCATGTCTGAAGAGCTAGCTTACTTAATTTGTTATGAACAGCCTTTCATTTTGGTTGTTTTCTGACCTGAACAATTTCATTCATGTTCGAAGTAGCCTACTGAGCATTAGTATGAATTTTTAAACTGCTATAATAGATGCTATGTAGATTTTTATATCCCTGCATCTAGATTATGCAGCTGAGGAAATTTTGTCCACAGCTCATTTTCACCTTTAGTCCCTGATCACCACGTGACCTTCAGGCTTGAATGTCTTGCACAATGGTATTCAAGTGTTTTCCTCAAAATTTCCTTGTCTCCTGGTGAAGCTGCTCCTTCCTGTTATTGTGCTAAACTAAAGGGTCGTAGGACAGCTCGTACTCTCTCCTTGTCTTGTTGCTCCCCTTTGCTTGTGCTCTCCCACCCCATATACCCCTCTGTAGCTGACTGATAAGATTCACCTGAGTCTCCTCTCCTGGGTCCTTCCTCAAGAGACAATAACACAAAGTCAAGGCTGTTTTTAAAAGAAGGAAATTTCCACTACATGAATTGAGAAAAACGAACCAAAGAGCCAAAAACCTGGCTTTTGTTGTTCAAGAATCTGAGCCACTTCATCCATCATGCTGTTGTCTGAAAACTTTTTTCTCCCTCTACCTGCTGCTTCACCTCAGGCATTATAAGAAGCGTTGCCAGGGACGGATGAGGAAGCATGTCGGAGACTTGTGTCTCCAGGCAGGCATGCTGCAGGACGCGCTGGTCCACTACCACATGGCTGTGGAGCTGCTCAGGGGAGTTAATGACTTCCTCTGGCTGGGTGGTAAGTCAGGAGGATGCTTGCCTATTACTCCAATTTGAGACTAAAGTATTGATTTTTTTGTTTTGTTTTATGCACTGTCCTCTACAGACATCAGTGAGTGCAACAGTGGGCAATATTTCTGTTCCATACATCGCAAAAACAAACAGAAATCAGAAATGGGAACCCGTTAAGAAATAAGGACACAATATAGCAGAAAGTATATTTTGTTTTTGCTGTGATTTTGTCCACAGCTGCGTTGGAGGGTTTATGTTCAGCCTCGGTCATATTCCACTACCCTGGAGGCACAGCGGGGAAGACGGCAGGACGCAAACCAAGCATCTCCCAGCCAGCAGACGCAGGGAAACGCCACAGGCCAGGTGAGTACATCACTCCTAGTATCCAGACTGACTCAAACTTCATGACGGTTGTCTGAGTCGTGATTGAATATCTGTGCTGACTAGCAACTCAAACATCGCTAAGCTTTGCTCAGCTAAGCTGCTTCTTTTATGTGCAGAGCACCAGACGTTAGCTTCCTCAACTGCTCCAGCTTGTCTTATTGAATCCGGATGACTGCTATTTTAAAATTAACATCATTTAATCTGTTTGCTGTGTAAGCAATATGCTATTAACATGATGTCGTATTAACATTGTTGTGTTTATCTTCAACTAATTGAATAAAAAAACTAAAAGAATAAAAAATACAACGACCAACCAAACTAACATGCTAAAGTCAGACTAATGATATTATGTCAGGATGATATCAGATAGAAGATAATGGCTAATGATTATGGATAATAATAATGTACAAATCATAGTTATTCATCTATTTTTCAGCTATTGACCACATACAAAAACAACAAATAGAAAAATACATTGAAAGGAGTAAATGTACGATGAAACTTAAGTGTAACGAAATGCACTCACTTGCCAGTTCAGCAGCTCTAAATCCTCCATGACAGGTTTGTGGTGCTGTTAAACTGGATTGAATTAAACAATTAAAGTGTTTCTGTTATTTAACCTTGCCTGCTGGCTAATATGACCTGTCAACACAATAGAAACACACTACAGTTCAATAGTGCTACAAACTACAGCCTCCAGATTTAGTGCATTCTATATTAGATATTATGCTTTTGCATAGAATGGTGACTAAAAAGAAAAAAGAAAAAGTGCAGTTAAAAGTAATGCAGCCATGACATGTCACTAGTCTGTAGTATATACTACAGTATATACAGTTCCAATAATTATTATATACTGTACACCATATGCTGTATAACAGCAAGTAAGTACATTACATGTATGTGAAAAAGAAGCTCTGAACATATAGTTACATAAGTACAAATACAGAAACACAGAGAGCATTGAGTCATAATGGCAGCAGCACTCCCTGCCATTGTACAAGTAAATATTTCTATATTCAATGCTTTCATCACCAGGACCTAATTTGAAATTGTGTTACATTTTTGCTTTATTGTATACTCCAAGCTATACGCTAACAGTTAATCACGCCTCTTGGTTTGCAGTCCATAGCAAAAAGCAGCAGCTGCCACTAGTCAGATAGCTGGGACTAACACTGCTAACATTGCGCCTGGCGTCATGGAGTGAATCTGCATTCTTTCTCTCTGTCTGTAGGGGCTCAGGAGGTTCTCATTGACCCAGGTATGGAATGTCTAACCAACTTAGCTCTTCTAGACAGCAGTCTGCCTGTTTGCTTGTGGTCCCATGTGCTCCGCTTACATGCATTGATGTCACGCTTTTTCCCGCATCATCGCCGTCTTGATTTGTAATCAATTAATGTTTTTTTTCCCCTCCTATTACAGATAGTGTTTTCCTGTGTTGGTTTATTACCGCCATTTTTTTTAATAGATATATTTTCTTGCTCCTGCTCACACCCACACTTTTGTTAGATAACAGACGTTTAAATGGCCTCTCTCAGTTGCTTTGGTTCCTTATTTATTGCAGCATTATATTAAAATACTCACATCTTTTGCTTGATTATAAGAACAAAAACCTTTAACACTATCAGAATCATTTTAAAAGAATCATTTCCTAGAATATTTTTCTCGGTAGTGAAGATTATGTAGCTTATAGTGCGTACTTGAACTTTCAGTGGCTTTATAAATGTTGATTATAAAATCGTCTCTATCATGGGATGAGATAAAAATACATTTCTGTAACTATATGCTGTAAATTTAACAATGTACTTCACCGTCTCAGAAATTTTAGCAGCTCTGCACAATCATTGCCTCTTTGTTATATTTAATGTGCAGTTTAGCTGAGAAATAGCCCAATGAAGCCTGTCATTATTCACAGTGACAGTATCACAGCATTGCTATGGACACAGCCCTGTTTGTAGCAGAGGCACTCAACTGAATTAGTATTCCAATCAGATTTGGGACATTTGAGAGGCGCAGCTCGCAAGTTCTTAACTGTGGACTTTAGCCGTTAACATTAACTTAAATCAGTGACACATCTTAAAGACTCTGGGGACTTTGGATTATTTCTTCTGTCTCTTTTAACTGGATGTGATCATCAGAGCTAGAAAGCAGTACACATTTTTTCACCTTTCTGTTGTTCTTTGCTAAGATTTGTTTACAGTGGTGTTCTATGTGTTCATTTTAAGATTTATTTAAACTCTGTGCTTCATGTACTGAAGTGTACATGTATGTGTTATTTACTTTGTGCGTAAATATGCATGTGGTGGTGGTAGCCACAGAGGTGTCTTTTAAGAGTCAGTGGTGCATTGAAGTTTCCCCTTCTTCCTGTTTTTCACTCCATTCCTTTCCCTTTTGTAGCAGAACACTTTGATGGACGGGCGCCTTCATGTTTTACCTGCATTAATTTGAAACGTTCTTCTTTTGAGTGTAGGTGCCCTCACAGCCAATGGCATCAGTGCAGACACCAGCACAGAGATTGGACGGGCAAAGAACTGTCTGAGTCCCGAGGACATTATCGAGAAATACAAAGAGGCCATCTCCTATTATGGAAAGGTACTGACCAAGAACTACACACTCTCAGTTTTGTTGTTGTCAGATATAAGATACTAATAGTGTCTTCAGATTAATTGTTTAATTTCAACATAATATTTTTTTTTTTGTCTTATTGATATTTTCATAAAAAATCTCATAAAATGATGTCTAACTTTGGGTTCAAACTAATAACAAACTATTAACCATTTCATCAAACAGTTCAGTAGATCATACTTTTTTAATAAATGGCTAGTTTATAAAGTCTATAAACACTTTATTGTAATTTCAAACAATTACTTCACAATTTTATTAAAAAGCTGTAATATAAAATCTGTATTTTATGTCAATATAATTGTCAAAATGAACCTTTGACTGATAAATACCAATGTTATTTATGATTTATAATTTCAGATGAGTTTCAGACAGGAAACAATAGAAGCTAGAAGACTACAAGATAATATTGTAGGTGGTAAACATACCTCATTGTACCCCACTGATTGTAGGCTAAAGACTAAATGAATAGTTACATTGTTAAAATTATTTGCATTATTTAACTTGTTTATGTCATTATTCATTCCACAGAGGGAATAGTCTACAGATTGCAAAATGCTTCTCTTAAACCGTATTGTGACAAAAACTCAAATATGAGACTGACTGTTAAGAAAAGCATCAGTGAATACTAACAAATAACACACGTTTCCTAATCGTGACAGATCTTTTTCCTTTGTGCCAGAGGACACCTTTGTTGTCAGAAACACATGAACACTGAGCCACACACTGTTGCACTGGCTTACACTTTATCCTGATGAAAGCCGTCACCATAGTTTGCTTTGAGCCAGACCCATGTACACTAAACGCTCCTGCTGCCAGTATTAATTGCTAGTGCGTCACATTTGCACTGGAAAATGCCCCCTTTGTTTACCCCCTTTGAGTAATGTTTCATACATAGACACAGTAGGGAAATCAGAAAGTGTTGAGAGACCTTGGTACAAACGTACAGAATATTGCCAGCCTTGTTTTTTTAAAGTCCATTACAAATTCTGCAGATTAGGAGCTGTGACCTTGGAGGCACATATTGTCCTTCAGTTCTTCAGCGATAAGCAACAAGTCCTATCTGGGCTGCAGTAGTCCTCTAAATGTGCTTAACCGTTTTTATCAGGAGTCTGTCCTTTTAATATTAAATAAGAAGAAGTTGAGGTAATGCCTGTCCAGCCAGAGCACGGTGATCACAATCTTGAATTGGATTGTCATAACTGGAATATGGTCCATGTATTAATGTGTCACCCTTCAGTATTTAGATTAATAATCATTTAGTGTTTACCTTTAAGTTGCTTTTAATCAAAACCAGCAATACTTCCATACATGTCTGGGTTGTAATTATTATCCATCCCACCAGAGGGCAGTATTTGATTTGGTTTGACGGCACGCAAAGGTAGCGATAGCACTGTCACAATAATATCAGAGCAGGACATGCTAACTGGTGCTATTTATTACTGCCTGTGACACAGGGACAAGACTTTCCAGAAAACAGGAGCACAACTATAATCAATGGAAATAGAACTTTATTTGTCTGCAGTAACCTTTCAAGACCCCGAATTACCCAGACACAATTGGGTTGTACATCTGTTCATAGCATAATATATTTGTATTCTCTTTTGACCACTGCACTTGTACAAATTCTCAAAGAATAGTATTAAAGTATCCCTACTGCTTGGGGAAAGCTGAATAGGCTCATTATGCTACCTAACTATTCAGAAAAAATCCTGTACTTTATCTTCATTATTATAATTGCCTTTTTGCTCTGACCTCCCACAGCCCTTTTACCTTTAACTAGTTAATTCAGAATTAAATTACATCTCGACACGTAACCATTCAGATATTAATTGAATTTTAATAAGGAGACAATGAGGGTGGAAGTGGAAGGAAGTTGAGGGACGGTGAGATAAAAAAAAAATGAACTTACTTGAACACAGTGTGAAGCCTGAGCAGTAGTAAGCTCAGATTTTCAGGGGCTGGGAATCCCTGAAAGACGAGTGACGGTGGATCCGAGTTATCACACATTTTTTCATTAACGCAGAGCCTGTCCCCCCCTCACCCCATGCCCCTCTTCTTATCTGCCGCAGTACAAGAACGCAGGCGTGATCGAGCTGGAGGCCTGTGTGAAAGCGGTCAGGGTGCTGGCTATTCAGAAGAGGGCCAGGGAGGCTTCAGAGTTCCTGCAGAATGCTGTTTACATTAACCTGGGACAGGTATGCAGTCTGACTGGGGAATGTTTCTCACTGTACTCTACTAGCGCAAGCTTACCAACCGAGTGTAGTGTTTGAGTGCTTTTTTTCTCCGATTTTATCTTATTCTTGAGGTTAAATAATTAGTGCACTAAAGCCAGCTTATCCCTCTGGTTAGGTATCTAGATCAGTCTGGTTTAAGTGTTCTTAATAATCCTTCATAATGCTTAGCAGAATGTCACAACCCCATGCAAGGGCAATTAATTACATAAGGAATGCAAAAGATGCCCTCTCAACATGTCAGACAAATGTGAAATGACTGCTTTGAATAATACATTTTGTCTGATCTGTTTTCTTGGTACCAATCTCCAGTAAAGTAATTGTGCAGAATCCCACCGGTGCATCCAGGTGTTAAACAGAGATTTAAGGTGACATTTTCCAGCCTCAGATAACAGTGATAAGGGCCCTTTTGTATCAAACTATTCTCATGCGTCATTCTGCACAGTGAAGCTCAGACATTCAGGGAGGTCTTGACAAGCAAAACACATTTCAGAGGGTAAGGAGACATTAACGGTGTCTTCTTCATAAATGCAGCTGTCGGAGGAGGAGAAGATCCAGCGCTACAGTATCCTGTCGGAGCTCTACGAACTGATTGGCTTCCATCGCAAGTCCGCTTTTTTCAAGCGTGTCGCAGCCATGCAGTGCGTTGCTCCCACCATCCCGGAGCCCGGCTGGAGGGCCTGCTACAAGCTGCTGCTGGAGACGTTACCTGGATACAGCCTGTCACTCGATCCCAAGGACTTCAGCAAAGGTAGGCCCGGACATCTGGAGGTTGGTAATGTGAAAATCAGTGGTGTGCATATGCTGAATTCTAAATCCCCTCTGATCACTCAATAGTGAGCTGCAAGACAAGTAGTACTTTGGTTTAGTTGGTTTGGATTTTGGCATGAGGAGTGGTCATTAGTTAGGACAGGCATATTAGAGTCAGCCAATCAAAGGTAGAGTGGATTGTGTCATACCGTCACTCGCATAAACTAAGTCCTGTTTTACCTCAAACAATTTTGCAACAAAAGAATATTAATAAATATTCCCAAGGCCAAATAAATGGGAAAGATGAACAGATTAGGATAGGTTAGGAGAATTTTCAATATTTGATATATTTATTTGAAGTATTTCAACTGTCTTTCTAAATGTGAACTAAAATTCACCTTATCTCTGATCTAAACACCGGTCTTGGCATATATTATATCCATGCATGAGGACAAGTAATATCTAAAAGCTTTCTCATTACAACTTATGTTAATTTTATAATATTGGGACACTGATTTGCAACGGACAGGGTAGATAATTTGGGAAAGAATAAAAAAGAAAATAGTGGCCCCAGACTAAAGAATTAATTCTGTCACACTGCATAATTGTGTAGTTGTGCACCAGGCTGATTTTAAAATCTGCACCTAATGTTAATTTCATAATGGTTCTTACAACCTGGAGTCAAACAGCACAATTTAAGTCACAAATAATACTAGCAGCCTTCATTTTTTGTAACAAAGGATGTTTATCCTTTGCTGGAGGGAAGCCTCCAACAATTTCAGACTTAAATTAAGAGTAACTGGAGATAACAGGATCATTATCAAGGTTTTCTCTCCACATTTTCACCTGGGAGTGTGGTGGGTACGATATGAGAATGACACATTGGCTTGTTATTTGCATAGGCATCATCTCTAAACTATCTTACTTAACATTCTATATGCAATATGTTTGTATACAGATCAGCCACAACATTAAAACCCAGACAGGAGAAGTATATAACATTGACCATCTTGCTGGAACATTTATGGACCTGTCATTCATGTGGATGTTACTTAGATGTGTAACAACCAGAGACCAGACCAGACACCCCCACACCGTAGCAATGACACTGGCAATGGGAGCAGCCATCCCCAGCAATTGACCTGGTCTGGCCATTGTCCAAATTCACTAGTTCCCAAACTAGGCCCCTCCCCTCAACCCACAGGACCCAAAGACCCCCCCAAACAACATCCTGTTGCCAGACACCATAGGGCACCCTCAGAAGGACCATGTCCATTCTCTGATGAATCACAATTGTTTTGGAAGCACAAAAGAGACCTACACAATATTAGGAAGGTGGTCATAATGTTATGTCTGATCAGTGTATGTGACAATAACAAATTGTAAAAAATGGCCATCACATTCATCTTTACTTACATTTATCTATTTATCAAGTCAAGTAGTGCTGCTTTTGTGTGAGAGGAAGTCCGTTCTTAAATACTGAATGCAGTAACCTCTTGTCTGATCCAGAATGCATGAGAGACAGCAGTGCAAACATATTTAACAGATTAAGGAAACGAAGAGCACGACATCATTTCACTCCAAGCTTTGCAATGCTCTCAAGAGTTCTCCTTCAGGGTGTTCTGCATTCAAGCCACCACTTTGCTCGAAATGAAACACGGCTGAAATCTGACCTGGACTTTTGTAGATACTTCTTTGAGACCCTAGTGATAAGCCTCTTGGTTCTACAGACTGTTGACCTTCTCTTGACCTTCGCAGACTCTTGTCAGCCACTCAACGACAACATAAAAGACACGGTGTGAACAAAAAAGCTCAGGGATATCTGCATTTTATCTTTAGAACGCTATTCAAGGGATATCGAGAGAGGATATTTTTTTCTGATAAGCTGTTAATCTTTGGCCTTTTATCATTCCTAGATAGTGAATAGAAACAAGATACATATTGTCTGAGGTAAAGCGCCTTTACTCAAACTGGAAGATTCTTATAGATTGTACTGGGGATATGTGAAACTGAAATATGTGATAAACCTGCGTGGCCTCACACATTTTGAGGTTCAATCCGTTAATTAGACAAGATGAACCTGTTGTCTGTAAGTTTTTATAATTCTTTAGAACAGGCATACCTGCTGCTTGGGCTAAATGTTCAATGTCAAATGAATGAAATGAAAAGGGGGGAAAACACACAAGAATTCAACTAGGTATGTACAAATAAGAAAAGGTAGACACTGACATATTTATCACAGTTATATCATTTTCAATCATTTAGCTACAAAAATCAGCGTGTTTACACTGTCTGGCTGGAGTTGGGAGCATTTCAGTGTGGGTTTGTTCAATCCAGTGCCAGACATCCTTTGAGAGGCTGCCCTTGAAGCAACATCACAAGGTTAAGGAAGTCCACGGTATTTGACAGGTTGCATTATGTGCACTGAACAAACCAGGATTTGGAGCACGCCTCACACTAGAGGCAGAATGTAAAGGCACTGTTTACGTCTGTCAGCACACCAACTCTATGGAGTTGTAATACTAAATTGCTGCACTAAACCTTTAACATGGAATCATGTCTGACTGTATCTAAATGGCTATGTCAGTTTTGTCACTCCTGTGTCTTTATGTGGTCCCAGACGGACTCCATGCTGTGGAGACCTGATCTCAGTGAGGGCCAGACCATCTGTTGCAGGAGTATGTGTTATTTTTGGTGCGGCAAAATGAATTTGGAATCTGATGTCTCCATAGTGACATATCTCCATAGCACAATTAACAAGAATACACTCAGAATTTATATGTTTGAAGTCTCTAAAGTGAATTAACAATATAACAATACACTTGTCATCTTTGTAGTCTGGGATAGCAGGGCTCATATTCTGAAAAGAACTGAATAACACGCCATTTGAATTTCGTTAGTGAGCATAAAAATAAATAAAAAAAAATAAAAAAATACTTGTGCCTGCAATGGATATTTCTCCAGCCATCAAAGTCATTTTGTTGTAAACTAATTCTATTAATGGCGCTCAGATAATGTGTAGGACTACACTGCTGTTACTCTTCTGTTCACACAAAACTTACACAAATGATTTCATTACCCCTGCATGTCTTTGCTGGAGCATAATTGGTTCCCATCAGAGAGACTCCAGACCGGTTTTGAACCACAAGCATTTTGTGGGCGGTGGAAGTTGGTTTGGCTTCCAAGTTAGTAATTACAAACAGGAGCCTTCCTTCACATGAAAGTTTCATAGTTGTTTGGGAGTTAGGCCTAAAATCTGATAGAATAAAAGGAATCATTGAAAAGTAAAATTGCTAATGTCCCTACTTTATTATTGTAATGTTATAACAAAGTCCTTCTAAGGCAAGTCGCGTCACTCGGCCGCCATCTTGAATCGACTTTCGGGCATCTATTTAGCCTTAACAAGACCAGACCCTCTCTAAATGAATGGGGAGAACGCGATATTCCCAGTTTCTGAGGTCGTAGGGACATAAAAATCACATGTTTGAAAGCACGATGAAAATCGGACTAAAATCGCTGACATGGTTTTGTGGATTTGTTTCAAATTAACGTTTTAAAAGCCCTTTTTCTTGCAGGTTATCTTGGACTGCGCATGCACGATGCTTTACGACACAGTTCTCTTTTACGGCAAACATCACCGACTCTGCCGGCACTGATGACCCGTCATAAAACAAAAACTAAATTGTACAACGATGGGGTACCAAAGTTGTAGTACAGTTAAATACTTACAATTCTTCGTTGGCTGTCGATGTCGTTTTCAGTCAATGTTGCTTGTGTTGCTCCAGGTAGAAAATAACATCCAAGTGTCGCAAAAAAGCGTGACCGCGTAAACCAGCAAAATGATTGGAGCAACGGCGCCGGAAGAGGCGGTGCATATGCGAAGACCAGCCATCTTGGCGTTACGAAGTTCCCCCATTCATTTCAATGGGCGATTTTTTAAGTGTTGTGTCTCTTCATATAAGTGTCTCTGGTTATAATCTCTGTAAACTTTAACTGGGAGTCCAATTAAACCATTTCAGCGATATTATAAAGTGAGAAACACCCACTCTCTCATACCTTGGTCACATCCATTGGGGTTCCATTGTATTATAGAGAATTACATACTGTACTGCATTCAAAGACAGTGTGACTTCTCAGTAACTGAAGATACTGTTGCGTGTTCTCTCCGTACTGATACATCATTTGTACCACTCTATTTCCAACTGAGATATGAACTCTGAATTCCCAAAGGACTGATAGGAAAGTCATTTGGCAGAAGGGATCAGGTGGGAGTTTATCAGGCAATAAGCTGGAGACGCAAGTTCACGACAGAGAGAAAATGGGGATCAATGGTGCATTCCAATAAGGCTTCTGTGTGTGAGATATAGTGGAGCAAATGGCTTTTTAAGTGGTTCACAGGCCCTCTTTCACCACTTCTACTACTAGAAATGGGTGCATTGTCACTTTTTGTCTGTGTTCTTCCTCTTGCATAGACCTCTGTTCCCACATTTGTCACTCTTTCTCTGGAATTTAGGGAGTGTTCTGTTTTTTTTTGTAATAATTTAGATGTTATTATGTGGGAGAGTAATGGTATATGTGGCACCTTGCACAGTGATTAAAAAGAGGATTCAGTGCCTTTTGAGTCAGGTTTTGCATGACTGTGCAACTGCTTGGCCATGGCACCACACTCATTATCTTGGTGGTGTGTTAATTGGATTGCCAGACACCTCCAGTTTGAGTCTGAAAATACCACAAATTAAGTCATTTTTTGTGTGCGAGCGAGAGATACATCCTCAGAAAATCCAAAGTGTCCCTTGGATTACTGTCCTCCAGATAAGCTCTGGTTTTGGCAGACAGGTGGAAGTCAGCTATTCTTAGACTGCTTAGTGGGTGCAGTTTCACGACAGGGAGAAAGGAAAAAAAAAGCTTAGGAAGGAATTGCATTTGCAGTTTGCTCAGATGGCAAAATAAGTCAGGATGCATAATAAACTTGGTAGAGAAATGCTGATAACGGAAAGCATGACACAGACATGATTTGATGTTATTGGAAGTGTTATTTAAGCTGAGGAAACATCTGAGTGTTTACCAAATATCCTTCTCCCCTCCCTCTACCCCCCCCGCGGCATCCCGAGCACATCTTTCCTCTAGTTTTTTTTTTTTTTTCCCACTCAGTGAGTCAACAGTCGACAGCTGGGAGTGGAGTGGGACATCTCGTAGGGGGCTGAGGGCCTTATGTAACTGTTGTTGTCAGGCTAGAACACTATTAAGATGTCTTGTGGAGCTCTGCAGAACAAACAGCGGCCTCTAAGTTAGCACCACACTGGAGGCCATGTGATAGTCCACGGTGGGGATACTTCCATTTTTGTCAGACGGATTCAATGCAAACCCTTGAGTTTAATCTAATTATGTGTGGCTTTCTTTTTGTGTGCAAAGCTTTTAAAGCATGCCAAATGCAGGCTTATGACGAGCTCTCACACACTTGTTGCTGTATCCTGCATTTGATGGTAATTACGGTATACACAATCAGCCACAACATTATAACCACCTTCCTAATATCGTGTAGGTCTCCCCTGTACCTACAAAACAGTTGTGAGTCATCAGTGGGGGTGGGGCTGCCTGGTTTGGTTTGGTCTGGTCTAGGTTGGTGGTACATGTCTAAGTAAGCACCAAAAGTTTCCCAGCAGAACATTGTATTGTCACAAGATGGTCAATGTCATTTGCTTCTTCTGACAGGGGTTTTAATGCTGTGGCTGATCGGTTTAGAAAACATAATGCATATAAAATGTAAGGAAGACAGTTTAGAGATGATGCCTATGCAAATAACAAACCAATGTGTCATTCTCATATCGTACCCACCACACTCCCATGTGAAAATGTGGAGAGAAAACCTTGATAATGATCCTGTTATCTCCAGTTACTCTTAATTTAAGTCTGAAATTGTTGGAGGCTGCCCTCCAGCAAAGGATAAACATCCTTTGTTACAAAAAGTGAAGGCTGCTCTTGCATTTTTTTTGTGGTTTGTTTTGTTTTTTCCGTTTTTTGAGTTGTTCGTAAGCCGTTTTTGTGTGGAGGCTGCCATCAAGGAGTGTGCTATGGGGTAGGGGTGACTACTCATATGTTGTCTTTTATGAAAGACATGTCTATTTATGAAATGTATTGGTTACTTCTCGATAGATGGCCAGCAATAAACTGAAAGAGATAAGTTTGGGATGTGATTACATGTAAAATGTCTTAAGATCAGGATAGACTTGTAAATTTGATAACTGTCAAAATTCTCTTATGGCCATTGCTTGCTCTCTGTCAAACAATATTTTACACCTTTTTATTTCTCATGATGGGAATAGTAGGTGATGTAGAAACATAGAGTTTGAAGTGACTTCCAGAATATTGTCCTACATATAGCACTGATGACAATGTACTGACTTGAACTTGACCTGACTTGCCGTAGCTGTTTAACGTTAGATGTCAGCAATGAGCTTTGCCAACTCTGTGAGCATGTTTTTTCTCATCTCTCTCCCAGGTACCCACAGAGGCTGGGCTGCTGTACAGATGCGCCTCCTGCATGAACTGGTGTACGCTTCCCGTCGCATGGGCAACCCAGCCCTGTCTGTGCGCCACCTGTCCTTCCTGTTGCAGACCATGCTGGATTTCCTGTCTGATCAAGGTCAGCTCACAATAGACGCTCAGACAGAAACTCAGAAAGTATTACACTTTTATTGCAGAATTGAAACCCTCTGAGGTGCTTCCAGCATCATACCCAGGATTCAAAAAAAAAAAAATCTAGAAACAGCCAACCTGTCCCTTGTTGATTGCTGCATTATAACAGTGCGTTTAATACTATGCGATGCACAACAAAGCCAGCTTTTTCTTGGCGGGAGCGCAATATTGTGCTCTGACCAGAAATCCTGTGCAGCCAGGAGATAGGGTTTTTACTGAAGCAGAGTGAGCCAGACGGTCCACTGGCCACACAATAGAGGCCAGAGTAATCTCAGTTGGCTACTGAGCATGAGAATTGAGGAAGCGACGAGGGAGGAACACGATGAAGCAAGCTTACATTATAAAATATTAAACATAAGCAAAGGGACTCTTCCATCTAGGTTATTGCTAATATAAGCTATCTTAGAAACAACTCTCCTGGAAAAATACCTACTTACCTGCTACTTTACACACATCGGGGAGCAGACATGCTATGCTAGTCGAGTTGTTTCTCCCTGAAGGAACTGACCTTGTAAGCTGACTTCCTGCTTGAGGTTTTTGCAAAAAGAAATTATCATATCAGATTTACTGTGTAAAAGTTTGGGTGACCTTCTTTGATCAGCTCTTCTCCCATCTACAGTGTGATATTAAAAATGTCAAAGAGGTTATTGTAGGTTGCTGTTGAGGAATAAGTTCTTTTAATTTCAGGTTTGTATGTGTTCATGCAAACCACAGAATTGAGTTGGATTGACTTTATTTTAAAACTGCCACAATTAACAGCGGTCTCTCTGTAAATTGGATTTTTGTCATCATTATACTCACTGAACTATTTTTTTAGATATAGGGCTCTGTGGTATATTGAAATAATATGATACTTTGGTGAACAAAAAACACTCGCAGTTTGGAATTGTCAGTCATGACAGTAATGTTTGCCAGACATACCTAGATACCTGTAGCAGCTGATGGATGACCGAACAAGACAAAAGAAAAGCTGTAGGCACATGGAAAAAGGTTTAGTTTTGCAAAGTCAGTCAATTAATTTATTTGTGTAGCGTCAAAAACAATATAGACTCTCTCGAGACGCTTTACAGAAACCTGTGGCCAAGAACCACAGAGCAAGCACCCACTTGAAGGTGGTAAGAAAACTAGCACTGCACTAGAAAACCTGGCCCAGCACCTGAGATAAAAGCAGGCACTGGAGTGTGTCTACAGTCCCAGGATCTAAAAATCAGTGTCCTTTTATCAGGAAAGACAAACATCCTGGTACATCCTGGACAAGTATGCTGAAAATAAAAGATGTCAAGTATGAAGCAGACGGCTGCATATTATTCAGTGTGTCGCTGCCCTGTTTGCTGCTGTTTTAATATTATTGCACAGCTGCTCCTTAACAATGTGGACACTATATAGAAGGATAAAAGCATTTGAAAACAAACTGTTTAGAAGAAGGGTTATTGCCTCATCATCCACTTAGTTTATTCTGAGGTACAGAGCCTGGGCTGTGTACAAACACCACACTTTTTTTTTCAGACAGAGAGCAAATGAGCACATATTCACAGAATTCTAATAAAAAATACTGGCTTAGAATGGTTGACTCCATCTTTTGAGCTCTAGATAAACAGTTATATCACATGTTAGAGTTGGTTTTGGCTTGCACGGAATCTGCTGTTCGCCATCCTTTCCTGTTTTAATGTCACAAGCCACATCTCTAAATTGATTTTCTAAGAATTCTTTAGAAAGAAACATACTTATTTCTCACGTATAACCGTTTAAACTTTGAGTCATGCCAGTTCAGTCATGAAAAGATGGCCAGGTTGAGTAATTATGGCTGATCGGAGAGAAAGGCGTTAGTGATTGCAGGTCATATGATAAAGCAGAGTGAGATTAAATAAACTACACTAATGAGAGTGAATTAAAGGTAATATGATCAGCTGAAGTCTCAGCGGTGTCGTTGTAAAATTGTCATTCTCATTAGCCCTTAATAAAAGTCACCCCTTATGCTTACGGAGAGGCAAAGTCCCTTAAGTCTGGTACACACTGTTGGATGTTAAATTCCTAATAAGTTAGACATATTTGTAATTTTAAAAGTGGCATGGTGGTTAGCGCTGATGCCTTACAGCGAAAAGGTTCCTGGGTTGAATCCATTGGCTGACAAACATTTTATGTGTAAAGCATGGGTACATGTACAAAAAAACATTTGCTTATCCACTCTTGAAGTGAAAATTTCTATTTACGTGAGAAAAAATCTAATTTGCAGATGTGTACATGAAAAAATACATGCACTTGTGGTAAAGTCTAAGTATTTGTCTAGGTTTTATTGTTTCTGGACTACCCCTAAAGTGATTGTCCTCTTTAGTATGTAGAGTTGTACACCTGAAGCTGAATGAAAAGATCCCAGATCCCCTTTAGTTCAGGGCTCTTGTCTCTGAAGATGTTAAGGGTTATAGTGTAATTCCCCCCACTAATTTGTAGTCTCGATGCATCTTTTTCAGCAAATACCTCATACTCCTTAAAGTAAATCGGAGTAGACCATTTAAAACCACAGGAGAAGATCCCTGCCGAGCTTTTTGAAAGTAGTATCACTTTGTCATCTTCAAACTCACAATGTGTTACTCCCCCTTGATCATACGTTTAAATTTGGACGTTGCTTTACCATTAAATGCTTTATCTTACTTGATGTCACCTTTTACCCAGCTGGCTGCCAGATTAACCACTGTGCGATAATTGCATTGTGACTGCTGGGCATCTCAGGTGTTGTTTGGTTTATTACATCTTTAGCTCCCAGCTCTTGGGAATACACGGGACTGAAACAGATCAACAGAAACCGTATTCCCATTATGATTAGATGGTGGTAAATGATCAAGAGCTAACAATTATTTAGCATTTTGATTAAAAAAAAAAAAAAATCAAACAACCCACATCAATGATGCATTTAGTTTGCAGATCACTTCTCTGTGTTGTAAATTGCTGGAGGTTGCAGACTTGCAGTGCAAATCCCAAGGACAGATGACGTAAACCTTTTCACACCAGACGTTCTGACTTGTCATCGGTGTATTAATGATGGCTGCGTTCCATTAAGTGTTCTCGTAAGCAGTAACATTGAGTCTGCATGCACATAGAAAAATGCAGTTATCAATAATACATCTGATCTGTGCTTACCCTGAAGGGGTTCTTCAAAATCTTTGCTGTGGTAGTCGGTCTATCAAAAAGTTAGAACTTTATTTATACAGCAGTTTTTACAGCAGAATATCTCACAAAATTAGTAATTTTTCCTTTTCTCGCCAAGGTTTTACATGCAAATGTATTCATCATTGATTTTGTGTTTGAAATTACTAATTATAAAAAGGTAAGAAGGTAAAAAGCCATATCCAAAGGAATCTCAGTTCAGTAAGTGGTTCATCAGTGTGGTGAGAAGTCATTATGTGTTCATTCTACAAAATAAATTTGTTCAAAAGCAGCCCAGACCACCTCCAAATGTGCTCCGAGTAGTCGAATCTCAAATGCATCCTCGATGTGTCTTTTGGGTGTGCTCACTCCTGTACATAAAGCAGGCCAGACTAGCCACCAGTCTAGTCCTTTCCTAAGTTACTTTGATAAGCTGTTGATACGTGTTGGAGCCCCCAACAGCAAAAGCCCCTTTTCCTTTTCTAAACGATCTCAAGCAAAATATGAATAGAAATTCATTTGTGGCCTGCAAGCAGACAAATGCATGCAGTTTGAAAGACACATGCTTTTACCTAGTCTCCAAGTCTGACTAAAGTACGCTATCGGGTTGCATTATGGAAATTGTAGATCTCAGCCTCTGCTGTAATGACTGCTTGTGTATCCTTCAGATTTATAGAGACCTAGTGAAGTATCAGATTGCAGACATATACCGATCAGAACAGTAAATAATCGCAGTTGCTGTAGGTTTGTAGTGCACTGATCTTCTGTGACTGCTCTTAAAACAATTATGGTGGATTAGCTTTTACCAAAACATCAGCACCTGCTTTTGGTGCTATATGCCATGTTCTTAACTGCCCAATGAGCAGTGTTAAGCCAGCGTGGTATAGAAGTGCATGCACAGTTTTCACCAGGATAGAGACAGAGATATGCTTACTGTTGAAATGAAGGACAAGAAGATTAACATCACAGTTCTACTTGCTCAGTCTCTGATCTGCATGGACAGCCTTTTGTTTTGATGGTTTGTGCTTTGCTTAAACTTTTTTACTTTTTGCTGCCGGCCTTTGCCTTCTGTACTAGACAGAATATTCTAAATTATTCATAAAGTTGTTGACACGGCCGTCGTCGTTTCACAGTATAATTTGATAAGTCTGCCACTGTAAATTATTCCATTTCCCAAGCTGTCTTTAAGGCTATTTGAAGCTTCCTGGTGGCGTCCATAACATGGTACCTAAGAATGATATGTCTCAATGTCACAGTAATCTCTGGGGGGTAACTTGCTGTACTGCTGACATGAATATATGTAAATATCTATTAGAAATAGTAACAATTTTACTTTAGGACCATGACATCAGGCATTACTGGCTGATTTTGTACTTTCTCATCACTCTGTTGTTCAGGTGATTTTTCCTTTTATGAAACATCTAATGTTCAGATGGCTTTTTGAAGACATATCTGTCTCCAAAACCCTTAGAGACAGAAATACTTGACTATTTCAGTCTGATTCAATGGCAGTTAGATCAGTCACTCTATAATTAGAGGGAATATTGCGTAATGTTTCCCAAGCTTTGAGTAAGGTTTTAAACTAGTGAAATTGTGTCGTTTTGTTAATTTTCATACATGACCGTCTCTTGTGTCCCCTGGGGTCTGGGGATTTTTCATTCTGTAGTACGCCTCACATAGCTCTGTATTAGCATTTTTATGAAGTCATAAATAAGAATTTCTGTGATCTAGTGCAATCGCAGTCTTGGTATGGTTTGGATTGTGAACCGGCTTGGAAGTAATTTATTAAAGAAATACCTGTAAGGGCATCTCCATACGAATCCTGTGCTACAGTAGCAACTATTAACGTTTTGTGTCGAATATAATGTGACCTATCCAGTATGTGTGCATCATTTCAGGGTTCCCACTCTGTTTCTCAAAATTTATTTCCCACTTTTAACTTTTCAGTCTCTATGCACCTGACATTTTCATTTGATGGTCTCCCATCAGAGCTGTGTAGCCTTGACCCTGAAGACCAATAATCCGGATGCTGGTATTGGTGCTTCTGGATTTGCCCCCTCTTGTTGTTTCTGTTTGAACTTGAGGATGAAAGGATGAGAATTTATTCCCGATAGGAATAAATTGAGTGGGATTCTCATGAACTGAGGCTGTAGTCCTGACTGCAGTGGCGCAGGTTTGATTTTAGCCTTCGTCCCTTCTTCCCTGTCATCCATTCTTTCTCTTCCCATCACCTCCTGTCTCCCTTCACTACCACCTATTATATAAAGGAATAAAACGACTAAAACACTGTGGCACACAACTGAAGGATTAATGGCTGTTACTCAAGAATTGATTCGTTAATTCTGACAAATTGTGAATCAATTCGTGAACAATGAACGTCCAATATCAAAATTGTCAAAAGTCAACTTCACTGTGGCTTCATAATGCTCTGGATTGCTTGAAAGTCTGCACTAAATATATTATGCTCTATGAGTCTGGACAGACATATAATCTGCAACTTGACTGGTTGGTGGACTATTAGAATAACTTTACATACACTTAAACTAATTAATGGTTATCTAAAGCCCTTAACTTAATAAACTAGCCCTTTGGCATTATTCATTTTCTGCCCTTTCCTCCTCCCTGCACAGCTGGTATCAAGAGACACACTGCTCTGCAGCTCTTTACGCATTATTGAACGCAATTATGGGCTGAAATTCCATTATCGGAACAATAACAATAATATAATTGTCTTGCTTAGCAGCCAGTAATCCTCTACCTACTATTTCTGATAAAGTGCCCATTTTTTATGTTCCTCACACTGAGTTGCCACTCCAATTAGCTGTGTTAGTGACTTTAGGTCATTAGCCAAGACCACAATGAGAGTGGCAGTCACATGGCCGTGCGCAAACCCTGCCAAACTGCCGATTTCTAAATAAAACTTGAGCAACAATGCCTTATAGTAAACCTCAGAGAAGAGACACATCAAGGGAAGTGAAACACAGCATGTCTGGAAGACTGTGGTTAGGCCACGTCATCTAAAAGTGAATCAATACATTGTTTGCCCTTCAGAGATTGCCCCTCATACCACCCCGCCTCATATTATATTCCTTTTCATGGCGCCAGAGCTTTCAAAGCGGTTTCAAAACCAACTCAGCTGACACCTGCTGCTTTAGGAAGTATGTTAAATCTATCCTGACAAATTGGGAGGCGTTAATAAGGCTCGGTACAAAAGACACTGTCAGAATACCTGAGGCCTTTCATTACTGTCTCACTAATTTGTATGAGCATTATTTCACTCTTTATTTAGAAAGGAACAATCAGTCAAGCAGTTGAAAGTGCAGCGTTAATGATGTGGTTGCCAGGAAGGAAGAGCGGCAAACAAACTAGTTAGATAAAAGCCGATTCAAGAGGCGCAAATTTCCAAAGTGCTTTGTGTCTAGTCCTCTGTCACACAACAAGGTGATGGGAGCTCCGCTGTCAGAGCGGAAGATTCAGAGCAAACTTTTACCCACGCCTGCTCCTCCAGACACTCGGGGACGAGATCCTTTTGTTTGTGAAGTGTTTAGACTTGCACCTTTTTATTAAGTGTAAAAATGTTTCTTTGCTTATCTGGACAGTGTGTTCCAGCTGTCAGGCTAATAACGTGCTGTTTTGTGTTTGTCTGGACAGGAAACAGGGTGAAAATAAATAGAGAAATAAATAGTTATTCTCCTTGTTTAACCCCAGTGGATATCATTATGTAAGGACCCTGAAACGCCGGCTTGACCTCGAAGAACCAGCATGAGAAAAAGGCAACCACACAAATATTTTTCTCTTCTTGAAACTTTCAAAAGAAACAGCACTCTACCACTTGTATTCTTGCTGTGAACAACTTGACACCAACCAGTTTAATATTTAGTGGAAGTGTTCAGGATAATTTTGCCTTGTTGTGGCGTTGTTAGTGTTGGAAAATGTGGCAGTAAAATGTTAAAGAGAGTGGTATGTGTGTCAGATATGAGCCTGGAAATAGAGACAGGAAGGGACAACTAATGCCAGTGGTGCCAGATATGATGCTGGATATGATGGCAAGCTAAATCCCTGAAGATGACTGAAAACTTCTGTTGATTTAATCTTACATGGTTGGCTCATCCAATGCATAGATAGATTTTATTTACCCTTCTCAACTAAGAATGTGTAGTTTTGTAATCCATATTTTTTTTAAATTAAGTAAGATGAATTTCTATTCATTCCTGCAAACTATATTTGCGTCAGGCCTGTTTCCAGCTGCATCACATGGCCATTTTCAGTGAAAATGTGATGATGAACCAAGCCACGCGGAGCAAAAAATAGCACATCGTCGGTGAAGTGGAGCATTTAGCAGATGAGGGGTCTAATAATACACCAGGGACTTGAAGTGGATGCTGCTGTTTTAAACGTGTAATATATCCCCTGCTTCACAAGGTGATAAGATGTCAGCATGGTTTAGAGCTTGCAGCACTAAATATGCAGATTAACCTGAAAAGAGCCCTCATAACAGAACATTAACCATGACTAAAAATGGTCATGATCAGTTATGATTGACAGTTTCTGTCTGTCTTTCTATTTCAGGAGAATGTAGATTTTTACAGGACTCTGGATGTGAGATCTCAAGAAACTAACCCTAACCTGAAATGCTCGAATAAATTCAAGTCCACTAGGCCTCAGTACTCTTTGCAATGTCTCTCACATAGGTGAAAACTGTACTCCTAATCCCTGATATAAAGTGATTGTACTTCAAAAAGTCTATGAACCTTTCCCATGGGTGTGTGTTGCTATCGTGCCTAACTGAGAAAGCTTTTCTCAAGTTCTTGCAAATGTCTGTTCAATGTCTCTGGAGATTTGATTTTAGCCATGACTTGCCTCTTAATGTGGGTTCTAATCCATGGGCCGACTGAGCCTTTCTGTGTGGAGTTTGCATGTTCTCCCTGTGTCTGCGTGGGTTCTCTCTGGGTACTCCCGCATCTTCCCGCTGTCCAAAGACATGCTCATTAGGTTCATTGGTGATTCTAAATTGGCCGTCGGTGTGCATGTGAGTGTGAATGGTTGTCTGTCTCTCTGTGTTAGCCCCGTGATAGACTGGAGACCTGTCCAGGGTGTAACTCGCCCCTCACCCAATGACATAGCTTCAGCCGTGCCCCACCCAGAGGACAAGCAGTGAAATTTATATTTTTATTTACCATAGCTTTTTGGGGGTCCATGTAGGATATATTAATTGTAATTAGAGTAATGTTACTCTTTTTTTTGTACTCTGTGTCTGCACAGAATCACCATTAAACAGTGATTCAGTGAGCACACATACTGCCTATGCCTCTGGTCCTGGTGTAGCCCCGAAACACACGACTGCTGTAAACACTTAGACATAGCAAACAATAAATCACAAAGGTTTTGAGCCAGCAGCACAACTGAGCTGTAGCTCCCTTTTTTCTTTCACTTTGTGTCTGATTGTGTCTGATTGTTTTTTTCCCCCCACCTTTTTCTGATTCCATCCATCCGTTCCTTAACTCTATCTCATCTTTCCTGTCTTCACTTTGGTCTACAGGATGTGGCTTTCCTCTTTAGTAATGAGGTCATAATTTGCACACACGCTAAGCTATTTACTCAGGCACTTCTAATGTTTTTCCTGTAGGCTGGAGGTATTGACAATGGATTCATCATTGGACTCATGTATACTGTATACATTGGACAACTGCTTGTTACAAACATTTTTTGCAATAAGGAAAACTAATATAGTTTATTTTCCAGCGTTTCTTCAGATAAACTGTAAGCACTTCCTATTGAGTGGGCTATTAAGTGAAGAAACATTATGCATTTCTCCTTAGGACAAGAAGCCCGCTGTCATACGAGATAATTTACCCGTACAGAGGGTTATAGATCTATATAAAGTCTTCGCAAGAAAATGTCCCTCTTCACTTATGGACACTCTCGAAACCTGCAGCGGCAAAGCAAATTCTATGGCTGGGTGAACAGTAATGTTCTCTCAAACGGTATTGATGATTCAATAAAACGTAGAATTTTACTTGAAGGCTAGGGCTCTTATTTCTGAGAGAGAGAGAGGGAGAGAGAGAGAGAGATCATTAAAGTCTGGTTAATTTATATCACACACAAAGATGAATCTTCTGCAGTGGTGATGGTACTTAGATTATCCGAGTGTTGTGTTGGGAACCGTAAAGGCAGTTGTTTTTATGGCGTAATTGTTGCTCAGCTAGTTATGTGTATAGATTCCTATTCCTTATGTGCTCATGATCATTGATTTTCCTGCTGTTATATCCTCTTACATTTACAGAGAAGAAAGAGGTAACGCAGAGTCTGGAGAACTACACCTCCAAGTGTCCAGGTGGAATGGAGGTCATCACCCTTCCTGACGGCCTGAAGCTGCCCCCGGTGCCCTTTTCCAAGCTCCCCATTGTCCGGTAAGACAGGAGTGTGAGCTATTGAGTAATTATGCTATTAACACATGATGTTTTTGTAGCTGTTGCTGATGAACAACTGAACCTTGAAAAGTGGAAATGGTAAGAATTTGTGTTCAGACCTGGTATTACCTTTTACGCCAAATGATGGAATCACAAATGTATAGCTACCTAACAGGTGTGAACGACTGCATTCTTTTAGTAGTGAAGCACCCAATGCTTCCTGGGTAACATTAACGAACGCCGACTTAACTTACATTATCCTGCGTTAGCTGACTGTGCCTCATACATTCAGGAAAAAAACACCCAAGTGCAATTATGGAGCAGTTTAGTCTTTTCATTAGCAGAGTGCCTTTTAATATCCATTGCCATTGTATAGTAGCAGTTAACTTACTAATTAGGGAATAAATCCAAACAAGAATTTACAAATGAAATTCTTAACTACAAGTACGCTGTGAACAGAAAAAAAAAATGCATCGATGTGCATCTAATAAGACGTGTTCACACTGAATTATGCTCAGTAGATATATCTATAGATGCTTCCAAGGTTTGAGTTATACTCTGACCTTTGTGTTGGTCTTTAAAATAACTAACACCAGCGTGGCCCGTAAGACCCACAGTTTCTACCATATTACCATGTCCTTGCATGCACCCAACAACAGCTGTTCATTATTCTGAAACAGCAGTTGTTTGCATCTAGTGAGTCACAAATAATGTTGCCTACGTGTCACTTGCAAATAGGTCAGTGTGGAGACGCTGGTCACTCGTTCTTGGATCGCTCTGGATGTACGTTAATACCAGGTCTGAACACGGCCTTACCTTTAGCTGCTGCAAAATTTTAAATTAAATGTATGTTACTGTTGAACCGTAAACAGCTGTTGAAATTTAAACTCTCTCTCTCTGTATGTAGCGAATTGCTTGCATTGGATGCTGTCATATATAAGCGCAGCACTGACACATTAGCAGTATAGTTCAGTTAAGAAGATCTTGTGTTGACATTCTTTATTGGAACGTGTAAGCTTTATCACCAAAAGCTGTTCGTACCTCTTACCTCTAATGAAACAGTTTGTTTGTGGTAATTAATATAACGTCCGTGTTTGTGAGCCAGTACTTTGGATGGCAAACAAATGAAGTCAACACAATAGACTGAGGCGGCTGATACTATCATTATTTGTTTTCGGTGTGAAATCACACACGGGGTAGCTGCGAATGGCTTTTTCAAATTATGCTGTTTAACACCGTAAAAAACACGCCGATCTCACCAGAAAAGTTGCAGGAGTGGTTGAGTTTTTAAGACACTGGTACGAAAAGGTGCTATATTATGTTGGCTGCCACCTTCATTCAGATTAGCAAGTGGACCTGACTCCATGGTTGTCAAGAAAATGTGACAGTACACTCACTTGCCAGTTTATTAAGTACACTAGTGAAAACAAATACATTACGAAGCCGTGCACTAAATTCCCCTTCATGCCATTATTCAATGTTCAGTCCATTTTGAAACATCATCAGAAAGGTGTCAGTAAATTAACTGAATGACCATTTTTGAGGAAGTAGTTTGTGGTGCTGTTAAACTAGATTGAATTAATCATAAGAGTTTCTGTTATTTAGCTTAGCCCACTGCCTAAAATTGGTGTAATTAAAATAACAGAAACCCAATACCATACAAAAGTACTATCCAGTCCAGTCTCCAGAATGAAAACACAGTTGAATCAACAGAGACATACAGTTATTTGAATCAAATGCTGAATACAATAACCTTTGTGAAGCTTTGTGCATAGTTAGTGCAGGATTAGTGTATGAACTGTCTAGTGAGTGTGTTGATGGAGCACCCTCTCACTCTGCTGAAATCCTAGCTATTCCAAAAATAAGGAGGGGGTGTTGGGGGCATTTAATACCTAGACACAAAGCTAGAACTTAAGGATGGAAGTAGCTTTGTTTTTGTACCAGGTGGCAATAAACATGTTTAATTTTCTTGTAAAGTTGGGCATTTTAACGTTTGTGTCTGTAAGGATGGATTTCTTTTCCAGCAAGCCTTGAGTGGCTAGTTAAACAGCCGCAGTTTTTTTTCACTTCTGTGCTAGCTTCATCTTTTAAACCCCGGCCCACATCCTTCTTCCGAAAACTCTGCTCTACTATTGTGCATTTGTGTTGTGGACTTTGCAAACTTTGAAGTCCACAAGGTGTGGGGCAGAAAAAATGTTGCGTCAGATTTCTTTGAAGTCCTAGTAGAGAACCTTTTGAGTGTAAAATTAATGAGATAAATAAGTTATTTTGCATATACTGCAGTAACAGCTTGGTGTGGTGTGGAGTGCTGCAGAGCTGGAAACAAACCAAAAGAAACCACATATAGCCAGTGAAGCAGTTTAAATTCAACCTTTTCCTTAAGTTCTCATTAACTCTTTGGTCATAGCTGTTGTTAGTGGCAAAACATAAAGCCTTTTATTATATCGTGAAGTGTTTGGCATACTAGGCAACATTAACTTTCTGATGTGCAGGAGTCTTTATCTACTAGAAAGCAGGGGAATGAATTATTAGGCCTCTGCTCTCTGAAAGTGTGGAGCACACACTTTCTCGAAGTGCCTGTACTTTTGTTCTTTATTGGTCTTGCTGAACTTGTAACCTTTAACAAATAGCAGTATCATAAATCTCTTGCTATGTAGCGTCATAATTATGACTATTCATCACAAACACGTGGATTGAACTACATAAACCGTTGTAACTAACTCACTTTGTAGAGTATTTCACGGCTGTTATGAAATGAGTTTGCGGTGTCTACTTTTGTGAGCTGTCAAAGACTTGTGAAAAACGACATGACATTGTTTTTATAATTCCCAAACGTAGATCTGTGAAGCTCCTGAATCTGCCTGTCAGCCTGCGGCCCCACAAAGTGAAAGGCCTGCTGGGACAGAATATGTCGACTGCCAGCCCCTTCATCTACTCGCCAATCATCATGCATAACAGAGGAGAGGAGCGCTGTAAGAAAATTGGTAAGTCAAATGTCTATACACTTGTGCATGTTGCTGTTGAAGTCATTGATTGTGTAGGCCTGTCCTAATGGGAACTTTGAATAGAAATGAAAATTTTTTCACTATTTGGAGTTAAATGTGTTCCATTTTTTTAGGTTAACATTTTACCAGTGTTTGCATTTTTTTTTTTTAAAGCTGCAGTTGTTGATTTTGAATTCATGTGCTCCGCCAATCCACATACATATCACTAAAGTTTTCCTGTTTTGGAAAAGTAAAGATCTTAAAAAAAATACCTGGGTTCTAATAGCTACAATGATTCTTAGTTCCTGCAGTTCAGACACAAATAAGGACATACTCTCCTGAATAGGACCTACTGTATAACCATGTTCCTCAGTCAGTGGGACAGAAGTCGGTGAAATAGAAGGCCCTAGAAATTATGGCTTAGGTTAAATGCAGTAGATGATGTCATATATTTATGTGGACGATTCTGGATAGAGGTTTTCACAAAGACCTTCAGACATCTTGTATCTATTGACATTGTTCCAGGCCTGTACTGTCACCGTCACCGTCATCTTAAGTTTCGGTTGTACTATGTTCTCATTTTAAACTCATTGCACCCTGTTACGTCATTTTTATGGGGATGATAAAATACAGACTTTTGTTGGACGTCTGATTCTGTAAGTGCAGTCTCCTTATCTTGTCAGACTAAATGAACACATGAGCAGAGCACTAATTTTACAATTCCCTGCTGTCATTTGTCTAATGATAGGCCTTCAATTATTGTACATGGAACGTTTGTAAAGTCTGACACTTCCATATTATTCTGTTTACCTCATCAAATCAGATTTTATTTCATTAAATTATTAGGCAGGAACTGGTCAATGGGATGAGTGCTAACATCAAGTCTTCAAAAACACAAATAACATAGCATAACATTATGACTACTTTCCTAATATTGTGCAGGTCTCTCCTGTGCCTCCGCAACAGACACATGATGGTCAATGTCATTCACTTCGCCTGTCAGCAGCCATAATGCTGTGGCCGAATGGTGTCAGTATAAATGTGGGGTGTACATGAGCTCATCTTGAAAACAGTTGCAGTATTTTAGTGTTTTTTTCTTCTGTAGTCTCTCATTACATAGACAAATTAGCAGCACAAAACATAGATCAAATCTTTAATTGGGAGAGTGCACGTTGTCCTTGTAAACAAAGTCTAGTCCAGTTTAGAATTAATGAGTCCTTCTCATAAATGTCCTAACTGCCTGAGAAACGAACAGCATATTCATCACTTGGTATGTAAGCAGCAGCAACAGGCTCAAGGCAATTCGCTGGAGTCAATCATTGCTCTCCTCACTGGAAATGTGGTGCATGAAAGACTGCAGCCTATTTATAGTCGGCCTGGAGTAAATCCATTTTGCCGTTTTCTGTGATTCTAGACGCTAGGCCATAAAATGTAAGTCTAATTTATCATTTGAGGTGGCAGTGAGAAAGTGACCATGGCTGCCCACAGTGCATTTGGCTGGCATTTTGGTCTTCCGTTTGTAGACATCATGTTGCCAATGCTAAGTCAGCAGTATCACGACCCCCTTCATCTCTTTCACTTTGCTGTCCTTTGAGGTCCAAGTCTGGCTCTTGGAAGCAGAAGTTTATGTCTTTTGTGCCAGGGTATATATACATTTTTTACAAAGGACAGCTAGCAACTCCAACTAATTTGAAGTGAGTTTAAGTGTCGGACATTCTCAGACTGCTATTTGATAAGTAGCCTGTAATAATTTGTAAAATTATTTTCATTCCCAGTCCAGTGTTTATTTGTCACAGCAATGAAAACTACAAAAGCATGCAATCTGTGTAAGCCACACTCATAATTTTTGCACACAACCAAAAAAAGCTGTTGGAAACCAGGCTTGAGTAACTGTCAAACCCTGGCCAACCAAAGGCTGGCCAAAGAGTTTGGGCAAAGCACTGAACCCAAGATTGCTGCCAATGGCAGGCGAACACCTTGCTTTGCAACTTCCGCCATTGTTGGTGTGTATCAATGGGTGAATAAGAAATGCTGTAAAGAACTTTGAGTAGCGCTAAAGTGAAGTTTGTGCCTCTGTGGGACGAGACACCGTAGCCTGCGCACATAGTCTAAACCGGTGCAAGCCATTTATACTTGTGCGCTAGTCAGCCTGGCTCACTCCGTATCAACGGCACCCAAACTTTTGAAATGTCAAGTCGAGTCATGCAAATGTTTGTATCACTGAACATCCTCCACTGATCCAAAACAATCAATTACACAGATCTGACAGTTGAAGTAAATAACATTGACCATTTTGTGACAATTCAGTGTTCATGTGGATGTTTCTTAGACATGTAGCCCCCACCTAGACCAGACCAGGCACCACCACCCCATAGCAATGACACTCCTTGATGGCAGCAGCCATCCCCAGCAGGATGCAGCCTGACACAGACACACACACAAAAACGGTTTAGGAACAACTCAAACAACATGAACAATGGAAGAACCCTGATCCACAGAGACCCCTCCCCTCAACCCATAGGACCCAAAGGCCCCCACTAACAACATTGTCTTGCCAAATCTACCAGACACCCCAGGAGGCCCATGTCCCAGTTACTGATGAGTCAAAAATGTTTTGGAGGCACAAGGAAAGACCTGCACAATATTTAGATGTGTATATGCCTGATCGGTGTATAAATGAACCATTTTGAATTCCTAAAGCAAAGTTTCAAGTGAGCAAAGGCTTTCCAACACAGCTTGAAACTTCTAATCAGAAAATAAAATTTTTGGAGTTGCAGTGAAATTTCCACTATCTGGATAGTTATTCTGTGATATGTGCCACGGCTATAAACCTTTATGTCATAGGGAGACTAATGGGGAGAAGTCCTAATTATTCTTTATTAGGGTCTGGAATTTGAAGTGTGTGGACAAAGAGTTGTATGAATCAGACTGATGTTCGACCATTAAACACAGGGTCCTCTAATGGGAGATTGTTTCCCGTGTGTGTAATTGCTCTGAGACTCAGTTTTAAGGACTGTCTATGGCTATCCATTCACTGTGATGTGGCTATCTGTTACGATGGAGCATGAGCATACAGGGACACAGCAGAAAGCTGGGACACAGTGTGGCCTGCAAGTGTTTGGACAGTGACATATTTGGTATCGTTTTGGCTCTGTGCTCCAGTATATTGGATATGAAGTAAGACAATAACTGTGAGGTTAAAGTGCTGTCTTCCAGCTTTAAGGGTGCTTAGGGCTGTTTACATCCACTGTGAGTTAGCAGTGTGGGGCTTGTCCACGCGTTTTAGAGACATATAGCAGGGGAGTGATTGTACACATACAGTAGAAACAGCATGAGTCTCTCGGCCTCAGTCTAATATATCCATTCAATAGAGCTTGTTGACTGAAAGCAACACATTCATCACTGTCACCACTCTACGTTGAAACAGGATTCAGTTTTCCTTATAAGGTCTGTTAGAACATAGTCCTTGGCCAGACCGGGCCAGTTTAAGCAGTGGACAAACACTTCCATTTGACCAAAGTACCTATTAATACATCATTGCTATTAATTGTGATATAGTGTCACATTTCCTGTTCTCAGCAGGTTTGGTCTCCCAGTCAGCTTTGTTTTTTTAGGTTTCTATATAGTGGCATTCCTCTTCTCTCAGTCAGTGCACACATCTACAACAGTGTTGCATCACAACTTACTCATTCATACTAAGCCTACAAAAGATTAAAGGTTGCATAGAAAAATATTCTACAAATGCTACACTGTGTTGCATCAGTGTGTATACAGTATATGCACACACTTATTGAACTTTAACAGTCAAACTGTCACTACCCTGTAACATCTCTCAAACAAGAAAAACATTTCCGTTTTTTGTCTATTTAGATATTCATATTCTCCTTTTCACTGTAACAACGAAGTGTCCTGCAGAAATACGTCTCTATCATAACCAAAGCTTCAGTGTATTCTCCAGCTCCGGGGTTCCTTCATTTCACATGCATGAATTTTGCTTCAATACCCAGGCATAGTGTGCATATATTATTCAGTGAGAAAGATTAATGTTGCAGAGAGTTTTATAGAATGCTTCTCTGCAGGACGCAGTAACACCAGTAAACATCTTCAGTTCTGTCTTCGGTCAATAGAATAAGATTTTTGCTGCACATGAGACGGTTTGACAAAAAATAATTTGCCCTTTAAGGAAGCAAACACGGGCAATATTTAATGAACAGCCATGCAGAGATGCATTGACTAAGAACATTCATTATTGCGTTGTACAAAGAAGTTTCAAAGAGCTGAAGCCTTTGGAGGTCTGCGCTGAATATCAATAGCCACTTGAGAATTCAGGACAGAGGACGCACAAATAAGATGGCAGCAATCCACTTTGTTTTTCTATTTTCTGAGGTGTATTTCACACTTAATTGGGTGGCTATGAGAGCATGCCTGCCAGCTAGACCTGGGGTTGTGTGGGTCTTTGCAGACATTTATATTATAGATATCTTTTTTTTGACTGGCTTAATTTCCCAAGGTGCATGGCTTCAGTTTGCCTCCATAAATTCTTTTTCCTGCCAGGGTCTGAGGTAAGATTTTCAGGCGGCTCTTTGCAAGTCTGCATACAGCAATGGACTGTCCAAATGGAGTAGAATGTGTTGCTTTTCAAAATGGAGATGGGTCTACAGTGGGACTGAAATAGCTGCTGCTTATAACAAAACCTTTCAATATCTCATTCAGAAATGATTGATACCACAGTGCAGAGCTTCCTTTTTTCTCTTAAAGGAATACCTATTTTCTCTCAGAAAATCCAGCTTTTCTTTGAACCTATCTTAAATATGTGGACTTTTGAATATTGAATACAGAGGCAGATTTTTCTCTGGAGTCTTTTTAATTAAGTCCTAATAAAATTTGATCTCATTACCCCTGCTGCTAGCCCATCAAAACAGCACAATAAATCTCCTTCTATGAAATGACGTTGACCTATTGGAATTTCTCTCGGGCGTCTAACGGCTCCTGCGTCGGTTCAAATTATTGGGACTTCTTGTCTCCTAAATGTACATTCACACCGTGTACTGCAGCGTGTTTACATTTCTACATTGCAATCAAATGTGTATGATTGCAATCAGTAGAATGATTTTTGTGCTGACAACTTTACGTTATAAGATTTCATTTGTGTTCGTGGTCCCAATATCAACACACTTCACCAGTGCAGTCCCTTAGTGTGGTCGAGAGCTGATGTTGGTTTCTTAGGCTTGGTAACATGTTGTTCGTGTACAAAACACCCGTACGTGAACCATAGAGAAATAGCATGGCACAGTTGTTTATGTAAGAGCGAAGATATAAAGTGGATAAGATCCAGATCACTCTGATGTTGTGTGTTTGTAAGCTATGCATGAGAGTAGAACCCTTTCAAACATGCAATTACAGCAAGTTGTCAGTTTCCTGTTACTGTATATGCGAGAATTTAGTGAATGTTCAATATATTAATTACGAAAATGTAGGGTTGCTAGTCATTTTTTACATTTCATGAGGTCATGTCTGCATTTATCCTCTGCTTTTGGGCATTTATGCTAATTAAACCACACGGCTGCTGGCTGTTTCCAGAAAGCAGATTTCCCCAAATCCCACAACATTGAACTGTTGCTTTAAAGGAGCTGGGTGCAGTTTAACTGAAGTGTAGCATAGAATGGATGAGCTTACAGGCTCACTGATTGTCTGGTTTGACTCTAAATTAATTTATAATTATTCATTAAGATTTTATATGTCCTTTTTTAAAAATTGCATTATCAGTGACTGATGCCTTTGGTCTTTGACAGCAGCGTAGCCGTATGGTGTATTTCTCTCAGCTCATTAATTGCAAATGCATTTTAATAGCGCTAATATCTTATTCTAATGTGTTCATGTGCATGTCCTTTCCCAGACTTCCAGTGGGTACAAGGAGATGTTTGTGAAGTGCAGCTGATGGTGTACAACCCCATGCCGTATGAACTTCGGGTGGAGAACATGGTAGGTGAAATTCACTAAATACTTTTGAAAACAGGAGATTGCTGACATGGTTTACTTACAGCGGCAATACAAACCGTTCCCCTGTAGCCACATAAGAATTGCAATACATCAAGTGGTATGGGGATTGATTGCCTCATCAAGGTGCCTTAAAAGCTTTTTTTTGACAGTTTAATACTGTAATGATTGGATGAAATGGCGAGTCAAAGTCTTCACCGTCCTGACGGGAAGAAAACATCTCCAGTGAGTGAGATGCCATTACTTGTGTGTCAGGCACCATCTTGTCAGAACAGATTGTTTCTACATTGAGGTAAACACAAGACCCATTCACTCTTCTTTTCTGTGCAAAGTAAACTTGTAAAAGAAAACGTCACCCGTCAGGGAGCCTAATTTACTCATAGTGTTTAATAGCTTTTTAAGTTCAGAACGTCTCTTTATTAAAGAACCTCCCGCTGAAGCTCAGACCTACACGTCCACATCCGTTCTAATTTATGCACTCTGTCATTCCCTTACCACTCCCTTTCAGACACATACACATGCACACCAGTTGAGCCACTTTATCGGGGTCAAGGGTGCAAAATATTAACAAATAAATTGCTTTTCTTCTCGCTCACTGCTGTGTCTGTTTATGAATGCAGTGATGTGGGACAGCCTTGAAATGCAAAGCAATCATGAGGCTCAATAAAAGGCCAGCAGGGAAAGCCCTACTTTCAGCTGCTAGATAGCAGCGGAACACAGAATTGCACACAATGTACTACCTGTCAAAAAGGATGTTGCCTTTAATTATTCGGAAAGTCGTGAACAAATCACTGTGAAAGTTTTGTGACAGGGTGCGAGCCGAAACAGTGGCCTCTTAATTGTAGCGGCTGTCTCGGAGCTGATGCCAAATAGACTCGGACGGGTCATGCTGGTTGATTTAGCCGCCCTGCGCCGTCAGATAGCTGCACACGCTGTTACAAACACGGGGAATGGAGGCAGCCTCCAGTTCAGAACATCTGGTGAGTGTTTAAACTGGAGGAGTAATCGCCAGCCAGGTGTCTCTGAATTTCTGTTAAAGCTCAAGTGAGACGAATTTGTGGCTGACTAATATCATCCCAGTAGATCGCAAAGCATGGGCGTGATGGAGAAAAGTGTTTGATGCCTCAAGATACACCGTACTGCTGTTGACTTTCAACACTAAAAGATTAAGAAGTGGAAAAACTAAACCTTTTTAAAAGAGGATGGTGTTTACTGAGAGCTTTAAAACCTTAACAAATTATCTTATAACCATTATTTAGAAATGAATACATGTGTAATATTTGATAAATACTCTATGTATTGTACTTCACTGACCTGATCCGCAGGCAAGTAAATGAGGTGAAGACTGCGCCAAAAACACATATTGATATGACGCAAAAAGCTGAAATATTTAACTTTTTTTCTTGGAAAATGACAAAATTGTTGGTCAGGTGATAAATGAACATCACAAAGTCTCAGGAATAATTTTGGCCAGGTAGCTGCAGGCCACATTTCCCCCTTATTCTACAAGGCAGCTCAGGGGCTGGTTTGAAGCCAATGTCTAATCTCCACCAGCTTTTCACGTTTCAGAAAAAGGCTACTAGTGCTGCATGTACAGCCAAGAACTACTATTGTCAGAGGTCGGGTTAGCATTATTACGACCTTCAAGTGCCAGCTAAAACTTTGTTACAGCCATTTAGAAAAAAAGAAAGAAAGAAAAACTCTTGGTCAGTGTAGCATCTAGCATAGAAGGAGAAAGAGCTCCAGTGCTCCATGGAACAATCAAGATTACTTCAGCTACTTGGTCCAGTAATGCCATGAACAACACAGAAAACACAACCTTTTTTCAGACTTAACAGAGTTTTCAGAATTTGGAGTGTAATACTGAGGCCAGTTTGACAAATTTTACTTGAAACAATCATGAAGGCAAGGTCAAACAGAGATGAGGGCGCCATCAACTCGGTACACCTAGAGCTGAATCGATCAGATCACAGATGGAAGCTGGAGCCCTTCACAGCTCCACGGCAGCTGGAAACGTCAGGTGGGGTTGTAGAGTCATGCAGGTAGAGACCGACAGGGTGACGTACGCTGCCAAGAGCTCCTCTGTGCCCCAGACAAACTGACTGCCGGAAGGCCCCAACTACCATCCATCCACCGCACATAAACCAGCCCCCTGAAACAAACACTCGCAAGGTCACTTTTCGTTCTTCACTCACCAAGGTGATCCTCCAGCTTGGCAAGACAGACCCTCCTTCTCAGTCACCACACGGCTTCAGCTCTAATACCCAGCTTTGCTTTGTGCTTTATTGATTTTCTATTAAAGTGGTGCTTTTTTACTACAACCTCAACCTCCCACCTTTTCATTTATAGAACGATGACTGTCAGGCGCTTCTGTCAAGCAGGCAACTTTGGGATAACTGCGAGGACAGATTGCCCTTGTTTAAGCTTTTTCGGATTTCAAAAATATGAAATCTGTATTGTATGTTTTAGAAACTGTTAAAAATGTGTTTTAAGTCGAAGTGTAACGACTGTATTAGGCGACTGTTTCTCGTTTTCTCCGGCCTTCTCTGCTAGACTTTTGTTTTGGTTTCTAACAGATGTGCAGTTAGCTTTTATTTCAATCAATTTCAATTATGCTACGACGAAGCAATTATAATCATAAATAATAATCATACAATTATAACATTATAAAACAAAAGGTTAACTGCGTACTCTGAGATGGAAGTCAGTGTACACCACCTCAAACAATACATTCACTTTGCACATGCTTTAATCGTTATTGTCGGGGAACAACCTAATTAACCTTTTCAAGGCAAAATGCAAATGAACTGTTTCCGATAGGTTAACGCTGATACTTCTGCCATCCAATAAAGGCAAATAATGTCCTGACGTGAAGGCAGGAAAGCGCCTAAATCACAGCCGTGGCACCTCAGAGCCTCAGCTCTTAGGCAGCCTTCTCTCTAGTGAGGTAGTGTCTGCTGTTCGGGATTGATGCAGTCATTACGTCACCTCTGTCTGCCTTGTTGCACAAGGCAGCGTGTACTGGGAGTTTAAATACAGTTGAACAGAGGGGGTATGATTCGGCACGTTGAAGACAACTTTAAAGTCACATGCAAGATATTCTGACTACAAATGAGGCATACACGATAGAACTTGCTTGCTTTTCTCCGTTGCAGCCAAATTGACAAAAGCATTATATTTCAGTTGTATTAATGATAGAAGACTGATTAGCAGTTAGCAGAAATGTTTAGTTGCTCTAATTACTGTAAAAGGTGATCACACCAAATACTGGAAAAAAAGTTGATATACTTATGCAACTCAGAGTTTGATTGGGTTCTCTTTGTCTTCTTTTGGGATTTATTTTTGTAGTTTTTATGTAGAAATATGGAACATTCTTAAGGGGCGCACAAACTTTAAAGCAGCAAGTCATTACAGGAAACTTAAACTAAAATCAAGATCTTACAGTAATACAGAGAGAAGCTCAGCCTTCCCCCCTCAAGCATAGAACTTAACAGGAGGAAAAATGAAACAGAAATAAATGAGATAGGACCAGATTAGGTGTGCATCTGTGCATCTGCTGTAAGCAGTTGGGGTAAAGGATAGTGGAAAGACATAAGAAGGAGAAATGATAAACACAGATTGGTGGACCAATAACAAAAGATCAGAAACATGCATCCTGGATCCCACAGAGTGTAAAATCCTTTTCATTAGTCAAGTTGTAAATGACAACTTTTCTAGCGAGAGTGTGCCTTTAATGTCAGATGGTTTCACCACATTGGTCCATAGCTCAACAACCGAATGGATTGAATCTCTGAATATTACTTTACACTTTAATGACTTTTCATCTAGTGCTAACATCAGGCATCTTGGTTTATGACCAAATATCTGCAAACCCTAATGACGTTCCCATCACCATCACCATCACCATCAGCTGTGGTTCATGTTTACTGCTAAGCAGACCACCGGGAAAAAATTGCGTGATAAGGAATGGAGTCGTGTTGCAATCAGTCAAAAGTAGAGTCTGATTCAGGTTTCTTACCGGATGACCCTGTGTTTTTATGCCAGAGCTCTCTGCATCACTGCTGAATCACAAGCGTTAAAACAAAAGCAACTGGACTTTCTTTAGTTTCACCTCTCACTACTCTCTTCAGAACAAGAAGAATCCTTTTGGATGAATGGTGAAACTTCAAGAAAGCCTATTTTCACTGTTTCCTACTGCCTACTTCAGACCATCTACACATGGTAACACATCTAAGGAGCATGTACACAGGCCCCATTCTATTTCATCCCAATGTATTTGGTAGTCCCGGTCAATGCATTACTTTTTCTGTTTATTATTGTACTTGGTGGTGATGGCAATGACACAATAATCATCAATATAACTCTCAATTGTTATATTATGTTCTCCTGTAGGACTTTCCAGGTACAGCCTTCATGACTGTCTTGGAGGATTATTTTAGTTTATGACACAAGGCCTGTTTTCTACTGTTCAAACTTTTACAAGGTTCTGCTGTCCTTCCTATGAATATTAATAATTCCGTCTTCAGAAATGTATCTACATTATTTAATGACATGAAAGGAACGTTGTGTCTTATTATCTGACTGTGCCTCAAATCTCTTGGTGAAAACGGTGTCATCATAACCAATAAAACCCACATAAAAAAACTAAAGGAGTCAGGTCGAAGTCAATTTTTCTTTGCGCAATTCATTCCTAAGTGGCATTTCTGAGTTGAATCAAAATCAGTTCAGACACTTTTATTTAAGGGCTCGAAATTACCCTGTGGATGGCTAGTGCAATATTTTGCTACAAATCCGCGGGCACAGGGTGATGAAAACCTAGAGGGAATTTGAACTGCTGAATTTGAAACCTTTCCGATCCCTCTTCTTTCTGTGTTGTCATCGGTGCTGCTTATTTTCAGTCACCTCTCATACACCGTTGAAGTGGCTATTTCCCACAGAGAATGATTTTCTCCAATGGAAATAGCCCTCCCATGCTGATGGAGATTTAATCTTCAAGGCATCATGGGTAGATTAAGATGATGGATCAGCTTGAGAGATACTTCACACAGAATTGGTGTTGGCGAATCAGGCAGCTGCAGTTCTCTCTGCTTTTTGAGAGGGAAAACAAGTGGATGCCGTGTGAACATGAGACGCACAAAGTGTCAAAAGATGAAGAATATTTTTGTTGAGGTTTTGCAGTTCGTTTTGATTCAGTGGTATTGTCACTTCTGTTTCTGATGAAAGCTTGCTTTAATTTTGCTTCTGTTGTGTATGACAGTCATTCACTCTCCTATTCTGCGGTGCATTCAGGGTTTGCTGACCTCTGGAGTGGAGTTTGAATCTCTGCCTGCTGCGCTGTCCCTGCCTGCCGAGTCTGGCCTGTACCCCGTCACTCTGGTTGGCGTCCCACGTACAGCTGGCAACATCACCGTCAATGGTCGGTCCAGCTCAAAGTTACTTCGTTTCAGATGTTTTACATAATAATGAGATGTTCTAATTGCTTGTATTTTGTTGCATACGCTCAAACATTTATTTTAATGAATGGCTTTGATGACTACGAACCTTTTTATTCACTGGACTTTAACGGTTCATCTGTTTTCTATCTGAACCCAGGTTACCACACTTCAGTGTTTGGTGTGACCAGTGATTGCCTACTAGAGGGCCTTCCTGGTGTGAAGACTAGTGGCTGTTTGGTGGAGGTCATTCCCTCTCTTCCCCGCCTCCAGCTTAGCACATCACTACCAAGGTCAGAAACTGTTCTTGTTTTATTAAGTACTGTATTTGTAATATGTAACATGTAAAACGAATCAGCTGCTTAAGTTTGTTCATTTTAACTTTGACTCAAAGGTTTCTTTAGTTTCAAACAGGCTGGATGGAATCTCATGGTATACTATGATCTGATTGAGAGTCTTCAGAGGCCAGAGAGATAGATAAATAGATAGATAGGTACATCATTTATCCTGTGGGAAAATATATGCAAATTCTATAGTTCCTTCAGTTTCCCACCATAAAGATGCTGCAGTAAGTCCACTTACGTGCTATGCTATCAGTAGATCTTTTACTTTGTTAATTCTCTAGGTAAGCAAATCATTGCTGAAATTATGGATGACTGATATTGGCTTTTCTGCCGATATCCGATATTCCGATGTTGTCCAACTCTTAATTTCCGATACCGATATCACCCGATACCGATATATGCAGTCTGTGTGTTTTTAGAGAGAAAATTTTGCCTCAAACAACACTACAGACAATATCAAAACAAGGACGACAAATGTTGCGCACAAATGTCGCACACAAATGTAGCATATAACTCCGCACGATTCTTCTTAAGGTGGGTGATCAAATTTGATGTATTAAAGGAAGACGCCTTGTTTCCTGCTCTCATAACCACCTTTGCTTTGCATTCATTGCAAATCGCAAATTTACTGTTAATAGGTGACACTTGGAAATACTTGGAAAAAAACATGGACTTCATGGATATCATACACCGGGAGAGCAAGCTTTTTAGCCACGGTTAGCAACCTACGAGACTAGTGTGTTGTTGTTGTTATACGTCATCAAGCACGCGCCTGTTACCATCCCATGCTGCGTTCATGCAGACTCGGAAATGCTGATGTCTACAGAACAAATATCGGTTATAAAAACCCGATACTGATAATTCCCGATATTACATTTTTAACTCCATATCGGCCGATAATATTGGAGGGCCGATATTATCGGACATCCCTAGCTGAAATATTATACTTTACTGTACTAACGGCATGCTAGCAAGAAATAACACAACTCTGACAACTACGTCGTTATATGTTAGCCTAGTTAGTCTGGTCTTAATATAATGCAGGTTACAGCAGCCCATGCATTCTGATGCAGGTAATAGTAGACAGCCACACTGACTCACTGTCACTGTCCTGCTCTTGAAATATGTGCTGATTATCAAGCTGATGTATATCTGACACACCAGCTACGACTTAGTTGTATTTTCTCCCTACTTGAGAAGATTTAAGGACCTCGCTGGCTTCATTCTGCCCTTCGATCTGTTAAATGCATGCTCAGTTGAACTGTGGACATGTGACCGACTCTACCAGCAAGAACATTCGTCTGTTCAGTCATAAAAATATAATAAGACAAAGAGTCCCACTCTGTTCACCCACAATGGATGTGAACGCCCTAAAGCTGAAAGTCAGCACTTTAACCCGGCACTCATTGTTTTATTTCACGTCCGCTGTGCTGAAGCTGAAGTACAATGAACAATGTGTAACTATACTTGGCTAGTTTCATAATTTCATAACGAGAACAAAAGGTAAACGTTTTAGTAGTTTCACTGGGACTTTTCACTTGCATTTTCACCCACAAGTCCTTCTGTGGATGTAGGATACATGAAAAAAATGAAATAAAATTGCATTGCAATCGAATACCAAGTTCTGAAACTCTAATACTACGCAATGGCAGGCTTACTTAAAACTCAGGTCAGGACCACCCCTCTTATTCAAGAACAAAAAAATCTTTCTGAAAGTATGTGAATATAAAATTATGGCATTTGCCACATTTGCTTTTCCAATCAGTGAATTACTAGAGACATAATGACTTTTGCAAAATCAATACCATTAAATGGATATTTGGAAATGGTTTTAGCTTCCAGTGTTAATGATAGCAATGACAACTGCTGTTTAAATTACACATTAAATAACATTTAGCAAGGACGCATTCCATGTTTTATTCCATTACTACCCAGGCTGTGTTAAAATCTGAATATAAACTGCAGTAACATAACTAAAAAAACTGTTAACACCCGTGGAGCAGTTCTCTCTAAGTCAGAGAAAGCTGCAGTCTGACAGCTTAAACATCAGAGCAGCAGGGGAATTTGTTCCCATGTACATCCTGTAAGGTGAAATGAAATTTTTGATGCGGTAAAAGTAGGAAACATGAGAGCAGACGTCATGAAGTAATTTGCCACCATAAAATAACAGGTAAACCAGCCTCTTGGAGTGTTGTAAATCATTCTGACAGCAGAGCTGCTGCAAAATCTACTATTTAGGTCATGCCTGTAAGTACAGCACTTCAGCTGCTTTTGATGTGGAAAATCTTTTCATTCTCCAGTGCTGGAAGAGTACTGCTGGAGATACGCGTAGCAAATAGAATAAAAATGTAGTATGTGGCCTCTTGGGTGTTCTCACTGGATCCACAGGTAGACCTTCAGTTTTGTCTTCAAAACTCCAAGAGGCTCCTAAAGGTGCCTCACTGACTTTTTGCCTACAGCGTAAAGTTGCAGTTCCTACGGCTTCGCTTTTTTCACATCAATCTTAAACGGTGCACTTTAAAACCATTCAGAACGTCTATGCCCTCAGCTATGTTTTATAAAGCAGTCAAGAGTTTAAAGAAAATAAATATCTGCTAGAATACAATCTGAGGGTGTTGCTGGCTTGATGTTCAGTTTGTTGAAAAAAAGCTTCCCATCTACATTATAACTTCCAAAATACAAATGAACTTCACGTAACATTAACAAAAGGTATATTTCAGATGACCTGCTGTTAAGCTCAGAGAAAATGGAAGAAGTAAGTGGTGATGGCTTGCATTGTAATTTTAGCCTCCAGCAGAATATTACATTTTAAACTTGCAATGCTAAACATGTGCATGTCAAATGTGGTATGATGAACTTGCACAGCGCCTGCATTGATCTTTCATAATCTTGAATATGCCCTTTTGCTCTGGCATTTGCATTACTTTACAAAAATCAAACCTCTGGCAGCTCTTCAAAACATGTGAGGATCCGCTGCTGCTGGTTTGCCTCACTCACCCACTGGCTCACATGCAGCCAGAAATACAAGACCCACAGTGAAAGCTTACGAAGAACAGTGAATGAACTGTTTATGTCATTCAGTGTGGATTCACGTCATGGTATGGACCTGTAAAGGTACTGTCCTTAGAACTGAGTTCTGTCATAAACGCCTTTTTTTGGTATGCATTCATCAGAATCAGAATCAAAATCAGAAAAGACTTTATTGCCAAGCATGTTTGTGCATACAAGGAATTTGCCTTGGTGTTGGTACGCATAAAATAAAATAAATATAGAGACTATGTTTAAAATACAAAAATACAAAAATATATACACTGTATATACATATACACTGCATGCAGTCCACAGATAATTCTTAATAATGCATGACATAAGGTGTGAAATATGGCTTGGGACAAGTCTTAAATGATCTTTTCCCTTTTATTCAAGGTATGAGTGGGCATTTTTGCTGCTGTTTACAATGTAAAAAGCGATTTGCTTACTCTTGCGTGGCAGGCTTAACCAAATCTGGCAGGATGATTCTCTTGAGATGACAAGATTGCATTGAAATCCGTCTTGCCAGGCTTAATAGATTTATAGAGGTGTAGGCCAACCAGCACATGAGGAACCATTGGCAGCCATAGGCATATGTTAGCTATGACAATGGTTACTCCAAAGAACGACTCTTATGCACAAATTTTCCTCATAAAAATGCAAGAATGTTTTACCAACATGCTACATGTAGCTACGCTGACTGCTTTCTAGCTTTGGTTGAAAAGCCATTAACTAATAATGTTCCTGCCAATGAGGTTTCACAATGAAGAGCCTACCCAAACACTACGACCACCTCTACCTAATTTACAGTTGGTGCTCACATTAGAAGACCTTTGAAACGTTGCCTGTGGTGTCAGGCACCAAGACATTAACAGCAGATCCTTTTAGCCCATCAAGATGCAAACTGGATCTGGAGCATGTCGGAATCGTTCCAGGGGATCTCCCAACATCCTGTTGTAGGATAATGGTTTGTCCTGCCTTGGCCCGCTGCCTGTATGTACTCAAACTGACAGGGTACAAGCTTGATCCTTATGGAAATGTAACAACCAAGGCATCTGGCCCCAACTACAAGGCCTTGCTCAGTTACCTCTTTTGTCTTTATACCTGCCCATCTCTCCCATAACCAATGCGTTATCTACAACAGACCCAGACCTGATAACCCACCACAGAGACAATGATATTCATTTTGAATGTTCTGGGTCATCAAGTTTATCATCTTTATTAAAATGGAAGGGACTGCATCTTATAAACGTACGTGTTTCTTTCTGCGTACTTTCACAGGTCAGCCCACACGACTCAGCCCATGTCCAGAGAAGAACTCTCCAGCACTGTGTCTGTCCAGCTCTTCAACGGGGAGACGCAGCAGCTGACCATCACCCTGGAAAACATCGGATCTGAGGACATCGAGACTCTGGAGCTCACTTCTAAGATTCTCACCACAAAAGGTGAGCCCACCTGTCGAGATGAGTGAAGCCTGTTCTTACAAATGTTTGTTAACTGTAATAGTGTCTCATCTTAGATGCTGATGACTATATGAGAAGGAAGTTGTCTCAGAGCAGTATAAGAAAAATGTGCGTTTGACATTGATTCATAATATGCACAAGACTGAAAAGAATATGCTGAAAAAAACTACTTTATGCATAGTGTCTGTGTTATCAGTGCTGTTTTGGTTGGGACAGCTTTTGATGTACTTCGCCACCCACTGAGTTTTTGCTCCAGCTTTTTGCAGTCCCTGTGTCTGCAGTGCTGTAGAGGTCACTACCCTGTCTTCTTTGCTTCTACATCTTTCATGCCCCTGTGGCTTTTCAGTCTGTGTTCCATCTCTTTGTTCAACACCTGCTCAGGTCCTCAGATCTCTGCAGTCCCCCTCACCGTGACTGTTTCTCTGTCTCCCTCCTGCTTTTTGTCTTTGCCTTGCCGTCTGCGGGAAAAACTAAAGGGAGAACATTTTTGGAAACAGTCCACCCAAAGTTGATGGCAGAAGTGACAGCAGCTGATTTACAACAGAACTGTAAAGCATTGGTCTCGGCACATTTCCAAACTTTGGACATCTTACTGATAAGGGGGAAACATTAGAAATCAATGTTTTTTAATAAAGTGCCACAGAAAGTCTAGCCTGGAGATGGAGAAAAAAACAAGGGAACAGTAGTTAAATTATCAAATGAAATTTAGAGCCAATCTCAGAGTCTATTTGTTTAGTATAGGTATAAATCACCATGGGCAAGGTAGTACTTGCACATAGTGATTTATTTTAACAGTAGGTAACTTTTTTGTTCTAAACGTGACTATTGCTGAAAGAAATTGAATAGGTCTTTATCATGAAGAGTTATTGGTCAGCTGTACTTTACTGAAATACCCAATGCATATATAAAAATAGATTATTTTTTTTAACAAACATAATATATATATATTCATGCACTGATACTATTTCAGCTAACGTCTGTAGCAGAAGTCCGGTGTCTTTTTGTGCATTTCCTATAAAATAACAAACAGTGCCATGAATAGACCTTCTGTATTTGCATGCTAATTCAGTCAGAACCTCTGCATTCTCACAACATACACTAAGCAACCATAACGTTAAAACCACTGACAGGAGAAGTAAATAACATTGACCATCTTGTGACAATCCAATGTTCTGCTGGGAAACTTTTGGACCTGGCATTCATGTGGATGTTACTTAGACATGTAGCACCCACCTAGACCAGACCAGACACCCCCACCCTATAGCAATGACACTCCTTGATGGCAGCAGCCATCCCCAGCAGGATGCAGCCTGATGCCACCAAAATCACTAGATCCCAAACTGATCACCCTCAGAAGGCCCATGTCCACTCTCTGGTGAGCCACAACTGTTTTGGAGAATCACGTAATACAAAATATTAGGAAGGTGGTCATAATGTTATGCCTGATTGGTGTATCAAATACTGAAAAAAAGTCATTGTCCATTCTAAATCCAACCTCAGGATAGCTCTAGGATTAAGACAAGGGGAAAAAGGAGCCTGATGTAGAATTTAAGACTAAATGACACTACGGTGAGACAATTTATCTGTATTTCTCTTAAAACAAAATTAACCAAAGGTGGATAAAAATCGGCCTGCCATTGGTTAAAGTATAAGTCTCTAATTAAATTAGTTTTGAAGATTCTCAATTAGTGACTGACTGTGTCTTTGTATCTCCCTGCTTTTCACATTCCCTGCTCCCTGCTGGCCGGACTCCGAGGAACAATGTAGTCTCTCAAGTTAACAGCAGTTCTCTTTGAAACTGAATTGTTGTTGAAAATAATTTAGGCTGCAAATACAGTCTTGCCTCTTAGGGAATGCTATTTTCAGAGTTGGATGAACTAGCAAAAAGGGCTGAATTCTCTAGACCTGAATTAGAAAAGCACCATCTGTAGTTCCACTCCAAAAAAAAACTTTCTACACTTCAAGCTTGAATAAATAAACGAAAACCCTTTAGTTAGGAAAATATATATTATTACCAACAATCACAGTCTTTGTTTAATTAACACAGACACAAGCAAGCGTGAAGCCATCTAAATTGATTAATTGTAGGTAAAAAAAATCTGCAAATAAATTTAATGACTGACTACTGATTTTAAAATCCCCTGCTCACTGGCTTAGTTCATTTTTATGCACATTGTCAGCAGTTGTAGCCATGGGTTGTCCGTCTGCCCTATTTAGGTGGGTGCTACATGTCTAAGTAGCATCTACACGAATGCCAGTTTCAAAAGATTCCCGGCAGAACACTGAATTGTCACAAGATGGTCAATGTTATTAATTTTCCTGTTAGTAGTTTAAATGTTGTGGCTGATTGGTGTTTGTATACACATTACATTAAATTACATTATTTATTATGCAGTGCTAAATACAAAGCAACGTGGAAACAGTAAGTCTATAAACAGTCTTTTATTAATACTAGAACTGAGCCAGCTTTATCTCATGCTCCTATAATAAACCATGGAAATGGACTGATAGTTAATGTATAACTGAAACACCACAAGATTAAATGGCTAAAATCTGAGATGCACTGCTTCTGTCCTGCCAGGATTTATTCATGCCATCACAGCTTCTTGAACACACACTGTACAAACCTGTACAACAGCCACTAGTGCACATTTAGCTTCTTCAGTATTATCTCACACATCTGCAAGAACGAATAGGATACAACAACATCAAGACATGTTCATTTACTTACACATTAACAGAGTTTTCTTTTCTAATCTAACGATGACAGGAGTTTGAGTTTTTTTTATTCTCATGCTGTTACCCTCTGTATATTTGTCTGCCCTGTCATAAACAATACTAGTAGTAAACATGAGCTCCCAATTGGTCTTGAGTCATCTGCACTCTGAATCATCATCCTCATAAATGTTAATGTATGATGTATTAATATCTACTGACATATTGAATCCCACATATTACTCCATCTAATTCTGACCACAGTCAAGATTCCTGGAAATGAAACTGCAAATGCCTCACAGTTTACGGTAGTAGCTACTGTCAGTGCCGTAATAAAGCAAAGTCATCCCACGACTGAGATGAATTTGAAATATTCTATGGCATATATTAAAGCCCTGGATATGTACCACCACCTGAACATTGTTGCAGAATAAGCACACTCATACGGCAGCGACAAAGTGAGCATCCTGGTGCCATATATTCCATATGATGTTAAAGAAAATCTGATACATCAGACCAGGCATTTCTCTTCCACTGCTCTGTGGTCCAGCTCTGATGCTCACAGGCTTTTGGCAGTGGACAGGATGATCCAGCATGGACTTCAGGACTGGTATGTGACCACAGAGCTTTATACAGAACAAACTGTGTTCTGACACTGTTCCACCAGAACCGGAATTGTGTTTTTTCAGCTATTTGGAATACAGTAGCTTGTCTCTTGGGTTGGATCTCACTAGCCATGCTTTGCTCTCCAAGTGCATAAGTGACCCCTGTCTGCCTTGAACCCGTGTTGATAGGACAGGCCTGCAAGAGCTGCAATATTGAAGATGCTCTGACTCGGTAGCCTCAAACACATCAGTTGACTTGCTTCCTAATATATCCCACCCAGTGACAGGTGCCATGATAACAAATCAATAAGCGTTGTTTACCTGACCAATGATTATGACCAATCGGTCGTCATGTCATGGCTGATAGGTGTAATCTCGTCATGTGTTTAGTTTAAAAGCAAAGGAAACTGTCGTTCTAGGTTTACACACAAAAGACTACAGCCGGGGTAAAGTCATGATCATGATGGGAGTGAAAAAAAAATACAGACTACAAGTCCCTTTCAGTGGAAGCTGGTGATAGGAATCCACAGACTGATGGCTGACACTTGACGCTACAAATCTAAGTTAAGCTGCAATAATTTATTTTAGAGCTCCAGTGTTGATGAGAAGTCGAGCAACACTTCGGCTGCGACGTGCCAGCAATGTAGCTGGGCACGCTTGCCCATTTTTGAACATTGACGCTTGTGGTGTGAACACAGCATCGCTATCCTTCCAGGAAACAAGAATGGCTTGTTATTTTCACCTCTTCTAAAACTTGGTGCAGATGGACTGGCAGCTCTCTTTACGTTCACATTTTTCATTTATCCCACACTGGCTTTAACCTGTAACTTTACTGTTTTGAGAATATCCCCTCATTATCTTGTGGCTTTTCTAGGTCTCATTGCATACAGTATGTGACATATTTAAGCTTGCAGTGGCTCAGAAAGGAAAACAATAGGTTTATTAACTGGATGTCTGTATTTATTTGATGTATGAATTTATTTAAGACTATACTTAAAGTCAAATATTTCTTTATTGGTACTATTTTTATGCAGCCATCATATCTTGTATAAAATGGCAACATCAGTGCTTTCTTGGTAAACACAGGCAGACGGTCACACTGACAAGCAGCCTGCCAGGTCCTGTCAATCAAACACACACTTGCCTGTCCAAAAGAATGATTCTGCTCGAAGACCTCTTTTTTACCCCTTAAAAATAACAACTCATACCATCGTGCTAAGTTAAATTAAGATATTAAAAGAATATTTTAAAATGTTTTCAGTTATAACTGAAGTAAACTTTATTGTAAACACATTTACTAATTTAGTAGCTTGTGAAAACCGAACCTACTCAAAGGCAGGTTGGCAAAGATCCATACCATACCACAGGGAAGTCATCTCAGAGAGCCTGTCAATATCTAGCCTGCTCTGGGACGTTCCTACTCTATTAAATAATGTGCTTCTGCTATCTACAGTATATAAAGAGTATTGAATCAGTGTTTATAACAGAAGGTTTGTTTATTCTCACCACAGTGACACCAGGAAAGCCCTGAGTAGATGAGACGCCTTTGAAATAACCAGCATTTGAAGTGGATTGTTGGAAGTTTGTTCTAGCGGTGGATAATTTGCCATATTGTGAGGCACCTCTTTGTGCACGGCAGCGAGCATTGTCTCCGCAAGGCATTTCTTAAAGGTTCTTGTGTTTTTATCATATTGAATAACAAGGTCTTAAAGAGTCTCAGTGTTGCTTGATGAAGCCTTTTGTGTCAGACAATGAGAGTTCAGCCAAAGCACACATATTGGCTTAGAGGGAGAACAGCCTGGTGGGCTGCATGATACAGCCTAACTCGCTAATTGCTTTGCAGTGCAATAGATCATTCTGTTCTATTCACTGTGTAACTTCATCTTTTTTTTTTTTGTTACCATAACTTCTGAAACCTGTGCGGTTTCAAATGAAATGCTTTAAACATGATCAGTCTTTGTAAAAATAACCACATTTAAATGAATATGTATTTTTAATCTGGTCGCTCTAATTTTCACTGGAGTCATTCCACTAATGATGAGGAATCACCCAGGCTGCAATATTTAAAGGCCGTCACTAGATGGATAAGGACCTCAGTTAATGCCAATTATCTGTCTTCCTTTTATTCACATCCTGTTGTGTCATGATATCGAATTTACTTGCTTTACAGCAGGAACACAACCTTAACCCTAAGAGTCCTCGAGACCAAGTGATTGTGAGCCAGCCCATATGTGTAGCTTGAATTAATTCAGCACTAAAAGTTGAACGCGTGTAAAAACTTTTTTTTGCAAAAAAGTTTTTACACTTAAGGAAAAGTTGGGGTATTCGTCAAACATGAATAGAAATGGATATGGCAAATAAATCATGCCATACAAGAAGAATGTGGCTTAAATATAACTGAAGCTTCCACTTCACAGATGACGCTTCTTATGTATGAAGCGTTAAGTGACACTGGAACGTCATCACATCCCTTTCAAAAGCATGGAGCTGTGTAGTTCTTCAAAAGTTCCCCTTTCTATTGTCTTTTTTGATCTCTGCCACCTGGCTTCCACTGGTTCAGCTGTCACTGTTGCTCTTTAAAAACATAATCCCCATTGCACCCTCTTCGTCTTTGGTGTTTTACTTCACTGGAAATGCCACTGTCTTTTTATCTTAAAGTGCTCAAACTTGCATTTGGAATTTTTCGAGGAAAAAAAACAAAAAACAAAAAACGATTAAAATTTAGATAGAAACCTGACATGGAAAAATGAGGACCCTAGAGGGACTGTGACCCAGTTATACTGAGTCTAGTTGGTGGGATCTCATGTCTCCTGTGGCTCCATACCTTTATTACCTGAAGGGATTGGAGCGTTGACGTATCTTCACTGTAAACGTGGCTCAGAGCAGACATATACTGACAGTTAAGTTAAAAGTTACCAGTAAAACTGTGAGCAGAGCAGTAAATGTACAGTTACGTTACAGTTTGTCAATAAAAAAAAAATGCTGCCACTCTGGAGGAGCCCAGCCAAGTACCTGCGTTGCCAACTGCTGAGTAAAGAAAACAGGGGTTACCCTCAAACTTGGCAGACCCATCGAGCAGAAAATAAAGAGTCCCTGGTGATCCCCGATTGTGGCCTAGAAGCCGAAACAGGAGCATGTCATAATAACTGCAGAACAGCACAATTTAAGAAATCAATAAGATATTGATTAAATCATTTGAGGCATTAGTTCTTAAATGACAACTAAAGCAACTGCTTAAGTTGCACATATTAAATGTGTTAAAACAGGAATTTCAACTATATTTAGAAATGAGTCTTAAAGGAATAGATGTTATAAGGCTATTCAGGCTCACCTGAAAACCCTGACAATCTGAGATCTGAGAATGCTCAAATATTGCAACATCATGCAGTCATGTAGGCCTGCGTGGTTGCTGTCTAGCAGGGATGTTGTTGCATGATCCACTTTACCTTTACAACATGTGCCACTGACACTGACTGGACCAATTTACCCATTCCCTCCACTTGGCATAAGCCTCTGTAATATTAGTTTAGTACATTTCTGTAAGTTTGCTTCTGCTTCTGCTTTTAATAAGTCCATTGATCTCCTCCAGAGCTAAATAATAGACAGACTTCTCCTCTAGGACTCCCTTTGTCAAAAGGTTTTTTGTTTTTGTCAGTAAAAGTTGTATCACCCACTCAATCTTTTACTGCTTTTGTGGTGTTTTCTTTTGTGGGGAATTAGTGGCTTTAATGACAGAGCCTTCAGCCCCACAGGTAGATTTCCCACTAAAACAAGTTCCCCCTGACACTACTTTGCAAGGTCACTGTTGCTGCATACTGATTTTAATGCTACCCGGGACGATTGTGATGGGTTTAAAGAAATACAGAAAAGCAGAGCATTTCTTCCCTCATAGCAGAGTGGTAGTAAGTAGAGAGAGACACAGTGCTGCAGGGTTCTGGCTGTGCAAGGCTGGGTTTGGATAGGTTATCCAAGTCCGTTTTAGACCAGGTCCAACATTTTGTTTCTGTGCAGACCTCCAGTGCACTGCAGTACATGCCAATCACCGTGAAACTCATTGTGCATATCAATGCCTCTTCACACCTGACAGTGAGAATAACAGCAAACAATGCACTATCACCAGTTTTGTTGAGATTATAAAAAAATAAAAATGCTGCAAGGAGCAGCTGTCATTACATGCAAACACAAAGCACGGCTTTAAGCTATTCACAGCGGCCATATTATTAATTCAGCACATGCAGTAAACCATTACGGTGGTTCCATAACTTATTATAAAACCTCCAAAGGCAAATCAATAATTGATGACGCTCGCATCAAAACAGTGCCTCACAATCTGAAACATTTCTTATTTTTGTTTGGTTTGCTTGTGCCACCTGAATCCGCTGTACATATTTTTAGAGTGGAAAGAGTCCTTTTGCTGTGAGGTGACAGTTTCTAACCACTGCCTAGTGCTTGTTAAGAAAGAGCCACCTGCTGACAATATAGTTTCTACCATTGCAGCATTCAAAAGGTTGTTACAGAAAAAATGAATATAACAAGACAAATTGGATTTAACAGATGAAATGTGGTAGCAGAAAGCAGAGTTGCACTAAATTTGGATGGAATAGTAGTTCTACATTTTAACTTACTACGTTTAAGTGCGCCCAGCCCCTGGTGAGTTAGGCACTCTTCATTCACAGATCTTAATATGGTATCATTTGCGTTCGACCCTGGTGTATATGTTTTTCCCCCCACTAAAGCTTAGTTCCTCATAATATCGCTCATACTCTCAACACTACTTTAGTTACTCTACTGTATATAGTAGAGACAGAAGCTTTAGTTCCCCTCTGTGGAACCACAGCAACAGGACTTATTCTCGTAGTGCTTGTTCCCACCTGTCTGTGCCTCCTTAGTGATAACCTAGTAGTGGCATTAGGCAGGCCACAGTTGAGGGAGCCTCTCTGAAACCCACTGCATTCTCTGCGGGACCCGAATGAATAAAAGATGAGAGGAGTCACAATGGGAAGACATCTGTGGCAAAACAAACAAAACATTACTCTTTCTGCCAAGACACAGACACAGCCATCTTGGAATATGAGACAGGAGCTCCATTTCACAAAAAAAAATATTTATTCAGAAGGACATTATAGATAACAAAAAAATATACTCTTAATGGTATAATCTATTTTATTGGATTCAAATAAGTATAAACTGAGCTGTCTTTGGATAGCAGACAATTAGATGCCGTCAGACCTTTTGCTGATCACCGCAATAGTGCTCTTCTGTGGATGTAAATGTCAGCCCTGCTGAGTTGTCCTCCAAAACACTTTTATGCACACGTTTCATAAAAACACAAAACCTTCCACTGCAAAGCTTGTTAAAAAGGAAAACGGGGGAATAGTATTGCTAGTGTTTTGGCTACCATGAGCAGAGCTGTCTGTCAGTCTTTTTTAATTTTACTGTCAGATGGCTGTTTACTGGGACTACTAGATTGTCTATGGTGGAATAAAGCAGATGTTCAACGTTCTGTGTCTGCAACATGGAAACTTTTATGATTTTTCTTACCTCAGTTGGGCATGAGGATTCCTGATAATCATTTGCGTTTTAGTTTATTTTTTTCTCGTTTCACCACCACAGTAAAAGCGTCTCTTTTATACGTCCCTGTTTGAAGAAGTCCCACACTTCTTGACGAGCAATCGGGTCTCATTTTCAGGACGCTTGGCAGGGGAAGCTGCCACAGTTGGGGATGAATGTAAGCGCTGCAAAGCATAAACGGATTTCTCTCAAATCACCATATTTATGTAATCGGTTACACTGATGCATCATTGCAGTCCTATAATTGACTTCAGTGTATGAATGCATCTTCTATACACACTCTATCTTTATGCACTCGGCTGTGTATATTACTGCACATTTGATATTTGAGATGAAAATACTTTCACCAGCAGTGGATAGCATAGTCATGGCACTTGTTTCCTGTTTTGTACTGAAATAGGTAGTTGTACTTCCTGTCTTTGTCTTTCTTCCTCCTGTGTGATTGCTGTTACCTGTGCTCCTGTGCTTCTCCCCTCATTGGTTTCACTTGTCCCCCATTACCCTCTCCACTCTTGTCCTTTGTCAGTTTGTCGTTAGACCTCCACGTGTCTTTTCTGTCTCTTGGTGTTTTTATTTTTATTTTTTATCTTTCTTTCAACTCTTTGGATTCTTCTGAATCACCTTGTCTTGGACGACCTTCCATTGGATTACTCTTTTGTGTAAACTTTGGTTGTTTGAATTACCCTTCCTTATTGTTTCAGCCTGTTTCATTAAAGTTCTTTTGTCTCCTGTTCCTGCTCCTCCAGTGTCTGCATTTGGGTCCTCCATTTCTTGCTACAGACTGTGTCAAGTACGATGGTTTGGCTAGTTTAAATTCAATGCTGAAAATTTAGCTTTCAACTTTAAACTAAACCTTCAACGTGATTGAAATGCCCCACTGATTGAAATTTTGTGTGGACCAGTGAAGTGCTATTCCCCAGTCAAGTGATCCACCACCTACACAAATGAGTGATGTTCTCTGTTTTAGAGTTACGCAGAGACATGATTACTTTCATTGTGATTTCTCAATCGTATAAGAGTTCTGATATGACAACACTAACCTAAAGTAGGCTTTGGTTTTTGGTAAGATGAACATTTTTTATATTTCCATGACAACCTGAACACAGATTAGCACCTTGCGTCCTCTTATACTGTAATGTCTGTATTCTGCAGAACAGAAATTCACATTTCAGAGTGTGTTGATGTAGACTGATATTTAATCGGTACGCAATCAATCTTCTATTAATGAGAATGTTCATTTTTATGACCTGACCCATCCTGCCAGTCCAGACTAACCTGGGAATTCATGGTTGTCCCTGTAGCCCATGCATCGCTAGTACAGACTCAGGCATTAATCAAATTGAATTAGGATCACACACCACCTGCAGGTTAAAGTTACCATCAAATTCACTTAATAAAATATCTTGATATCTGCCCAATAGCACAGAATTTGGTCTAGATATTAATATTCTACAAGGATGAGTTGTAATAACTTTCTCTTTTCGTTTGGTACCACCAAAAGTTTGATTTCTCCTGCGGTTTGGTTTATGATTAAATACATGGAAAACTAAATGTTAGCATGTATGATGTATATAATATTGGAAGTCTGGCTCATCAGGTCACCTTCCAAATTCTATGGCTTGCTTTTGAGTGTTATTTCAGTATTATTTACTTCTCCTGTCAGATGCTTTAATGTTGTGGCTGATCTGTGTATAATACTACACTATAATATAAAATTGCCATTTACTTTCATCTTTTCATGTTTTCATACCCCCTTTGCATCGGTCTCTGCCATCACTGGAGCTATTATGCTTTTGATTTTTCCATCATAGTATTTCTTTGTAGAATTACTCTAATGAACTTGTTCTCATCTCTGCCTGTTACAAGCTGCTACAGTGCTCACGCACGTTGATTCCCAACACATGGATTATAGAGGGACAAAAAATAGAGTGATCAAAGATATGTGTATAATTGTTTGAAATGGAGCTTGTTTCATATCTGCTTTGAAGTAGCACTGACGTGATCTCTTGCTGTTTCTGGATAATACTTATAATAAGCCATGAAAGATTCTCAGCTGGCATCATGGCTTCCATTCCTTGTGACTCAGACTAAAGTAGCGTGGTGATAAGCTAACGTCATCCACAGTCCTGGCTGTCTGCTGTGGAACCTGTTGAATTACAAGGCATTATGTCGCATGCTCAAGTGAATGTCTGTTTTTTTTTCTTCCCAGGACCAATTTCTTTTAAATCATTTCCCCATTGCCTCACTCTCTGTTCCCTCTCTCATTTCTCTCTTTTATTTCACTGCTAGGAGCTCTGAGTTTATGAATATTTAAAGTGAAGCGTTATTCACAAAATCTTTATTTAATGCTGCCTACATTCACATCCTCTTAGAGGATTTCACAGGCTTCGGTTATGAATCAAGCAGGGACGTGTAAACTGTTGCTCTTGCAGTGAGCCTGCGTCTCCCCTTCTGCCTTGCTCGTGTTAAAATCAGCCTTCTTGCTGTTCCTGCAGTCCCTAAGTGCAGGAGTGGCTCACCTGCACAGACAGAGCACATGCTTTATTCAGGTGATGTATCATTCATTTGGTGCTGCCGGCTGAAGTGGATGCAGCTGAGTCATTCGTCTCAGGTGGAAGGGGTTGGAGGCATAAATTAGAGCGTCAGGTCTGTGTCGGGCACGGAGAGACACGTAGGTAGGAGTCCAATCAGCAGCTTTGTTGCAGCAGCTTATTTCAAAAGAAATGTCATAGTAACTCTGGTATTCTTGGTGTTGCGCAGCTAGCTGCAGGTACACTTGCATCTTTTTCCCCCTATCTCATTATGTTAAAACTACACACACAGAATCTCATTTTCTACCAAATAAGTGTAAGCTGCCTTTTGGTGGCTACCATTACCAGTTTCATTTTATATTTGCTTGAAATTTTTTTTTTTTTGGCAAGTTTTTTATCCCAGCTGGATGCTCAGACATTTTTAAAAATTTTTTTTTAATTTTTATTATTATTCTTGTCACAAATAATTTGTTTATGTTATTTCTTTCTTCTTTCTCTCTCTTCTGTGCGTGCAGAAAAAGTGTTTGGGGAGTTTCTGAGCTGGGAGCTGGACGATGCTTTGTCTCACCTGCCTCTAAAGCCCAGCCAGGCAGTGACACTGACCGTCAGCATCAAAGTCAAGCTGGACTTCTCTGGTCAGGAAAACCTGCTGCAGGACCTCAATGACGGTGAGTGGACACAGAACGTCAACACAGGGCCTTTACCATGTGTCAGTAGAAACTTGTTGAGGCCATTGAATATTCACACATTACAGCTGGGTTTAAAAATTCAAAAATTAGAAAAGTAGAAAATGTACAACCTAGAGGTGGAAGTATAACAAATCTCTGAAACCAATGACAAAATTAATTGTAGTTTTAAGTAAAATAACCAACAGAATTTTAAAAACTGAAGTATACAAATTGATGTTGAATTGAACTAAGACGCTATGAATAGGGATAGAATGGATTAAGGAAATTAGCGGTATTCAGCTCTAATGTATATATGTTTGAGTTAATAGTACAGGTTTACAAGTTACTATTAACACACTGTACCATTATTTTCATATGTACGACCCTTCATCAAGACAGAAGTGCTAATTAAACTGAGAAGGTCATCGTAACGCTTAAAAACAAGCCCTAATCTTAATACCTTTGGTGTCCGATGGAGAATCTCACCAGCGTTTAACAAAAAAAACAATCTCAAATCTCACTCTCATCTATTTATTGAATTTTAGGACTGTCACTTTCTTGACATACCCCTGTTTCTCTCCTGTCCCAATCGGTCTTTTTCCATCGAGATGTCACGTCTGATCTGACGCTAAATGACAATTAAACACGTATCTGATGTACCGATGCAACAAATGTTCCGTAGCTACTAAACAATTGAGATGTTCAATTTTTCTCAATGTACGCCTTATTCTCATAGGACTAGTTTTACTTGGGGACCTCTAGTAATTAGCTATAATTGCAAAAATTAGACTGTAGAATCTAATTTACAATATTTCTCCAAACACAGAGGGCGTGTAATAATACCAGTCCCATGATAAGCGGTGTCTGTGTGATTTGGGGTGCGTTTGTTTCCCTTCGTGGCGTTTTTTTTTTTTTTCTCCTGCCTCTTTCACGCTTGAGAATTATGGAGGTTGTGTTGGCAATTAGAAATGAATGTTTGCACAATAGCTTGGCCGCAAATTCAGGAGGATGTCGTTGCACAGCATGGATACCCATTCACAACTAAAGCCCTATTCACACAGGATTTGTGTTGCTTGGGGACATCATGTGGTTTGAAAATGACCCCCCTGCAGCTGTGTTTTAACTTAATCCATGATTATGATGTCTCCGTTACATTCGTCTTCACTCAGGAGGAGGCAGGATCGTACATTTTATCCCTCTACACTTTTCAGCAGCCCTTGTTTACTTTGCAAAGTTGGCATAATGATAAAAAATATATTTTTAAAAATAAGACGTGATGTAGTGAGACTGTATTGACCCCGAGGGAGAATTTCCAAACTACCTGGCAGCGTTTAAATCAGGCCTGCCCTTACCTGATGTGCTGAATACATTAATGCTTAACTTAATAAAATCACATCAACATATGCTGCTGCACGTGTCTTCCTTCTCACCATCCTCCGCGATTTCGTTCACCTGATGGTTTTGAGCTTGCCGTTTTTCTGCGAACGGGTCAGCGAAATCTCGAGCAGCTGTTCAAACTTTGATTTATAACACAGCCTTCACAATTGTTAACTGAAAAGAGGGAGAAAGAAGCTGCGAATCGAACAAAACTCTTGAGAAAATTAAAACAACTGCCCATATCACAGAGAATATGGATTGGTATTATTACAGGACCTCTATGTCAGGGGAAATATGGTACATAATTTGCGTAATTTTTGCTTCACATATTACGGACATGGCCATTTCACATCGGATTAACATCACAGACGGCCTCTGCAGTTATCACAAATTACTAGAGATCCCGAGGTAAAACTATATCCTTGTGAATAGGGCTTAAGATGACATTTTGTGATTGATTTTATTTATCGATGCATTAATGTGTTCATCTTATAGTTAAAGGTAGAGCTAATGTAATTACTGCCAGGTAGTTTGTGAATTGTCCCACAGGATCAGCACAGTCCAAGCATTCTTGTTTGGTGTGAATGTGCCACACACTAAAAGTACATAGGGGCCTTTTTCACATGACGTCCCCAGCTAGTATTAATCCTGTGCAAACAGGCCTAAAAATATACACTGATCAGGCATAACTCTCCTTCCACTGAGTAGAAGTAAATAACATTGACCATCTTGTGACAACATAATGTTCTGCTGGAAAACTGACCTGGCATTCATGTGGATGTTACTTAGACATGTAGCACCCACCTAGACCAGACCAGACACCATAGCAATGACACTCCTTGATGGCAGCAGCCATCCCCAAATGATTGACGGTTGGTTGTAAATAATTGATTAAATGGTTGCTAATAAGTTTTATAATTATTTAAAGAATGTTTGCTATCATTGCTTTATATCTGAGTCAGACCACCTTTTAACTACCAAGCATATGTGTTTGTGTTAATTTACCGCTCTAATCTTGTTAGAGAGATTCTTCTTGCTTTATTTAAGATTCAGCAGTAATAGGCCAGAGGTGTTAAGGTTCATTCACCCCCATTTCTCTCCCAGCTTCAAGCTTCCACACTTCAGTTGTCTGATTTCCTCTCTTCTAATTCTTATTCCTGCTTAAAAAATAAATAAAATATTCTGACCTTCTCCCCTACCTCGAAGCTCATTCATCGCATTCTTTCTTCTCCAGCCTCTCTCATAGTTCATGCTCAGCGTTCTTTCGTTCCCGTCCCGACCTCTCTGCTTCCTTCTTCAGACCGTTGAACCTCCCTCACTACTGACTCTATGAGCTGATAAATATTAATAAGCCACCAATATGGCCCCACTCCTGTACCACAGGGACTTGGTTTGTGTGTGGGTTTGTGCACGTTTGCACGTGGATTCAGACGACTGGGAAAGTAAACACATACAATGCTGTTATATTTATCTCAGCCCCGGCGCCGCTCTCCTCATGAGGTCATTTAAGCGATAGTGTTTCAATGTTTTAATTAGCAGAGCAATAATTGAGTCTCTGAATTAAGGCGATAAGACGCGTTTCCTTCGACACAGCGGCTCTGAATGCAGTTATTATGGTGACATTATGGTGATGCGGTTTTTCCTAAACACATCTGATGCTATCTGGCTTTCTTAATACATTAATGTCTCACATTAATAATGTTGTGGTAATATACTGATGAGCTTATTTGCATAAACGAGTTGTTTTGCTTTGTGTTCTGCCTGTGCCCCTGTGTGCTGGAAGATTACCAAGTTCTGCCTTCTTCGCTGATTAAACCGTAAAATCTTGATTATCTCAGGCGCAGCTAGTACATTGAACAAATGCGCTGCTCAGCTATCACATATGGTCACATAGAAGCTGTAAGGCCGCCACACTGGACCGTTTGTAAATCATCGTGTTAGAGGCGACTGTATCCCAGTATCCCACCCTGAGAGAACATTTCCTACGACTGTCATTTTGTGATGCACGGACCAGTCGTAGTAGTTATGTTTTCTATAGTTTTTAGAAATGTGCTTATTAGCTTTCTTTCTGAATGGCCTTTTAAGATCGATAATAATCAAGTAATTAATCTGTGATTTTCATTCCGAGCTTTGTTATTTAGTATTAATGAACTGTTTCCTTTAATGAAAAAGTTCTGTATATGAGAAAGTTTTATGTCCTGACTCTAATTTTCCACTGTTGAGAAATCTATTGCATCGATTCTTCCCGGTCTTTCTTTCGTTCCAAAGTTATTTCTGTGGTTTAAATGCCATTTATTGTAATTCTGTGGGGAGTAATCTGCCCTCCCGCTGCGTTTTGGCATTTGGCAAAATGACATTAATTAGTTGACTTCATGAAAGGCAAAGTGTAAAGGTAGGGAAAAATACTGTGCTGCGTTTAAACAAATGAACAACAAAACAAAAGATGCATGTAGGGCTGCAGCGACATGTCGATGTAATCAATGTAACAGATTATGTAAATATGTTGTTTTGTTGCAAGGTTTATATACATCCCCATTGCCAGGCATCTAGAAAAAAAGAGTTCATCCAAAACAGCCTGATTGTGAGGTTGTTTCATACCTAGGTCATTATTCTGACACCAAGAACATTTGGGCTTGTGTGAGCACAGCAATTGCACTGGAATTGTTCAGGAACAGATCAAGTGAGCTGAGGCTGCGTATAGTGGGTGGTCTCAGCTCGCTCGCATCGCTTCCCGGCAGCAGTTTGTTTGCATTGCGAACACATGTTATGATATGACTCGGGCTTATGCCTCCTGAGCGCGTCTTCTCCTTCTGAGGTGTCTGGCGGCAGTAGTGTGCCTTCTCAGCATACACATTAAAACGTTGTTTACTATGCGTAGCCTAGATGCTCGCTCTAATTGAACATCCTGTTCATATTCAGAACACTGGTACACGATGCACAGAGCCGCAATGAATGCCAGCGCCCAAACCGAATGCTTAATGATCCATTTTTAACTAGTTCCTGATTTCCTAAGTACAAATATCTTGCAAAATTATGCCCAATCATAAAACTGTTTGCTCATGCATACTCTTTATGGTGTATCAGAACTTTGTCTTGACTGTTTTGGATCCCCATGTGAACACACACAACAAAAAGTGTGAAGGCACCCGTAATAAGTTCCTCGCTTTGTTAAAAACACATACAACACAACTGCACCGGCATTGAACAACAAAAAACATCCGCTGACGTTCCCGACCTCAAACAGCAAAACGGCAGCGCATGTATTTAAGTTTTGTCTTATTCTCTTACGTCACGTCTTTATCTGCTGTGTTTCAGTCTCAACAAATCCATCTCAACACTGCTTTCCTTTGCATTTGCAAGTTATAAACAGGTGTTTATGAGCATACAGACCTATAAAACTGAAAGACATAGATTACCATTAACTTTATGCTCTAGGTGGGTGTAAGCAGCCCTTTGCAGATTAATACAGGTGCATTTGCAATTAATACTAGTACAAGTCACTGAAGTTAATTAGTGGCAAGTTATACGAAACAACATCTTTCCCAATTAGTCAGCACCGCATGAGTCTGAACTGTTGCGATGAATAGTATCATTAGGGAAAAGTTTGAACTGGTTTCTTCATTCATACTGTATGTTTCATGTTAAAATTAGTTATAATGAGAATGTTTGAATAAAACTAGGTCCAAATAAACGAAAAAAGTTTAATAGTAAAACTTGTTTATTATTCGGTGGTAAGTTAACCAAGGGATTTATCTGCAACTCTGAAAATAATCAATACATTAATGAGACAATGAAATATTTGTAGCAGCCCTAGATACATGTAATTTTGTTGGTTCTGCAGTTTTGTATGCAGCACGGGGGTTAAAAAAAGAAATAATTCTCTTCAGGCTTTTTGCTATGTGTGGTAGTCACTGCATTTTGATACAACTTAGTAGATTATTTTTTTTTTTTAAATGTGTCTCACAAATAGGCTTTGGGCATATAACATTTTACATTTCATGTCAGAAGCGTCCATGTTTGGTGAATTCTCTTGGATTTCTTTACAGCATAACGCAACTGATGGCAAATGGGATGGGCTTATGGTTCATTACTGTTCAGTGTGATTCTTATTTAACCTTTCACCTTCATTCATACCTGAAAAGTTTGACCATCGGTAGTGCTTTTACTTCATCTTCTGAGTTGTAGCCAATATTATGTTTTCAGTACAAACCAAGAAGAAATCACTTTTACCAAAGCCTGCAATAAAAAAAGGTTTAGCCAACAGTGGAAGCTGGAAGGAAGGAAGGTGAAAAATAATAAATTGTGCTTGCCAGGCAAAAAGGTGTGTTGAAACTTTTTTCCAGTGTTTTTGTGAAATACATTGGAGAAAGTGCATTTCACACATTTTTTTTACGTTGTGGACAGAGCAGCTTAGCTGTTTTGCCCTTTGGTTCCTGTCTATGCTAAGCTAAGCTAACTGTATTATAGATGTCTTAAGTGTACTATCTTCTTCTTCTGTAACCGCTTGTCCTCTGAAGAATCACGGGATCTGCTGGAGCCTATCCCAGCTGCCCATCGGGCGAGAGGCAGGGTACACCCTGGACAGGTCTCCATTCTCTAACATTGTCTAACGCAGAGAGACAGACAACCATTCACAATTTAGAATCACCTGTTAACCTAACCAGCATGTCTTAGGATGTGGTGGGAAGAAGCCGGAGTACCCGGAGAGAACCCACGCAGACACAGGGAGAACATTCAAACTCCACACAGAAAGGAACAGTGTATCTGTCATTTTGAATTATTCCTTTCAGCTGGACTACATGCTCTTATTTTGTGCATGGCAACTGTTCCTGCAGTCTTTGATATTGAAATGTAAAACTTTTACATGCATCATTTTGGCCCAGTGTTGCAAATTCATTTAACTGAAATCTTCCTGCATTATAAATATTCATTGTCCTTGATCCGTGCAAGGTAGCTCGATACAATGAGTCACGAATGAAAACAGAGCTGATTAAAAACCAACAAAATCCGAAGATGAATGTGAGTCAGAGCATGAATACTGTATGAATGTGGATGCATATGAATGAATTCCTCCACTTTGCCCAGGTGAAAAGGTCTGCACTCCTTTTCTGCCTTCAGACCGTCACTCTCTGTCCCGTTCCGCAGCCTGAGGATAAATAATACCTCCCAGCTTGAGCTGTGTGTGTCAGGCTCTCTGATGTGCGTGCTGTGGGTACATTGTGTTAACATCAGCACTTCTCTATATTTAATATAACTGTAAGTGCAGATGTCTCTCTTCCCTCCTCGGGCAAGGTTTAGCTTTTATTGTTTGTCATGCTGCTTTGAAGGTAGGAAGACATACCTGTATCCGGTTCACACCTTTCCAATATAACATGTCATCAGTGGAATCTTAAAACGTCACTAATTATATGCCGCTTATTGATCAGCCTGTATTCATATGCACGTTGTGAAGAAAGTCAATCCATCATCCTTCAGTGTGACGCTGTGCCTGGCAGGACTGCACTCGATGTCCTCTGTGTTTCAGCTGAGGCAGAAGGGGCGAATCAGACAAGGCCACAGAAAACAGTGCAGGGGGAACATTCAAAACAGGCCCAGCCTCATTGATTTATCCTCAGACAAGTTTATCCGTCATTTCGAGTCCAGCTCGAGACCACGACACCGTAACTCAGGATCAGACGGGAGTGATGTCATCGCTCACGACTAATGGGGCCTGACTTATATAACGCTTTATTGTGTTAAATGGTGTGAGTGTCGTATCTAATGACAGTGCTGCTGCCGACATTAATGTTGTGGTTGTCTTTGAAAACAGCACCTTGTACCAGAGTCGGTGAAAGTGGAAAAAAAGAGATGCAAGAAAGATGTTAGAACAATATGAATTAAAGGGCCCGGACAGAGGAGGACTGGGTTTGTTCTCAGTCAGCATCAGAGAGTAAATGCACTGCTGTCCTACTTGTTTAGTTAGTTTGGAATTACTTAACTTTAAACTTAATCCAGCGGGTTTAGCCCTTGAGAAGCCTTTTAAAGTAATAACCTGTGACACTTTCATGTTAGATTTCTGTTTTACTACTCTCTGGAGTACAACACAGTTGTTATTCAATCTACAGTATAGTTTTTGGATGAAAACCTATTTTCTCTTGTAAATAGCTGGAATCTGGCCTTGTGGTTTTTTTCTTAGTGTCAGAAACTGCTGGGTTTTGAACTTCATATATTTGTTTTCTGTAACGCTGAGCATCAAAACTGGTACTGAATATCATTTGACATATTCTTTATTCAGTGGTTCCCTGATGTCACTCTGGTATGAACAGTTTGCTTGCTTGTTATTGTGTTTTTTTTCTGGCAGTTATGAGTTTTGACTTCCAGATGTACTGTATTGGCACCTCCCTCTAAGTAGTAATAAGGCTAATGTTGATGTACGTGTAGCTTGAAAAAAAACAACAAAAAAAACAAGCCTTGGTTTAACATCTGACCTGGGGAATCCGATCACAGTCGGCCTCCTTTAAGGTACGTGTGTTCACGCCAGGCATTAAAACCCTCCTCCACATGCGTCCCCAGCCAGCACTTGAGATCTGATTCTCTGTATGCAAAGGAACACCAGCATCATTCGGGGTGCAGCAGAATATTATAACAGGTGCTGTTGAATGGATGGCTACCGACCGCTGTATCAGAACCATGAACAGCTGCTAGCGAGACTTGGGGAAATTATACTTTTTTTTTGGAACTAGCTGTGAAGTCTCTTTCTTGCTGAAAGCACACGCAAAAAAATAAGTAATTATTTATTCATCTCTGCAAAGACCTTATTTTTGAGACCTGCCCAAAGCTCAGATTATAACCAAAGCCCGGAAGCTTCGCTGTGCAGTTTAAAGCAGTGACAGAACAATCTCTGGTAGTAAAGGAAAATAAAAACGCTTGTGATTGTTGAGAAAACGACAAGAATAACTCTTAACTAGTGCTTATACTTATTATTTTAGTTAATCAACAGCTACGGCTAAGGACAGACTATTTGAAAAAGAAAAAGGAAATCATTTATAATAGTTACTGTACAGTTTACTGTACACACCTGGCCTCCAAATTCACTAGATGCCAAACTGATCAAGTATCTGTGGGAGGATCCACAGAGGCCCCTCCCCTCAACCCATAGGACCCAAAGGCCCCCACTAACAACATTCTCTTTCCAGTCACCACAGGACACCCTCAGAAGGCCCATGTCCATTCCCTGAGTTACTGCTATTTTGAAGGCACAGGGGAGACCTACACTATATTAGGAATGTGGTCATAATGTTATGCCTAATTGTTGTATGTATACAGCCAAGTCAAAACTCATTTTTGGATTTTGGTTTAAAATGGGGTTTTGCCAAAGTTCTTCTACGGTTATTTGTGTTTAGTCCTCAATTGTTAAAATGGAAAAATATATTTTTATTCCTCCAAGTCAGGTATCACATAATGACTTCTTTTAGCATCTGCATTTGGTATTTACATTTTGATCTGCAGTAGTTTAAATTACAATGAGCTCAGGTAGCAAATGAATTCTTCCTGCTATAATATGAAATAAAGAGATGGAGAACTGTATTGGCACTAACAGCCGTAACAGAAAAAGAGATGAATCCAGAAACCGAACCCCCATTAACAGAAAATTAAAGGAAAACCAGCTCTGGTCATCCTGTTTGACATTTAATATCTCAGCAGGATCGTTCACAAACAGCAAGATAATCTGTGGAAGTACTGATGACTGTGTGCTACTGACGTCAAGAGGAAGCACACACGGGTGAATGTGAAATGAAAAGGAAAGCGGTAGCAAATAGCAGGTATTTGTTGGGCTCAAGTTAAGCGCAGTGCCATCCGCTGCATGCTAGCCATTTGTTACTACTGTAAAAACAAAAGCAGCTGCGTGTAGATGATTTCCTTCTGACATTAATGGAGCATTCCAGCCGACTGAAACGGCTTTCAGTAATTATAGTAATCATTTGTTCAGATCTTTATATGTTAGCTAACGGATTAGTGCTCATCACGTCGCCACATTCCTCTCCCTCTCTCTGGAAGACTGATAGCAGCATAATGACGTTCTTACAGCTTCAATGCAGCATTTCAGAGCGACAGTATGGTTCTAAATGAACTTTATACAGTAATGTTTTTTTTTCCCATCACCGTTGCTATCCATAAATAACAGTCTACAGTGTCTGCCACAGTGGTTTTATCCACAGTTGTGAAAAATGTTGTTGTTCTTCTTTAGACTGTATTAAATGAGGATCATTTCCTGCTGTGTTTGATGTTTGACTTGCATGATAATGTTTCGCCCCCCGAACAGGATATTGAATGAGATTTTAATGTTTACTCTGCAACAGGTCATATTTTCATATTTGTTAGATATATCTATGTTCCAGGAAGAAGGCTTGTTAATGTGAGCGCAGCCGACGCAGCAGAGACCCGAAGTCTTTGACGGCAATCTAGACCCGTGCTAATAGTGTTACTCGTAATTCAGAAGTGACACCCCCAATCTTTGCTGTTCGAGCAAGGTGGCCCGTGATAGAAACGCTGAGTTCACCCGAACCTCCCCGAGGCCGTTAGACAGAGAATGAGACAGATACTGATTTGAAGGAGGGGATGATTGTGAGCAGTGCCATCGTTAATCACGCCAGCCATTACTCACGCGGTCCCTTTGCCACAGGACACTAAGAGTCGTGTGCAGCTCCTATCCAGGCAGCGTGCCGTAATGGAGGATTCAGTTCATAAAAGTCTAAAAGCGCCGTCTGTATTTTTGGTCCTTTCCTTTTCTGCCACTCTGAATCTGTGTCTGGGTGCGTGGCTAATCTGTTGAACAGCAGGATATAGAGACTGAGACAATAACAAGAGGAGACTGTTGTCACCAGAGCAATGACATAATAGACTCCAAGAACAGGTTAACACTGTGTGACTTTGGCCTGTCCTAGACGAAAGTTGACAGTCTGGATATTTGGTGTAATATTTGTACTGTTTGAGCTGTGATGACCACAGGACGGTATTTCTTCCCATCAGTTGAAAGTATCTGATTACTGATTCCAACTAAACTCTAGTCTAGACTGATGACTTGCCACTAAACATCAGTCAGAATAGAACTTGTTCATCTTTTAAAACTTGAAAATTGATTTTCCACCACCATGTGTCTGTCGCTTGTGGACACTTGTCACATCAGGTGACGTTCCCACAGTTTGCATGGCTATTAAGCACAATATATTTTCCCATTGGTCATTGACTGAGTTGACGTCACGCCTCTGAACTCAGATGAAGATTCCTTCAAAATGTGGTAGTTGTGATAGTGTTTGTTCTCTTGCACTGCAGTCTAGATTTTACATTACTTTTTCATATCCCCCTGTACCCTATTAAGTATTGTACAAGTGTCTGCAAAAGCAAAATACAAGTGTCTGCTGCAAATGTTCAAAGAATGATCGCCTTAATCTACAGTCTTTACAGACCACAAAGGTGTTCTTAAGCACGTTGTAGCTGTCGACTCTTGCAATTTTTGTTTTGCTCTCGCCGATCTCTTAGGCTTTTTTTTTTTTTTTTTGTATTTCGGGCTGCAGATGAGGAAGAGCCCCCCGACCAGCATAAAGGATACATTTAGCTTTTAGCTGGCGAACACGGCGGAGCTATTAGCTCTTAAAGAGCAAGATATTCTCCTCAGGTGTTGACAGAGCCCAAGGTAATATTGATCGTACATTTGCCAGGTGGCCAGAAACAGGACCCCAAATGAATAATGATGTTGCTCCTCAAGTGTCGGGTGTGTGAATAAACAGGTGTTTACAACTTGCAAGGTGATGATGTATCAGTGTTGCGTTCGGGGCTTGCTTTATGGCCAAAAATATTGTGCTGTTGAAGGTGTAAATGCTAATGGCCGTTATCTCTCAGTGTTCAGATGGTAGGTCGACGGGTGTATAGATTTTGTTAAGATCGCACTGTGCTTTATCTGCAGTAAATGGGTTGTGGACAATTAATTGGTTCCTGAAAAGTGCCTGGTCACCTATAGTGTACTGATGAGAGAGAGTCAGGCCTTTATTTGAGAGATGAACATCCAGACATAAGCAGACTTTTTATTTATTTATTTATTTATTTCATTCATTTAAAAAAAGAAGTGTGAATCACTACTGATGCTGCATATGTATTTCTGTGCTGGCAACACCTCACAGAAGCTCATGAGCTTAAATATGAGGAAATGAGTCGGGCTTGTGCTTGTTTAATTTATTGCACAGCTTTATTTCTGTCTGACGTGCGATTTGTTATATTACCGGGTCTCTCAACTGTCTCTGTCATAGCCGTTTTCTTTAAATAGAAGTAGAACGCTTTCTCCGTGCTTACCTGCCGTCATGGTAAATTTAGTTTAATCCACATTTGTTCTCACAGCGTTAACTCCGGCTGTACAATAACCTAACTTTTCCACACGAGCCTCTCTGTTCCTCTGGCTTGTGTTTTTATTTCAGAGTTCAGATCTCCTCTGAATATGTCTGAGTGTTGTGAACCCAGTTGCCTGGGCTGCTGCACAGGCCGGTAATTTCCCCTCTCTCTGAGGGGAAATTGCAGGGCTTTGCTTCCCGCTGACGTCAGAGAGCGATATGATGCCTTTGACGTCAGAGCTTGGGCTGCGAGTGTCATTTTTGAGTATTGTGTGAGTGGGTTGAGAGCAGCAGCCCCTGTGGTGGTGCCTCGGCTGCTGATAGCGCAGCTGCTCCCATGTCCACAGTGTATCTCTGAAGGTCGTGGATTTGAAATCATTCATGTATTCCTCACATGCTTTTAATAATACAATGAACCTTATGATTTCCAATTCGGATATTTCAGAGTGGGACTGAAGATCACTGGGTGATATAACACAGAATAAGACAATTGGTTGTTAAAAACACACACACAGATATATTCATGTGGATGAAAAGTGAGATAGAAAACCACTGGGGACGGCCAAGATTTGACGTGGAGTTAAGTTTTCCCAGCTTTACAAACCTGAGGAGCTTGGCTATTGACCCTCAAAGGGCCAGGGGAGCCGTTCACATGTAAATGTAGCATAATCGGATGAGGACAGTAAGGGGATCACCACCGGTTACCACAAGGTTACACTCTTTTTTTGAAGGTATTAATGCCACTTTAAGCAAATCTCAAGGAACAGGCTTGATGTAATTACAGACTGTTGCATTGGAGGTTAAATGGATTTAGATGGAAGCTCACATTCAAGAACTTTTCAAGCATTTTTGCAACACCTAAACACCATCTCTCTGTAAAATAAAATGCAGCTCTACAAACTAGACCTTAGCTTCCAGAATACAGATAAATGCTCATCAGCACAACATTGCGCAGGCTTGCAGGCTTACAGGGCATTCATTTTAGCTCAGTTTACTGCACAATTTTCAACTGAACGTTCACTTTCTCCTGTCCCTCTAATTGCTTTTTGATGTATTTTGCACAAGAGTAAACAAAAGCTTCTTCATCCTCATTAATGACCTTTAATTTTGCCAACTCAAAGGATCAGGCTATCAACATTGCTCATGCTACCACTTTCTGTGAGCTGGCTGGAAACTCAGTGAAGGGGACTTTGGTATGCGTTTGATGTCCCGGTGGCCTGTTTTTGCAGGGAACCACTACACAGATGTTCTAAGAGAAAAACCTAAAACTCCCAATCAGCCGTTTAGAACTGAAAAAGCCATCTGGACGTGTTGAAACAACTCAAACAAGTGGCAACTGTAATCCTAATCCTAACTTCTTGATTCCTATGTTGTGGATATTTTACTCTTTATTGTATTAACAGAAACATCATAACCCGTTAAATCATTGCTAATAGTTTGTAGGACATGCAAATGTCTTGAGCTGATTAACCCAACGGATGGATGGATGGATGGTCTTAATTTATTCTTTACAATTGAATAAAATATCACTCTGTGCTTGCCATTTTTTTTTTTTTGCAGCGGCATGAGTATTATTTTGGCTTGTGAAGAAACCTTAGGCTTGCCATCCTGAGTTATGGTTACTAGGCAACAATTGGACTATTATCGTTCGAGGGTTGTATCTAGTGAATGGCCAGCTAACTGTAACAACAATAGATAACAGAAAATATAAATCTTATCCATCACATTGTTAATATATTTAAAGACTATACAAATCATTTTGCACTGAACATTTTTAAATTCGATCTCTCTATCGTTGTTTTTTTCTCGCCTTTGCATTACGGCGCTATGACACAAATCGGCCCGCTAATTAATATGCATATTTTTCTACCTCTGATCAAAAGCAACAAGAGCATCATTGTTTCCAAGGGATCATTTTGTTATTGCAAGAAGCATGACTCTTATGAGCAACCACTGACTACAGTAAACAAGATAGATGAGCGAAGGGGAGTGCACTAAAGAAATAATTAAAACAATTCATCACGAAATAGCTCCTTTGAAACTCTGTAATACACTACAGACTCTGTGGATGTTGTTCATTTATTATTATTATTATTATTATTTTTAATGCTGTGTGTTTCTGTGATGTCTTTTCAGATGGAATCAGTGTGACGGGCCTGCCAATCTCCAGCCCGCTGCGCCAAGTCCTCAAACCCAGGCCTGAGAACAAGCCCGTCGGCAGTGAGTCCGGCAAGGCGGAGTACAGCCACGTTAAGGTGAATAAACAAAAGCCTACGCATGGCACAGCGAGCGAGCCCTGGTGTGGTGCTCAGTTTTGGATCAAAATGCGAGCAAATCGTGTTTTGTGGCTTGTAGATGCATTTCAATCCTGCTGCATTCTCATTACAGCTTTCAGCAAATAACGAATATCTCAGGTTGGGATACTGACTTGCAAATGTTAAGGTAGAGCTATAGCATTATTTACCTCCAAACTGAGCCTCTTGAAAAATGCTCCATAGGAAGAACACTGAGTTAATTTGGATGGTATCTCTGCTTGGCTCCAGATGCACTCTGTTCTTTGCATCAGGACTGAGCTCCAACACAGGCATACAAATCAAAACTGTCCCCAAGTTTTTATTTTCTGCAAAACCGCAGAGGGCAAAAAGTGGGGGAAATATAGAGTGAAGAGAAAGGAAGAGAGACGAGATGGAGACGGGCGGAATGAGAATGCACCGGATGAGGCCGATCAGCGGGGGGGAAGGTTGTTTGAGGTCTCGTGGATGTCTGAGTTGTAGAAGCGGGCGGTCTGACCCAGTCAAGGTGCTGAGGATCATCTGTAGCACAGCAGCCACGCTACCTGCAAGTGTGGCGGCTGCATTGTCTTACCTTCGAAAACCAGAGGAATCAGCTTCCCATCTCTGTGAATCATCAGGAGAGAAAACAGACTTGAAGTTGGTTTTCTTTCTGTCTGTGGAAAAGTTTGACAGGATGGTGACTAATGGCTGTAAAAATACCAGGGATTGTTTTTTGTTCATGGTCAAAGAAGACTTGGACAACATATTATAATGAGTAGTTTTGCCGAAAGATCTCAAAGCTGACCCAAGGGTCACCTAAAGTGACCCAACAAATTGTGATGCTTTATCCTAACTCAAAAACTCTGTTTAACAGAATAAAACACACGTTATGATTGAAGCCTGTCAAAGAAGAGGATGGGGCAAATATTATCAGAGTGTAAATATGAAATTGTTAATGGTGCTGCAGATACATTGTGGTTTTTAAAACATAAAGCAATAGGGCATAAAGTATTGTTGCAGTTAGAAAGAAACATGCATCTGACAAGCTCTTGCTGGAACTTATGTTGTGCAGTAACCAATCAGCTTGCAACGTGGACACTGGCCTGGACTGAAGAAACTGTAGCATTGTTAAATATCTAAATAATTGTCTTCAAATGATCTGCACCTCTTTTTTGTAGCCTTCTTATGCCCCCATGCCTGCGACATTCATGACCACAGTCATGCTAATTATTCCAGTATTGTCTCTGCTGTGAAGACAGTGACAACGTTGGGGAAAAAACAATAACATCCGTACCTTTCTCCTCATGCTGTACAGCAACACTACTGAGAAAGTGATCCATTTATTTCTCTTTGGCTTTAGTGCGTAACCTGTTTGAAATCCACTACCTTTGCTGTGAGGGTGTAAAGGAACCAGACAGTATTAGAGGAGAGCTGGGTATTTTAATAAGTGGTTAGGCTTATTAGAGGCAGAGTTTGAACGACAGCAGAGTGTGGAGCTGAAACCTTAGTTAAAGCTGGGCCAATTACATAAAGACTCTTGTCCTGCCAGAAGTCTGCCTTAAAGCAGGATGTAAGAACGTGAACTCCTTCGTTTTTCATTTTGTCGATGCGCCGTTGGACACCGGGCTGATTCATTTCGCTGTGTGCTCGACAAAAGCCAGTCCAGTGGTGCGCCTGTGCGCTGTAGTAAATTCATGTAGGGATTCCAGCTGAATGACTCATCGTTGTTATGGGCTGTATTGTTTTCAGAAGTTTGACTCAAAGTCACAATACCCTGCTTGCACTTGACGTGTGTTGATGTACAAGGGGTGGACAGATTCGGCTAAACTCAACATAAACACAAAAAAAGTTACTTTAAAAGTTTCAAATATTATGAGAAAAACGGCATTATCATAAAATGACGTGGCACATTTTGACAACATGTCAATTTTAATTTGGCGCTTTGTTAACACAGGCTTAGCGCAGCCAGGCTCATTGTTGATCTAGACCTTATATCATAATAAATGGAAGCAGTCAAATTGATAGTCACTATCAGAATGCACCAGAATCAAGTATCTGAGAGGATTTCATCGGTTCAGACAAACTGTGCTGCATTTTTGTTTAGTATGCTTCATTTATGCTGTGAAAACTGTAGGTTACATTCTGTTGTGGACTTAACAGCTAGATGAATTCTGCCTGACTCTAAGCAGACTCTGGTGCACTTCCTTTGTGTCCTATTAGTTTAAAGAACCACAAATGGAAAATGGTCTGCACTTACAGTATTTACCACTTTTAGCCTAAATGGTAATCAAAGCACTTTGTAATGTTTCTCATTCAATAGTTCACTCACTAATGGCCATGCAAGGTGCTCTGCTGCTACTGGAAGCAAATTCAGCATTCTTGTCATGTACTCTTGGGCCCACGTACTCTTGGGTACATTTGGGGGTCAGGGATTGACTGTTTTGGAGGCCATGAGACACCTACACAATATTAAGAAGGTGGTCATAATGTTATGCCTGATGTTTTCAGACAAGGCACTACCATTGCTTCTAATGATAGGCCAGCACCTTGCATTGTAACACCACCATTGTTGGTGTGTGCGCGAAGAGTTGAATGAGAAACATCTTCTTCAGAGAAGTCTAACTTTTTCTTCTTTCACTAATAACATGCAGTAAATTCTAAATAACTGCCAGACATTGAAAATTCCAGGTATTCTGGAAAAGAAGTCCAAGGTTAAGATTCATCAGACGTTACTTTTTCATTATGTTCAGTGTTTTCCACGAACACAGTCTTTCTCTACCCTTAACCATACTGCAACTGTCATGCACAGACAGAAGACGGAAATCAGAAACGCTCTGGCACTGGACACGCTATATGCCGTTAATGAACACAATCTGTGTTTTTATGGTATCGTCCAATATTGATGTTCTTGTCTTGTTACATTGTTGTTTCTGGAAAGCGACTTGAGCATTAGCGCCAGCAGCGCCTTTCTTCCATATGTCTTTATTTGTCTGAGCCCTCTCGTTCTGTGTTGGTAGACATAATAGCTGGCCACATTCATCCAAAACGATGAAGACAGAAGTGTTTCACATGGACCATTCAGTAGTACCGAGACAGTTTCGTAATAAGCTGATCTCGCTGATTCAGTTTGAAACAGTAAGTGCTGTTGTGTTGATTTAGGATACCTATGGGAACGTCTAGCCCTCTTACCTCTACCTTCTTGACTATGTTTCTGCATACGTTAGTCCACCTTGAACAAATATACCACTAGTGTTATAGGGACCTTAATTTGTCAGTGTGTGTGCATGGCTGCATGAGAGAGGATTTGTATTAGCCGATAATAACTGTTTTGGCTGATGGGGGTTGGGGGGTGGATGGACAGATGCACAGGAAATTGAAAACCTTCTAGCCAAACTGGTTGGCAGTACAGCAGTGTGTTCCCTGCATATCTTAATCTTAGTTGGGCCCATTAAGTGTGAATTTGTTTTACCACCTAAACCAAATTTGGCTTTTATTACTGGATAGACACACACCCATTTTTGAAAATTGTTTTGGTGTATCTACTTGCAGACTATGAGTAAGTTCAATCTGTCACGGCTGATCTGTAATCACCACAGGAGGAGTCAACGCGTTTATCTCACTGACCTTTCATCGCTCCATCTTAGCACCCAGTTTTTCAGCGCTCTCACCGAGCTGCAAATGCCTGTGGGCTGGAAATATGTGCCTGCTGTCAGGGCTTTATGGATCCACCGCGGGGAAAAGTGGTCTGAACGCTCAGATGTGTTGGTTTTTCCGATTATTTACGCATTTTCAATGACTCGTGTCCTAGGAGGGTCAGGGCGCTTCCACAACTTGGTGTCTTTGACACTGTGGGTCACTCCTCTCACCTCATCACCACACCTTTACGTCTCATTCCAGATCACCTGCTGAAGCTCAGTTATGGTTGGATGCTGTCTGCGGTGTCTTTGTTTCATCCACTTTTGCTGTGATTGTCCACAGTCGAGTGGCTTCGCGCGTGCATGAATCAGAAATGGAGAATTTTAGTGCAGCCCAACTCCATCTGCAAGGGATTTATGTGAGGGTCGACTTGAGTGATAGATGTGGAGTATGGAGAAAAAAAAGGTAATCCCACTTTAGTGTCTCAGTGTAATACTGGCCGGTGTGCAGTCCTGCCTCTTTGCTCAGCCCTCCTGTGTGAACCGGTCTCCACTGGACCCTGGGTGTTATCAGGGCATTTGAAGGGAAGCTATCATACTGAAATAGGCAGGCCCCTCAGACACGTCCCGCAATTATCTTCAAAATGCCAAATGTCTAGGGTGCTGTGAAGCTGCATCCAGGCTGCATATTTCCACAATATAGAGATAGCTGTCAGAATGTAGATGCTCATGCACTGGGCTTCCTCCTGCCAGCGTCAGGAGTCTTACAGTAGTGCACAATTTTCTATATGCACCTCTCAACCCAGCCAAATATGAAATGAAACGGTCTCATTTCAGGGGGTCATTTGTAGGATATTACTGCAGTGGACTCAGCAGTAATGTCTCAGACAGTAGCTCTCAAAGTGGACTTGATGTGCAGAGGTTTTTCAGTTTATAGTGTGTATCTGGTTCATTAATATTAATACAAAACTAAGTTAAAATGAATAACCTGAGCCTCTGGCATATCATTCTAATGTATTCATTTGTCATTCTGATGATTTGTTGTCTGTAAATGATGTGACCTCTGTGGTATGTCTCTCAAGCTGATTGTTCTGTCAGCATATTTTAATACACTTTTGTCTTAACAGTACTGCATCAGAATATATCAGGCTCAGTCAGTTCTGACATTTAAATCACATGACTGCTCAGCCATATTAGCTTCCAGAGCAAACAGTTTGCGTTACATTTTCTTTACAACTAAATGGCAACATGGCCTCCATCTAGTCCCTTTTCTTATATTTTGTTGCGGTGCTGTTGAACTGATTGCATTATCCAGACAGCAACAAGCTGCAGTACATTTCAACAGAACAAGAAACTATATCCTCCAGAATGATGAAACAGTTGAATCATTATCTCTTTAAAGCATTTTAAAACCCCTGAAGATTATAATGTTAATTTATAGAAGGCGTTGCAACGTGGCATTTATTTATTTAGCTAGATCTTATGTGATGTACTGTATACTAGGGCTGGGTTTAAAATAATATAATTGATTCAGATTAATCTCGATTTGAAAGATCTGATATGCATCCATAAAATCCAGTTTATCCCTCTCCCTTAATATATAAAAAATATTGATGAATTCGACTTTTATGATTGTGATGATGAAATGTCTTAAGGAAAGATTCTTTAACGTATTTCATTTGATTCTGCTTTGTTACCTTTTCTGTCCCTGTATCATAGTTTGAATCAGGTTTTATTTGTTTTTAGATCGTCTCTAAGCATACGTCACTCTGTATGTGCCTAGATATTAATCTTAAACAGGTTGGGATGATGGAAAATTGAATCACACTTCCGAAAAGCCGATGTAAGCATTTCTGCAACAATGAAGAGTGCGCCTGTGGTTGTGTGCAGAGAGAAAGGACCGAGTCTCGAGACAAGACATGTTGCTGTGCACACAAACACACACACCCAGAGTGCTGGGTGAGCGTAGTTGTGGGGTTGTTGGGGGTGGGCTGGGGGTGGGCAGAGCTTCTTTGGGCCTAATCAAATCTAGTGGAGACAGAGGCAGAGTCGGCTGCCTGCCTGCCTGCCTGCAAGCCAGCGTGCCTGCTATTTTTAGAAACCCAGCCCTGCCGATGGCAGTTCAGCTCTTTTCACAGATCCCGGCTCATGATACAGATATTTATAACTGCCACAGCTGTCTGCCCAAGTGTGAAACTCCAGCTGAACAAGCAAATGATTTTCATTTTCTTGGCTCAAGGTTTTAAACGGTTCCTCCTCGTTCTCCCCCCCCCTCTCTCTGCCTGTGGCTTGTTCACTTTCAAATGTATGTTCAGTTTTATGCACCTTTGGTGGGTCCTGAGGATGATATTTATTGATTGAGCTGCTGATGCTGAGGCTATAGATAGAGCAACTTTAGCTTGTGACCAGTTTCTGCTAGAAGCTGCATCTTTATCTCACCCCTATCAGAAATGGACAGGTATTGGACCTGGAATGTGCTCATTAGATTGTTATTACACGGAGCGGGTATCTTTTAATGTGTGCTTATCTTAAGCTCCACCCCATGAAGTGATCTGCTTGTTGCAGGAATCAAAATAACTGATTAGAAACTTTGTATGTGTTCAGCAAGAACTTCTTTTCCTCTGTGTTTTGTATTTTGGGTAAATAGTGGGAGATTCCACATACATCTGGACATTACAGGGTTGTGAATCCGATAAATGAAGACATTTACATAAATGAATATCTGCACAGATAAAACTTGCAACAGCTTTATTCAATAGCCTTGAACGTAGCAGAATGAATCCAATCATGACCCTAGGAAAAATGTTGAATCCTCCTATCCTATAGACAACATAGTTGGACTAGGCTCTATTGTGGGCGTTTTTTATTAGGTTGGAAATTGATTCTTGTGCTCCGTTTGGTTGTAAACAATTCAGCTTTGACTCTAGAGAGAGTTCCGGAAAAAGACAAGACGAGAGAATAGCAATATTTCAGTCAACCGATAATCATTCAGTACAGACTTCATGCTTTTGGCTGCTGTATCTTGGTGGATAGTCTCAATCCTCAGAGGCCGAATGGAAATTCACTGCAACAAAGACCGAAAACATGGCTTCCTTGACAATCCTCAAGAATCCAGCAGTGTGGCTTGACTTTCTACCACCTGCCAGGCATCTAACCAGACCTTTGGTGAAGGAAATACCATAAAGCCCTCCAGAGGTTTCAAAGCATCACTGGGGTAACCTTAGCACAGCTCGCTCTCCCAGCCCTGTTTTCTTCCTGTGCTGTTTGAAAACTTTTTTGCTTGGATTTTGTTAAGCATCTCCCTCCGTAAAAGATATGACCTTATTTAAATAACTCTCTCCACTGACGCCAAAGGGTGGACAACAAACGGACTAAATATCCCACACATCCTCTCAGGGTGGTGCAGTGTGAATATATCTGCCAATCTCTGTGTCTATTTTTAGATTTTGGCGCCAGGTCTTGGAAAGTTTTCGAGCTCCTACTGTCTTTGCCTGGAGGGGGGCCGTGTGGAGGAGACATGAGGGAATGTGAGCTAATTAAGACTAATCAAAAGGCATAATCATCGTGAGATGCACGCACACACCGAAACCTCACCCCGCACTACCGCAGTCGCTGGCTGTTGGCCAACATTTGATTCCTACAAGCCGTTTATTCTCCGAGTGCTTAATTTACCTGTTTGGAATACACACTCGTCACTGATTGAAATTATAGCTGCAGACCGTAGCTGGTCCCGTCAGGCCTGCACGTTTCTCAGTTTATCAGTATGTGGCTGCTTGTTGTCTGCCGGCTACAGCAACACGTCCCTGGTGCATTCGTGATCGATGACGGGTGGAAACATGAGGAGAACTGGAAAAGATGGATTGGGTTTGGAGTGAGTGATGTCACTGAGACGCTGATCCTGCTTTGAAAACCAGAGTTTCATGGACCATTTTTTTCTTTTTTCTTTTATCTAATTCTTATCTGTGAGACACAAAATGAAAAGACACTACGCAGTAGTTGTATCTGTTTTATCTTTTTGACGGAGATTCAGCAGGTCCTGCTGTGAGCTCTTTCATGCCCTGGGTAGTTGCTAAGCTCAAATATTATCATGTTATTCTTCCTCAAAAGTCATTCCAGTCATAATAATAGACTAATTCATTCATTTCTTACAGAATTTTACTCCATTTCTTTTTAAATTGCAGTTCATTTTCAGAATGTGGCAACTCTGATAACATACTGCAAAGGCTGATTGACAGGATTTGCATGTGAATCTGTTATTCAGCTTTTTATTATTCAGTGGATTAGTGATTCCTATAAGAGCGTGCTGCTCGGTAGGCATTACTCCTCAAATTAAATGTTTACATTGGCTCGTTTGAGAATTGTTAATATTTGTGCAAATTGTGAAAGGGCGCTCTTGATTTCCTCTGAGAGTCGACAAACCTGGAAGCACGCCGTGCTGTTGTGGCACTGGCACCGAGTCAGCATGTCACTTTATTGCAGATTTTTACGCCCTATTTCAACGTACTCCAGTCTTGGCAACAACAATGCGAGTCCTTTTTTTTAGTTTTTTTTTTAGCTTTCGTAGATAAAACACACAAAGGACAAGTAAGCGTTGTGCATCTTGTCCCTGATGGCCTGTCGCTGTGCCGTCATTGCTAACTCCGCGACGTGCCACCGCAGGCCTCTGTCTCTAACTGATGGCCAAATGATGTGGTCCATTAGGACCCTACCCCCAGGGACATCTGAGTTTTGTATTCGTCTTCCTAATTACCGTTCATGTAAAATGCACAACTCTGTCTGTGCTCCCAGGCAGAATTTTATTAGCTGCAACAGTCGTTTCAACAAGCAGCAGTTGGTTGAATGGTTTACCCCATGGATTTCCCTGTTTAGGAAATTTACTACTGAGATTTAAACTTTTGCATTTAAAATATTATATATCATCATCTTCTGCTTCGATGTAGGGAGAGGATGAACTTTATTAAGGAATAAGAAGAGAAACGAAAGCATCTTGTGAAATCTCAGCAATGATCAAAGTGGTTTCTGGCATGTTTCAGGCGTACTGAGTGTCCACACATTATTTTGACATACATGGTTTGTGGCAGAGAGGTTTAAGTTTCCAAAATACTAAGTCAATGTTGATGATCTCATCTGAGTGCAAACATCACGCAAAACCCTCTGGGTTCAAAATTCTGTCATTGTAATTTAATGTTGAGGAAGAGTTTTGGATGTAATTACAATGTGACAACGTGGCTTGATAACGGTCCAGATAAACACTTTTTAGATACATAATTCACAACCAGTGCACACACAACTGCAGTAAAGACTGTGAAAGGACACAGCTTCATATTACAGCTACTGCTGTTATTTACAGTTAAGGGTATTTCTTACTTGAAAAGTGAATTTGTATTACTAACCTAGGGTGGTTTAAATTGAGCCAGATTGCGTCTTGGTGTTGTGTATAGGTCGCCAGTCAATTGCAGGTTTGACACAGAGAGACAGTAGCTTGCAAGGGAATTTGTGAGATATCCATGCAGGCACAGAGACAACCCTTCACAGGCCTTCAGGTTTGAGCTTATTGCTGTCAAACATCAGCGATATGTGTGAAACAATGAAAAGATGTAGTTAAATGAAATGCTATTTGGTTTCTAAAATTAATTTTATAGTGGCATTAATGTCCCAGATGAGCCATGACAAGACAAGCCACCACGATGGAAGGGTGAGCGCATAACCAACTTAGAAAACATACATCTACATTTTTTGTGTAGGGTAAATATAAGTGCACAACTTGTTATCATTTTTAACTGACACAGCCCTATTAAAGGGTAGGTGAAAAGTGTACAGCATAGATGGATAATCTACTTATATAAGATAAGTCAGTGTTTGAATACTTGACATGTTATAAATTAAAAATAGGCTTCCGCTGTAATTAGAGTTAGCTTGCACTCTCTGCTCAAATACTAATCCAAAAATATCAAAGAACAACAAGACCTGCAGTGATCAAGCAAATGAGCCCTAGAGAAAAATCCAATCTTGCCCCAAGAATGTCGTGATAAAGTTCTGTTTGTTAGCTTGTGTGTTGGTGTGTGCGTGTGTGTTAGAGCACGTGTGTGAAATTGCTTGTGTACGCTTGCCCGGCGGGTGAAATTAGTAGAGAATCAAGCATTTCATCATGCTTACTGGACTTGAATCCATGTGTGAAATCCAGTGAGCCAGGCCAAGCGTGGCTCCATATGCCGCCGCGCTTGATGGCTGAACCGGTGTCGATCGGGTCATCTTTGGCTGCGCCGCAGTATCACTCGAAAGGATGTTTGTGTACCAGCGCTCTTCACCAGCCGGCGCACCTGACTTCCATGTGACAAGTCGCCGTTGGAGATCTGTGTGTATCTAAGTATAGTGATACATGTGTGGGTGCGTGTCTGTGTGCCATGCAGTCTGTCATTTTTTTTTCTTCAGGTTTTTTGCAGCTCCTGGCTTTCAGCTCGGCCTGTCCCATCTTTAAAGCTGATTTCACATCTTCGTGGTTGACTGGCTGTTGATACACTATTAGAACAGCAGCGGGGCAAAAAGGGTGATGGGAGGCTACTCCCTGTAGCCGCTCCAGCTGGTAAATGGTGTGACACATGTGCAGGACCACAGGGTTACATAAAAGAGCAGCCGTTTCGTGTCTGAGGCACCCGTGGGTCCTCTGTTTACCTCTGATCACACATGACCAGAGAAAACTGCGTGTGTGTGTCTATGCGGAAGGCGGTCTTCATCTCTGACAGATGCCACTCTCCCCTGACAAAATTCACTGCTGCTGTTCATCCTCTATCCTTCCTCTCCATGACTCACAACCTGTAATCAGATTGAACCGCACGTAAGTGAATTAGATAACACTCAGAAAAGAAATCAAATTACTCAGCAGACACCTGGGTTTGCATTGCATGTGTGACTGCCTAATTATTAACTCCATTAACTAAAGTTCAGTGCATTTAGTAGATTAAAGCCCCCAAAAGCAAAATCTGATTACTTACCAACAGTGATAGTAGTTTAGTTTAGTGGATCTCTTGCAAAGGCAACATGCACATAATACATGATTTTTATTTTTACATCAGGATCTAATGACGGGCTTAGAGATATGAGCCTGTTGCCAGTCATCTTGTATGCATTATATAAGCATAGGGCACTGTTTTTAAAGGGTTTTTATAAAGTGAAATGAAGCGATTTACAGCACTGAACTGTGCCCTGTTTATTATCTAACGGCGCGTTCACACCTAGTACGCCAAAGACGGGGAGCTTTTCTCAGCCAGGTGGTTTGGGCTTTTGTGAACACAGTGATCACACTCTGATCTGGAACAAATCAACCAAGCTGAGACTAGTTAGAAAAGGTGGTCTCAGCCTGCTTGCAGCCGCTCCCCCGGATGTGACTGCTATTTATACTCGTACATGCTTTTGTATTGTTTCGTTTGTTCCTTACGTGTTGGTTGTACCAATCACCAAATTCCTTGTATGTGTGAATGTCAATAAGGATTATTCTGAATCTTTTAAATTATTAGCTTTGCATTACCGGATTCGGTTCTTCTTGTTCTTATTAGTATTTTTGCATTATTATTATTATCATATATTATTATCAAAAAATCATTATTATATTCATTATTGAGTGAAGTTCAACTGATACGAGAAAAATAAAAATGCAACTGGATAGCACTACAAGCAGTCAGATCCACCGTAGTAGATAAGTTCAACTCTATGGTGTTTAGACCATCACTGCATTAAGCTGCTCAAACCATTTGATGGAAAGGGGAGCATTTTCTGAAATCACAAAACTGTAAGCTGTAACTGCAAGCCCGTAGTGTTGAGAGTATGTCAGAACTCAATTGCTTTGTCTCGATTATCTGTGACCATGAACTGAATCAAGGTGAATTACTCCCTACAACAAAATGTAGCAATGAAATATTCTTTATGCAGCCTTGGTTGTCCATCACCTGATCATCTCTTGCAAAATCTTGCTTGGCTTTTTGTTGTTTTCCAGTAGCATTGCGAGACAGAAGAACAGAGATCTATTGTGTTAGAAAATGTTGTATTTCTTCATGTGCAGCATCAGAAACCTATTTTCCCCTTTGTAAACCAAGAGCACCATCAGAAATCAGCAGATATCATATTGCGTAAAACACTGTGTGGCAAACTGGCTTTTTTTTTTCTTTTTACTTGACCCATTCTCTTTTAGATCAAGTATTCAATAAGGCTCGATTTCTTTCACATGACTAGTAACATCAGATTGAAAAGGCATGGATGAATAACTCAAGACATTTCATTACACAGAAAACTAGAGTAGAGAGTAATAGAACAAAAATGTGGCCTTCATTTTCTTAGGCATGAGGCTTTACAGCCAGTATGTCTCTCGATCATTAACTTCCTCAAAGTGTCACTGTTTATTAAGTTATCCCAGTTTCCTGACGACAAATTCAGTCAAGCATTAGTAGTTTTCTTAAAGAACATGAGTTTATTTATGGTAAATGAAGCATGTGACATTCACTGCAATGGGACATGATGTCTGGGGACACAAATCATTTTGCTTATTTGCATATTGTTGGCTAAAGAAAACGCTTTGATTCTTCATAGCAATAAGTCAATTTAATATTTCCCAGTATTGAAGTACATGCAGGGATTGGACATCAGTATTCAGATACAATCGTAGTACATACATGATGAGGTCATGCCGAGCTGCAGGTACTATAGGATTGCGGTGACCCTGGTGTTGTAACTAACAAGGGAGCCGTGGTTTTCAATATTTGCACAAGCTCCACGCTGCCGTTTCCCTGGTAACCCGATGTTGTTGGGTGAGGATGCAGAGAGATGGGATTAGTGGGAACGGACTGTCCTGAAGGGGCTCTTTGGGCAACACGGAGGAGAGGAGCTTTAATTGGCTTATGATTCTTTCATGGGACCGTGTGGACTGTGTGTCCCAAGCGTCCCCAGGGTGTCGGGGTCTTCGGCCCTTGATGATTTTTGCAATGTGGAAGCTGAGGAACCGAGCAGAATAATCAGTCGCAAGCAAACCTGTGGGCTTGGTGCCGTTTGTCCAGTAGAGCTGCTGTGTGGAACAACGAAACTTCAAGGGGTTGTTGTATCAATTTTAAAGATGTTTTCTGTGGCTATAAAACCTTTACACTCCTGTTAAAACGGGGATCACATCACTAACTTTGAACCTTTATTTTGAAAATTTGCAGTGGCAGTGAAAACCAGTATTATCCAAGAGAAGAGATACAAAATAAAAAATGTAAGATCACCTCTTTTATCGATGCACATACAGAAATGTTCCAGATCCAATTCCGTGAGTGTGAGGTTATCTTCTGTGCATGGCCCTCACAATACCAGAACATAGCTTGAACACTTTCTGGCAGACACTAGAAGGTTCTGTTCCTAAACATTTGTTTTATTGGTTCTCTGAGGAGAAGTCTGGGGCTGCCATTTTAAACTGACTGGAGATCATGGGTGCGTAAATTAGAAGAGAAACAGGATGGGTTTTTGTCTTGAACTGTAACTTGTGCATGTCATGGGAAGTCTTGTAAGCAAAGTGCTTGGTGTTCCAATGGAAACATTGACTTTAAGATGAGAGAAGACCACTGCTGGGAAGCGGTTTGTGTCCAGAAGCAAAAATAAGAAATGGAAAGTTATAACAAGGCAATAGGGAAAATCTGCATTTTATTTATTGATATTTATACTAGTGTGGTACTGGTCCGGCCTGTTTGAGATCAAATTGGGCTGTGTGAGTTTGACACCATTCTTTATTTAATGTCTGAGGAAAATGTTGATGTGCTAACATCTCCCGTCTTTGTATTTTCTGTGCTGATTTATCTGCTTGATGACTGTGTTTGTTATGACTAATGGCTGATGCTAGCAGTTGACCGCCAAGGATGAATTACTTTAATTAATTAGTCCTCAATATCAATTATTTTCATTAAATAATATAATAAATATTTAATATTTAGTTATTTAATAACCATTTAGTCCAGTGTTTAATGGACTCTTGCCAAGTCTGAGTGTTGAAATGCATGCCTCTGCTTTGAGCACCTGTATCAGTCATGTCTTTGTTCTGGGAGAAGAACTATTCATCATTCAGACTGTTTTGCATCAATGCATCAGTGATTACAGTGCTGTAATAAAAGTAAACAAGATGCATACCAGAAGAAAAATAAGTGAACGGTGAAATTTAAATCAAAAATGCAAGAATAAAATGACAAGCTAAGGCAAATAAAAGCCTCAGGAAGTACTTATGCACACCAAAACTCCCATTGGGTTGGATTTTTTATTTATTTGTTTTTTCTTTTTTAACTTTTTTAAGTGACGGCTTACCGGGGTAACGGCCCGCAGTTAAACATGTTCGAAGGTCTCACTTGTATTCTTTCATTGGAAATGAATCCTTTCAGGGAATTTCTCCTATCTTGTGTTCAAATTAGATTCTAATCTCCTGTCACACATGAAACAGCAAGAGATACTGTGTGAACTATTAATCATGAGCAAGGTGATGTAAGCCTACAGGTGGCCTCCGACAAGCTGATTTACACTTTACACTTTAATGTGCTGAGACTCCTCTCTAAAAGTAAAATGTCAGAAACTGGAAGTTTCATTTTTTCAGTGCAGCATGCCTTTGATCATTGTAGAATGTAAACCTCCTGGATATTAGAAGCAACACATGCATGAATACAGATCTAAGCACTTATCAAACAAAATCAGTGCAGCACTGATCTCCCACAGTGAATATAATTTCATGATTTCAGGGTCTGGTGACACTGACTTAACCTGTTGCCATTCCGGCAGCCGCCTGCTATTTTTTGCAAGTAAACCGGGATTAACTCAGCCCCCTGTATATGTGCCAAGACATGTTATACATAGTTTGAACGCTTAATTTCTTGAGATTAGAATGATGCACACCATTTCAGGATAGGGTCATGACTGCAGGCTCAGTAATCACTTACGTCAGACCAGTCACAGTCACATAAGTGACTGTGACTGGTCTGCCCAAGAGCAGATGAAACTCCAACAAAAATGCTCCTGTTACATTACCAAGGGTCCAGTAAATGTCCTCCAGTAAAAAAGCCCTTATCTAGAAAGGCAATGTCCTCTTCAAAGTGCATGTTCTCCACATATTCTCAATTGTAACTTCAGTTAGCTTGTTTGTATTAGCCATGCCGTGACACCAAAACAGCTCTGAACTTTTGATTGACACCTTACCTGGCCCAATAGACAACTGTATACCATGTCTTTGGCACAGTGGTGGCATGCCTGGTGCTATCCTTACATACAACAGTGTAAAATACTCACCGAACTGTTAAGAACAGTTTTAAATTCACTTTGGGTATGCCTTTTTTAACCGTTTAAGAGACAATTACAGGAATTTCAAGGGGTTAAAGACATTTTAGTTACAACTATTATCAGCTGAATAACGTGAGCATCAATACAAACACGTGTCGCCCCCTGTCTCTCACTACATTTCACAGTGACAAGCAGATTACCTGTGTGATGCAGCTAAGTACAGCTGCTGGAAGGAATTCATGTCCCACGGGACTCTTCACATTTTGCGGCAACATTTTTGCTACCCTCCACCTCCTATAATAACTCGAGCTTGACATCCCGTAACCCCCTCCGTCACAGATTCCTCATAGTTGGGCAGGTTGCTCACCCACTCTTTAAAATGTCTTCCGTCCTAATTGCCACATCAGAGGCAAACCCTAACTGTGAGGGAGTGCAGAGCGTGACATTATAAACGCCGTGGGCAGAAATGTCAGGGCCATCATTAAATGGACTGGCTCGGGGCCGTTCCAGATAGGCTTTTGGTTTTTCGGAAGGTTTTGGAGCTGGTGATTATACTGTGCTATGCAAACTTTGCTGGGCCCTCTCCCTTAAACAAAAAAAAATATAAAAATCCATTTTCCTGTCAGCAGTGTCAGCTATTTTGGTCCGCATGCTGCCTGGTTGTTACTGAGCAGTTTCAGATGCTCTAACCCTCATCAGTTGTCAGATCAACGCAGACTTGTTCACAGCGCCCTTGCTGCTCATCATCCAGCAATTATTGCCAAGTCATTACACTGTGGGGCCGACTGAGAACATATTCGCTCTTATCAGTCTTTCCTTCCCTCTTCTCATGAATCATCAATTGCCGACAAGCCCAGCAGAAACATGATAATGTCAAGCTGCCACAAATTCCTGGATAGCACCTCTTGAAAGGCTAGAGGAAGGTGGATCTTAAACGCCGATAAGCTTTGTGTATCAAGCAGTACACTGAACGCATCGGCTTGTATTGTTGCCGGCATGTTGCGTCAAGTCTGAAGGCATCACAAGATGTTTCCAGGAATCAACATGAGCACATGAGAAACTGTAGCATCATAGTTCTTCACAATCATCTATAGTGACAGCCGACAACTTGGTCCCACTCTATACCTCATATCTATTTCACTTCAGCTACGCTCAGAGCGCTGTAAAGCTCCTCGCTGTTTCTCTTTAAGCTGAAACCAGGGGTGCCCGAGTGATTGGCTCGGTGACTGACATCCAAGTATATGTATGACAGGCACTCCCAGATCGCTCCAAATGGACGCGCTGCATCTGAATGGCCTCGGGTCATTTCTCAGTTTCTGGCAGAAGCCTGGGCCACCGGGAGACTAAATAGCTCTCCTGGCTGATGGCTTCACTTTCCTGCCACAAGGCAGATGCAACCTAAGCAGGGGTCAAGTCTCATTTTAAGGACAATTAGGCACACAGACTTCCATTTCATCCCACCATCAATGTACACTGTGACCTTCTGTCTGACCGCCATTCAACCACCCGTCCAAGCTATGAGGAAAAAGACAGGAGATCCACTGGTCGATAATAAAAATCCAGAGCATGCGTGTAACAATTGGAACATGTTATTGGCCACACTTAAAAAATAAATAAAAATTTGAAGCAGAAATTGATATATAAAGTGTGTCTTCCACAAACTGGGGCTTTACGCCATTTCCAATTTGGCCGCCCTCAGGAAAATAACGATGATTCACACCCGAGCTTTTTACTGTCTCTTTTCCAGAGGCTGTCGAAATAATGTGGTGAAATTCTATTTTTTTCCCTCTTCAATTACTGCCATTATATGTGTGTTACGCTTCTCACTTCAAATTTGTCAAAAGGAAAACAGTGGGAGGGAAGTTGGTATAAGTGCAGAATGTCGTTTTATTTTGAGGATTGTTGTTTTGTCGTCAACTCTAGACTTTAGTTGTGTATTCTACCTTAGCTCATCCAAGATGGGGCCATACGTATACTGTAAATGATCTACACTGTTATGACCTGGTCTTATAAATATGAGTTTGTGGCCAGTTCACTGGTGCTGACTCAGATGGGAGGTGCAGATTAATCCCATCCAATCCTGGGTCAGCGGCTCGTGGTCTAGCCGTGTCTCCCATCTGTTGTGGTTCGTCCTGGAGAGGTTAAGTGTGACTTGTATTAATGTTTCACCATCCTAGGAGTCTGGTGAAAAGAGATATTTTTGCTTTCCTGACTCACAGATCAGCAGCTGCAGCTCTTAATTCCCTCTATGGTTGCGCAAGGGATATTGCTGCTCAAAACGAATGTTTGGTATTTGTCTGTTTTTTTTTTTTTTTTTATCATTGTTTTGCAAAGATATTACATTTAAGGAAGGAAATCTAAAAGCACAGTGTCCCACAACGACATCTCCAACAAATGTAGTACAACAAAGTGAACTGCCAAAATCATGTGTGGATTTGTTCAACAGAGATATACTGGGACACTTCAGTGTGGTGGTGGTGTTTTCCCCCAAACATAAAAAGGTCCCAACAACAATTATGGTAATCAACCTAGTTTGTTTTGGCAGATTAGGTGGGCTCGAATGTTCTGCCACACTCCTACATTTTTTTTTTTTTTATCATTATTATTATTATTTATTTTTTTTCCATGTCAGTATCTGCTGGTTTATTTTTCTGCACCCTCTAGACTAGTTTGAAGTGGCCTATCCTCAGCTGGAGAAGGGTCATGTACTTTCATGCATCAAAAGAGATTGGATTTGCAACGGTGTTCTATCATTAGATTCGATCCGCCCACAGCCACACAGTCCTGAAGGAGCAGATTAGCTGAGTTTTCAGTTGCACTTGATGTTTTCTGGTTCCAAAACAGAAACTTTGATTATTCAGGTATAGTTACAATATTCATATCATAGTTCAATACCATAGTTACAATATTAATAATAGTAACTACAACCATAACAACAGGCAGAGGAGTAAATATCTGCAAATATTAGCTAAGATAAATTTTCCAAAGAGGAATTAAGATAGGTATCCCTTCCAAACATTACTCTATCACATCATCCCATCCATCAAACCCCCAGGTACCTTGACATACAAGGCTATCTTTGCACAAAAGTGTCTGTAGTCAACTGCAGACTTGCCGTCCTTTGCTCCATCATGTATACGTTTTTAATCTCTGGACCCATTGACCTATCGTTGGTGGTTTTACATCCCTTCATTCACTGTAATTATTTTCTTTGCTACTAATAAGAGAGTCCTCAGTGTATATATATCGTTGATCTGCATTACACAGGTCATTGGCTCCCAGCAAAAACATCATTGGTTCCGGAGTGACGTCTGTAATTGCAATTATTTCCAATGGTATCTTAAAATTGATCATTTCCTGAATAAAATATTTATGACTCATCCTGCACTTGTGGGCGTACACACATTTTTAACCAGTGAAACACTTTCTCAAACTTTTCCTGCCAAGGCCGTTGGAGGTGACCAATCAGAGCAGATTGTACTTTTTATTTTATTTATTTATTTTTTAAAGAAACACATAACAAATCGAATAATCAAATAGCACACCACTTGCCAGGACAGTGCAGAGACTTGTCTGGAGCTTTGAGTTCCTGTTGCTGTTTTTGACCATCGTAAAGTATGCTGTTTTAAATGACGTCTTCCTGTATCATGGAGACATTTCGGTTGAATTTTGGTTTTCACAAATGCTAATAAAAGTTACCTTTCACAATTCAAAGTCCCAAACAATTATGTCAAAGTTAAAAGCAGACTTGTCATGAAGAGTCTTTGTAAGTTTTACTTGCTTATTAGTTCTGACTGCTCCTTGGCTGTTAACAAACAAGATTCTCCAGTATGTTCCTGTCTCTTGAGTAAGCTCTGCATACTCTTGACCCCTTTAGTGTTCTAATAAGCTAAGCTGTCAAGGAGCTGCCTTTGCATTGAAGATACACTGATTAAATTGATATCGATTTTCTTGTGTAATTCTTGGAAACACAGCCTATGACTGAACTTTCCAAAATGTTGATGTGTTCCTTTAAGCAACACCATGAAATTACCTCTGTGCCAACAGGGTAGTTACTAAACCACCCAAGTAATTTTGAAAGCCCCCCTGTCCCAGCCTACCTGTCACTGTGATGGTTTATCTTAGTATTCCCGTCAAGAGACATGTGGCCATGCCATAATCTCCTCAGCAAGACGTGTCAGGATCTTTATCTCAGTGCCAAGCCATTCAAAACGCCTTCAGCGTTTTCTTGTCTTTCTCCTCTTTGTTCGCCCGTCATGTGTAGGTGTGCGTGATGTTCGGCATTCACTGCTATTGTCAAACAAATGGTGCGTTTGAATGAATGTGATTGATAGTCTTCTGAGGTTTTGTTGTGACACGGCAAAAAAGAGTGGAGTGATGGCATTCAAGGTAAAAAAAAGAAAGAAAAAGAAAAGCCTCCCTGCCATCTGTGTCATGTCTGAGATGGTTGGCGTTTTTAAAGTAAAAACAAACGGCAATGAAGTTACCAGCTAGAGACAGTAGCTATAAAACTCCTTCCTATCAACACAGGATCTGCTTTTTGATGATATGATTGTCAGCAGTATCAAAGAAACATAATTTCTTTGATTTCTTTGCAGAAACTTGCAGGCATTTTGATGCCGTTGATGAATATTAGATTAACTTCACAGCTTTCAGTAAATGTGCATCTTACCTGGGAAGGTCTAATGTCTGAGTCTGAGTTGAAATCTCATTTCACAGTTTTGTTCGTCTTTCACCATAAGTTCAACGCAGTTGTTTTGTGTTGTACTACTACTATGATTATTGTTCTTATTAGCAGTGGTATACAGGGGCGGCACAGTGGTGAGGTGGTTAGCATTAATGCCTCACAACAGATGGTTCCGGGTTCCAATCCATGGGCTGAAACACAGAAGATGCCTTTCTGTGTTTGCATCTTCTTCTCGCTATGTCTGCGTGGGTTAGCTCTGCGATAGACAGACGACCTGAACCCTCACCCAGTGACAGCTCCAGGCTCCAGCGACCCTTCACAGGAACAAGCGGTTACAGAAGATGAAGGAATGAGTAGTAGTGTACAGTAATTGTTATTTGTAGCAGTAGAAATAAACCCTGTTTTGTGCATCAAAGCAAGTAAAAAAAATAATTACACTCTTGAAACAAAATAAGTCCAAAACCACAATGTGTAGACCACGTTCTGGACCAGTGACAAACAACAGCGCTACATCAAATGGCACGCAGCAGGAAAGGAAAACCCTGAGGCAAAGATACCAGCAGACCAACATACCTCTGCATGCCACCTATGCCATTAATAACAACAAAAGCTGTTTATTAAAACAGGTTACACATCAGCAAAATGTCCTAAGAGACAGCTATTCCACAGAGATTCTACAACCACATTCACCTCTAGAAGAGCCAAGCGACTGCAAAGACAGAGACAGGAAGACAAACAAGGACAGACAGAAAGCGATCTTCAGTTTGTCGCTTTCGAAACATGAGTGTTTTTGTTGTTGGTGTGATTATCATTGTACGACATGAAGACTTTCTGAAATGGCTTTCCCCTCACGAATCAGTGAGAGAATGACAGCAGTGGTCAGAGGCAATCCTTGTGAAGTAGCTGTCATTAAAGCTGGTAGCATGCATGGTGCCGAAGTGCCGCTTTCAACACACCACTACGAGCTGCATGCATATCAAGCTTAGCATTAGCATGGTCAGGTGAAATAAAACTGAACTGATCATTCCAGTCAGATGTGAAGTGGCTGCTTTCCTGGTTGACTTGGCTTTTTTTTGTGCTGGCCATTTTGCCAGCTTTCGGATATTGATTAGCTGGCCTGCAGCTAAGCTAGGTGAGGAACATATACAACTGTACTGCATCCTGTCTTGTAAACCCCAGTAAGTCAATGGTCAAATGTACATTGTGGGCTGAGACCAAACCACAGCAATGCAACGTGCATTTTATGACAAATATTGCACATTATTATTTGACATATTGTGACAATACACGGGCCGGGCATTTGGCCCGCGGGCCGCTGATTGGGGTTCGGCCCTTGTTGAGTAGAAGTACAGCAGTGGTAAGCATTGTCCTGTGTGCACTGACCTGTGTGGATGATACACAGCTAAGTGACAGCACCAGAATAAGCAATTATGCTTGTATCTGGCTTACAAATTACTGCCAAACTAGAGTTCAGCATTGCACGCTGCCAGCCTGAATCCTGATCCACTTCTCTGCAAACTGTGAATGCTTGTTACAGAGGTTTGGGGCATGCAATCAGCACAGTCTTTTATTGTCTCCCAGTGTAAGCAGATGGTTGCACTACAGTTCCAGTTGCACTACAGCATTCTCATGCCCTTGCACAGTTTGAGTGCCACGCTATAATTGTCTTTAAAATTCAGTCCTTTGGGAGTATGAAGGAGGCAAAGGCGAGTGAGGGCGAGGGTTTTTAACAGACTCACTGCAATCATGTCTGTAAGCAAAAGTGTTAATTCCTGTTCCAATTAAACACACTCTCAGGAGATGTTCAGACCTTGCATTAAGATCCGATCGCTAGTGACCAGCTTCAGGTATGTGTGCTCCAACCAGATCAGACCTCAGTTTCGTGCTCTGTATGCAAATAAACCCTGACATCATCTGCAGTTAGACCTGCACAAAACTCAGATTATAGCTCCAACCCTGGAAGTTCCCATACGCTCTGTAATCTCTGGTAGTAAAAGTAAAGACACCGGTGAAGGAGGAAGCACTGAACACACACGGCTCCTCATACATCATCGTGATCTCATAAATAATTTACTGCATGCTAATACGCTATTTAACGATAGAATCACACCTTGTACTCATGTTAAATACTTCCAGTTGTTAATTCTTGATTAGATATATTCATTATTTAGTAAGTTTACAGCTACAAGGACAGAACAGGCTATTTTAAAAGGCTCTCGTGACTAATGATCAGACATCGGGGCGGCTGTGGCTCAGTAGGTTGAGCGGGTTCTTCACAAACCAGAGGGTTAGCTGTTCGAACCCTGCATGCCGATGTGTCCTTGAGCCTAAACCTAACCCTTATGACACTGAACCTCCACTGGTGTGTGAATGTGTGTGTGCACCTCCAGATATGATCTGACCTCAGTCACACACCTGGGGATGTTCATACCCGTCTCTTATGCTGGCCGGTCTGAACAGTCTTATGCTGGCCGGTCTTATGCTGGCCGGTCTGAACAGGTCCTAAGTTATTGTCATCATCATCTCTTCCTGGCTGCTTCAAGCTACCTCCCAGGTTGTTCTTTTCGTCGTACTTTTGGATGTCCTCAAAGCTCGTTGTTGTTGTTGTTGTTGAGAAAGTCACTCTTTAAAATGAGTGCAGAGTTTTTCATCAATCGCAGTTGTGGTTTCGTGTGGTTTCAGCGGTACACATTATGTGTCCACAACTCTGCACACACGGCCAGCTTCTGTGTAAAGGGATTGTCTGTTGGGCCAACGGCGCATATTTTATTCTTTTACAAATAATGTTTCAGACGTTAAATGACTGTAGAAGCAATGGAGACATGTTACTACATGTATCTATCTTTTAGATAACTGGCAGGATATACTACTGTATATATAACTCAAGCTGTATAGTGTGTCTGAAAGAACGGCAGAAAAGTTTTAACTTAAAGCCTGATTATTTAACTTTTGAGAGGAGAACGTCAAATTTCTTGATCTTTCATAGGAGAAGTTAAATTCATAAGCCTACTACTGTTTACTGTAATACTTACATTTCTTTTTTGCTACTGGCTGCAGGTACAACAATACATTTCACTGTGCATTGTACTATGTATAACTGTGCATGTGTCAAATAAAACCTATCTATCAGTCTAGTTAAAAACACTATTGCTCAAATCCATATACTTAGGTTTCTGTTGCTAGTAATGAGTACTAGGCTAATGGGGAAAAATTGGAGCCATCATTGCTGTTTATAGGAGATTGCACTGTCAGCTTGCTGTATTCATGACAGCACCATCTGTGCTATTGTCAAATTTGTGTTAGCGGTGCTGCTCATATTTCAGCAAATGCTGAATGTTAATTTTGATAAATGATGGAATTAACTCTGGTTCCGTGTCCATTTATTTTCTGTAGTCTTTGTATTTCCTCTTCAAGACATTAACTCGGATTTCAAACAGCTAACAGAGTTATCAGCGATGGTGAACGCAATAATTGAGATTTTTGCTTTAATCTGGGCAGTCTCACTAGTCACGCCGTTCCCATCCATGTGCGTGGGTCAGGCTGTTTTCTTAGGGTGTGTGTGTTGCCACTGGCTCACTCCTAGCACAGCCGGCTCATTACAGCAGGACCTATTTTTAGCCTGGTGTGATTGAAATGGGTTCCTGAGGGGCCAGAGAGCAGAGCGAGAGAGGATCGAACAAAGGAGGAGCTAAGGGTTCGGCCCGGCCTGAAAAGAAAATCTGGGTACACAGCCGCTGTTTCAAAGTGTCGCCGAGACAATCACTGTTCCTCAAGAGGATCATGTTGAGGCCATTACCACACAGGCAGCTACAAGATCATGCTGCTGCGTGCTACAAGGCACTTGTTTGCTCAGAGGAAAATGGGGTATATATATTTTCATGCCGGCTATAAGAAATGATGGATCTTTAATTTGTTTTTAATACTTTGGACAGCAGTACAGGTACATGGCAAAATGAAAATGGAGACAACACATGAGGCGGATAGAACCTAGTGTTGTTTTTTTTTTAATCTTCTCTGGGGGTTTGTTGATAATAATTAAAAGATAAAGTAATACCGGCCTTACCCTCCAGCAAACTGGAAGAAAACAACAAGTGAGGAAAACACTGTTAAGCAGAAAACACAGGCTTCAATAGAAATTGCCTCCGACTAGTGTCTCCGCTCTAGAAATCTTGAGTGATTTTAGTCAATCAATTTAAATGAGATTCTTATCAGCGCCCGGCTCTTTATTCTGTTCCTAGCTCAGCATGAATCTGTATCCTACCTGCAGTGGAAGGCTGCTGTTCCAGATCTAAAGCTGATTGGCCTCACCGTCCCCTCAGAAATAATAATATTATCGGTATTATGTATTCAGAGGGGCTATCTGGATTTTACATCAAGCATGCTTTTATTTAGTATTCCAACATGGCAGCAGTACTCTTCTTCTGAAAATGAACATTCCAATGACATCATTGTTTTCTTTGGAATTTAAAAATCAAACAAAAACTCTGTTCCCTAAAAAACCTTTGCCTAGCATCACTCCCTACAATCTAAACATAATCCATGAGCAGTACATAATAAGCTTCAGTACGATAAAGACAATAAGTTCACTGCTGTCAAAAGTTGTTTTGCTGCTTCACTTGAATGTTTGCCCTTTACTTTGTTTAATGGTATGAGTGCAGAGGCTGACACTAGAAGTCTGTTTTCACATCCATCTACAGACGGAGGGACAATTCTCTTGCAGCGCTTTAAATCTGAATTCATGGGGTGTGCAAGAGGATTTTGCAACATCATTGTCCTTGTGCAAAAAGCACCCGGCAAAATCTCTTAAGATTTGCAGGTATTCCGAAGTGTTTCAAAGTATTTGAGTGAAATAAAGAGTTGACTGGATTTGAGGATTAGGAAAGAACTTTGTTATCGATTATATGCCGGTCCAACAAGTAGATGTAAAGATATCACGCTGCATGAGCTTGATTTGCTCTATAGCTAGATGACTAAATAGAGGATCACTAAAGACATGAACGAATCCTCTGGGACCTATGAATGTACAAAATTTCATTTTAGTCCAATTTCAATGTGACAGTTGCATTAGTTGATGGGAATCCCTGAAGACAAAGGCTTTTATGAAGTTTTGACGTTTTGTTTTTTATCAAAATCCATAAGATAGTTGGAATATTTTATTCTGGTTGACAGTTTTGTTAATACTATCAGCGAAAGCGCAACAATCTACCAACCAAGACACATCCTGTGGTCATTGTAGGTATGTTTGTCTGTTAGAGAAGGCTGAAATCATTGGCATGCATCAAGCAGAGAAAACATCTAAAGAGATTGTAGAAACTGGTAAAATTGGCTTAAGAACTGTCCAACGTATTATTAAAAACTGGAAGGATAGTGGGGAACCATCATCTTCCAGGAAGAAATGTGGTCAGAAAAAAAAAAAAATCCTGATTGATCATGATCAGTGATCACTTAAACGTTTAGTGAAATCAAATGGAAGAAAAACTACATTAGAACTCAGGGCTATGTTTGATAGGGAAAGTAAGAACATTTCCACACGTACAATGTGAAGGGAACTCAAGGGATTGAGACTGAACTGTGTAGCCTTAAGAAAACCACTAATCAGTGAGGCTAACTGGAAAACAAGCCTCACTTTGCTTGGGAGCATCAAGATTAGACTCTGGAGCAATGGAAGAAGGTCATGTGGTCTGATGAGTCCAGATTTACCCTGCTCCAGAGTGATGGGGGCATCAGGGTAAGAAGAGAGGCAGATGAAGTGATGCACCCATCATGCCTTAGTGTCTACTGTACAAGCCTATGGGGGCAGTGCTATGATCTGGGGTTGCTGCAGTTGGTCAGGTCTAGGTTCAGCAACATTATGTGTCCAAAGAATGAGGTCAGCTGACTACCTGAATATACTGAATGACCAGGTTAGTCCATCAATGGATTGTTTCTTCCCTGATGACACGGGCATATTCCAAGATGACAATGTCAGGATTCATGGGACTCAAGTTGTGAAGAGTGGTTCAGGGAGCATGAGGAATATTTTCACACATGGATTGGCCACCACAGAGTCCAGACCATAACCCCATTGAATCTTTGGGATGTGCTGGAGAAGGCTTTGAGCAGTGGTCAGACTCTCTCATCATCAATACAAGATCTTGGTGAAAAATGAATCCAACACTACAAAGAAAGAAATAATAACTATAAGTGAAGCGTATATAACCTGGAAATATACCATGGATAGGAAATAAAGCCCATGCTGTGATACGTGTGCCTTTGTAAATCACGTCCTTGGTCTAAAATAATAGTAATTCGCCCAAATCTCTCCTTGCTCATTGAGCTGTGCTTCTGTCATTAGTTCGTAATAGGCCAGACATCTAGCCAGCAGAGTCAGAATCATTCCACTTTGGCTGCACGCCCCCACATGAAGAGAGAAGGAGCGAAAATAATCAAGGAATCAGTGAAATTTGTTTTGGAAAGGCGCAGCCAGTGCCTCCATCAGCAAAATGTGGATAGATGATATACGCCACATGAGAAGAAAAGCCAGACCTTGGATGTGCCTTTTACCCTGCTTCAGCTTCGCTTCCTGAGTCAGCTAGTGTTCCCTCACCATAAACTGCCACTTTTAATTTCCCCCTATCCTTTGCCCACTTGGCTGCTCGTCCCTGCGCCCCAACTGCCTCTACACTATGTCTCCGAGTACCTTCGAGCAATTCTGCAGTTCTTCCCCTCGCTGTAGGACAATACCACCAAATTCCACCTAAATCAGCCATCAACCATACCCCCACGCACCTCGGGCTTTTCAGCATTACACTGTCATTTCATTAAACAGCACAACGGCCACTCTGCTGTGCATTTATTGTTGCATCAATCTTAAATATAGAGCAGTTTTGCTGATGTGATGGCGGGGCACAACATGCCGGCTGTGACCTCTGACCACAATCACACTCCATCATTCAAACAGAAATTCCTTTAGGCATTGGTAGCGGATCATTGGTTTTTTGGATGAATCTGCTCTTACTTGTACTAAGATAAATAAAGGGTCATCTTATCTTATCTCTACAGGGTTAACACTGACTCTTCTTGTCTCCTTTTGCAGATGTTGGAGGCAGTGCTGAACTTCAAGTACTCTGGGGGAGCAGGCAAAGTGGAGGGCTACTACAGAGAGCTGTGTCTTGGCGTCCATGTCGATGTAGAGCCTTCTGTGTTCTTTACAAGAGTCAGCACCCTCCCTGCTACCAGGTAAGACATGGAATGAATTAGCATTTTTGGTGGCTGTACCTTATTAGTATTAGCTGGGTGCATTTCAGCTCAGTTTTAATTAGAAGTATTCCCATTGTTTCCCAGCACTTGTTGGCTGAGGAGACTAAGCATAAAATTATGACCATCTTCCTAATATTGTGTAGGTCTCCCATGTGCCTCTAAAGCAGTTGTGACCCCTCAGAGAATGGACATGGTCCTTCTGAGGGTGTCCTGTGGTGTCTAGCACCAGGATGTTGTTAGTGGGGGCCTTTGGGTCCTATGGTTGGAGGGGAGGGCCATCATCCCATACTTAATCAGTTTGGGATCTAGTGAATTTGGAGGCCAAGTCAGCACCGTGTGCTGTTTTTCAGGTTTGCATCCTGCTGGGGACGGCTGCTGCCATCCTGAGTGTATTGTTTCCAGTGGGAAGTCAGCAACATATTTTAATTGAACTCAAATTAGGAAAGTTAAAACTAGGAGAAAGTGGGCCAGCTGGTGCATGTATAACTGCTTCTCTGAGTAGTCCTTTCACTAACGGAGGAAAAAAAACACATCACAGATTGACATCTCTTCTTTCTCTGATTGTCAGTGATCAAATGCTTTACAAATGGGAAAATTATTCTGGGCTAAAGAAAAAGTCTTAAGGGCTATAGACCTATAGACCTGTACCTGAATGCCCAATGTAGATGACCTTGTTGGACGTCAGGCGCTTTTACTTTGTCTTTGAGGTGATCGTGTCAGCAAACAGTTGCCATATTTACACATCCAGCAGATGTAAGCATTCATTTTGTTGAATGAATTCAGTTTATTTAGTCTATCCTTGCAATATTTTTATTAGCTACTTGCTAATGTGGTCAGCTGATGGACAAGCAGTGTACAGTGGGTTTAGTCTGAGACAAGGTTGCGAATGGAGTGGAGTTGTCTGCTGTAAAATCAATACAGCGATCATAAAAAGGCTAAAAACAAACATTCTCTCCCACTGTGTACAACTGCAACTCATGTGTTAAGACACTGGTCTGACACAGACCCAACACTGGCAGTGAAATAATCCTATGGAAGAAGATTTAAGAAAAACGCTACAAGATCTGTTCATCAGGATCTGTTCTTGTTTTTAATGATAATATCATCATTATAGGTACAGTGCAGGACTACAGCAACCAGTGACACTGTAGTAAAAAGCTGGGAATTCAGTGATAGCATAAGTTAGAAACACTGGACAGAAACAGGTGCTGGGAGAAGCACAGGAGCACGACTTTAAGCATGACTTGATTCTGTGCGGGGGCAGGAAGCACGGAATGAATCAGCTGATTACAAAATAGAACATGGGAATAGAAATAATCAAACCCAAATAACTGCAGATCATTACACTAGGGTTTGACTTGATCAGATGAATCAACATTACTTCTCAAACTGCACTAGAGCACTTGACAAGCATAGAATAATCAATCTCACCGCAGCTCTCGTCCCAATAATTTGTAACAGTCTCACTTCTAGAGCTTCGTTTGGTCTGTTCTTCTTTAATCAGTGCAGCATGACATTGCTATCCAAACCAGAGGACACATACACTGTATTTTCACTGACGGGTCAGATATGTGAATGGATAGTTAAGCGCTCACATTCCAGTATACGTGTACATTGCATTAGGCACCCTCACACATCCACAAACACGCCGTGCGTCTCACTCCAATCCACTTTTCAGCTCCCCGACTCTGAAAAAGCTCAAACAGGGGAGACGGATCGGAGCAGAGTAATGGCCACTTGAGGTGAATCATTAGCTGTAATAATATCTGCAGTTTAAGCCATCCATCTTGGCTTAGTGCTGATGGATATGCTGCACTAGCTGATGTACCATCATTCTGTCATCACAACCCCTTCTTCTTTACCTGTACCGTACACTTGGCACTCTCTGCCCTTACTATCCTGACACACAGTATGCTGTGGCTCTCAGCCACATCTCGAAACATTTCAAATGTGTTCAAATGTAAGGCTTTTGAGAGACTTAAGGAGACCACCTGCAGATATTGAGATCTTCTCAAATGAAATAAATTATATTTGTATAGCTCACACTTGAGTCGGTTTTTTAGAGCTCCACATCATCTTTGAATCTTATCGACCTGTCAAAGAACAAACTGCTCAAAAACCTTGGCACAGAATGCAGAAATACAGATCTTAATTATGTGTGTCTGCTCTTCAGGAAATTAAAACTCTTGACTTTAATTTAAGTTTAGCAAGTTCATAAACTGAATCTAATCTAACTGAACATAGGGAAAATATTACCTACATGCTGGTGATAGTCATGGCAACATGTTTTCATGTTGTTTGTACACTGGCACTTTCACTTAGATCCAAAAATGAACTGTTTGATTTGGGTGGTGAAAGGTTACCGTGACACTGGTTATTGCCTGGATAGAAAAGGATGTAAACTGTAAATTGACTGGATAATAGAAGCATAACAACAACAACAAGAGAGTAATTGTAGATGTTTGTGAATCATTATGAGTTCTAACTAAAAAGTCACTGCAGCTAATGGAGGGTCACATGCAATACTGAAAATGCTTAAAAGCTTTCTGACATGAAGTAGTCTGTGCACTGGCTGTCAACCAAATCTCTAAACATTTTAGATGTGTTGAACACTTTGGGGAGATTTAAGGAGAATATCTCAAACTAAATGAATTCTGCGTGTGGTAAAGCCTTCGTTTTGCTTCTAGAATTTGTATTTGTGTCTGCGTGAAGAGGCCTGTCCCTGAGGTTGAGAACCTTTGGACTACACAGACGCATCACTTTTAAAAATGAACAGCAATAATAATAGTCTTTTACACTTTTGTATTGCTAAGTGTGCTTTGGTAAAAGATTGAGTACTAAAATCATGTATGAGCAGCAGCATCAGTTAAATTGTGTTGTAACTGTACCAGATCCTAACCTGACCTGTCCCCTAGTAATATTTGTGTCAAATCAAGGATGTGTGCTTTCTGGATGATTGATGTTGTATCCAGTAAATTAACCTGTCAGTAGATTTTCTGACAATATATTTGCACCCTTGAAGTGTACATGCTGCAGACTGCAGTGTGTCTTTCTAATGAATGTCCTGAAATGATCTCTAAGGGCCTTACATATTAGACGTTGGGAAGATTTACAGCAAATAAGATATGAGCTACATTTTAGTATGTAATAACAGCCATTCACAAATCTAATGTTGGCTTATCTGCGCTTTGCACGCACACTCTTATACATTATTCGTCAGAATTCCCCCTCTGGAAGGGCAGACGTTTAAGTCCTGTAACGCACTTAACTTGTTCTGATAAGGACTATTGAATTTTTGCTTGGCTGGGAGTTAAAAGAGAATTTGGAAGTGGTGGTATGAAATTGCTCAATAAAGCAGCAACTCATCCTTTCGATCTGTTTTTGTGTTTCTCCCCCGTCTCTCTCTGCTTATCTATCCTTCCACTCCTCTGTCTCCCTTCATCCCAGCAACAAGAGAAATTCTGCTTACTTACTGAAAGTTATTTTTCTTGTTCTACGTGGTATGAGATTTGGTCGTAGTATTCTCAGTGCCTAACGTCTGCAACAGTGGAGTAGATGCCCCGCCATTCTCTTGCTTATCCCTTGTTTTTCTCCTCTCTGACCGGTGTTAGAGGCTGTATTTTCTGCTCCCTCCTTTCCCTTATGCTATCGTTTATCTTTACTGCTTCTCTTCTCCTGCTGTTCTTTGCCTCTGCTCTCCATCTTTCTCTTCACCACATCTTTGTCTAATTATTTTCTCTTGAGTTTTTCTAGTTTACATGTTCTTTTTCACTGACCAGTGCCTGGAATATGAGACATAGAAATGGTGTTGTTCCCACATGCGTTCTGTCTTCATATATGTTGCATTGTAAGTCGTAGATAATATTAAACTTATTGGTCACCCAAATAAGCAGTTGGTCACAAAAATATTTGATGACACCCCCATAACTGAAATTGTGGATTTTTATATATATTTTTTTCGTTTTTACAGATTTTCACATGTTATGGACTAAATGATTAGTATTTCAAATGATATATAAGACATGATTCTTTATTGTCATGTTTTTTTTTTAACCCTCATTCAATCCCAGTAATTTAATATTGATTATTGGCCGATCTTAGTTGGGATTCAATTATTTATTTATTTTAAATATATATATCTTATCGTTTTCTCCTAGGTCACTTGCGCACTGTGCAACCATACTGAGTGCAAAAAAACTTTAAAAAATCAAAAAATCAAGCCTGTATACTTGACAGTTGAATAGCTCTGGAATGCATTTATGCCTCCAAGCAGTGCCATGAACAATTTCATTTTGCTTTTGGAGTGTAGAACTTTCTCTCTTGTGCAGAATATATAACAGGGAAGAAACTAAAAGTATATTGGCTCCTGTCACAAAAGCATTCTGAGCTTGTTGGTTTTAACTAAATTAGTCTTACAAACTTTAAAATATTTATGAGATTCAAGAAAATTCAAGATTCAAGATTCTTTGTCATTATTGTCAAATACTCCGTAACAGTGCAGCATCATTAATTGTTGGTGCATGGAGCCCACTCCACGTTTTCCTTTTTCCAAAAAAAGAAACAAAATCAAGTAATGTAACTAAATATAATATAATATATAGAATGGAAATAAGATAGACTAAAAGTCGAATCCTGCATGTATGCACGTGTGTGTGTATGTGGCAATTCAACAGATTATCAGATCATATATTACCGTATATATAGTAGTAAGATATAGGAGTATATCTTAACGTGAACAAACACCGAATCACATCCGATCATTTTAAAAATCAATCCACTAATCCCTGACTTTCATTGTACATGCAGCATATTCAACAAAACTCCAGGAAATGTATAAAAATAAATAAATAATATAATATAATAGATAATAGAATTCCATGAAAAAATAGGTTTTATGGGAGGATATATTAGGAAACCTTCCAAGGAGCAGCAGTTAAGCAAATAATGGGACAAGACTTCATCAAAATATCAACTTGTATTGTTCTTACTAACATTTCAGCTTCTCAGGTCACATCGGCAGTAAATGCAGATAACTGAGAGAGCATCTGACAGGGCTCAGAACCTGAACTAAACATTTAAAAGCCTCGTGTCTTCTCATTTGGTTCTGCTTGCTTTATACTATTGAGATTTTTGGCAGTTTTGACACTACAAGGCACATTAATGCTCTCCACAGGGTAAAATGATGTATCACGACCACACTTCAGATGCTGCTTGCTTTCCACTGCGTCAGTGTTGCTTTGATCACTCCCCCAACTATGGTCAGGCCGAAGTTGTACCATGGGCGTGCTAATTGTACCTTAAAAGGCATTTGTGCTACCTTTGACAGCCCTGCTATCACCTAGTAAAATAAAAGTTACAGCCATAGTCCACATTAAAAAGGCATCACCATCAGTAAAAAGCCACAAGTGTGAAGCACAAATGCAACATGACAATTGTCTGAGTGGTCCAGATTGCTGGTACTTAATGAGATGAGATTATTTTGTATATCAGTGTATATAAAATAAACACACTCTTATAAGAAACCCACTTTAACAGCTTGGTGGAGGAAGACCTGCACTGAATGTAGATGAAGCTGTTCACATGTCCACGGTTTCCATCAGTTTTCAGATATGTTTCATATAAACTATAGCCAGGAACCAATAGGGAAAAAAATATCAGGAGGCACTTTTTTGATATATATTTTTTTCTTCTCCTTTTGAATCATTGCTGGGCACAGGTTAATAGTCATGGCCCATAACACTGCCTCCTCTCAGTTCCCTATAAAAGCACTGCTCTCCCAACTGTAACGTAGCGATAGTCTGGTAATGGACTGGAGACGAAAAGAGGAGACTCTCCCAGGAGGAAACTTATATTCTCATATGGGCTATATTATTGTCCTGGTTATATACTTGGAAGGTTAAATGTGCTCAACAAACTGCATCATTATTACACATCACAAATTTAACTGGTAGATTTGCACAGAAACCTAATATTCTGCTCTTATCGCATTATGAAGTGTCTTATTTTGCAGTCTGAGATCTTTTGTAGTAGAAAAAATGTGAACCTTGTAATTTGTGTTCATTGATAAAATCACATGTTATTCTCAGATATCGGAGGAAGTTTTAATTTCTGTGCTTTTTTGTAAGATTTTCATTCAGCAGGAAGTCAGTTTCCAGCACTGCTGTAAACAGCGTGATCCTCACAAAAAAGCGGAAGGAGGTGTGTGCAGCCATTTAGCAACAGCTAACGTCCTGGTTACAAAAGATTTAATCAAGGTAACCAGTTGGTTTCATTTTGTAATCAGGCTTCGACAGTGACCAATTAGAGACTGTTGATGGAACATATACCTGCAGCCATCAGCTGAAGGGGAGATCTTTTTGCGTGCCAGCTGTAGGGCATGACACTTAAATTATGGCTTAAATCACAATCAAACAATATTGTTAATCCTTCCACTCTGGCTGAAAGATTTTTTTTAGGTTATGCCATCATCCATTGGTCAGCCATTGCAGGTTGTATCTTCAGAATCTCCTGAGTGGCTTTCACAGTATGTTCTGGGTCATTGTCCATCATACTGTGACGTGTCGTCCAATCAACTTGGTTCATTGGGCTAAATAAAAAATGGTAAACGGCTGCTTCTGTCTTCAGTTACATAGTCAGTTAGGTCTTTGTGTAGCTAGTTGTATCTCCTGGTTGGATAATGTTTGTTGAGACAGGTGTGCTGGAGACATCAAAATGCTGACGTTGATTTCGAATTAACCAGTAAACCATCTCCCTCTACCTTATTTCTAGTGTCCACCTGATGTCGCTATCTAATAAATGCATCAAAAGCTGAAAAAGAAATCCCTTACGACCTGCTCTCAGTAAGAGGGTGGCATAAAATGCAGTTAATCTTTGGTCCAAAATTGAAGTGCACTGCTGGATTGGCAGTGATAGCTCCTGCTCTGCCTCTCCTGAGATTCACAGCAAGTCCCTGAAATATCCAACAGGTGCAGGCAAAGAAAAAAAAAAAACTCTCACAGCGCCCCAGGAAAATCCAGTTTCAGAGAGATAAAGCTGCCTGTCACTCTCTGCCACTGTGACCCTTCTTTCTGTTCTCATTCTGTTTTCCTTAGCTTTTTCCTCTTTCCTGCCCTCCGTTCGTCTACCATCAGTGCCCAGTGAGGCACCCTTTGCCAACCAGCTCACTCATCAGTGCTGGGTTATACTTTCAGCACTGGTAATAGGACAGCTGCCACCGTTTTGGAAAAGTCAGCACTATGAAAATAGTTTGCAGTTGTAGTGCAATCTGATGAGTAAGAGTTCACCAAAGCTGAACTCACTCTCCTACCACCTCAGCTCCTGCTTTGTTCCGTGAGTCTCTTTCTTTTCTTTAATCTTGCTTATCTTTTGCGTACTTTTTGATTTTTCTTCACAGTGTTTCACTTCTTTTCGGTCAAGGACAGGCCTTAGTTCCATGTCAGTTTCTTACCATCTCCTTTTACGATCACTTGCTCCGCTCCCACTCTCAAACACCACTTTGTATGCACATTGTTGCGCATTTAAATATAGAATATGATGCTTACACCGATCAGCCGCAAAAGTGAGTACCATTGACCGTCTTTCAGTGTTCTGCTGGCAAACGTTTGGACCTGGCATTCATGTGGATGTGGAAGATAGAAATCACACTCCTTGATGGCAGCAGCCACACCCAGCTGGATGCTGCCTGACACACACACAAAAACACTTTAGGAACGACTCAAGAAACAGCGCAAGGTGTTGACCTGGCCTCCAAATTCACTAGATCCCAAACTGGTCAAGTATCTGTGGGATGAGGCCACAGAGGCCCTTCCCCTCAGCCCATAGGACCCAAAGGCCCCCACTAACAGCATTGTGTTGCCAGACACCACAAGACACCCTCAAAAGGCCCATGTCCATTCTCTGATGAGTCACAATTGTTTTGGAGGCACAAGGGAGACCTACACAATATTAGCAAGGTGGTCATAATGTTATGCCTGATCAGCGTATGTGTTACAGGCCTAAATCAACACTATCAAGGCTTCTCTGCCTTACAACATAACCATTTTAGGCTCCAGATAGAAAGTCTTTTCTTGGAGGGTAACTCAAATGGATGGCATTGTTGCTTCTCTACTTCCCTCACTTTGCTTTCTGTCTGAATTTCCAGATAGATTCAATTTGTTTGGTTTTTCAAAAGCCATCTGCCTTTTTCTTTCTCCGTCTCACTGCTTCTGATTTCATAACTCCTCCACTTGAAACAGCACGAAAATATTCAGTTACCTTGTGAAGTTTGCTAATATGAAGCAAAACTTTAAACCAGCAACTCGAAAGAAAAAAAACCCAAAACAAAACAAAAAGGTTGCTTTAAGAAGCCTGTGTTGCTCCACTATAAGCGATGACTTGTTAGATGTTGAATTGGAGGAGCAGGATGTAATCTTTAGTTCTAGCTGAAAAATAGATTGAATACTTTGCCAAGATGACTCAAGACCTGGTATTTAACTTTAATACAAACAAAAAGTAAATTGAGATATGACTTTCTTGAATCTTTAGAGTGAATTTGATCTCAATCCGTTCCTTCTTTTCTCTCTCAAAATTCTCATTTTCCCTCAGTATATATTTTTATACCCTTTTCTTCCTTTATACAATACAGATATCACTTTCTCCCTTACTTTACAAACTGAGAAGTCCATTTTCACATACCAATCAATAAATATCAAGGTTCTTTTTCAGGCCTGTGAAAACACATCTGCTCTATATAATATTTAAATGCCAGCTAAATCCAGTTTCCAAGAAGTGTGTGTGTGTACGTTGCCTGATTCTACAATTTGCATCCTCTGACCTTTTTCTCGTGACGTTTATGACACAATTCATTGGCCATTTTCCCTCAGCACGCAGAGGACCTTCTTTACGGCGTCAGGCCATATGTGAGGTGACAGATCTGTTAAGGAAAGTGACGGAGAGCCGTGATGTGTGAAATACTCGGTGATGCATACTTTAAAGGGACCCGTTAAAACCCCATTCACTCAACATTGTGTTACCCTGGAAAAAAAAAGCATTGCTCTGCAGGGGCAAATGAACTGATCCTCTGATCTGTTTTTGTGAAAGTGCATCCTGTTTATCACCCGTAGCTCTGTGAGTGATTTTAACACCTTGCAGGTCCTAGATGGAGGAAATGATGTGCTGGCTTACAACTGACAGATTCCACTGATACTTTCCACCAAAGAAATAAACTTTATATAAACTTTTGACATCAGTTCCCTATTGAGTTGAGGATAGAAATATTGCTTTTGAATCTCTGAATGATTTAAGCGCCGCCGACATAATTCCACTCCCTCGCCCATTGTTTTGTGGTGAATGCGAAACATCTCAAGGACGGCTCGACCAGAGTCCTCCACGGGCCGGGCTTTACAGCCGCCCGCTCCCACAAAGCTCACCAGCAGAACCGACCTGCAATTATCAAATCCAGACCAGACCCGTGATTAAACACAAAGCCCTTCCCTTTAAAGTCTCATTTCCTTTTATTTGAGGATTGTATTCAAATCATAATTAACCATAGCCTTTGCAGAATCAATCTGCGGCTATGTTGCTACTCTTTGTGCTGACATTTCATTGCCCTTGAGATTTCTGTGCAGAAAAAGAATATTGTTCCCACTGTCTGGTTTAAGCTGGGCTGTCCGTCTTTAAAGGACAAAGCTAACACGCTGTTAAAGGATATGTTTTCAAGTGAACTGGTTCTTTAGTGAGTGAGTTTTAATGAGCTAATGCACACGACGCACATTCTGTCAAGACAGAATTTACTTTTTAAGCAGATTCTCTTACTAGCTACACCTTTCAATGTGCTCGTAAAAGTAGATTCCTTTATTGGCTCCTGCAGCTAAAAATATCCCATCATTGGCAGTACTCTAAATCCAGCAAGGCTAATTAAGGCCATTACATTTTGTGTGTAGTGAATATGTCACGTTCTTGTGCCACTGTACGCCTGCATAATCAGCACTTATTGATCCAGGTTTGCAGGATTAACTGAGGTGTGGGCCTAGCTCTATTGATCTTCGCATTTTTGCCTGTTGCCATTTTTACTACCCACTACCTTACCATAACAATGTCCCCCGCTGAGGTCCAATCAGTCTAACACGTTTGTTTTTTTACGGCATGCGTAGGAACAAAGATAATCGGCCTGTGGCCCTTCATAGCTGCGCTGTTGGTTTTGTATTGATGCCGTTTTGTGTCCATGGTGGCAGAAAGAAATCTCTGGCAGGTTTAGAGAGTTAGTCCACTCCAGCAGGGTTCTTCAAATTAATAAGATCATGACGCTGACCTCGTGGTTCATTTGTTAGCGTTGTAGAGTTCTCAGAATAGACGGTGGCATTCATTAACTCGCTTTTGGCACAAAAGGCACACCACCAGCTGTACCTGAAATGATCTGCAGGAGAGGGCTTCTGTGTTCGCGCCTGTCTCTTTAAAATAAATGATCTTTTCACAAATTGCGCTCACGTACTCGCATGGGATAGAGTGAATCTCCACAACATTTACAATTCCCAGGAATACGGGTTTCCACACATGAAGTCAAACTTATTCAGAGCTTCATTAAATGTACATAAGGCACCGGTATTGATATTTCATTGATGGACGTTTTGCTTTGAACGCTATGAACAAAGAGGCAGGTTCGATACGTGTTCACTTTGAAACACTGGGGCAAATTTTGTTCCCTTCTCCGTCTCATGTGGAACTGTGTAAAAATTCACAGGCTGAAATGGAGACAAATAGTTTGAAACCCTATTGGTGGTTCTGAATTATTTATTTAGCTTAGATCTCAGTGCCCCGTGTAGTAGCTCAGCAGAATACTTATCAAAATGATTCAGTGTTATGATTCCGTTCCCGCTAGTTCAAAAGCTTAATCTCCAGCTTTGGTCTGCAGACGTTCTGCAGTGGCCCCGGCAACGCTTCTTGAATGAAGCTGTCCCCCGCTGTTCTGCGTTATTTCAGGCTCACGCTGTGTTTGCTTTTAATGCTAAAGGTGCGAATCCACACCGGCTATGCCTATATTCCTGTGTCTGTTCTCGCCGTTTATCTTGGGTACTTAGCACATGAGCAATGAGGCTATGTTTCTTAACTCGGTGGTCTGATTGATCACCTCTGCTAAATGCTTCGGCCTATAAATCAGCACCTCGCCCCGTTCCGCCCGTTAATCATGTCCGCCAGCAAAGACAACAAGACAATCAAAGAAACATGGGTAGGCCTTAAAAAATATGCTCCTTTAATTGCCACAGCAGTTTATTAGGGACTTGGGCGAGCCCAACTAAAGCCTCCATTAACCCTGAGATTTAAGAGGCAAAGAACTGGAGGGGGGTTGTTGTGGACTGGTGGGAAGCTGCGACGATGGGCAGCATTTAATTCACACAAAGGATTGTTTAATTTTTTTATTATTTCTGTTCTATTCACTAAATAGAATCCACTATTTCTGTGCAGCCTGAATTATTGTAATTACTAAGGAGAATTCTGTATATCCCTCCGCTTTAATCTTCTGTTGCCTTTCAAAGACAGTATGGAAAATGGCTGCGGCTGTATCTAAATGTTTGACCACCCCCAGGGCAGCGTCCGCATCTGGTTGATTTTTGAATGGAAATAAATGCAACCCCTGCAGCGAACAGCCTTTAAATATGAGTCTGTCTTTAAATTTTAATGCACTCTTTCTTATATATTTTTTTCCATGGCCTCAATACATTGTTTTGTGTACCACGGCCTGCCACACAACCCCAGAGCTAAATATTTCCATTCATCCATCAAATGCTGCTCATTTCCTCTATTTTAACTTACCTCGGTCAACTTTGTTTTCGTACTCTTTCTGAACGTACATATGCATACATCGTATTTAGATCTTTTCTTGCATGAGTTTTCACTTCATCTACATAACACCAGTTCATGCAGTTCAGTTTGGCTATGGCAAAGTTTCTTAGTTGTTGCACTAAGCCATTATTGCAGCTGTATATGTCAGGATGTTAGCTTATGTCGTGCACAAAAACGGTCTGTGAAAAATCACACAAACATATCAAGTGCTGGTTGTTTTGTCACATTCTTCCGTTACATCTGCAGAAACTATTTCTGTATGTCTGCACTGGACTGTCTGTTCCCTGTTTCTGTTTCGAGGTGTCCCTTCCTTTTATCTGTCGTTACTGAAGGAGGGGAAAAACACCTACTCGTGGGTTAAAATTAACTCTTTGAAAATCCAGCGTCATCCCCCTCTGTCTTGATCTAAATCACAAATTGGCCCTCTTATGATCTGCATGAGAAAAGCAGGCCCGGGATGATGTGGAGATGACCTGCTCCAGCTAGGCCTGTGGGCCTGATGAAAGCGCCGCCACCTTTGATGTCATGACAAGGACTGATGAGCACTTCACGCCGCGTCTTCTCTTGATCTCATGCATTCGCTGTGTGCCGCGTGTTTGGCGGTGGCGTGTATTTTTAGAAAGTAATTGTAACCTCATGCATAAACAAGTCGCCATGCATAGGTTATGCGGGCAACATATGGGACAGGAGGGATGGTAGGCTTTTTATACTGCGTCTGTGTATAATGGGTAAAGAAATATTGGTTTAATACTGTGCATAGACTATCACAGGATAAGCTAATGCAAAGCAGAATCACATCGTCTTATATGTTCTATACATACACTCAGATCTTGTGTCTTGTGTCCACAGCACCCGCCAGTGTCATCTCCTGCTAGACATCTTCAACCCGACAGAGCATGAGCTCACTGTCAGCGCCAAGAACAACCAGGACCTGGTTCTCCATGCCAGTGAGTGCCAGAGGTGAGTGGAAAGTTTCTATCTCTGTATACAGGTAGACAGATTTTAACTGTTATTATTTCCCATATGGCGGCAGCTCCAAGCAAAATGTCTCCCTAGGTTGTTTTGTTTCTATTACTCTTTCTCGAGCTGTTCGAGCAATATTTCATGACCTCACGGCAGGTTACTGCTGTCTATTGCCTGAAGGTTTCCTGCCTCCTAGCCGCTGGACACGTGGATCTGTGCAGTTCAAATGTTGTTAAAATGTAAAAATTCACCAACTAACAGGTTTGCCTGTTTACGGGCAATATGAGGGGAATTAATATATTTTAATTCATCTTGATTTATTCATTTGTGATGAATCCTTTATATTATAATTGTTGCACACAAAATGTGCATTAAGCAGCTGTGAACAACTGCGATAGCCACATTTGGACCTATTCTAATATCTAAACACACAGTAAAGGACTGAACCCAGGCAGCTCATTAACAGTCACCTCTTTCTTTTAATACAAACACTGGTAGTGATCACCTGCAGGTGCATGTCAGATAATGTGAGGCTCAGAACTTTCTTGTTAGACTTCCTCCTATGATTAACTATAGTCAAACTTTTTCCATTATGTATTGACTGCGAACTTCATTTACATTTTGAACATTCCGACTTTTGTGCTCTAAGAGAGACTGATCTGTTTGTTTTGCTGTATGTGGCACATTGGACAGTTATTACCAAACATATTTTATGATGGAGTTTTCTATTTTTTCATTCCCCCCCAGCTCCACTGGCCTCAGACTGTAAAAGCCGCAATAACCCTTCGTCACCCCTCCTTATAAGACGCTGCGAGTTCAGCTAAAAGATTTCCATTAGTCCGTTAGGTTTCTCTTTTTGACACTCCCCCCTAGGAACGAGGAAAGAAAAAAAAAAAGTGGACGTTGGTTTTGTAAAACACAAGTTCGGTTTATCTCCAAATCACTCGCATCCTTAAATGCCTCTCCAGTTTTCCTCTTTTCGCTCAGACATACCTGCGCGTGCTCATACAGTACACCGTCACGCTCGCTGTCTTTGTTTCTGTAGATTACCTCGGCCTCTCTCGGCTCTCCTGCGCGGCATGCCGATTCAGTGGAAACTGGCAAATTGTAATTCCTGTCAGAGCTGTCTCTCCATAGCATCCTTGGCCATGAGCGGAGGTGCACTGCCGGTGACTCACAGGCCTCTCTCCATAGGGGTGGAATGTTATTATTTGAGGGGAATTAGGGGGCGGGATGGCTTTTTTTTTTCTTCTTTTTTCTCTCAAATACAGGCAAACAACTACAGTCAGCTCTTTCCAAATAATCTTTCCTGTGCAGCAATGATTTGTGACAATCAACAAGCTTGGCAGCATTTGTTACTGTTAACTTCAATAACAGTAACAATATCTAAAATACTGAAATACAGTTTCATTTAGCTGAGTGCTCTTTTGTGAACTGAAAACTGAAACTATTCATTTCAAAAATATATGATTAGATTGAATTGTTGTTTTAAGATAATTCTTCTGAGTGCTTGTAGCTTGCTGCCCTCAACGAAAGTGCTAACTTCCAATGAAAAGTAGCTCAAATGAACGCTACCTGTGTTACCTTAAGATGCCGGGCTTGTCTTTTAAAATTCAAATGATAACTGCTATCATACCCCCCATGGGATCACTGCGTAATTATATCAGTTTTTTTTTTCCCCTGGCCTGATTTTTTTTCATTATGATACTGTCGTGTATCTCATTCCCTAACGAATCTCGCCACGTATAAATAAATGTCTGCCAATGAAAAACGCAATCGTGCTGCCATTTTCATTTCCTGGAGATCAAAATCTCCAGGTCCCCTGCTGGTTTTCCATTTACCCCCCACTGTTCTGTCTGTAGAACATTATATAGAATTTGTCTGGCAGACTGTAAATACTATAAAAATTTGCACAAATACGAGTGGAGATTCGGATATTGTGACTGTTTTTTAAACGAATCCAGCGACAGTGGTGCAAGCCAGCTAAATACACTCATCCAGGTACTGTGTTGAGTCACTTGAAAGCGCTTCAGTTCAGAGAGCAATATTACGTTTTACTTCATCACAGAAGACCACCTAAAAGACCACATATGATAAACCTATGAGCTATAACACATGGTCAAGATCAGAGCAGTGTTTTTCACCCCCCCTCCAGGCCATGTCTTCAAAGAAGGCGTTCCAGCTGGGTCCTTTAGACGCCTGTTACGCTGTCATGTGACAGCAGCGCTCCAGTATGCTGTTATTTCAATCAATCCTGTCTGCTCAGATGGTGTAATGGCTTGTATTCTACCTCTGTTGCCCATGAATGTGACCCGAAGCATCTTCTTATGCTTTGGGACTGGTGTTTTTCTCCCATAGCCGCAGTCATTGGGCTGCAATTTGCCACTCTGTGCCTTTCAAAAATCCAGATGACCTAGAGCTAAATACTGCACCTGAACTCCTGACTGACTGCTTGCTACCTTACAAATGCATTGGCATTTTCATTGACTTTTCAAATGGTTTTATTTAAGGAACTGTTTAAGGGACATTTGAGACATCGCCTCAACCCCTAGACTGAAAGAAAATAAAAATTCCTGCTACGACTAAACACTGATGCATGGGTATTAACATTATACTCTATACCCAGAGGGTTCTTGTCTGAAGAATAAATACTTTAAGTACATGTTGCTGATAACACTCAAGTGCTTTTACTTAAGTGAAAGAGTGCTTCAACCACTGCTGGCTAACACAGCAGATTACATGACTCAAACAGGGTGAAAGATTAAAAATATAGAATGACACAGAAATCTGCTCCTAGACTGACTAGACTTGTGGCTTAGAAGGCAGACTGGGTTCATCACGAACCATAGGCTTTGCCGTTCAGTCCCTGGTGGATGGACCTCATGTTAGAGTGTCCTTGAGCAACCACATTCCCGTGCACTGTAGTGTGAATGCGTGCGTGCTTGTGTGACTGCATGGATAGCTGCGTCTTTGTGGCTGGAAAGCACTACATAGATACAAGAGCTTAAGTGGAGGATAGAGTGCATGATGTACCAGCTCTATAATTGATTTAAAAATGCCCCTTCCTTAGAAACTGATATAATATGACACAGTGTGCCTCTGAGGTGAAACCTGTCAAGTCTGGTAACAACAGCAGATTCATATATAGACATACATATCTTTTTTTCGCCCCCGTCTGACTGACATTCCAATGCGGAGACGTCCATTGCCTTTGACTCCACCAAGCTGTGCGTTCCATCCCGTAGAGATTTCTCTTGACGTCCGGCTGATGTATGAATTCATTATCAAAAGATTAGCTCAGATCCAGCGTATTGACTCCTCTCACAGCGTGCAGTGTTTGTGTGGCTATCCATACGAGGCAGGGGATATTGGATGCAGCCTTACTCCTCCCTAGCACAGTTTGGGTAAAACGCAGATCATTTCCTTTAACATGTGCCCGGCGTACGTTGTGCATTATTAAGGCTGGAATAGGATGTCGCATACAGAAAGAGACGGGGTCACGGGCTCGTAGATCTCCGTCTGCTGAAGCGCATTACACGTGCCTCTCCGACGCGTCCTTTGTCGGCATCAGAAGGCCCTGTCATTTCACATTTCTTTCCTGTGGTATGATGAATGAGGTGTCAGACGCAAGATGTTTTCTGGAGTCTTCACCCAGGACTGGTAAAGCTAAGCCTTCTATCCGACAGTCACAAAAATGACTCTGCCAGTCATCCACTCTTTTTTTTTTAACACAACATATGATTTTTAATTGTTTCTTTAGAGAGACAAATGGAAAAGCAAGACAAATCTACCATCCACGGAGAAGAACACATGAGACTGAACCCTAGCTATAACCGTTTTAGGCTTTTCCAGGCAGTAAGGTGTTTCTTCTTCTCCTACTTTTAATTTTTATATAGTGATAATTTACATGCAGAACACTGTTGATGAAATCCAAAGAGCTTACCTGTTGTGTTTGAGCCGTAAGTTTAGTGCGCGCGGTGTGTGTTCTCCCCGCAAAAGCGACATGTGTGTGAGCCAGAGCGCTCCTTTCATCTTCTCATATCATTCGCAGACATGTCTTTTTACGAGGTCTTTATCCCCTTCACGGTCTTCTTTAATGGCTAATGAAAAAATTGTGAAGCTCCTCACAGTGTGAATGGTCACTTTGATGTTTGGGAGCCGACGAGGTTGCCAAAGACCGCTGTGACAATGCCGCAGCGAAGTCCGATATTTCTTTTCCTCCTCGTCTCGTTGGCTTTGAACACAGAGAAGAGCATAGATGTCTGATTGATTTATTTTTTTTCCTGCCACGCATTCACTTAGAAGTTTCAAGGAGTTCTTTCATACGAACGGCTTACATTTGTGGCGTAAAGAGTTGCAAATTTGAATTTCCCTAATCCACTTCGGGGTTAACGTGATTACGTAATGAAGCAGCAAAGCGTGTGCATTGTCCACTGGTTTTCCGCTGCTTGACATGGCCTTTTTATTTGGGTGTTTGACGAAAGTGGAATGATACTTGCATATACCCCATGCTCTGACTAGTTTTTTGCCATTTGGTGGATGAGCCACTCGTTGTGACTGAAAACTTCAGGTTAATTTTCTACGTACTGACATGCATGCTCCCCAGATGTTGTATCCATACTATTTTGATTCAGTCCACATGACCACATGAAGATCACAGATTCTGTCTCTACAACTGTCAGTGTCTGTAGAAAAACATTCATGTCCTTCTCTGGGTGAACTTTTAGTAATGACAGGTTATTTCATCCAGTAGGTCAAAGCAGTACTTTGGTGCGTGACTACATACCTTAGCACCTAATAACGTAATCAGCCGCCACTGAACTTCATGCCGGGCGGAACATGGAATGAATCAGTAGTTTCATGCTGATTTTAGCATCCAGGGAATCATAAAACATTTTCCTTTCGCAAGTAAATGAGCTGCTCAGTGTTTACTCTGTGTGATTTTCACATAAGGTCCATGCCAAGATGGTTTGTGAATGGGCTGGAGCTATTTTAGGAGCAGACTAAATGCAGCGGTACGAAACAACCGCTGCGACATTTCGCAGTAGACATCGTCACATGCCAAATTGTTAGCCATTGTCCAAACCTAATGAAGACATGCGGTGAGCACGTACGGGCACCAGAGGAAGGGTGCGTGGCCGCTTGTGTGCAGCCTTTACCTGCTGCCAGCGCACACTCTCATTAAAGTGCCTCCACAACCACGTACTCATCACGCATCATGTGCTGTCTAACGGTTTAAACTGCTCCTCGCCCATCTTCCGTGTTGAGTATATATTTTCAGCTAAACAGTTAACGACTACTAATCGATAATGAAACGTTGACACTCAAGGAATACATCACATAATCACGCAAAAGAAAATTGCAAGAGTCATGTTCTCTCTGGGAAAATAATGACCATGATATTTTTAATAATGACTCTGTAAAATGTTGCGTTCATTCACCATGCATAATAGCTCTGGATTTGGTGAAATGACAAAGTCCCCCTACAATTACTCCTTGGAAATTATTATTTTTTTTTTGAAACACCTTGAGCTCAGAGAAATGATCAGGCCGTAATGGTGGTCTGCTTTGCATAAACAGCATGTGAATTACCACCGCTCTCCTCACTTACTTCATATTCTCTCATTCCAGGAAAAGGGAGCGATCCTCTGCACTGTCAGACAGCCCTGACCTTTCTGTGACTCGGTTTTTGATCTAATGAGCAAATTCTAATGAGAGGGAATACAATGAAGTTTCTATTCGTAGTAGGAATGAAAATTAAGAAATGTTGCTCCAGATGTCGGACTGAAAAGTCATTCCCATGAAAGGAAATCTTAAACACGGCAATAACACGAGTCAAGCCGTTTGCTGATTCCTTTGTATAGAAGGGTTTGATGTGAGTGTTTGAACAGTATCGAATTACCACAACTGGAGGGTGGAATCAACAGGCCTCTTGTCCCAAACTGTCGTCTGCATAAATATAACCAGGAGGAGAATGTCCTTGCTCACCTACTTGACATGGAATCAGGCTCTCTCTGGAGGTTTCTCTGCACCTTTCATTTCACAATTTGAAATTAAACGTGAGCAAAAATCAACTAAACATTCAAAACAAAATTTTTTCTCAACCAGCAAATTAGAATCATGCTTAAAGTGAAGAACTAATTATTCTAAGATGTTTGAGCAGGACATTCTTCCGTGCATAAAAGAACAATAAAAATGATTTTAGTGTTGAAAATGTAATAATAATAAAAAGAAAGTCACTAATTCTAATTCAGGATTCATTCGTATTAGTTTTCAGGTATCTATTTCTTTCACTTCTTTTCACATTTTTGCAGCATTTGAAATGCAGCTACTGCATAATAGTATCCCTGTTGTTTTAGAAACTCAGAATGCATTGGCTTCAGTTTTTCTTTGGTAGAACGTGCTAGAAATTCTGTGTTGGAATTCTACAGTTCCAACTGTATCTGCAGTATTTTTGTTTTTCTGGAAAGAGATATTGCTATAACTGGATATATAAACAATATTTGGTTGCTGTCCTCTCATTTGTAAACTAGTCGGTCAGTGGTTATTTTTAAGCTTAACATCATCTCTGAAAGCTCAGCGTTTTTCATCGGTGTGTGCGCCCTGCTTATTTCAGCTGCAGGTTGCTCTCAGACCGAACAGCCCCCACTCTGTATCTACACCACAGCTGTGTCTCCCGGGGGGATTTAAACGGGCCTTAGAGGGTTTACATCTCATTACAGCGTCAACCTCTAGGCACCGACTAGTCCCCGTTGCCGTCCACCATTATCGCCGCGGAGCCGGGTCGGTAATGGCTGGGGCCGAGCGGGGCGTTAGTGCTCACTGCAGCAGTTTCTCATTTTTCGCCGTGTCTCCTCTCCGCTCCCCGTGCCTTTTGGGTCTGCTGGATCGGCGCACACAAGGGCAGGCACGCCTCATTGCATGAGCTTTTCAAACAAAGCTTGTTTCCATGGTAACCACCTTTCCCCCCTTCTTGTGCTACTTTTTATGGCAGCAGAGCACATAATGCATCTGCAGTCCGTTATCCCGTCGTCGACAGTCCCAGCCTAGAATATCATCATGGTACGTTTTCTTACAGATTTTATTTTTTTCCCCTACCCCATCAAAATGATGTAACGCTCATTACTCGAGCAATATCATATCTTATGGAAACACGCTCTCATCTGCTTGGTGCTAGGCACAAGAACAATGTTCTGACGAAGATGAGAGCTGACTGCTGAGATGTACATCTGCTGCTGCTCCGCCGCTCCTCGGGAATCAGCTTCTCACCACAGTCATTTTTCACAACGTCTGCAAGAGTTTTTACCTCTTCTCCTCTCACATTTTCCTCAAATAATATGTTCCCTAGGGGGCGTTTTAGCGCTGCTGGCTGTCTGCGGATGGGTTAGTTAAGGTGCGAGATCTCTGAGATATTTTTCTGCTCACACATTCTTATATACAGCACTGTATAGCTACAGTCACTCTCTGTCCAGCTGCCGCAGTCGTAGATTTTTATACCGTTGGAATTCTAAAAATGTATTTAATCTCCACTGAATCCATGCTATATTCATATAGACAGATATAGCTGTAGGCAACAAATGTATTACAATGTACAAGCTGCAGCATCCCTGGATCACATCCAGCCGGGGTCTTTAGCTGCATGTCAGTCCCTTCTCCCCCCCGAAGCCTTGCCTCTCTCCAATGTGCTGTCTAATAATGGCGAAAGCCCGCCACAATAATGTTTAACAGCAGCACCAAAAATAGCACACACCGTCAGCTCTCGTAATGGTGCACAAAGCTTCAATTTTAATGACGGCACAGGCGTGTTCTTCCGTGACCATCCGCACACCTTCACGGGCTGCAGGGGTCCGTTGCTTTTTAGCCGAGCTCATCACACCGAGCGAGAAGTTAATGGCTGAAGCAGCGCTGCCTCTGCAGCCGCTTGCAAACAAAGGGTTACACGGAGTCAGCCGCAATCTAAAAATAGACTGTTGCTCTCGCCTGCCTCTGCACAGGCCTCCATGGATCTCCGCCCTTAAGCTCTCGCACGTGAGCTAAAAATAACCCTCTTTGTGAAAACACACTCGCACACACACGCGGATGCACTCTCCCTCGCGATGTTCTTCTCTCGCAGCTTTTCTCTGGTGACTTAACACGATCAATGGTTGTGAAAAGGGAAAAAAAAATAGATTCAAGAAGGCTCTGATGAAACGTTGATTGCAAGCGATTTGCCGTGGAAGGTTTAATCCTAAGAGTGTACATTGCTCACAGGATTCTCAGTCTCACATGACTGATGCCTTCAGTTGTCGCACCACAGGAATCCTACACAACATCTCCCACAAACAGGCTAAGCATTTTTAATCTCACTGGCAGCACTGAAAATGATAGAAAGCGTCAGCACTGCCGCTGCCATCGTCAGGACCATTGGAATATATTCTGCTGTGTTTTCTTTTTTTTTTTGTAGATCACATCTCGTGAACGTGCACAGCTCTGAGGTGTTTGAAGCAGAGAGGGATGAGTTTATAGACCTCGCCGTTGAAATGATTCATGGCTTCTCGGGGGTTCGATGAAAGCGACCCCGTACGCTTTAATGTGATTATCATGTACTTTTGGTCTGAGGCGACACAGCATTTAATTAGGAAGGGGTCATTTCACTGTGACCGTCTCATCCCTAAGCCGGTGTTATTACTGCCATTAAAAAAGGCTTCAGTGCCACAGCTTATTGCAGGATGGCGGTAATTAGCAATATCGTGTCAGAAGTCACAGCCGGTGGACAAGATGATATTTTGTGATGCAGGCCTTTTTTTTTTTTTTTTTTTTTGGGTCGGGTGGGGCATAAAAAAGGAAAACATTTATAGACCTTGCTAACATGTACTGCAGCATGCGCCTTAATACTGCCGAGCTCTGCTTGATTCTTTTGTTCGTTTGTGTTTTTTTTTTCTTCCGAGAGATCCCGAAATTGCTTTCACTGTTCCCTGTTCAAATAAGATAGATGCTGAAACTACTGCAAATATTTAATCATATTCTTCGGTTGGTTCAGAGGTAAACAGCGTTATCTTCTAACTTGACGGTCCTGCCTTGAAAACTGTCAGTTTGTGTGTGTCCCCTCTGTGTGTGTGCATGGATTTCTTCCAGATGATCTGTGTTTGTGCTGCAGACCAAAGACATGCTTGTCAGGTGAATTGTCCACAGCTGTGAGTTTGTGTTAGAATGTGTTTTCATGTACAGGATTTTCTCTTGTTTTTTTTTCCACAGTTCCACAGTAAGAATTGGAAAAACAACTTTTTTATAGAATGTTTTGTACTTGCAGCCATGGCCGGAGCTATCACGTTGTCCTTCTCTCTGTACGTGCTCTATGTACGGTACATACGGACAGACAGACAACTTCTCCAACCCGTGTTTGGGGAGCGTGTTGGGGCAATTTCTTTAAATGTAGCACCCGTGTTCGCTATAAAATTATTAGAATTTGGTACTCAAAGGTTGAGGTTACTGTGACTTCCCACATCATTCTTATGATATGACAGATTTCTTCAGTTTTAGCGCAAATATCACTTAACTAGTTACAACTCTGTGTTAAAAAGGTCAGGGTCAGTGTGATGATGACATAATGTGTGTGGGTATACAGTGTATATAAATACTCCTCTCATCTCTCATCTTTTGCCTCTGGTCCTCTACCAGAGGCTTGTGAGCTTGAGGGTCCTACACAGTATCCAGCTGTTTCTAGTACTGGACTCTTCTGGGCAGACATCTCAGATGTTGTTCCTAGATTATGCTGGAGTCACAGCTTCACAATGGGAAACATTGTTGCCTTCACTTCGCACATATTTTCTGTATCTTCCAGTAATTTCTCTCTTTTTTTTTTTTACCTTCTCATGTCATATCACTCTGTAATGCTACATCTATCTCCCTGGCCCTGCTCTTTAGTTTGTCCACCACTACAATATTTTCTTGTTTGGCTATCACGATTGTCCGTCTTTATCTAGGGGTCCCACAGGATCTTACCTTGGTCATTTTCCACCACTACTACTGTGTATAAACAAGTGACAAACAAATTGAACTGAAATATTGTACTTGTACAGTTCTTTACTCCAGAAAATGAGTCATTTGTGCATATCTGTGAGGCGCAAAAGTGAGTGAAGCCTTGTTTTTAGTATCTGGCGTGACCCCCTTGTCCAGCAATAACAGCAGCCAAGCGTTTTTGGTAACTGCTGATCAGTCGTCTACAGTGGCTTGGAGGAATTTCATCCCATTCAGTACGGACTGAAATGTTTTTTTTTTTTTTTTCCACCCTCAAACATTTAAACCAAACAATTCTGCTTTACCCTGTCGTCTTCTGGCTTGTCCACATGGTATTTAGCTAACCTTTAGGCAGCACATTTTGAGTGTCTGCCTCTCACCAGACTAACCCAACACATTTTCTTTTACACTTTTCTTTGGCGTACTTGAGAAAGTGAATCTCCATAGGCACATGTTCATCTCCTGCCTTTTATGTTTTCCATGCTTGTTCTTTATGGTTTTTCTAATGACTGGCCCCCACGGTCACCATGGGCAATTGAGTTATACCCACTAGATAACATGTGTGAATCCAAACGTGAAACTACTGCTGACTTTGTCGTGCTGAGCTTACAAAAAACATTTTTGTTCAGTAGAATTCCAGTGTCAGTCAGCCAGGTGAAGCTCTGCTGCTGTCCTCTTAACCTTTCAGGAGCTGCAATTGTTCCTTATTTTTAGCCAAGAGTTTACTTAGCCTAACATTACGTGGGCTGCAGGACTGTTTCCACTGTCAAACTAAGCTTTGTATGGCCAACTGGGAAAAAAAATGGATAACAATCTTTCTGGGTGTAAAAAACTCAGCTCTTGACTGCATACATTTCCTCCAAAACATATTTGACAATGCAAATTATTTTCATGAAAATATGTATTGTAGGACTCCGCATTGGTTGACAGAGTTATTACAGTTATTTGTTGTGTTTAGCCATTCCATTCAAAGCAGTGTTACATATGGAGTTTCATTCAGTTTCCCAGTTTTATTCATCCAAAATATTATTCACTGAACTGTAATTTTTTGATGGGATCTATTCAAACACCTATAGCTGAGCAAAGCCACACAAGTAGCATGGAGCACACTAGAACCTTGCTTTGTGCGTTGTGCAGACACACAGCATGTGTAAGAGTCAGGCTCGTTCATTGTGAGACACAAATAATATTGCAAATGTAACGCTAACCAAATCACTGCTCGCAGCTTTGATACATTTGGCTAAAATCTACTCGTCCTTTTGTCTGTCTGTCTGTCTGTCTGTCTGTCTGTTTCTTCTCACCTTTTTCAGTCAGTCAAATAAAAGCCACTTTATCTGTTATCGGTGAACTGTAGGAAGTGTGGCAGGGAAGTGAAATGGACTGGGAATTAGGCCTAGAGATGTTCCACGCTGACCCACACAGGTTGTTATTAAAAGCTTTGTAATAGGCTAGATTAGTGTCCAGATATGGCGCAATCCCTGAAAGACTCCACAATCAAATCAGCGGAGAAAGTAGATGTGGGAGTGGTAGTGGGAGAGCGCTTCCACATAATGCTTTCCCACCTTTGTAAAAGGCTTTTCTTGTTGTGCTCTTGTTGTGGATGTGGCGTGGGTTGCACATGCTGCTACTGTGTCATAGACTTGCTTTAAAATTATATTGCAACGTCTTAATGCTGCCTTTAAAGCATGCTATTAAAAGGAGTTCAAACCACCATTTGAGCAATTTGAATTTCGCCAAAAGACATAAGACATGTTTATTTATCCTACGTATGGGAAACTACCTTGTCACAGTAGTGCGGCAAAAATACATACAAAAAAACAATAACGAATTTGACAGGAGAATTACCAAAAAACACAATACAGATTTGAAAAATATACACAAAAAATAACTGCACTCTGAAAAATATACAGAGAAAAATAGAAATATTCTATTCTAGACATTCTGTATGTACAGGGTGGTGGTGGAAGAACTTTACAAATAAATAACTGCTAAAACTTTAAGATGGCGAGGTAGTGGTTTGTGCAAAATAAGGCAGTGCAAAAAGCAGATTTATTTGTGCAAGAATGACTGTAAGAAAAAAAAATCAATTGGTTAGTGACCTGGTTTCTAATATTCTATTCTATATTGGCTGCAGTGTTTGGCTTCATGAATTCTAATTTATTCATTGTACAGATGTTAAAAAAGTAAATGAGAAACTCCATCATCAACACAAAATAGTTATGAATCTACTCTGAATGATTTGACCTTTGTTTCTTTTTCATAAAAATCCACACCTTTAATAATTCAATTCAATTCAGTTCAATTCAGTTTTATTTATATAGCGTCAATAACAATACGAATCATCTCAAGACGCTTTACAACACCCGGCCTGAAACCCCCAGAGCAAGCCTGAAGGCGATGGTGGCAAGAAAAAACTCCCTTTTAACAGGAAGAAACCTTGAGCAGAACCCAGCTCATAGGGAGGGACCCATCTGCCTAAGGTCAGCCGGGTGTTATTTTACCCTGTATAGATGTAGTTATGAAATTTCAAATAACACTTTGTATCAGTAAGCACAGCATAATTACTTTACTTTGTGAAGGTCTTTAGCAGAGTCATTATTTTACTGTAACACCGGTTTTAATGTGTAGCGCTGAAGCCTCAAAAGGACTCTGAGTTAACGGGTAATATGACTACTCCGACAAATCACATCTAAAGCTTTCTGTTATTAAGGAGAAAAATCTTTATCTAGCAGATTTTCCATTAAGTCTGAAATGCTGTGAATGAAATCCTCTTTTCTCTGCTGTTATGTTTGGTTTAATTCCTTAAAAAGCATTCCTTTCCATACTACACCCATTGAAATGCAAATTACAACAACATTAACATGTAAAGACAACTAGAATGCATTGCAGTTGTATTTTATTGTTTATTTAAATTGTCAAATAGTTTTTAAAGTTTCATAATGATGGGTGTCCAATTAGAGCGTTCAATTAACCTAAGGTTTGTGTTTTGGGGTTGTGGGGGAAAACTTGAGTAAGACCCACAACACGGGGAGATCACGGAACTAGGGGCAGGGTTAGATCATGGAGGGAGGATGGAGAGTTAAGGTGAACTGTTGAGGTTGAGTCATGGAGGGAAGGAGGTTGGAGAGGTGGATGGGTCATGGAGGGAGGGAGAGTGGAGACTTAAGGTGGAGGATTCATGCACAGATGGTGTACGGGTAATGGAGGGAGGGTGGAGGGTGAAGGGTGGAGACGTGAGAAGGATTAAGACGGAGGAAGTGTGAAAGAAGGTGGAGAGAGGGAGGATGGAAGTAGAGGGAACTACTGACGTCTGTCCTGACCAACATTAGCCTCCTCTTCCACTGTCACGTTCCTGAACTTTCTGCCCAGCCAGCTCCAGAAATGTTTCTTCTTCTTCTTCTTCTTCTCCTTCTTTGACTTTGTAGAGTCAATTTCCTTTTCCTCTGTCTCCATTTCTTTCTTTATCTCAACGTCTTTTTTATTCCTCTCCTCCAGAGTAGCATTTCTCCTCTCCATTTCTTTCTTGTCCTCTTCCATTCCTCTGATCTTTTCCTTAAGTTCTTTGTAGTTTTCTTCCATTTCTCCATTCTTCTCCGTCAGCTCGTTATATTTTTCCATTATTTCTTTCTTAGTCTCATTCAGTTCTTTATTGCTCTCCTGAATTTCATTACTCCTCTGCTTCAGGTCTTTAGTTTCTTCATTCCTGTCCTCCAGTTCTCTTGTCTTGATCTAAATCTTGATTCTTCTTCTTCTTCTTCTTCTTGAGTGAGGAGGTGTGTGAGAGGAGAGAGGAAGAGTGTTTGTGAACTTTTTTTGGTTCTGTTTTCTTTATTTACTATTCTTTTCACTTGGTGTTTTGTTTAATATTGTGTTTGTTAGGTTATTATTAGTTTAGGGTGTTAGGGGTTAGGTTTAGGTGGGTTTTTGCGGCTTAACGCCGTTTAGCCAGCTGATGAGGCCAGGTGGGCCCATCATGGCGGCCTCCAGCTTCTCTTCCCTGTCCAGGAAGCATGGGATCAGGCTGGCTGCTGGTTCGCCCTGCACGGTGGAGGACGTAGCCCTGGCTGTGGGGGAGAGGATCGGCCACGGCTCGGTGAAATCGGCTGCCCGAATGAACCGGGCCGTGGTCCTGTTCCTCGAGAAAGTGGAGCAGGTGAGGTTGCTGGTGGAGGAGGGGCTGACGGTGAACGGGCTGTTTGAAGCGGTGCAGCCGCTCACACAACCTGCAGCCCGGATCATCCTGTCCAACGTGCCTCCCTTCATCAGCGACGAATTCCTCATCAGGGAGTTGTCCCGACACGGCAAAGTAGTGTCCCCCCTTAGAAAACTGCCGTCTGGATGTAAGTCTCCGCTGCTTCGCCATGTGGTGTCGCACCGGAGACAAGTGTACATGATATTAAACAACAAGGCAGAAGAGTTTAATTATCGGTTCATCGTCAAAGTGGATGATTACGATTACACTCTGTTTGCTACATCGGGGGAACAAAAATGCTTTGTCTGTGGCGAAGAGGGACACCTAGCCAGGGCTTGTCCGAGTCGGGCCGAGTCGGCTCAGCCGGGGCCGTCCGGAGCTGCGGCGCCGGCGGCAGTGGCGCCGGGAGCGGCTCCGGCGGCTGCGGCAGCGGTGGGGGTGGCGCCGACCTCGGAAGGGAGACCGGTACCGGCTCCGAGACGGAAGAGCTCCGGGGATATGGGGCGAACCAGCGGACCGGATAGGGAAGAGTTGCCTGAAAAACAAGGAGATGGGGCTGCGGAGATGGAACCAGGTGAGGTGAGGGAGACTGGGGAGGTGCAGGGGACAGGTGAGGTGCAGGGGACAGGTGAGGTGCAGGGGACAGGTGAGGTGCAGGAGAGTGGTGAGACTGGTGAGGTGAGGGAGACTGGTGAGGTGCAGGGGACTGGTGAGGTGCAGGGGACAGGTGAGGTGCAGGGGACAGGTGAGGTGCAGGAGGCAGGGGAGGTGAGGGAGACTGGTGAGGTGAAGGAGGCTGGTGAGGTGAGGGAGACTGGGGATGTGAGAGAGACAGGTGAGGTGCAGGGGACAGTTGAGGTAAAAGAAAAGGAAAATGTAACTATTGAGATGGTGGAGGATGGAGCACAGGGTGGTGTGACTGTGCTGGCTGGTGAGGGGTGTGTGAGTGTAGATGAGGCAGCAGGCTGGATACCTGTTGCCTCACAAAGGAGAACAAAACGTAAAAGCGCAGTGCAGGTGGAGGGAGGGAGGAAGGCTGGCCGACTGGAGGTAGATGTCGCTGCTGGAGAAAGCAGTGACGTCGAAGCCATGTCGGACAGCAGCGAAATCTCCCTCCCTCTCACACAAACAGATCTGTCTAAAATGAAAACAATTCAAGACAAAGATTTGTACCCAGCCGAAAGGATAAAAACTTTTCTCCAAAAAACAAAAGGTGTAAAAAAACTGAACTTTGATCTGCATTTTCCTGACAAGCTAATTTTTTACCTGTCAGCAAAAAATATTATAAAGCACAGAGCTTCATCCGATCTAACCGACCAAGAGATATTTAGACTCAAGAAACATGTAGGGAACGTTAGAAAACAAATTAACTTGTAAATATGATGAAGCCTGTGCTTTTATTTATTAACGTTTGTGTTTTTATTGTTTTTATTTCTTTTAATTTTAACATGGATGATTTTAAAATAGGAACGCTAAATGTCAACGGAGCCAGAGACGTTAGGAAAAGGGCACTGGTGTTGGACACAGCAAGAACAAAAAGGATTGATGTTTTATTTTTGCAAGAGGTTCACAGCGACCAGAGAAATGAAGGGGATTGGGAGTGGGAGGGACAAGTGGTTTTAAGCCATAATACCACACTGAGTCGGGGGGTAGGCATCCTCCTCTCCAGGAGGTTCACTCCATCCTCTCTGGAGGTGGAGCATGTGGTGGAGGGGAGGTGCCTACTTGTGAAGGCAAAATTTGACCTCGTTACTCTGGTTTTTATTAATATTTACGCGCCAAATAATGGAGCAGAGAGGAGGAGCTTTTTAGAACGAATAAATACAAGATTGAACTGCTGCAGCACGGAGGACTATGTGATTTTGGGCGGGGATTTTAATTGTACTCAAAATGAGTTTTTAGATAGAAATCATGCAGAGCCACATCCAGTTTCCCAGCACGCTCTGAAGCGACTGGTCTACTCCCACGGCCTGGTGGATGTGTGGAGGAGGATGCATGCAGACTGTCGTCAGTACACCTGGTCTCACCTTTTAGAAGGTAGGATTTCATTTGCCAGGCTAGACAGGTTTTATTGTTTTAAACATCATTTTAATGTTTTTAAGGATTGCCGTATTGCACCCTCTGGTTTTAGTGATCACGCCTTAGTTTTATGTGATGTATACTTAAAAAATGTTGTACCGAGGAGTGCGTACTGGCATTTTAACTCTGTGTTAGTTTTAGATAAAGGTTTTAAAGAGGCTTTTAGCCATTTTTGGCGTATTTTTAGAGAGAGAAGGAAAGATTTTACTAGCCTTAGGCAGTGGTGGGACCATGGCAAAGTACAAATAAAACTTCTTTGTCAGCAGTACACTCTCAATGTCACTCAGTACACGCAGGGATCAATTAAAGACCTGGAGAGAGAAATAGTGGAGTTAGAAGCACTTGGCTACTCCACAGGAAATCGAGACCATATTGAGGTCCTCAGCTCCAAAAAGATGGCCCTTGCCACCCTGCTAGATACCAGGGTACAAGGGGCGCTGGTCCGATCCCGGGTTCAGAACATCAATGAGATGGATGCTCCCTCTGGCTTCTTCTTCGGCCTGGAGAAGAAACGTGGCCAGAGCAGACAGATCCACGCACTAATGTCAGAGACGGGCCAGGAGCTTACGGACCCAGCCCACATCAGGAGGAGAGCCGTGGGCTTTTACTCTGCCCTCTACTCTGCGGAGTACGAGGAGGACAAGGAGCTGGAGGAGGAGTTCTGTAAAGAACTTCCTCAGGTGTCGGCAGATACCAACACCCAGCTGAGCCGTCCACTCCAGCTAGAGGAGCTCACGGCCGCCCTGCAGGGCATGCAGGGACGGAAATCTCCCGGCATCGACGGCCTAACTGTGGAATTCTTCAAAGAGTACTGGGACATTCTGGGTCCGGACCTGCTCCTGGTCCTAAACGAGAGCTTGGCCGTTGGTTCCCTCCCTCTCTCCTGCCGCAGAGCCATCCTGGCTCTGCTACCGAAAAAAGGAAACCTGCAGGAGATTAAGAACTGGCGGCCTGTGTCTCTGCTGTGCGTGGACTACAAGATCCTGTCAAAGACTTTGGCCTCCAGGCTGAGAGGGGCCATGGAGCAGGTCATCCACCGGGATCAGACCTACTGCGTCCCTGGCAGGTCCATGGTGGACAACGTCTACCTGATTCGTGATGTTTTGGAGCTCTCCAGCTCATTGGACAGTGGTACTGGTCTGATTTCACTGGACCAGGAAAAGGCTTTTGACCGGGTTGAGCACAGCTTCCTCTGGAACGTGATGAGGAGGTTTGGGTTCAGCTCTGGTTTCATCGCCATGATCCGTGTGTTGTACAGTGACATTGAGAGTCTACTGAAGTTTAACGGCAGTCTGTGTGCTCCCTTCAGGGTGCAGAGGGGCGTCCGGCAGGGTTGTGCCTTGTCCGGGATGCTCTATGCACTCTCCCTAGAACCTCTCCTCTCGAGGATACGTTTTAATATTAACGGACTGATTCTACCCACTTTTAACAGCAACATTGTTTTATCTGCTTATGCAGATGATGTTATCGTTTTAGTAAAAAATCAAAATGATGTTGATGTTTTAAATAGTTTGACAGAAAAATATAAAACCTTGTCCTCTGCAAATGTAAACTGGAGCAAAAGCGAGGCCTTTGCTTTTGGGAATTGGCCCAGTGGCCTCCCAGCCCTCCCCCAGAACCTGGCCTGGAAGACTCAAGGCTTAAAGTACCTTGGAGTCTTCCTGGGCAGCAAGGCCATGGAGAATAAAAACTGGGATGGGATTGAGGACAAGGTTGTGGGTAGAATCAAAAGATGGAAGTGGCTACTGCCTCACATGTCGTATAGAGGCAGAGCCCTGGTTTTAAATAATTTAGTAGCATCTCTCCTGTGGCACAAATTATCTTGTCTAGATCCTCCCACAGATTTACTAACAAAAATTCAAGAAAGAATAGTCAACTTCTTTTGGGATGGACGACACTGGGTGCCACAGGGAGTGTTGTTTTTACCAAGAGAGGAGGGGGGGCAGGGCCTCATCCACCTGGCCAGCAGGACTGCAGCGTTTAGGCTACAGTTCCTCCAGAAGTTTTTAGCTGGTCCAGCAGACCTGGTGTGGAGAGGTGTGGCCAGTCATATCTTCAGAAAGGTGAGTCATCTGGGACTGGATACTGCTCTGTTTTTAACTGATTTTAATTCTTTAAATTTAAGTGGGGTGCCTCCTTTTTATAAAAGTATTTTTAAAGTATTGTCTTTTTTTAAAAGCAGCAGTGGAAAAAGCTCCAACTCTCTGTTCTGGCTTTTAAAAGAACCTCTGGTCCATGGAGGAAGGCTGGATGTATCCAGCGGAGCCACGCCCGGGCTCACAACTGCTCTGCTTCGGGCCGGAGTCCTGGACCTGGAGCGCCTGGTCCACTTAGTCGGACCACACTTTTTGAACATTCAAGCTGTGAGGTGTGTCCTGGGTCTCCGGTCCAGCAGAGTGGTACAAAGACTGATGAAATTCTGGAAAGATAAACTGACGGTGAGAGAGAGGATGCTCCTCACCCAGTTTGGATCGGGAGTAGAGCCAGACCCCACAGACCCCTTCCCGGGGGTATGGATAAGCTCCCAGTCTGACCAAGCTCCACTGAAGAGAGAGAACATGGTAAACCTGAACAGTGTGAACAAGAAAGTCCTGTACAGCATGTGCGTCAAAGCCCTGAACAGGAGAACTCTGAGCTCCAGGCCAATCTGTGCCTGGACAAACAGATTCAAAGGTGCTGTGCCATGCTGGAGGATGCTGTACAGTAAGCCATTGAAAAAGAAAACCGGAGATCTGCAGTGGAGAATCCTCCATGGAGCCATCGCATCGAATGCTTTTATTTCCATCATCAATCCCTCTGTGTCCAGCCAGTGCCCTTTCTGTGGTTTTAGGGAAACAGTGTTTCACATTTTTAATGACTGTCCTAGGCTCGCAGCGTTTTTTATTCTTTTAATGGAGGTTTTTGTTTTATTTAATGTTGTTTTTACTTCCACCGTATTTATTTATGGAACAACCCAAAAGAAAAAAGACAAGAGAATGTGGCAGCTTTTAAATTTCATCATTGGTGAAGCAAAGATGGCCATATATATATCAAGAAAAAACAAAATAGAAGGCCTCTCAAACAGTGATGCAGCCTCAGTCTGGCGCTGTAACTTGCGCAGCAGACTGAGGCTGGAGTTTAGTTTTTATAGATCCATGAATGATCTAAAAAGCTTTGAAGATGTGTGGTGTCACAGGAATATTTTGTGTACTGTTTCAGATGACAAAGTAGTTTTTAGAAACATACTGAGAGATTAAGTGCTGTTTATTTATGTTGTTGTTTATTTATTTATTTATACATATTTTACATGTATAAAACAATATAAATGTCATCTCAGTTTGTGAAAATTTTTTGTCAATATTCAAATAAACGGTGGTTGTAAAAATCAAAAAAAAAAATCTTCTTCTTCTTCTTCTTCTTCTTCTTCTTCTTCTTCTTCTTCTTCTTCTTCTTCTTCTTCTTCTTCAGTTCTTCATTTTTCTCTTGAAACTCTTTGATGCTCTTCTTCTCCTCCAGGTCTTTTCTCTGTTGTTTCAAATCACTGTTCTTCTCTTTCAGTGTTTTGCTTATGTCTTGCATTTTGTTCTTATTCTTCAACTGATTTTTCTTCTTCTTTCTCCATTTCTCTGTCCTGCTCCTTCAGTTCTTTAATTTTCTCATCCACATCTCTCGTTCTCCTTCAGTTCTTCCTTTCCTCTTTTTTAGTCTTTAAACTTCTCTTTCAGTTCTTCTTTTCTCTCCACCATGGCTTTATTTTGCTCCAGGTGTCACCTCCAGATAGTTCTTCTCCTTCTCCAACTCTTCATTTGTCGCTGTCATTTGTTCATTCTTTATTGCCAGTTGATGTCACCCAACAATCGTGTGACCACATTTGTTTGCTTTTGAAGATGTTGCCCAGCACCAATGTCACATGACCACATTTGCCTAGCAACAGGGGTTCCATAGGCAGACCACCTATGCTGTGCACCACCGAGTTTTTAAACATAAATGACATGAGGTTTCTTCAAAATTGGAATGGCTGGCTGCACTGTACGTCACAAACTCTCCTCCTTCCAAGTTAGTCAATGGACAGGGATTAGACTACTAAAACCGAGTGCATCCAATTAAATTTTCTAAGGAATGATCAGTTAGTTCTTACCACTGTGTTTGTTTGGGTGTTTTTCTTGTAGCGCCACTTTTTTTTTTTGTTTGTTCCTCAGGCCGTAAGACTCACGCCTCACTGTCAGTAATCTGACTTTATACTTAATACCTCTCAGGTTTGTTTAAGCCTGAGAGGTATTAAGTATGGACTGTATATAAATATGGATAAAGGATTCCATCCACTTAGATGGAGTGGGTGGAGCTTATAAGCTACACTGCAGCCAGCCACCAGGGGGAGCTCTACTTACTTTGGCTTTACTTTTGAGAAGCTGTTGCGTCGTCTATCTTTATACTGTCCATGGTTTCAACGCTGCTAGTCGTGTTTACCTCCGTTTCCTTCTCCTGTCTTCTTAATATTTACATTATAATTAATCTAAAGAAAATAAGAAAAGGAAGTAACAAAGATTTATTTTAGACATAAATGTAACCTGCTATGTTTTTTCGTGAAGATTTTAAATTACCGATGTACGGTGCTTGATGAAGACTGTCCTACAGTGACACCTAGCTGAATTGTCACTGACTATATGGAAACAAGTCTCTTAGCAATTACCTTTCTAAAAAGAAAACCAGTCCCAGGCGTCACCAGACCGTCTTTCCAGTTACAGACCCTTGGCATTGTTGCAATATGGTATTTTTAGAATTAGTGTGTAATGTGCGCTTTTGAAGATGACTGAATGACATGCAGTGCCCATTTGAAGATGGGACTTCAGTCAGTGACATAAGCCTAGCACCACTAATCTTCAAAGGCGAATGTATTTAAGTGAGGCACAGCTAGAGCAGGAGCTTTCCTGTTTGTCTTTGTTTTGAAGTCTTAATTGTTATTTAATTTGTCCCGGGCTTTGTTGTAAAGGCTGTGAAATGATAATTGCATTGCCTTTTCGTCCTCCACCTCACTTTGATGTGTGTGTCTCTGGACTCATCCAGAGATTTTTATTCTCTTAGCATAATTTAATTTACGATTTGCAGTACTGTACATAAGACAGGTGAGGGAGCAGATCACGTGTAATTGTACGTACCTTTGCAAACTCAGTAACTTCATTACTAAAGCAGACTTGCTCAAGTCAGCTGTTATTAAAGGGTGTTTTGTAGGTGTGCAACAAACTATTTTTTTAATCAAAAATATTTAATCTATTAATTCTGATTAGTATATTAATCAGTCTAATCTATTTAGTTGTTAGCTAATCGAACATATACGCAGTTAAATTTCTTTGGTCAATTATTTAATGTATAGTTACTGAATAGTAACCATATCTTCAATCTTCACCTAATATACTATTCATCACAAAAATGTGTTCTGTGTAGACCTAATTGACATTAGCATCTGCTCCAGGGGGTCTTCACAGACTTCTTATGTGAAACTTAGTAGATAGGGACACAGTGGTGACTCCTAGGTGCTTACCTCCAGACAGCAATCAGACAAAACTCACAATAGCATGGTTTAGAACTAGTTTTTTATTTTATTTCTTAATGATGGAAGGTAAATGGAGAAAACGCAGCAAAGCCCTTGCCAGTGCAACCACATTCTCACTCCGTATCAGTAAAGCACTGCTCAGTGAACCGCTGTGGCCTCTGAACCGGAATCCAGAGAAAACCTGTAGATCAGTGCATGGACACACCATCTATGGTGTTTCCTATCAAACTCAAGGGAACAAAGTTAAGCAAATGTGGCCTCATCTCTTGAGTGTCTGCAGTGTGGAATATTTTGCATTAGTCAGCATGGTTCCTGCCAAAGCAGTAATTTAGCTTAAGGCTTAAAAACACAGAGCCACATTCTGAGTGACACACTGCTTTTATAAGAACTTCTTTTTGCAAGCTGGTCTCCTGTGGAGATAGATGTCCAGGTAATTTGCAGTTTGCTGCCCACCTCAAAGTCACATTGTGTCACTTCTCTAAGTAGTGAATGATAGGAGCACTGAGTTATCCCTTTTTTTTGTTGTGGTCTTTGTGTATAAAGACAGATCTGATAGTGTCTGTCACCCAGTTAAACACTTGAAGTAAAGCCAATCAGTCATCGTGCCACCACTAAAAGGCCACAGACATTTCTTGTCTCTTGTAAAGTGCTGCTGTAGGTTCCTGCCCATGATTCACCCTGCAGTAGTTATTCAGTAGATAGTCTGGTGGTTCAAGGATCACATTTTTGAGAAGAATCTCTCTGAGTCTGAGAATATTGACAACATTTTACTCCTCTTTTTATCGGAAGTATTTAATGTTTTCATTGATTGTCTGGTTCACATCAAAATAACTGCCTTCAAGGTTGTTTGCTTCAAAACTCAAAGATCCATCATACAGCCAAGTACAATACAGTCCTGATAAGATTATAAATGCCCCTGCACACATTCCCCACAACCACATTAAACCAATGCCATAAGGAATGCATTTTAGATGTTTGAAAAATAAAGCAAAAAGTTTGCTTTTTAGTCAGAAGCCATTAGACACTAACATGTTTAAACATCTATGGTTTCTACTGTATCTAAGGCGTTGTTGATATGCCAGTGTATAGAGAGAAATGCAAAGTGGATGCTGTTGGCTATTTGTACATTGGTCTTGGTGCCATCATGTTTTTTAGATTTCTTCTTTCTCTTTTTTTAAAATGTAAAATTAATTAGATAGTTGTTTTCAACCTGCTTCCTTCAATTTGCCCCCTAAGGAAGAAGGAAATATGAAAACGGTTTGGTCTCAAATGGCTAATCCCCTCTTGGATGATTTTATGGGAAATAGCAACCATAGCAACTGTTCAGACCTTGCATTAAAATCTGATCTGGGTTATCTGGGCACCTTTAGGTACGTGTGTTCATACATCAACAAGCGTCTCCAAATGTATCTCTAGGTCTCAGTTTTGTTCTCTGTATGCAAATAAACCCTGACATCATCTGGGTCTCGGTAGAATATTTTAACAGCACAGTGGAAGGTAATGGATCTTCTAATGGATCTCTGCATGTTTTATGTGTGTGTGTCATGGCGTTGGCACACACGTTAAGTTTTGATTTATTGATCTCCACCCTGACTGTAGTTAGACCTGCACAAAACTCAATTACCTGCAATTATAACTCCAACACTGGAAGTTCCATACGCACCATAATCTCTGGTAGTAAAGTCAAATTAAGACAATTAAATACTTATGTAAATTCTTACTTAGATGTATTTATTTTTTGGTTAGTTAACCTCTACAAGGACAGAATAATTTAAAAGTCTCTCACTACTAATGAACATCACTCATGCTGCTTTTTCCTTTTCAGGCGATTGTTTATACACTCCTGATCAAATTTTAAGACCAGTTGAAAAATTGCAAAAATTTCCATTTGCACTGTTGGATCTAGAAGTAGTGCTTCAAAATGGAAAAAGAAGAAATGGGAGTGAGACAAGAAAAAAGTTTGAGTAAGCAATTTATTGCAAACAACCATTAAACTGAAATAGGCTGTTCATCAGCTGATCGAAAGTTTAAGACCACAGCCTTCAAAAGCCCAAGTCTTTGCAAAAATATGGATTCAGTGTCATTTTCTGTCAGGTACCCACACTGTCATGACCTCCTGATGGCAAAGGCTTTCTCTCTTTGAACATGGTTGGATTGAGAAGGCCTCTCGCAGTCTGCCATTGCTGCTGAGGTTGGACGCAGGCTGTCCGTCAAGACACGGGACTATCCTCGGCCCAAATTAAGGTTGTCACTGGTGCCAACTGCAGTCCCGTAACCATTAGACGGCATCTGCGAGAGAAGGGATTTAAGAACAAAAAACGTCTTCAAAGACCTCGTCTTCTTCAACGGCACAGAATTGCCGTTTGGCGTTTGCATGGGACACTGAAAGGTGGAAGAACGTTTTATTCTCTGATGAGAAAAAAAGTTAACCTTGATGGCTTCCAGCATTACTGGCATGACAAGGAGATCCCACCTGAGATGTTTTCTACACGGCACAGTGGAGGGGGTGCCATCATGATCTGGGGGCCTTTTTCCTTCAATGGAACAATGGACCTTCACGTTGGGCAGAGGCGTCAAATGGCAGCTGGCTATGTGGAGATGTTGCAGTGGGCATCCCTCATGACTGAAGGCCATCGTCTGTGTGGTAATGACTGGGTTTTTTTAACAGGACAACGCTGCAGTTCACAATTCCTGCCTGACGAAGGACTCCTTCCAGAGAAATAACATCACTCTTTTGAACCATACCCCTCAATTTTTTTTTTCTTGTCTCACTCCCATTTCATCTTTTTGCAATTTGAAGCACTACTTAGAACCTTCTTAAGATCCAACAGTGCAAAATATGGACATCTTCAAAGAAAGTAACAGTCATCCTTAAAGCTGGTCTTCTGCATTTATGTGGTTTTCAGAGGATGAGTCATAACTTAAAGAAAATGGAAAAGACCGGATTTTCAGTTGATGTAATCCCTGCAGAGTATTTCAAAGTATTCTTTAGCATCTGTTTTTCATGTGGAAGGAGGGGTCCAGATTAAAATCAATGCACCTATGTAGTCTCTGTTGTTATGTTAATATTTGCCCAATATCAGCCCATCAGCTCTGAACTCCACAGAGATTCGTGCAGTCAGAGATAGAATAGTTGCAATTGATGTTTTCATCTTTGAATGGAGCGCCAGAACGCCATGGGTGCAATTAGATGGTATGCTTAGTTTGTTAAATCTGCTGTCTGGATGTCCTGAATGTGACACTTAATGAAACTTCAGGCAGAGAACACCGTGGCTTTTGTTAGCTATTTGAATCAATAAGTTAGAACCACCACAGTATAGGCAGGGGAAACTTTGACCTGAGGGTGTTTGCTCAGACTAGATAAATAATTTAGTACTTGCCAAACCACACCAGGCAGCTTGTGTTATTCGTCATCAGGCAGAAGAGTTTGCAAGATTTTCCACTGATGTCTGCTGTGTGATAATGTACTTATATATAGTTCACACAACAATATTTCATTTTATTTAAGATTCACCCCTCTCCTGAGCAGGGCATGAAATGAGTTTTAATCAGAGTCACTGTTACTCTAATGGTTTTATGGATTTTAGTTAAAGAATGTTTTGCTGTTTCAAAATTAGGTTTAGTAAATTTAATTGTAATAGAAAGTAGAGTTAAACTTTCTGTGTTGTTATCATGATGCTTACTCTTAGATCCTCTTTGTTGCAGCTAAGCTCTGGTCACAACATAATTGTAAAGAGTGAAATTTAGTGATAATATGCTTCCTTGGAAGACAAACATGACAAAGTACCGTATATCTGTAACAACATGTGGTCTTTACAGATCTAACTATTGACAGATCAAAAAACCTAAGAGTTAAAAAAGGAGAATCTAATGTAGTCTTTTTTTAAAAGCATTTTAGCTGATATCCAACTTGTTATCTCTCCCTTCCCTTCAGTGACTCATTACTAAACAGTTAATGGCAGTGTACAATCGGGGGATTAATGAGCACTCAAAGCTGTTTAGAGAGCATTTGTAACTGACCAGGGCTAGGATGTAAAAGCCTGCTAGTCTGCTGTGCTGTTGGCTGTCCCAAGGTCAGCAAAGTGCCCAACAAGGAATTACAATGTCACCAAACTGCTTGAACCTCATGCACAGTTCACAGACTGTTTTTGATTGTATCATGAGTGATCAGATCACAAGGAACCAGTTGGAAACTGCTCTTAACAAACATACCCACCTCTGTTTGAGCAGTGCATCTTCACTGATAAATGATTATACATTTACCAGTCCATGCGTATTGGACTGGTGCCTTAAAGGCAAACTGTGTTGTGTGTCCATCAATTTCTAAATAACTGTCATTAGTGTCACTATAAGTAATCAATAGTTGACGAGAGAGAATTCTTGAACTTGTAACAGCTGACATTTATCAAATAATCTGCAAGCAACATAAAAAACACCCGTGTCATTTGAGCCTTTAGTTTTAAAGTTTCAAATTACAGTTATGTAACTCTCCTTCCTAGAATGTTAAAACTTCATTTTGTCCAGTCAAAAATGATATAATCAGCAACACACATCTGTAAGTGCTTGTTCCCTCTCTTTTTACAGGATGGCCATCCAGGTTGACAAGTTCGACTTTGAGAGTCTGCCACAGCCGGACCAGGAAACTGTTCGCTTCAGTAACCCCAAACAGCTGGAAGAGGAGCGGCAGCATGCCCAGGGCTGCCAGATCAACAGCAAGTTGGGCATCTGTTGGAACATTATATCCTTTCAGTGTCTCTATGTACTGTATAAGCTTCATGCCATGTGAGCATAGCCACAAAGGCTTCAGACAGAGATGGTAACAGCTGATTTATGTCCTGAACCGGTTACAGGTAATCTACAATAGTATCATACTGTCAGACAGACTTTGTCAGCGTTCCATGTACTGAGTTTTGTGTGTTGACATTAGTTAGCTCAGTGATACAGCACATCTGGAGGCCTTCTAGGGAACTTGATTGCCTGCATTGACAGATGGGAGAGCGTATGGTGAGGCTCATACTACGCTGATACTGTGAAGTGATATCTTAGTGTATTCTGTCTGTGTGTAAATGTGATGCATAAATGTATCAAATATGATATCCTATAGTCCCTAGTTTATAAGCAGATGTTCAGTCTATTCCGCATCTGTGACATTGTGTCAGGAGGCTGCATCGAGGAAGGAAACTTTTTTGTTTTTATTCCCTTAAACACTCACAGAAATCAAAAATAATTAGGCGTAGGTTTGGTTTAAACGCATAGGCACTGTTGCTTAGTGTTTTTGTCTACATGAGCCTACTGTAAAGCGTGTTTAAAAAGTTGTTGAAACCATTGGTTTTCACACTGTAGATAAAGCCAAGGGGACATCCGTGTCGAATAAATGATCCAGAATATTATCACACGTATAGTAGAAAGGGATGTTGGAGAAAGTCTCAGATCTAAAGACATGGGTGAGGCGACTGGCTTTGGAGCATCTACAAAACTTCAAGGCTTGAGAGATGCTCTTAGTCACCAATGGTGAAGACCTACCTGCAGTTTCTCTGAGGAGGGAGAAACCACACACTGGCAATGGGGTGGTTTAGGCAAGTCTGACCAGCTGTACCTCCACCTCACATTGTCCAGGACTTCTATACTGTTGTGTCCATTTTGCTACCTGATACCACAGGACACAAGTCTTGTAAAGTACATGCTCCAGCTGGTCTGAGTGGTTTGGGTAGTATGAACAAGATCAGCAGCATGTTAGGCAGGGGTAGTCTCCATTCCCCATGCTGAACATGTGTCTAAATGAGTGTTGGTTAAAACCTTGGTAGCCAATGGTTGAGGCTTCTTTGTGACTAGTTAACTTTTAACATTGCAGTCACCAGGGGCCCTTGAAAGAGCTATGTTGGGAGTAAGAACTATTGAGGCAGATAAAAGTCTGGCCCAGAAAACTCCCTTAAGGCCCTTAAAAGAAAGTCTTGTACCTTGAAGAGTTCATGTAGTGCATCTGAGTAGATGGCTGCAGTAGATATCTGCCATTACTGCAGCAGTGCTTCTTTATTGTGAGAAAAGCATTTTTTTTTTTTTTTTTTTTTTGTGTTTCAGATTTGTTTTCAGTCTGACATTACATGGACTCAGAATGAGGGGTCAGGTACCACTAAGTCAGTTTAATTTGCAGTCCAAATGATTCAGATATTTTCATTTTTGCATTCAGCACCTCTACTTGATGTCCAGAAAACAGCAGAATTCCAATGCACGTGTGGGAAGGACTTAAAGCAAAAATAAATAAATAAAAATCCTGGAGTTTTAAGATTCAAATATGAAGCTAGCAGATAAATCCTGGTGGGTTTAATTAGCTAACATTGCTCCGCAAACAAGTCTGTCCAGAAGCATTATGTTGATGCTATTTCATCCCTATGCTTGTGTAATAACCAATTTCAAACCGATGTTTATAGAAAGAATAACCTCCACATTAACGCAGACTTCTTCCATCTGCTGAAGGGGTTGACTGCCAACCCCAACATCTGTGCTTTCGCGCGTTCACTTCCACTCTGCCACCGCAGTAACGTGGCCGAGCTCGGGAGCGCATCACATAATCAGCTGCCAGATTGATCCGTACAGTGCCTTGTATCAGCCCATCACTCATCATTTGGCAGGTACCGGTGCGCATATGTAGAGAGTTAAGAGCTGCCTGTCAGATTGCTTGTGAGCACGGTAAGCAATTAATATTGAATCCAATCTTTGAGCTCCTGAAATTGCTATCATATTTTTTCCTTTTTATGAAGGCGTAAACACTCCCATCATTATGTGCATTGTTTTATCTACCAGTAATTTGGCAGCGTGTAGGCAGGAATGAAGAAAGAAAATGACATAACAGTGGGTTTCCAGCAGCGCTCCTTTTACTGCTGCAGAAAAACACCTGGAACAGCCTGTTTGATCATTTTTATCCAGATTAGGACATATGTTGTGTTGTAATTTTTGAATTTCTCCTGAAGCTGAACAGCATGGAGGCGTTCCACTGTTCTCGCTGCTGCTCAGTAGACAGCGAAACAGCCACTGTGGCTTTTCTGAGCTCCAGGGAGGCCAGAAAAGAAAGGCATTAAGGATATTTCAGCCTTAAATGTTCAGCTGATCTAATTGACGAAGAGGTACAACACAGTCTCTGGAGTGGAAAATTGAATGGATATTTCTCAGTCACAGATAGGTGCCTTGCGTTCAGATATAACTCATTTGGATGGAGGAGAACTTTTGTTGAATCAGTTAGGAAGTCACCGTTGGCTGACATGCCCATACCCCACAAATGTCACACTGAGTCATGCAGTCAAGTCTTGATTATTGTATCATTTCCTTCACACAGATATATCTCTTTGTATAGATAGTGACTTGACTGTCTCAAATCATTGGATTAGCTTTATGTAAATTTTGCTTCCGGGTGGAATTTCTCGTCACAGCAAGAAAAACTAGAGAAATAAAACATTTGATTACACTGCATGTCACACTCGGAAGCACTCACTTGGCCGTGGGCGAAATAACAGTCATATTAATTTGTAATTTATGAGCTCCCCACAATATTACTCCTGTTTTGTTGATGGTGTTCAGTGCTGATTCACTTCTAGGGAATGGCTTTGCCATACAGTGCAGGCGCTAAGCATAATAGAGGAGATGAAAGGCGAATGCTCTAAGCGTGTCTTCCCCTTGAGGAGGTCACAGTGTGGAAGTTCATTTGTGTCCCAATGGCCTTCTTAACCAGCGCTAAACTGCTTCACAGTTATTATTGCAACTCCCTGAAAGCTGTCATAGCCTGCATATTACATCCAGATTACAGTCTGTCTGAAAGCCAGAAGCAACAGCGTGATATTTTAAGTATGACTGAGTTAAATGGACACCAGTCTGGTTCAGAACTCAAATTGTGCAGATCTCCTTCAAGGCACTGTACTCCGCTGTGGTCCGTAGGCAGCACTATTTGTATTATTTCTCACTCTAAAGTTGGGTTTAAAGCTCTTCCTAAAGGCACTGCCATACATATAGGCTAATATAAATAGCTTTAAAGTTAAAGCCATCCTTCTGGCCCCAAGTTAGAATGAACCAATTCTCCAGGCAGCACACTGCAATGAATTATACAACTGTGAAATTGTGAAGAACTGCCGTGCATGACATACAAATTGTTATTCAACAAACAGAAAATTGCCAAACTGAATGATTGCTGAAAATAATTTTAGTCAGTGAACAAGCATGTTGATCATCTGCACATTGGCAGAGATTGTGTGACTGCTCTGATCTGTAGCAGGTTTCGGGAAAATGATTTGATGAATGTGTCGCTTGGTTGCCGCAAATACATGTATTCAGTGTGCAGAAGATGAGTGTGGAAGTCATTCCTTGTTGGGGTTCTACATGCAGTTCCCTTTCACGTGGCCACGATCAAATCTGTTGGTTCTTTTGAAGTTTATTTAGCAGTCACCCCTGTTAAATATACAGTATATTGCTCACATAATCTATGACACAACCCATTTAAAGCCATGACAAAACATTACATTATGTAGCATACTACAATATATTACAAAATGTTGACAGAACTGACTTCACTGTAGTTCTGTTAGGATGTGTAGCCACAGTTACAGACGAATGTGTTGGTAGATGTAATAATAGGGTCCTGACTTGTATGAGGGTCTTTTGAGGATTGCAAACAATAGCCTGTTGATCATATGCTACCCTAACATCCAGCTCATACCACTGAGAGTTAGCCGTAGCTGCTTGACGCTTCTGTTACCCAACATTTCCACTGAAGCCTTGAATTTCGAATTGTACGTGGTCATGCTTTGAGTGATCAAAAACACAACGCTGCCATTGTTCATTGGAATAAGATGCAGGTGCACGTTGTGAATCATCATGAGTCACACTTTGAGTTTGGAAACAATCCAGCAGGCGAACTAGAAGCACTTTTCAACTCAGTATGTTCTGTGGATGCGTCCGTTCTATTTCTCTCTGTCTCTCTCTCTCTCTCCTTCCCTCTGCATGCATACTGTACTCTCCCGCAAAGGTTAATAGACACAGGTTTGGTGCTCTGGGCGCTCCTCGTCTCACCCATTATTCCAAATGTCAGCTGTGTAAATGATCAGCGGTGTCCTTATCATCACACATTATCTGGGTAATTGCTCTCTGACAGCCGTATTTGTTTTGATGCAGTATTCATCCATTGATAGCCTTCGCCGCGATCGGCTTAGTGCTGTCATTATACAAACATGCTCTCTGTGCACCTTTGACATCTGAATGAATGCATAACATAAAAATGACATGATGATGGTGGCTGTCATGGGTTTTAACGCTACCACCTATATGTCTTCTGGCTTGATTCCACAACATTTCCAGCTTAACTTTGTGGTGTTTCTAAAGCATGTACCCAGACCTTCGGCATATATGCAATTAGCACCTTTCACATCTTTAACAATGCTTCGCTCTCTCGCGCATAGTAAATCAGGCCCTTTAATCATGTGACAGACAAGTGATAGCAGTTTTCTTTTAGGAATAAACCAAGAATGTATGTGGTTGTGTTCTACGATGCAAGACTTAACAAGAGACACAGGGAGAACATGCAAACTCCACGCAGATAGGCCCCTTCCTGGCTCTGGATAGCTGAGTGTCCTTCCTTACAGCCATACCTTGTTACATTACCAGTGGTGTCATTTGATGTAATTCCTAGTTTTATGTGTAAAATGTTTTACGCGGTTAAATAGAACAGGGCTTAACATGATGGTTAATCCTTCAAACGTACCGAAGCTTTCCCATGCTGTTGTCCTTAACCTCGCCCACCCATCCCTGCAGCGCTGCGGAGAGGCCAGTGTCGAGGGAGTCCTCAACCAGCTGGTCCTGGAGCACCTACAGCTTGCTCCTTTGCAGTGGGGTGAGTCCCTCATTTATGTTTATCCTTTATCTGTGTCGTGATTACACCATTGCTCCGCACTCACCAAAAGTTTGTTAATTCAAACGTCTCAAAATGTGAAAACTTGTGTTAGGAAAATACGAAGTTAATGAAACACAGAAAACTTGTTTGTGTACTGCATATGTTTTTTTTTTCTTTTCACTATCTGAGTTTTTGTTGAAATTAGATCTTCGTTTAGGTTTTCTATGAATGTGTTTGTCAATCACACTTATCTGGGTGGTAACATGGCCGCCTTCTCACCTGTCAGTTAGTGCATAAACCTCAAGAACTGGTCTCAAGCCATGTTTTTTATTTGCATTTATAATGGGCCGCGGGCTATTTTGGAAAAGTGTAGACAGCAGCTTGGGAAATGTGTGAATCACCGGGGACACGCAGAATTTGTAGGAGCGCTCTTTGGTCGCACCATCTGTGATCATCCTCTGAAATCACTTTTGATTTACTGCGGGTGTTTGTTTTCTGAGATTCCTGGCCTCTCTTTGGGCACTGCCAGCATTTTGATTAGTCAGCTGGGGCTGTCCTGCTTTTGCAAAGAGACGGCAATCTGCGAAATGAATCTGCGCGGCAGATCATGCGTGGAAATGTGAGAATCTATTGAGAGCATAATAAGGGGGATCGCATGTAAATACATCACTGGATTCGCTCTTCTCCAGATATTTTGGATCAGCAAAACACAGTTTAATTCCAGAGAAAAACACTTTTGTATTATTAATTGAAATACAGCCGTCTTTAGACTGCTGTCCTACATGATGTTGTCAATCTCAGATGTTGACAGAGGTTGTTATTTCCTCTTCATTTCTACAAAGGTACTCATGCAGTTCAGCCTTGGGTATTTGCAGGGCTTGCTGATTGTGAGCCAGATAATTTGCCTCAGCCCATTAGGATGCCTTTATCAGGGTTGCCAAGACTATCACAGGCTCAATTATGTGTATAGTTCAACCATTTCCCCTGCGTCGTTAGCCCAATTGGATGCTGCCTAATTCCGTTGCTCTGTAAGCCTCACACTGACACTGTAGATGACTAGAACTTGCTTGTCAAAAAATCTAATTGCAGTTGGCCAAAACTGTTCAGTTTGTCTTGTCATGAATTAGATTAAGAGAGTACGATAGCACTCACAACTTTTTTACATTTAGGAGCATGGTCAGAGAGTGTACCTCTGTTCACTTGTTATTTTAGACTCTAGCAGCTTTAAAAATCTAACGTTTTTACTTGTTTTATTAGAAAGCAGAAGCCGTGGACCTCATTAATTATATCTGATGTCGACAGCCTTCAGATTGACACAATTATTTTTCGTTTGCTGGAACTATTTCAACTTATTCATGAGGTCATAGGCTCCAAGTGCTTCCTTTACATGGTCTGTGCTGTTTCAGTCTCATCGGTATGGGACCATTCCACAAGTTTTCACCTTTAATTTGATTGTCAGAGATTATTGTTTGGATCCCATTGTATAAGCCTTTTTGTATTTTTGTGGTTGTAGGAAGTGATCTCCATAACAACTGTCATTTCCCAGTCCATAGGAGATGACAAGCAATCGAGGAATTAACTATAAATGATTATATGTTGTTTTGTAAGTACATTAACAATACATCTTTGTTGTCAGTTACATTTGTAACTAATTTAAATGAGGTTATCTGTCATTTATAATCTTCACAAGGTGCTAATAAGAGAGTCATTACCTTCCCAGTTGTTACACCAGTTATGTTCCACGGCATTTTCCAGTTAAGGAGAGTTGTGTATTAGTGTGCTACGCCTATTTGTCATGGTGTGAACACGGCCAGTGTTGTCTCCCTCTCTGTGTTCGGCTTACTATCAAACACGGGCTGAAAGTAAAGAAGCAGAGCGTGAGTACGTGCTGTGAAGGCGCATCTGCATGCACAGCCGAGCCCAGCGCTGTGTGCTACATCCCCTCCTGTTGAGTGGATCTGCGAGCAGCACAAGTCCACTCACACAGTTGGCCGTGTCGGTCGTTCCATAGCTGAAAATCCTTCAGCGCCACTCCACACTCAACATCCGGCTGCTAAGTATACAGTAAATTTCTTGACAGCCTTACTCTGTGGCTTTCCTGCAAAAAGAAAAGAAGATTGATCGCTTTCAGTTCTGCTCTCAGTCAGAGCACTTGAGCACAGGCCCTCCTCCTTGATTAGTGGTGAGAAGCCTAACATGGAACCAACGTGATCTGAGTGTGGTTTGAATCAGGACGGGAACATTTGTCACAGGTCACCTGTGTCACAATGGACATGTGTTGTTGCTCTTGGGACGGAAGAGAAATGTAATGTCTCTTTACATTAAGAGATCCAATAAAAATGGTAATCATCACTAGCAGGGGAGTCAAAGGCAATCAGAGAGAGATGCAATCAAAATAACTCGAAACATAAAATCCAAGAAACAGAAATTCAGGAAGTCAATTCTGTTGTGAATCCTCCAACTCAAAACTCAATACACCAAATAATAGCGCAGCAAAATGTTCTAAAAGTCAACAGAGGGAAGGTTTTTATTTATTTATTTAGAGATACTTTGCCTCGGGCTGGCGTTGCAACAGACAGCTCTGACATCTCTTCCTGAGCCCAGCCAATTGTGTGGCCTGAGAAACTTGATGCGTCTTCATGATTTGCTACCATAGAAACCCATGAATATTTGATCGCACAGGTTCCAGTAAATGGAGAGCGCGGAACATGCCAGAATCTCTTTTATGGTTTTGCGTTTGTTTACAAGCACATTATTATTATTGAATGGGCAGCAAACGGACGGCATCGGTGAATGATTCTACCCCTCTGTCAGATGTGCAGAGCTGCAGTAAAGTCAGATCATAAATGATGAACCCCACTACGTGATTATAAATACATTTTTTTGTTGTTGTTGTTTTTTTTAATTACTGACACTTTCCTTTGCTACTGCTGGATTTCATCTTTACAGTTCAAAGACAAGCCTGTAATTTACAGAGTGGGAAGAAATTAAAGCGGATTACTTTTATGTTTATGTGGTAAGCCCTTTTTTAACGAACGAAAACAGCTGAGAAGAAATTTCTAGCGTAAACACAAACATAAGCCAAACAAAAGACGAGAGAGCTGCGTTCTACTGAGCACATCCACCTAAAATATGCGGACAGCTTGGACGTTATTCTCTGGCTGTGTTTGTGTGATTGTACTGAAGCCACAGTTTTTCACAAAGCCTGCTGTTATGCTTTTGTCTTTTCTTCTTCAGGGGGACGGGACAAAGTAACTGCTGTGACTGCACATTTACAGCATAATTAATTTATAGACAGGTTTTATAGGCTAGGACAAATATGATTGATTACGCCCAAACCTACCGCATTTGGCATTGATATAAGTTCAGATTGATCCGTGCTTTTCATAGTCTTTCAATTTTCTGCTCCGGCAGTCTGCAATCCTCTGTCAGATCCTAAAAAAAAAAAAAAAAAAATCTACTTAACTGTACATGTTGACGGTGGATTTCAGTTTTACAGCCTAAATGTCAGCAAAGCGGCCCCGGGGCTTCTATTGTTTTCCAGACGTCTGGCCGGCTGACTGGTTTAATTATCTGTGACCAAATTTTATTACACTCCCAAAAACTATGAGCGGCACTTGTCATCCTTAAAATTGAGAGAGGGGAAGACGTTTGGCAGGGGGAGGGGGGCTGCGAGTTGGAACGCTCTAAATTAGGACGTGGGTATCCGCTCAAATGTTTCCCAGGCGAAAAAAGATAAAAAAATCGAACCTTTCGCTTTCTTAAACCCTCTCTAATACAGTGGAAAATACACAGAGCACTGTTGAAATAAGACAGCAGGGTGGGCAGGATATTTCTATTTGTGGAAATATGTTTCAGTTCTGACAATGTGAAGGGAGGACTTTTGTTCCACCAGTCAACAAAATCTAATGAAAGTTTTATTTTATATGACATTTTAACCAATGCACTAATTACATTACAATGCCACTTTATTTGATGCCTTAGTGAAAACAAATGCATTCCTGTACTAAATCTTAGCCTCATGAAAATTTCGGTATTCAGTGTTTGTTTAGAATAACACAGAGAGCTTCTGATTGAAGTGTTGTACTACTGAATATTGTAATTCTACTATCTTGGCAGCTCCATTTTAGTCAGTGGGCTAGGCTAAATAACAGAAACACCACAAAATGATCATCTAGTTGAATAGCCACCTTTCTGATGCTGTTACTGCATACACTGAGCATAACACTCATTCAGCAGATACGTTATTTTTAGGGTTGGGTTTTAAAAAAAAAAAAAAAAAAAAGCCATTTTCGGTTGAAAGCTCCGATATAGAGGCGCAGAATCCTCTGATTGATTTTCTTTTAAAATACATGTCATTTCCTGCATCCTCGATCGATTGCGACTGCGCAACCAGATTAGTCCGCGTGCGAGGGAGATCCAAAACAAAGCTCCAGCTCTGGTGCGCGCCGTCTGGCCGCCTGAGAGCTGATTGGATTTGTGACGACAGAGAGGAGATGCGCAAAAGCAAAGCCACATGCAAGATGTTTCAACCAGAGGTAGAATATTGTGGGAATACCACATACGCCTGGAACGCAGGACAATATTAGCTTTGTACAAAGTAAGCAAGCAAAATTGTTTCAAAACCAAAGTATCTCTAAATGAGTGAATATTGAATTGAACTGAACTGGTAATATCCTGTTAATCAGAACTGAACTGTATCAGGAATTCAGTAGTGTTACAGAGCCCTAGTTATAGTTAGAATTCATTCATTTTCACTAGTGAGAATTTATAGGTATTTATTTGTCAGCAAAATCTATCATTTTTTATTATTTTTGCGTTACCTTCCTCATAAATCTGCTTTGCTACAGACCAAAACATCTCGTTTAACACAGTTTGTCGCATGATTTTCAGCTGGAATATTTCCTCTTCCCTCCGTAGTAGTTATGACGACAGAACAGGTGGTATCCGTTACTCTTTTTTTTTTTTTTTTTTCTTTTCAGTCTGGCATTATGTAAATAGCCACATTGATTATACCTCCTCAGCTGTCAATTTGATTAAAGCCGAAGCGCAGCACCTCGTGATAGCAGTCGCTGTGTCAACTTAATGGAGTGTTGCTAAATAAACAGTCACCTGGCCAATCGAGGCTGAGCTCTCTGAGGGTGTGACACCACCGTGGCAGGTTATGATACTCCGCTAAAGGAGAGCGTGAGGTCTGAATCAATACAGGATGAAATGACCCCGGGGGGGGGAGCTAGAGATGAATACAATAATTTATTCAGTATTTAAAGTCACGCTAATGTAAACATAACATTAAGTAACCATCAGCAGCAGAATATATTTGGACACATTTAACGATGTTGCACATTTAAAAAAGTGCACAGAGAATCAGAAATATAAGCTTCACTGACAAAAACTAATGATGAATTATTTTAAATTAGATTAATTACTTGCATTACTCGTCTGCATTAATTTGAAATTGCATTTTAGGGACCGTGGACAGGCTTCCTTTTCTTTTTTCTGCATTGCCTGCCTGTTGAGTGCTGTAACCAAGCAGTGAGATGAAAAACAACAAGCCTGAATGCGGACTTTGCACCCATTCCCCATCCCCTCCGCCCCCTCCCACCGTCAGTCTGCCACCAGGAACCCATCTCAATGGAATACAAATTCACCCATGAATGGAAAGACAAATGTTTAGCCTAGGAGAGAGATGGAAAGAGAAGGGCCTTGCTGTAAAAGGCGGCAAGATAATTTAATAAGACGGCACTTCTGCTCCCCCTCCTCCTACCTCGCGCACACACCAGATAGATATTGGCCCAGTCACAGGCGTGTGCCTTTTCAACACACACAGGGGACACCTCATGGAATAATATGCCTTTATGCTTTTGTCAGGTGTGTAACTGCCGTGAGTCCTGCAGGTTTGACAAATGATGCTGTCAAACAGCAGAAACTCACCTAACACTGAAGTCCCCCCGTTGCGGTGGTGGTGGTGATTAAAAGCGCTGACCTGAGAGAGGATAGGAATGAATGCATGCATGGCTGAAATGAAAGACCAGTGACCTCACCTGCAGCTGATGATATGCCACATCTGTGCATGCATCGATTCCAGGCTCTTCCGCAGCTATCTGCACAGCACTGATAGGACCTGTGGGAGATGGTATTGAGCCTTCCTTAAGCCCATCTAGATCAGTCCAGCCTGCCACCGAGCTCCCTAGGAAGCAAACACATCCATCGGCTGTTGTGTACACCCATATTTTATTTTAGATATGCTTAGACAGGACCCATTGTGATATACAGCCAACCTGTGCAGGATGTACCCTGAGTTCAGATAGAGGATGGATGAATGGATGGTATTAGGCAGAATTTATGTGTTTGCTTATAGTGTGTATTTAGTTACCTATTCTGTCAGTTTGAAATAGCATACAGGTAATTTATTAAGAGTATGGTATTAGTCTAAAAACGTATCTCAGTATGTTCTCAACATGTTTACAAAAATGTATATCAGAGCTGCAACTGACAGGCACTATGTTTTTGTCGTAGTGATCACACAATTTCTTGCAAACGTCACCTCAGACTCAGACAAACTGAGTCAAATTTGTGGAGTCAAAGGTCACCTCACAAAGCATATATCAACTACACTGTGACATCTCCATGGTCTGCCCAAGAGCTTTAGTTAAATCCCTTTAATGCCTTTGCTAACTGCAACCTAACTAGTTTATGGAGGCATGCAACACAGAGGCAGTGATTCTTGCTAATTTTCTGCTCAGATAATTGGTTTGGGTGTAATCCTGCTAAAAAAAAGAAAGCAATGTGAAGCCTTGTCTTCCCTACGCCCAACTTGGCTGTAGTTTTGTTGTAGCTGCTGTACTACTACTGCTACTACTACTTCTACTTGAGTAGGTTTAGAAAAGGATGTGTCTGACATTGCTGCTGGTGGATCAACATTGGAGTTAGTTTCAAACCCAGTGCATCATGACACCAGTGCAGAGGGGCACCTTATTTGTATCTATGCAACGCCATTGTCTTTGACAAAACCGCATCATCTGGCAGCCTAGGAATGAAAGCATTCTCCAGACACACATACTTGCAAATCCTATTCCAAAGAAATGCAGTATGCCACCAAGTATACACGTTGTTATGTGTTAGGATTTGTGCTACCAATGCTGGAAGTACAATGACCTGCATGTGGCATGGAAAATAAGTGTCCTTCAGGGTGGTTAATGATGAGAACTTGGCCTTGAGACTGGAGATTGATGCAATTAACATGTGCCTTTTATTAAACATAACTAAAATCTATCTCAAACCACAACAATTTCTAGTTGTAGTATAGGCTGTAATGGACTTGATTCGTTTTGTAAATTTGGTCCTATGGCGTATTGGACTCAAACATCTATTCCATCCATTATCTATTACTGCTTATCCTCCAGAGGTTCCACATGAGCTGTAGCCTTCCCAACCTTCACTGGCGAGTTTATACCCAGAGCCTTCTTGCCACATCAGTGCTAACCACAACATTCCAGCCTGGCCAGGACCTGACTAGTTTGTGAGGCTAGGTGTCTGTGGTAGTTTAGCTCAGGCATAATTAATATAGCTCCGCCTTATTTACAGAAAAGGCTTGGTTCAAAAGATATATGGATAGATTTGATATGGATTTTGTCGTATCCCCTCAGAACATAGCTCTAACTTAAAGACCTAAAGGCATGTTTGCATTTCTGCTAAGGCAGAAACGCAAACACACGCATCACCACTCTACACCCCAACTCACCACCCACCTACTGGAGTGCAGATAGGCTTAAATTTGCAGCGGGTGTGGCCCATTTAGCTGACTGATGAGTGCAATGAGAAGCACTGTGTAGGCAGAGACTGATTTATCTGCTTGTTTTTCAACTCTGTCACCCAGGCTCTGTCAGTCAGCTATCCTAAAGGTCTCCCATTGAAACCAGAGCGGGATAGAAGGACAACTCACGCCTTTTCATTAAGCTCACTCTGTCTCCCGGGCCGGTGTTTGTGATTTACAGAGGCAGTGCTGACTCAGACGGGCTAGGATGGGTGTGGAGATGGAGACAATGATAGTCCGACTTATTGTAAGTGTGTAATCTTGAGGTAGCTGGGCCTTGAGAGCCTTGAATGGATTCCTCTTCTCAGGTGGCTTAAGTAAATGATCTGGTAGATATTGTCAGTTGTTTTATCAACCAGTTAATTAACCCATTCTGAATGTGAATGGTGATTTCTACACATTGTGCCACGTATGATTACCATAACACAAGACTGTTTGACGGAGCATTGTTAATACGTTTTTACCACATTAGGGCAGCAAGCATGAAAGGATCATTTGTTCTACTTTGGCTGGAATCACCAGTCTTATCCTATCACCCTGGTGGCTTTAATGTGAAAATGAGAGCAAAGTGTACAGCGGCCAACTCGATGATTGCCTATCTAGCCTTTCTTTTTCTCCCTGGCCCTCTGTGGATCTAGAGTTAGCACATTTAACAGGCTAGCAGCGTCTGTTTATGGGGCATTTATCATGGCTACAGAACAATTTGGGCTGTCGGTGCGTCAGTTTGGGTGAGCTGTGGAAATAAATCAAAACTCCTCCGGCCTGCCACTGATAGCACTCTACGCACTCACCCATTCATTTACACTGGTGGGAAGGGAGAAGGAAGAAAACGGAAACTTGAGTAAAAGGAGAGAGATGCAGATAAACTAAAGGCGCAAAGTTAAGTTGTTGAGATTTGGTTTAGATGCAGTGATTAATGTGCAAGCATGGTATGTGGCCTGAATGTGTATGATGAACTTGTGTGCGTTTATCCATGCTACACTTCTTGTAGTTCTAATCTTCTAATTTGTCAGGTTTTACTTTGTCTATCCAAAGTGTTTTATAGTGTAGCTTCAATATCCATTTAGTTACCTCGTTCATACTTTTATTCCCCCCTCACCATTTTCTAAATGTATTTTCAGCTTAAACCTATTTCTCCCTCCTTGCCTTCTATCAAATAAAACCACCTCCATTATTGATTTCTTCAGAGGAAACAAGAGTATCCCCAACGGCTGCCTTTTCATCCCTGAAAGACAGATTACCTGACATTTCTAAATGCGACCAGGCCCAGCCCCTGGTTTCATTGTGAGAATGTCGTGAGCGCTTCGCCACACTATTTCAAGTGCCACTAAAAGAGGTAATATTGTGCCACAGCTGTTTCACCTGCTGGGGTACGGGCAAATGTGCATTGCCGTGTTATTGCCCTTGTCTCTGCACCGTCAGTTCTCAACTGTGTGGAGCACAAGCAGATCAGTGGTGAATGTGGCTGTGATGTGGTTTAGTGTGGACTGTGAATCTGCCACGTCAGTGGAAACCTTTGATGCGCTGACTTGATGTATGGCAATGAAGTTGATACAGATTTGGGAATGGTTTGTAAATACTGCTTATCAAGAGTTAATGAAAAGGCTGCTGTTGGTTTTACACTATGGAATATAATTGGATCACATAATGATCCGAGAGCTTTGAACACACCCATAATGCTTCTAATTTGATGGTGATAGTCTTGAATATTATTGACAGTGCAGTAAGTTGCCACCAAATAGCGGTGCAGTAAAATCAGGTGGCAACAAACAAAGAGGATGGGGCTAATTAAAAATAATGAGCTGTATTTGGTTTCCATCGTACTAGCCGTGTACTTTAATCTACTAATGTCACAAACACTTTCCTTTGTGCATGCTTTCTCTTTTTTTGTAGAGAGGGACACACAACAGTTAACACGTTATACAGTAGTAGCACACAATTGCATGAGTAGTGGTAGAGAAGAAGTTAAATAAGAAATTAGAGGACAGGAGCTTGGTGACAAAGAAAAGAAATTAGAGGACAGGAGCTCGGTGACAGAGAAAAGAAATTAGAGGACAGGAGCTCAGTGCTGGAGAACAGAAATTAGAGGACAGGAGCTCGGTGACAGGGAAAAGAAATTAGAGGACAGGAGCTCGGTGACAGGGAAAAGAAATTAGAGGACAGGAGCTCGGTGACAGAGAAAAGAAATTAGAGGACAGGAGCTCGGTGCCGGAGAAAAGAAATTAGAGGACAGGTGTTCGGTGCTGGAGAACAGGAGCTCGGTGCTGGAGAACAGAAATTAGAGGACAGGAGCTCGATGCTGGGAAACAGAAATCAGAGGACAGGAGCTTGGTGCTGGAGAACAGAAATTAGAGGACAGGAGCTCATTAACCCCAAATTTGATTGAATCAATCAAATTTGGGGTTAATGAGCTCCTATCCTCTAAATTATTTTCCCCTGGACCGAGTGAAGCTCTTTTTGCTTACTATTACTTATTTTTTATTATATTTTATTTATTTATTTATTTATTTATAAAGGCACTACACAACATGGGCTTTATGCTGTAAATAAGACAGGAACTGGTCTGGTCCTTGGTTACGTGTTATTTTCAAACCCATATTTTGGGCCAGTCCACAAGCATTTTTCACCAGGTTTGAGGCATACTTCTTGGACATCTGCAAAGCCTGCCTTTCCTTTTGACGATGGTGGGACGTGACATTGCCCCTCAGAAGGGGAAGTCACTCCACTGCATCATCTGTCGCTATTGGTCCTCCTCAGTAATGCTCTGGTGCCACAGGCTCGTAATCAGATCTTTTCCCACATGAGTGGAGAGCAGCTCTTGTGGTGGATACAGTTTGTGGATGCCACGAGTGTGTTTGTGTCTTCCGCAGTAAAACTGAGGAAGGGAAATGTAGAAAGTTCCTTCATTTAGCCATCCATCATGGTGAAAATTGAACAGGTGGCTGATTGTTAAATGGATAAATTTAGGTGAATATGGTTCCCTATGACTGTGTCTCAACTGTCTCGAAATTGCATTTCCTGCCCCTGTAGTGTGCTGCAGTTGCACATCAGAAAGAGTTAATGATGTATGCCAGAGGGTACGCGGTATTTATAAAGGACATGATATCTGTTTAATATAATTCTTATACTTGGAACTGATGCATTATAACTTAGATGTGCTTTGCTTGTCATTCTAAAGTAGCATCACTGCCAGTCTCTCCCCATTTCTGGCATACGTTTTCTGTGAGGTTGCCATGAAGCAGGTGATCCATCATGTTTGACTGTCGTGGATCAGACGTCGGCCATCTAGGCATTCACGGGAGCAGCCGCCCCTGACAGCTCTGTGTCCACCCTGCGGGTTAAATGACACTTTTTGGTATTCAATAGACTGATTCTGCTCTCGGCCCTGTCAGGTTTCAGGGCCTGACACACACCGGCCGTCGCTGTAGCAGGGCACCTACTGAGAGCCACTGAGCGTACACTGTTACCCTGTCATTCCCCTCTGCCCTGAATACAAGCTGTACCTTCCAGAGCGAGGGGAGTGTGTGTGCCTAGACGGTGCTGCAAAAATAATATGTGACTGGGTGACAGCATGTCATGAGGAGACTTCGAGGGCCGTGGAGCATCATTGCTGCATCATACTGTTTCTAGAAAGCACCAGAGGCGTATTTTGGGAAACACTTGATAAGAATACACTGTCACATTGTCACATCGTCTTTTTCTCTCTTTCCCTTTCTCTTACTATATTGCAGTCTCTCTTGTACACACGCAAACTTAGACTAAGTAATTTAAGAGTGCGTTTAAAAGCTTTCATTGCTGCCTCACCTGGTAGCACTTAGAAAAGGGTCAGATGTGCTTAGTAGGACCAGCGCTGTCATGAGCTTTGTGGGACGAGAGATCAGTTGAGATGTGGCCGGCAGACAACACGATTAATCAATCCGAACCGCAGTCATGAATGTTGCCTTTCCACATAATGCTGACTGCTATCATTAGCTGTTGGCCTAATTGTCACTCATTAGCAGCTTTCATAGCTGTCAGCAAGGACACATCTCCCGATTCACAATAGAATATTAATAAAGCCTAAATGTCCCAGTAGGAAGCCGATAAATTGATACAGCTAAACAACTTAACGTTTGATTTAAATTGAGCTGACCCCATTAAAACAATCAACCAAGGGAGAATTTTCAGATTGTCATTTGACAGCTCGAGTGAATAATATCATAATCAAAACAAATGCTTCGTGTTGTGGGTCAGTAGATTTCACAGTACTTCTTCTGTCCCTCATGATTACAAGGTGTATCAGTCCCTCATCTAGAAACATGGGGTCCATGAGGCTGCACAAACATTTTTACAGTAATGATTCAGTTCCCTGCAACTGAACGGAAAAATAAAACCAATCTGATACAAATAAAAAGTGAATCATTGTAACAAAGTATATTATATAATATGTAAACACTTACCTCTATTGGCATTTGGCCAATCCCAGAGGATACATTTTTTGTGTAAATGTTCTTAACCTTATGTTTACCATGGCTACCAAAAAAATTATGTCATCAGAATGTCCTGATTGCTGCTTCGGCAAACAGCCACGGGTTCAGTGAGCTTCATACAAAATAGCTAGATCATACAAAGGGCCGTCACGCTTCCAAACGCAAAAGATAAACATCGCTTCCAAATGGACTGCTTGCAGAATTCAATGTCCAAAGGTCTGCCATCCTAGAGAGCACAAAGAAGCAATGAACTGTAAAAATCTCAGCAGCATGGCACACTTTCAGAATATTTCTGCTCAATGGCATTTGTGTTCTGATCGTATGTATCCACTTGAAGTGCAGTACATTATGAAAAGTAACAAAATAATGTGGCTTCATATTCCTTTATATTTTCCCACATTGCCTCAAGCAGTGTAATTCAGGCGTGAAAATAGCTAGCTAGAGAAACAATGTTATTTGTATCTGCCCGTATTTCAGATTTTTACTGTACTGTATTATACTTATTCTGCTTCACCATGGAGTAGCCATATGCAGTGCAATAATTAAAAAACAGAGCACAGACGAAGCATGACAAGAAACAGCGAGTTTAGCCAATTCTCTTGTCTAAAGCTTTATCTGAATCTAAGTTTGATGTCACAGCAAACCCATGATTTGGCCTCAGCGAAGCATCTCTCCGCTTCTTCTGAACGGGGTGTGACACCTGACTCCAACACATTGCCTTGCCCTGAATATAAGAGAGCACTGACTGGAAGAGGTAATTAAAATGAAGCCTTCGGATGGCCGCAGAGCCAGGAGAAATAATTGGATTGCAGGCCTGGATGAATTGATCGGTAGGACTCATATCTTGGCCCTCTTTTAGTCACGCATGGGAGCATCTAGTCCCCTTCCACCTATGGAGTCATGGTTGAACTGGATGGTTGGGTATTGACGGCTTTGTGCTTATTTTCTTTCCGTACCACCAGCAATATTGGGTCACTAAGACAAAGATGGGGAAGGAATTGCTAAATTGTACTACTAACAGCTTTCTAAGAGCTAAGGAAAAGCTGTCATCTTTGGCAATTGATGTGTTACTGTGCTGTTCAGCTTGTTGCGATATCTAATATGCCTCATGTCTGATTTATTGCTCATATTTATTCCAAATTCATTGGACCTTAGTTTGCCTAATTATGAAATATGGTACAATGCAATACGGTGCAATACAATATGATGTCCTAAGTCTTACCAATAGCCGAAGTGATTATAAAATAAACGTATAAATGGAACCCTAATTCATAGATACTGTAATAAAGTGCCTTTAGGTACTAATTTACTCACCAGTGAGGTAAATTTAGGTTTAGTTGACGTCTTTTCTTACATAGGTAGCAAGCATGTTATATGAGTAAAGTAACCGCCACTCCAATCTAAACAGTGTGAACTGAAAGCATCAAGGCACAAGGTGCGTAGGTTACTGGTGTAGTAATCCTGATGTTTATTCTGTTAATGATCTTTCAGGATAGTCTCAACACATACACACTCAAATAAAGACGCATAAACCGTATTATGTTCTTAGTGGCTGGTTCACTTTATGTCTTCCTTTTATGCAACAGCGGTGGCCTTTTGTTCTCCACTTTTGTCTGGACCGGGCATTGTTCTACCCACCTGGTATTTAAAGACGCTCATGGTGTGGCTAGTAATTAGCTCTTAGGATCCCTTTGGCTGGTCTATTTTCAAAGGTGCGAACATAACGCCAGACTTTTTTTTTTTTTCCTTAGTCGCAGTGATCACAGGAGGAAGCAAAGTCCACTTGAAACAGGTGGCTGGTCTTTTAATGTTATGAAGTTTAGGCGGCATTGGGAGGGCGTCTGTGAGTTCTGCTGAATCACACAGTTCCGTTTTGACCGTTTTAGAATTTCAAACACAGCCATTCACTGACATTGCAGGCATTACTGCCAAATCACTCGTGGCTTTTTGGTTGCTTTCCCATTTCAAAAATAGCTAAAAGAGTAACTCACTCACAAAGAGCTCTTTGCACTTTGCACCTACTCACTGAAATACCTGCATCAGCTGTGCTGGATTGGATTTAAAGCTGGTGGGGTTTTGAGCACAATACAAACTGCACTAATTGTCTTAAGAGGCCGTGTTGATTTCCTACATATTAGAATAGTAATCAGATAAAGTGACCCAGATTATGTGCTGTGCACACCACGTTCTCTTTTCTGAAGCCTGAAACCAGTATTAACACCTGCCAAAGACTCCCCTTTAATGTGGTTCCTACTTGAGTATATACACACACACATGTATACCACATTTTACCATGATGACGCACACGCAGACTCACTAATTGGAGATAATTCCCGCCTCATTGGTGCGACTGGTAATCAAGGCATGATTGTTTATACTTTGACGCTACGTGTCACACATTTTGAATTGTAGCTTTTTGTAATTAATCAATACTTAACACAACAATAGCAGTGATTCGGTTCCTAACTATTTTTTTGACTAAGAATATATAGCTGCTGTAGAGGCTTTGTACCACAGGAAAGTTTTGTAGATGCAATGTTTACAATCTTTATCACTGTAGAAACCCGTAGACTGACAAAAGCCCTAGTTGGAAAAATGTATCCCTCTCATTCATTTATATGAAGGCAGTCCAGCAGCAGAGCAGTGCGTGGGAGGGAACACAATGGGCTCTGGAAAAAAAATGTGCAGGGTTCACTGACAAAAAAGTTGAACCAGGTTTTAACTTTTCACATTGTCTGGCAAGTCGCTGCATTGACAAAACACATTATATGCAAGCACGCATTGCTGGTGGATTACCCATTGCAGGTAAAATAATTGGCACTGCAGTGACTTTCCTGAGTTGTAGAATTCAGTGACAGGACGTCAGAAATGAGTGCGCTGTGGTGGCTAGAGAGAACTGTTAAAATCTATAGGCCCTGTGTTGTTGAATGAATGTTTTTAGATGTTGTTGTCTGGAATCCATACCTACATCCACAGCGACAGTTTATATGCAGCAGTAGGTTGGCTTGGGAAAGATCTTCTGGACCTGTCAAACTGTTAAAGTTGGCTTTGTGCTGTGATGGACAGAAGTGTCGTAGTCATCCATATCGCCTGAGCACCACAGAGTTGAATTTGTTTACAACAGGGGTTTTCAAAGTGTGGGATAGTGGGCCTCCCCTAAGAGAACTCAAAAGCAGTCGCGCCCCCCCACAATTATTACTCCTATTACTTACTGTTATTGATGTGTTTGCTTCAATAACAGTAATAAAAGCAGTAAAATGTACACTCACTGTAAATGGGTAGATCTCAGAACAGATTGAGGACTGAAAACCTCCCGGCCCTTACTGATGATGTCACATTCCGTTAGTCCATCACTGATGATGTCACAGTCCTTGACCAGGTCACTGCTGATGTCACAGTGCTATGCTACCTCAACATTCCAGAGTGGTATAAATAGCTCACAGATTCATTTCACATTCACTTAGTATTAACTGCATCGAGAAGACAGTTGGTGATGACTAAACCTTGTTCTGAAAAGATATTTTCAAGACACAACCTACGTTTGAGTGACATGGCAGCAAAGACAACTACCGCCATGGACCAAACAAGCAGTCCACAGGAAGAGGAGAGTCCTCCAACTACGGTGGACAAGATTCGCCCCGTTATGGATTTTTTCTTCAGGAGGATTGAACCTAACCAGTGGGCGCGTTTGATCTCGGGATACCCTGATGATGAAACCAAATACATGCTGGCAGAGCTGCTCACGGACATGATGGCGATCATTACACGATCAGCGCTGGCAGACGTCGAGAGCGGAGGAGTTATGTCCCAGGAGTACCTGTCGTCCAGTTTGGGGGACCTACTACCTCGAACTTTTGCTCAAGTACTGGATGTTCCAGATGACGTTTGCCGTGACAGCTCAGACAGTTTGAGGAGCTTAATTGCCAAAGAAGTAGCAGCATTTGTCTGCTCCAGCCTCTTTGCTAGCATGAACACTGCGAAGCCATATAGACAGTACGTCACTGCCCTCCAGACTATGGATGAAATGGTTGATCGCACCATTAAAATGCTGCAAGAGTGCACCGAGAAGAAGAGACTGGTGTGCAAACATCAGCCGCTGGTCATCTCCAGACCAAGACACACTGAAGGAGACCAAGAAGATCTGGAGTCCGCAAAGAGTTTGGACGAGAGACCAGATCCAGACGCAACCCCAAACTACATAGTGCGTCTGACAAGCAGGATTAAGAGATTCTTTAGGAAACCACTTACCAAAGTGGCACCTCCTGCACCAACACAGACACCCAGCGTTACAGAGGTCACCCCTGTGGAAGTATTCGTGCCTCCGGACGCAGCTTCGGTGTCTGCCTTTGCATTTGAGGACAAACCTGAAAAGGGCGCCAGAGCAAAGGAAGAAACATTCGTGAGCAGTGTCGCAGAGAAGCTGATTTCACGGGCCCTTAAAAAGTCCAAGATGAGCTGCACTTCAGAATCCCTACACGACATCCACCAGCGGATGTTCAACAGAATGTGGGATCAAGTCGAGAGTGAAGGGTTAAATATTAACCCGGACAAGTTGAAGGACATGGACGAGGCCATTTTCAAGGACATGTGCAAAATGTGTCACTGCTCCAAAAAGACTCTGTGGCTTATTATGGGTTTAAAGGATCCAATATTTGAAGACATGATCGTGTCTTCTTTCAAAAAGCAGCTGAAGAGACAAACTGAGGAACCTGGCATCATCACAAAGTTCTTCGCAGCTGTACGCAGAGCTTTCTGAGACCCTGCAGACGGCCCCACGGGACTGGTGTTATTAAAGTGAACGACATCGACATCGGTAAATATTTTTTGTACCTTAACATACTTACAGTTAGTTAGTTTCTCTTGTCTTAACTTATTCTATTTTTTTGTATTTTGCATTGTTGTTCCTTGCAGCTGTAACACCCTAATTTAGCCACAGGGATAAATAAAGTCTTATCTCATGTCATCTTATGTCATCTTCCCAGATGAATCCAACACAGAGCTCAAGCAGGAGGTTACCTACGTGTGAGGACACCTTCTACTCCACTGACTGCTGCAAGACAGAAAGCAGTGGAGTACTTACGTCTGGGGACACCTTCTCCTTCACTAGCTGCTGCAAGACAGAAAGCAGAGGAGGAGGGGGTTTCCTGCGCAGACACTTCCTGTTCCTGATTACCTATTTGTGGCTTTACCTTTTCCTCTGCTGGAATCCGCTAGACGGAGACCAGCGGTGCAGCAGGATACCTGGATATAGGTCAGGATTTGGGCTCGTATCGTCATCTCGATGGACACCAGTACAACCTGACACCTAGAGGGCGAGGGATTGATTCCCTGTCTGGAGCATCTGCGCTGCTGCTTACTTCTCTTCACCTGCTACCTGTAAAAAATAAATAAATAAATAAATACAATCTGTTTCTGTTTCTCTTCATGTTAACAAGTTAAAAATATTCATACTTTGGTTTCAACAAAATAAAAAGTAAAATAAAAAATATGCAGTACATACTCCATACTATAAAGTATGTAACACTATTACTATTAAGACAAGATAACTGTACATTATTAATTTATATATATAATATATTATAGACATATTCTTAAAATGTGAACAATGACATCAGTTAAGCTTGTAAAACCCCCTGGACTAATAATGCCTCTCATAATATTTCAGTCTCAGGGTGCTTCAGTCTACACAACAAATACTTTTCAGTTTACAATTATATTTATGCAATAATAATACTAATAATACATTTTATTTAAAAGCAAGGTACTCAAAGACACTTTACATAAAAAGAACATCAAATTAACAAAACAATGTGAAATATAACATTAAAAACAATAAAATAGTGAGCTAAACATTAAATGCAATTTTAAAAAGGTGTGTTTTTGTGAGAGATTTGAAGGTAGGAAGGTTGATACAGTCACGGATGTGTTTGGGCATACTGTCATTAGCTAGCACCGATCTTTGCAAATAACACACTGTGGCAGCAAAGCATCGCCAGGCCCAATGCATGAAAAAACAAACTTTAAATAATCAGGGTCATACTTCCTCCGTTTTCTGCTCGCTTCTATGTCCACTCTCACTTTCACCTTAGGTACTAAAAATCGATACATTTTGCCCCGCTGTAGTTAGCTAACCAGATGATACACTTATTTGTATTTTTTCTTTCTCATGCCGCGCCTCCCCTGAAGTCCTCTCGCGCCCCCCAGGGGAGGCGCGCCTCACACTTTGAAAACTGCTGCTTTACAACAAAATGGCTCTGATTGGTTGTGAGACTATCCAAATGCTGACCTCCTTGTGGAACTCGCTGCACATGCACATATTTATATGGTTGTCTGACCATCTGACATTGAAAGGCTCCAAGCCATGTTTCTAACAAATACGTGCAAAAGCAGTCTTTGCTAAATGTGGTATTGTTATGTAGTGTTCATATAGACAGTGACTGGCCCTACATGTCTCATTTACCACTACTGTACATTACACTAAATTATAGTTGGTTAGCTCTAAACTGTAATACAGTTTGTAACTTTGAAAGCACCAGTCTCCACAGTGTCTAAACTGAGCAGCTGAGCGCTCCAGATAAGTGTGTGTACGGTTTGTGTGTGTGCAGTGGGTGGAGAAAGGAAAGGGGAGCTTGCCCACTGCTTCCCCCTCCATTTATCCATTTCTCTCACCCCATGGGGCCAGTGTTGTACTAAATAACAGTGTATGCTCACAAAGGTTAAGCTGTGAGTCAGAATCAGTGATGACAGGTTGACCAATGAGTCTCAGCCAGGCTGCCATGAAGCTCTGTGCAGCAGATGAGACAACTGCACACAGTGTCATTCAGCCCAGTGGACATTATTGAATTTTTGCACGTTATTTCTGTGAGCTGTAAATCTGAAATTTCTGTATTCCTTTTCCGGCGTACAGATTTGATTGATTTGATTTTGAGGTATCAGTGATGGGTTTTTCCCTCTGTTATTTTGCTGTGTGCTCGTTTTATTTCAGATGTCTCTGTTGGTCTCTACCTGTACTTCGCCATCATATCGACAAAAAAGATCGACAACCGCACCTCAGGCGTAAAACAAAACAAACAAAACACTTCGGAATTCATAATCTTCACTATGAGCTGATGTCAAGTTGCTGCATGTGTGAATACATACGTGCTTGTGTGCATACGGACTCATCATCACAAAGCTGTTTTTAATTTAAGCTTAATTTAGATGATTTCTCTTGACATACAGCGTAATTAAGAGTCATTATTGCAAACAGAATCCTTTCTTTTTTAAGGAGAAAATGTTCCCTTTAAATGCATAACTGTCAAGTTCTTCAAAATATAATAATAACATTAGCAATATATTTCTTTATTTTTGGCCAAACAGTATTGTTACTTTTTCAGTGGTGTTGCCTTTTAGTTTTTGTGTTTGCTCAAACCACACTGTCCTTATTAAACACATTAGTGTCAAACTCTTGAGAAATACCACCTAATGATTACTCTTATCTAATTTGAACTTTGCTTGTTGCGTACTAAGCCATGAATATTTCATTTAAGTGCTCTAAACCAACAAAACTGTACTGAATTACTTGGGGTCTTTGTTTTGGGATCAGTTTTGTGTATAAAAGTGTTTTAGCCTCTGCATTCTAATTTGATAAAATGTTTCTATCCTAAATTGTGAAAAGGCTCAAAGATTGAGACACATACAGTGCCTCACGGAGCTCAAGGGGCCTTTTTCAGAGTGGGTCCTTTGTAGCCCTGGAATTAACTTCAATGGTCACAATTAAGAATCTTGAAAGGGGACTGATTGGGAAGAAAAAGCCTCCTCAGTCAGAACCCCAGCAGTGCTTTGTTAATGGACCTCTGGGCTAATTATGTAGTGGCCAAGCCAATTTTATGATCTCCAGGAAGTTTCTTTTGGGTTTCAAGAGGAAGAGTCATAAGAGAGAAGCCTTTCAAAACTGAAACACAAATCAGCAACACTATGACAGGTTCAATATATTTTGGGGAGTTTTAGGACAACGAGGACAAGTAAGGTATTAGTACAACATTAAAACCAACTTCCTAGAATTCTGTAGTCTCCCTTTATGCTGCCAATGGAGCGCTTGTCCTTTGAGCCATGGACTCCACAAGACCAGTGAAGATATCCTGGAGTATCAGGCACAAAAACTTAACAGCAGATCCTTTCAAGTGCCCTGAAGTTGCAAGTTGAACTTTTCATGGATCGACTTTGTTTTTCCAGCACATCCAACAGAGATCTAGGGAATTTGGAGGCCAAGCCAAAACCTTAAACTCTTTGGAAGTGCTCAACCCAGTGGTCTGAACATCACAATTTTATTTGCTTGCCCATTTCTTCTTTCAAACATCGAGAACTAAATGTTTACTATTTATCCCACCCTTTGGCGGATGGCATTCTAAAGAGATTAGCGATGTTCTATGACTTCACCTGTCACTGGTTTTAATGTTGTGGCTGATGTACTATATAAATATTTAGTTGGGAGTAATAGTATGACTTCCATAGTTATCTGACATTAATGCAAATTGATCAGACCTTTTCTTATCTGTTTTAAATTCACCTGGAAGATAGCATTAACTCAGCTGGGCAGTATATGAAGAGATTTGTCATAGTGACATCAGTCCTTAGTAGGACAGCCACAGAGAGAGTTGACCAAAGATGAAATGCAGCAGAAGCAGAGTAGATTTATTGATTTCCCATTTCATTTCTGTAACTGCTTGTCCTCTGGAGGGTCGGAGGGTTGGAGCCTATTCCAGCTGTCATTGGGCGAGAGAAGGCGGTCACAGAGCTAACACAGAGAGACAGACAACCATTCACACTCACATGAACCATTTAGAATCACCAGTTACCCTAATTGTTGTGAAGAAGACCAGATGGATTCAAACCCAGAACCTTCTTGCTGTGAGGCATCAGTGCTAACCCCCACACCACTGTGCCGCCTTATTGATTTTCCCATTGATGAATTCATTCTACTGTCAGAACCCTTTTGTCTCTCACAGCTTTCACACTGTTTCTTCTTCTTTTTTTTTCCCGTGTTGCTGTTAAAATTCCCAACAAGAAGAAGCTGCTTTTATTCCCTAATGAGATCCTATAAAAGAGCACCTGAAACTTTGAATACATTTGCGCCCCCTTTGTTTTCCGTCTCCAAAAGCAGTTCCCCGGTAACAGGAGATATGAATTGTAATTCTGCGGGAGACAAATGGTATGTGGCACTGCTCTGAATTATAAATGAAAGCAGAAGGGCCTTAGTTCTGCCTTCTTGCCCGAGCGTGATTCAGACAGTCTGGCGTGAGCAGCACACGGTCGCATAACAGGTGGAGGCGCACACACACATATACTCAATCTGTGAGTCCCTCAGATTCCAACATATTAGAGTCAGTGGCTCATTTACAGTTAGTTACAGTTAGATCGGGCCAGTACCATCCTCAAACTCAAATGATATCTGCCCTTGAATCCTGATGAAGCGGCCTTGATATAGTTCTAGTTAATACAGTATTTGGCCAAATCGTGTGCATTTGTCACATTTTGATTATGTAGTAGTATTATAGTAGCATCTTTCCAAAACTCTTTGTTTACTTCGTCTCTACCCCTCATCTCTACTTGTGGCATCAGTGTTGACACAATGTTATGAAAGTGTAGTGTTAATCAATGGAGTACTATGAGGTGCATTTATTGTAACGCTCATTCACTTGTTTTTTCTTCTTTCTGCAAAAGCCTGCCTTTTGGATATTCAGCTGAAACTCCAACCTTGATCAGTGAATTTTTTCAGTATAAAAATAACACATGGTAAAGTAGATTGACCCCGTAGTTTGCAGGCTTTGCAGTTCAATCCCTAGCTCCTCATTTCACCATGCAAAAGTGTCATCGCGATTGGAGATGCTGTCTCTTCCCTGGTATTGGTCTCCTGTGAGTGTTGGGTGCTGCACAGCGAGAGGGTCCCTCTGCGATAAATGTATCTGGGCGTCATGGCCAGTTGGCTGATCCGTGCTCGGCAGACTGCAGGATGTCCTGGTCTGCTGTGTTTCACTGGTCGGAGGTCGGTGCGAGCTGGCCGCTGAAAGCATGCTGGGCATCTTCTACGCCAACTGAGCCCACCAGAGAATTGATAGTGATCCTGGGATCCATGCACGCGTCAGTTTTACACACAGAAACCAAAACCTGTTGAAACGTTGTTGCAATCGAGAGCGCTGAATGAATGAACTATTAAGAAATGAAAATCAAATCAAACATGAAAATAAGTTCTACTTAGACACTCTTCAGCTGTGACTTCTGCCTGTGTATGCATGAGGGCTTCCCCTCTTTAGTGAGCTGGCCAGTGAAAGACATTTTAATGTCATCCTGACCTGTGTGGCTGTTTACTGGATGCCCTCTACCCATCTGCCAGTCTGTGTTAGTTTCTACTCTCACTGCACATGGAGATAACAGGCCCTCGTCCTTATGGCACTGTGGAGCAGGAATCAGCACATGTATGTTGTGTGATAGACAAAGTGTATTAGATTTGTGGGTAATTCCTCACTGCATGCAAATTGGAACAATGAAGTCAAGTCACATTCACATTTCATCCATCCAGGCTGTCTGAATTAATACAAGCCACTGACTCAGGCTCACAAGGTTGGTAAAATCGCGCTGAGGCTGTGACTCGGTGGGGTCATTATTGCGTTATGCTCCTGCTTAATGCAACACTAAAATTTTAATGACGAGTTATATTTAGTTGGAACCATATTTTTACCAATTTGCATATTTTAACAGCAACAGCTGTGGAATCTCCTGCCTTCCTTGGGGCTCGCCTACAGCTTATGTCTCATATGAAGGTAAAAATGATGTTAAGAAATGATACTGCAACTTCTTTTACACATACAAGATTCCCTGACATGCATATAGATCAATGGTTTGTTATTACCTACAGTGTGTGTGTGTGTGTGTGTGTGTGTGTGTATATATATATATATTAGTTGTGGGACTCGATTAAAAAAAAAAATCAAATTAATGAGAGGCTTTGTAATTAATTAATCTCGATTAATCGCATTTTATTTGCATAACAGTATTTTCCCCCAAAAGCAAGAACAGTTTTTAATTTAAATGAATTAAATGGCTAAATTAATCAAATAATAGACACAGACTTTGAAATTGTAAACTCAAGCTTTTAATGCATTTCAAGGCAAAACAGTAGAAAAAAGAAATAGAAAATATCCCTAGTCAAAACTGAACAGAACTAAAGTTAAAGCACCTTTTCAGAACACTTTAAATGGTTCTGTGCTCACTGCAACATGCTTTGCATTTAGATGGCACTGTAGGGTTGAAGTGCTTTGGTGGTTTGGAAACTTTTTTTTTTGCACAATTTGCACAAAACCCCGCTTTTATCAAGGCTTCCATCGGGTAGTTTTTTGAAATGAAATTTGCCTTCCATTAGTCCTAGAGACATACTTTCATCCGAATTCTCCATTTGGGTAGCCGTTAGCCGAGCTCTGACGTGTGAATCAGTGTTCCTGGTGTACCAGGAAATCTTGCACTGACAAACGTTTCACGTTATTTGGAATGCAAACTGCGATTAAATGAGTTTAAAACTCTTGAGTTTCTAAGGTAGTAGGTTATGTTTGGGGGAGCTGTGGTGTAGAGATAGCGGTAGAGGTAGCGGCTCGCCTCCCCCCATGTGCATGGCTGAGGCACCTTCAGCAAGCACTCAACCCCCAACTTGCTGCCCAAACTGCCCTCTGCTCCGAGGGTACACACTACTGTGTGAACGAATGGATATGTCAAATGCAGAAAAAGGATTCCCCCATCCGGGATCAATAACGGAATTTATTCTTTGCTGCGTTTACACCTCCACTTAGAGCTGCCCACTTGTGATCAGATCACCTTACAGGCACGTCAATGCCAGGTGTCAGCAGGCCAATGGTTATATGTATAGAGTATGATCGTTGCCCCAAGCCACCGACAAGCTCCAGTCTGACAACCCAAACTAAAATCTGTGATGTTTTTCTGGCAGAAAATACCTACCTTACCAACTCTGTGTACTACGCAATGTCAGCCTGAATTAAACAAAGTGATTCAGTCTGATTATCAGGCTACACTACAGCAGTTTACCTTGACTGAATAATAATCTTATTTTGGTCTCAATCACACAGTGCTGGCAAGATAATTTAAAGGACTTTGCCAGTCAGTGCAGATCCATGATTGGTCTGTACCAACTCTCATATGGGCAAGGTACACACCCTTTTGCGACCAATTACATCTACCTCTACATCTCCACACAAGGACAAGTCCTCTGAAGTTTGACAGGTCCCTCAACATCACGTTAAGAATTAATGCCGACATCTTTAGCTTTCCTAATGGATGGCTGTGCAGGGAATCTTAATAACGCATATAGTGGATTAGCATGCCATGCATAGATAACATGATAATGTTTGCAACCTAATGAACCCCACTGAAATATATCAGTCGTCAGATGCAGATGAGTTGCATGAGGTATGCAACTGATGGTCTTTAAGTGATTTAAATATTACCAAATATGACTAATGCTGCACTTCAACATATTAAAGAACCATATTTACATATTTATTTCAATGATTATGTCTTATATGTTCTTGTGCCTACATGCAGTTTGACTTTCTCGCAACACAGTTCTCGTCTATTGTTGTCAAGATTTCCAACCACAGGATTGTTCGTTTCAAGGTATGCTTAGATGCAACCTAGCAGATTTCTTTCTGTGCATTTTAAACATCAGATGGAATTATTCACCCATTTTGAGAGTTCTTGGGAAAAACACATGAATAATGCAGCAGCGCTGAGTGGCTGTGGTGAGCCTTAATGAGATTTTTGGGTAGATTGCGCGTTCTGAGTCATCTCGGGTGAGAGGAGAGTCAGGTATGGAAAGAGTGAAGGTGAGGGGGAGAGAAGAGTTTCAGGAATGTGCTTTAAATCTTCGTTTTAATTCAGATCATGGCAGGAGCTAAATGGAATTACGGTGGTGATTACAGGAACTGGGCCTAACGCAGGGGCACCATGGCACCATCCTCACTCATGCACAGTGTCCTCTTAAAAAATTAAAGCTATACTGAGGCCCTACTGATGCTACTGTTGAGATGCACATCAACTATGCAGGCTCACTGATGTGCTCGCAGAGGAGAAATCTCAATAAGGAGCAACAGTCTCCCCTTATTATAGTTATGCTGCTGGAAGTAGCTGCTTCCTTTGTCACACTTTTCTGTTCTGTTCTTATTTTCAATCGACCAAAACATATTTTCATATGATACATGAGATCGAAATAATACTTTTGTTGCTTTTAAAAGCCCATTGTCATCAATTTGGCGCACCTTTATTGCTCTGGCCAACTGAGTCATGTATGAGCACAGTAAGAGTTTAAAAATCCAATATTATTGTAGGTGTGAAAAACTAATGGCAACAAAGCTACTCAATTCAGTTGTGTGTGTGTGTTTTGTTTTTAGCAGTATTTGATTGCATTTAAAGATGGACAAAGCCCTCTGTGCCATCATATATAGGATTACTGAAGAGTGGTTTAGAAGCGCAGTGTCGATGGTGTGTCGATGGCATGTCGATGGCGTGTCAATGGCATGTCGATGGCATGTCGGTGGCATTCTGTATGCAGATGGCATTGACTGTCGCCATTTTGGCTGTGACTCCTCCATAACTCCCAGCTAATTAAGAGACTTAGGAGGAGTGTGAGTGGAGCTGAGGCCAACGGGTGACACCAAGGCAGACCGTGGTATTATATGAATAAACATGCACATGGCACTTCAGTGTTGGCTTTAATTTTCAGCCCCAGAGTTTTCCAACTGGTCCAAGTGTGCCAACTGTCAAACACCAGCACTGTCTATGACTCATGTCAAATCCATTTAATTCAGACACAATAATGTGGACACATAATAGAGGTTATAAGATAAACTTTATAAACTCACTGCAAGCTGCTACTCCTGGACTGTTGCGTACCCTCAACCCATCACTCCTCGCTATCCTATACACTTAGAGGGACCGATCTTTTCACCTGCAAACACCAGAGTGAATGCGTAGCGATGACTCACATCTGCCTGTCAAAAATGCAGCTTTCTCCTTCAACTTCAAAATGTATTTGAAGAGGCAGCTTGCCAGCTCTAGGTGGAGGCCATATTGTTGCTCATCAAGCCCTGTTGCATTTATGTAGTAGCTCCAGCAAATAAATAAACAGGCTGTTGCAAGGGCAGAAGTAGTTAGGTTCCAAACCAAATGCTTGGGAGGGCTTGAATTTTTATTTGGCCCAAACCACTAAACGGATCTACTGTACTGCTACAGGGCTGCAGAGAAGAAGCTGCGCGCCAGCTCATTCCAAAAGTCTGGATATAGGGATAAGGATATATATTATGGCAATTAATAGGTCCAGTCTTGTCAAATGTGTACTAAAATAATACTTGGAAATTATGCATTAAGACAAAATGTTACAGATTGTTTTATTCCATTATGCTCGTAATTAATCTCAAATAGTTGACAAAAGTAACACAGATGCGGTAAAGAGGGTGGAATCTAGCGTTTAAGAACAATATCAATAAAGAAACACATCTTTAGTTACTTATTTCTTTATGTATTTATATCTGCAATGCAAGATTCCACATTCTCATTTTTTTCTCAAAAGACAATCATCATAGTTTTTCCCTTCCTGTTCACAAAGAGTATTCTTATCCTCCATTTCAGTCTGTTGTGACACAGAATGAGACTGTGGGAGCTAATTATAGAAATCAAGATGCAGAGTATGAAGTGCAGTTGAGTGTACGGTGTGCAGAAAAACGCACTTGTGGTAGTTTTGTGGCTGGAGGCACGCAGCACACCTGGGGTTCACATGGAAACAGGGTGGGATTAGGCAGAAGCCATTATCATTTGGCGTGCTAGGCGCTGGTGACAATCACAGTCGCGTTTACTCCTCTTGTGCTCCTCCCTCCATGACATGCTGCGTGTTAGATAATGGAATGAAAAGGAATAGAAGATAAAGTCCTGTTCTGATCTGTTAACATCCCTATGGAATTGAACCCGTGCAGTCACATGATTATTCAGGATTCCACTCGCATCGTGCCCTTCGTTATAGCGCCAGGTTTGTGTGGTTACTCTATAGAATCATGGTGCAGCCTGTGTAGGATTTACCTGCTATAAATTGATTAAACTGGTATTCATATTGCCAGTGTGCATCACTCAAAACCAGGACTGCAGATGGAAGGCACACCTGCATACCCTACAGAAAGTTACTTGAAAGCCTTCATACATGAAAGCTGCTGTGTAGAGAAAGCCTTTTAGATCATAAATACAGCCGTTTTCTTCTGTGCAGCATTGTCAAACAGAATTGCATGTTTTTTTTCTTAAAAAAATGGAAAACTATTCAGCCACATAACACATAGGCTGTTTTAATATGACAGTGTGCTTGGGGGAGAGGGAACTGTCAGTGATTCCCATTGGTGTACTCATGTAATGCTGGCTCATCTCATCTATCATCACTTCTTTAAGCCTAACTCCAGCCATTGCCACTCTCTTACTCGAGGCAAGTTGGACTGTTTGATAACCCGGAAGCCAGCCCAAACTTGGTCTGGAGTGACTTTGTCAGGAACTGATTATCAAATCAAATTGTTGAAAAAATGTTGAATGAGTTACAACATGACATCTCTCACTGGTTGTTGGACTATTCAGTTGTGCGCAGAGGTATTTTTCTCTCCCTATCCGCTGAAACAGGCCCCTCAATGAAGTCCAAATGATGTTACAATACTCATATTCTGATAAGAATCTAGTTTATTGTTATCTACACCAGGCTACTGGTTGTGCTCCTATTAGAGAATATTATAGAAAAAGATGATCCATAATACTCTTTAGGGATATGCCCTTGTACAAATTGCATAAGAAATGAGCCCTCCACTTCCAGTTCATTCAGTTTATTCAAATAGACTAAAATGTAAAAATCAAGCAAATATATGTATAACTGCATTAGTCTAACATGTTTGCCACTACAGAGCAGTTGTCAGAAGGATCCAGTCTGGAATAATTTCCGTGGAGACGTGCGACACTGTGGCCTATTGACTCCATAGTCTTTGCTTTTCTTCATGCTAAGGTGTTTTAATTAAAAACAACCTGTTTCACCTATCACTCTTGACTAATAGCAGTGGGACTGTGGTGCATCTCAGGCGTCAACACACAAATGTTGAGTGGCATACTATCAGTCCCCCATCCTTTCATTGGCTTCACTGTTCAAGCGAAAGACAGGCCTATGCTCATTACAGCCATCTAACCCTCACACCCTTTTCAGCCTTACTAGGTTGTCTTTTTTTGACATTATGTTCATTCATTGGTTAGATAATCCATCAATCAATCCATTCATTCAGTCAGAAGAGAATGTTGCAATCCCGGACGCATTACTACACCTACAATCTGGCAAAATAAAGTGTCCTTGGTATCAACCTGAGCATGTACAGGTTAACAGGAGTAGTAATAGTCCACTGCACTACAGGCTCAAGTGGGTGGTCTAGTAGATCATTCTGATTGTGCGCTTTATTGGTTTGTAGATGTCAGGAAAAAAAAGTGAAAATGTATCTTTGAAATTTCACTACATAATTTATCTCATGTTGCGGGAGTCCTATGAATACTGCCTCTTAGCACTTGTTCTATAGGAACTGAATCAGCTGCTGGTCCTGAACGGTTTGTTTTGAAGCCTGCTTCCTCTTTTTTGACTGTTTATTTTGTGCATTTGGGATTTATAAGCCAGAAAAAGGCATTAGGATGTTTTATGAGCCCTGCCGTAGGAGTAGTCTTTGCCCAGTTAACTCCAATAGATGCAAACATACTGTACACAAAAGTCTTTACAGTAAAGTGATTCAGCGCCACATACCCAACATTGTTTTAATGGGAGGGCACCCAGGGGTTTACAGAGAGGCTAGTTAGGAGAAAGCTGTGAAACACATGGCTGCGTGATTCATTTTACCCATGAAGACAGCCTGTGAATAACTGCGCCCAGGCTTATACATGAACTCAAATCACCTTTGAGGCTGCAGTGTTACCTCAACCGTGACCTACTGAACCATAATTTGTTACTTTAATAGGAAAATAAATTTGAACATGTTCTAGGTCCTGAGCAGATGTGCGTGCCCCTACTATATCTGCTGCTTGTGAATAAAAGCAACACCAGCTCCGGTTCAGACAATTGTATAGCTCTGTAATTGGAAAGAAATCGCTGTCATTAGGTCTGTGCACTACAACAGTGGTTACAAAGTGAACAATAAAAATGACATTGGACCAAGCCCTTTTTCAGCGCGATACGTAAACACTTGAAATGCCAGACATATGGGAAAAAAAATAGAATCGAACTGGACAAGGCTTAGAATAATCCTTACCACCATGAAGCCAGGGTTGACTCTAGTTTACACAGTTGCTGCGTTGTCAGAAATGTTAGAAAGCCCAATATAGGACCTAAAGAAGAGGCTCAAAATTGTACTTCATCGATTCTTTTGTTATTCTCATAGATCCCATCCCATCCATCCAGTATAATGCATATTTTCTTTTTTGTATTAAAACAAAATCTTAAAAAACGCACTGGGATGGAAATCTGTCATGACTTTATAAAGGGCACCTCATTTATGTATCATTGCTGGGACATTTGAGTTATGTTTGACTCCAGATGAGTACCAAAAAGACAGAAAGATATCACAAGGCCAGCTCAAAGTTAGTCTTTCTGTTGTCACCATCTCTCATCTTGACAAATAACCCCCATCTTCTTTCTGTTGTTCTGTATTCTGTATATTTCCAGCAGCAGCACTGAGATTAACACGCAACTGAACATATGCCACTCATGATTCACTGGCAAATCCCCCGTCTTATACCGATGCATTGCCATTCTTTGGTGACATATGTCGATTTTTAAGGTTATGTCCCCTTACCTGACGTCATGGTTCTGCCAGAATATGGTTACTTTTGCAAATGACGTGCATTTTTAAAGTGCCACCTGCCTTTATAACAAAAATCAGTCGTGACCCACCATTAAGAATCAGCAAATGTAACCAGTGGAGGCCTGCTTTTAAAAGGCAGCTCCTTTACCTAACACCACCTTGGAGCGATTCCACTGTTGCCGTTATTGGCAGCGCTGCCTTTGTACAGTCTTAAAATAGTAATTGCCAACACAGTCATGTGTTGCGTCACGGTATTTATGGCAAAGGAGTCTAGAAATTCCCTTAGCAAGAAAGCCCCCGATGCAGTCTCAAGGACCTACTTTATGAAACAGAAAGTGGAAGGATACAGGGAATGTGGATCAGTACTGGATGACTCTCAGGATTTTAAAACGAGTTCTGAAAACATTAAACTGGCACATACTAGAATAAAGTGACATTCCGACATAAGCAGCCTTGCCTCTAGGGACCTTGCTGAGCAGTAAACATATTAGTCTTGTAAGACTGTTGTTGAGATACCAGCCTCTGTAATGATAAGTCCATGACATTTAGGAGGCTCAGCAATAATGGAGTATATTGCTACTTGTGACTTTTTACTAGAATAAAAAAATACATTCCACATTGCCTAATATTACAGACGACGTACTAAAAGGAGATTCATCAACACATCTCCTGTCTGGTACTCAGACTCAGATGTTTAGCCTTAATATAAAACTAATTTTATAACCTACATCTCTCTGTTTTAATCATGATTTAAATATATGAAGAAATGTTATAATGTTAATGCATTTGTGACCAATCAGATATCTCATATCTCATTGTCTTATGTGACAGATACATATTCCCAGTATTCAGCAGACCACTGATTGTTGCTGAATCCCAAACTTGATTTGTAGAAATGCAACCACAAATCTGCAATAAACCTCCACTGTGCTCTATTGTTGCCTGCAGACACTCATCACTTGTGTTATGTTAGAGGTAAATATTTAAAAAGTTTGACTCACCGGTCCAGAGCACCTGCTACTATTTCTCTCTTCTCCAGTTCTTGTGTTTTCATGCGTAGGTGAGTCTCTTTACTTTCAAAGGAACTGTTTGTTTAACTTCAAGTCTTCCACAAGGACCACTTTTAACCCAACTTCTCTGGCCTGTAGATAGGCATACCAGGGTCCCACTGGTTTCTACCTTTTTTGAGCTGATGCTGCTACTGGACATCTTCCAATTTTAAAGTACAGTCATTTTGATGCATCTTTCATCTACTGCACACGGTGTCCTTGGCTCACCGCTGAGTTTCGGTCTTTAGCATTGTCTGTTTCTTTGTGCTTTAGAATGCATGTCTAGAAAGTTCTGCCTGTGGGAGAATTGGTTCATGCAGTATGACTTTACTCTTGCCATTGTGTAAGATTTTGAATGAAACTGTCAAATTTTCAGGAACTTCACCTTTTCCCTATGAGTCAATTACATTTCATTGCTATGTCAGTTTATACAAAGCATTCAAAATATGGTAGGCTACAGTATTTCAGTAAGATTAGCATGAAAGCTCGACCAACCAGCACCGACAAAGGTGCTCGGGTAATCAAATTGTTTGGAGGGGCTTTGTGTGGTGATGGACACGAGAGTTACAGTGATGTAGTCATACATGTCATGTTAGCACATCTAAACGCCATAGAGTTGTATTTGTTGGCAACAAAGCGCCTCAGATTAGTAATAGACAGACTCCTGCACTGTGATTGGCTGCTGGTTTCCAGTTCACCAGCTTGCATGCACGACGGAGGAGATAGCTGCTGATGCCTGCAGAGCCTAAGGAACAACACAGCACAAATTAACACATTCACCTATGAGAGTATGTGACACATAAACGTAAGATTGATATCAGTCTCCTTGTCCAATTTTCACCGACATTGCAAAAATCCGTCTTCTAAAATTTTCAACGGTGTCTTTCAGTTCCTCCTAGCTACAAACTGAGGTTGGTAAAAAATCTATTTTGGACAAATAGTAATAGTAATAATAGTAATATGTTTATATTGTAATATGCCACATAATCATATTTACATTAGAAAATGATTCCTCTGAGCTTATGGTTAAGTGCTTTGTAAAAACTTGGCCCTGGGTTTGTGTGCATGCTGGATCAGAGTTCTGTGTGATGCATTTAAATGCCAGGTACAAAGACAGCACATTTAGAGGGTAACTGCTAAGGCACTCACAGCAGCGATCCTGGCTACAGCATGCCATCATCTCCCACTGTCACATTGCAACTTGTGCTATGTTGAGATTCACACCACGAGGGTGCTAATGATCATGTCGATCGCAGTCCGTAACCAGAGGCAAGTGAAGCTATTCTTAGAAGCAGCACTTTTTATTTAGAAGGAGAGGAACGTGTCGTCGTTGGCAGCATCGCGCCTGTTCTTTTTTCTCACCTCATTAATCTGTTCATTTATTCAGTGGACTACTCCTAATCTCATTTCTGTCTCACTCATTCATCATACTGTGAGTGTTGCCTTCTTCATTTTCTCTGTGGGCCTTTGTGTGGTTCTACAGTGGATCTCAGTCACCACCATAGGTTAAAAGGCTAACTCAAACCGTGTCCCTTTACTTAATTCTTGCAAAATTGGTAGATTTTGCTTAAAGTGGGTAGGATTAGTTTGATCTCTCAACTATGCAGAGAGGTAGTCTTGTGTTTTTGATTGGAAAGTCAGCAGTTCAACGCATTGGATCTGAAGGGAAACGTGACAGAGTTGATACAGCGCAACCACATAGTTTTTCTGGATTTTGATTTCTTTTTTCTTGAGGCAAAGCAACATTCCACTCACGGTTAAGGAGACCTGCTGCTCTTCCTTGAGAGCATTTTAACACTGACGCACTCTGTAATCCAGGCATGTGGGACTTCAAAGTACAGTAACAGTGCTACTATCATGAGTACCAGAAAGACCAGCTGTCTGAGTCCCGACATCACTGCTGTTTTTGAGTGAGCCCAAACTCCTAGATAATTTGCAGAGTCAAGCAAAAGGGCACCGAGAGACACAGAACATCTAAAGCAATCCTTAAGGCGGCATTGAAAACGTGATGTGGACTCTGCTGTCAGCCCTCGGCGGTAGACTTAACTGAAACGCTGTCAAAGAGAGTTGCCTTCTTTCTTCAGTGCTTGTCTGTCGTGCATGCCCACATGCCTTGCCGTGATGCAGCATGGGCAGAAGCAACCATGAAGGTCTTAATATGAATTGCCAGTCAGACTTCTCTTTCACTACGTTTAAGACACAGCAGTGATTCAGATGATCGGATGAGGCAAGTCCAAACCACGCAAGAGATCAGGAGGAAGTGGTCTGCTCTGTGTTTCCTCCCACTCCCAGGTTATCTGATTCTCACCAACATGCAGAAGTAGAGATCAGCTTGTACATGATCAAGCTGAACGATGCTAGATCTAATTGATGTGATTTTTTTTCTTCTTTTACTACCAGCTGTACTCTTGCTCTGCCCTCCCACAGTGTGTTATGGGTTATTTACCTTTGTCTTGTGAAGCACCTGTGAAGAGCTGTTTGAAACTCACCAAAACGCAGGCTCATAAATGGGAACAAGTAGAAGCTGGTAGATGTCAAGTAGCGTTTCATTGCATTATTACTAGTGGTAGATGGAAGGTATGGATAAGACTACGCAACAACAACTGCAGCCCCGGTGTGTACAAGATTCACCAAATTTACATGGCATTTAAATAAATGAAATGCTAATAACGTCATGCTAACATGCGTGGAGTGACGATGCTAAGGTTTTTATATTCATCAAGTTACTGCCTTTCTCACTGAGCATGCTCATTAAACAGCACTAAACGTGCATGTGGAGTCGAGTTTTGGACATAATAAACCTTGCAGTTAATTCTGAAGGACAATTGTATGTGGCAATCCATTGCCAGACATTTCACTCAAAAGCACATAACCCCATTGTGGAGCTAGAGGTAAAGTCAGAAAATCACCTAAATTAGTGAAATTCATTCTCTGGAGACCATGAAAGTCTGCAGATAATTGTCCGTTCACCAGCTACTGACCGTTCACCATAGGGAAACGTTTACCTGTTGATGGCATTTGATGAAAACTCATCCTTTTTCCTCGTCTAGAGATTATAGATGTCATCAAATCAAGTCGATATTTGTTGAGATATTTCAGACTGGACCAGAGTGTTGGACTGACTGACTGACTAAGCCCACAACATTTCCATTCCTAGAACCATGCTGCATTTGGTATACAGGTCATTAATACCCCATCCTGACCTTCCAGAATAGCAGGCAGGTCAATAAGGTTGTTAAGATTCACATTTATGGCCAGAGGGTTTACATATAATAGCAATGTCATGAATCAACCACACCATGTCTTTGTTCGCCCCCAGAAGCTAGAATCCTAACACCAAACAGTTTCTCTCCTGGTTTTAAGAGTATTGACGTCATTTTGAACCAGTGGCATAGTGTTAAACTTAGACTTTTTGCCTCTTCTGCCGTTATCGAACATTTAAATCCTACTCCCAGAACAGAAAGCATATTTATGGCTGCATTAGAATAGAAGAGAATGGGAACATGCAGAGTGTTTGGAGGCTTTTTGTCTTCTCATCCAGCAGCTCATAAGCTTTGCATTTTTTTGTACTGTTGATCCCCTGAGTATTTGCTTTTACAGCCACAAATCCAGCGCTTAAGATGAAGCCCACTTGCCCTTCGGCTATATCCCTCATTGGAGGAGATGTAATCGTAGTCAGGAGAGGACAGACATACTGAATGAGTAATGGAAAAGAAGGTAGATACTTAAATAATACAAGAGAGTCTGTGTTGATTTGTGCAATCTTGTGTATCAGTATCCATATCTTGTAGGTTGTGTTCAAAGTTGAAAGGTTGTTTAGAGCTAAACTACTATTACATGATTTTTAACCTTTCAACTGCCTTTATGAAGACCTCCGTCTGGACCACTTTAAATGCTGGTATCTCCTTCCAGACTCTCAAAATACACCAGTCTCCGTTTATTATTACAGAAATCCATAAATCATTCAGTGGGTTTTGGTAACGTGGTGCCCTCACTGGCTGTTTTTAGAAGTCTGGGCTATTTCTAAACCTGCACTTACAGAGCGTGTATTAAAATTAAATAATTCAAAGGAAGGAGGGGTGAGTGAAAAGGAAAATGGATTGAAGAAATAACTTCTCTCCGTAATATTCATGAGTCTAACTTCACTCTAAAATACATTTCTGCTTTTGTAGTTTTATTATTCCTTAGGTTTGCTTCTTTTGTTTATTTAATTATAGTGACTGCTTTATCAGAATCAAATCAGTTCATCTTCCTGGTTTAACTGTGGACATTTCTGTTTTGAGATTAACAATGCTGCAAGTAATAGTGCTATATTAGACCTAAGCCTACAGGTTTAGGCCTTCACATTAAAATAGTGAGCATCAGCATAAACACTTTGTCACTGGCTATAATTATTCTCTGTATCAAATGACCAAATTCTGAAGTGTTTTGGATGGTGGTTCTTTATCAGCAGGTTGTTTTCAGATTCTCTGATCTTGGTCCTCATCAGCGACATAGCCTCTCCTCTACCTCTTAATTATATCAAACACAGACAAACCTGCCCTGCGTAATTAGACCTTGGCTGAGAGGCACAGAGGTCTTCCTCGTTCCTCCTGTATAATTGCATCTGATATTCACTCCTTAACAGGATTTTGCTAACCTTCTATTGACATTTAGACAATAAAGTTCTGATCTGAGGACACGAGCAGCAGAGCTCAGCTGGCCTATTCAACCTCCTCAAGCTCGAGCAGCTCGAGGTAACATCCCGTCTTTACTGCAGTATCAATGAACCCTCTGAATGTACACCTCAGCCTTGTCATCCATGTCAGGAATTATCAAATGAAGTACTACTTTGATGATTTCCCTGACATCATATAATAGAAAGCGGTAATATTATTCATAGGTCTGTCTGTCACTTCTTTTGATCAGTTTGATCAGGAATGAGAAGAGAACATTGTCACTTTTTGATTTTAGTCAGCTACTGGTCACGGCCACCTGTCATACCAACCGTGTCTCATAAACATTACATTAATGTTATCTGCAATGACACAAAGACCAATATTCCCCAAAGTCAAGACACTTGTTGTTACTCCTACTTAAGTAAAACCATCTCAATTCTTCTTTGACCGCCGTTCTTTAGTAATGGCTTTTAGACAGGGATAATCACAGCTACACAAGAGTTTCAGCTTCAGTTCAGTTTTTCTGGTTTTGTTTCCCCTCTGCCTGTTTACAGTATATACAGATGAACAAACTAACCTAAGATGTTCATAGAAAAGTGCAATTCCACACTATCAACAGGAACTCCAGCCTCAAAAATGAACATAAGGCTGAAGCCCCTTTGACATGCTCAACAAAAACTGAGCATAATAAGCGTTGCAGATGTTACATTTATTGCAAGTCTGTTGCGCTGGATTGCATTAAACTGTACAGGTGTTCAGCAATAGCCATAACAAGTTCCCATTTGCTATACCATCAGTTTGATTCATGCCCAGATGGCAAAACAAATAGCCAGATGTTGAGTGGTACTTGATAGCAGAAATAGATTTATTCTGCCCGTGTCTCATGAGCTGTGAGACCTTGGAGCAGTATTGTTCTGCATTTATACAAGACTATGATATGGAAATAGAAAAAAACACATGTTGAAGTGTTAACATCAAGGACATGGGTGTTGGCTGTGCTGCTGCATAATACACATTCAGATTAACCTTGGGATTTATTCATTCATCATCCGTCTTTCATGCCACATCCAAAGGTAGCACACGAACTTTGTCCAGATTCGGCTGCGGTTTGGCCACTTTTCACTTCAATTAACAGGGTAACCCTCACATAATTGAAAATAGACCTGGGAGGGTCATTTCAATTTAAACTTAATTTGAAAATAATTCAGTGGGAACTGACAGCAATTGACATTGTTAAAATGGTGTTGTGTTTACAATCAGATTGTTTCTTTTAAAGTAGAAATGTTTGGTGCAATGGTTAGAACTATGTGGGTTTCTGATTTCCTCCTACAGTCCAAATTCATAGATTTTAGGTCCTAAATTGGTCATAGGTGTGTGTTTGAATTGTTGCATCCAACGAAGTTCTAAAAACCTGGTGGAAGGGGTTTAATAGGACTCCAGTCTTAAGGCATAATCAGTGTTGAATCTTCTTGGCAACAGGTGTTAATACTGTGTTGTAAATTGATAGGAAGGTTATATCTCTGTCCACATCCCCTGTTCAGAGAGTGGTTTTCCAATAAACCATTCTCCTTTTGGTTTTCCAAAGGACTGTCATTTGTTCTTCAGATGTAGGTAGACAGCTGAATCCTAATCTGAAGAGCTGGCTCTCCTGTCTTAATACATGTTTTTATTAATGTGTGGTTTTGTTTCTACTGGTCTGTTCATTTCTAGTGTATGCGTGTGTTGATTGTTGTTTGTATCTCTTGTACCCGCCACAGGCTAAAGGCTTATAGATAATGGATGGAGGTTTGGTAAGACCAGCAAGGAAAGTTGTTTGATTGCAAAAACTGAACAAACACCACCTCTGACTGAAAACTGACTAAATAGCAAGAAGATACTGCTGAAAAAAATGATTAAAAATGACTTGTAACTAGTATCAAAATCTAGGCATGATTTTATCAAAATGTTCTGAATTGAAATAATACGTTACCGACTATGCTGAAAGTGCGATGAGTTTCAGTACAAGCTTGACGTCATGATTGCCTCAGAGGTCAGTTAAAGGTGCAGTGAGACTGCCACATTCCTGTTGTATTTCCAAAAACTGTCTCAAATTACCAACTAATCAAGGAGAAAACCTGCAGCAAGCCATAGAAATCACTTGTATCTGTGATCTGCAAGTGCCAAGAAACACATGAGACTGAACGTTGTTGTGTGGCTTAGTCTGAAACTCTTATTAACTTAAAGACTTTAACATACCCGCGGCTGTTTCTTGATGGCCTTCTTGATGACCTATAGAGCAATTGTACTTCACTTATCTACAATAGAGATAATTGATAGCCTCCAGCATTCATTATGTTTTCTATGTTCAATTCCGTCTAAATTCTCAAAATCTTTTCTAACAGTTAAATAATCTACTTTAATGCTTCACAATTGGCTGTGTTGTTACTTTGAATTACCGTTGGACATGGAACAATAGCTTGAAACTTTGTCTTTTTTCCTTTTGAGCTCAGGTGCAGGAAAAGTAATGTGTTTTAATTTTTCAGCAGCCACAGCAGGTTATTTGGGGTTTGTGCAGTACAAACATAACACTACAGCGAGCCCCTTTTAGCACATTAACATTTAAATGAAAACACACTCAGGTATTACATAACTACTTAGGGAAGAATCAGCAGATGTAACAAAGTCTGGGAGACATTAAAGGAGATGATACGACTAATGGAAAGTAAAATGAAAGATGGTAGTGATTGAGCCGGCAGCGCTAATGAAGGAAGACTGATAGGAAATGCTGAGGTTGAGGATGACAAAGAGGGTCGGCGATGAAAGTGAATGAGAAAGAGTGGGACGACGAAACCAACTTTGACTTGTGAAGATGGATGCGACAAGCAAGTCCCACAACATTTAATGAGTGGGAATGATAGAGCTGAGAAGTGACAAAGTGAAAAATGGAGATGGAGTGCACTCTGCGAACAGGTATGGAGGATGCAAAGAGTGATCTGGGAGAAGGAGGAGAGATGCAGCTGAGACTGATGAAGCAAGTGTGTATTTGGGTGCCTGCTTTATGAGGGTGATTGATGGCGGACGGGTTAGAGATGTAATGCCGTTCAGGGTGATTTAATTTAGAGGCTAGGAACTTGGATTGCTTAGCAGAGGCTAATTCTCTTCGACCTCCTTCAAGCTGTTCGAGAGATTTCACATTATTTTTCCATTAATCATGCCTGGTAAACTTTACTCCTGTTTACCGAGCAAACTGATCTGAGAGCTGTCTTTCCTTGCTGTGATAAAGATATTGCTGATAATGATCCCAGATTGTGTCTATAAGCTATGATACTACATTTCCACTTTCTCTTAAATGCACTATAACCTTTTACAGGTGAACTTAATTTAACCATGTCTAAACTTTTACGGAACCAGATGACGAACGCCACTCAACTTCAGGTACCTTTAAGGGAGGTGAGAGGTGTCCAAGTGTTACGTTAGCTCAAAGGAACGTTAGCTTACGTTCTGCTTGGAAACGTTTGTCCCCAGCATTCATGTGGGTGTTAGACATGTACCATCCACCTAGACCAGACCAGACACTAACACGCCATATCAATGACACTCCTTGATGGCAGCAGCCATCCCCAGCAGGATACAGCCTCTCACAGACACACACCCACAAAGGGTTTAGGACCAACTCAGAAAACCATGAAGAACAGCACAAGGTGTTGACCTGGCCTCCAAATTCACTAGATCCCAAACTGATCAAGTATCTGTGGGATGATCCACAGAGGGCCCTCCCCTCAAAGGCCCCCACTAGCAACATTGTGTAGCCAGACACCACAGTACAACCTCAGGAGGCCCATGTCCATTCTTTGATGAGTCACAAATATTAGGAAGGTGGTCATAATGTTATGCCTGATCGGTAGCCATGATCATTTGTTTTTTGGTGGAAAAATATTCCTGCCTTGCACATCAGAATAATGATCTTTTCATAGACAGGCAGAATATGAAATTAATTATATTATTTGTCAGTACATGACGGATTGCTTGAACATGAGTCGCCAAGTGCATTTGAATGAAAGGAAAATAGAAACTCTATACGGATAAAATCTTCTTTGATTATCTTTATTTCTTCTTCTTCATTACTTATTTTACATTTTACATCCCCTGACCATTTACAGTAAACTGAATAATAACAGCAGCATGATCACTCAGCTCCCAGCAGTCACAGAGCCACAAATGTGAGTATGAACCACAACAAAGTCGGTAGTAATTAGGTAAATCCAGTCCTCTGTGCAATGGATTAAAGGAACACAGGTTGCTGCATTTTAATGAAATTATTCAAAATGTTTGTCAGAAGGGGACTACTTTTTTTCACCAATATTTCATTACGTGATTTTCATATTTGAAAAGTTTGTTTTCCTGCAATAGGATGGAAATTTAAATGAGTTTTAAGTCCAATAGTTTGAAGGCCGTGTCTCATATTTTATTTAGTTGCGCTTGTAGTTTTTGTCATTTGTTTATTGGCCCCATCAGATGGAGCAGTGTACACACACACGGTGTAAAATCATGCAGTGATAAGAGTACAACAGTTTTTCTTTTATAAGATCTATATCCCCCTCTTCAGCTTTAGTCACACATGATGTTGATCAGCATTGTTTATATAGTGGCTCGCAGTCTCGCATGTCAAATTAAGGGCATTCATCTTCAGTGTGTGGTGAGAAGGGTGGTAATTAAAAAGTGTTAGAATACAACAGTGCAGTCATTACAAGGACTGCACTGAAACATTGCTAAGAGATTACAACGGAGACAAGTGCATTGGCCTAAACCTGCTCTGCATAAGACTGTCCTCACAAATAATCATCCACTATCTTCCTGTCCAGCCTTGTCACACCAAGGTTGTTGTTTGTTTTTACATAAACTGCACTAACTTCTTCAGTCGCATTTTTCCTGGTGACTAATGTTGTGCTTACAAAGTGAGAATCTCTATGGATCTCACTTTGTGTTAACAAAATAGCAGAGAGCTCTTTTAATGAGATTTCACCTTACAGCGTCAATCCTTGTTGAATCCTTGATATCCCTGCAGGTGACTGAAATAACTTTTCTAAGGCATTGATTGCCACTCGTACTGTGAAGGAAATAATATTCTTGCAGGTAGCTCTGCTGTCTATAGTGATTTGCCCCCCAGTGTGATACTGACAGCTCATTACCTTAGTGTTCCTGCTTCACACTGATAATTCACCCAGAAAGTCATGCATGTCATGCCACTCTTGTGTTTGTCCCTTTGAAATGTCTTCATTTGTGAGTCTAAGAATTAATTTTGTTTTAAAAAATAGTCACTATTCCAGTTGAATATACTGGAATTTGGGAGGTTCTGGGCTGACAGCTAAAGGCAGGGTTATATCAGTGTTTAGAACATCCAAACCTTGGACCAAAATGAATTTATTCCTACTTATTCCTATTTATTTATTCCTAAGTACTACCACAGTAGATCAACTCACTGAGGCGGAGTAAATCATATGAAAACTTTTATGTATTTTGTATCTTTTATGTATCATAAACACTGAAAGAGAGAGCTTAAAATGGAGGCATGATCAGTAGTTAGTTGTGACACTGCGATCAGCTCCTGAATAAACTTTTAGGTTATTTTGACAGAGCTTGCATAGTGCTAGTCATTCATTGTAACAAGTCTACTAGCTTCATAAGCCAGTTTAACTATGCAGTGCCTGCTTAGGTACATACGAAGGTAGAGCATGAATTCAGTATTGCACTTGACATGTAACTTTATGTTGTGGCAACACAGACTGCAAAATATGTGATTGGTCCAGCTGTTAGCAGCCTCCTCCTGGTAGCCAGTTGGTTCAGTTGTTCAACATCTTCTCCAACATCTTTGGTCTTTCCTACACTCAGTCATTTCAGTAGATGTAACTTTTCAGCATTTCAAGTTGCAGCATTTGTTTATTGTCACTCATCCACATGAAAATCACATAGGACTGAAATTTGTAACCTAGGTATAGCGGCATACAGAATATATAAACCTAAAACACCTGTAACAAATAACTAGAACACATAGTTAAAAATCAAGCAACATTAAAACCAACATGCACCACCACAAAAGGTCAAAGGAGAGAATTCATGATCCTCTTTTGTAGCTCCAACATGAATGGTTTGTTTCAGTCATCTATACAAAGAAACTCAACACAGTGGTCTTGAAAACCCCACTGCCAACTAATATTTTGATGGTATCACTGCATTGCAACACATTGGACTGATAGACTTGTCAGATGGGAATCTGATGAATGCAGACAGACAGATGGTCCTTAATTTGATGATGAGATTGATTGTAGTCCTAGTTTTTGCTTGGCACACGATTTAAAAACATTGTAGGCTTTTTATCTTGTCCACCTATAAGAACAGGGCAGTTTCTGTTAACAGTGATTTTAAGACACACCTTTTTCTTTATACATGTTTGCCTAAAGGTTTTTGCCATTTTTTTTAGATCTGTTTATCCAGAAAAATCTTTCTTTAAGCTAGGGTTAATGGTCAAATACAGTAAATAATTATCATGTTGTAGTGAATAAAATAACCCAAAAGGCCCTGATTCTAAGTTAACATACCTTTGAGCGTTAAGCCTTCGAACGTTGACACACAGGTTTAAATGGTTTTCATTTCTACACCTGTGCCGTGTACAGCAAAAATAATGTTTCTCTGTGATTCATGACATAATTGCCACATAAAAGTACTGTACCCCACAGTATGCAGCATGGAGCATTATCTGCTCAAGAAACAAAAAAGCAGCAACAGGAACATCGTGAAGCAGCAGATTGTGTGTGGGTGATCAGGCAGGGATTTGTTCTGCCCCCCCCCCTTTTTTTTTTTTTTTTTACATAAGAATACAGAATATAGCAGAACCCTTTTGGTCTATGCCGGGGAAATCCTCCTCTAGTCATCTGCGTCATCAGGAGCGATTTGTACAGCTTTCAACCTCCCACATCACGGAAAGCCAGGACAAAACAGAGAGGCGGAATGGGAAGCAGAGGTGCTTCCCCTGCCTTCTTTAAAAAGACAGTGTGTCATCTTTAGCACTCTGAAGTTTTTTGTTTCAAGTATTCTGTCACGTCAACTTTCCTACATGAATATAGACTTTTAAAAGAACATTTGTTGCCACTGCCATTGTCTTGCTTTTTAAGTATATGCTGTTAGAACATGTCGCCATTCGAAGATAAGTTCCATGAAGGTTAATCATGTCAGGCGTTAGCCTCATTCAACAAAGATCTACGAGGATGTCAGCATAAAAACACCAGCTAGACCCTTTCTCTCTAGCGTTCAGGCTGTAAGGTTAGGACTTAGACAGGATTTCCACCACTATGCCTGAAGGTATTTCCACATATTGGAGTTTTAATGTTGAAGGTAAAGTGGATTGATTTGCATAATTGGGGTTGGAACATATTAAGAGAAGAGGCACTGCAGAGTAATGAGGCAGGGAAATGGGAGTAAGTGTGCAGCGCTGCATATGACAGCAGCCATGTTTAGGCCTCACTACAATGAATCTCTCGGGGGAGGCTTACTAATGACTTTGATTTTTCTGGAGATGAGTCAAAACAGTTGTCGCCACTACCACCTCCTCCCTACTCAATCTGTCCTCCTCAAACAAGCATCTCCACCTCCTGGTGATGTTGTTGTTCCAGTCCTGAGTTAACAGGCTATTGTACAGTGTCCTTGTTTGGTTTTCCATTCTTGGACATGATACCAGAGGAGGGAAAAGGGTGGATGCTTTACAGTGCTGCGAGTGGTGTTCACTTTGGAGTGTCATTCTATCCCGGTGAGCAAATATTTGATGATGACAGAGGCTTTGTACTCGGTTGAAACCATTCTCAGGCAATGCAGTTCTCATGCGTGCAGCATTTAAGTTTGTTGTTGTGCTTCTCACTGTTTGTTTCCAGACATTACCACTTAGTAGATAATGTCCTTACAGATCCAAAGCACACAAACGCACAGTGCCGTCGGATGCAGCGTGTACTGCATGCTTGGGTTTCCCTTCTTACAAGCCCACATTACCGGGCTATTTAATGCATTCACCGAAATTATCAAATATTTTTCATGTTTGTAAACGATGTATCTTTTTAATTAGTTTCGAGACAATTACGTGTTTTAGAGCTCCCTGCAGACACTGCTTGTCAGGCCAGTTGAAGTGTAATATTTATCAAACCAAATGAGTCTCCATACACACCAGGAATATCTGCAGTCTAGTCCTACACCAATGAGCAAGATACCGCCTAATTAATTATAATGATAGGTTCAAAAAGAATTACTGTTCTAGCAGGAAAAAAGCAATTCTGATTTAGTCAGATATGGAGGGACAGAGTTGTAATATCACATATCACTAAGAACTGTCTTACTACATGACACAGGGTTTGATGTTCAGAAGTGCTTCACAAAATGAGAGGAAAGAAAAGTCCTTGAAGAGAGGGAGCTGTCTCTCCCAGTAGAGCTTGAGAGGACTCCAGATTAACATAAGGAAGGGTAGGCCAGCCCAGGGTATGGGCTTCATTAGCTTATGAACTCATGTGACTTGTATGTCTTTTATAAACAAGCAATATATAGTTTGACAGTTTGAGAAATGCTTTAACTTCCAAAACTTTCTATTTGTTGCCACTTGAGTAGTCATTTCCTGTTGGAATTCTCATTTTGGGGACGAGGTTAGCGAGTTTGGTTAGGTTATGGTTACATGTAGAGCGATAACCAATGTGCTGACAATTTTAGACCATCTGTGCAGTGTTTTTCAGAAGATGCCACTAGATGGCTGTTGTAGTCAGTAGTCTTTGTAGTGTGTTTAAGTGCACACATTTGGCCGAGACACAGGCGGCTTGAAGCAATGCATGTGTCAGCCTTCAGCGCTTCTAATTCTTTGACGTCGATTTGTTTTATCTGGGCCTTCAAGATAATGTTGGCTGTAAGTTACGAATTTCAAAACTGATCGCTGATAACGGACACTGATAACGTGTGGCGGTGATAGTGGTCCCACAGACAACAAAAAAGATAGCTGTGCAGTTAGTGAGTAATGGTTAGTTAGTATGAGTGTGACAGTGCGAGGCTGCACAGCTTAAAAGAAACAGTCTGTGGCTTCAGCAGCTGTCACCACACTGAAACTCAAAAGCCACTAACAGATCAGCAAAGTATTGACAATACCTTCATTTCTTATTAAACACACAGTTACAGTGTTAGCTAGCTTACCTTTTATCTTACCTTGTAAGCTAGAAGTTTATTGAGCACTCTGACTGGGAAGTTTAGAATAGGACGTTTTCCACCTTTATGTTTGGGTATTGGCACAGTTTAAGGCACAACAAAGAGAGATTCACGTTCTCATGAGCTTCCAGTCATTCTGATTCTTGCAGCTTACATATGCGCCTCCCACCAGCGACAGTGTCAAATGGTCCGAGTTTCAATATGAAGGTTGGTACAAATGTTACTTTTGGACAGATATGGTGGTTTCCCACTATTCAGGCTTTAACCTAACCCGCTGCTAGTTGTGGTTCTCTGTATGTAAATAAGATGTATTTTTATCTATTTTCTGTTAGCGAACCGTGATGACTATCTCACCAAACACAAAGTCACTGTGTTGTCATATTATTGACAATACACAGATGAGTGACTCTCTGTACTGCAAGAGTGGCCAGAGGAAATAAAAGCAGAACTTCATTTAATTCCTGTTTGCAGCCCTGCACCTCAGCTGTTTGGCTTTACGGCTGTGAACCAAACACATAATGAGGCCTGTGTTTTATTTGGAAAACATATTGATAAGTTGTTGTTTTTTTTCTATACACCAGTTGAAGCAATCCAGCAGGCTGAATCATCACCTTTTTGCACATTGTGTGTAAAGAACTGTGTTGTAAGAGTAGAGTGTTCTGGTGTAAATCAACAAGCCTGATTATCAGATCGGTTTTATTGCAGCAGCAGCTGTTTTTTTTTTTTTTCTCCTTTCTTTCCTGCTTCACACTCCGGCTATCGACGTCTGCTGGGGGAAGATAGCCCTAATTATTTCCCTTCCATATGTGATTAACAGAGATTTGCCTTTGAACACTCAGTCCTCGGGCCCGTTGAACACTCATCTTCTGTGCAGCTCGGCTCAGACACGGACCAGTAGGTTCAGACTCGCTTTGTGGGCTCATGGCTGACTATGCTCCAAGCCTCCGTGGGAATATGGGAATATGAAAATACACAGAGCTTCTTTGACTAACAGCGTTTTAGTAGCAGCTTTTTCTCTGCAATTTTCCATTTGTAATAATGCATCGCTTCAGATTCAGTAGAAACTTGGAAATGCGTTGCAGGGGAGGGTCAAAGAAATCTAGACTCGCTGTTGTATCATTTATTAATCACACCATGAGCTAACTGTACTAAAGAGAGCTCTGTATGACCTCTGTCAGTTATGTAACTGTTTAGCCTGCAGCATGCATGTTCATCTATGAGCTGTGTACTTGATTAACCTTCGTCCCAATCTGAAGTCTTCCATCATTTATTTATTTATTTTTTGACTGAGGCCAAGTGATAGTATATTACATGTGGATCATGGCAGTTTTATTGCTGTTTAGTCTCAGGTGAGTGTGTGGGACGGGAATCAGATAATGAAGAAAGCCAAAAGGCATAGCTCATATTTTGCTGAGTGATCTGACGTTTCCTGGGAACCTATGCAGTGTGGGGGAATAGAAATTCAAAAAAAAAAACTCCGCCGAGCAAACAGACTATAAATCCCCAGAGTTGAACTTTAAAGCTGCACAACACTAGATTATTATGTAATTCTAAATGTATCACCTCAGCTGTTTTCCTGTTGATGAACTGAATAAATATATCTCTTAACGTCTGTCACCATCAAGTCAAAATGACCACCAGTGCATTGATTTATGGCATTGGCCTGCAAACCAAATGACGTTCCAGTCAACCTTAGCTGTACTTTGTACTTCCAATCAATCAGTCTATGAATAAACTCAGACTTCTGGCAAACTCTCTGGAGGCCAGACCCTCTGTTTTTAGGTTTAAATTTGTTGTCATCTTGCAGAATGAATTTGTGACTATACCCGTTTAGTCCTGTTAAGGGTCGCGGGGGTCTGCTGGAGCCTATCCCAGCTGTCATCGAGCAAGAGGCGGGGTACATCCTGGACAGTTCGCCAGTCCATCGCAGGGCTAACACATAGAGACAGACAACCATTCACACTTTCACACCTACGGCCAATTTAGAATCACCAATTAACCTGATGAGCATGTCTTTGGGAGGAGGCCGGGGAACATGCGAAGTCCACATGGCTTTGAACCGGTGACCTTGCACTGAGGCATCAGTGCTAACCACCTCGCCACTGTGCCGCCCGAATTTGTGACATAAGAAGTATATAAAAGATGATCATAGTCACTGACAAGTGGGGCTAATGCCAAAGTCCAGTGCAATAACACTGACATTCACAAGATGCTGGCTCAGTCTCTAATAGATTCCCATTCAAAAATCCCAGAAATGTGCAAGTCATTATGATGGCATTAGCTAAATTCAACTCTTCTGATCAGTGTGCTGGTGGTCCTTTTGAAAAACAATTGAATATTAACCAGATAAATGGCCTCAAAGAGAGACATGTTAGATGCTGTTTCTTACACATAGTCAGATTCAACCTTCACAGCTCCCCCACTGTTCTTCATTTTACTTATCCAAACACAGTCACTTCTGCCTCCAGAAAAAACAAGATGGTGACAGCCAGCTGCTAAAGTCGAGGCTCCAAACCTCAAGAAATGCCTGACGTCACTGCGGCTGCATTCATCTTCTATATACAGCTTAGGATTTGGGACCATTTGGATGTATCGCTTATGGTATTGGGTCTGTAAAAAGCATTCATTGTTAGATATGGCAACTTTCACAGTAAGTATGACATCACTTTCCAAGAGTAAGGAAAGAAAAACATCCAACGTGCTATTAGAGCACATGCACATACAGTCCTGCGTACTGTCCAGACATTTAACCCTGAAAGTTGTTTTTTTTTGGAAGTTTCTTTAGATGCCATGACTATTATTAATCCATGGTACCATGACATACATCTGTTTTATGTACTCCCCACAGCCTGGAGTTGTCTATTCTTACATTGAAGTTGATAGCTCTGAGTACAGAAGAGACAGAGGAAATGATCTGCACTGCAACAGCAATAAATCTCCAGTATAACCATAGAAACGAATGTTGTTGAGTAAACACCATTATTCCAAACATAATTTATGTATTGCTTTATTTGGGATGTCATTTGAATGAGTATTGTATTATAAAGCTCTTTTTTTTTTCATCAAATTGATTATATCTTTTATGAACTCAGGAAGCAGTGCAGTATTAAATGCCTACCAGAACATCCGTCCAGAATTACTGTAGTGTTAAATCATACACTACTATCTCCTATCACCTGTTATTACTATTATGAATGTGTGAATGAGCATTTAATGAGTACTCTGAATGTGTCCACTAGATTGAAGCATTAACATCTAGAATGTATGATGTTGTAGTGTGGGCTAATGAGATTTTGTGTGGTGTTACTGACTCTTAAGCTACTGCAGAACAAATTAAGGACAGTATAAGATATAACAGTGTAGGCTCTGTTGGGTTTTCCACTGAACGCAGTTACTCATAGAGAAAATGGGCTGAAGAGCACATGTTTGGTTGAACGTTAAATGTGACTTACACAAAACCAACAAAACACTCTTCTGGCATCAGACACACTTCCTCAACCAATTCAAACTACATATAAAACAACAGCAGAAATAGTATGTAGTGTGTATGTATATGATATGTAGTATAAGTTTTGGAGAGTCCTGTTGGATATGTAAAGGATGTTGTGGTTCCACAGGGAACTGTTTGAAGTGTGTGTTGCTTGAGTCACTGTTGGTTGAGACTGAAGTTTGAAAATGGAAAATTCTGGGCATGTGGAATTAGAAAGTTAAAGGACCTCTGTAGCCTGCTGTGAAATGCTGACAATGACCTTATTTTATAGCCATAGATGGGAGACAGCACAATCTTTGAGCATTGACCAGTAAACCATCACTATAGGGAAGTATACACTTCTCATCCTGGCTGTTAAGAATAACTTTTAGATTCTTCCCTTTGTACTTGGGGACCAGATTTAATGCAGCTGAATTTTGGCAACGAACAGTTGCACTTGAATTTGTGACTCCCTATGTAAAGATAATGTGGACTCCTTTGAAGGATCCCATACCTTTCAGTGCAAATCTGAGTTTTCATTTTGGGTTTAGATGCACTGTGGCACTTGTGGGAGGTTTCTTCTTTCAACTTTAGCCCCAGTTATATCTGAGAGCAAGTCAAGCCATTTGTGAGTTTTACAAAAAGCTCAAGCCAAGACTACTGTCCCAGTATGGGGGCATTAAAGTTTAATGGCAGGCACCCGGCCATCTCACTGTTGTCCTCCCGTGCTATTGATTTGTTTTATTTTTGGCCATTGCTATAAAGCAAATTTTCTGGAGCTGCAGTGTTATTCATTTTCCTTATCGGCTCCATTTAAAATGTATTGGAGGTGACACTCTGATGGTTAGGTTTGGTAAAGTGCGAACGATATGACTATTGATTATTGCAGTTCAGATGCAGAAAGTTGTTGGACGTTAAATTTCACCAAGCTCCTAGCATGGCTCTAAACCGTGAAAAGCAATGTTTGCAAGCAAAGAGATTTAGTTCATTGAAAAAACATAGTTTTTTTGTACTTGCTTAATTAACTTGCATTTTAATAAAAGTTGATTAGTCTTATATCTAAGAAGACGAACTTGAAGGCACTCTCGTTTATTAAGCTCCAAACACATGCAGATGAGAACACTCAGGACCCTTCAAGCCACAGTAACATGCATCTCAATTACATCCCACCCCGCTACCGACATGGAGAGGTATGCGCTGCTCACAACCTGATGTCACACTTCGGATAAGTCTAAAGGCTGTGACACACCAAGCTGACAGTCGGCACAGTCAAGTTGGTGTGTCCCTACTTTTTGCAGTGTGTCCTGCACTAGTTTGACCCCTGTCACCCAGCTGTCTGAACAGGTTGAATCAGTGGTGGAGCCCATCTATGAGGTAGAACACACGGTTTAGCGAGTGTGAGTGAAACAACAAAAGCACAAAGTCAAGACGGCACATACAGTTCACTTTTCTTTAGATCTTCCTGCACAAGTAAAAGACCACGGTCTGATATATAGACACATTCATATTCAAAGTGGCGACACATATATTTATATTTGTTTAGAGAGCTTGGTACAAGAATGAAGCACGTCCAAGCACGTCCTGCTTGTCTTTCTGCAGTCCTATCTCTTCCATTTTCCCTTTTTTGAATGGCAAATCCAGACTACTGCATCCTGCTGGTATGATGAGCTCATTCTTCTCATGCAGGTGCAGAACATACTTGCCTGATAGTCTTTGCGGGGATATGCTCATATTTATATTTTTGGCCCAGACACAGGCAACATGAGGCAACGTCACAGTCAGACTTTGTCTTCGCTAGTTCCTCTCCGTCAGACTGGCACGTCTGGGCCTTAACAGTGTGAAACTTTGGATGCAGGCTTAGCACACAGAGTACTTGAAATATACTAGTTTATAAAATCTGGTACGTATCAACACACACCTCAAAACACGCTCAAGGTGTTTGGCGTTTATTCACTCTGTGTTTTTATGTGCTTGTGAAGTGACCTCCACAGATTTAGTGAAAACTGAGACAAGGTTAAACCCTCTGCTTTTTCACCTTCACACACCTGGCCCAGTGCTTTGTGAAGTGGGTGCACTTTTTGAATTTACAGTTTCAGAGAGTTATATAAACTATCAAAGGCAGCCCTTGTACAACCAGCGTCAGAAATGAGTGGATGGAGGGCGTTTCAGACACCGTTTGATGATCTGACGAGCACTAGAAGCGTGCTGAAACTATTGCCAGCATACCTTCTTGTGACTTATCTTTGTGTGTAAGGTGTTCTCAGGTTTTCCCACATTCTGTACCGAATTTGCCGGGGAAGGTTTCCCCTTGGGTATAACAATCTGAGCAAACTAGGCCCCTTTTAACAGAAGAAAAATGTTGGAAGCTGGTGACGCATCTTTGAAACACCTCTTAATATTCATCCTCGCTACTCATCATTAGAATTAGGTTTAACAGTAACAAAGAGAGAGGTCTGACAATAAAGGCCAATCTTCTCCACAGACATATTTATAGTATCAGCCAAGCTGTGGATCCATTCATTGTATTTCTGTTGACAGTTAAACGAGAGTCTTTTCAGGTTCATTGTGATTCTCTTTTGAATCGCTACAGAAGCGCACTCTTATTTCCACTTGTACTCTGACATGTAGCATTAGGTTGCATTGTTAACTGCCTCAATAAGTGCGCCTAAGCTTCTTAACCTGTGCATCCTTGCAGTATTCTGCTGGCTTTTGAGTGTCCCTGAAAGTGAAGGAGATGGATGCTAAACAATGATAACCCTTGCTACTGCCACGCAAACACTGAGCCACTGAGTACACTAATGTCCTTGAAGAGGAAAACGGAGAGATTGAACGATGAAAAGAGAGAAAGGACTATTACTGGAGTAAACGCAGGCCACATAGCCATCGGTAGGGAACGAAAGCGATGTTTTGGATGAGTAATGCTCTTGCTCCTGTGGTCGTGGTGAGTGTGTACATGCTGGAAGCATCTCTGCTCAGTTAGGTGTCCTGTGTGGAGAGGAGCCAGTATTATTGCACCGAGCGTATAAACTGTTGCTGCAACATAACCCCACTGTCTCCCTGCCACGGGCCGCTGCTGCTGCTGCTGCACTCTGCTGAATGGAATCATAGCACCTAAGCAGGTTTGCTTGTTTGGGGTGAATCTTCTCAAATATGTCCCTGCTTAACAGTTAAATAATTACACACGGTGAGCGATGCATTTCAAAGAGTGGCACAGATGGACAGAGATTACTCAGGCGTCTTTGAAAGATGCTGGAATCAGAGAAGTTAAATCTGCAAATTTACAGTTGGTTTATATTGCTTTTACTAATTTAATACATATTAAACTGCACATGTTGCTACAGGGCAGTCAGGAACAGTAGAGTCCAAGTTGTTCCACACTGTCCACCTCATGTGAGAAGGAAGATAGCCTAACATGTTGCTGGCTTCTTTTCATCGGAGCAGATGGAATCTTTAGAAGTGTGTTGATGGAAAAGACAACAGATATCAAGTGAGTGGTTGTTATGGGGATAATTCTAAAAGGGGCAGATGGCTTCGGGGGATATCAGAGGCTGGCAGGTTATTTTTAGACTTACTGCAGCACACCTCAACCTTTTAAAGCACCTCCTCCGCCTCCATCGGAGCATTCATCAATGACCCTGCCGTTCTAGCGGCCCCTGGCTGGGATGAGTACTTAAACCTCGATGACCTGGTCCTCTGGGCCACAGCACAACTCTTTGTTACCGCTCTGGAAAAGTCACTGTCACTGTAGCATGCTCAAGTTTTTCCTTAATTATGGATTTTTTTTATAATAGGGAGCGCTATTGCTATTTATTTATGCTATTTTTATTTGAGACTAATGTTCTGCTTCTCTTTGAAGAACCCAAAATGAACTAAATACTGATTGTGCTTGTTATTGTGTAATATCAGCACACTCTCTCCACAACTTGGATTCTAAATATAATAGTGCATTTGGATTTGTAACCAAATGAATACCTCTTGCTCTTTGTATCCAGTAGTTGTCTGGCCTTTGGACATTGTCTAGCTTCTTTTTTCCCCAAATGGCCTGTGAACACAACTGGAACCAAGGTTAAATGCACCACTGAAACAATATTGTATCAATTGCTCCCTGAAACAGCTTGAAATGTAGGTGTGAGAGCAGCCTTAGCGTACTGCTGTTATCATCTTTTTCTGCTGTAGTTTTTTTTATTAATTGTCTGCTTTTATTGATCCGTAGCCAGGTGTTGCTTGTAATAGGGATTGCTTACCTCACTTCGACTAACTTGGTTAAATACATTTCAGAATTTTACCACTAAGAATAATTTAACTACTCTCTACTACAGAATACCTAAACTCCTTAGGTCCTATAATTATTTTCATCCTCACTTTATTTTCCTTTCCCTTCATCACACACACTCTCTCGCTTCCTCTCAGTCAGTGCACATTGCCGATGTAATCACTTTTTGAGTAGTTGCCACCCCTTTTGTTTAATGAGCGTTTCCCTCAGAGGTGTGAAGAACATGACACGTACATTTGTCTGGATCTGATTTGTCCGCTTCCCCTGTCTTTCGCTGCACAGTGTTTGTTAGTGAATCTTAATGAGCTGAATTGACACCCGCCGTGACGCACTGCATCATCTTGTAAACACTGGCAAATCACCCGGGGTCGGCCGTCATCTTTATCTTCACCCGCGCTCTCGCTTCAAGGGTGACACCGATGCAGCGTGGGGCGGAGAGGCTTGTTTAATCTCCGAGTCATAGTTTGATCAGTGGCTTTCATACTCACGCAGGAGGGAGGTGTCATCTCTCGCTCTACCACTCTGTTTCCCTCCTGGTTGCTGTGGCGACGCCTGCAGCAGCACTTCATCTCTGCGGACTCCAGCAGCAGCAGCATCTGGGCAAAAGTGTGTGTGTTAACAGAAAAGGCCGACCCAACTGCACAAGTTATGTAACATGTTGTACCTGCTTAGCATTGGCAAGAAATTAATAAACGGATCAATTCAACTCATGCCAAAATTTATCAATAAACCTGCCACAATGCGGCAAATCTCTGCATTCAAAATGAGCCGCTTGTACTCCCAAAGTAAACGATGCTCTTGTACACACTCCTTTACCCACACACCTGTTGCTCATGCAGCACTTGTTGGAGCAGCAAGCGCAGCTGTATTTTGTCGCAGTGATATTTCTCCCTCCGAATCCTCATCCTCCTTCATGCTGACACTCACCTATTCTGTGTTTTGTGGCTCCTTTTATTGGTACAATTCTTCTTGGCCAAGCTGCTCTGCAGCTCATATACCCCCTATATTTTCATTTTCTATTCTGCTCTGCAGCTCTCCTGCTTCCAGCTAATACCGTCTGAGCTGGGAAGAATTTCTTCACTTAAATCTCTAAAAGCATTGTTCCATTAAGACACAAGCCCCTAGAATTCTAACTATTTATAGTGCTGAGCAATGCTTTAGTTTTACGTTGTTGTTTTTACTACTGGAAGAGCAGCTTTTTCACTTGGAAGTTTCAGAATCGATAATTAACGAATAGTGGCCATTAATTCCATCGTATGTAATGAATATGGTAAGAAGGGTTTTGGATTATCACTGAAGAGAATCTCACAGCTGTTAGCTTGTCAGCCGGTTGCTCGGCGGTTGAAGAGTCCGAATCAGACAACATTGGCAGAAACTCTCAATTAAACAACTTTTAAACACATTACATTATAACATTGTTTTAGGTTTTCCACTTCAAAATATATAAATGGAAACCACCAGCATTCAGGGCAATACCTAGTGTATGGCAGCACGGAAAGCTGATACTAAATAGCTACAAAAAATTACAAAACCTAATTTATAATAAAAAATAATAATAATAAATGTAACCTCTGATATGTTGCTGAGTTATGTCAAGAATAATATAGTAAACCAGTTCTTTTGTGTTACCATTTGTTTAAAGTGACATAAAAAACCTTATCTAATTGCATCGATTACATTTCAGACATGTGCACAGTGCTCTGATGTACTAATCACAATACTGATCAGGAATTGTAACTGAATATTGTTACTCACATCTAACTTGCCCTACATGTTTCTGCCAGTAAGCCTGAGGGCTGTAACCTACGCTTATTCCCCTCGAGGCGCGCTGCGTTCCTCGACACAGCTACTTAACATAAGGCTGTGGAGCTGAACCACAGACACATCGGTACCCTCAGCTCTGCACAAAAGGAGAAACACAGCAGATGCTTTTAAAAAGCAGCATTTTGTTGTGACCTTTGGAGGCTTCTTTGGGGAGATGCAAAGACGTTTGCTGATATCTCCTAGCAAGCCCGAGCCAGTCAGAGACCTTTATCTCTTCTGTCTCGGTTTTTAAGCGTAGTGGCATCTCATCTCATCAGCGATTAGCACACTGTAATTAAATCCTTTTTTCATAATAATGGATGTGTATGTTTCACTGGATCCAGGCACAGTTTCTTCCCACTGTTGTGTTTTGTTTTGTTATTTTTTTTCTGAGTACATGTTGGTTTATCTCCCGTTACAATATGCAATCCAGGATAGTGGAGTAGAGAAACTCTGCAGCAAGTGTTCAGGCTGTGGGCGTGTGTGACTGAGCCGCGCGTGTGTGGGAGTTCATCAGCTCATTACAGACTAACCGTCCTCTTTTGTTCATTTTTTTTTAATGTGAAAGAATTCATTTCCAGTTTTAGAACCAATGTAGGCTACCTATAATTTGCACATCTCCTAGCAACAAGACTTTGAACAAACTAAATATAACTACTTGCCAAGGTGCCACTATAGCCTCAGCGCTACCAGCTATGAAAGGGTTGTATTGAATATAAACAGCTTGGCCAGAAAAAAGGTCGCCACCTGGTTTTAAGTAAGCAAAAAGGTACGAGCCTCCTATTGGATAATCACTGCATGGGTGATTATCTGTCAGCTGGCAACAAGTTATATAACCCCAGCTGATGCAATGAGTAGCTTCTCATTTTCGAAAGACACATTCTATGGTTGTGGAAGTTAGTCTGTTTGAGAAGGGTCAAATCATGAGCATGCATCAAGTGGAGAAGCCATCTAAGGAGATTGCAATACTCAACTACTAAACTGGGCTAAATTCTGTCCAACGCATTATTAAAAACTGGAAGGATAGTGGGAGAAAGAAATGTGGTTGGAAAAAAAATCCTGATCCTGATCCTGAGGCATATAAATAGACAATGCCTATGGTACAGAGTATTACCGGGTCACAGCTTTCACTATGTCATCGATGTGCATTTTTACGTGCACACACTCTGTATCTGGATGTGTTATCTGTGTAAGGAATCTGTTGAAGCCTGGCCTAACACCGTCACTTTCTAAGGAAGCCTGACAGAAATAATTCAGTGCCATTTCCATCATGCAGAGGCTTATGACCCAACTGTCAGCCTCGTATTTCAACACTTTGTTTGCTTCGTGTTTTCTTTGCTGCCTTGCTTCCTGTTTGTTTTGCGTGCATCACTCCAAAGCAAGAATTTTATGTGACGGAATCACGGTCCAAACTGAAATGCTGATTGACTACAATGTTGACTGACACTTTGTTTTTTTATTTGATTTTAAAATGTGAAAAAAAAAAAAAATGAAAAAGCATTAGACAAAAAAAAACAAAAACAAAACAAATGAACAATATTCTGAAAGACAAATAGATACCATATTTGGCAAAGGTCAGTGGAGTAACATATCTCAATGACAATACAGCAACATACTGAATACAGTACTGTGTTTTCATCACTGGATGTCCAGATTCTTACACCCAGTACCATCAGAGATGCAACGTATTGATGTTTGTTATGCAGCTATGAAAAAAAATAACCTAAAAATAGAACTATCTTCAAATACAAGGAGAGGGAACCCTGCAACATGTTGATTATTTCCCACAGAGCCCTGATCTCTACAATATTTAGTCATTTAGTGGGATAAGAAGCTGACGGCAAATTCTTCAGGATGCTTGAAACATCTTCCTTTTATACAAGTGTGTCTTTCACATGTTTTTGAAAGGCACACTTAAAAGCAGTGGGTTTACTCAACAAAAGTTTTCTTTTGCTTCGTGCAATCTCAGTGAAACTGAGTAAAGAAGTATTCATAATATTAATTTTAAAGGATCTTCAGTGTACTTGCAAAACACCGCGCTCAAGAAATATAGAACTAGAAAATGTCCACGATAAAGTGGACTGATCCATGTTTTATTTAATGTGGCCTGCATACAGTAGATGGGAATTATTCAAAATATTTTCATCCTGTAGTCCATATACTTCTTATGACTGGATTTCATTTGAATATTTTATGTTCTGATATTTTAAGCAATAGAAACACAAAGATACAAGAACATTGCCAACTGTACATTGGTCTGTTTGACTTGAAACAAAAAAATATCAGTAATTTTGGTCAAAAGACATTTTTTCTTCTTCTTTTTTTGACCTATAGCTGCAGCAGTTACAGTGTCATTACCACTGACTGTATTTACTAGGTCATTACTTAATCATTTGACATGTATCTGGAGTGTCATCATAATAAAATGGAATCGTTGCCCTCCCCATGAATAAATATGATTAAAAACAATATATGGATTGTTGTCAGAGGACACATTTCAGTTATTAAAAACTATTAGCTACTTAGATGACTTGCAAAGCATCTTCCACAATCTCTACATGTCCACTTGCCTTTCTTTAGCAGATTTAGATACATCATGACCTGGGTGTCTGAGAACCGTCACAGACAACTGTCAAAAATCAGCAACATTATTATTCCAAAACTAAAACTACTTTTTAAATCTTTTTGGAGCCCTTGCGAACTCCTCAGTGTGTGCCTCTTCTTGTCTGTGTTGAGTGAAGTGTGTTTTTAACACTGACGTGGAGCTGAATGTCACCCTCCTGTAGCTCCAGCCTCCCCGGGGCTCTCTCTCTGACTATGACAGCATGGCCTCAGACACACTCACACCGTCACCGCTGCCCCCCTCCCTCCTGCCGGATCGTCTCTCAAACTCCTCACTCCCACCTCGACCCCCGCCCCTCGCCTCACGCAACAGCTCGGCGCACCAGCGGCACCGAACGCAGCTCGGCTCTTTCATCAGGCTGTCACACAGGCTCAGCCGCTCTGACTCACAGTGTTTATCACAGCCGCGGGCGTGACACTAGAAAGCGTATGACAAGCGCTTTGCCTGTGTGTGTGTGTTTGTGTGTGCTTGCAGTTGTTACTCTCCAAGGAGTCATTACTTGGGTGATCTTTCGGGCGCCCCTGAATCTACCGTGTTTGGAGTCAGTTTTGTTCTTAGCCCGCCGTGAACGCACAGGCGCTCAGTTCACCGAGCTTGTTGTTCGAGACAAATCATTGTGTCTCTCCCTCAGCACCTTAGCCAAATAGGGGGCACATCAGGAGTCAGTGGCCACGCATTAGCAGAATTGAATGGAGCTCACTCAGTGTTTCTTGGTGGGTTGTGACAGGCGAAGGGGGTGGGAGGAGAGGGATGTACTTCTGGGTGGTGTGCCACTGTGGAATTGTTCCAGCAATCTCATTCGTCCCTTCAAGATGGAAATTAGTCATGCATGAGATTAACAGGAGGGAATTTAGTTTTAATACCCACAGCTCCAGCACTTTCCACTGATGTCAATAAAGTGTATTTTAGGACAAACAAAGCCTATTGATCCTCCACAAGACACCATATGATCGGCCATTAACGGTCGGGTCGGGCCTTTGATGAATACAAATGTGTGGAGACAAGTGGAGATTGGATGGGAGCGCTCTGAATGACCGTGCAGCAGATTCGGATGTTGGTTTGAAAGGTTTTTGCTCTAATGCACGCCAAATTCTTCTGAGTTCCATTTTTGTACGAAATGTTAGACAAAAGAAACGTTGTCTCCGGTCTAGCCAGTGCTAATCCTCTCCTCTTTTTTTTCCTTGTCTATTCACAGATGTGTTGGTCAATGGGAAGCCATGTGACTGCGATGTCATAGCTGACTGTAAAGTGGGCGACGCCGTGACCCTGGAGGTCAAACTGACCAATATGAGCAAGAACTCAGTGGGTCCCCTGGCTCTGACCGTGGTGCCGTATCAGGACTACCAGAACGGAGTCCAGAACTACGAGCTGGAGGAGGCGGTCACCTTCATCGGCTCCAACACCTTCTATGTTGACACGGTCAGTTGGGGCTGGACTAATGTCTTTTCCAAGCTATATCAGCCAAAGGACACATTTAAACCAGGGGTCTCAAACCGATCCGTGAAAGGGCCGTGTGGCTGCAGGTTTTCATTCCAACCATGCAGCACCCATGCAGTGGGTGTGGCTGGCAAGTTTTTGTTCCATCAAGCAAGAGGACGCTTGAAATGACTGTGTGAAGGCAGTTCAGTTGATTGATTGAGCCAAGTCTGGTGTGCCGCTGCATGGTTTGAATGAAAACCTGCAGCCACAGTGACAAGTTCACAGATCATTATCACAAAATTATCACGCTGGCAATGTGCAGACCTGAAGTTTTTTTTTTTTCGTTTTTTTTTTCTGTGCCTTTGGGAACAGTAGAGGCAGCTTTGACTTGTCATTGTCAGTTGTTGCTCTAAATAAAGAGAAACCAGTGGTTGTCTCTGAGGAAATTCAACATTTAAAATGTACACTAGCAAAAAAAAAAAAAAAAAAAAACAGAAATTGGATGAAGTCTTTAAATTAAAAAGAGTCTTAGTAGAGGAGGGATCCTAGAAGTGAGCCTTTGTGTGTTACAAATTCTAACTCCTGAATGTTAAGCTGCAGGCAATTAAAAAAAAAACGTGCTTGGTGCCAGAACAGAGTCTAAAACACAGTTCATAGTCTGAAGAGCAGATAAAAGAAATCCTCATATTCAGGATTGTGTAAAACAACTTCATTTTGGGCATTGTTCTCGGCTGAAGGAGAACCCGCATGCACCTTTCCGTCTAAGCGAGGCAAACTCCCCTGAATGAAGATAAGAAGTTCTGCAGAGGTGACTGCTGACGTTTCTTCTTCTCGTTTCTGTCACCAGGTAAAGCCCAAGGAAAGCTCTGTCTGCGAGGGCGCCCTGCTCTTCCTCTACACTGGAGATTTCTTCCTTAATATCAAGTTCCAAGATGACAGCGCTGGACGAGAGCTTCCTCTAGCGTGGTTCACTCTGCCCAGCGTCCACATCAGAGCTCTGGACACGCCGCTGCAGGCTGGGGCCTAGGACCTCACAGCCTCAGGATACCTCAGCATTAAGGATAGAGTGTGTGTAAATACAACATCCTTATAATATGAATTACATGTAAATATCATTCTCGTACAGGTTACTTGACATGTACAGCTAACACACAGGCTGTTTAGGGTGAAAATAAACAGACCTCACAAAACTAATGTGAGGCCAAATGTCTACCTTCTCTATCCTGTCTGAGCTTATCTAAACACTCTGGAATCACCAACATTTAGAAAAATAAATTTAGCTTTTGGAGGATTAAATTGTCAGACAGAGTGTAATCTGCTCAAATAAACATAGAGTGTGTTTAGTTTTCTTTTTTTCAGTCAGGCAGGTGTGGACTATGAACTTACCTAACTAGCATCCAGTGGCTGGCTGGTGGCAGCTTGGGTCCAGCTCAGTTCCCTAGCCAGAGAAGCATCTGCTTGACTCTGCAGGAAACCCTGTGCAAGGACATGAAATTTAATTCTGAAACACAGCTTCCTAGTGTGACCAGGCGCTAACGCCATCGTCATGGTTTCCTTCATCTTTTACAGTTTCTTTCTGGACTACACTCCCAGCCCGCACACATGAGCGGAAATATTTTCCACTGCTGTATGGATATTTTTCCTCACCTCTGTGCCAGCACACTGCATTATTGATACATGCTACTGTCTTCAATCCGCCACGTTACGTGCAACATATTGCTGTAAATAAACGTTAGAAGAAGTCAGTTGTTGTTCATTTTGACGTTGTTCCGATTGTTGTGATTTTTCTGTCTCTGCAGATTTTTGGGAAGCTCAAGTGTCACATTTGAATTCCTCAAAATCTATAAAATGCTTCAAACACTTCTGCAGTGGTAACCTGGGGGTTTTCCTGTTTGGAGTCTTTTTCAGGTGCTGACGACATGCATGTCAGGTTAATTGGTGAGTCTTAATAGGAGTGCGAGTAGTTGTTTGTCTCTTCTCTGATGGGCTAGCTGCCCTACCTAGTGCCAGCTGAGATAAGCTCCATGCCACCAGACCCTCTACAGAATAACTGATTGTAGATGACACAGCAATGACACTCCTTGATGGCAGCAGCCATCCCCAGCAGGATGCAGCCTGATACAGACACACACACAGAGAAACAGTTTAGGAACAACTAAGATCAGCACAAGGTGTTGACCTGGCGTCACAATTCACTAGAACCCAAACTGATCAAGTATCTGTGGGATGATCCACAGAGGCCCCTCACCTCAACCCATAGGACCCAAAGACCCCCACTAACAGCATTCTGTAGCCAGACACCACAGGACACCCTCAGAAGATCCATGTCCATTCTCTGATGAGTCACAACCGTTTTAGATGCACAAGGGAGACCTAGCATCAGTTCAGCTATACACAATTAGTAGTACTGGCACAGATGATACAACTAAATGCTGTAGATCTTGTTCAGTATATATTTTTGTGTCCCATAAAAGCATCAGCATAAGAAGAAATCAGTCTTTTTTTTTCTAGCTGTTTCCCTGTAATGAAGGTCACATTTGAAGTTGATAGACAAACAGCTTTTTCCACTCACGGTGAATTTGCAAGTTCATCCGTTATGCATACAGCGCAAACAGTTCCAAAGTCATGCCCTCTGTGCCTATTAGTTTGTTTACCTGTTTATTTATTTATTTCATTACAACTGATCACAGATTGTGAGCGTGTAGCGGCTCTGCAAATTCATTCAGTCTGTTAAATCCGGCCTCAGCTCTGAGCCAGTGGACTCCTGTGTACGACAATAATCTTAACTGTTGACGTGAGATTGCAGATGTAGATCTGTTGGTGGTACAGACCAATAAGGAGTTCAATGCAGACTCACTTTCAGACGCAAATAAAATTGGCTGCATGCTCCTTTCAGACCTTACGCTGTCATCCCCAGTAAAGGTAACTCCAGTGTGTCAGCCTAAATGAAACATGTACCATCTGTACCTGTTGGAGCATAGATTCTACTTATTCACACTAACTAATATCTGCGGTCTTTCATGGACACGAAGTAAAGAACTTATCGTTCTGATTTTTGCCTATTTTAAAGCTCCATAGACTGACCTTGCTTACTGAATTACACATTATCTGATAGTGTAGCATCCTGTATGTTGATCAGAATACTGTGTGACTTTTAGGTCCAACTGTTGTAGTTGTCTTTTAAACTCCACACCCCCAGTCCTGTCTAGACTCTGTCTCCGGGCCTTTGGAGAGCCACTGAAGACATCATACAACGGTACACACTAATGGGTATGGTCTGAGCCCCTCCTTGAGTAACACACTTTTTGGGCTGTCTCTGCAAACGTTCACATGGGGCACACGCATGCAATCACCTCACGTGTGATTAGAATTAGTATTATTCATTTATTTATTTTTTTGCCATGTTGAAACTGAAAGAATATAAAGGCAGGTAACCAGCTGAACAGAACAAAACCTCAAGCACCTCAAGCATGTATCACAGCTTGAGGCTAAAGGCAAGTACAGTTCCCCTTGATTGACCCACATACATATCATCATGGTGCCAGTCACTAACTTGGGCCACTCCAGTAAGTCACTGGTTAGTGCTCTGTCAAGCTCTGTTGATGAGATCTGAGCATTAGTTTTGTGTGGCCTTTGACTAACTAACTATCTGGGGTCAAGGGTCGGCTCGTCTGCTTCCCCCCCTCTGCTCCTGAGATCGTCCTGCCTTGGATAATTGGAGAGCCTTTTCTTCAGACCAATGCCGACAGGGACGCTGCCATACAATATTTCAGTAAGTTTAATTATTTTATCATTGTTGTGTTTTCAGCAAGCTAGCGTTCACTTTAGTCTGATGTAGTCTGGCATCTCTCTAGTCTCCACAGTGTTCAAGGAAGATCCCAGCTAGCCCCAAACAAGAGGATACTGACTATAAGCTGCGCCCCTGTGTTTCAGACTGGCTCCAGTGCAAACCAGCCGTTAACGCTTCCATCTTTATGATGAAACATCACATAGTGCCAAAAACAAGTACTGGAGCTTGACTATCATGTATTTTCTTTTCTCTCATAATAATTCCAAACAGTAAGGTGGCCTTTCCCAGCGCCGAGGACACGTAGGACAGATATTAAGCATCTCGTCTTTGAGTTTAAATTAGGTTTCTTATCAAATATCAGCGCTGTGCTATTCGCCACCAAGCTTCATTACCTCGAAGCATACCTGTAATTCTGATGGTAATCAGCTTAACAAGCGTCCATCAATCTGATGCAATTCCCCCTTGCTTGATAAAAGACGGCGTAGAATATCTGTTGTTTGAGGGCAAACAGAGTCTGTCCATTTCACAGCGAAGAAACCCCCCTCCCCCACCCCCAGCACCGCCCCGGAGCTCTGCTGAAGATGGTACAGTTTCACTCTGGCTGCAAACATTAATGCAAATGACTCTCCAAGAAGCCAGAGTTCAATTAAATCCCTTTCTCCAGTCCTCCAGTGCCGGTAAGTCACGTCCATTCATACATATCTACAACCTTGATATGTAAATGATCTCGAGAGAGAGAGGAGTGATGGAGGGGTTGTGGGGGATTAGGGTGTGTGCTGAAGAAAGACGAGTGCTTCGACACCTGCGCTGCTCCTTCGCTCTCGCTCCTCTGGTGCAGCAGAGAGGAGAGCCTGGCGCAGGAACCCTCATCCGCTGCATATTTACTGATCCACGGTGACTTTTACTTAATTAATACGCTATCTGCTCCTGCACACAAGCTGGTAAATATGAAGTAAACTTAACCTGAACTCCAAGGCGCGGACGCGTGACTGCAGCTTATGTGAGAACCTCTCCACGTTAAAGTCCCCATGAAATGAAAAAATGACTTTCCCACCTGGTTCACCAACCTTCTATGTCAGAATATTTACCTTCGTTGTTGTAGCACCGTCTAAATATGGCCGACACGTGTGTTCAAGTTAAACTATGTGACTAGTTCTATACTTAGAGTGAAGAATGATAACTGAGCCATCTCCATGACAACTGAACAAACTCAATCCACTGATGCTGGCTTCAGACTTCTTTTTTTTTTTTTTTTTGTCTGAGGAGACAGTAATTGTGTCAGGTTAGGTGCTTACAGGGTCGTACATTTTTGTTTGTTTTGACGTCTACAACACACGGTAGACATCATGGCGGTTCCCAGGCAGCCATAACTTCCCGTCCCTCATGGCCTGACTCACGAAAACAAGGATCTATCCTACTGGATGTGTCCTGCAGGAGGGCAGTAAAGAAAAGAAGAATTGTCTTTATTGTCACTGTAGAGCACAAAGTGGACAGTGCAACAAGATTTTGTGCAATGTTTTCCACTTCTTTTTGGTTAGGTTTAGAAAAAAAGGCAGGGTTTTCAGGGTTGTCATGGTTACGATAATAAATACAGAGCCTAAACCCCATCCACATGTTGTGACGGAGCATGTTTCGTTCGTCACCGAGCTTTGTAGCTAACAGTCACTGGAGGATATCCGGGGTTCTGGTTGCCTTGGTAACCATCTTGTATATTTTGTATAGTTTACTGAATAGAACAAAAAAATAATAACGCAATAGTATGCATGGAGCTAGCTCTCCCTGCCGTACCTACTTTATTTGTACCGTTAGCGATCTCAACATGAGGAGAGGACGTGTCGTGGACATCGGTTCTCTCCCTCAACGTTCAGACAACTTGGTTCTCGTTCACTTGGTCAAACCAAAGCTTTTCTTGTCCGTCATCGCTGCATCACGCTCAGTCAGGCCCAGTGTTTGTTTTTGTCAACCCATCCATCTGCCCTGACCTCCACGTTCTGCAGGTTTTGTGGTCAAGGTATAGTTTACATTCATGTCTGTCCAGGCTTGTATGTGAATGTACGAGGTGAAAACTTTGAAGGAACATGTTACTAAAGTGGCTCAAAGGACACAAGGCCCCCTGTTCTCATGGTCATCCAAGGAAAGGAGGCAAAGACGTCTGGCTCCTGTTTCTGGAATGTGTGTGAGAAATATCTTTTACATTTATTTTAATAGGCTCATCCTTCAGTCCTGGTTACTACCTCTGCCAAATTTGAAGAAATTCCCCCAAAGTGATCCTGAGGTATCAAGTTAACAAGTCATGGCCTGGAAAGTGTTTTCCAGGGTCACTGTGTCCAAGTTGTTCTGTGAAGCCAGATGTAATGAAGAACACCCTCCAGGTGTTCTTGATCCATCACTTTCACAAGAATGTGCCAAGTCAGAGTACAACTACTCTGAAAATGAACGAGGATGGGAAAAAAAAGGACTTGATGCTTGAAGAATCCTTTCAGACATAGCGTGAAGATGTCTGATGATTGTTTAATAACAGAAGCACCTTTCTAAAGTTCATTCATTCATTCATCTTCTGTAACCGTTTGTTCCTGTGAAGGGTCGCGGGCGGGTTGGAGCCTATCCCATCGTGGATGTCATCGGACGAGAGGTGGGGTACACCCTGGACAGGCCTCCAGTATATCTCAGGACACCATTCTACAGTGAATATCTTAAAGGGTAAAGCTCTATCCTGTATGTGTTGCCTGCATGTGTTGGTTCATATAGCACCATTAGCTGTGAAGCAGTATGCACAAATACCATGTAGTGCTGCACGTTTTGATATAATATATTTCCCCACAGCTCAAATCAGTAAAAATACAACTCACAGTGTACACAGCTTTGTCAAGTGCAGCACGTACTGAGAAATACTCCGTCATGCTCAGTCAGGTTGAATCTCTGACTTGCCTCATCCGTCACTCTTAACCGTCCCTGTCTGATGTCTCTGCCGTCACTTTGGATCATATGTGGAGGAATTCTGCCGGCGTGCAGCCTTCAGAGAAGGTTTCTCTGTGTCCGTGCGGTCCTGCATGATGAGCAGAGCTATCGCACCGTGCATTCGCCGCCATTGCCATGGAGACTAATTTGAGCAGTTGCCATTATTAAACTTTCCTCTCGCAGCGTCTCCAGAAATGCACTAGGAGTTCTGTAGGTGGGCCGAGCTAGTACTTGAGATGTGAGAATGTGGGGCTAAATATAGACTGACTACGGCTCGAGACGCCTCTGATTAGCGGAGCTGTTTAGATTCTTAAACGGCTGCATTTCTGAAACACCGTGGTGGATGTCGTGGCTACCACGTGCCCTCAACTTCGTACACTGAGATGAGCTTATTACTGTGTGTTTTAATGTGGACAATTCCCGGTGCTTTATTTCGAACCTAAATTAGTCCGATGAAGGGAAATAAAATCCCTACAGACCTTTGCGGTAAACCTCTAAAAGGCTTACAAGAAGAGAAAATGACATCAGTTCCAAAGGCACTAATAAACAATACACTGGTGAGTCAGAAATTCCTAAAAGCTTTTACAACCAAAAAGCAAACAAACCTCTCCAGTGTTTTTTTTTGTTGTTTCATGTCAACTCATTTCCGTGCCCTTTACGTTGCAAGCAACATGTAATACTCATGCATTTGTTGGTAAAATGGACACAACAGACGAGTGGCTAGCCCAGACTCTGTATGTACGGCGTGTATGGATCCAGGTGCAGGATAGGGGAGCAGTGCAGGATATGATTTTATGGATTTATTCTCTAATTATCTGGGAGTAAAAAGGAGAAAAGTAGAAGAACATTTGCATCAGGTCAAAGGGCATAGGGAGCTCAGAGACCAGGCGCCGGCATTAAGTATACACCAGTTTGGAACTGTTCTGTAGGGAGATGTTATTTTATGCTTTACATATTGGTATATATATATATATACACAGTAGGATCTCCCCTGCTCTTGTGCTGTGAGTTCACCTCTCATTTCTGAATGGTTTTAACTATATCATAACATACAGTCTTTTTGTAATAAATTCGATTTTTGGGTTTAAAAATCTATATATACATTTAAGAGGCGCACCAATATGTCAACTCCTCCTGTTAGGCTAAGATGATGATGTTCTCTCATGGCATGATGTTTTAAGGAGGCAGTCTCCGCTTTCCGGTCACTTTACCTGGATTTTAATCCTGTGGTGGGAAAAAAAATAAACAGTAAAAGTAACCAGACCACAAAGGAGCTCGCCTCTTCAAATGTTTATCATAAATTCATGACCATAACGTTCTCTGCTGATGCTGGGAGGCGAATACAGCTGTCAGGATCGTGTGTCTGCTATGTGACGGCAGTCCTGCAGCTGCGAGGGATTAACTGCCTTGCTGAAGAGCACTTTTAGATTTGAAGTCAGCCGTAGAACGGGCACTTGATGCTGTATTTGTTGGACACTTTACTTTGATTTATTTTTTTTTTTTTGGCAGGGCCAAAGTAAACGACTGCAGGGCCTGAGCTGCAGTGATGAGCTGTGGGTCATTCCTGACACCGCCTCTCTAAGTGCTTGATGTATGTAGCTGATTCCTGTCCAGTTTGTTTGGGAAGTATGCAGTACAAACCTCGACCTTTACACGGCTTTATGAAACGAGTTACTCATTCAAACGGATTCTTTCAAAGGCGAATATTTCTGCAGAGTTGAGTGAATTAATCAAGAATCAAATGTGGGTCAAATTCAACATTTGCTAATTACAAATTCCAGCCTGTTTATCAAGACCAGGCTCAGAGTGACTGTGCACAGAATGAGTTGTCTAGTTTCATCTAGTGTCTAAAGGACATTACTCTGTGTTTGCATTTAACTAACTTTTGATTTAGGAACGTTTTAAATGATTTCTTTTGTATTATACAGTATCACTACCAGAATTTAATATTACTTTTACTTAGTTAACATTACACAAACCTCAAACTCAAATGTTATGAATTTGATGAAAACTCCCTCAACTCCTTCCTTCTTTTCAGTGTACAAGAAAACCAAAGCGTTAACATTTATGTTCATTCCTTCCCAAACTAAAAGCTGGTGGTCTCATGTTGAAATAAGAGATGAGTTTGCTTCTAGCCACAGTTTTAATGATATAACTTTACGATTGTCCTGATAGAGACAGGAAAAAAGAGACGCCCAACAAAGGACCCAGTTTAAATGGAAGGTTATCAGGCATCACACAGGTCTAGACAATCATCAAGTCAGAAAAGGCCCAGAAATGCTTTACAGAATGACCCAAGAGGTTTTAAATCCTGTGACGGCTCTGAATGAGTATGCATTCACAGTGGCCAACCCACAGCACCACTCCTGCCCTGACCGTGCTCGCTCTCTCGGTGTAAAACACTGTAACACTAATGCAGTTAGTTGCCTTATTGCATGTTGGGAGGTTTCCTTTCATGCCTGCTGGAATGCTGCTTTATTTAATGCAAACTGAGTGAATGTTTAATATTTCTCCTCGCCCCCGTATCACTCCGTTTAATCACTTCAGTTAACTCTTAATTGCTGCTGCTGGTTAGAACTGGTGCTGCCCTTCTACCTGACCTGCAGCTTATGTAAACCATTTACCGCTGACACACTGTCACACCTGACATCAGAGCTCCACCTTTTGTCCCCACTCCTTTAAAAGAGCCTGCTCCTCCTCTCTGCCTAGGAATAGCTAAACAGAACAGTATGAGCCATGGACAAATGATATTTATTCAGTATAACATGTCCAATAGAATCTTAGAATATAATAATAACATTATTTTAAAACCTTTATTCATTCTGTGGCTTGGCTGAATGTTTGCTAGTTATTATTTACTGACGAATGCGTATCCACATGGCCCAGTATGTCCAGGTAATGTCAGTTCATTGCATTAGTCCAGAGCTGAAACCAAGCCCTGACTGAGAGACTAGATAGCTGATTTAAAATGATTGGTGCCTTTAAGGAGTGCTTCATTGCGTGCACTGGCCCCCAGAAAGGGTTCATCTCATGCACGTGCACGCTCACGCACGAGGTGGTTATCCTTTCAAAAGCTGCAGTCCATCAAAGCGTACAAATCGCTGCATTCCGCTCTCAGTTCTGTCGGGAACCAGAAGCACCGTCCTGGTAGGGGGCTGCAAGCGAACCAAACAGACTCACCAGGAGATGGTAGGACATCAGCTTAATGAGAATATCAGACAGACCTGGAGGAGCTAACCTGCTTGCTTTACACTATGTGTGATGAGGAGAATAGTTTCACTTCGTCCTCTCGTGGAAGCTGTGTCAGTGGCCCCACCAGTGGGAGGCAGGGCACTCGTTTAATTTGTGGGAACCAATACTTCTTTCATGGTTAGCATAGGGAAGCCGTGCTCAGCATATAGCACCTTAAATGTCCTTACTGGTATTTCAGTCATAATATGCCTTAGTACATAATGAAATGAGTTTAATCATTGCCACAATGTCTGTGAAGGTCATAGTAGATCCAAATAAACGAATAAGCGAAGCTAAATCAGGGGCAACTGGACTTGTAGAGTTTTTGGAAATGTTTCGCCTCTCATCCAAGTAGCTTCTTCAGTCCTAAATGTCAGGTGTAGAGTTTTGGCTTAAATAGAAACATCTGGCATGAATAGGGTCTGCGCTACAATGTTAAACTGAAGCCTTTGGACTCCCGAGCAGCCCCGCCTAGTATTTCAGGCTGGGATCTATCTCTTTATTTAGTCCTTCTCTGAGCAATTATACTCTGTGTCACATGCAACTAAGTGTGCGTACTGTAACTTGGCTCCCGTGCTCCGCAGCAGTGAAGCCGTCAGCTTTCAGCACCATGGACAGCGCGTCAGCGTGTGCAGCCGAGGCCGTGTTGGAGGGCTGATTCCCCGCTGCTGTCGGAATGTAAAACGCACTAATGCGACCATCTGAGTCTGAGTAATTCGTTCCTGTCCGTGTAATGAGTGGGAGGGGTCACTGTGGGAGGGGTCGCGCGTTGCGGAGAGGGGTGATCGGGTGTTCAGTCACTACGGCACCTGCCTGGTTTTCTCCCCGAGAAAAGGCTTCCAAGAGCGGAGGGAGACGCACAGGCCAGAACTCAGATGAATCGTGACACTTGCAAAAGAGGAGAGAGGAAAAAAAAAAAAACACACAGAGACAGGAGGAGCAACGCCCACCGATTAGAGTCTGGAGTGTGTGGAGACATAAACTGTGGAGCCTTCAAAATACGAGCGGTTCGTGACACGCATGGTTGAACTCGGATGCCCCCGCATGAGGAGGAAAAACACATGTGTTCGTTTTCCCCCCCTCTCTCTCTCTTCCCCCCTCTCAAATCATCTCAAAGTGATCAGCAGACAGTTCGGGAAGGGAGCTTTGGAGTGCGCCTGGATGTGCGCAACGAACCATGAGTGCCACTGCGGGCACGGAGCGCGCTGTAATCTCCACTCAGTTTTGTTTACTGTGGCACTGAAGTCTTTTTTTCTCAGCTCTTTCTTCTACACATCCTAAACAGATACATATGTGAGGAAAGTCTTCTTTGCGATGTGGAGCCCGTTTTCAACGATTGCTCGTTTCGTGATTGGGATATATTTCTTCATTCCTGTGACGAGTGGTGAGTTGATGCAGGAATAAAGCAACAGAAAAGGGAAATAAGCCCGTGATGTTTTTGTTCTTTTAACGCGAAGACCTGCGCATTGTGTTTGCAACATTTCCCAACTTGATGTTCCCCTCAGCCACTCCGTGACCCTCCCGTCTTATGGGCGACTCAGCAAATTCCCCTGTGAGGATGCCTGCTGTCTGCGAAGAAAATTTCAGGATTCCACGGACAGTAAACTGATTTATTCCCTCTTTCCTGTACATGGAGAATGGCTGCTAAAAATAGCCTGAATGCTGATGAGGTTACGACGAACAGGTTGCTGTTTAGCTGAAACTTAGAGACGTGCGGAAAGATGCCCACTTCTAGGACATTTTAAATCATATCAGAGCAAAGTTAGAGAACAGCATCAAAGAGAGGGGGAAAGGATCCCTCGTCGTTGATTTATTTGGTAGATGCATTTTATCAGATCAGTGTCATTCGCTCGAGGAGAATAGTATAGACCAACAGGCGATCTTGGAAGCAGCTTGTTGATGGCACTGCGCACCGGGAGGACTTGGTTTGGGCAGGTCTTGCGCAGGGTCTCTCGGCTGCAAGGCTCCTGGTCCAGGCGATCGAGCAGTCTCTTGTGTCTCTCCGCGAACCAGGAGCAGGATCTTGGGGTCTGTCACCAGGATCACTACAAGGCGGGGGAGTACCACCGGTGCTCCGACTCCGGCGTCCACCGCGGCCACCGTCACCGGAGCGCACCTTTCTGCGCCTCCGCCACCAGGCGCTGTCCACACGGCTACCCCCGCGCTTGCTGCGCCTTTCCGGGGAATCCGAGGGGACATGAGCCCCTCGGTCGCCGGTTCCTGTTGGCCATGAAGCGGCAAAACGTGCGGACCCTGTCCCTCATCATTTGCACGTTTACATACCTGCTCGTCGGGGCCGCCGTCTTTGACGCCCTGGAGTCCGACTTCGAGATGCGCGAAAAAGAGCAGCTGGACGCCGAGGAGAAGCGTCTCCAGGGGAAATATAACATCAGCGCGGATGATTACCGCAAACTGGAGACCATCATCATGGAGGCTGAGCCCCACAGAGCCGGGGTGCAGTGGAAATTCGCAGGGTCGTTTTACTTTGCCATCACGGTTATAACTACCATAGGTAAGCCCCAGTCTCTTTGGTGAGTCCCAGTCTCTGAAATCACAGTAGTCGAGCCTCTGTAATCATTCCAGGTACTCACTGCTGCGCCACATGACACGGTTCATTATTATTATTATCAGGATTAGTATTAGTAATATTATTCTTATAAGGACAGTTACATTTTCAGCGCAATAAAACGGCTCGTTGGCAGCAATTACTCTGGAGCACGTGTTCATTTTCAGAGGAGCCACAAACAATCAGACCCGAGCAGCAACATTAATGCTGCACAGCAAGTCCTTTAAAGTTCATAAGCAACATGTTGCAGCACTCACTCTGCGATCCAAGGGGAGTAGAGCGGCCAGGACGGAGCTCTGTGTCGGTCAAGACACGTGAGACTATTTTGTTTCATACTTGTAGAATCACACGCAGGATAAATAACACGCCAGTGCACTGCTGAAACACGTATTGTTTTTGCTTTGGGTTCGGTAACAGAACAGATTCAACTTTTTTTTCTTTTTCTTTTTCTTTTTTTTTTGATGCGTCACCAGGACGCAGCCGAAAGTCTGACAGAGCAGAACGAGTTTAGGGTGTGAGCTATTTTTATTATTATTATTATTGAAAGGCCGGAGAGAAAAGAAAGGAGAAACGAGGCTGTGGCTCTCTGATGTGAACGGGCCTGGCTGAGAGTTTCAGGAGCGGCAGTGTGTTGTGGTGCTGAAAGGACAGATCCTCTGAGTTCAGCCGCAGGCAGGGCGAGAGTTCAGCAGCTGAAACCTGACGTCACTCCTGCTGCTCCCACTCTCCTTCCCTTTCTTTTCTTTCTTTTTTTTTTTTTTTTTTTTTTTTTTTTTACAGCTTATAGTATTCATGTTAGATATTTACATTACGCTCTGACACGACCGAGAGTGCAGAACCACTTTGCGGCGGCCCCCGAGCAGATGAAACACCTCCACGCTCGCCCCGTGCGCACCAATCACTCCAGTTTTCACCCACGCGTTTCTTTTCACGATTCCCCCAAAATGCAACACCCTCACCTCAACATCACCTGGAGCTCTTCTTTTGGCTTTATTTGGGGAGGGACGCTCAAACGGTTTCTCTTACTTTACGCGCTACCCGCTCTAACTTTGCATTTTAATCACCAAAACACCGAGTGAGGCATTAGAGAAGTGACTTCATTGGACTGATGAAAATGTGCGTGGCGGTATTATATAAAATAAAAAATAAAAAAGAAACAGTCACATCAGCTTCTGCGTCTGGATCTCTTTCCTTTCCATGGTGGCCAAGGATGCGCCCTTTCTCCATTATAGGCGTCGGATGCTAATCCAGGAAGAAGACTTTTAGTTTGGGGGCTGGTTGGTGGGTGGGTGGGTGGCTAGGTGGGGGCTGTAATGCACCAGGCCACGTCCTCCAGGTTCAGTTTGCCAGGCAGCACTTAAAAGGGCCGGCCGCGCAGCGCGGAGAAGGTGGATCCGCCGCCGTTTCTAGGCTACAGCAAGGAGAGCCATTGTAATATTCATGCTCTGTGAAGTGGTTACATTTGCTGCGGCGGGCCGTGTGTGTGTGTAACGGCTGTGGGAAACACAGAGGCCCTGTGTGCACGATCACACTGTTAAACGCGAGTTGGAGGAGTTTAGGAGACATTCAGAGCTTTTCTGCAACATGTGCGCAGGAATGACTTTTATTCGACCTCCCCGTGTGATGCGTAAAACTTAGCAACAGGAAGGGATTCAGGCAGGCGGAGGTTAGATTCAAGTTGAGCATGAAATGAGGTGGAGCCTGATATGAGGAAGAGGAAGTAGCAGTGGCTAAAAGGGTTACTGATTGCAAGAGGATTGTATTATTTCAGAAATCTATCTATTCATGTCCATCTTTGACTCATTTTATCTTAAAGATACACAATTAAAACCACTCAAACATACACAGGTGAGGAATTTGTTCCACACTCTGTCTGATGTAAGACACCAGCGCAGTTAATCACGCTGAACGTGAGTTTGAGAGATCAAAACAGGGGAAAGAAAATAAGACACCAGCAACATTTCCTCCACCATGGCTCAATAAAATCTGACTAGACATTTTTATGACTGTCACCGAACCCCACGAGAAACTCCACACAATGTATTCATCCCATTACCAAGCGTGTTCAGCGCGTCCAACGGTGATTCCTCTGTGCCGCAGAGCTCCACCGTTGATCCTCCCTCACCGTGAACACGTCCACTGTGTCATCTTGAGTCAATCCCACGCTCACTGTTACATGCTCACTTTTTCATCAAGTGCCTCTCACTCCGCGGCTAAAAATAGTTCCCCGGCAAATAAACAAGAAATTCATTTGGGAAATCATTCACTTGCAGACCACATTTTAGGTGGAGCGATGTGAGGCTCTGAAACATGGACGTCGTCGTTCTTTGCCAGTGGGTTTGAGAGCAACAGGCGGGCTCTGGAGCGTATAGGCCTGCTGTGTGCATTAGATGGGAGAAAACGTTCTTTAAGACAATAACAGATGCTAAGAATGGACAAAAGCACGTTCATTAGGTGAAACAGCACGCAGTCATCTGATCATGTTACAACAGGAACAGTGCGTCCAGTCCTCTCAGTGATCTAACTCTAGGTTTGGACAGAGGAAACTTTCTCGTCTCCAGGCACAGAAAAGTGTCTTGGTGTGAGATGTTTTCGTGTGATTTGCCAGCCACTCCAGCCTTCATAAGGCACAGCCATTTCATCTGGCTCTCCAAGTAGGTTCACTCCAAAGCTAAAAATGACTTGACGCAGCCATCCGTGTCTTTGGGGAGTGAAGCTTCCATTTATTTATTTATTTCGTCTTGATGAGTTGGCTCTGTGACTGAAGCTCTTGCTCAAACATACCGTCAGCCTGAGAGTAAAGGGTTCATCACGTAATGCCGTATCACCTGTCGCCGCAGTGGAATGGAAGTTTCCTCTTGGAAATAATGAAACTGGTTTTGTCCTTTCGCGCCGGTGGATTTTCAAATCCTTATTTCAGCCGCTACAAGTGGCTTTGCGTGAAATGAAACTGTGCTGCGGAGATAAGGGAGCAGTTTGGCCTGTGTCGACTCTGAGCTGTTTGTGGAAGCAAATTAAATTCAGTGTCATCATGTGAGACTGCAAAAAGAAGGTCCAAAGATGTCTTTTGAGATGTGTAATGCTACATGCTCACAGTCTTGTACTGAGAGTAGCTCGCTGCACTAAACACCAGATACAGCAGGACTAGTGTGGCAGTACTCCCTCAGAGTACTCCCCGTCATTATAATCAACTGAGAATCCAGAGTACTGGACATTATAAGATGAGCATGAATCATGATGATCTCAGCTCAGCCAAACACGCATGGGAGATTACAGGGAAGACTCCAAGAGCACGCTTTGAGACTCATTTGGCTTCACATCAACATCTTCTTCCACCTGTGCTCTTCTCCTGTGCTGGTAATGTTATATCAGATGGATTAGTAGTAGCTGTTAATTCAGAGAGGGACTCTTTTAATATCCTAATAGCTGCAATAACAGCAGTGGAAACAATGGAAGTAAATATCTAGTTGAGGTGTTCACTTAATTTATAAAGCGACAGTGGCAATGCAAACTGTCTCAAGACGCTTTACAGAAAGCCCCAGAGCGACTAGGGCGATGGTGAAAGAAAGACCTTTAAAAATAGAGCGTAGAGAAGAGAGGAGGAGATGAGGAGTGTGCGTCTGATTACAACATCCATGCAGCGTCTAAGCATGACACAAACAAGAGCAGAAGGTAAAACTGACGCACGCTGGAGGAGAGACTGATACTGAATAAAAGAGGCTAAACAGAGCCAGCGTTCAGAATATTCATTGTAAAAGGGTTTAGTGGGTATACAGAGTGCTCATAAAGTTACCGTTAAAGAGATAAACAAGAGCACGGGGGGAATAAAACTGTCAGTGACAGCAGTAGATCCATTAATACCAGTGTTGTCAGTAGTGCTAATAGTAAGAAGTAGCAGTACCAGCCTGCATGCAGTACTGGTATTACTGTGGGCGTTTTTTGAGTTTGCAGTAACAATAAATAGCAGTACATAACAGCGGTGTCTGCAGGCACAGCAGCAGGATTTGCAGTCGTAGTAGTTGTAGTGGTAGCAGCGCTAGCAACGATAGTACTAGGAGGAATAGTAGAAGTTTTATTGGTACAGCTGTAGGAGTGATTACAGAAATAGTGGTAGCAGTGGTAATGATAGTATTTGTAGTAGCAGTAATGTTAGTAGTGGTTCTGTGAGTAACAGCAGCTGAAGGAGTTGATAATATTAGTCGCAGCAGCAGGGTGGAGTGTGTAATAATTGTGGCATGATTGTGGTATGATAGTAGTAGAGGCCTGTTTGCTATATCAGCTCCACTGAATGTAACGGTTGTGGTAGCAGCCTGGTAATAAAAACAGCTGTACTACCACTGGACGTATTTTACTTTAAAAAAAGGAAAAAAACAAAATGACTTGTGTAATTACGATTCTAGAGAAACACCAGTACTGATGACATAAACATTTAGTTTCTAGTGTCTGTGCAGCTGAGCAGTTTTATGGAAATCTGCCTCTCCAGTCACCATCGCCGTCATCGCCGTCGCATGTGAAGCACAAAAGAACATAGGACTTATTCTTCCTCTTTGAGAAAAATCTTCCTCAACGGCTCAGTAACCTGGGGAAATGCCAACTCTCTGCACATGCAGCTCGCTGCTTGTCCGTCCGGGGTATCCGTTTCAAAACATTTTTCTTTAAACTCGAACGAAAGCCTTGGAGTCAGTGTTGCAGCGCAAATGGCTCCTGTATGAGTTTTAATACAGCACTGTCCAAATGTCACTGAAACATGCAACAGCAGGTAACGGCAGCAGTAGGAAGAGCTGCCGTATGAAAGAGGCAGAATCTCAGGCCTGCGCTTTAAATTGAGGATCTGAGGCAGCACACTCACAGAGGATTAAAAAATCTGTCATCTACAGCTGGAGGCCTCACCTGTCTGTGTCTCACTGATAACAGTCCAAACGGAGCATCAACTCCAGCTAATTCTAGTGGGAAGCAGCGATCAGAGGCTCGTCCTCATTAGCATCATGCTTCCATGAACTACACGGCCAAAAGACAACATGGCCAGAGGTCCAAAACCGGAGCCCAGCTGTGATAATGTTAGCACATGTCAGACCAGCTGTCTCGGGCCGCCCGTCTCGGCTGTCACGGCGTGGCTGTGAGCTCCCTGTCCACCCTGACCTGAGGCTTATTTCTTTCCTCTGATTAATTGCTCCAAATGTGACACTCAGTGACGACAGCGTGCGGTGGATGCGAGGTTTGAAACCAGGAGAGGAAAGTGGCCTCAGCGTGCTATAGTGTATATACTGTACAAACGGCTGCCTTTCTCACCAAGATGAGTCGCGTTGCCGGGAGACTAAAGACAACTTAAGAGGTGAAAGTCATCTCTGTCGAATGTCTGGAAATATCAACATGTATATATAGAGCAGCTATGCAGAGTTCAGGGTACGACTGAAGACAGGCAGCAGAGACATTTTTAAACAATGTCTCAAACTGTAGCACGATGTTTGTCCATAATACGACAGCAGACGCACGCAGAGTACAGTAAATCCTGTTTAATGCACCGAAACATCACCCAAAGTCTCCCTGAAACTCAGACTAATAAAGTTTAATCAGGGTGAGCAGCACTTTAAGGCTGTATTAAATGGCAGACAACAGCATAATTGCTTTTTAATCAAGAATACATTTGCTGCTAACAATCATTTAATGAAAAATCTGTTCTTTTAATTAAAATGAATGAATGAGATTTTTTCTTTCTTTCTTTAACCGACAGTTATATGTGGTACCTGATAAAAAGCCAATATCATTCACATGTAAATGAAATGAAAATAGGGAAGCGGAGTGACACATTAATGCAACAGTGTTTGGTTAACGAAAATAACGTCAAAAATTAATCTTTGCACTTCATTGTATTATATAAGAACTGCAATAATGACTCTAAGCAATGAGCAATGGAAGAAAAGTTAAGGTAGCACTTAGGTGTTAAAGTTTCCACTTGATGTGAGTAGAACAGGCTGAAAACATCACACTGATCAGTTAATAAGGGTTTTCTTTTGTGAACATTTACAGATAGAAGCATAGTGAAAAGTATATAGGTTAAGAGTCAATACCGTTGTTCTTAATTAAGAATTTTGTGATGACAGAAGGAGTTTTTTGGTCTTTGAGGACTTTCATGTTTTTGCATTGTGACTATGTATATCTCTGCTTTGGTCTCTGTCAGTATTTAAATCTACATTGACAGGCTTTTACCTAGAATTTCATTTCTGTTACACGTCTTGATGTGTTGACCCAGAGCTGGTTTCTCCTTTCAGTACCAGGTCAAATCTCATGGTATTTTGTATCATAGGGTGGCTTTAAACCTGTTTCATGCATTTCACACCAATGAGCGTTGCCTACTAAGGCGGAAAGCAGGTAATAGGGAAGAAAGAAGTGGATGTTTAGGATGCTGTTTGGGGTGAAAAAAAAAATCTGGGGATTCAGAGGCAAACTCAAAGTCTAAAGGAAGAGCATTGATTACCACTGGTGTGGTGCTACCTCATTGGTATGTGCTGAAAGAAGAGAAGAGATGGACATATGACACTCTACTACTACACATTACACACACACACACATCTGCTGTGTTTATGTAATTCCTCTCCTTGCCAATAGGGGGAGACAATGATTCTGCACTGTATCTTTAAGTAAAACAATTGTCAGTTTGCGTTCTAAATATGGCCACTGTCTTTATGAGCTATCTGCTGTTCAGTGATTCACAGGTACTGCACAGTAACAGCTAGCAACAGGGAACAGGTAGATGAAAACACCGTAACTGAGACATGCTCTAGAGCAGGATGATGTCACTAGAGACAACATTTTAACATTTAAGCCATTGTTACCACAAAACTATTGATTGGTGCAGCTTTAAAGTCCTCCATAGTAACCCTAACCTCTGACCAGTGGTCATAGAACTCTGTTTTCAGGCTCAGTGAACGTTATTGCCCACAGTGAGACAGGAATTTAAGGAAACCCCAGGGGAATATTCCAAATGTCCAGGTAGCTCTAACTTAACACGAGGCCACAGCTTGAAAGCGGCGCGCTTGTTTTTACAAAGCGCAGCAAACTGCTTTTATTTGGTGAATAGTGTCCTCACAGATAAATTCATCATCTGTCCTTTCTAATGAAAGCGCTTTGAGGAGATGAGTCAGATGGCGTGCCTTTGTTGGAGCTATTGTGCCAGTCACAGTTTCCATTACGCTGCGCAGCAACTGTCACTTCCAGCTCGGGCCTTTCTGCAGGCTTTCTTAACCCACATTCACATTTTAATTCCAGTTTATGTGGCAGCAAGACAAGTCTACTCGAAGAGAGCATGTTACAAATCAGCTTATTCAATATGTAGCTTTTTTTATAATATCAAACATGAATGTAATGTTATTTATAAATCATAAATCACACTTTTTTTAATTCATTGTTTTATGTATGTGTTTTGTTCTTCATGTATTCTACAATAATATACACTATATTGCCAAAAGTATTCACTCACCCATCCAAACAATTGATTTTTTTCAGTTTTTCTAATCACTTCCATGGCCACAGGTGTTTAAAATCAAGCACCTAGGCATGCAGACTGCTTCTACATTTGTGAAAGAATGGGTGGCTCTCAGGAGCTCTGTGAATTCCAGCGTTGTACTGTGATAGGATGCCACCTGTGCCACAAGTCCAGTCGTGAAAATTTCCTCACTACTAAATATTCCACAGTCATCTGTCAGTGGTATCATAACAACGTGGAAGCAATTGGGAACGACAGCAACTCAGCCACGTAAAACGACAGCGGATGCTGAGACACATAATGAACAGAGGTTCAACTTCCTGCAGTCAATCACTACAGATCTCCTAACTTCATGTGGCCTTCAGATTAGCTCAAGAACGGTGTGTAGAGAGCTTCATGGAATGAGTTTCCATGGCCGAGCAGCTACATCCAAGCCATACATCACCAAGTGCAGTGCAAAGCATCGGCTGCAGTGGTGTCAAGCATGCCACCGCTGGACTCTAGAGCAGTGGAGACGTATTCTCTGGAGAGACAATCATGCTTCTCCATCTAGCAATCTGATGGATGAATCTGGGTTTGGTGGTCGCCAGGAGTACGGTACCTGTCTGACTGCATTTTGCTAAGTGTGAAGTTTGGTGGAGGGGTGATTGTTGTGTGGGGTTGTTTTTCAGGAGCTGGGCATGGCCCATTTGCTCCAGTGAAAGGAACTCTGAATGCTTCAACGTACCAAGACTCTCTGGACAATTGCATGCTCCCAACTTTGTGGGAACAGTTTGAGGGTCTCCCTTCCTGTTCCAGCATGACTGCGCATCCATGTCCATAAAGACATGGATGAGAGAGTTTGGTGTGGAAGAACTTTTGGGACACCTTTGGGATGAATTAGAGCAAAGACTGTGAGCCACTCCTTCTCGTCCAAAATCAGTGTCTGACCTCACAAATGTGCTTCTGGAAGAATGGACAAAACTCCCCATAAACCTTGTGGAAAGCCTTCCCAGAAGAGCTGAAGCTGTTCTAGCTGCAAAGGGTGGGCCAATGTCTTAATAAACCTTACGGATCAAAACTGGGATGTCACTGAAGTTCATATGTGTTTATAGGCATGTGAGAATACTATTGGCAATATAGTGTGAGTATGTGTGTATTGTGAGTATTTCATATATGTTCCAAGGACTTATTTGCATACAATAGATGTGCATTGTGATTTGTCTGTTACTCCGTGCAGGTCAAAGGTTACTAAAAGCTGCACTTTGCCTCCATTCTGCTGTCATCGTTGGGTTTCATCATAAACACTGTAATCTCGGCAGGCAGCGTCAGGTGGAGTCCTAGAAATGTGAGGCACGTGGACAGCTGTGTGTGCTGGGGCCGACGGGTGGCTCTGATTGTTCATCCACGCCACCTCTGGAGGATTGATTGGAGAGCTACATGTGCAATTTAATCGGCACAGTTTGGGGTCCATTCCCTCCAGCTGGCGTCAATTCGCGCTCTCTCAAAAAGCACGGCCGCGATGAGGGTCGATAAGTCTGCTTACTCATCTGAATTTTGTTGATGCCGTATGGACTGTAATACCCTGTTTCCCATTACTTGGTATGGATTATGGATCTGCTATACATCAAGGACACAGGAATTCAAGACTTCTTCTTGCAAGCTGCAGTCAATAGAATGACTGAGCATATTTTAATTTGCTCATTCATAATGCATACCGGAGTTACATACCAGGTGTGTGTACGTGTGTGTAGTATATTTTGGACAGATATTCCATTTCACCAGCTACGAGATGGGTGCAGACAGATGATAAGTACCAATCTTGATGACATTTTTGCAGCAGCTCCAGGTTCACACTAGAGGTTCTGTGTGAAAACAAGCAGTAATTACTGGATGGCATTCCATAAAATTTACATGGATATCTTTTACTGTAATACTCACCTTTCTATTGCTATAATCTGTTTTTATTTCTTTTTTTATTCCACTTGCTAAATCAAACAGGAATTTAGCAGCTGGACTTTTGCAAAAACCCACGTTCCATGCATATTTCATTGTGTTGTAAATGTATTATAAATCTCAAAGATTTAAATACAGTCAGCATATACTTCCGAAGACAAAATCATTCTATAAACATGGGAACAGGAAAACTGAATCCTCTGCATGATCAGTACTGCCCTGTTACGGACTGGCAGGACCTGTCCATGATGTACCCTGCCTTTCATCCATTGCCAGCTGGAAAAGCCTCCAGCCTTCAGCTTCTTCTTTAAGAGATTTATGAAAAGATCCACTCTCCCATTTATAAGAAAATAATCCTTGCATCTAGAATTTCAAATAATAATTTTTAGATTTTATTTATTTATTTATTTATTTTTGCACTTTAATTTAGTGCTTTAATGCAGGGACATTAATTACAAAATAGGACTATTTGTTAAACAGTCTATTCCTTGTCATCTGCTTGGCTCCAGTGTTATATTACCTGGATGTATCCATCACGTTCTATCAGTGATTAATGCTTCGTTCAGTGGTTTTGCTCACTTGGGATTTTACTTCCTCAATTTGTGAGATCGGATCGCTGCTGTAAATTAACATCTCGCTGTTTGGCAGCTGTTAGCTGTAATTCTTCATCACATCGGGTAGATTTGTCTCGTCTTTCTTCTGAAAACAAGAAAGTTGTTAATCTTCTGTCTGAGTGCCTGTTGAAAAATGACTTGAGACGTTCACCCTAGTTGCACTTTGTAGCAAGTAGATTATTTTCACTTTGCCGGAGCGTCCTACCGGGAGCTTGATGGAGGTCTCCACACAGATCGATGGGAATGTGTTCCTGTGGTGCTGATGCTCTCTGTGGGAGTCAGTGACTCTGGAGCCGGCTGGTCTGTTTTCACTGCTCTGAGGGTAAACTGTGCTCTTGAGGTCCCTCTGTGCACTGCTGTTGCAGCTGATTCTATACCCTGAAAAAACAAAAAAATGATAGCAGACGACAGATAAAAATGACTCTGGTATGTTCAGTTACCTTCATGTCATATGGTCTTCTGTTTTTTTTTTTTTACATCATAGTCAGTGTATTCATTTATGTCAGAAGTACTGCTTTGTGTATAGCTTTATAATTCTTTCTCTGGCTCTGAAGAAAGCTCTTCCAAGTTTGTGGAAATAGTCCTCATCATTTCATCAATAGCCCTGATGATATCGTGGTTGCTTCGTTGGCTTACACTTTGAGGACACAAATTTCTAACCGAAAGCCGTCAATACGTATTGGAGGTGTGCCATATGAGCGCTGTGCTTGAGGTGCATTGTAACAGCCGTCCCCGATCAACGGGCTTTGGACTGACACTGGCCCGCAAAGCATTTGTTTCTATGCCTTGGGGAAGCTATATGAGTCAGCAAATATGAACAAAGAACTGTTTCAGCTTCCACATCCTTGTCATGCTCACAGCTCACACACACACTTGAGTTCATTAGTGTCGTCACCCACCGAAGTGCAACACAAGCAAGAGAACCTGTTGCTAACAAGATGGTACAGGTTCCTCTTTCAGCTGCTACAGTGTCATCTAGTACTGATGAGACATCGGAGCACAGTTGTTGAAGCAGCTCAGTGAGTCACCCAAGTATGCTTTCCAGGTCCATGTCCAAAATAAGGCCAAACTGCTCACTTATGTGCGATATCTGATATCTGAGAATTTCAAGAAGATGATTTAGTGTTCGCTCTTGCTAACAACTAACAGAACCAGTGCAGAACCTCTTGTGTCTATGAATGAATAATTAAATATCAGCCAAACTGGACAGGTCAGTCTTTCTGCACAGAAACAAGGGCTTCCGCTTATTCTGTGATACTGGTTGCATTGGTGGTTGCTGTGGAACCGTGTGCTGTGTTCAATATCACGGTACATAAATGGTATGATGTCACTGGCTTCCAAACTAACCATTGAGGCTGATTATATTGTATCGGCATTGCCTGATCTGCAAGAATATAGTCATATTAAACTGGTCACTAATGAAAAGCAATAGGGGACCTCTGCTTTATGGGAAATGTAGGATCCAGTGACTTTGGAGCTTGACCCACACTAGACTGCTACTTTAACTGTTTTAAATTGTGGATGGCAACGATGATCCGTGTTAACTTTTTCTAAACTTTTGCATGTCCTGCTGGCTTTGGTGATCCTCAAATGCCGCTTTTATCGTTCCTCCACATATTCTAACACTGGCACAACATTTTGTTCAAACATCAATAGTTGTCTGAAGATAAGTCCTAGCTCCCTAAGTGATGGCCTGACCTTTGCTTTATTGCTGCTATACAGCTGTGGTTTTGTTGTCTTGACAACATCCATGCTGCAGGATTCCAGGTTGACTCCATCTAGCAGCATCATCAGCTCTTATTTTTGTGGTCTAATAATTGCTCAACTAACTGCATATCAGTAACATTCCGGTTGGATGTCATTATGTTCTGAGTCTCAAACCAGTACAGAGAAAAATAAAATACTTTTGCACACTCTCAATTTCATGCCATTACAACAAAAACAACTCAGACATACTAAGTCGCTCTAACTCTTCTGTCCATCACTACATATGATCTGCTGAAATGATTCAATTGGCTCGGTAGATCTTTGTTAGGCCAATCAACTCCCAACAGTGTAGCGCCAGACAAACTTTCCCCACATAAAAATCTTTTGGGCAGGGAGCAATCGGTACAAGGCATTTCTGTTAATGTCAGGGGAACACTAACTGGAACAAGGCAGCTTGCTAACTGGCTGGTCTGGCCGGTGTAAATTGTTAAATCACATTTAGCACGCCCTATGGCACATCTGAAGGCTTTTAGTCTCATTGGATCCAAATTTGGAGGAAAATTCAAGGTTTATGGAAACTTTGTCATATTTTCTCAGCGTTGTCTGTCATGCTGTGAAGACAGAGAGAAGTATATTACCTATTACTGGTGTAAAAATATTGGGAGATCTCAATTTTGGGCATTGTCAGTAACATCAGAAACAAAACAAACATTACCTTGTTGCGGTTGGCCACGTTTGTTGTTTATGTTCAACTTTGTTCTCCTGGAATGCTTTGTGGTCACATCTAGTACACTCCAACAGGGATAAATCCGACATCCTAGCTTTCTGGAATGCAGCGTATGACTAGTGTGCTAAGAAGTTTGGACGTCATCTGAATACGTTCATCCGTGTGCAGCCCAGATAAGCTTCAGGCTATAGTATCTAACGCTGCACCTTTAGGCCAAACATGCATTTGTAAGTCTTGCTGTACTCCTCTCAAATCTCTCTAATTTCTGTCTCAGTGCTTGTCAGTCATCTCACAGAGCTTCCTCAGAATAACAGCTAGCCTGAAGCAGCATCCAGAGGGCTACGGAGAGATGGAGGAGCAGCTCGCTGATAAACTATGATAAACAGGCAGAACAGATTCTATTTATAATCATATTTAGCTGCACTGGACTGTGCCAGTCTTACTGCTCACCTGCAGCGCTGTTACTCCTACTCTGCATCGTGCCACTGATTTCATTCATCACAACAGTGTCAGTGGCATGTGGCCAGCATTTTATCAGTGTCTTCTCGTCTGTGTGTGGAAGAGAAGCCACTCCCTTAGGGGTACATGTGTCCAAATGCCCACAGGCCAGGAGGGTGGCAGATTCCCTCTTACCCTCAGAGTTCCTTGGAGAATTCAAGTGGCAGCGATTGGCTGTTCCACTCCAGCTCAGACGAAGAAGAGTACAGCGACAAGCACAGCGGGTTCATCCAGGCTCAAGTGGGCCACAGGGAGTGGAGGGTGGAGCTGGTGAGCTGTAGGTTGAAGAACTGTATTGCATTTTGGTAGTCAGGGGTCTAGAAACCTCCGTCCTTGTGGAGAGGAGCCATGTTAGCAGTAAAAGAAATAAAAGCTGATAAATGGAGAAATCCTTACAAATTGAGGGTTACACAGTGTGTCAAGTGTGACAATATGTTCAGTAAGGGGTTTAAATTTCTGGTTTACAGAATCACAAAAATGTCTAAATGACAATAAATCCATGTTGATGTCCAAGTGCATCTGCTGCACCAGCTCAAATAAATGTGCACATCGGAGCACACCTTCTGCCATCCTGGAATTAGGTACTAGCACTGAAAAGAATATAAATGTGACAGTGATCAAGAAAAAGAACGTTTTACACTCCAGTGCTTATGTAACATTATTTTGAGATGCAGAAAGCCTCGATTTGCCAGTCCAGCGGCATGACGGTCATTAGTCCCAACTCATTAGGACTGAAAAATGAACCCGACATTAGGTGTCACGGTTGCAGTTTCTCAAATGGCCACTTGAGGCAGGTTCTAAAATACCAACATACAGTATGTAGCAGAAAGAACTTAGTGATGGACACAGTTTCCACTCTGACATTAAAAACAGTTTTCAGGAATCTGTTGTGTGGCTTCACAAAGGATTCATCCATCTTCATAGTGGATATCCTCAGTGTTGTTAAATATACCAAGATATTCATGCTGTCCTTTCTTTGCAATATCAGTCTAATACGATTTAGCTGGGTAATATTTTGTGTGATTGTATCAAAGCTGTTTTTTTTTAAGCTTTCATCAAGTATTGACATTAGCACATGCTGCAAGACATTTCCATTCATGCTTCACATGGTTTAATATGCATGGAAGGCAGCTTAATGGATCATTTTTGTAATTACCACTTGTGTCATGATGAACCGCAAAGATGAGGTTAAACTTAAAGGCCTCTCGCTTTCAAGTTTACATGTTAGGGCTTCACCTTAAGGGGGATTTACATTTTTTACAGGCAGTGCCTTATCTTATGAATACTCCATCATTTTTATAAATTTTTTTATCGGTTATAAGGATGGCACATTAGCCGAGTTAATTGCCGCAGTCTGGAAAGGCTGCAATATGGCTCGAAGACATCAGATGGGATGAGGGAGTCAGGCAGACAAACAGAACCTCAGGTAAGCCAGACTGATCTGAAAAAAAAAAGAAAAGAAATCAGTTTCTAATTATTAACCAAGGTGACTGCTTCAGCGTACGCCAATATTTTGGATGACTTGACTTTCAGTTTCATATTTCATTTAACCCTAAATGAAGTGACTTGAATGAAAACCTGTGGGCTTTTTTTTTTTATACTGTAGCCTTCATTTTTCTTGGCTTGTTGGGCTCGTTAGCATCCCGGCTGTTGTGCAAAAGAAAACATCTAGAACTCAGGCAAATTTAAGAAGACAGTGAGACTCTGGGAAGGCAGAGAGCCCGGTCCTTTTTATCTGTCTTAAAGTACTATGTTGTGTTTTTTGTTTTTGGCTTAAGGGTATAAAGGGTTGAGCTTGCAGGCAGTCTTCTTTGTTAACATTACGGAGAGACAGAATGTTTAGCCCTTCCTCCGGTCTCTATGCTAACTTCTTCTGGCTCTTACTCCATACTCGTACAGATATTAGAATGTTGTTGATCTTGTCATCTCAGTCTTGGTAAAAAAAAAAAGCAAAGAAAACGCTAACTGGAAACATTTCACATCTCTGTGAATAAAGTGTGCGTTTTGACCAAACACAACTTTTCTCAAAAATAGTCCTCATTTGAGATTTGACTTGTACGCTTTTATGAAAGGTTAGCCATCCATTTTATTGTGGGCAATAAAATCACAAGATTAGCCAGCCAGCAGTCTGGGTACCAAGAAATGTTCACATGAAATCAATCAAACTCACCAACGATATCCACAACATACCATCAGGTACCCTGCAGCAACTATGTTAACTAGTAACAGCTACTAAGGTGATCTGTGCTGTGACGTCAAGTGTCACATTATGCTAAAGCAAGCCTTTATCATTACAGCAAGATAAAGCAAGGTTATAGTAGGCTTGAAATAATCCTGTGTAAATGACCTTGAATGCAGCATACATTATGGTATTTCAATGTAGGAATGTGGTACTGTGCTGCAGTATTATAACTCTACAGAAACGTTTAACAGTGTCTAACCCTCCTTTAGTTCTATTAATCTGAGAATTTCTAGTTCATTCCCTCTTTGCGGTGCCTACTGAACTTCGTCACCCGAATGCAACTCATATTCCCCAGCAGTCTTGGAATGAAGTGGGCTCTGCAACACAGGATCTGACATTTAACTCACGTCATCTTTTGGCTGCTAGTTGCATTTTGATCCACTTGCCGCCCCGGGCTGTGAGTCAGCATGACACAGTACCCAGCTGCCAAACTGCTGGGTGTTCCCGCTTGCAGCTAGGACACAAGACGGATTTGCATTTCCTCTCATTGTTAGGTTCATGTGTTCCTTGTGTCAGGCATTCAGCTCATTTTCTCTCTCTGACATGTTACTCCCTTAAAGGACCTTCTCAGAGCACCCTAGGAAATTTCATGTCACTCGTGACCACATGCAGTAAGAGTGCCGATGACCTACTCCTGCAACTCCACTTCTACCACTTGCTGCTAATTCTCTACGCGTGGACCTCGACAATCATCCTCCCTCTGTAGCTCTGCATTGTAATACGCTCCCACGCGGTCTTATCACAGCCACTTTATTCCATCTGTAGAAAGAGTGGGAGTGTGTGGTCTCCTGTATGAGTTATTGCCACGGAACAGCAGCATGAAATCAGCGTCGGCGGCTTGTGCGCAGTGTGTGGTCTGCTAGCATTTTTGATACATGAGTAGTATCTCTGATACTAAATGCAGTGCTCCCAGAGGGCGGAAAACAAATACAGTGAGATAGCAGAGGGACAGCAGAATCGCACAAGGTGCAAAAAAGATATTAACCGGTTTTACGTGCTATAATTCTCACGACATCACCTGGAATTTGCTTTAAAGAGAACAATGGTTTCATTGTTGTAAGTACATGTTAAATTAGTTGGTTCTAATACTTAGAGAAAGATTTTACTCAACGTTGTATTATTAATTACGTCATATTCCTTGAATACGAAGCGTTGCTGAATTATTCACATGCTTTTGTGACATCTTTGCTCGAAGAAAGCATTAGATCCTCTTTGAAAAGTTGCCTGCAGATTAAGGCTGAAGATGCTTGAAAATTAGATTTTTCATAATTCAGGAAAAAAGAAAAAGTAACTGTTACTCATCTCAGAGAAGAGTGAGTAACTCTTGGCCTGAGAAGCTGCTATTGCTTCCTTTAGCAGCAATAACTTCTCATAGACCTTTTTCCTTCTGCTGCAGGATGTCTGAGGGTCTTCTTGCATGTCTTCCTGATCATTTCCATTCCCCACCACAGCATTTCAGCTCTCCTTTCTTCTTGTAGTTCCTTGTAGTTCTTCTCTCTCAGCCGTTCTTTGGTGGATGTGATGAGTGTTGAGAGTCTGCTGAAAGGTCAATGTTGAACCGATACCGTTACACTGCCCGGCCCCTGATGCAGTGAAACAACCCCACACCACAACATTTCCACCTTCACGTTTGGCATGTGGTCCCTCTGCTGAAAAGACGTCTCTGATGTGCACTAAACATCTCCTGACAGCTTCCCATTCATGTCAGATTTGTGCTATCTCTTTGTGATTGTAGACACAGGCTATGTGAGCTGATTTCATTGGGACTGCCAGTCCTGGACAGATTGCCAGCTGTTCAGAATCTAGGTTGTGAGGTTTTGACACCACACAGTTCGAAAAGCAAAGAGAACACTAGCTGTCATGTTTAAATGAGACCTATCATCTATCACTCCCTAATGTGTTTCTCATCCCTGGCAACTAATCATGAACAGTTTATGATAATTCCACATATTTGAAGGTGGGTCAAATGTAGAGACGTGGCAATTTCTTCCACGTTATTGATCTGTTTTATTTAATTTATGATAATGACAATGAAATGTTTTTATGTGTTTGTACCGCCATCATCCCCAGGCATGGTCAAATCAAAAACTTATTTAGCCTTAAGTAGTTGTGTTAAAAAATCACATCTGCTGTAGAATTGATTGCCACTAAAATTACTAGAAAAGTAATGTGACATATACCAATCGGATCCAAAGGTTGAGAACAGGAAAGGCAGTTTGCAGCCATGTCTTTCAGTCACATAACAGACAAGCTATAATGTGGAGCCAAGAGGCAACTGGCTGGCCATTAGTGAAGGCTGCCCGGCTGCTGTGGTTCAACATAATCACAGACCTGCCGGGATGAACATCACATGTCTCCGTCTTGCAAAAAATAAATAAATAAATAAATACCGGAGACATTGGTGTGAGATGACCTTCTGCCTACAACAAAACATATCCCTGTTACAGGTCTGTGGTCAGAGAGGTAGCAGGGGCACACCAGGCCAAGTGGTGTCAGTTTCTCTGGGGAGGTGATTTCAGTGAGAACAGCACGAAGGCCTGTTGCTTAGCAGCACTCAATGGCCATATTTCTCAATGCTGGGCAATGATCTTCATTAGGTGAAGCCTAGCTAGGGGATTTAGAGTGACACCTGGGACAGCTGAGAGTCCTGCCAGGAGCAGACTGCAGGATGTGAATGCAACGTGATGTAAATATGGCAAGAAACTGTAATGATTCTGTATCGGCAGGGAACTGTGATGACCACAGTGGGCTTTGGCTTCTGCAGAATGCAATCCATGTAATGTTCTCTACAGAGGTTTAATTGACATTTTACAGGAAACACAGAGAAATTATGCTTTGAAGGTAATGGCGGTTATCAAGACGGAGCAGAGCTGATGCTTCTACTCCAGGTTTCCCTTGATTGTGTTGTTAAGCTGGTAGAACACCATGCTACAATTAAACTACAAAGCTTACAAAGCTGTAATTATTGTAATTATTATTCTTTTGGAAGTATATGAATCAATTCCAAACAGATATTATTTATTTATTGTGATAAAAATCATTCAACTGGAGGAGTAACCTGGTCCCAGAGTATTTTGGAATGTGAGGGCCTTGATGATATTGTTAAGCAATGGCCCTAAATTTAGCTAACATGTACTACTGCTGTTTCTGTTGGCAGATGGGGGAAGGGATATGGAAAAAACACCTCCAGTTCTCGCTGAAGATTGTACTCCCTGTTGGCCACATGCCCCTTATCTATCTATTTAAGCTTATGGTTTTGGTTTTAGTCGGCAACTTTGCTATTTTGGTTCACTCCCTTGGCTCTCATCAGTCTAGCTTCGGTTTGGCAGGTGACTGCTTTTCTATAATTTGTAATTGGCCATGTACTAAAAAACACAACTCAACAATTTTTTTTTTTTTTACCTTTGAGTTTCAAGTAGTGTCAAGTACCTTTATATCTTTTTATGGGTCTGTCTGTCTATAAATATGTCTGTTCTGTTCCTGCATATGTGATACACCTTATTAAGAAAAACTGTACATTTATAATGTTAATATAATTAAATTATATTTGTTGCATTCACAAGCCTCTGTTTTTGAAATGTTTTGGCTCGGTGCCCACATGAGTTAATATTCATTATCATGTATACCATCTACTGAACACTACTGTTTCAGTAGGAGAAATACCCATAAATGTACTCTCAAGCTGTGCGATCTATGTGGGTAATATGGTCCACAACACCGCTTTTGAGCGATGAAGCCGAAATCCATACGCCTCTCGCTTGTAATTGTCAGTTAAGACGAAGTAAGCCTCCGTACACCGCACTAATTGCTGGCCTTTACGTTATTGACAATGCATCGACATTGCCTCTGACTGTTTATTGGTGAAATGACTTTAAAGTTCGATTATCCATTTCTGGAAATAGCTTTTGTTTTTGATTGCCTCTGTTAGGCTAATCTGGCAGCCCACTCTTTGCTAAATGCCATTTAGGATGGTCATATATTTTGTTGTTAACTAGAGTGATCCTAGCAGACGTTGTGGTGTTGACTACATTAGGCTCAGAAACTAAATGTTCTGTCCTTATCTGCATAGTACTGGAATATAACTTAAAGGATAATTCTGCTTTATTTTTGTACTTTTTTCATAGCTTTGTGGTAATATTTATATTAGTTCAATCGCATACTGTACATTATATAATTTATTATATATTCTCTATATTCTTTAAATTCTAAAATACAATTCAAGGTATTTTGCTTGAAATATACTTTCTTCCTCTTTATCAGGTTTGTGACTTTTGGATTAGAAATCAGTCCCTTTTTTTATTGTTATCACTACATATATGCTAGTAAGAGACTATTAAGTAGTGCACGAGTGACTGTTCCCTGTTGAAACAAAACATTTTGTTAAACCTTCAATATTTAAGAAGATTTTAGTCTGTAGGGGAGATATGTTTTTAAATCACACCATCTTATCATACACCAGCCCATTATTTTGCCATTTTAGCACTCTACAAGAACAAAAACCTTGCAGAACCACAGGGTGGCTACATTAACATGGAAAATATTTCTGTATCCAACTCATTTCTGATCAGAGATTCCAAACTGTTTTCATGGACACTAAATAAAATAGTCTGATAAGATAAATGGATTTACATGTCGCAAAACATTTATCAGAATAAAACGTTTTGGAAATGCACAAAGTCGTTCCGTCCGCTGCGGACCGTCAGAACTGCAGAGAGGGTTTTTCCCAACAACTTTCATAATCACACTGCCCACTTTGATTTAGTTATCCTTTCAAATACTATTTTGCCACCTCCATGTTTCCATTCCTCTTGGAAACTTGTCACCTGATGTTTACTTCACGGAGCAAACATGCACAGAAAGACTGTATTGATTCCATTATGAGAGACACAATAGGATCGAATGATTACATGGTTATTAAGTGATAATATTTTTATATTGATCGGACTATCACAGGTCAACATCATTTCTCTCAATGCAATAGAAAAATTTCTCAGATTGATGAGTTTTGAGTCATTTTTATTTTGACTCATATTCTAGATGCCATGTATACATGGCCAGTAATATACGTCTATAGTAAGACATTGTGACCTATACTGCCATCTTGTGTACCATGTAGAGTGTTTAATGAGAATTATTATAATAGTTGCACTGTCATTACTAGCCTGCCTCATGGGTCCAGACTGGGCCTTAGTATGCATGTTCTCCCTGTGTCTGCGTGGGTTCTCTCCAGGTTCTCCAGCTTCCTCCCACACGCTGGTTAGGTTCATTAGTTATTCTAAATTGGCATGTGAGTGTGAATGGTTGTCTGTCTCTCTGTGTTAGAACCTGCGATAGACTGGAGACCTGTCGAGGGTGTACCTCTCCGATGACAGCCAGGATCCAGCCCCCTCGCAAACCTTCACAAGACAAGTGGTTACAGAAGATGAATGAATGGATGAGATGAATCATTACTAGCTGCTGCTAGTAGTCACTTATGAGTTACACAGTCTTTAGGAAGAATATTTCCTTGCCACCGTCGCCTTCAGGCTTGCTCTGGGGAATTCAGGCCGGGTTTTTGTAAAGCATCTTTACAAAACGATTTGTATTGTTATTGACGCTATATAAATAAAACTGAATTGAACTAAATTGAATACATTGACCAGATAGTTCAACAATAGCCTGTTTTATACCATGACTAACATAAGCAAGTCGACTGAGAACACAAAAGTATAAGATAACTCAAAGTAGCATATTTCCTCTTTAGAAAATAAATTTCAGCTTGCACACTAAAGTAACATTTAAGAGAAGTTAATCTGAACGTAGAGAGAGCTTCAACCCTCTATCAAACTCTGGGTAGGCCAACAGACCAACCTCCTCTCTGTTAATAATATTCTGCTCGGTAATAAAGTTATAGCTAAACCCCTGATTAATAAACAAGAAGGTTTATGACTAAAAATGTTTTTCTGTCTTTTGGCAACTTGGTAGGTTGGCAACTTATCACACAGCATTAACAAAAGATTTGAATGTAATCAGGAGCATTTAACTTTTCCAAACCAGAGTCTATTAAGTAAAGATAGATTAAGTAAAAGGAGAAGAGCAAAAATTTCAACTATCTTGCTGCAGGGACAATTGTAGCGCACGAAACCAGTCTAAACAGAACGCAATCCTTCTGCTCCCTCAGGGTTCAAATACATTTCACTCACACTCTTTAAGCACAAAGCAAACGTTTCTGACCAGAGCATTTTCCCAAACCAGTCCTCTGTGTTCTGCCGCCCGCTGCGACTCTCACACGATCAGTTCGGCGTGACGCTGACAGTTCAACGTCTCGTAGTAAACACTTCTAGTCGTGTGCCTCACCGGAGGTGCTGTAGTAGCTCACTCACAGTCTGGCGGAGGACAGACACAAACAGTCTTCAGAGGGATGACTTCAAAGACGGCTCACGGCATGCATTTTAAAAGGGAAAATTAGTGAAACATCCTTTTAAATGAAATATGGAATTATGATTTGACTTGAAGGTTGCAGAAGCATGAGTCACCTTTGTTAATACTCATCTCCCCCCGTGGTGTTTTATCACTGAAATTACTCCCAGGCAGCCTTGTTCTGGGAGCGAAAATGAAAAACAGAGGATTGAAGAGCGATGCTACAATGACTATCTGATAAGGTGTTGGGTGACTCATTGTTGATTAGTAGTTTTCAGGGGATAGGTTGGCCTCTGAGTCCCCTTTGTGAAAGAATGTGTGTGACTGAATGTATACGAGAGAGGCAGAGCAATAGAAAGATAAACAGAGAATTGATGTTCATCTGAGTGGGCTGATTTACCTCAGATGCCTTGTCATTATAACTTAACACCGATGCGATCGAAAAGAGAACTTTTTAAACCAAATCGTTTCTAGAGAAGAGGTCAAAACTAAACAGAGGGATGTGCACGAATCGTGTCTCTGATGGCAGATGATTTTATATAGCTAGATTATACTGGAGGCATTCTTATCCAGCGATGCTGAGCTAATCTCCTCTGATTGGGCTGCATGTTTATGCTAATGTTTAAAGAGGGTTTCACCATGACCGCATACATACCTGAGACAGCTGGCATATTTCTTGGATCTGCAGCAGCTCGGCTGAGACACTGTGAGCAAAGAGAACAACAAAACACAACAAAGGAAAGAACACTAAATAATTCAGTCTGAACTTGAAACAGTGCATGACAGAAACTGAGATTCTGGGCAAAACTAGACTACTTTTACTTAGTAGTGCTCTGTGGATGTGGGTTACATAGTTTAAAAGATCATGCAAATGAAGTATATCATTGCTGACATTACCGGCGTTGTCAGTAAAGTCCTGCATTCACTTTTTGACAAATGAAAGTATAATGTGTCTGACATGCACAGCACTGACATGGTACCCACACTTAATGTCACCCACAGAATAATATCTACACTGCACAGCAGCTCATAAACTGAGATTGTGGATTTAGACTCATTTAGACCGGTCCTGTCACGGTTTTGATAAATCTGCACTTGGTGCAGCACAGCTAGCTGAACTCAACATTTTATCACCTTGTGGAATTTATTATCGAGAATGTAAACATCCAGCAGACATGATCAGCATGAGCATTCATTTCAAGTTGTTTCATCTCTATTTTTGGTCTCCTCCAACTCCTAAGAATAGTGTTTGGTTCGTTGCCTGTTAACTCCTTGTTTACTTGCTAGCTTTTTTTTCTATTAGGTCCTGGGCACACAGAGAGGCTTATCAGAGCAATTGTGTTAAAAACAGGATCTTTTAGCCGGACACAAGTCTGATGAGTAGGGAAACTGAACTTTAAAACCCTTCCATGAATACCAAAATAAAGGGGGAAAAAAAAGCGGTCTGTCACCGCATTTGATGGTGCGTTCAGTCTAAACAATATCAGCACGACGCTGATAATATGATAGATGTTGCATCTGGGAAATGCCGTGGGGTCCCCACCCACCCACAAGGGTAGGGCAGGGTTTTGTTCAGTGTGTTGTCTGACATGGTAAATTCCACATCATGTGTCCTCACCAAGAAAAAGTTGTGACCGTCTAATTGAATGATAACTGAAACTCACACCATTACATTTCACATTAAACTTAGTCATATTACTTTTTAATAATTTAACATTTTGTTTATACCAGCTTTACTGTAAATTAATGGAGCCTGAAATATGACTCAAACCGTGGTTATATGTTAATGCACTGATAGAATGTCACCCTTCAGACATATCTTCACCTGCAAATGCTTATTCGGCGATAGACACTGATTTTTAGACTAAAACATTTTTTTTCTATTTTTTTTTTTTTTAATTGGATAGTCTGTCAGTTGCATCCGTGAAGCCAGCCGTGCATTTAGGTCTAACTTCTGCTTGTTACTCCTGCCTGCTACATGCCGCTGTTCCTCCCTCTGTCATGGCAGCCTCTTCCTTTTGACTTTCTCATTACCATAGTTGGAGATGGCATTTCTTGCCTTGCACATTTGGTGTATCCCATATCTTAGTGACGTGTGTCTGCTGGCTTCTGTTCTTTATAGCCTTAGGGGGTTGTTTGTTGCGCTTCCCGCTGAATCCTGCACTGCTGCTCGGATTCATTAGGGAACAGACCGCTTCACGAAATAAAAGTATAACCATTCTCTGAATAAATGGAGCGGAATCCTCTGATGCAAGCGTCAGTGAGGGAATTACATTCAAGACAGACATAACAGGACTTGCTTATGAGATGGATCACATACCCAGACTACACAGGCTCTACCTCAAGATTTGAGGAATCTCAGATTCTCTGAGGGGCTGCGGAATCTAACTTCCACAGGCAACACTGAGGATTATCAGCTTTATTGTTCAGGCTGCTGAGCCTCTAACTTACACTCTTGTTTTTATACACCACATACCTTGTCTTCTCTTGAAAAATTAGCCCACCAGAGCAAACATACAATTCTGAGCAAATACATGATTCTAGGACTACAAATATGAACCAGGACCAGGTCCCTACTGTAACTTCACTCTGCAAAGGCTTCACTTGGATTTATTAATCCAGGTAAAAGGTTTCACCTTTAATGCTTGCAGACGTTAGCAAAATTTCCCACATGCCCAGAATTCATTCTTCTTTGTTTACCCCTAATTGCTGGTGCAGGCTTTCCAACACATCCTAACGCTGTGACCTTGAGAACTTTGTCAGCGTGACGTTACACCCTAACAGGAAATGCTTAAATGAGAATGCAGGCAACGTGAATTCCCACATCGCATCCTTTTTTATCAAGTGATCTATTTGTGTTCTTTGACTTAGCCTAAATGATTTGTCAGAAGGATGAGACACGTACCCTCAGTGTTTTCTCTCCCTCTCTAATTGACATGCATTTACAATGGAACGTAGCAACAGCAGGGTGATAGACATAGTGAAGGAGATGGTTTCTTTTGACCATGACTGAAACTTTTTTCTAAATTTAGAGCTGCACGCCTAAATATTTTTATGTTAATAATGGTTTCAATCACTAAGTGTAAAGTAAGGCACCCAGTTCTACAGATTTGATCACCTATGTGGAGTATTTTAATATCTTTCAGCTCGTTGTTTCAGTATTTTGGCCCGAAACTCTAAAGTTTGTGAATCAGTCCTACTGCTCAGCTTTGTTAATAACTGCAGCAGGAAGCTGCATTTAGTGAATATGCAAACCCACTGTAATCTGCCTGCTTGGCACCAAACAGCAGGCAACCCGCCTGGTGACTAGCTAACATGTAATCAAGCATTTAGCAGGTAAAGGCCGATCATTTCCTCGGGAGTGAGAAGAGACTAAAGGGGAGTTAAAAGGAGAGCGATCGCCAGACTTGAATTCCCGTAGATGGCCTGAGAGATGACTTCAAGTGAATGCTAATAGTGTTTTGCGTCTGGTGTAAATATGCGGTCAGCGGTTTGCTGACAACGGTCAACACAGCAGCTTGCATGGTGTCGTGTCACAGCTCAGCCATCTGTGTGTGACCAAAACTGTACTAACAAAGAAACGCTGTGTTCTTTTGACTTGAGGAATCGTTGGAAGTTTGCTTGACTTGAATACCTGTTGTTGAAGGTGAACACCCACACTTGGCCTTAATAAATATTATAATTAATGCACACATTTTTAGATTTTCAGTCCCAAACTAATAACACAATAATAATACAATATACAATAATATAATACAAAGTTTACTATAATAATAAACTTTGGTTTAAATTCCTGTGCCAGAAAGAGTTTTCTCTGGAACATCCTGCCCTGCACAATAATTGTAAATTCTTTGTGTTAAGTAAGTTGGCGAAACGTTTTATAAAGCACACGTTGCATGCTGACTTTGAGGTGAATCTGCCTTTTGTCTGTGTATTTGCTGTTACCATTCTGCACTCTTGTAAGTCTCTGAATAACAGCATTGGACAAAACACTTAAAATGTAAATGTGATCTTTCTACGGTGCTGGCAGGCATTCGGGATATTGCTGGAATTGCCTCTTTGTCGGCCTGGAATTGTAGGTTTGACATTTTTTTCCCTTAACAATAGAGTTAAGGTGACTAGCAGCCGAGAGACCATAACCATTACGGTACCATAACAAAGTGGAATTGTTGGGAGACTTAGTGTTTCAAGAAGCACTAATAGTGAAAGGTTGCCTGCCTGTAGTAGGTAACCATGGTGTTCCCACTTCCCAGACGCATTAAGCTCTTGTCCGTGACGTTGTGGAGACTCAGGCAGAGAGCTGAACAAGGTGTTCTCGCCTCCTGTGCTCCCTGCTCTTCCTGACCTTCATTAAAATGCCATGGCCTGGAGCAATTAATGCCACTGGGGCACCTGAAATAATACGAGGCAGATTAACCTGCGGATCAAACGAGCAAACGGCGTTAGTTTAAGCAACTGCTTGACACTTGTGGAGTAACTCTCCAGCCTGTGTGTGGGTGCTAATGAGGGACTGCCTTGATAGCGTTATGAATTATGGATGATCCATTTTATACAACCAGCCACGTGTAAAAATAAATGAAAATAAATGAAAGGCACAGTGACAGTGCTCTTCTGCAGACTATTTTGACCTGTTTAAAGGCTCAGATATTTAGAAGATGTCTGCTATTTCTATTTTAGTTTTCATTTTGTCATCTTGTGTGTTAATATTATATGCTATTTTCTACATTAATATGTCATTCTCTCAATCCAATTAAAAACAGATGCACTTCATTCTGGTACGTTTATTTGACAACTTACAGTGCAACTATAAGTGGCATGTGCAGGTGGCTGAAAATATGCAAACAGCAGCTCATTTAAAATAAAATTTCCAGTCCCACAATATCTGTTACCCTGATTAACGCCTGCACGTCTTGATTCCACACAGTCATACAAAAAAATAAAATACAGCTGTAGTAATCACTGATTTTTTCATCAAATCTGTAATATAGCACAAGACAGAGGATTTCTCGCAGCCACACTGAGCCTTTCAGCGTGTCATTATTTTTGTTTTAAGCTCTGCAATGTTGCAGTGCTGTTTTTTTTAGGCTGCAAAAGAAAGCACTGTCAAAAAGTCAAAATAAAAGCCCAGGTAAATATTTGACTGTATGCAATCTGCACAGTACAATGATTAACAAACTGGTAGCATTCGTCTGCAGTCCTCAGGCCTCAGGCGAGACCAAAACAGTGCTAAATGGAGAGGGCAATAAACGAGGCGGACACAAATGCAACTGAAACTGAATGCTAACTCAGTAGCTGCTAACATTTACCGTATCCATTGCATATGCTAATAAATGACTGACTCTTAGCGACTATACCTTTAAAACATGTTTTCTTGAGCTGCTTATATAATCATTATCAACTTCATGTAAATATTAGTCATGTTGGAGGGATCTCTGTTGGAAACTGATTAAAGTAAAAACCTGCTAGGCTAGTCAAATCATTTTGTACATGGTGACGGAGAGAAGAGTAACAGTGACGTAGCGTCTTGGAGTTGTATTTATTTACGACATACCACCTCCGGTTAGTCTAGCTATGCCATCAGTGTGTACATATTACTGTCCCCCAAAGTTAGGCAGTCATTTTTTATATGTGCACATCTCTTCTTACGTGAGTCACCCACTTGTTTCACTTATTTTTACATCGATATGCACCAAGATTCAGCAAATCTTCACTAGTACCACCATGACTGTTTTTCCTAATTTGACTTCAATCTTTTATTTAGTCATGAATAATTAATGTTACAGACTTAATTTGCTTCTTGCATTCATGTTAAATCACTTGGTAGCAGATGAGAAGCTGCCAGATCTTTAGCGCTGTCCTTTAACAAGAACTCTTACTCTTTCAAATAGTAGTCTGTTGGTTAATTCATTACACCACTCCACGACCTGGGGTGTTCCCCTTTTCTTCCAGTGCAGGAAAAATTAAATATTTACGATATAATAATAGAGTGATATAATAATTGGATTTAGGCTGCCAGCTGTGTCAGTTTGGAATTTGAGCAGCAGTGACTCACCCTCACTCAGGCAGACCTATATGGAGAGTGGGTGTGAGCAGACATTCAAAGTAAGTCATAGTAAAGTGGATTGGAGCCAAACAAAGGCTGAGTCATGCGATTTATGATGAAAGCTGCCGCGGTGTATTCATAAATGTGTAAAACATTAGAGGCACTTTGGACGTGACTGGAGAGCATTTATTCGGTTATGAGCTGAGATTTGAGACGGCGCTGGAAAAAATGTTGAATTTAGTTTCGTTTTAGAATGGTTAGAGATGTATGTTAGCGTATGTAAGTTTGATGAGCTAACATACATCAGCAGTTTAACAGCGGTTATCTCAGTCGGTCCTGACAGCCACCCAGATCACCTGGGTTATCCTCTAGTGAAATTGTGGATTTTATGTCTTGTGGTGTGTTGTGCTAGCGGGGAGAGCGACAAGCAACGATACATATCGCCAGGAAGTCGCCGATATGTAGCAGCAAACTGACATCCAACACTTGTCGCTACTCCACACTTGATGTTTGCAGACTGAGTTACCTACTGACTTAGGTAATTTCCCTTCTCTCGAGCTACTATCAGCAGCAGGTCACAGTTTTCCATTATCTGATAAAATATTTAAACAATTGTTGAGAGAAATGTATTCATTTACTTCCTATATGATACTTTCCATTGTCTTTTATATTTCCTATATTTTCTCAACTTGAGATTGGCACTAGCTAGGGGTCATCCATTTGAAATTTTAAACAAAGTTTGTGAAAATCAGTGAAAGAACTCACTATTTGTTAAAATAAAGAGACCTTAATTTTGAAGTGAGTTGTTATTTTACCACAGTAGAAGAAGAAGGTGTGGTCAGTTGGCAAAAGTAGGGCTGGAAATCTGAAACACAATGTAGAAGACATGAAATGTAGAAGCATTTATCTTCGTTTCATCTACTGCTTTCATGCTTTCCTCTGCGGCTCCTAATGTTTAAGTCACATGCTTCATGTACGTCACCGGTTTGTAGAGTATGTGTTGATATTTTCACATATGGCATGAGGACGTGAGACTGGTGGTGATAGTCTACTGCTGTTAGTAGGTACTAAACCTAGATTAACAGAAACTAAGATTGTAGGAAAACACGAGTCACGACTTTCACCTCCTCTCTCTCCAGATGATACTAACACTATTTTCCGTAGGCACCTTTGTGTGGATGCGTTATCACACTTCCCACTCTGGTTTGTTCAAACATTTGACGAGTGACTCAACAGATGTGCGGTGATACGGAAAACTAGTCCAAACTGAAGCATTCTGTGAGACAAGCTGCTGCAATAAATTTGAGCTCACATTAGGACACAAGGAAAATTAGATTGCCAATTTTTTTTTCTTCTGTTTACCCTTTAACAGCTGTTCAGTGGGTTTATTTTGAATTCACTTTTGTGAGAGCTAGGCCTATGGAACAATGCTGCGCAGCACTGTAAATTAAATATGCCGTCACTTAATTAAACTTTTTTATAATCCCACTACCTTAAATATAAGATGTTCCAAGGAAGCTCTAAAAGGATTTCTGCTGAAGCTTGGGCTTAGGAGATAAATTCTTGAATATTTTTTTGTGAACGTCCCCACATCAGATTTACATTTGAGCATACAAGGCGAATTTAGAGCACCTCAGTAAATGGAGTGTCTCAGACACACTTTGTGCGACCGGCTGATAAGACGGATGCGGTTTTACAAACAAGTCTTGCTTACTGCAGCTCATTGGGGGAACGCAAATTGAAAATATGTCACGTCTCTTCTTCCCTACTCTTCAGGACTCCTGCAAAACACAACCCCCCATTTTGAAAATGCGTCTTATTGTGTAATATCTGAGTGGCCCGGGGCCTCTCTGGCGCTTTTATCATTCATTAAAGAGTGTGATTCTCCTTCCGCTGCACTACACACCACGCTGTACACAAACACACGCGTTCACCTGTGCACACATGAGCACAAAAGCACCTGTGCATGGCAGGGCTCTGGGTGGCAGAGCAAATACGTCTGTTCCCAAGACAACAGTAGATAATAGAGTCATTATGACAGGACAAACAGATTACACAGAGCAGTGCTGCAGCAGAAACCGCACATCCCATCAACTACATCAAAGAAATACTTTAAGAGAATTGCTCGGAAAAATAAAAGGCAGGGTTTATGCTACAGATGGATTTTGGACTAAGAAAACACTCTCAGTGGTTTGTTGATGTAGACCATACTTGTGAAAAGTATCCTGCGGCCAAGGATGGTTTTTTTGAGTCCTTCCATAAAAACAAACAAAGTGAAAAGCTCTCATGATCAAATTGCCCTGAGGTCCTTGCACATCGGGCTTGTATTTGTCATAATATATACACACATTGAGTCCGATGCGTTTTATTTTTGTCTTCATTGCAAACATTCGCAGTAGGAGACTAAATGACTTGTCAAGCAGTGTGGGTGATTTTTCTATTTATTTATTTATTTATTTATATATTTTTATGCTCTTCTTACTTTTTTGAAAGTAGAAAAAGAACACATTGGTTTCATGCAGCCCCCAAGAGGGGAAATTCACCTGCTGACAAAGGGGCTGTGAAACGTTCCACTGTTTCCAGGCCTGTTTTATCAGTGGTGGTCCAGTTTGATCTTAAAACCAAGTTAAAACAAACTAGATTGGTTTAAAGATGTGTTTTAAAGATGCTTTGCCAATTATTCAAGTGGATTCTTCACCTCTAAATGACTGGTGGTTCCCACTAGAGATGCACATAACTAGAGTCTGTAACAACCAGATACTCACCTGGAATTAGAGGAACTTGTTCAGATTAACCTAGGCGTTGGCCTGTTTTTTCCTCAAGTGGTTCTCTAACACCCCATCATCTTCCAGAGGCTCCAGTCTTGAGGTGTGAACGGTGGTAAAACTCCCTGGGGGACAGATGTTAAGACTGTGCTGTAAATTGATGGTAGGTTATCTCAGCCCACCTCCCCTGTTCAGTGAAGGATTTTCCAATTTGACACTGATGACTTCATAAAAGCGACCGTGTCCTTTGTCCCCCAACGTGTGGGTGGACAGCTGAGTCCTGACCTCGAGAGCCGTCTCTCCTGTGCCGAGCCACGCGTTCAAGTCTGTACATCCCTCACTGCGCTCAGCTGTCTAAACCATGTTGATCTGTTCTTACCTGGGAGCTTTATCCTTGGGTGAACATGTTTCTTGCTTCAGTGTGTTTATTGAACATCCCCCTGAGTTTTTCAGGTACTCCAGCCACGTAGTTTTTTGTTTGTTTGTTTGTTTGTTGTTCTCTTCTTCACTGGCTGTTCTGGGATTTCTTTATTATGCTTTGACGGAAGCCCGGTTTGGATATCCACATGGTGTGAGTGTGTGTCTGATGTGTTTTTGTTTCTTCTCCCTACCTGCTGTCCTTGTGGGTACTGTCTGCGCTGGTTGGTCGGGGGAGGGTTATGATCACCTGCATCTTGTCGGGTTGGAATCTCATAAAAATGCTGATCTGTGCGCATGTGTTTTGTATAATTCAATGTTGCGGCTTCTGTCCTATGTTTAAAAAGTCAGTTTCTGACTGACATCCTCCATGGTGAACTTAACCATGTATTGATGTGTGAACACTTCCACCTCCTGTGATTTCATTTTAAACCCAGGCGTTGTCCATGTATTGGAACCCGTGCGGTTTCTGAAAAAGAGTTCATGGCTGTGCTCCCTGCGTCTTCCATATACTCCAGTTTGATACACTGCTAGCAGTACATCAAAAAGAACACCAATTTCAACAATCCAGCTGATTTTGAACTGAATTGTTTTGGACGATCGCCTCCTTTCTTCCCTTCTCTCCTGTTCCACCTCTAACTTTCTTCTGTCTCTTTGCCTAGACACTCTCAACCAGATCAGTCCCCCCATGTGAGCAGGTTTCTTCCCATCCAAAGTCGAACTGAACATAACCGAATCTAATTTTCAAACCTGCTCCAAACACTTTAATCACAGACAAAAGTCACAAAGGCGCTGTGTCAACATGACCAACGCATGTGAGGTCGTATTTACCTTCGCACGTGCGAAATTTGTCGTGCAGACTCCCTTATTGTCTCGTATCAATCGATGACAGACAATAAACAAGTGGACACTTTACGACAGAATAAATGTCACAGATGATTACTCTTTCCAGTTAATATCCGCTCTGTGGGTCTGCGGGTCATTTCTCCAAGTCCCCGTAAATCCCAGCTAATCATCTGGTATTTGTTGCCTTAGAAATAGCGAGGACGCCAGTGAATGTTGGAACATCGGCTCAAACTGACAGAACATCCCTGTGGACATGATTTAATCGCTTTTTTTTTTTTTATGTGCTACTTTTGTTAGTCGACACTTGAACGTCCAGACTTTGGACATCCTGATGTTATCAGGGGACACCAAGGTGCTTGTGCAGGGAACACATAGTATTGTGGTGACCCTGTATGGTTGGCTTTTGAGTTGATCCCTAATGGACTCCAGGTCCTGACCGGCACATGGAGGGCCTGCTGAAAGAAAGCTCAACAGAAATAGGTTATAGTTGCTAGTGTATTAGAATTTAAAACAAACTCAAACGAAGGTCATGTGTGGACTACATTTCTGGTTATCTTGTCTACACGGTCGAACTGTGGCACACGCGAAATGAAAGCTGCTTCTTCCGTACTGCATCTACTCTAATTCATTAGACCCTAATTGCTCGCTCGGAACAAATTTAAACAATAAGAATCAATATCAATTAATTTGCTAATTCTGAGCAAGACGGCAAGAAGGCAGATGGCTGGGTGTATAAAAATCTGTCCTGTAATTATAACAGCACCAATACTTCTGGGATGCCACAAGCGTATGTTGGATGTTTCACATGATATTCCGACACATTTACTTCTGCATGAATATGTTTGAATTCCGTGGGAGCACTGGCATTTTCTGTCTATTATTCATATCTGCTATCATGATGAAGCCTGTAGTTTTGCATCAAATTTATCCTCTTGCCACAAAGCACATTGCCGGTAATATCCAATCTGCGTCGCATGAGACAGCAATAGAGATTTGTTCTTCAGATCATTTTAATAAGGCTGAATGTAGAAATATGGACATAATGCAATGCTATGTCACGTGATGTATGCAGGAATAACGTGCACATCGCTGCTTGAGGATCTAATTTGTAGTCAGCCCAAGCCGAGAGACACTGCCTGCGCACATTTCAAACTTAAATAACAGCCTTTTCAAATCAGTGGTCCTGCGTTTAAAAACAAACACCTTTGCTTGCCAATTTCCCGAGCCTGCCGCATTGTTTTAGGTTTTATTCAGGCAGCCTGCAGGCTTCCAGTCACTGCAATGACTGGATTTCAATGGAAATTCGGCAGATTTATTTCGGCAGCATTATTGTTTTCGAAAAAAATGTCGATTTTTAACAGTACCCCAAAGTCTTCACCAGCAAATGAACATTTATTAGTTGCTGTCATGCGGATTAGAAACAGAACTCACAGATGATAACATGTGGTTGAAAGAAACAGAAACAGAAACAGATGGGCAGTAAGAGGGCAGGAGGAAATTAAACACATATTTTAAAAAAAAATTAAAAATTACACAATTCAACTGTGCTCAGAGCATCAGAGCAACCATCGCAGCTTTGGTGTCCACGGTATACTGCACAAGGAGTAAGCTCATTTTTATTTCTCAGCAGGAAAAGGAGGATTATTAGACTGGATGCAGCTATTCATGCTGGTGAACCACTGTATGTTTACTCCTAAACTTTATTTACAGATGTCTTTTGCAGAGTTATATACTCTGTGCACTGTTCGCTCGGCTGTCCGATGTTGGGTACAGTAAAGAGCACCAAGTTTATCAGAGGTTTTCATCCTGAAAACATTAACTGGGGATAAGCTGCTGCAAATGTAATCTTGTGTGCAAACCTAAAACAATGAGCAAAGCAAAGCTAAAAAAATAAAGGTCTGTGACGTAGAGGGGTGATAATTCATTGTGGAGTTATGTTTGAATTGTAATAAGCAGTGGCAATACAGTTGTAAAGTCTGCTGTTGAAACCTCAGGCCAATAACAGGCACGTAAGCGTCCTGGTTCCTAGTCCAAATCACATTGCTCAAGCCAATGTTTTTTTCCCCAGTTCTTTTTAAAAAGTGCATAACTAAACACATGCTCAAGTGGGTGGAAAGCCATATGGGAAAACACAGAATCAATATTTGAGTACGCAAAACGCCGCACTTGCTCCGGACATTTAAATAAATAAATAAAAAGAAAAATGTGAAATGCTCTGGGGTGCACCAAAAATACGATGTCTCCTTGTTGAAGGCGATACACATGCCAAGCCAACGTGGGTGTCTCCTGGCTGCAATTTTAGAGTTTGATGCGCACAGTTATGGGCTGTGGTAGAGGAGGGCTAATCAATAAGACGCTCTTTTTTTTTTGAAGCCCTGCATATTCAAGAGCAGTAGGCTTCATTCATGCTGTAATCTCTGAAGTAACTTGGTAAATAACCGCAATGCACAATAAATCATTTATGCTGCATTTGAAAATGAAGCTGGATATGGAGTATGAATCCTATTGTTAGCCCAGCAGGTTGATTCTCAAAAGTCTGATTGTGTGTGTGTCAGCAGCTTGTGGTCTAAAGATAAAGTCTAATTAAGCTAAAAGCTTCACTGGCTCCCCCATGACTCCGTTCCAATCCCTCCTCCAAACTCTTTTACCTCACCGGAAACTTCTGACTAATTGGACGCCCCGCCCGCCATAATCTTTGAGCCCAAATAAGATTAATGAGCAGACACATTTCCGGGTGCACCTATTCAATACCTCTTTTGGCAACGCTCGCCGACTCTTAGGGAGATTTCTTGCTTGGTCATGTTTGTAAACAGAAGCTGATCTGGGGCTTTTTGAGTAGTGGGATGGAGTAGTGCTGGAGCTGTCTCTTCATAAGCACCCAGCACTTAAGTAAGATCTTTCTGCATCACTAATTTATGCTGTCTTGTCTGCTCTCTTCTCAGGCTATGGGCATGCAGCACCAGGCACCGACGCTGGGAAGGCCTTTTGCATGTTTTATGCTGTCCTGGGAATCCCTTTGACTCTTGTCATGTTCCAAAGTCTGGGCGAGAGGATGAACACTTTTGTCAAGTACCTCCTGAAACGTATAAAGAAGTGCTGTGGCATGCACATCACTGATGTGTCCATGGAGAACATGGTGACCGTGGGATTTTTCTCCTGCATTGGCACGCTGTGCATCGGGGCCGCGGCCTTCTCCCATTACGAGGACTGGAGCTTCTTCCAGTCGTACTATTACTGCTTCATCACGTTAACAACTATAGGCTTTGGAGACTTTGTGGCCCTTCAAAAGAACCGGGCCCTTCAGAAGAAGCCCCTGTACGTGGCCTTTAGCTTCATGTATATCCTGGTGGGCCTGACGGTAATCGGGGCCTTCCTCAATCTGGTGGTGCTCCGTTTCCTGACTATGAACAGCGAGGACGAGCGGCGGGACGCAGAGGAGCGGGCCTCGCTTGCCGGCAATCGGAACAGCATGATTATCCACATCCAGGATGAATCTCTGCAGAGGGGCCGGCGGAGACGCGAGCCGTACCGGGCAGAGGTGACTGATTTGCAGTCAGTGTGCTCCTGTATGCACTACCACTCGCATGACTTCGGCAGCTCTGGGGGAGGGGTGGGAGGCCTGGGCTGTGCCTTCTCCCATCAGAACTCATTCAGCTCACAGCTGAACCCCAATCAGTACTTTCACTCTGTCTCCTACAGGATCGAGGAGATCTCACCCAGCACCTTGAAAAACAGCTTCTTCCCTTCGCCCATCAGCTCGGTGTCCCCGGGCCTCCACAGCTTCACAGACAATCACCAGCTCATGAGGAGAAGGAAATCTATCTAAACCACAGCGCTCACAAGACAAACGAGTTTCCACGTTTTGTACACAAGGTCAAACATTTCCGATGCTGCTCCTTACCAAATCTTATTTCAGCACTTTTCTTTTCCCGGTTTGGTTGTATGTAATATAAGTATTCTTGGAAACAGATACAGAACACTTCGCGTGGACACAACGGGATGCAAAGCATGAAGCATGGATGTCTATTTTTTCAAGAGATTGCAAAGATTAAAACACACACACACACCCATACACTACACAACTACAAGACCTTCCTTATTTACACTACAAAATTGATATACTAACTTTGGTTACACATCAAATGATGCACACTGGGGAGATGCTATTTTTCAATGGGAGTATGCTTGTTTCACCTTAACTTGAAGAAACGTTTGCCATTATGTACTATTTCATTGCCTCACTGCAGACAGAGAATTTAAAATGACTTAAAGCATCAGGTATTGTTTTCTATAAGCAATTATATTTCAATGGTTTCACCACACATCAAGCCAAAATATCGTTGCCAATATTAGCATGTGCATTAGATGTCATTTAATAGTATGCCATGTTTTTGTGACATTGTTTAGTCTGTTTTCAAGAGCAGCTGTATGACGGGTGTCTGTTTGTCTTGGATTCAAAGGATCATGCTGCTGTTATTGGTCTTCCCCCCCTCGTCTGCAAGGATCAGATCTGGCCGCAAAAGCTTTAGCTTCACCCAGTCTTTTCAAGTTAATATTGACCTAAAGAGAAAAAAACACCCTCCCCACTACACTTCAAAGTGATTATCCAATGTTTAGGCCTAACCAACTAATAGGTTGACTGTGTACTTTTCTCCCACGGACTGATTGTATTGAATATGAGTTCAATTAGAGCGCAGGGGCTCCTCACTTCATTGACTATTTTGCATCAAGATTTAGCAATCACATAAGGGATAGGTCCATTTAAGAGTTTCCCTCATGGACCAGAATGCAGACAAGATGTAATATAAAAAGTCAGTGAATTACAGCAAAATTCAGTTACACATATAAGCTGCAACATAGCTTGAGGTGTTCTGGCTTTTAATTACTGACGCAGATAAAAGTCCCCCAAAAACCTGGAACCTACAACTCCCATGATGCAACTTAGGAGAACCTTTCCTTTGACCCTTGCTCCCTGCTGCACGTGAACTTTTTACTAACCAGTGTAATCACAAGCTCTTGGTTTAAAAAGATTTTATTATTTAACACAGATTGCAAAGCAACGGCGCAATTCTCATTTGAACAGGAATCTGGTAACGTGCTATTTGGATTTCAGTACGTGTGTTTCAACACATACAGTGAGAAAAAAAAAGCTCTGCACCAATTTGGATAATCCTACAACCAATCAAATACAACTAGACATTGCTGTTATCTGAACAATTTGATTGGCCTGGCAGATATTTGCTGGCAGAGCATAATCAGTTCCCAACACAGTGACTCTAGACCAACTTTCTGTGGTCTGTAAATTTGGTCTGGCTTCCAGGCTGGTCATTGCTATAACAACAAGATTATTTGAATATCCCCTTAAAGAGCCACAAAACATTACACAGCTATAAACTGAGTAGTAATACTACACATAAGTGTAAACTAAACACTGTCAAGGGAAACATAACCTCAACATAATCGGGAAATATTGTCCAGTACTAACTCGTTAGGGTTCATGAGTCAGGCTGATATAAATGTTCTTGGAAACTCTTCAAATGTCATTAATGTACAGTGGTATAAGAATATGGTGCGTCCTTTCTTTAAAGGACATGCATGATCATGTCCCTATGCCCTGCACAGTACTGTGATGCATGCCTGTAGCCTAACTGCTGACCCGGAGCCTGCTGCAGAACCTCGCACGTATCTAACTAAGCTCCGAGAGCTTAAGTGTACACGGTGACAAGGAAGCATGCAGATCTAAACTGACAACCCTTGAGGTTTGGATGCACTTTGGAGCCATTAGGGAAACACGAACTGATAAACACATCAACACGGAAAATCCAGCTAAGGTAGAGAGTATGAGTTAATGCGGGGGGACGGCCGGAGATCAGAGACAAGGAAAACTTAATAACACCAGGATGATCCTTTCACTTTCTGTAAAATATCAGAGGAAGAAAAGGGAATGGGAGAATTCTTTTATGTTTGAAAGAGCTGATAAGTGCATGAATTTTATACGATGAGTGGGGAAATTATTTCATTATAAATAAGTATTTTAAAGGCAAGTAGGTAAGAATGATTTACAACATAAGCTGATATTTTTCTTATTTTGACAGAGTCCTGTACCTTTTACCTGCTTTCCTATGTTCCATTCAAACAAACTGTACAATAATGTTTGTTCTCAGGTTTGAATGAGTCATCTTTATCTTGGTTTGCTCCTATAACGGAACACAATCCCAGAAGTGCCAGTGCACTGGCTAAACAATGAAATGTACATATCAAATCCTCATTTTCAAACCGTAGGGATTTTCTGAGAAATGCGACTGAGATGCATCATCTCGCTGAGGCCTGTGCTGCGTCTGAGGAGGATGTGTACAGATGTGTCAGCTTGCATTATAGGCATTGTTTGAGCCACAAGGCCAGAAACTATTGGACCCGTTCTGGGTGGTTTTGTTGGTCGTAGGCCTGTTTTAAAGTCCAGTCCACCTTTTGTGGTTACAGCTGTAAAAATATTCACCATCTATATTAGTCAGGATTAAAATCCAAAACACAATTCCTTAATGCATTTTAAGATGTCAAAATAAATTCAACATATATGTTTGTAAAGACTGGAGGAGAAGGGGAGTTTTGTTTTTTAACTTACAAAGGGCCGGGAGCTATGATATTCCTGTACTTCCTGAGTTACATCCTTTAAATTCTACATTTTTTTAAGGCAAAGCTTAACTTAATTATCAAGTTAAAATCCTGTCTTCAGTATTGTTTTCAGTCAATTATTTAACAGCCTTTAATTCATTTACTGATTAGCTGAGAATGCCTCTGAATGCCACCATGTTTGGGCAAATGGTAAAACACCATTGATGCTATTCAGTCGTGACAAACATAACCAGGCATGGAGTCCAAGATAAGCCCTAAAAGCATTGTTTCATTATTGGAACTATAGCTGCTTATCTAAATATCCTGTACAATAAGTTTATAATAACCTTTGGAATAAAAGGCCTTTTCATGGCTGAGATGCGTATGTATTTTTACACATTAGCATATGTGCCTTGAAGAAACAGAAGTCAGTGTTTCGGCTGAAGTGGGCACGTTCAAACCGGATGTCTCCAGTTCTGTTTGTGCTTCAGCAAACGTGCTGGAGGACTGTTGGAGTCTGACTTTAGGGCGACCAGTAGAGCAGATGTTGTAAATGTATAGACAGATATACGTAAGTTCTGATAAACAGGTTCATTTTTGCCTACCTTCTAGAAACAAGTACATTTCCAATGGCAAAGTCGACTAAATCATTTCCTTAAGACATAATCATCTTATAATAGCCTAAAAGATATTTCCCGTATACAGCAGCTCGGGTCTCATTTTCATAGTTTTGACCATCACTCCTCTAAGTAATAATAACACTGTGCTTGCAGAGGTAATTTGCTGAGCACAGGGAATGCCACAACTTCACTTGAAATGAAGTCAGATAATGAAAAAAACAACAACATAGCAGTCAGATGATTACACTGGGTGAATGGACAAAAGACAAAAACCAATCAAGAAGTTTTGTGTGTACACAAAGCCTAATATAGAGTATCACAACATACTTTCATATTCTTACAAATAGAGCGTCTAAGTATATTAATCTAGATCTGAAAATATACATTTGTCGACAGCGAATGCTCTTTAGTTGTGGGCTAATGATGTTTATTTTTAAAGCTGCATTTCTTGATATTTTGGCCTCTAGAGGGCAGCAGATCTCTGAAGCTTATAGTATTGTTTTAACTTACAGGTCAGCAAATATTCGCTTCTCTAGACAAATAATAGACATAAATATTACATTTTATTTTGAATAATTTGCATAGAGCACTGGTGAACGTTAAAACAGTAGTAACCATATTTTGCAAAGATTAAAACACACACACATTGTAAGCCTTTGCTAACAATGTTTCTGAGTTGGTGGATGCTTCAATATGTTGACCAGCTAGTAGATAACATTTATATATATATCTATATATAGATATATAAATCAAGGCTGTTGAGAGAGAGCTCAGCAATTATCCAAAATATATATTTTTTTCTTCCCTAGTGCAGCTTTCAAGCTTTAGTGTCACAAATGTTGTCAAGAAGTTAGTGGACACTGAATGATGCATCACTGATTATGGTCTTTTCATAAGATTTGTTGCCAAAAACACAACCAAATCTCCAATCTACTAGCTTAATCATCTGACTGTTCATTTCTTCTCATACTGCATTGTGAAGTGATGTTGAAGTATTTCCAGTTCTCAGATGTTATCGTGATGAATACAGTGTCACAGAGCGGTAATGAATCACTTCTAAAAGTAGCAAGTTGAGATAAACCCGAATTATCCTGCGACCTGTACTGACTGGGTTGAGCAAATATCTACCTGCATTAGGCAATCAGTGCCACTTCCATTTACTTTGCAGTCAGACTTTTCCAATCAGTATATGTGGGGAATGTATCAGCCATTATGGATCTCTCTGTTTTTAATTCCTCCTTATTTTTTATTTATTTATTTATTTTTTAATGAAGAAGCAAACGAATGAACTGGCTTGCCCTTCATGAGCTGCAAGTCAGATCGTTTTTCATCCCCCTCCCACACGCACATATATTACTCAGATTTGTCTGCCATCATGCCACATGTCACACTGATGGTCCTTGATTGAATGTTACTCTATAACACAGATGGTGCAGAGAAACACCCACACACACACGCTCTCAGCAGCGCTACATTTTGTCTTCTGCCATGTGGCATCAAACAACACGGAGGTGAATTGATTCCTGTCATTTGTTTTCGCTGCGTTTCGTACGTAGACGCGTTTGACTTCCAGGCATCATTTACTGCACGTGGCAGTATGCGGAGGCCATTTCTCTGTCAACCGTGCCATGTATTCCTATGACAGGGACAAAGAGACACAAATTGCACTACTATCTGTGTAATACACTACAATAGGAAGGCTGTGCTCCACAACTTCTATTTGTGAACTATCCTTTGCAATAGATTCTGTTGTAGGTCTGATGAACAAATAATGCCATGTACCATATTCCTTACAGGAGATTATATCCCATCTTGTTGCATCCATGTGGTTTGACGGTCACGTTGAACCGACTGATGTCCTCTGTCGCAATTTTGAAACTGATGTCTGTACAGTATGCTCCAGTGTGGGTCTCTTTTAAACATGCAGAGAAGAGATTGTTGCGATATGTTGAGAGAGAAATGAAGATTTTCATCTGTATGTTTCCTTTGTTCTTTCTTTCTTTTTTTCTTTTCTTTTTTTCCCTTTGTTGAGTGTGTGCATGGTTTGATGATTTGGTGTGGATGACTCACTGGCCCGGGTGAAGCCATAACACACTTGAATAAAAAAATGATGAGCCTCCTTCTGAAACTCTCTGTCTTGTTGTAAGTGCCTGACATCTCTGGCTGCTTCTACGCTGAAGTCAGTTGAGCAAATCAAAGATCAGTTTTTCATTGTTAAATACAGGCCTGGAGGTTCATAATTGCACATTTCATTAAAACAGCGGTTTCAGCAAATGTGCCGTAGGGCAGTGTCTCAAACTAAATTTATTCAAGATCAAGTGTAATAATTCATTAACAGAATCTTCTGGGAATGCTTAATTTACAAATCTAACACTAATATTTTTTTTTCCAATATTCCAGATTTGGTCTTCTTTTATTTGAGGCTAGTGTGGTGGTTGATATATGCAAAAAGAAACATTGAGCTACAGTTAACTGTCTCTTTTTCAGACTTTCAGGCAAGGATCTAGCATGGAAGCCAGATGAACTTCCCTGCTGACTAAATCTTTTTGTGGGAACTGATTATGTTCCCGGCAACTGAGTTGCAAATTATTCGGATGGGCTTTATGCAGTGATGGATAGAAGAGTGATTTTGTGTCATACACAAAATCTGAGCATCATGGAGATGAATTAGTTTACAACAACAGAATGGCTCTAGGACTGTCCAATTGTGTGGAGAGATATTTTGTCTCTCTATATTGGTTGAAACGGCCATATAATGACATCCGAATGGTGAGTTACCAGACTCATAATCTGATATGAACTGAAGAAAAACATTCCTTCAGCCTCTGCTTTGGATCTACTTTTACATTATTTCTGTAAGTGACCTTGTTGCTGTTAATAATAATTTTACCCTTATTAGCTCATCTTATCTTAGTTTAGCATAGAATGTGTAAGTTCGAAAAAGAAATATGTCCTTTAAAGCTAACACATTTAAAGCTATCAAAAAAATAAATACGGTAAATAAAATAAAATAAAATAATAAAGTATGAAAAGCTCTGGACCAAAATGATTAATCTTTTTTTTTTATCTCATATATATAAAATAACATTTTCCGTAAATACGCATGAACAAAATGGAACAAAAGTATATATATATTTTTTTTTTTGTAGGTTTTGTCATGGGTATAATTCACTGTCTGAAACACTGTTGAATACAACTACAGCTTGTATTGGCAAAAGATCTCCACTCTCCAGCTGCCTTCTTCTCTCCGAGTGGCCCGTGCAGTGCAGCTGGATCTTCAGTAGGTGGGAGAACGAGCACGCACCATCCCCTTTTATCCCTTACCACATCGCAGTAATTACACTGTCAGCCATGAACGTCAGGCATCGCGGAGGGCGACACAATAAGAACAGTGGCGGAGGGGCGTGAAGGCCTTCTCTTGGCGTTAAGCCTGTAATTTTGCATCTTAAATGATCATGTAAGCAGAGCCAAGTTGTTCTGCAGCAGGACCGTCTCCACGCACCAATGATATGATGAAGCTTTGCAATAAGCAGGTGCTGACATGCTGCTTTTTGTGTGTGTGTGTGTGTGTGTGTGTGTGTGTGAAGGGGAGGCTGAAGCGAGAGAACGAGACAATGGAGAAAAAGAGATTTTCAAGATGATCGAGCCTGTCTGCCTGATGAAAAATGGATCTGCTGTTGGAGGCACAACTGGGCACTAACATGAGTCTTATCCATCGCAGGAAAACTGCATCAGTATGCCTCTAAAAACAATAATAAGAAAAAATGGCCCAGCAATGGAGCTAAGCTGGAGTCTGAGAGTGATTCAGATCTGGAGATATCTCTCCAGGCAACATACACCACATTACCATCTTATCTCATGTCTAAAGATATTTAGTCTGACAAATTACCAGCAGTGGAGGTTGGAAGAGATTATTTAAATAAAAGTTTAACTCCAGTGAATGTAAACAACATTGAGGATATCTCTCTGATACTCTCATGTGCATAGACACTATATTCTGAATGTTTTCCTTTTTTGCGGCTAGTTTGAATAAGTGACTCACTTTGCTGATTTGCATTCCTTCTCAGTTCAGAGATTTGTGGTCTATAACTATGTACTTGTGCTGTTGTTCCTAAGCTAAGTGGCTGCATCGCCAATCGAAAACACTTCGTTACAATGGTAAGTGAATGCATTACTGTCCGTGCTGCTGAACAGCCAAGGGCTCTGTTTCTGTCATCAGTTCAGTGTGCTCAGTCCGTTGTTAGTCCAAGCTGTTAAATTCATTTTTTAGTTAAGTTTAGGACAGCTAAAAGAGGAGAAGACTTCAATCCATATATCTGTGATCACTGTTTCCTTGTAAAACAGAACTGGCTTTCATAGCTGCAGCTTTTTAACCCCTTTGGTCACTAAATAACAAGGTCCCATCTGATGCATTTTGAGAACTGGACATCAAACTTTGAAAGCACACACTGCACAATACAACTTTGAACTTGCTTCAAAATGGCATCACATATAATCTCTTGACAGACTAATGAAGCTATCATGGCCATGATAGAATCTAGGATTTTCCTGTTTAAACGCTTGCTTATGGATGCTTACTCTATGAGTTACACTGTTGTGTGATTGCTAAAACAATCTGGAGCAAGTTAGGACCGGTATCATTGTGCTATGTCGATCAATTCCCTAGTAATGCTTAGATGATGAAAGCAAACACAGTCACTGGTTTGCAGGCAAAAATATGTCATATCCAATCAAGTGGAAGCAAGGCCCCCAGGCTACTTGACAGGTAGGTTGTTCAGCATCTTGGAGACTTTACAACCCTGGATTTAATCATCTAATTGTCTTCTGTTTCTTTATGTAATTCCAGACTAACACCGTGACACCGAGCTCAAGACTATCTGGAGGCTGTATCATATACGGCAGGACTGCAGGACTGTTGATCCCCTTATTGCTGAAGGCCTTTATGACTAGCTGCAAGAGATGATGTAGAATAAATTCAGGACCAATCAGGCACCTCCCTGGTGGTATGGTGTCACGGATGAGAATCTCAAAGCAGCTAAAAGCACACCAGGACACATTCATTTGTATGCAACTGCAGTTCAGAGTAAATAACCTAACGTGCTGTTGGATCGTGTAGGTAATATATTCATATTTGAGGATAAATCAAATAGACTGGACTCATATACTATCACATTTAAAGGACTGTTGCTGTGCCGCTGTCCTCCTGCTCTCTGACAGCTCTCTGTGTTATACATGAAATGACACGGGGAAGGAGGGGGGTTTGCAAAATTCCACTGTTGATGCTAATATGCAAAAGAGGTCTGTGGCACCATCTAGTGGCCAGTCATATGCAAAGGCCCCTGCTGCCTTCTACTTGCTCATCACTAAAGCAGCAAGGTGCAACTCTTTTAGGCAAATGAAAACAAACTCACGTCAACAAGATCCAACCGTGAGTGAGCACATTGGCTGCCACTAAGCTGGAGATCATTAGAGATCACTGAGCTGCACTGGTGACCCTAATCTGCATAATTACATTATGGCTGCTAAACCCCATTGCAACTGCCGTGTCATTGGCCAGGTGGCACGGACAAAACAAACACTGGGGAAGCGGCAAGGTTTCCCTTCTGGTCTGCAAGATATGATTCAACGATAATTCAGACAAGAGATGTTTCCCAAACCTGTGAGTATGCCGACGTCGATTCTCATCAGGGACCTGTTATCTTGGATTTAGAGTTGGCTTTTGCTTTGTTCTCTGTCTTAGAGAAGTCACAGTGCATTTCAGAAAGGCAGAATTTATAATTATTGGTTTTTACTGCAGGAGTGGTTCAGGCTTTTTAGAGCAAACCGAGTGACCTCACGAAAAGAAGTTTGTTTTCCAGGAGGTAAAATAACACATTTAGCTCAGTCTGTTTTGTCTTCGTGTACCTAACATATCCGTTATTGATCACAAAAAGGCCTCTAACAGCCTTTTTTCAATAGTACTCTGTATATCAGCTGTCCTCAAATTTGACAGGAGTAATATTTTTCCAGATGTTTTTCTTTCCTGTTTCTCTCACCTGATGTTTTTTGTTTTCAGTGGCAGTAAATTGCATACACTTCGTATGACATTGCAGCTAACAAGCTGAAGCCACCCTCCAGCGTTTTTGAATTGCATTCACAGTTTTCGTAGACTTAATACTTATTCATTTAATCAAGAAATTAACTGGCAGACGAATGGCTAAAACGGCTGAATGCAGCCCTCGAAGAATTTCACCTCCTGACCCCCTGTCTTAAACAGATTAATGAGAGAGCCATCTTTCATTTTTCAGCAAATTTGATTAAATCATTTGTAGGACATGAACTAATTCTATCTTAAAAAAAGGGAAAGATTAGAAAATATTGGAAAGGAGTCATTCTGTGTATCTGAGTGTTTCTTGTTTCCTACCTGAATATTTATGACTTGTTAAAGTCACCTCATGGCCTGTTGTACACCCAGGCTGCGAACCACTGTTCTAGAAAGCAGCTGCAGAGCACTTAGTTGAACAATAAATGTCTTAACAATTTATTGAAGGTTACATGTCAGGAATTGATGACTGTTGTAGCAAAAGGACTAATGACTTAATATAAATGTACAATAGCTGCAGAAGCTTCCTGGAACCTATACTTCTCTATTCATGACTTTCTATTTTTAAAGAAGGCCTTACATTAGGATTCATAAATGTAGGTAGTTTCTCGGTTTATTGAATAACATCACACTGCAGCTGTAAATGTTAGCTGTTGACAAAAATAGACCATGATCCAGTTGCTTCTGTGGTTACCGTCCAGAAGGTAGCTGGTCAAACTGTTTCTTCAAGGGCTTTTCCCTTGAAGAAACAGACAATAACAGCTGTTGTAAAGTCAAAGCAGGTAAAGGGATTTTTTGTTTCATTAACAGAGACCATAATTAGACCAACATGTGTTGAATATGTTCTTACAGGAAGCGGTGAAAATGATTCAGCTTCCTAAGAGTACTGCAATGGTCACTGTATTGGAGTACCATCATGCTTCTTAGTGTTCTTGTCATTGCATTCACACGACTGACATGAGTTACTGATGTTTCTTTTGTTCAGGGCTCTGTGCAGCAAGGAGAAATGTTGACCGTCCAAGTTAAAAATACCGTGCTGCAACTGAATGGTCAAAACCTCCGGCTGGAAGCTAAAAATGGCCGCAGTTCAAAAACACCTGGCCTCCATCTGTCAGCCATACACGGAAAGGAGGCAGTGGGTCAGCTTACGGGCTCGTCGACCCAGGAGGGCACGGCACAGTTGGACTTGTTGTTGTTCAAGTCACCCAGGCCTGACTTGGAGAGGCAGAATGAGAATCAGCCGGTGAGACGCCCTTTGAAGCTGGCCCCGCTGGAGCTGACAGAAGAAGTAAGGGAGGCTCAGAGGGAAAAACTTAAGTTCATCCAGAAGGACGCCGAAACTCCTTCCTGTAAGCTGGATGTGACGCCAAAAGAGCCCCAAACAAGGAAGGTGAAATCCTGCATGAGGCAGAGGGTGGCAAAAGCAGCGGTGTGCCCTTCTTCTTCCACTGAGCCTTTCAAAGCACAACAGCAAAACAGATTGTCAAGGCCCCAGCTGACACGCGCTATCCCTATAGAGCAGAGTGGAGACAAGCACCTAGTGGATGTGGTGTGTAGAGGCACACCAGCTCCTCTGCGCAGTAAACCTGCCCCTCCTTTACAAATACCCCGAGGTAAAGCTCTGGCCGCACGTGGTGGAGAGGCGGCCCGCCAGAACACCGGCACCCTCCAGCAGGAGACAGGGAGGAGGAGGCTGAGACTGAGGAGAGCACAACACCTAGAAGAGGATCAGTGCAATTCAAACACGTCAACAGCGGGATTATCTGCAGATGAAGCCAAGCCTGCCCAAGGTGTCCAAGGCAAAGGACAGCAGACAAAGAGAACTCAAAGGGGCCAGCTGCATGCTGGGAAAGCCATCAAAGAGCCCCCTGCACCTGCAGGCTGCTGGGAGCAAGGAAGTGCCAGGAAGAGCCATCAGGAGGGGAGCAGTCAGCAATCTGCAAAATACACCCTCAGCCGACAGTCAGCTGAAGGTGGAAGCAGTGAACATGCACTTGATGGTGTTAAGCCAAGTGCTTCTAACTGGAGATTAAAAAGAAAGAAACCGTTGATGGCTAAGTATAACAACGCTGTCGCTCTGGAACAACTCCAACAGTAAAATAAGTGAAGCTTGGGAGTTTCCAAAGTGATATATACCAGTGTAGAGGCTAATTTGTTGCAGTGATTTCCTCATGAGATGAAAAAAGGACACAGATCTCAGAAAAGCTGCTTTTTAAAATGAATCCTTTCATGAACTCAAATGTGCACATGGCACCTGACAAAATTCACTAAGAGTTGTCACAAAGCCAGTCAGAACTCAATATCATTTATGGTTGAGAATTTCTCTTGTGTCCCCAAAATAGAATATACATTTTTTTTTTTTAAAGAACAGCATTGTGTAAAATTGTATGCCAGCTTGCTCTAAGTTATGGATTGTCCCATTTCCAAAAGCTATTCCCCAGATCAGAGCTTGCACTGATTCAATTAGGTGGAGCAGCCATGGCACAAAGTAAGGCTTCTGGCAAATCACAAGAGGAGTAAGGGCACTGCAGTTGATCCAAGGTAATGAAACAGCGCATATATTTCTTGCAGGGAGAAAATCATGGAGTATGATCAGAAATGTTGTGGTGTATAGTATGATTACTGAGTGACCTGGAATGTTTGTCCGTAAACTGTATGTAAGTCTACATGTATAAGCTCCTTTCCATCAGCTGAGTACTGTTTTTATTAATTAAGTCAAATGCCTAGTTTTCTCTACTGTATATACATACAGTGTAATATTGAAAATGTAACCTTCTCTTCTCAAAGGGTTCTATTTGCTGTACTTCTGCTTTTTCTAATTAAAGTATGACTTCCAGGTAGCAGCAGGAGTTTCTGAATGTCCGCCGAGTTCTTGTTGTTGTTTGATGGTCCTCTTCCACTCTGGAGGTCTTAATGTGACCCCTGGCCATTAGCCAGGCAGGTAACATCAGTAATGTGACTCATCTTAAAAATAGAAACTTGTGATCTCACCGCCTGCTGCCATCGTGGAACGTCTGGCTCGTTTATCAATTCATCTTTAGTTAATGAATAGAGTGTTTTGTTCTAAATAGATAAAATCACAGCCAGATCTTGTTTGAACTGACCCCTGAGTGGGCATATAATCTGTCACTGCAAGTTTGATTCATGAGTATGCAATATCATCTCTTATTAACCTGAAAGCTTATATGTATATATATTTATTAGTTTGTTTAGGTAACGGTGGTGACCTGACAAAACATGGCAAAAAAAAAGATGAATAATGATGAAGCGATGGCAAGTAGGCTCATTTCAAAATAGGTTTAGGGGTTGAACGCTAACAGTGATAATAATACTAATGTACTGCATGTCTTGCATGGTTTATACTGCTATCTCTCTGGCCAACGGATGAATTCCGATACAGACCTTCTTTAGCCAACTCATGTCATGTCTGTTGGGACTTTTCTCAAAAACGAGAAAAGTCCCAACAGTTAGAGAAACACATTAAACGGTATAGATGTTCCACTGTGTCAAAGAGCATAGCACTCCGCAGCTCCCATCACCAGCAATCTAAAATCTAGTACAACACAAGGCACATGAGACAAATATATAATATGGATTTATTTAGCAGAGCTGTACAGACAGTTATGATGCAAAGGAAGTCCACAAGTTTCTTACCCTGCAGCGTAATCTTAATGGCTTCAGCTCACATTCCCCATAAAGATGTGTTAGGTCACCGAGGAGCAGTGGCAGCTGGTGAAAATGTTTCTAGACAGAGCTGCTCGGTATCAGAGCTCTCAGTTACTACGCCAATATGATTTAATGCATGCTGTAAAGCAAATGTAAATACACGCAGTCCATCTATCAAAATGTCACCATTTCAAAATTAAATACATAAACAGTCTGATGCCAACAATAACAGAACACTGTTAGGAGAGGCAAACCGAAGTGGCCCTTAGATAATTTTTTGAAAATTATACAACTGTATCCTTTGCGGCACTGGTTCAATGGCATCAGTTGTAATGACACAGTTGTGACTTATTCATATTAAGTAGCCAGAGTTAAACTTTGGCAGAATGAACTAGAACACTGATAAATGTTTTATGTCCCTAGTTCTTCTAAAAGACCATGTTTTATCTTTCTCAGATGTTTTTTAAGTTAGTCACTGAAAGCAGAATAACCCAGCTAGCCTTTATTCTGTCATTGCATGTGTGTTTTACCTTCTCCACAAGCCTAGCTGCTGTCTGATTCTGATGGCTCTGTAATCATGGGCCAAACTGCTTTTCATCTGTATTTTTCACCTTACAAGTGGGTTTTGGCACAACGTTTTTATTTGAAATATTATACTGAATTGGCAGTATGGTGGCGGCCCTCGAAGTGGCCCTTACATCATTTTTTGAAAATTATACAACTGTATCCTTTGCGGCACTGGTGCAATGGCATCAGTTGTAATGACACAGTTGGCCACTAGACAGCGCCTCTAATGCAGACGCCGCCTCGTACACGCTTCCACCGGGTCTTCTTTACCAGTGAAGAAGAGACGTTGCACCGGGGCTAAGAGCGGAGGAGTAAAAAAACTTGATCGAGAAAAGCGTGTCTTTCAGGTGAAAGAAGATTATCTGTTCACAGAATGTAAACCCATGTGCTTATCTGCTTAGAGACGTCATCTGCTATGAAAGATTTCAATTCAAAGTTGCCGCTACAGCACGTTGCACAAAGTAAAATACGAGAAGTATACTGAAGCTGCAAGGGCTGCTATGTAGTGGACCTCAAATCAAAAGTACGCAAACAACAGCGATTTTTTACCAGTGCCCACTGCTGATAGTGGTGAGGTAGAGTGGGTATACAGGGAAAATGTTAAACTCTTTCTTAGTGTAAAAATGCACACACACACACTATTTAAAATGGCAGTTTTATCATATCTGATTAAGTGCGTGGTCCCATGTGGCCCTCAGTTAGTATCGATAAAAAATTAAGGCTCCCTCCATCATTTAGGTTGCCCATCCCTGGTCTATGCTTATCCCAAGGACTTACTAAAGACAGCTATTTGTGCTAAAACTATTAATGTTAAGTGTGAGCGTTTAGAGGGCAGGTCATGGGTCCTAACCAAGGTGTGGATCTTCTGACTGTGAGGTTTTGTGTGCACATAGTTCCAGGATTTGCATGCACATACTAGTACGTAGTATGGATTCTATGCAGTGTTTTGTAAATGAGATCCCTGTCTTTATCTTCTTCAGATCTATATTTTGTTCCTCAACATGTAGCCAGTGTCCTTCTGTTCTGACACTGCTAAGGTGGACAATTTAAACTGAATTCTCTTTTGCATATTCTGAAAGTGTGATAATTACCTACAGTATATTGAATCTGACTAACAATTCACATGTTTTTACTACACTCTGCATGTCACAAAGATTTGTGTCTTCAGCAGTTGCACAGGCAACACCCCTGCAGACGTGTGCGTCATCCTTGAGGGAACTGAGGTTCTTGGTGACTGTGAGTCTGTGGCAAAGGCATCCCTGATGCTTATGGGCATTCTATATGCAATAAACCAAAGTTGATGTTTGAGGTCTTTTGTGAGCTTGACTGTCTCCCAAAACCCAGGCTTTGTGCAACAAACCTTTCGTGTGTCCTTTTCTCTGTACATTTACTGTCAAATGTTTTTTGATATGTATAAGCACTCACTTTATGAAAAATAACATTGCTGTGGTTTAAAAGCATTTGTTGTTTTGTTGTAGCTTATTAAGATTTTTTTTTGGTAAAAAGATGTCTGCCATTATAGGGCACTGTTGTTAAAAGCAGATGATATAATAATAAGTGGTTAAAATTTGTGAGGAAGACAAGGAAAAAGTAAAATTTAGCAGTTCTTAACTACACGTAGAGTTCGCTTAGAAATATACCAAATACAGAGTACCTTGCAGAGTACCTGGAGAGAACCCACGCAAACACGAGGAGAACATGCAAACTCCACACAGAAAGGCGGTCCATGGATTCCAAGCTGGAACCTTCTTGCTGTGAGGCCGCTCACATTGAAACATACATGTCCCATACAGGTATGACACAGACAATACAGAAAAATTAACTATGCATTTAATCATGGTGTTTATATTATATTTACTTTGAAGAAAATATCTTGCCGTCATTTCCATTTGTCCGATTTTGTTAACGTTTTTTCTATAAAATTCATAAACTTTGGCAGAATGAACTAGAACACTGATAAATGTTTTATGTCCCTTGTTCTTCTAAAAGACCATGTTTTATCTTTCTCAGATGTTTTTAAAGTTAGCCACTGAAAGCAGAATAACCCAGCTAGCCTTTATTCTGTCATTGCATGTGTGTTTTACCTTCTCCACAAGCCTGCTGTCTGATTCTGATGGCTGTGTAATCTGGGCCAAGCTCTTTTTCATCTGTGTTTTTCTCCTTACAAATGGATTTTGGCACAAAGATTTTATTTGAAATATTATACTGAATTCCTGAATGTGAGTCTTGCATCTCAGCCTTTGTCACTGTCACTTCACCAACTGCTGACGGGTTTCACGTGAGGCGATAAAGTAATTGGCCTTTGGAAAATTTATTTAAATATGTTTAAGATTTCAATCAACCCTTGGCTGCATATGCTGCACAGATTGACTGACGCTTCTATCGCTGCCACAAGGCAAACTCCAACAATAATCACTTTATTTCACATGTTAAAAATTGTCCTAAGTAGGTTTAAATGAAAAAAATTAAGTTACTTAAAAAGCTTCAATCAGTTTTGATTGTGCTACTGTAAACAACACTTGTTTTTAATTTCCATTATTAAGTATTCCTGACTGAAGAACGAAATGATGGAATCTAAACCGTAAGATTGCAGGGAAAGCCAAAGCACTCAGCTGAAAGATGTTCGAGGAGACAACAGATTTTGCAATAATTCTGTGACTTTGTTGCTGTGAGCAACCCATTTATCATAAAGCGTAGCCAGTTGATTTGTTGTTAATGTAAATCTAATGATCAGTACAGCAGCAAAAATGTTCCAACTCACAAAACTTAATGCTCTTGTTCAAGTTTGAGCATTCTGGATTCATACCAAATACGATGAATAGTGCTTTTGGTCCTCATAGAACAGCGTCCTCTATCTGGTCAGCCAGTTTCCTGATAGATCTTAGCGTCCGTTGGATTGGATTCAGGCTCAGATTCAGGTCATATTGTCATGTGCTAACCCTGTGTCATTAACACTGCAATGAAATGAAGTGAGAGTATAATTACTCAGGTTTAAAGCACAAATATTACAAACTTTACAGCATATTTAGAGAAGGTGGGGGTGGCTGTTGTGTTGCACGCTGTAGTTGACCAGCAGGAGTGTGTTCAGTCTCTACAGAGTTTAGTTTTTTGTGAGTTGAGGGGTCTGATGGCCCGGTGGTAGAAACTGTCCTTCAGTGTTTTTGTGTGTGCAGCCAAAAGAATATAAGACAAATATTGTACAGAAGTGTTTGTCTAATAAATTAATGCAATTATTATGGGAAGGCGGTCCAATCCAGTAACTCTACCGAATAAATTAGAATTTTTCTGTTCCGCTTCATCACCAATTCAAACATGAATATTTTACACATATTTTGGAAGGAGACTCTCCTCTCTCTGATGTGGGAGGTTGAAAGCTGGCTGTCAGTCCGGTGACAGATGGCTTTCTCCAGCACTCCACGGTGCTTGCAGCCTCTTGCTCACCCAGTATGCTGGTCACCTCTTTAGCCCTCTCACACAAGGCGACAGACGGTTCCTCAGACTGACACCATCACTCATAACGTGCATCTGCCCCGAATCATCAGCCCACTTCCCATCCACTCCACGCTGAGCCTATACATAGCCCGGCCTGAGCTCACTTTCCTTGGCTACAAAGGCGCCGTAAATAGGCCTGGATGTAATGGCTAACTTGTTTGTTGTCCGTGACATTCAAATATTGACACTGTGTTTTGGAGCGTTTTGGTGCCTTGGACAGCTCTGCACGAGCTTCGGGTGTATTTTCGGGCGCAGCCAAAGCATGTGGTGACAGCTGTGGGAGCATTTTGAAGAGGGAAGATGGCCCGGTTTGAAAGAAACGGGATGTCTGATACATACGCAGACAGGTCTGCTGTGTTTCACTGCGGCTTCCCCTCCTGCCTGGGAGCATGACCACACGTGATAAGGACATCAACAAAATGCAAATCACAGTCATCCTCTACATATGTATATCAAATCAGAACACATGTAGGTCTTCTGGTTCATGAACACAAGGTTTCCATCAATGGGAATAGAATAAGAAGCAAAGAAATGTGGGTATTTTGTACTGCTTATTAGATCAAATAAATTTTCTCTGATCTAACGCTGCAATAAGGAAACAGCAAAAGACCAAAACGTTTAAAAAGAATCCTAATATAAGAAATCACAGAGGCAAGGAAGGAGGTATGTCCTGTATTTAATGTGTTGCATATGAAAATGTATTTTAAAAAATGAAAGATGTGCGGTCTGACGTGGATGTAAACTTGTCAAAACAGCAAAACATACATAATATAGATCACAGAGCTTTACTTTGAGTCAGTGCAACGACAGACATTTAACACAAAGCTGCAAGAATGACTGTTCTGTAATCATTTCCCCAACTTAAATACAGCCCTCGTCTATAACTGCGCGGCTGGCTGAAGCCAACGTGGCCCGGCCCACCACCAGCCCCAGGGCGGCTCCGCTGTGGCTATCACAGTGGCAAAGGCCGGACAGTTGAGGCGGTTGCCAAGAGGCCGTGCCTTTTCTTTGAGGGCAACACTTCAGATGGGCGCAGTCATGGAGGGAAGGAGAAAAAAAAAAAAAAAGGACAAAAATATCCAGAAAGTTGGGTCTATAATTGGCTGAGCGTCTCAGCCTTTTTTATGTGAGAGCACAGCCCAGTCAAGAGCAGCAGAAGCCACCTCGTCCCCCAGTGAAACTCTACACTTTCCCCTTTTGCAGTTCCCTCCCACTCTGTCCACCCATCCACAAGGTTGCTGAAGCTCACCTCACCTCACTTTTTAAAAAACGCTGAACACTGGATTGTCACCCTGGATTATACAATAATCTCGTCTTGATTTCTGGTGCCTGCAGGGGAGACATTTTGGATTATTATCAGCTGATAATGATGCTGTCCTACTGCTGATTCAGGGTGTGAGTGCTGGAGGCAGGGAGAGAAATACACCTCCAGTAACACGAGGTGAGTGACAGGCCAGGTAAGAAAAATAAATCATGAAGTTATCTATCTATAAGTGCCAAGCTCCTCTAAAAGATCACCCTAAAATGCTCACCCACTCTTTATCAGTTTCAAATTGTTGGCAAGAAGTCTTTTCTTTTTCTGCATCCACATGCTGCTCAGACGCACTATCAGGGAACAGACTTCCTCTTTTTTTCTCTTCTGGGGTTGCTCATGGAAAAAAAAAAGGAAACATGCTTTCTGTTTTATGCATTTTGGGAATGATAAACGCTTCTGTTATAGACATCTATGTTGCAGTCCCAGGTCAACCATTGAGAGAGGAAGTGGAAAGGGGCCTGATGATACAGACCTGCAGGCTGTTTTTAGCGTTACCTTGGATACTGTATCAGCCTGTTAAAATGCAGATTCAGTTAGTGCTACCCTGGAAGACCTATAAACTGCATTTAAATATGATCAGTGATGAAAGGGAGAGAAATTGAGATATGTTAGACTTGCACAAAGTTTGGTAAAGAGGATTAAGGACATTAATCCAAGTCTTGTTCAGATGCTTGCAAAGGGTGTCTTTTATAGAAGTCTTGGGCTGGAATTCTTAGATTTTAAATGCACACTAATTGGGACAATTAGGGTCATTCAGCTACTGTGCCTGTTCTGCTCATTAATAGCAACACTCAAATCACGCAGCAGAAATAGCCCAGGAGAATCAGATAAGGAAATTACAATTTGGAAGCCAAAACACTTAAGCCACAGTATACAGAATGCACTCTCTATTTCCACATAGACCAAGTCACAGTCAGCAGGCAGTCCTGTCCTTCTACAACATTTCCTCGAGTCACTTTTTGCACAAATCGCTTTGTATTAAAAACCTGCAACTAGATGTACTGTATAGTTCCTGCATTTTATTTCATTCTGCAACATCGTCCATCTTTCTTCACATTCACATATGGATATATGTCGGCTTAATTTAGCATAATGACTCGAAACTAGCCTTGAGAAGATTGGATGAAGTGACAGAATTTACCTACTGTACCTTGTTTGTTGGCCATATGACTCTGTAAACTGTAGCTAGGGTACTCATGGGACTTCTCCAAACCTCATTCATTTCCTTCTCCCATCTGGACTTCCTGAGTCACATAACTGTGTTGGCTGATAGATTAGCTGCATTGTGTGGTTCTGATGTTTAAGACCCATATGGTTCAAGGAAATGTGTCATTTCATGAGGATTATGATGCTCAAAAATATGTAGCTTGTATATTCTATGAAACCTGACGTTGCAAGACCAGGTGCATACACTAAATTCTCTTCACACTTTCTTGGGAGTCTCTGGATTACACCACAAGGTGTAAATGAGCTGCTGAACTTCTGTTATATTTTATGTTTGGACAAAGCTTATTCATGCAGTTCTACATGATTTGTCATATAACATAACGAAAGCTGTTATTAAGGACATTCTCGCCCCCAGGCTTTATTGTTAAATGTCTTTCACTAATGGAAAAATCAGACCGCACTGAACGATGGTAAAGAAGGTTTCATTTCACAAGGAGCTATTGCTTTCCAAGTTGTGCACAACTCAGACTTTCCTCTTCCTCCCACGGCAACCCCCCGCAGTGAGACACTCTTCCAGTCAGGATGAGCCCATGTTATGGCTACAGCCAGCCACACATCAGTCCTAATAGCAGGCATCACAACCACTGGTGTACAATAAGGACAAGAATATCTTTGTGTTTATGTGGCTGGATGCTGTCAGTGCCACCCAGGTGCAACAGCCTCATAAATGAATCCAGAGACAGATTGATCAGTGCTTTGGATCATCATCAAACCTCCGCAGTTCAACAAGTCCAAATGTCACTAGAAATACCATTGGGAATTTCAAACTTTAAAAAAGACTGTGGAGAAACTAAGCAGTGCAACATCAGCAAACTGTACAGTCCTGACAATGTTCTTTTACTGTCTTGTGGGTGGAGACAGTAAAAAAACATAGTTTGGCATCAATCTCCAACAATCTTCGGTAAGTCCAATTTTCTCTGGATGGAGTATCCACTGCTGTAGAGAGATATGTATTTCAGTCTTAGGTTTCAATTATCACATACTGAGAATGGAGAACATTTCCTGCCAGCTTTCATTCCAAAGAGGGGACAATAGAAATACTGGACGATAAGGGAAGTGAGATAGATATTTTTGGTGGAGCTAAAGTTTCTTTACACGTATTAAGTTCATAATGCATTTATAAATCAGCTTCCCACCAGCCCCTGCTTTTCACCGCAATCTCTCTGCACTACTGAAAGTGCTTCTTCAACATTGCTTCCTCTGCTGGAGACAAATTGTTGCAAAGTCTGTAAATGATTCAGTGATGAAAGAGAGCAAGAAACTGCTTTAGATTCCAAAATGTCAGCTGTACATTTCAAGTGGATAAAGAGCAATAGTGAATTGCGGATGTTTTCGCTGACCTTTTCACAGGTTGGACACCTTCATGGTGGTAATAAGCTAAACAAAACAGACCCCAAGCCAAGGCCGACATGGAATTACGATTGGGATTTAGGATCACCCTGGTCTTGGCCATCCTGGCCTTTACACTTTCCGGCGAGGGAGTAGAAGCACAGAGGGCAGGTAAGATCATTAAGATTGGAAATGTTGACAACAGCAGTTGCAGAACCTTTCTTTTCGGTATGTGACTAATTCTCTTGCGTCTGACCACCCCAGGGTGTAAAAATGTCCACTATGATTTGGCATTTATCCTGGATACCTCATCCAGTGTGGGAAAGGAGAACTTTGAGAAGATTAGGCAATGGGTGGCCAACCTGGTAGAATCTTTCGACGTGGCATTTGACAAGACAAGAGTAGCTGTGGTTCGCTACAGTGACAAACCAACCACTGAGTTCAACCTGGGACGACATAGGACCCTGGAAGATGTGAAGCAAGCTGCCCGTAACATACGCTACCTGGGGGGAAATACAATGACGGGAGATGCTATCAGCTATACCACCAACAACATCTTCACGGAGCGGAACGGAGCGAGGCCGAGCGCAAGAGGCATTCAGAAGGTGGCCATCCTTCTCACAGATGGCAGAAGCCAGGATTACGTTCTGGAGCCTTCTAAGGCAGCTGCCAAAGCCGGCATCAGGATGTTTGCCGTGGGCATCGGGGAGGCTCTGAAGGTGGAGCTGGAGGAGATCGCTGCAGAGCCAAAGAATGCCCATGTCTTCCATGTGACAGACTTTAATGCCATTGACAAGATCAGGGGGATACTGAGAAGGAGGCTGTGTGAGAGTAAGTCAGCCATCAGGCACGTTGCCAGCACATCACTCACACTGCATGCTGCATGGTTTTCTTTTTACTTTGAAGATTCTGCCTCACCCTCAGTGTGTACTTAATCAAATTAGACTTATTTTAACGTTTAACCACTACGCAGAGGAAAGACCCTAACCACAAAACCCCACCCCAACCACAAAGAGCTGCACGTGCACACTGTGCTATCCCAACTCCTTTTGATGAAATATGACGCGTGTGAGGGGCCCTTTGCAAAAACTGGCTTGCAAATGACAGTCTCCCAACCAGGACATATCTGTGGTGTAGCTTCCTTTTTGGTGCAGAGGCGTTGAGCACTGGAAAGCCTGTCTTACGCTAACCTCAATGGTTTTTACACCAATGTCCTGTGAAAATTTTTTAATACAGGCACACAGACTGAGAAATAAGTTCACACAGCCAGATGAATAAACTTTTCCGGCAGCTTTTTGTTGTCAAGTAGTTGTGCAGTGAAGTGCGTAAGTGTCTGTGCATGTTTTTCTTCCATGGAGAAGATGGATGCCTTGTGCTGCAACGCTTGAAATTCCTACCTAAAATTAGCCAGACAGGAAAGAAAAGGATGCCATGAGTCTCAGCCACAAACAATAAATACAGAAGGGAAATGACATGATTACATGGTGAGTTCAGAAATGAGCAATGACAAACTCTCAACTCTTACTTTAACCCAGATAAGTTAGCGCGTTTGTCAAGGCAAAATAGATATTCTTCTGTTCTTCTGAAGAAAGTGGTGAGTCAGACTCTAAAAATGGTTTTATTCCTTTCTGAGTACGTATCATTTTGTAAAGTTACACTCATCTAGGGCTTGAAAGGCAGCTCGGAGAATAGTTTTAAAGCCAATAACCTTTGACCTTGCTCTTTGACTCCACGGAGATTCAATCTGCCAAGCAGTAATGTAGGTTTTATATCATGAAGCGTGCTGTACAGCAAGTTTGTAGACTTGAACTAACCAAAAGCTAAATTTGCAATGTTCCAGTGTTTTCTTTCTCTAATCTCTAAAATCGCCACGGGTGAGTCTCCAAGTACATCAGTGGTCAGCACGACTGGCTCACTGAGCAATGCAAGTTATTTTCACCCAGAAAATTATAGCTCTAATGTTTCAAGTGGGTCCTCTGCAGCCGCTCAAATGTCCATGTTCGATGTTTTCACCTTTTAATCTATATGTTTAAAAATGGACTCTGTTTATTCTGTGCTGCACTGATTCATTAGAGTGTGTGTGGCCTCACCTAAGAATACAAGCTCGTAGGATTACACTCTTGATCTTAAGCAACACATATGACAGAGATCTTAAATATATTAATATTAAAGCAATAGCAAGAATTAAAAGTTTACCAGTATGTGGCTGTGAAAAATATTGTTCGTAGGTGTGTAGTGCTCCAACTGGTGCTGATACTTTGAACCTGAAATTCATTTCTAAAGGCAGGATTTACGTTTGATCCACTTAAACTCGCAGCTGGACCCCAAATTATAGCTTTGGGGCCACAAGTTCAGGGAGTAGTTCAGCTATCTAGCATGCTAAGTCCCATGCTGTGCAACGACACTATCTTTAAAAAAAAAGAGTGACGCACTTTCATTCATTCACAGAATGGTAATTTTTGGTAGACTCGCTGGCTCTATCCTTTTAGAGGTCTTCCATTATCACTTTAAAAAGGCTTTAAAAAAGGCAGCTTCAGTTTGATTGTTAAACGCCCTGAAGACAGACGCAAACAAGGGTAGTACACTGCTGAAATTAGAAATAAAGCATGATAAAGCCTTGTCAGCAGAGCTGTCCTCACATTCAACACCACAGAGGTTAAAAGCCTTGATGGCTTTGATAGCAGATGTTTGGGCAAACGCTTGATCTATTAGGAAAGCTGGACAAACGCTTGGGCTAATATTAGCTTTAATGAGACGTTCCTCTGAAAAGATAGATAGATAGATAGATAGATAGATAGATAGATAGATAGATAGATAGATAGATAGATAGATAGATAGATAGATAGATAGATAGATAGACAGACAGATAGACATCTCCATCGCAAACAGCACTGTCAGACATACATGTAAGAAAAACAGTACAATAAGCCCAGATACCAAAAAAACCACCCAATAAAGGATAATAGATAGTAATAAAAAATAAATACTGTGACTGTATATACAGGGTTGATTACATGATTACATGATTACAAAGTGATTAACCTGGGAGTTGTTAGATTAATGCAAAGGGAAGGATGGTGGAGCAGATTCTTACTGTCTCACTGTCTAGTGCTGTTTTGAATGGTCAGATCATTGTACAGCAATAAAGCCTGATCTAAAACCAGCCAAGCACCTCTGTGAGGCTGTAGGCTATTTACTGAAGGCACAGCTTTACTTTGAGCTAAATGCTGCTGTCACCACGTTAACTAAGTCCCATTTAAGCTGGCCTGTCTACACCAATAGTGTGTCGGGTTCCAAATGCTAATGGCATCATGCTAACAAGTTTACAGTGACCACGCTAATCAAGTTAGCTCCCATCCTAATATTTACCAGTGAATTTCGAAATACACCTGACTTCAGAGCTTTCATTAAAAGTGAGCGGCCTATATTGGCAAATACTTTAATCAAAAGTTAGGGGTTAGCATGGCATAATGTCTGCGGAGTTTCTGGCCCCAATACTTACAGATAAGTAGTTAAGAGCTTACAGACCTTAGTCAGGTAATAAAACACCCACAGATGTTCCTATTTAAACACTGACACCCTGTCAGTTCAAGAACCCTTGTTTTAGCTTATTTTTTTGATAGTTAGAAAGACATTATGTCTTGACAGCAGAGGGTACAGACTGCTTGTGAGAGCCTCCAGTATGATACACCCGGTCCTGGTACACCAGAGGGTCAAACTTTGAATCAGCAGAACTGCGCACCGGAGAGTACCGTCCCACTTAAAGCACTGCCTGAGGCTGATGGGAATGCCTAGCAGTTTTCCCAACGATGGTGCTTGATGGAAGGTGCAAGCTCCGAAGCTGTTCCAGTTCATCCTGCTGAGAACATAAATGTCAGAACACGTTTTCATAGCAGTCCATCTAATAGTTGTGGGGACAGTTCACTAAAAACACGCCGAAGAGTTAGAGTGTCTACAATTAATGTTCTGGGCAAGGTGACTTTCTGTCATAGCTGTTCAGATATTTCAGCCTGGAGGAAATTATCTGGGCAGACTGACCATCCAAAAGACTGCAGAATAAGATTTCTGCCTAGACTACTAACAGCCCTTAGGAATAGTTTCATATATTTTCAGAGAAGTTAGAACCATACTTCTGTTATTTATGTTATTTTGAGTGATTTGACTCTTTCAAAATGTCATTAAACTGAAGCCAACATTTACACCTATTAAATTTAACAGTGTCTTCTGCGGTCTTCAGTAGTAAAGCTGGCATCATGACACAAATAGAAAATACCTCTCGTGCCAATAAAAACTTAGCCTGAAGCTGTTGCCTTTCTCACTGTCATCACCGTCACTGAAATATGTGTGTGTGGAAATATAAAACTGTTGCTGCTTCTCAGATGCCTCTCCTGCTAGCAGAGCCACCTCACCCTTCACTCACCCATCCACACACTTCACTGCCCCAGACTTGAGAGTAGAAAGATGGGGGCCAGCACTGGAGATCTTCAGATCACATGTCAGTGTGGGAATATAGCACAAGACATCACACCTTTTCATCTAACCCCTTAGAAAGTTTCTGACCAAACATTTCTTCCAATGAAACAATAACGTGTGATTAGATTTCCAACATGAAGATACAAGATCACCTTAAAATAGTCTGTTTGAATGTATTCTCTCCCTTGTCCTCCCCAAAGAGAATCATATTTTGCAATGTCTGCACTAACTAAACTACTATCCTTTCTCCTCAGATGTCCTGTGTCCAAACATGAAGGTCCAACCTGATCAATTTAAGCCCAACAGCACCAGTTATGGTCTTGAAAAGGTTCCAGGTATGTGCAAACTGCTGCTTTTCCTAACGGCAACATGCAACGCTGGCAGTTCTTGTCAACCACAAAGCCATCTCTTTCTTTCTCAGAGCATTTCCTACACTCCCACATTTAGTTGTTTTTACACAAACAGAGACCAAAAGATCTTATCTTATATTTCTTTCTTATGTGCAAAGATGAAGACACTTTTCACTCACGGTTTTCCTCTGTCTCTCTATCTGACTTGAAGTGTGAGTTGGTTTTATTTATGGCTCAGAGGGGGTCACTTCTCTGCACTGTTCTATGCTGCCATCACAAAAAACACAAAGCTGCAAAAAAACAAACAAAACAACAAACACTGTCACTTTACTTTAAGCCGTTTTGCAAATCAAGGCAAAAATGAAGTATTTTGGAATGGCACTTTAATTCCGTACACATAATCTGTTGTTAAAGGAAATACATTTTAAGAATTTCTTACACCATACACCTGCTGATGGCGTCATATGCTGCGCAAAAATACTGTAAATGGAGTAGTGTTGTGATATAATTTCAAAAGCACATGGCAAAAATGTCAATGAACGCCTATGAAGAAGTAAAACTAGGAACGACACTATTAACACTAAAAGTCTTTTAAATGCAGGAGTTAATTTCAAAATAGCGTCTCAACTAAAACCAAGTGAAACACACTACCAGTCCTTCATCATTCGGTGTTTTTATTTCATAGATTTCAAACTGCTGTGTTTTTCTCAGAAGTCTTGAATAGCGTTTATCCAGAGAGGTCGGATGTTGTTACAGGAGTGCCTTTTGGGGGATCTGAGTTCCTGTCTGTGTCTCCCACCCACATCCATCACACTAAGAGAAAAAACAGATGCAGCGGCATGACTGTTAGGACCCCGTGCCACGTCCAAGTTCAAGGCAAAATAGATGTTGGAGTGCTGGAAATGTTGACTCTTAGCGCTCTTAACTTGAAATATGGCATGTGATGAATAGGTCAGCTGATTCAGTTTTTATGATAATTTTTATTTTTTATTTTTTGAGAATTGAATCGGTTTGGATTTTAAACACATCCTTACATCTGTTTATTTTGAATCATTAATGATCGACAGCTGACACACATGGACATACAAACACATCACTCCTACGGGCAATTTAGAGTCTACAGTTGAGCTAGCTTGCATGTCTTTGGATGGGGGTGGCGGTGGGGGGGCCATAGCTGCAGGAGGAAACCCACATAGACATAACATGTGTACTTGCACAGAAAGACCCCAGCTGGCAAGTAAATTAAAAACCTAGAACTTCATGCTTTAATAACCACGGGTTGAACCATGTTGTTCTTAGTGTAAATGTGAAGACCATGCATGACCAGCTGATTTGATACGTAATAAATGGCCAGCACTGGTTGGATATTGTGTGTCTTGACTGAAACTCAGTCCTCTCCTCTTTGAATGCTTCATGCCCACTAAAGACAGAGTTACACAGCCATGATTTACTGGGTTAAAGCTGTTGTCAAGCCAACCAGCCAATTGTTTTACATGTATTTGCTCTGGTTAAATGTGTGTTATATTCACAAAAGAAGTTGTAGCAATACATAGAAGGACTACTAATCTACTAATTATCATAAAGAAACTTAATGAAGATCTTGTAATCCTTGATAACCACTTAAACTTGTAATGTTTCATTTGTTATCAGTCATGGCTGAATATAAGCTTCAGTATCAGTATGTTCTTTACAAGAAAAAGAAAGTAGAATGTTGAAATAGGACATTTTATTGGATAATTCATTTGACCTCTTTAGTTGTTAACAGTACTTTTGTTTGTTGAATACCACTGGATGCACTGGTAACTGCTGTTTCAGTTCCTTTGTTGGATCCTTTGTCCAGATGAGGAATTATGTTTTATTTAGGAATCATGATAATGATTTGCTTATGAGATTGTAAGTAGTCTTGTTTTTTGTTCCTTTAGTGAATGATATTTCCCTTTGCAACTACAGTCTAGTTAATATACTTTCCTAATTTCCAGCATAAAGTGCAGAGAAAGATTTAAAGTTTGAAATCAGAAACTGACAGTTTTGTGAGTTGTATTTAAGTGAGAGTGACTCTTCGGTCCGAGCTAAAGACCTCTCCATCAGCAGGGAGTGGAAGAGAGTCTGTGTTCATGATCAGAGCTGACAGCATCACTTCGCACCATCGAGACACATTATCACATCCCCATCACTGGGCAAGTGCTAATTATGGGGTTATGCTTTTCCTCCCAGCCGCAAAGTAAATGAGAGCAAACTTTGGATAAATCACTGAAAGCCGCCGATGTTTCAGTCAGATTGTCAGATGTGCCGTAAGCACTCAAATTGGAATAAATCCTCCGAGCCGTGCTTTGTTTTCTCTTTCTCAGTCGGAGCCCCGTTCCGCTGGAAAATTATATGAGGAAATCTCTTCTCGTAACCAAAGGCTAATTGTGGAATAGACCGTAAATATACTGTGCTCTATGCTGATTTACATTTTCTTTACATTTAGATACCAGCACCACAAATGAAATGGTACCCTGAGAGCTACGACTCACTATAATTATTTTAGACAAAAACTGGTTTCCGTACTTTAATGGTTCCCAGACTATGGTCCATGGACCACCATCCGTACATGACGAGGCCAAAGCAGGTCCAGAGAAAATCCAGTGACAGTTGTGTCATAATCAGATCTACTGCCAGAGCCGAAATCTTTTGTGGGGCGCCACTTGGGGCAAAATGTTATCAAACAGTGGTCTGAGGTCTGAAGCTCCCTGACATGACAAAGATGTCCGGGGATTTCCAGTCTGCACTAAGTTTGTAACTCCAGACTAACTTTAAGACATACCCTGTCAAACTTGATTTTCTTTACATGCAGGGACATTAAAGCTCCACTAGCTCCCACTTGCAATTACAACAAATGCCCTCTACGGTGATGCAGAGAGAGTGCTGCGAGAAATGTCAAGACTATTTGCTACTGATTATGACTTGACAGCCAAGAGACCTGCGGTTTGAGTCAGACTTGTATTTATCATGTGCTGTCTAGTCTGACCCCTCGGGCAACCGAGCACACACAGGAGACTGCAGAGCGTCTTTGTGGCTCCGCGCTCTCTATCTCCAGCACAAATGTTGCCATCTGCTGCGATCAAAAGAATGCTGTGTGCATGAGCTCGCCTTTCTCAGTCAGTGAACTCATCTGGCTCTCGCCGCAGATCCCCCCCCATCGGTCGTTTTTGGCTGTCCAAAATAACTTTTTTTTGGGGCTGATTATACGCTATCCACTGCCAGTCCAAATTACAGCTCTACGCTCAGATGGCCCTCAAACAGCCACAGAGCAGTGAGTGAATGTGCACCGTGCGAGCGTCGTGACAGGGAGAACCGAGGCCAGCAAGGCTCACAGCTGTCCGGCTTCCTCGAGCAACTGATAAACCAGTGCAAACAACACTTTTGTAGTTTTTTTACTCGCTGCTTTACTTTTGCTATTTAGCAAAAAAGTTATATCCACCGGTGAACTTGCTCGAACACTGCTCTCAGTCAAAGGCAACACGAGAGACCTCCCAGCAGACTTCAACAACCTTATTAAGACCTGCTACATATAAAATGATTCTGTTAGAGATGCAGTGTTTTTGCAAGCTTTACTCTATCCTACAGTTTTAATCTCAGTTTAAAAACTACACAGGTGCCATTAGAGTATATAGCAATGAGTAAGTAGTTCCGACTACATCAGCCCCTTAAGATATCCTGCTTAATGTAAAACTATGATGATAAAATGAAACAAAACAAAGACACAAATTAAAGGACAAAGTTCAGCACTGAGCATCAGGCTCGACAGTTGTGTAAAAGTGACTCCAGCTCAGTGTCCTAAGGGCAAGCATTACAGGCTATGCTATGAAACTCCTGGTATCTTCACATAGCAGTGAGTGAATGTGCACCATGCGAGCGTCGTGAGAACCAGGCTGTATCACAGCAATCAACAGCAAACCAAGAAGACTCGAGAGGAATCAATCACTCTGTATAATGAGCCACAGAAAGAACAGCACCATCTCCTGGTCAGCACTGTTAACTCTCAGACAACACTAAATGCAGGGCGTTCAAAATGTATACAAGTGTATGAGAAACGGAAATGCGTGAGCCAGCAGAGGAAACTTTTAACTCTGCGGTGAGTGTATAAAATAACCTGTTTCACCTAACGGTGCATCTGAGTCACTTTACTGACAGACAGAGTAGTGGTGGTGGCTGCCTGACTTGTGAGCCTCTCAGTTATTCAGCCTGTTGTGTCTGCTTTTGCTTTTAATGTTATTTTTTGCTCTGTTGCTAATAGCACAGACAGCCTGGTGTGCCTTGCCACCTGTTTCCAGTCTATTTCCAATGACATCCACTAAGCTTTTGCCCGACTCTCACATTACCACCTTAATGCTCCTGTTTCCTCTTTGTAAGATTAGTGTGCTGGTGTTAATATTCTCTCTGAAACCTCATAGACTTTTCTCCATTACTAAGTCCACGCAGGAATATGTTGAGGCAGCGTTCATCCTTTTGACTTGCTAATGGCACAGTGTGCTTTCAGAAGAGCTCAATCCACACAACATAACCACCGGCTTTCAGAGGGAGCTGCCGGACAACCTGGCAGCATTAGCACTGCGCGAGCGCTCATCCTGCTGGCATCGCCATAGCTACGGCACTTGTTTGTTGTACAAGGGAGTGTCTTTTCTAAACCACCGAAATATGCGGTTACACCACTTCAAGTCACTCGCCGCAAGGCAAAGTACACACATGTGCACATGCTCTCAGACTCACACGAGGGCCTTACCAGTGATGGCTACTAGTTTTTTCCTTTGGCTGCAAATAAATATTTCAACGGCCCAACAAGCGGCTTTATTTTCCAGTTGTTCAGTTATACGATTATTTTAATCTCTCTCCAAAAAGCCACAAGCTGAGTGGTGCAGGGTGTGGTGGGACTGACCGAGTTTACCTCACGACACCACAAGAAATCTGACAAAACCGTAACACAGTTTCACGACTGGAGAGCCTGCTGTGCTTCTTCATGTGAGAAAATGTTGCCACGCTAAGCTTTTTTTCCCTCATATGTTGCTGCAGGGTTTGACCTGATGGAGTTCTTCAATGTGAGAGATGTTCTGGGAACCAAAGTTGAGGACGGCCAAAGTCCGTACGTTCGTCTTGGCACAATGCCTATTGTACAGCAAACAGAGTAAGTGAGCATCCCGCTACACTGCAAACAGACTGGCCTAGTGGAGAGCCCCGGGGTAAAACTCTATTGAGCTGTTCTTTACTACCCACCTTTGTAGCCAGGCTCACATTCTGATAAGAATGGAGTCTGACGTAACACTCCACTTGGATTTCATTGTGAGATGTGTTTCAACCATACAGAGAAACAAGCCCCTCTGCAACAAACTGGATAGCCCTACAACCAATCAGAGAAATGAAGTATGCGACACTAAGCGATTAAGGCATTCTCAACGGAAGCCTTAATAGCTGTTAAATGTTCATCCTGTATTATTTCGTTGTCACTATCTTTTACACCAGACAAGATAGCGGAATCCAAACAGCTCACGTCTCCAATGGCAGCCGTTTAATGTGCAGTTTCAACCCTGATGACATGCATGACTACGCCTTTACTCTCCTGACCATCACTGCACGACGCCCATCCTAACAGCAGATCTTTGCCAGAGCATAATCAATTCCCAACAGAGGGGGTCCAGACTAACATTTGCCACAAAAAAAATAGTGGGTGGGGAAATTGGTCTAGATTCAAAGCTACCATCTTTGTAAATGGTATCTGTCATTGTGTGTGAAGTGTCAAGTGAAGTGAAATATTACCGACTGGCCCTACATTTTCAGTGATTTGTCGTGAAACTGTTTTATTTAAAGGGCCTCCAGCAGTTTTCTGCTGTTGTTAGCTTTGCATAAGTGTTAAGTCACAAGGTAGAAGTTTCCTGCCATTTTCAGTCTTTATTTTAAACTACGCCAACTGGCTGCTAGCTGTAATGTTTGTACAGTCAGAAAACAGATAAGCACATTACACAAATTCTCAAAAAATAAAGTATGTAAAGATTTTATTTGTTACTTTCCCCAGATTGACTGTCAATAGTTTAAATGCACAGTGAAACATCCATATATTTAATCTGAGTACTGTTTGTGTACTTTTAAAACAATGCAATGGCTTACAATATTCTGAAATGTGTTGCTTTCTTACATTTCCTTGAATAAAAAATTAAAATGCAGTATTGCTCACTAAGGAAGGAGGAACAGTAGCCATAAACAGAGGAGGTTGTTAGAGGGAAACCATGTTTAATCTGGCTCTCATACATTAATATTTAAACTGTTACGCAGTCACTGTGACTGTGTATTTATCCCGTTCATCTCATAACAATGTGCTTTTGTTCTACAGAGATGTGTTTCCTCAAGGGCTGCCAGATGAATATGCCTTCGTGACCACGTTCAGATTTAGGAAAACCTCCAGACGTGAGGACTGGTACCTTTGGCAGGTTTTTGACAAATATGGAATCCCACAGGTGGGTCGGCCAAATGTAAATAGTAATAAATGTGAGTGTTACTGCAGGACTAACAACTTAAAATAGGCTTGTCTCGCAGTTCACATCCTTTTTAAATGAATGTCTGGAAAAGATGTTAAACATTAAATCCAGGCTTTTGATCACTGTCAAACCGACTGTGAAGTTGACATGATCCATAATGTAACACACTGTTCAGTTTATATATAGTATCAATAACAGTACAAATGGTCTTAAGCTGCTTTTCAGCACCTATCGTAATCACCATCCTGTCTCTGACTTGTCAGGTGTCTATCCGTCTGGACGGTGAGAACAAGGCGGTGGAGTACAACGCTGTTGGACTGACAAAAGACGCTGTCAGAGCTGTGTTCAAGAACCCTGAAGTCAACAACCTGTTTGATCGCAACTGGCACAAGATTGCCCTAAGCGTGGATGCCAAGTCAGTCTCTCTGTACCTGGACTGCAAATTCATCCAGACTCTGCCCATTGACGACAGGGAGGACATTGATATCCAGGGCAAGACTGTCATTGGGAAGAGGCTTTATGACAGTGTGCCAATTGATGTGAGTTTTCACCTCCACTCCATATGATTCATGGAAGCCAAGGTTATTTTTTTAAGTTGATCTATTTACCAGTTGTCTCCGTGTCTTCCTGCAGTTTGACCTCCAGAGGATGATGATTTACTGTGATTCCAAGCATGCAGAGCTGGAAACCTGCTGTGATCTATCCAATGGGCCTGTGAGTATTAAAGGTTACAGATCTGCAGTGTGCATCTGTATTTCATGTCTTGCCACATCTACTTTAATCATAGAGATTCATGATTTTTTACAAACGTACTATGGGATAGAAATTACATAGATTACAAATGAGAGAAGCAAAAAAAAGGACTTACACACAATTGAGCAAATGTATGTCTAATTGTTGGTTACTTTAACACAGTAATCTGAGCTGAGTTGGACGTCAACATTTTAGCTTTGTTGAGTGTTGTTGCTAACATGCTGGCAAGGTCATTTTGAAATTGCACTGTAATGTTAAAGGCTGCAATTACAAAAGCCAGCTCAACATCCCCATGCCCGCAAAATTTATTTGGGAAGTTGATTTGGAGTTGCTTCGCTGGGAACTGATTTCCAATCAAACTGTTCAGGCGGGCTGAAGTGCGTGAGGAGCTGAAATTGTTTACAACAAAATGTCTCTGATTGGTTGTAGGTCTACCCATTTTTTTTCTCTTTGTATCGGTTGAAACCTGCCCTGTAATGAAATCCAAAGGGTGTGTTAGTGGTATGCCAAGCTACTATTACAATCCTCATAAGATGTGGTCACAGCACACTTAGTTTAAAGGATTAGTTTGACATTTAAGGAAATAGTGCAGGAGATGTAATTGGGTTACCTGCCCTTTTGCTGTAATGACAAGATTCCAGAAAGAGAATAGTAGTTACAGATCATGACTTCTAGCAAAGCCACATTTTAGTTCCATGGTTCTGTTTGTGTGAGGACGAAAGCAATGAGATCCATCTACATACATGGTCTTCAGTTTTCTCTCAAATTGCGAAAAGTGATCTTCTAGGCTGCCCAAAGTCACTGCCTTATACAGTGTTATTTAATTAACAGATAATAATAATTTGCTGCAACCAGTACAATAACATTTATGATGCTGATCTTTGCCATTTTGCGTAGTTTCTGTCAGCAGTTGTAGAAGAATCAGTAGTATTGACCACATGAGATCAAGTACTTATGCTAATGCTTTACGCTAAGCTAATACCTTCCTGGATCCAGCTGTGTATCTCACAAGCAAACATACAAGATGCATCTCTAACTGCATATAAAATTAGATAAATACTGCTTGGAAGTACCTGACTTTAGTCAACTCTCTGCTAATTCCAAAAGGCAAAGGAAGCAGTGGAACATGAGTGAAATTGAGGCCGATGGATGATAGCAAAGAATACTGGTAGGCGACCTGTGTAGGCCGTAGGTGTACAAGTGAGTGTGAAAGGTTGTCTGTCTTTCTGTGTTGGCCCTGCGATGGACTGGAGACCTGTCCAGGGTGTACCCCTCTTACTGTAGGTACTGAGAACCGTCAAAGTGTTTAAAGTTGCATGGTGTTTGAAAACCATAATATCTATAGACAAGAATTACATTATGTTCATCAGACAATCCTACCACTTCATTCAGACTATCCTGCTGTAATCTTTTAAATTCAATTATATTGTTTCAGTGTCTGCCTAAAGCAGTTGTGACAGAGGCTCCCCCTGAGGAAATCTTGACTCCAACGCCTACTGCTGTGGAGCAACAAAGAGGCCCTCAAGTGAACTGCTCCTGCCCTGCAGGAGATAAGGTAAAGCCACCTCATGTTACTACACTTTACCCCTGTCTGTTATTTCCATGGATGAGTAGGAATCCTTTATTTGATGTCTTTGAAAAAAAGGATGTATCTTCATTTCTCACAGGGAGACATCGGTGAACCTGGTGTTGCAGGTCCTAAGGGTGAAAAGGTCATCTAACATTGCCTTTCAGTACCAGTCTGTGTGTGATAAAAGATCATAATCTCATCATGTTTGGTCTGCTTTTTTATTGTGTGACCATGCCTACTTTTTCAGGGCGATGCCGGCCCTAAGGGTGCCATCGGACCTCCTGGCCTCAGAGGAGAAAAAGGAGAAACTGTATGAAAAATTGTCCTGATCTAGAGAGAAATAGCCATTAAATTTCACTTCATTATGAAAAAAATGGTTTAAAGAAAAAAATGTCAAGAAATTGCAGTCATTTCACAATGCATGCCTTCTAGCTATTCTGCTTTCTTCTAGCCTCGATAATAATTGATCCTCATCGATTAATTATTTGCAGGGCAAAGTAATCTCTGTCAAAGGTGACAAAGGTGAGAAGGTAAGTAAACTGTTCCCTCTCAGCTCTGCATGAGCACCCTGTTTGCCTGCATATAGTGCATATCTCATATGCATGTAACCAAAACTATAAAAACTTCTCCTTCAACTATATATACTGCTGTATATTTTCACATTTTCTTTCTGTCTTGCTTTTTACATTTATCTATAAATGTCACCCAGTTTTTGGTACAGGGAGTGTCTAGGAAAATGCCCATACAGCTGTGATAGTCAGAATTACAGGACTAGTTACCACAGAGGATGTGTAGCAGAGAGGGCAGTGCTACGCAGACGCCCACCCAGTCTGCTCAAATCACAGCCTAGGCCAGTGCCAACCGGGACTCTCAGAGAATAGAGTAATTTATGTCTTTATGCAAACTCCTCTGCGAATGTCATTCGTGTTGTCCAGAAAGAGACACTTAAAATGGTCTTCAAGACAAGAAATTGTCTTCTCACTTGAGATATGTGCTTTGGTTTGGGTAGTTACAGAAATACACCAGTAAATCCTTTTGGATAATACAGCTGCGGCAATTAGTAGGATACTTTCTTTCTTTTACATTAGTAGCACAGTCACACAGCCAGCAGAGCTCATTTGATGACAAATGTATTTTCATTTTGCAGTTCTCACTGCCAGAAAAACCTTAAATGAAACTTTAATGCAGCGCATCTCTGTTCCTTTCCTATTTCTTACTTTCTGCATTAGCATCTGTCTTCACTTTCTCCCAAAGAAGGCTGCAATTTGCCGTTGTAAACATTTCTAAACCTGATACAAACATATGACGTAAGCCAACTTCGAGCTGTGGTTCAGAATGACTATGTTGGCCGTTGAGTTACATGGGGTGAAAGTGAATTCATCCGGCTTTGATTGCTTCTAACTGGGTCTTTAACCAACGTGAACAAGCAATTCCCCGTGTCGCAGCCTAGTTATGGATAATGTCTTTATCGTTGTAGGGCACAGCAGAGTGGGGTTCCTCTCTCCTAATCTCTGTGGTGAAAGAAATAACGTCCGTTAATATCATATAAGCCCCATATAATTAAAGGGCAACCTTCTGTGACTTGTAAAGTGGTTTATGAAGCAGAGGGAAGTCTTGCGGCGGACCAGACCTCGTGGTACTGTGTAATTTAACAGCCATTACTTTTCACTCAGTCCATCTTTCAAATTCCACGGGATTCCTTGGCACAGAGGATGACATCAGTGTACAGACCATACACTCAACACTCTGAGGACAATGGAAAGCCATTGTTCCTTGAGTCTTTGGTTGAACGTGCAACCAGACCATTGTGGGTCTTGGTGAAGCTCTCGGTGCATTCTGGCTCCCAAGCCTTTACTCAAAAGTGTTTTGTTTTGTCTAGCTCATGTGACTCCTTTTGTTCTGTGTGTCAGTTTAACCCCTCATTTTGTCTGTGTGATTGTATGTTCTTCTGTTTGATTCATCAGCCCATTAATACGTGTCTAACATTTGTACATTTGTCTCCAATTAATCATTCAAACACAACATACTAAACCGTTTTCTGTGACGCTAACAGGTTGATTTTCTGACAGTACGTCGTCGTCGCCTGTGCCAGACATCCCGCATGCTTTTTCTATTATGGAGCTACGAAAGTAAAAACCTGTTTTCTATTCACAGGGTGATAGTGGGAGCATAGGGTTGACAGGTGCTCCTGGACAAAAAGGAGAGAAGGTCTGAACCAGGAGATGCGGCGATTTTAATTTTGAGCCTTAAAAGGTCACATATTGGTATTAATTATGTGTTTCCAATCATCCAACAGGGACTCGGTGGTGTGCCAGGTATTGATGGCTTACCCGGCGACCAAGGGGACAAAGTAAGAAACAAAATTGTAATATTTTCGTCTAAAACATGGCTTTTGTGATGCTTTAAAAGTGTGCGTTTATTTGCGATTAGGGTGAGGCTGGATTTCCAGGCAAACCGGGGCTACCAGGTCTAGCTGGACAAAAGGTGAGTGAACGCGGTGCTCCAGTTTTTAATCCATTCACGAGCCAGTGCACACATGAATTTGGGTCATTGTTAATGGGTTTTTAAATAAAAGAAAAAAAAGAAGAAAAAATGACAATATCTTGGTTTTGGGTTTGGAACTGAACTCAGAGACGCACTTGTTCTGTTAAGTGGGCGTACACACGGTTTTACTGACATTGGCTTACTGTGGGAAAAACGTTGAGGGTAGTTTGGTTCAGTTTCCCTTGGCTGAAGCAGCGGCAGCATGTGAAAGAGCCAGGAGGAAAGAAGGATGCTGGCTCGGACTGGTTCAGTGATCTGGGAAATGTTGCCTAACCAAAGAGTCAGGGATATCATATCCCGTCTTTCAGCACAAAGAAGCGAAATGGCTTGGGGGAAGTCTATAGATGCATTTGAAACACTTCTTCACGTCACATTGTTAAGAAAATAAATACCAACTGAAACACTCAAACTTTATTCTTATGAAGTGAAAGGGGTCAATCATAAAGACGTCAATAAACATATATATTAAGATAAAGCCATCAAAGACCAAATATCTACAAACTGCAAACAGATGTAACTTGTGTTTGCTAGTGAACACAGCAGACTGTATTTTTCTCAGCAGCTGGTGTAGACGAAAACCAAGAGTCTATACAGACGTTTTAACGTACGTATGTTGGCCGGACACACCACTACAAATGAGAGAGGGACCTGTGAGTTAGCCAAGCAAGTGTCTAAAACATTTCAGCTGGGACAAGCAAGAATATGCCAGGACGTCAACTTTCTCTCCAAACATTAGCAATTTTTGCAGTATTTTTAATTAGAAATGTTTCACAGAAGAGAAAGCATGGGTGACTTCTTTTCAATTGCAATTAATTAGTTACTGATTCTGATTTTCTCACAGTACAATGAGCGAATGATCATAATTTACCTTTCAATATCTGATGCCACACACAGCACAGTGCTTTTTTTTACAGTAGAGGTTGATTTACATTGTTTTTTAAAGTAAACGGTTCTATTACTGAATATCAAAGAATACGTTTCTTTGTTTGTCTTTATTGTGAAAGGAATGGATGTAAGGTCAGAGGTCAAAGTTCAAGGTTCTCCCATGGGGGGTCTTGTCACTGACAGCTGCTGTTTCTTTTTTGGGGGTTTCAGGTTTCTTAGTTCGTCACTAGCATTTTTTACATTGATTCAACTCTGACTCAGCATCCCCCAGTTGGGCTACTGCTGAGTCAACACCTGTGACACTTTAGTGAGAGTACAAAGTCAACAGCTTTCAGTAAATAAATGTTGTTCATTTTATATCGCATAGGGAATTCAAGGGGATTCAGGACTTCCAGGTTCACCTGGACCTAAAGGTGTCACTGTGAGTATAATCTGAATTCACACAATGATTAGTAAAGATCATAAGAATGCTGTTAATGTTTATTATGGTGTTACTTTGCTTTGTTTTAGGGTGATACTGGTATAAAAGGGGAAAAGGGAACACCAGGCACCAGGGTAAGTTTCACTCTAATAGTTTTTGATTTTAGAAATAAAACAATGATGTCTTAAACAGTTGCTTCACTTCCCACATATTCTTACATGGGGGTCGCCTGCTGTAGCTGTTAGTCCTTTGTCCACTCAGCTCCAATGCAGCGGATATGAGTTCAGTATTTTGTGCAAGAGCACTTGATTAAAAAGCTAATTGCAGAGCGTTTACTCATTTACTCTTACTGCCCATGTTTTACCAGCGTGTTCTGAGATCTGAACCATGAATCCTGGTTGAACCTGTACAGAATAAAGCTTGTTTTGCAAATCCTGATGACATGTTTAACTTCTTAGAGAGAGTGAGGCCTTTCTTCTCAGAGCAACTGAGAACTGAGGGGCGTAATTGTGCAAACAGATGTGGCTTCCTTGATTCACTCTCCACACTTCCTGTCTGGGACTCTGTGGGAGCGTTTGGGGCTATAATGGACCTCATTCAGGCCCGCTGAAGCTTTGTTAGTCTGTTAACAGCTTCCTTTTTCTTTTACCATTGCACTGATGTTAGAATGATGTTAGAATATTATTTGAATTTAGACTTCTAATAAGTCAGTGAAAGGTCAACACTGAATCAACAGTGGTTTCCAACTACAGCTACTAGAATTAGGGTTTAGTTACTGTAAAACCAGCAAGAAGGAACAGTTTTGTGTCACGGTCATCTTGAATTTAGGTTTTAAAGATAGATGGTCATATAAGGCACTAAAATCTGTACATTGATTGCTCTGCCATATGGCATGAGAATGTTCAGCAGGGTTGAAGCATGCTATAGCTTCATTCAGACATGTTGATGCCGGATTTAGAGCTGTCTGTCAGCCAACCAGTCAGTCAGTCAGTAAGCAATTTCCTGTAGGTGAGAAGTACTGGAAAAGTACTTGCTACAGTGAAGTGATAAAGGAAATAGGTGGCTTAGAGCAGGCCCATGGGGTTTAAGTCAAGGTAGTGTTCTCTGACTGAAATGTAACTCAGATGTGCTTTGGGTTGCACGGCACAATCCACTGCTTATAAAGTTTAAGCATGCTAGCATGGCCTTGTGATGGTAGTGTTTTTGGGTCAGTCACTTCCACAATTAAACACAGATATCCATCAAGCCCACAAAGTGAATCCTAATAATTTTGAAAAAAAAAACGTTTCATTATTGGTTCATGAGACAAAGCTTGCAAAATAGCCTTCCCTCCATAAGCTCAGCCATAGTTTTGTGCCAGTTAGCAAACATTAGCATGCTAACACACTGATGGAAGACTGAGAAAGTAGCAAACATGTCAGACAAAGACATTTTAGACTGAGCATTTAGGTTAAAGCATAGTGAGTCTACAGAGATTTTTTTGGTGACATATTTTCCATTTTACTTTCACTACTGGTCTAACAACACATTGATAGAATCTTTCTTTTGTTCTGCAGATTAATTAATACCTGTCTCTTCACCTACTAGCTACACAAAACTAAAAGTGTAGCAATGATCACATTGCCATCTAACTAGCCAAATATTTAATTAAAAAAACAAACACAAATGGCATGTTTTCCATATTGTGTCCCATTTGAGGTTTGGTTGCTAGCTGCCGCTTTTGTGTCACGTTACACCCTGTACTTTCTGATTTTTACTGGAGAATTACCACCAGCACCTAATCATCTCCATGGAAGGAAACAGGCTTAGATGGTTTTGATTTTCTTAAATTAATTGCTATCTAAATGATTGAAAGTTGTCTTCAGTGGTGAGCATATTTTTTACAAGTCTTGTATCGGTTTTAGGGCACGGAGGGTCAGGATGGATTGCCTGGAAAACCTGGTGTTCCTGGAAAGGATGTAAGTGCTCAGCTGTTTAGGTTCCTGTAGTTTCCAACAGAGGACAATATTAATGCATTTGATGAGTCACCTTTTTCCCCATTTGTCTAAAATTTATTAGGGTTTGAGAGGTCTGGCCGGAGTACCTGGGCCAAGTGGAGTTAAAGGCGACAAGGTATGTCAACTCCCTGCAGTTCTGCATGCAAAACACACTGTTCAATTGCTTAGAAACAATTCATAGAGGACATTGCCGTAAGCTTAATGTCATTAAGCTGTGCCGATATGAATCACTTTAATGAGGGATCATCAGAGGTTTCTCAAGCTACCGTCTGCTCTCTCCAGACATTCCTCAGTCTCCTCTGTGCACCATCAAAGTCAGCCCACTCATTTGTCTGAGAATATAAAATGCAGAGTTCATTTGTCTGTCTGTAATTACTCACTTTGATGAGTCTTCCAGTGGTGCACACATGCTTACACCACACCCATATGCATGCACATGGATGCATTCATATAGACATATGCTCTAAGAGCTGTTGTGGTACTTTACCCTTAAGTTTCACTCTCCTTTATCCCACAATAAGTACCCACTTTAACACGACTCATCTCATAAATTATGGCCGTAGCTGTGTCATTACTGTATCGCTGAAGGGGCTTTACTCAGAGTCTCTTGATTCTAATGACGGGGTGTTTATCCTTGCTGTGTGAACTGTGTCACAGGGGGAGAGAGGCCTTCCCGGATTACCTGGGGATGTGGTAAGTACCGAAAATAGACCTAAAGAATATAAGACTTATATTAAGAACTACAGGCTTGGGTAAGGATGGAGAATATAGTAAGGTGATGGATTGATGAACAGAATGAAAAAAATAAAGAACTAAAAGAAACAAATAATAAGCAGTTATTTCTATTTCCTACATTTAAACGTATTATTTACACTTGGCCCAATCAATATGTTCATGTTTGTTTGTATTATTATTTTTTAATATTATTATTTCTTGAGATTTTTGGACTTATGCTTATGTTCAACCATGTGATATGTGTGTATGAAACATAAACTGTGTGAGCTGTCTTGTTCAAATCTTTACATCACCGCAGTAATTAGAGATGGTAACACGATGAATTTGACATTATTTAATAATGTGGAAATTACATTCTGTAGTTATTCATTCACTGTTGCAATTTCAGGTACACCAAGAAGGCTTACGGGGTGAAAAGGTGAGTAGTTGATCAACTATAGTGTATTATGTTAAATAGTGTATTATGTGTAGGACACACACACACACACACACACACACACACACACACACAAAGTGTGTTAAAGGTTAAAGTTACAGATGTAACTTCTGTTCTGTGAATTCATTGTCCTGTGGTTGTCAGGAAAAAATGAAATATTTCTGATGATGTGTAATTACACTCTCTGCCAGAAGGGGGAGATAAGTGTCCTCACTATAGCTTTAATTATTCATGAAAAAGTAATTAATAACTGTATATCAGGACTTGGCAAAATATATATAAATATTTTTATGAATTTATGAGGTAAATGGTAAAACTTCTCAAACAATACACTTTAGAATATATTCCATTTATTCAGCATGTGAAAATAAGTCCACCTGCTGCTTTTAAAGTATGAGTAACTGCACTTGATTGGTTGGTTAATGTCTTGATATAACATTTATTGAACGCAGTTTCTTATATAACTAATTCACGGAATAGTTAATTTATGAGTTAGTTAACTCTTTCAGGTAATTCATTTAACTCTTCATTTCAAGTCAGAACATAGAATAAGTAACTACGCTTTTCTAATAAACTAAAAATAAGAACAGTTTGTATACTGTATTTTTGAATAATGAATAAACGTGATTCCACTAAATCCCTGAATCACTTATCTATATATTTGATATGTGTAATACATGCTCATCTCTTTGAACTGTTTCAGGGAGAGGCTGGACCTCCTGGGCCTCCAGGGGCTGATGGTCCACCAGGGCCTCCTGTAAGGATCTTGATTTATTACTTCCTTCATACATGTTTTTTCCTCCTGCTGTCAGGATATTGATATTTGTTATGTGATGCTTCTAATGTAATGCTGAATAATTTACTAAAACACCGTCATGTTTTATGGACCATTTCTGACTCACGATTTATTCCTCAGGGTCCTCCTGGTTTAGTAGGTCCACCTGGTGAACCTGGAGAGTTTGGCCAGAGGGTAAGAAACTCATTTTTATGCTAGACTGCCTGAATGTGGCTGCCCTGATTGCGGCAAGAGAATATGAATGAAAGGCACACCGGCCTGCTTGTTATACCTACAGCAATTTACATCATTGTTGGAATGATGTAAATAACCAGTCAAACTTAAATGATAACAGAGCGTCCTCTTGATGTGACCCCTCACACTAACCATGGCTGCTTCAAGACGTATGTCAAGAACACAGGACCTATTGAAAACCTGAAAAGATGCAGCTTTCTGACCTTTGATTAAACTGAGATTCATCCTGATGAAGGTCCTCTAGAACAGTGGTTCCCAACCTGGGGTCCGCGACCCCCACTGGGGGGGTTGTTGTGCGCAGGGGGTGCGCACAACTTTGTCTGCTCTGAGTGTGTGAGGTTACCAAAATTAAATTTTTTGGACATTAAATTTATAAAATAAAAAATAAATAAAAAAAAAAACACACCCAACGGGATAATCAAAATGCTGTATAATCTAAACTGAAACATATTTTTGGTACTACTACTTTTTACACCGATCAACAAGCGGTTGAGGGATCTTCAATGTACTACTGCAATGAACGAGCACACATGTTTTTAACACACAAACATGATCGGTCATTGTTGCCGGTGCGTCAGCTGTGGATGTGAGAGCAACATCCACAGCTTGTGAGTGTGGGCGAACAGCTGTTCTGTGACCGGGGTCTCCTTTGTGTGTCCGTAACCGCAGAACTTTTTTGCCGCTAGTAGCGTAAATTAGCTTCTTCGAGCACAACACACAAAAACAAGCACGTGGCTTTCTTAATTTCTGCCACCTCTGCCGTCTCTGCCCCTTTCTTCTATCCACGCCCAGCACCATTTATTTTTAAGTAATTTCTCTGTTCGGACGTCTTCCCTGGGCTTCATGTATTTATTCTCCATCTTTCACTACTGCGTTGTGTCTGCTGCTTTCAAGAGAACTCGTAAGTAACCGATAAGTCAGCGTTTAAGCTACAGGTTAACTCGGAGGAAAAAAAACAAGTTTGCGATATTGTCACTATTTGCTGAACACAAAACACATGCAGCAGCAATTTATGCTGATTTTTGACACTGTTCAATTAATTTTTCACAACTCAGAGCTCGTTTTATCCCCAAGTCATGAACGCAACTGCAACTGCAACTGCAGCTGGATCTCAATTAAGATTTTGCAGGACCCAACCCTACTTATGATTGGACAGTAATATTAGTTTGGTTTGGAGCAAAAGCTGGTTTCCTCTCATTCCATTGGTCAGCGAACTCAACTGAGCAAAAACCTACAATTGTTGTTTATTTTTGCAAATAAAAGTTTGGAATGAATCACTTTATTCTTTTAGTGCGTGTAGGGGTTGGGGGGCCTGGCTTATCTTGGACACAGGCAAGGGGGGCTTCAAGGAAAAAAGGTTGGGAACCACTGCTCTAGAACAAGCCAACGATATCTCAAAGACCTCGAGGTACAATATCACTCCATGAGAGCCTTTAGCTAGCAGACCCCTCGCCTGTGGAAGGATTAGCTTAGTAGTTAGGGCTGGCCAAGGTGACCCTGAAACTTTCTTTAGTTTTGCTCCTATAGGTCTATGCTGCTGGGGAACCTCCAGTGATACACTGAGCTCCAATCCTCAATCAGATGGGTCCCCCATATAAGCTGGGTTCAAAGTTAAAAATGACAAAATTACAGTTTATTCACGTTTATTCAATCTGCAGTTATTGTATTTTTTTTCCCATATTATTTCGGATTAAGAAAACTTTATTGTTCATGCTTATCATAGCTGATAGTGAAGCTAATATCGGTATCCATTTTTCTCTCTCCACGCTGGTTCCATTACACAGCAGTGTGTAATTAAAACAGACACAGTGGTTCGACATAATTTGCTCCTCCAAAACATGAGCAAAGATAGTGACCTTCCTTCCCCTTCTCCACCGGGAGCAATTAACTTCTCATCAGCAGTATGTTGGAATCAACATGAGCAGCTGCTGAGCTGAGCAGCAGTTGAGTCAAGCCAAACCTCATTTGGCTACGAATGGAACATGTCTTTGCCACCAGAATGCAATTTGTCCAGAGCTTCACAGAGAGCGAGGGATTTATAGATTATTAACATGAATAAAGCATTCACACTGGGTTTACTCTTTCCCACCATGCAGGAAATATCCCTTTGCGCAGCCTTGTTTTTATTTTGGAGCATCACCGTATTGTCCTGCTGAAGCATTCTGCAGCCCCATAGGATTCTTTCCAAGAAAAAAAAAAATGATTGCAAAGAGCTTGACCTTTTTTCTCAAGGTTTAGGGCTGTTATATCTCAGCCGAAGATGCTCAGGGAGAAAAAATGCATGCGTGTGGATGTGGATGGAAGGGTTAGAAGCTAGGCTGTGAGCAGTGATAATGGGGTTGTCTCCCCTACTGCCAGCGCTGATAGAGTTGGCAGTATGGTTGAGTTGCTGTAGATTGAGGTGCTCTCACCTCCACCGCTGTAAATCTCTCATCAGTCGTCCGGTGTCACCACTGCTGAGGCCTGTCTATTCACCTTTATCCATGATACGACATCTAGCAAAGCCTGGGATGAGCACAGGCTGTCTTAAAAGACTGCAGTGGATGGACACATATGAAGAGAAATCTGTAGGGGAAAACGAAAAAAACAAGGAAGAATCATTGTTTAGCTAGGTTTTTGTCCTTTCAGTGTCAGTTTTGGTGATAAAATAAAACATTTCTTTATCAAGCATGTATAGTTCATGTGAGTTAAAGGTACATATTTTGATTTTAATTTGCAAAATGACTGTTTCTGATTAAAAAGTAGCAAACCCAATCCCCTGCAGTCCAAATGAAGTTAATCATGTGAATAGAAATAGAAAAAACAAAATAAACAACTGTAGGACTTTTTTTCTGTATGTTAAAACAGAAAGACACAATGACTGAAGGTTTCCATGCCATTTTAAACAAATTACACGCTGTTTTTTGACTTGGCAGGATGGAGCTGAATATCACCAACTATACCAATATCCACAGCTTACTAAACCAAAATAACCATCTCGGGGCTTCATATATGCCATGTATACCAGGGTAAACAGTTCAGTCCAGCAGAATCCCTAAAATAGTATGAATAAATTATAGACCCGTAAATAAAGACATAGTCATTTTACTTTCCAGCTTAAGATCTGAATGTTGTTGTAAAGTCTCCCATGGTGGGGAAATGCCGAAGTCGGCTTTAACTGTAGAAGCTAAACTCTTCCAAAGAAAATCTGCAGAAAGAATAGAAGGCATATGATCTCACTTTGCTCAGTGTTGGCAACGACTCTGAAGACTCATGTATTTAATTGTTTTTTCACCGCTGTTTTTCAGGGAAAGAAAGGTGAAAGTGGACTTCCTGGAGTAGATGGCCTCCCCGGACCTCCTGTAAGAACGCTTTAATTCCCTTACATGCTAAATGTTCTGGTTTGTTAGATTGTTAATTTGTTTGTTTGTGGATATTAGCAATATAAAGAAAATAGTTTAAGCATGTAAACATATATATATATATAAGACATGTGGAAGAGGTATCTGTATACCCATCTGTACATGCCAGAATTTAGATTTTATTCATGAAGTTCATTTAAATGGTCTTTATATATATATATTTTTATATTTCTTTTGCGTATTGGTGGTCAAAGTGCTTTACAGCCGCAATGACACATAACCACTCATTCACACACCAGTGCCAAGTACAATGAGAAATCGTGGTGGTTTGGTGTCTTGCTCTTGCATTTCAGCATGTGGTTTATGTACTGGGGCGCGAACTACTAACACTCTGGTTTCACTGCAACCCAGCATGTAGGGATGAGTTCACAAATCTACTGGAAAACGTATTCTGATTGTCATTATAACTCTGTGGAACAAAACTTTAGTGCCACGTGGTTGTGTGACAGCCATAATGCAGCAAAAGAACAGGACGCTGTTAGAAGTAACAAAACAAATAAAAAGCTAGGTGCTGGACAGAGTCACATCACAAAGCCATGATGAACAGCAAGTCAAATGAACTTAATATTATTTAGTTAATTGATTTGAAAAAACACTGATGATGATGTATGTATGATTTTTCCATCCTCAAGTCTGTACACGTGTAGTCGTAGTTTGTGGTATGTACAGTACTTAGTGACTTAGCTTTTTTGTTGCATTGTCGCCCCCTGCTGGACAGCACATGGTAATGGAGACACTCAAAAAAATACTGTAACTCATTGGTAAAGCATAATAATAATACATAAATAAAAATAAATTGTGGCCAGGTTTTCCATCCAATTAATTTATGTAGCCCAGACTAAGTAAATCCATAAAATTAAATTAAATTGGGTTAGTCTAAATTATTTACATTAAATATATCTGAACTGCAATAATTACATTAACCAAATACAATTTAGTTATGTTTGTCCAGTTCAAATGTATAGAATTAATTAGAAATAAAATAATACAGTAAGGTTAGTTTTCATTTGCCTCCACATTAAGACATTTTTTTTATTGGAAACAGTGGAAAAACTCAATATTGTGCTTGAGGTTTTATGGAAAAATCGGACGGAGGGCATGAATGAGCCTAAATGGCATGATGAACCCAATGATGATACTGCCCGTGTTGTTCAGAACTTTGATGCCTCGGATCTGAACTACGACCTCTGGCTCCTCATTCCCATCTCTTCAGATTTTGTAAATCCATGACTGTGACTACGGTATCTCTTCTCTGCATCCTCAGTGTTGTAGACCTAAACAGCAACACAAGCACTAACTTTACACTAACAACATCTTGGCCTGGTCTGACCACTTTTGGTCACGCTGGCGGACTCATATTGGCAGTAGAGGAGAGGGGGAGGGGTACCACATGGCTTTACCAATAAAGGTCCAGTGTGTTTAGAGCATTTAGCAATGAGGATTCAAACTGCAACCAACTGAATACCCTTCCACATCTAAGGGTGTGTCAGACCCTACAATGGCCACCACCGCAACCTAAAAAAACCCCAAAAGCCCTCTTTGGATCCACTGTATGCTCCCTTTTGGGCTACTGTACTGTAGAAACATGGCATTGTGACATGGCAAGCCTATGTACGCACCCTGTCTTGACCTTTGAACAAAAACAGTGCAGTTCATAGTTGCGGGGTGAATACATGAATAAAAACAAATTATTAATATTATATCTCCTAAATCTGTCACGTAGTCCAAGAGTATGTGAAGTTATTCTGATAATTCTATCAACTAAGGAGCTGGAATAAGGAGCTAAGGTCTGCTATTCATACTTTTTTTACACAGTAGAAATTAGAAACAAACAATTGAACCATAAGTTTTATTATTATGAAGTCTTTCCCTTTCACTCTCATCATCTGTTACAGCCGTTGGCCTCTGTATTTGTTGTGACCTACAGAGCACAAAATTACTGCTCCCTCAAAGGTGTCTTTCATTGTGTGTTTAAATAGATGGGGGACTAAACAGCCGAGATTAAAACCAACAGGTTATGTCAATTAATTTTCCAAATGGCTCCCCTGAGTCGAATAGAAACCCCCTTCTTCACGTGTTAGCCAAGGTGAAATGAGCTGGAATCGGTGCCACAATACCGCCCTCTAGTGGACATGTGCTGGTATTGCTGTGTTTGCAGTATGTGTAAAATTCCTGGGGAAAATATTTGTTTTGCACACGTTTGGAAATAAATTCATTATTATTTAAGACAGTTTTACATTATTCAAATTACATAGGAATAATTAAAAAATATTTAGTAATAATGCATGTTATGGAGAAATGTAAAATGAAAGTGTGTTATGTATTTTACTTTGTTCTTTTCTAGGGTCCTCAAGGTCCACCTGGACCACAGGGAAACCAAGGGCACACTGGACCTCCCGTAAGTGAACAGATGCTGACATCAAGAAATGGCAGCTATTGTTAAATATTGTTTTCTTTGGCAATGAATGAGCGCCGCCACAGAACATTGTCATGCCTCTTCTTTCATTGTGAAGGGTCTGCCTGGGGAAATTGGATTTTCAGGCAAACACGGAGAGCCTGGGAAGCCTGTGAGTTGACCTTTTAATTCTCCAATAAAAACATGGTTTGGTTCTAAAAGCACTGCAAGTTCAGTCTCTGCAGATGTCCCCCTGGTTATGTCACTAAATGTCAGCATTTTGTCTCTGCTCTTCGTAGGGTCTTCCTGGTAAAGATGGTCTGGATGGTCTTCCTGGAAATGACGGCACCACAGTCAGTATTGTCTTTTAGATTTTACCAGGAACAAAGTCCTAGTGACACTTTAAAGCAGCACTAGTTCAAAAATTTGATTAGGAAGTGGTTGATGCAGAAAGGTCACGTGTAACATCAAAAAGTTCTATTCTGCACTATGGAGCTTTGTAGTGTCTTTTAGTTCATTGGTTAGTTTAGTTCACTCTAAATCCTCCCATGAACCCCACTCCTAAGTGAAAAATGTGCACGTAGCTGCTAAACAAAGCTTAGTGTAGCAGCTTTTGTGCAGATGAACACAGATACGAGTGGATTGTGCAGCTTTTTATGATTTTTATGATATGAGTTGTTTCCATAAGATATATGTGAAGCCTTATTCAGGCTTGTTAGTCAGTAAGTCATAAGGTAGAAACGTCTTTTTTTCAGTTTGCTCTCAAAATTTTACATGAATCGAGGGTGACTAATAGTAATTATTTCTTCAAAATGACATGTTTTGTTCAAAGCATGTATTTCATGCTTCTGCCTTAGACTGCATAGAGTCCCTGCCAAGTGTTTTTGGGTGGTACACATAAAGTCAGGATGACCTCTAAATCCTAATCTTGTGTCTTTGAAGGGGCCTAGGGGAGAGCGTGGCACGGATGGTTTTCCTGGCAAACCTGGACCTAAGGTACTGTGGTATTAAAAAAAACAAAAAAAAAACAACAACAAAGCACTCCGGTCATACAATGTGCAGCTCATGAGATAGCATATGTCTTTCCCATGACAATTCAATGCGTCTTCACAGGGTGACGAGGGGCCTCCAGGACCAAGAGGACCTCCGGGGGAGAGGGTGAGTTCACAGCTGGCATGTTTGTTTGGACATAGGAATATTATGTGTTATAATTAAACATATTTATGCATATTCTTTTAGGGAGAGGGCGGTGCCCCTGGACAGCCGGGCTCTGACGGAGCTAGAGGAGACAGGGGTGTTCCGGTAGGTGTGGATTCGTGTAGCTTTTCATCAAGCAAAGCCAGGAATATTTTAGCTCACAGACGCTGTACTGTAGGTTATTTTTTTTTTCCTTCTGTTTAATTTCTGCTAACATGCATGGGGAGATATCCTCATTTCACCTCTACTGTATTATAACTGAAATCATTTCAGCTCCAGTGAAATGAATGTTTCTAATTAGGCTGGGTAACCTCCTGGGAACCCTTCGGGGAGTGCTGGGTGTCTCTAAATGCCACTTTGTAGACACACTGTTCATGACTTTCCAGTTGGTAGCGCTCAGTTAATTATCACCTATATGATCTGTGGCTTATATATTTATTTTGTTCTATTTTCAGGGAGAGAGAGGCCCTGAGGGACAATTTGGGCCAAAGGGTGAAAAGGGTGACAAGGTAACTTGTGATAATAATAACTAATGAACTTCTTTTAATAAGTTGAACTACTTTAACAAAAATAGACCAGAATGATTGTTTTGCTGTGCATCCAGTAATGGTCACCCTGCAGTGTTAGTGGTAATAAGGTCATTAGCATACATGCTCTGTGAACATATCGTCTCTTGCCTCAGGGTGAAGTGGGAGCTATGGGACCGCCTGGTGCTCCAGGAAATGTAAGTAAAGATTGCCGCTGTTCCTAAGTGTCTGTTGTAAAATGCCGTAGCGTTTCTTGAATAAACAGCACTTAGACTCAATCCTCAGTTGACCTTAGATGTTGTAAATTGCTGCTGTCTTCTTTACAGGTTGCAAATGTCATCCCTGAGCCTGGTGAACCTGTAAGTAGGCCACTTCTACAGCCTTTTCTTTTAGCTGTTTCATAGAAAGCACAAATATGGTTTTGTATTAATCACATGCTAGATTTTTCTTCTTCTTTGTTCTCCATCAAATCTTCTAAAGCCACTGCTTGTGCTTGCCTCTAGGGGACACCTGGACAGAAGGGAGAAAAGGGGGATCAAGGGAAACCAGGAGAAATGGTGGGTTTATATTTCATCTCAGCTCTTTCCTTGACAGAGTTTTCAGCAGGTAATGTGGCCAGGAATCCACCAGGTGTCAGTAAAGATTTAATGACAACAGTGAAGCAGTACTGGTAGCTGAGAGAGCTCAAGGGACCTTCCTTTAAGTGCCTGAGTGAATTAAACAGTCCTAGACCGTTATGCGCTGGCCTGATTCCTTATTCACTGCAGTGTATTGATGTAGAGCATATTAGATGAAGCCGGACAAAGCACGTTTGCATATTGGTGTGAGGGCATTAAAACTATTACCTGCGCAACTAAATGATACACTGTAAGGAAACCACAATCACAAATGCTAGTTTTCATCCTGTCTGCCTTTCTCAACTTATGAAAGTAATTCATTAGTAAATTTGTAACAGGCGGAATCCTTGCTATTCCTCAAGTGTGGGTGTTGCTGTTATCTGCAACCTTCATTAAGTTTTCTATCTCTGATATCTGAAATCATAAGGATATTCACGCTAATCTTTAAATTGTGTCTTCTCTAAAGGGGGCCAGAGGATTACCTGGCGAACAGGGCTTTAAGGGACCCCCGGGACTTGCAGTAAGCTGCTCGTGATGCCTTCACTTATTTACTCTGCTGTCGTTTTAAAGTGAACAAAGTCTGATGAGTTGTTTTGATTCCAGGGCCCTAAGGGTGACACTGGACCGACAGGAGAGACAGGACGCGTCGGAGACCCTGTAAGTCGTCGGGTTTACGTTCACCTTCTTCTTCTCCTTCTTCTTCTTCTTCTTTTTTTTTTTAACACCAGGCAGTAGGATGTTCTGCTGTGCTCTACTAATTACAATGGTTTCTATTTTTCTCCCAGGGTCCTCCAGGGGCTGCTGGCCCTCAGGGACCTAGAGGATTACCAGGAAATGTGGTAAGTCTGTTTTTTAAAGTCACTCATGCTGAGTTCAATTTCCTGTCACCATATACAGAGCATGTTTGGTGGCTTCAATATCAACACCCAGCTGTCTCCTTTCTAGGGCATACCAGGAATCATTGGGCCTCCTGGTCCAGCTGGACAGCGAGGAGACAAGGTCAGTCGCCAGTTTTTTAAAAAGCCATGGGTGGATTTGATTGGATGTGTTTGTTTGAGAGCATTCAAGAGAATGGTTTTGGCAGCCCAGAGAGAAAATAAGACTGCAGAGGAGAAGGAGTGACCTTGAATGTCCTCCATTATTGTTTCAGGCTTTGAAGTCATTTCAGTCCTGCAGCAGAAGCTACATGTAGGAGTTTCACCCCAGCAATTCAGAGCACTTTCTCTTTCCTCCCTTTGTTTTGCATCGGCTTTTATTTCCCACAAGATACTGCAAATTTACTGACATTTTTTAACCATGTCATTTCCATTCATGTGCTATAATCCTACGACTTAAGGCTGATAGTTTGCCACTATGTGACAGGTGTTGTTTTCAGCGGGAATAACACAGTATCACACATAGAGCAGGGAGCTGGTTACTGCCCTAACCCATGAAAAGTAGAAACCACACACTGTTCAAGGCTCGTGTGCCGCTAACGTTGTCCCTTTATTCTGTCATTCGTTTTAGGGCGAAACAGGTAAACCAGGACAAGCCGGTCCCCCAGGCCCAGCCGGAGAGCCCGGTTTGACAGGACCTCCTGGACTACCAGGGAAGGGGAAAGATGGGCAAAATGTAAGCCACACATTTTACACGTCACACCGTATTTAAAGATGTGAATACTGAATGTGAACTAAATTCATAGCACAAAATTAAGGCCATTTTTTTTTTTGATCATTAGTTTCCTTGTTTGTTCATAACTTGCAGGACTTAATGGATGCATCCATCCTTTTTTCCAACCAATATGTTGATATTTAAATATTGTTTAATATTGTTTACATTCATTTTATATGAAAAATATGCCATAAAGAGGTTGTTTTATTTGACTATATTTATCAGTCCTTTGTTTTGCAGCTTGTCTTGGGCCTTAATTATTGGGAATATTTCAGTCTGTGTTGTTATTTCCAAAAGTAATGTGTGCTGTCTTTCAACAGGTTTGCACACTCAAAATTCCAGCTTAATGGAAATTAAATTTGGCTCTCATCTCTGAAAACCCTATTGCACATTTTGCCATAGACCCTTCGTCAGTAGCTGGTTTTGTGGTTTCACTTTGAGTAGGTTTAAGGTTTAGAAAATCGTCTTATTCCACACCAATGTGTACTGGTTTCTTCCAGCTCTTCACCTGAAATTTAAATGGTGATGTGTTGGTTTCAGAAACGTTTGGCTGCACAGCACAAGTTTACACTGACTGACCTCTAAAACCAGTGTGATGAACAGATTTGACATGTCACTGAGAAACTTCTCGTAAACTGGGGTTTAATTGAAAGCGCCCGTTCCATAAGGGATGAAAAACAACATGTTGATGACAGAAATGTGTGCTCATCAAGTCAGGATTATGTGGATCTCATGGGTAATTGTGCGTCTGAGCAGTATTCCACATGTGTTGCGCTTGTAAACAGCTCCTTGCCCGTCGAGCCACAAGGCAATGCGAGCAGCTGCACGGAAAGCCTGAGCGGGCACATTTTGCGCTGCAGCTCAACGTGTTTATCCATCGTTTTTCACCACCACCAGACATGTGGCCGTCCCGCTGACGAGGCAGGAGCAAACAGGAAGAACATTGTTAAGACATATCGCATTAAAGCTGCACAGGGCCGCGGCGGATTTGGCTCACAAATGCGCTCTTCTGTTTTTTTTACGGCTGCCAGGTGCGGCCCTGAGGCCTCGCTGCGGTCACGTGGATGGAGAACAGCAGCTCATACGCACTTTCAAGCCTAATGATTTATTCAGAAGAGGTGTGATTAAAGTGTCTGAGTTGCAGGTAATCTGATTGATGTCATTTGTGACATTACAGGGAGAACCAGGACCACAGGGAATTCAAGGACCCCCAGGCCTGAAGGTAATGTCAGTTTAGAAGTTTGGAGCTTTTTTTGTTGCCTGAGGTGTTTTTCTTTTTATTATTATGCACAGGTGCTCTTTTGTTGATGTGAAAAAACTCTTTCCCCCCCATACACGGATAAGAGAAACAATTCATTTTTGTTGAAAACAGCAAAAGCAATTTCTGTGTCCACTGCTCTGTGACCGTCTCTCTGATTATGACTGCCTTTTTGGCGTGAAGAGCTTGATGTTGAGGGCGCAGACCGGGTGAGGCCGGACAGGGGCATTTGCTGGATTTATGGTGTCAAATCGCTCACCCCCATCGCAGATCTCAGCGCCAAAATGTCAACTTTTTGGTTGTTGTTGTTTTCGACACAGATTAAAAACTGAGTGGTATTTCTGGGATCAGTAGTTACTGCTGAATGTGGCTAGACAGATGCTTAGCCAAATAGCAGGGATAGACTGATAATATTTAAGGGTAAAGGTGGTAAAGTTAACTTTTTTTTTTCTTTCCAGGGCCAACCAGGGTCAAGAGGAGAGCCCGGGTTACCAGGGGACAGAGGTCCTGCAGGAGAAGGCAAAATGGGACCACCGGTATGAACGCCATTGTTGACTAATCCTAAATTTATCATCCAGTGCATCTTTCTTCTTACATGTCTAAATCTGGCTATGCTTCTCATTTACAGGGGCTTCCAGGAAAGAATGGAGAGCCAGGACCTGCGGTGACTATTTGCTGAAAGACAATAATGTTAAATGCATTTATTAATATTTCTTTAATAACTGTGTCTGGGTTTCAGGGTTTGAGGGGTCCACCAGGAGTCGCTGGTCCTCAAGGCCCAGCAGGACACAATGTAAGTCCAAATATGAGTGACTAATGCACAAATATGCTCATTCATTAAAAAAAAAGAACGGCTGAAAACACTCAAGCTGCAGTTTTTGGTGGATGATAGTAATAACCAATTAGTCTTCATCTGATGGAAAGTGTAATTTGCTGCATTCGCTCTAAATTCCAGGGTCTTCCAGGAAGGCCAGGAGAGAAGGGGTCACCAGGAGAGCCTGTGAGTACAGACACAGCCAGCACTATCAGAGCTTTCAGTTCTTTGATAGTCTGCTATAAAAATGATGGTATGCTCAATGACTATTTAGTGGGATACATACCCACTAGGCTCATTAGTAGAACTGAATGGATCTCTTGTGAGAGCAGAGGTATCACAGAATTTCGGACCCACCACTTTATCCTGCGTTCCACAATGACAGCGAAACTGGTCTTAGATGAGCATCTAACAGCTAAAGATGGTAAATGGTAATGGTAAATGGCCTTGCTTTTATATAGCGCTTTTCTACCTATTGGTACTCAAAGCGCTTTTACAGTCAGAGATACATCTACCCATTCGCGCACACATTCACACACCAGTGCCACGCACTGGGAGCACCTGGGGGTTCAGTGTCTTGCTCAAGGACACTTCGACATGTGGCACATTCCGGGGATCGAACCGCTAACCCTCTGGTTCGTGGACAACCCGCTCTACCTACTGAGCCACAGTCGCAAAGATGTTTTGGTTGTGAAGAACAAAATAGAGCTTAAAGGAAGGAGGATATCACAGGAACTCATATGAACACTAATGCGGTTTTATTTCTGCTGGGACGTGCAGTTGCTAACATGTCACGTCATCTTTATACGGTTTTAGTACAGCAGCCATATTTGTTATAGACATTGTCAGCTAGTGGTGACATGCTTTTCCCCCTCATACTCAGCTGGTTACATTAACACCAGCAGAAGACCACTGCTAGGTGTGGGGTGAGGTCAAATATCTTAAGACTGGACCTCTGGATCTTTAAATGCTTCTTCTTCTTGTTGACTGACTTGTTTAAATAGTGGTGATTACATGCACTATTTAGCTATTAATGTTTAGGCTCGACTGCTTAGGTCCAAGAGCCTGACCTCACTAATGCACGTCTGAACAGGAGGTAGAAACCTGCACTTAGGTTTCCAAACCTGGTGGAAATCTTGAATCATGTGTGATCAAGATTCACAGTCATATGGCTGTAATATGCTGCCACATTAAGTCCAAAAAGGCATTTTGGACTGCTCGTCCTCTAAACAGTTCTCATGGTATTTTTTTCTCTTATTGACTAACGTTGTGATTTCCTGTCCCTCAGGGAAAGGCAGCAGACCTTTCTGACCTAAACCTAAAGGTAAGGAACATCTTCACTCCTCTGCACTGAGAAAACTCGTTTATGCTTGTCTCCCGTGATTGATCACTTCATCACAAACATGTCAATCTATAGGATGTTTGCTCAGACTGCCCTGCCGGTCCACCCGGGCCACCTGGACTTCCGGGTATCCCTGGAGATAAAGGACACCAGGGACCTCCTGGGAAAAATGGACAAGATGGATACCAAGTAGGACAAAGCCATTAACATTTCATCATATTGTTTATAACCTCACCGCTCCTGTAATATAAAGTCTCTTGAAATAACTGAGCTCATCTTCAGAGGAGCATTATAACATGTGTGCCTCCAGTATATGAGGTCTGAGCTTTGTCTTCATCAGTCACAGTCGCCGTGACGGATGGTGAGGCTCTGTCTGCATCATTAGCTCGGGCTCCTCTGGGGGCAGCAGTGAACGATTAGGACCCAGTGACGGTGCTCGCCACTGTCTGCCTGGACAGAGACTGATGGTCTGCTGTGTCATTACAGGGCCCGCCGGGACCAGCCGGACCTCAAGGACCCCCTGGAGCTGACGGAGGAAAGGCAAGTTGGCCACACTAACGGAGGTCTTATTGCTCCCATGGCCACAAGCTAATTAGCTGCTGCTGTCAACACGTTTTATTGTTTGTTTTACATGTCAAGATTCAGGCAGTAGACTGTAAAGCTGTTGAATAGCATTCCAAAATCAGTTTTTGCTGCATCCTCCTTCTTATTTTTGAACTTTTTTATTTTGAGATTTTATTTTCCTTGGACATGAGTTCTTCAGCTGGATGCCTTCATTTTGAAATATGACATTTTATATAATCTCTCTTCTTCACCACAGGGTATTAAAGGTGATCGAGGACCTCCCGGAGGCCCCGGAGACAAAGGAGACAAGGTGCACTTGTCGTTGACGACTCACTGCTTTTTCACCTTTTCCCTCTCTGTGTTCAATGTAATCACTGGAGAATCTACTGCTATGAATTACATAATTATATTTGAATTATATCTGTATTAACAGGGTCACCCAGGCCCCCCAGGTCATCCAGGCTCTCCTGGATTAATGGGTACACCTGTAAGTGACTATTTTGGCATTGTTTGTATGTCTCTGTACTAATACTTTTCATAAATAGGACTCATTTGTTTGGATGTGGTCTCACAGTCAGACTTTCTATTTCTGCTGACCTCCGCTGACACTATCTCTTTCCTCTTCAGGGTAACGATGGACAGCCTGGACCCGTGGGTCCCCCGGGGTCCCCTGGAGAAAAGGTCAGCTTGAACTCCATGTTCTTTCCCCTCAGAAAACTTATTACCCATGTGCCATTATTGTACAAAGCGCTTCCCTCTAGCATGTAGGTCAGCCAGCCTGTGCAGTAATGGTGGCCATTAATCATTTCTTTTTCTGTGGTGACGGTGACCTGTTTGTGTTTGTTCGTTTCCACCAGGGCAAAGAGGGTCTCAAAGGGATTCAGGGACCACCAGGTCTTCCTGGATTGATAGTAAGAGAAATCATTTAAAGCACAACATCCTGAATATACATACAGTTCAGTGTGGTGTAAACATCCTGGCTTGTAAAATGAAACTTCAGGTTTTTACTGTTGCTACTGCTTAACAAACATTTTCCTCGCTGTGCAGGGCCAACCTGGGAAAATGGGAAAAGATGGCAGACCAGGAGAAACAGGAGAACCTGTAAGTAGATAGGAACTACACATTTAGCTATTGATGTTTAGGCTTGACTGATTAGGTCCAGTTATGAGAAATAAGATAAAGAACTATAAAATCTGTATTTAGATGTATTTGTGGGTTGGTGTTGTCATCAAAGTGATCTTGTAACTATGTTGGTTTCTTTTCCAGGGCAAGCAAGGTGAACCTGGACCTCCAGGAAACCCTGGACTCAGGGGACTCCCTGTAAGTAACTAGAAATGAACGGGTCCGATGGTAGAAGCTGTTTAAATTGCTGTCACTGATTCACCGCCTCTTCTCTTTCTGTTCAGGGTTTTAAGGGCCACAGGGGAGAACCTGGGGCTCCAGGATCTAAGGTCAGTTTATTTTTTCATGTATTTGAACAGGCCTAATTGCATATAAGATGACAATGCCATTATTTATTATGCTAACAAGCTTCAGCATTACCAGGAAGCCACATTGACCTTCTACATGGAAAACTGTACACATAGTGACTATAAAAATAGGAATTACATACATACACTTCTGGAGAAATTCAGTATGTAATAAAAATGACATCTTTGTTGTATTGAACTTTGAACACCTTTATATGCAATGTCAGAATTTAAAAAGATTCTGAAGAAGAGAAAGCAGCCGTATTTGTCATCTAGTGTCAGCTTTGAAAGTACAAACAAAACATTTGCGGCAGAGTTCAATTTAAACCCGAAGAATGAAATCTAAAAAGATTATAGATTCCAACATCTTATGAAAAAGCTGAATATCTTCCCCAGTGCAGTTTGGGTTGAAAGTAGTTTTTGCGGTGTGCAGTTTCATAGACGGCAGGAGAATAGGCATGAGTGATGGAACACCTACCCAAAACAACCTTGTTGTCTGATCAGTTATAGTGCAGACACATCACCTTTATAACTTGATCCGCCACAACATTAAAACCACTGTAAGGAGAAGTAAATAACATTGACCGTCATGTGACAATTCAGTGTCCTGCTGGCAAACCTTTGGACCTGGCACACACCTCGACCAGACCAGGCACCGCCACCATATAGCAATGACACTCCTTGATAGCAGCAGCCATCCCCGGAAGGATGCAGCCTGACACAGACACACACACAAAAACGCTTTAGGAACAACTAAAAAAAACAAAACATGAAGAACAGCACAAGGTGCTCCAAATTCACTAGATCCCAAACTGGATGGTCTGGGATAATCCACAGAGGCCCCTCCCCTCAACCCCCCCACTAACAACATTGTGTTACCAGACATCACAGGACACCCTCAGAACCCCATGTCCATCCTCTGATGAGTCACAATAGTTTTGGAGGCACAAGGGAGACCTACACAATATTCGGAAGGTGGTCATAATGTTATGCCTGGTCGGTGTATCATCACTGCTGACTTTGAAAAGTGTGGCATCATCACTTTTAGTCCTTTCAAGCGTATGACTGGTGAAAATTAAGATTTAGTATTCATAAGATAACATCCTCTGCTCTCCACTCTACGCACCACAGGAAAGCAAGGAATAGCACACAGCCACAGTCAGTGTTTGGCAATGCCGCACCGTGATGTCAAGACACATGTGACACTTTTTTTTCACACACCTTCTCCGAGAGAATCCGTGCGCCCGCTGCTTTGTCTCTCACGCATCACACACCTGCAGGGAAGATTTCTGCCACAGCCCCGTGACCAATAGCATGGCTCATTACAGGGAGCTCTGAGTGAGCCACAGCGAGGCAGGCAGGCAGGGAGGCAGGGAGGCAGGGAGGCTCTCTGCTCTGCAGCCTGCACTGCCACACTGCAGACAACTTATTAGAGGACCTGTTAAGTGTTGCCATAGACACTGAGATTTAGCTTGCACTGCTTATAATTATTGTCAATAAATGTCATTCATCTGCAGATTATAGTCACTATGACTCAGGAAAATGGTAGTTGATATATACCATGATAGGTGCAGATTTAACACAGGGCCTTATTACAGTTCAAAAGTGTCATGTGGTTTCTTATGATTATCGCTGTGGACACTGCTAAAATGACATTTAAGAGAGCTAGCGCTAAAAACGTTAGCCTGCTAATACTAATTTCCTGTTAAGCTCAAACCTTCAAGTTTTTTTTCTTTCTATTCGCCTTTTATTCAGTCTCCATATTTTTTCATGCTCCATACAGGGAGAAGATGGAAAACCGGGATCAGCTGGACGTGACGGCAAACCTGGGAAGGAGGTATATAGCAATCGAATTCATTTTACTGTGCTTAATAACTACTGATGGAAGGATGGATGGATGGACAGAGAGACAGAGAGACAGAAAGTATTTTTAACACCAATCAAGGCATCTGTTGAGAAGTATACATCGCATTTATCCAATGGGACTAATTACAGTCCCATTGGGGGACTATAAATAAAGCAAATTGTTTTTATAATGAAATCCAATTGAACTGGAAGAATTGATAACAGTTTATAAAATGCAGATTACACTAACATACTCTTTGTCCATATTACACAATGAGAGAAAACTGATTTTCTGTCAGATGAATTCTCTGCTTGTTTTCTGGAACCGGTTGCACATTGATCGAGTGAATGCAGAGAACTCTTCTAAGATTTAAAAAAAAAAAAAAGGTTTTAGACAGAATGTTAAATGTTCCAGCACAGCACCACCAGAATCGCTAATATCACACTCGAAGCCAAGTCGTAGCAGCTCCCAGTTTTTCCCACTCATCTAAACTCTCGCTCTCACATATGCATTTAAAGGCCACTGCACTCTTATTTCCCCATTTGTCTGGTAGCAGGATGTACAGTCACACTTCACAAAAACCTATTTTACTGAACTCATCCTCTGGCTGCGTGGAGACAGAATGTTCTGGCAGCAGAATATATTTTCCGCCTCCTCCTTCCACCGCAACAAGAGTTCACATTTTACACCCTACTACAGCTGAGGCCGTATACTGATAAAGATTCAAAACATCAAGCCTGCAGTTTTTCTCCGTACAGCCCAAAGACAAGATATGATGAAGTTACTTTGACGTGTGTGGGGTGTGATAAAACTGTCAGTTGTTTTGTTTTTGCAGGGCTCTATGGGACCCCCAGGCCCAGAAGGACTTATCGGACCAAGAGGAGAGTCGGTGAGTGAGTCGGTCTGTCAGTCAGTGGCGGGGCTGCCAGTCGCAGACGGAGGTCAGACGCAGCGCGGTGTCAAGCAGACAGATAGATATGGACACCGAGTGGCACTCAAGTCATTTCTCTTGCTGTCTTTCCCCATCAATTTTCTCATTCCATATCATTTTTTGGCATTCTAGGGCAAGCCAGGTGAACCAGGACCATCGGGAAAACCAGGTCTCCCCGGAACACCAGTGAGCAATCTCTTCCTACTATTACCATTGCATTACATTTTCTCTCTGTCTATCACCATATTTAGAATATTTATATCTAACACTTAACAAAACTTTGATAAAAAAAAACATTTGTACATTTGTACAATCTACAAAAAGATTTACATTTAGTAGATTATTAAGAACATTCCTGTGATAGAGCAAGCAGTTCCTGTATGTGGGATGTGACTGAAGACAAGAAAAGTGTGTGGATAACTTTTTTAAGACACAGAGTAAATGTAGTTCTAAGAGGGATGGTCATCACATGACACTGGGTGTGCAGTGAGTTAACCAGGCTGCAGCAGAAAACCCACAGCAAAGGAAGTCGCTGAATGGAGCGTCTCCTAGAAGACAGGGCTTTTAATTGGATTTTTACTTTTAAGTGCACCTTTAGACAAACACCAACACAGTGTCCATGGTGACAAAGTGTCTGAGTCATCAGATGGTGCAGAATGTAGACAAGGTTAGGTGTGGATTGGAAAGTTTTGCACATAGTGGCAGCTATCGGGGAAAATAGCGCCGACTCGTCAAGGTCGATTCAGAGATGTCAGTCTGTCGTGCGGAGATATAATGTGTCTGAGTGTGTGAGGTTTGGGAGGAAAAGGTGGACATTAGACACTTTTATGACTATTCTTAAAATGATACGGCTCTCATTCATTCTTTAAAAACTGTCTTGAAGCAACACTTACATGCAAATTTGAACAATGGAACCACTTTAGCTTGCAGTGACTATCTCCTTTGTTCATACTGACCCGTAAATGATCTCGATTTCAGAGTGAGTGATGGGAGACAAAGAGTTTGCCTGAAGCTGCAAAATGTGATGTTAACTATTAACTTTTATGTTAAGAGTTTTAATATTTTGAAAGTATAATATATATCTAATAATAAAATATTTAATTGCAGTAATAAATCAGTGACATTGTTTCCATAGTTTATGCACGTTAACACCATAGACTGTATATAAATATGGACAGTGCATCCCCACTTCCTTACATTGGCCAAACCGATGCTGTATTCCTGGGGCTACGTGCTGTGCCATCTTTGCCAGTTTGGAGCCAGACTCTGTGTTATGAAGGACCCACTTCATCCACCAGTTATAAAAAAAAATACTGGATTATACATTGTACTTATTTTTTAGAAATTACATTTCCAACCCTAACTGTCCAAAGGGATCGGTTCACAGAGCGGTTGGCGTCGCAACTGATAGTCATCATGATGTCACATCCTGTTTCTACTACTATAGCTAACTAAAATGAAACTTATCAGAAAAATGGACACTTGAATATGCATCAGTATTAACTACCTACATTGACAGAAACCATCCTTGAAAAAAATGATTTGACTTGTATTTTAGTGTTTTAGTTCCTTCCACTAACATGGAGGAAGTGGAGATTATGACCTATACTGCAGCTAGACACCAGGGGGAGCTCTACTTGATTTGGCTTCTCTTTTGAGGAGCTAGTCCATGTCCATCTTTGTCTATGGTTAACACCAGTTAATATCTGTTTTAAACGTACATGGAAGGTCCTGCTCCTATGACCAATTGTTTTGAGGAGAAAATGCATCAAAGTCACTGTGCAGGTGGTCCTTAAGGATCGATTACTGTAATACTGTAGGTTTTTTTTTTAGTTTTTTAATTCCAGCGTAACTATGTTTGTAGTTATTCACAACTGGAATTAAATTAAATTAAAAGAAACTATGCTTCCACTTTAGATGCATTTGCACCTAGACAATAGAGCAATGCCCTTAATACAAACACAACAGCAGTTGTTTGCAATTAAAATGATTCCACTTTAAATTGTGCAGCTACACATTGTTGGCGTGTAGTTAAAGTAAGGATGGGGCATTTCATTAGTGCTTTAAAAATGTCATCAATACTAGAGAAAATAGTTGCATTCTAACATCCCAGAAGCTCCCCTTAACAACCGGAAAGTCTTATTTTTGGTTGGTTGGATGCAATAGAATGTTAATAGTAGTCGATTAGTGCTTGGAAAGAAGTAGAAGAAACTGCACACTGGTCCGCAGGCTGGAGGATCTTTTTCTGAGTGGAGGAGTTGCTGTTGCTAACCGGAGGGGAGATATGAACATATCAGCTATCATCAGAGAGGAGTCAGTGATATAGTTTAGCAGAGGGAGCAGATCATCAGGAGCAGCCTGGTGGAGGAACGAGGGAGGAGGGCAGAACCCAGACGAAGAGAAGATAGAGGCAGAGTTTAGCAGGCGACTATTTAGAGGTAGTATCTGATGTTGGAAAAAAATGTTGATCAGGTGTCTATGTAGGAAAAGAAGGATGTAGAACATGGTGGGGAGCAGGGCAGACAGAAAAATATCTATCTCAAGAAGACGAGAATGTTTGTGGAGATGAAATTTCGAAGGTGGAATTTTATCCTGCTCCAGCAAATAAGTTCCTGCACTCTGTGGTTGCCATACCCAGCTTGTGCTTAGGCCCACATGTCTGTTGTAAATATGAATTTTAATCTCTACAAGCTGGCATGTCCTACCACAAGATTGGTTTATGAGATTTTCTATCCAGGGCACTGCTGCATGCTGAACAGGAACTGCGGCTAAAAGTTAATCTCGCTGAATCCTCAGTAATGAGCGTGGGGGCTTTTTAGAATACAAGTACAGTTCGCCATATGTGTGCCATGTGATGGACGGCCCTGTCTCTGCGCTCATACAGGGTCAAAGGGGAGACAAAGGGGAGCCTGGCAACCCGGGATTACCAGGCTTTAGTGGGCCTAAAGGCCCCCGGTGAGTGTTTGAGTTATTGATTTTATTTTAATTTTTTTTTTTACATATTAATTGAAAGATTAATCTCACAAATATGAGAAGCTGCTGGTTAACTTTTGCCTTGTTTATTCAGGGTCCACCTGGTCCAGTCGGCCCAGAAGGAAAACAGGTAACAACTCCCACAGTTCTATCATCATATAATATACACAATGATCACTCCAGAAACATTGCTAATATCTATCTAATATCTTGTCCGTGTTGTTTCCTAGGGCATGCCAGGCAGAGCTGGAGACCGTGGCAACAGAGGAGATAAGGTGAGAACAAGGGATGGAATCAAACGCGTGACCAGCACTAGAATCAGCTTTTGCCGTCCTAGTTTGTGTACACACACTGTACTTGAAACTTGACCCTGGTTTTCCAGCGGTCCTCAGGGGACTCCCACAAGGTTCAGAACAATGTCGACCTAGTCAAAGACAACCACGCTGAGCAAAGATGAGCAAACAAAAAATGTGTACTCATCACACTGTTCCTCAAAATGCACTGCTGACCACATGATATACAAATTATGTACTCAACATATAATACCTCCAGTAAGTATCTTTTACGTTAGGTAACCAGCTGTATAAACTGACAAAGGGCAGAACGGGTACATATTTTACAAAACACTCATGGCTTATTGGGTGCATCTGTCCCATTCTGTGGAAAAGGAGGAGTTGGATCATAATGTTAAAGAACACCAGGAATGATACTCTACAGAGGGACTACTAGCATGTAAAAGTGCATTTTGTTGACAGCGTATGAAACCCCTAGAACTGATGCGTCAGCCTGAGATGTGAACTGGGGAAGAAGGTGAACTGTACATGCAGACCGAAAATCTTTTCTGTAAATCTAAAGCCACGCTTAAAGTATCAGAATCTGAGGGACGTGCAAGCCACAAAAATTTGATCAGTTGCTTTAAAACATGCATGTCTTCACACTCACATACTCTACATGTCTGTTCAGTTCATACAGTTGGTTAGGTTTGCAGTAGTGTGACGTTTAAGTCATGATTCCCTCCAATCAAACTAAAAGACATCATAAACCCATACTGCAACAACCAGATGTACATTCAAGCAGGGTCCACTGATCTATTCTGACCTAACCAATATCTCACACTGTTAAAACCTTTGTCACTGTCCTGATGTGACCCTTCAGTTATTTTAAAGTTTTTGGATGTTACTTTAAACCTGATACGTGTACTAAAGAATAATGTGTCTGATCCAGGGAGATCCAGGTACGAAGGGAGATAAAGGACAATCAGGAGATCCAGGTATGCCTGGAAACACCGGCCCACCGGGAAGAAAGGGCCACACAGGGATGATGGGTATGTCAGGACCACCGGGAGAAATAGGAGCTCCAGGGCCGCAAGGACCATCAGGAAACCCTGGTATTCCAGGCCCCAGAGTGAGTGAAAAACCTGCACGGAAGTAGATCTTTACACAACGCTGATGCAGAGCAGCAGCAGATGATTTAGATGGAGACATTAATAATTGAGTTAATCATTAACATCTCTGCTGCTTCAGGGAGAGTCAGTGTCACTGGAACAAATGAGACGGCTCATCCAGGAGGAGCTGGCAAAACAATTAGATGGTGAGGAGACTCCTCTGGAGCCCGTTAACAGATCTGATTCATTTGCGGTCACCTTGGATAACCTCAGTGGAGGTACGCTGCATGTGACTTAGATTTTCTTTCGCTTCCAGCCAAACTGGCTTACCTCATGGCTCAGATGCAACCAGCTCACGTGAAGAGCTCAGCAGGCCGCCCAGGACCTCCAGGCCCTCCAGGTAAGGACGGCAGTGCTGGAAGACCTGGACCCCCTGGAGAGCCCGGTATGCCTGGACAAAATGGAGGAGAAGGACCCAGGGGACCCATGGGCCCTAAGGGTAGGACAATGACTTTAAGCAGTGTGGCTTCTCTTTGTCTTTCACTAGTTTTGCAGTAGACACACTGTGCAGAAATTCTACTGACTGTTCTGGTCCTTCAGGTGAGAAAGGAACAAGGGGAGAGAAGGGAGAAACTGGTGTTGGTGACAGAGGAGAGCAAGGTCCTCCTGGCCCCATAGGTAACAACAACACTCACTGTGTTTACTGTAATTAGATTTTTTTCCATCCGGTTTAGAGTCTCCTAACTTCACCTCTCTCTGCTCTAGGCCCGGCAGGTATGCCTGGTTACGGCAAAGACGGAAGCCCAGGACAAGCCGGCGCCCAAGGAGAGCCAGGAAACCCCGGCCCCCATGGTCAGCCTGGACCTCCAGGTCCTCCTGGCCAGTGCGACCCCTCCCAGTGTGCCTATTACGCCAGCCTGGCACAAAGACCCCACACCAAAAATGTGAAGGGGACTTAAAGAAGAAGTGACACACAGAGCTGGAAGCCCGGCTGTATTTATGAACTTGGTCGTGTCAGTCTGAATCAAGAACTTTTTCTTTTTTAAAGCAACCTCGGCACAAAGGGCTGAAGCAACAGGTGCTGCCGGTCAGATTATTTGTTTTGTTTTTGGTACCAAGCTTTGGATAGATGGGTATTACGCAACATGGGACTTTTTTCCAGATCTAATATGGGGTACAGAGGGCAGCTAAACTGTTTGTTTTGTTTTTTTCTTCACTTGCATGCTTCCTGCAAACTATATAGGGAGATAACGGGGATGGCACTCCCACCTCCCCCCAATCAGAAGTGAAGACCGAAGTGAAGTCTGATTTTGTATTGTTTCATCAGTTCATTATGTCAGAAGGTCGGCCCGGCTTTTCGCTGCCCACATCGCACCACTTTGCATCGGTTACAATTAACAGCCCACACTGTACTACGTCAGTTACTGCTCACTAAATCAGTCGCTTGCTAGGGAGCCTCTACCAGTCTGATGGTAATTAATCAGTCAAGGGAATTATCAGTTATAGTGTCATTGACGGTAATAGGGGGGGCAGACAGTGTGAGGCAAACACCAGCAGTGATTTCGTGTAGGAGGATCGTTAATGAGTCAGTGGTGATAGTGATGGATGGTCACATTTTTCTTGCCTCCAAGCCACTAGCGCTGTTATCATGTCACTTTGCTTTGGGTATTATTGGCATCCCAGAACGGGCAAAAATAATATAACTTTTAGAGAAATCCACCTTTAGACATGCATGGCTTGATTTATTAATATGAACATGTCTGACAAAAATCTATTCTGCATGTAGAGGCTGCAGAAAAGGTGATCCTCCCAATGATTTAATAAGATTTGGAGGATTTAATTTCATATATTTTTTATTATATATATATATAATATATGTATCATTTAAAGGTGGATACCTGATCAAGATATACCCACGTGATTCTCCTTACGAGGACAGAAGACGAGACAGGAAGAAATGTCGCTGTTAGATTTGTACTTTGGTGTTTAATGAAGTGGCCCCGGTTATCCTATCTCTGAGCTGTGCATGGACCTGAGCAGCAAACAGCTTTGAGGAGGTGGTATAATTGCAGCCTTTGTTCACCTTTCTTTGAAAGCTGCTTGTTTCACTCTGCTTTCTCCTAATGTGTCACTTCCTCTCTGCTCGGTGAGGCTTATTAAATGGCTGTGCTGTGGCAGGGCCTGGGCAGCTCAGCCCTGCTCTGAATCACATTGCTTGCCTTATTTGTCCCCTGGAACCTAAAATTGGAGCACTGCTTTCCTGCATCTTGATGACCAGACCATTGTGTCCGCCATTTGAAAGATGTTTTGTCTCATGTCCCTCATGGACCAATTACACTTCTTCCCGGTTACAGAAGCTCTGCTCACCTAAAAACCTATTAAGCAGCCTCCAGGAAAGGTATCAACTTGGTCTTCCTTTCAAACGCAAAAATGCCTACATGTGCCAAAAAGATACCGCAAATATGTAGAAGACGCTACAAGAGCTTGCCAAAATGTACAACGTGACCTGCGATGATGGTCAGTCATGCTTCATCTCTTGATAATATCTCAGGTTAGCTAATCGAAGTTCATACATGATGGATGTAAAGGTGGAGCTCAGACGCTTCTTAGTTTTGAAGGTGTTGCAAGCAGACTGGAGCTGACCGACATTTCAGAGGCTGCTCTGGAGGCAGAAGTCATTTAACTTGTTGAGTTAAAAGAAACCATCAATAAAAACATCTGTTTCATCTCTAACAAGTGAACAGTTAGATGAAATGAAAAGAACTCTCAAGCAATACAACGCATCCTTGCTACATTTAGTACGCTCAAGGAGTGTTTCCACTTTCCATTGCAGAACTATTTCTGTATTGATTCTTTGAACCTAAATTGGAAAAGTTCTGTATGTTTATGATTTCATGATGTCATTAAGGGAAAAACAATGGAAAAGCCTTCATCTTGCATGCTCCCATTTTCTACATTTGTACATTTGTTCGTAACTGGCTCAAGTAACGTGCTTGCTCGCAGCATTTTGCTTTATTGCAAATTTTTCAAATTCAAGACCAGTATTTAGTTGTTGTTTTTTTTCTCTTACTGCAGCCTTACTTGGTCTTGTATGACCAGTAGCTTATGGCGGCTTATGTTGTCAGTGGCATTTACCTCCATCCTGTTGTTCTTAGGACTTGTCAATGGTGGCCTCTCATCTTCAAAAGTTACTTTGTTGCTTTTTATAGTAGTAACTGAGTGTAATGCTTGAAACAAAGCGTTTGGAGTGATGGAACTGATCCATTTTTTTTTTTTTTTTTTTTTTTTAATTAATGGCAAGTATGGCCAGTTTAAGTGTTTCTTATCATCTAGGCTTGCTAGCTAGCTTAGACACGTCAACACACAACAACAGAGAGCAACTTCAGATCTGGGAAAATTTTAATCTACATTATGTCTGCAATCAAATTGCTAAATGAGCTTTCCTGTTTCTCTTTGAGACACCTGCTAGCTGCTTTGCTGTCAGCAGTTTACGGTTGAACAGTCAGCACTGCTGTTCCATGGTTTTGTAAATGCCTGTTACAGTTACACTAATAGATTCTGTGTTACAGGGTGGGATGGTGAGTTACTGCATATAGCTTTAAATTTGTCTTGCATAACAGCCATACATTCTTTTAAATTATACTGATAAATTATTCATGATTTGAACCAATACAAGCGTGTTGTAATGCATTAAGTAAACTTTATTAACCCATCTTCCATTTGTGCCTGTTGAATTGGTGCTGAAGTATTTTAAAATGGTAGCATATTGTAATTATTGGAAAGACACCTGTACTGTACTGTATAATAAAGAGTGGAACAGATTCATTTTATAATACAGGCTCTTGCTTTGTTTTTTTTGAATCTATTAGAGAGAAGGGGTGTCCTTGGGACGGCTGCTATGCTAACTGCTCGCCAGCAGCTTGCTCAAAGGTCATATTTGATTTGGTGAATGCATTTGTTTTGTGCAGACAGAGGTGGGGATGATGTTGACTCTCCTTTGTAACCAGGCAACAATGAAATGCCATCCTGAATCAACATGATATCCATAACAACCCAGGGAGCTTGTTTCAACACAAAAGTATTTTAACCATAGTGAGGCTATGGAATTTTATTGATCATGCGCAAACCGATCTGCTGGATACTCCTGACTGTGCTATGACGCCACCACGACGTGTGTTTTACAGCACATCCAAAACACAATACTTTATTTTTTGAGAAAAAAAAAATGACAAAACTGAGCAAACAAATTAATGATCCTTAATTAAAATAAAAAAAAGCACACTGTTGGAGATTTTCGTTTAGCTTTGAAGTAGGCATCTTTTTTGTAAAACATGGTTTCTTCAATAGATTTGGCTCCCCACTGGGGCATGGCTTTGATTGAGATAGGTCAGGATGCCACCTGGTTTGATGTTATGTGAGTAGGCTTTGGAATGAGCTTATTCAAGGGAAAGAAAAGCATGAGAGTAAATCAGAGAGACTTGTAGTGCTTTATGACCTCATTGCTGAATGGCTGATTGTAAGGGGTAAGCAGTGAGGACTGATATTAGTATTGATCAGCTCGGAGGCCTGTGGGCCTGTCGTCAACCGGAAGAAGCTACTTCGGTGTCAGTAGCAGCAGCCTTTGGACAATCGATGAGTGTACAAGTTGAAATTGTCTTTACAGTACAAATGTGCCTCGTCTCGTGTTTCCCTTTGTGTGTCCTCGATCTGTGGTTGACCGATGGTTACTCCCGAAGATTACCACACCTGGACTCCTGAGAAGCCCTGAAACGTGATCACTGGCAGGGTGAGATTTGGAGAGTGTCAATGAACTGGGATGTCTCATGGGTTTTTGTAGCCGGCGGATTTCTTTCCGCTGAGCATATAGAGAGGTGGAAGTCTGCTTATACAGGTTGATGGGTCGCAAAGGCCGGGAGGTCCCGAGGGCCCTCTTGGGCCGGAGGCTCCGGGAACACCGGGACTTCCTGTATCACCACGCTGTCCGTCTTTGCCGTCCTTGCCAATGCCAGGAGCGCCAGTTGCACCTGAGGAGGAAGTTCAGAACATATCAAATATTATCTAACGCAACCAAAAATGTAGTCCTGAGTTGTGTGTCCCCACATATATATTTACAAAAAGTATCCTAAAAATGATCAAATAGTTTGTTATATTGTTTTAATTCCAGCAGATACACAATTAGCAGTTTAGCCAGCTCAGCAAGTGGACAGCTAGCTAAGGGCTAACAACTTTAGCCTTGTGGTGATTTCCCACAGCGCTGCCCGCAACATTGTAGCCGTCAGGAGGTTTTGAAATAGTCACTGACTGAAGCAAACAAATGTGGTTTCATCACCACGTCAGGAGGTGCCTGGACAGAACTTGCCACTTCATATCTCTGGCTTCCACTAGCATGAATGCACCATTAAGCTAGCTGCTTGCTCCATATGACTTAGCATGTGCTGTAATACTAAAGCAAATGAATAACAAAGTAACAAATCAGAACTAACACAAGCGAGGTAAGTTAACCTGTTTTCCATTTCCACTGGAACCAGAGGGAAATATATGCCTTTAGTATATGTCTGGCCCTAAAAGTAGTCATACACAAGCTTATTTAGGGGGTGTGCTGTACTCAAACTGGTAGGTTATACAGTATTGTGTAGAGCTTTGGTCAGCAGAGCGCCACAGAAACTGCCTGCACGTTTTCCCAAACGTGTTTGAAAAATTGGAAACCATCAAACGGAGGAGAATTTCTGTTCCAGTGCGACTATTTATAACAATGAGTACAGTGAGTGTCTAGACGTTTTGTAGGCCCACTGTTTCCTCCTGGCAGTGCTGTGCTCTAATTATGACAAGAACCCAGCCTTACCTGGTGCACCTGGTGCGCCTGGGCTTCCTTTGATTCCCACGCCGTCCTCTCCCTTCTCACCCTTTTCTCCCTTTTCCCCGGCATCACCTGTAGAGCAGAACAGCGCGTAGGACAATAGCATTAATGTCGAGATTAAATGGAGAGGCACACTGTTTGCCATTACGGGCATATAATGAGGAAACTTAACAACTCCACTCTGATTCAGTCTCGTTTAATGAATCATTGATTATACAGTGTTATGCATGGTTGAATCCCTTCCATCCACAGAGGGCTGTGCATAACGTCTTTCAGTGATAGCTGTGGCAGAGTGAGGACAAAGGTATACTGCTAGGACTGACAGCCTTGTTTTCTCTAAAGGCTTCATTTCATTTCTTTACACTACATCCACTGTAGCACTGAAGGCTTTACAGGACAATAAAGGAAAAGCAAAACACTATCACAGCCACACATGTACAAGTGAGACACATTCAGTATTAGCACACCATTAACACTCACGCTTCTTCTAAAGCGTGCTGATGCCAGCATTTTGTAATTGTTGGAGTTTGGTATTCACTACAGAAGAATGGATTTGAAATGTACTGACCTTTCTTGCCTGGCACGCCTGGAAGCCCAAAGAAGCCTGGGTGGCCTTTGGGACCCGCTTGCCCGGGAGCTCCGGCTGCTCCAGCTGCTCCAGCCGGTCCAGGAACTCCAGGTGGTCCTGCTGGTCCAGGGGTACCTGGGGCACCAAGGGCCGCTGGCTTCTTCAGGAGCTCTTTCATAAACTCTGATAATTGCTCTAAATGGATAATAAGTCAGTTAACACGGGCATATATTTCACAGTATTTATTATATAATAATATGGTGAAGGACAGATTAGAGTGAAGGCACTGCACCTTCAACAACAGCTGAGCACATTTCCCGAAGCTTCTCGTCGTTCACTTTTGGGCCCTGTGAATTCATGAACACTATGAACACTATGGTTGTAGCGGCCAAGACTTTTGAACAGTTAAGTCAGTGCAGATATAATGCATCTGTATTAGCAGAATACATACAATGAAATGAAACAGGCATGTAAACACAATTTTCAGTGCCATACTGAAATGGTAGTATTACAATGCAACATTTGCATTGTAATACTTAGTACAAAAGCACAGATAAGTCGGCTGGACTCATAAGTTTTGCAGGTAATTGAACATAAACAAATGTACTGAAGGATAACCTGATGATTATAACCAAATTTAGAATTCATGTTGGTTTGCTGGGATTCAAAACCACAATGTAAACCAGGTAAAATGCCAGTGGATGCTTCGTGGCGTGATTATTCCAAAAAACTTGCCTCTCGAGAACCACTAGGTTGTGTAAAACATAGAAGGATGAAGGCATGTCCTTAAAACATTCCCTGTTCCTAAGTGGTTGACTTACTGGTAAACCTCTGGGGCCTGGTGCTCCAGGAAGGCCAGGTTCTCCCTCCAGCCCCCGAGCTCCCATTGGACCCGCCAAACCCTCGTGTCCGGGCTGGCCTGGTCTGCCATCTGCTCCTGTAGCTCCTCTTAGGCCCTTCTCTCCAGACTTGCGGTGAAAACACAAAACGTTCACAGGACTGTATCGCTATATGTGCTAACAGTAGGATATTTTATTGTAGATTGGATGGTGTGGTTGGCAGATGGTTGCACTGTAAGCCACTAGAAATATTAAGTGTTACTGATGTAGACAACTCCTAAGGCAACAATGTAGAACAGTCAGTAGATTGTGAATACCTCTCCTTTGATTCCAGGAACACCAGGAGGACCCTGAAGAACACACAAACATAAGTCAACCTCTTAGTATTCCAGAAACAGACAAACACGTGTTTTGCTGTATTTGTAACATATGTGAGACAGCCAATAGCAGTAAAATACCTGGTCTCCCTTGACTCCAGGATCTCCTGCCACACCCGTGTCTCCCTGTTTCACAAAAGTAGTGAGGGGACAGATTAATTTAAGAATGCATGTAAAACCTCTTTCGCAGATTCCAATTTCTCCCTCTCAGATGACCTTCCTTACCAGACTTCCTTTGGGTCCCATTGGTCCAATAGGTCCCTAAAAAAAACATGGTAAGCATTATGCACTTCTCTGGATTTTCACGATAATCAGTATTTTACAGTAACACTGCAAAGAAAAAATGTCTTACCTGATCACCTTTGTACCCAGTATGACCCTTCATTCCTTTAGCCCCAGTGTCACCTTTATCTCCTTTGTCACCCTGGAAACACAACATTTATTCTATATCTGCTTTTTACATGATCCCATATAGGATTAAGCACACTAGTTTGTAACACATCTATTAAAGAAAATAGTCTGTTCTGCCATGTACGTACAGCCCAGATGCTATCATGCTACCGTGAGAAGAAACCGGACACTCACAATGATTACTATGTGCTGTATACACAATCAAGATATAGCCATAGAAAAACATAGAAGACCATACTTTTATCACTTTGTTAGGTTTGAAGATTATATGCAGTTGAGTGCTAACTGTAGAAAAAGGAACGGAGAAGGTTGGTGTCTCACCTGGATTCCTTGTTGACCTGCAGGACCCACTGGCCCTTGTTTTCCTGCTTCACCCTGTAGAGTGAAAAGAAAGTTTACATGTCAACTGCAGTCCCAGGACCCAGCACTGGCACACCTTCATTTACAAACTCTGACCGAACACAGAAACCAATAGAAACACAGCAGACGTCAGGTGAAGTGTAAATGTGAACTCACCGTTGTTCCTTTATCTCCTTGTTTTCCATCTTCTCCGTCCTTTCCAGGCTCACCCTGCATACATACAAATTGATGGATTTGGACCCATTTAAGGCTTGCAAAGTATTTATAAAAAATAATTCACATAGGGATGGTAGGAAAAGAACGATAGGTAATTGGGGGAAATCTCACAGGCTTTCCAGGAAGTCCAACGGGTCCAACTGGCCCCTCACCACCAACGTCACCCTAAATCCACAGCAGACATGGGTATGAATTAGTCAGAAGTATTTCTACTTCTATCAACTCAGACCCCAACAAGGGACTCCTACAGATGTTTTGAGAGACAGTAATATTTTGAATATGCTATAAAGACATGCCTCGATAAACTGGAAAAGATTCCAATTACCTTTTCACCAGGGGGCCCAGCTACTCCCTTCTTCCCCGGCAGGCCCTAGAAACAAGGACAACATGTCTTATTAACACAAACTGAAGATGACTGTGCCGTTGGTACTGGTACGGGAAGTAAGAACTGACTGAAAAACAGGATTGATGATGTTGCATAAAAATCATATTCGTGCGCACTGAGTTGCCAGCTCATTAGATACACAAGTGAAAATGAATGTATTCTAATAGAACAGTCCTGCATCTTAGCTTCAATGAGCTTACAGTATTCAACTCTTGTTTTAAATTACTGGAAGGCCTGCTGATTCAACTGTGCTTTCATTCTGGAGGCTGTGCTTTGTAGTAACTGTACCGACACATTTCTATTGTTTGCCAACCCCTTTATAGTGGGCCACGCTAAATAACCGAAACACTTCAGTGTTTAATTCAGTCCCGTTTAACAGCACCACAAACTACATCCTCCATCATAATCAGACAGTTGAGTTACCATCTTTCTGACGCGTTTTAAACAGCCATGGAATTATATATTTTACTGGCTCTGTAACAACGCCACCCAAACATTAGTCAGCGCTTTGTCTTTTTTGTCAGTCGGGTTCATTTTTGTTGCTACAGCCTGCTTCACTTTCTCCTCCTGTTTCATTTACAACAATGACGACTACGACCTTCACAAAGATTTCGCCATAGACAAGTCATACAAGTGTTTGTATCGCCGAACCTCCTCATTTAACCTTTCCTCAATGTGTTCCATCTGTTTTGGTCCAAAACAATCAATTCAAGATTTGCATTAATGGAGAAGCAGGCGGAAATACTAAAGCAGAAATACACTACTATCAGGCAGACAAAAGCGTGGTTACATTTCTGGGGAGGTGCACGTCATGGCCTTAGGGTCTGAGTAGGGTCTGGGCTGTCGTCGCAGCTACAGCATCAAACTGATGCAGAAGCATTAACTGTCTATTTCGATTAAGTGTTTTATATTTCACCAGCTAACCTAATGAACTGTCAAGTGTAATATTCCTTTATAAATATGTACGGGATATAGTTACAGTACTAAAAAAGGTCAAATAAGCATTAGCCAAGGTGGGGATCTAACAACTTATCTAACACATCAAGGAGACGTGTTTTCTTCTGTGCTGGCTTTAAAAGTTTACCACTCAGGCCTCATCTCCAGCTTTTCATCACACAGCCTCACTGAAAACGGTAGAGTGCCCTTGGCAGGAGATTTTCCTTCCCACTGGCTGTTTGACTTTAATGTTTTATTTATCTGACCTGCCGTGTGGCTTCAGAGAGGAGCTTGTCCTCCATTACCTTCTCCTTGTTTTCCCCTGCTTTGCAATGACAACAGAGCTCCTCAAGATAGAGGATATAATTGAGCTGCAGACTGAGAGAGTGTATATTTAAATGGAAACTGAATGAATCAAAAGGAAGTTTGACTTACTGGGATACCGACGATGCCCCGGATGCCAACAGCTCCGGGAGTTCCAGGCTCTCCCTGTAAATCCACAGTGAATGCATACAAGTGTCACAAACCAACGGGGTTAGACTGATATACACAGTGGGAACATTTTGGTGTCAGCAATACCACTGCAGCCCCATGTGGCACACAGTGTAACAGCTACACAAGTAGGAGGTCAGAAAGTCTGCAAACTAATGTCAGGAACGCAGCATAAACTGTTCCACCTTTGCTAACATTATCTCATTAGAAGATAATGGCCGTACTAACAGCAAAAAATGCCCCGGGGACAATGAACTGACTGTCAGAGAATTAACCTCTGAATGCATCACTAGAAGCAAAATATGTCTATAAAAAGTTCCACTGACCCTTTAAGATAAAACATAGACAGCATTGATGTTTAGTTTTCCTCTTCTGTTTTCCATTTTGTTCATTTTCTTTGTTGCATTGTCGGTTAAATTGACAGTTATATATGTCACTTTATGTGCAATAAATGCAATACAGGTATAGGTTTTGCCGATGCAATGCTGGTGCTATACTCTTGGTCTCATCTGGTCAACAGCTTGTAGTGGCTAATGCTAGCAAATACTATGCACATAGCAGGGTAACAAGCATCAGAAGTGTATTTCCTTAATACTCCATCCCACTTAAATTTGTTCTTTATCTTAGGCACACAAGACTCTCCTGGAACAGGATAACTGTTTTAACGGTAAATAGCATACAACAACAGAAGGCCAATCAATTTTTTCTTTACCAAGAGACAGTTTAGTATTTTCAAATTACCTTCTAAATCTTTAATTTAATTGGAAGAGTTTCATGCCGGCCCGAGATGTAGCACTTAGTCTTGTTAGTCAATGAATGAATGTACTCTGGAAACCAGCCCAACTTCCCCTGCCCACAAAATGTTTGCAGCGGAAGGTTGGTCTGGAGTTGCTCTTTTGGGAAGTGAATATGCTCTGGCAGATCAGAGATTTATTCACAAAAACTGCCTCTACGTGGTAGTAGGGCTAGACAATTGTATGCAGTATTATTTTCTCTGTATCAGTTGAAACAAGCCCATTATTGTGATCAAGTGTTACAGACTCATATTCTGGTAAGAATTGATTCTGGCTTTGAATGTCTCTCTAAATGAAGGAACATACTGTGTGTCTTTCATCTTCCATTCCTAAAGCTACACTGGTCAGGCATTATATTATGACCACCTTCCTAATATTGTATAGGTCTACGCTGGTGCCTCCAAAACAGTTGACTCATCAGAGAATGGACATGGTCCTTCTGAGGGTGTCCTGTGGCGTCTGGCAACAGAATGTTGTTAGTGGGGGCCTTTGGGTCCTATCGGTTGAGGGGAGGGGCCTCTGTGGATCATCCCACAGATACTTGATCAGTTTGGGATCTAGTGAATTTGGAGGCCAGGTCAACACCTTGTGCTGTTCTGCATGTTTTTTGAGTTGTTCCTGAACTGCTATTGCTGAGCACCAGGTTTCAGCATTTTGGATATTCTGGTCTAAACATGTCACAAGTCACCTTAGTGCCATCAGATCCAGGAAGTCCATCCAGTCCATCTGCACCAGGCTCTCCCTGCAATATTACATCACACATTTGAAAAATCACGTGTTGAAGAATGAACGTGCCCCCAAAATACCCTCACTCAAGTCTCAGGATACTTACAACATCTCCCTTTTCCCCTGGGGGACCCTTCTCTCCTTGAGGTCCGACAGCTCCCTAATCAACATCAAAGAGTAGGTTTTTAAGATTTTAAATTAATCATATTTCATAATATAAGTCACAATCAAAGTCGAAGTGTAAGACTCACATCTTCACCCTTGGGCCCCTCCAAACCCTGACGTCCACGGATACCCTCCACACCCTGAGAGAGAATCATCAATTATATCCTGTACCTTTTTGCTGCAAGAGCAAATGCCAACAGAGCACAGGACAAAGAACTGATATCACTAAGACTGCTTACAGGAGCTCCAGGTGGCCCAGTGGGTCCAGGGATGCCATTGAAACCAGGAGGACCCTGCAAACAAAAAGGAGTCAGCTCTTTTTTCTTCTAATACAGCGTTACAAATGTCATCAAACATACTCTGTCTCCTTTCTCTCCGTGGGTTCCAGGGAATCCGATGGGCCCTCTTTGCCCCTAAAATGACAAAAGAGCATTTTGTTAAACATGTAACCTTTGAGTATTTTAAAGAAACTTACATTTATCAGTACAGAAGTTTCCCTACATCATCTCCCATGCGACCTGGGGCCCCTGGAGAACCTGGTTCTCCAGCATCTCCCTGCAAAAAACAAAACAAAAAAACAAACATGAACAAAGTAATTACGTTATGGGAGCAGAGTTAATCCTATTAAGCTGCTTACAGGCTGAAATCAAATCATGCGCAGGTTGCATTTGGTATTAATATATTTCCAGCGTTCTCAGAACAGAGGAATCGTGATCGTGATGATGCTAAAGGCAAGGCACAGACATTAAGAGGTTTGCAATCATTTTTAGTTTTCACTCTTCACACACCTTTTGGCCGGGCTCGCCATCTTTTCCAGGATCCCCTGCCGTGCCTTTGTGTCCCTGAAGGCAACAATCAATTGTTACTGAGAATGTTGTATCACTCCAAATGACAAAAACAACACAGTGGTGAGTTTACATCATTACATTCACAGCTTAAAGTAAAATAACTGGACTTTTGTAACCTGAACTTGTGGGATTTATGTCAGGACATGTGGTGCCGACCACTGAAGAAAACCCAAAAGTGATGTCTAAACAATGGTTTAACAGGTATGGTAATTAGGAGAACATCTTTTGGTCATTGGGTCTCTTCTCAGTGTGATCATAGACCAGAACAGGTGGTACTGGTCTAAAGGTACTCTTATGCTTACCTTCTTAAATCTCTGAGCAGTTGGGTAATATCTGGTGGCAGATACGTGTAAAACGTATATTGTATATATGCACTGAAGTAAGTATTATAGCACTAGAAGAACTATAAGACAAAGTCGCTGAATACAATGACTATGCATGAATCTTGGAGAACATTGCTTTAGGATTTAAGAATTAGTCCAAAGATACATTTGGTTTATTTCTTCTTAAAATTCCATACTCATTATATTGGTCGATGTTTAGCGTAATCATCCTCTTAGTTTGACGCGCTAGTACTTGCCAATAAGCGCTGAACATAAAGCACTGATGAGGCCAAGCTAAAGCTTTGACCCCATGATGGCACCTGATTCCACTGGCAGTTGTTGAGACATGTCACCCTAATGGTGGTGCAACAATCCATGTCAGACGTCAGGGAATCAGGGGAAGTGAACATTTATGCTTGATGGATTAATCTGGTGATGGTTCAAAATGACATGACAGGATATCACCAAGATTATTAGTCATCTCAATGGAGAACACGGCGTCCGCACAAGATTTTTTGACAATACTTGTGACGTCTGTGAAGGTTCTGAATCATCCAGGTCATGGTATATCCAAAAACGTTAAAGAAAGGCAACTGGACTTGTAGAGTTTCTTGAAGATGTTTCATCCGAGCAGCTTCTTCAGTTCTAAGGGACTGGTGGAGACTTGATTTTTAAACAGGAGCATCTGTGGGTGTAGCCCATGAGAAACTTGCTTGACCAGTGTCTATTAACGACCAAGTTAAGACCTTATTGTACTGTATGTCTAAAACCATTTTACAGAGAACATCTCTGTTGAACTCTGTGTAGGCATTTCATTGCCTCCCTTTTAGATTGCTGCAATTCCCAGTACACCTGTCTCGGCTAAATTGCCTTACAGTGCTATAGCTGGTTCAGAAGAGAACTGCCAGATTACTTGCAGGACCTAGTCGTCAAGCTGACATCACCCCAGTTATTGCATCTCTTCACTGACTCCCAGGAAAATTTAGGGTGACAATCAAAATCCCTACTTATCTTGGCCTTCCTTGCATTTCCTTCCATGCCTTTGGTGTGCTGGCCCTGACTTGCTGCACTGTTTTGAGAGGCTTTTAAAGACTCCCCTACTGTACGAAGACAGGCCTGTTCTTAGGTTAACATGCTCACCTGTTGTACCTGGTTTATTATCCTGGCCTGCTGATAAATTTGACATGCGATTTATTCACCATTTTATGCTTTGTTTGGGCATTTTTATTGAATTTTATTAGTTTCTGAGTATCTAATATAAATCAGTTTGCAACTTCTTTTTTTCAAAAATTTAAAAGTGCTGTATAGATCAGGTAAAGTAGAAAGGGTTCAAGCAACCTTGAACTGAAATCACTTTACTGTGTTGTGACTGTAAAGCCACTACTCACTGTTATTCTAACCCATGGATATAAATGTAAGTTTCTTCAGTCCCGTGACTGCCTAAATGTTAAAAACAAACAAACAAAACTTTCTAAATTTGACAAGTAATGCAAATGTTGTGGTCTGGCTTGGCTTTAAATCACTGACCAACCTTTGTTAACATTCCTCACCTTCATCCCTGGTAGCCCAGCTACTCCCTGAGGTCCAGCAGGACAGGCGGCAGGACACTAAAAACACACAGACAGTCAGATACCCAACAAGCATGGCTGCTGCTGCACAGCCTCTTAAAATTCATGACTCTTTCTGATCAGAGGTGCCCTATCACCGCTCCAATTGCCATGCACCCAGAAAACATTTGGCAGTGTGTGTGTAAGACAGTAAAAACACTCACTGCTTCCCCACTTCCCTCATTGCTGGCACCAGGCGGTCCCTAAAACACAGCAGAGCGACATCTAAAACATCCACAGGGGGTTTAGATGTCTACATAAATCCACCACAACAGAAGTTTGAGAGCTTGGAAAGGGGCGGCCGCATGCAACATCATCACACACCCACGATTTCAAACCGAAATCAGAGCTCAGTTCAATATAGTCTTCATATATAGATATATTGGTATGAAGACTATTAGGGTTACAATCAATATGCAGCATGTGGCTGATATTGAGCTTTAATTAAAAGGCATGCAGATGGTGTTCATCGAGTTTTGTTGACTTTGAAATGATGCAGTTGGTGGCACACTGCAGTATTTTTAGACTTGAGCAGACTTTCATGTCGTGGGTGTACAAGAAAGATATGTTCTTATAATACGCCAAAATAGAATGCATGGAGTAATTTGCCTGAATGTTCACTTTCATCGTCATTCTTTTCAAATGATAAATGTGCTGCTGATATTTGACAAACTTGACTTTTCTTCTGTTTTCTATCCATCAGTCAATTTCATAGTCACGGCCTGTAATTTAAATGTCGGGATCTGTGCATATTATATAATATTTAAAGTGCGAGAAATACAACGTGTGCATGTGTATATGTATGTATATGTCTGTATGTTAGTATATGTCAACAAAATATAGTTACATTGTTCTGGTTCTTACCGCTGGCCCTGGTGGGCCTGGAAGGCCAGGAGGCCCTGGGCTGCCGTCTCCTCCCTTGGGTCCAGGTGGACCCTGCAATTTTATGACATTTGATATCAAACATTTTAATGGTGCTGAGATAAATGATTTAGATAGCATTATCAGCAACATGTACGTGCATTAAAACGTCCATCTGTGAGTACTACATTACCATATGTAGCATTAGAATTGATGGTACATTCAGTTTTACTCAGAATAGGGTTGTGTAGTCTTATCCAAACTATAGGGTATGATTAATATAGAAGACCTTTACTGAGATATTTGTATGTGTTTACTTTAGGTCTGAAATGGGAAATGTGCAGTCATCATCCATGGTAAACTTTCTTAACAGCCCATCCATCCACCCTGACCTCTTCCCATTCAGTTTGTGGCTCTGTAATCATATCACCTCACTTCCTTCTCTGCTCCTGTCCTAATTTTTACAACCATTACAGTTAAAATCAAAAACATCCTGACCTCAGGTCCAATATTTCCTTCGTCTCCTGGGATTCCTGGTTTCCCCGGAGGTCCCTGTGAGACAGACAAACACCAGTTAATACAGCAATGCATGTGCATGTGTAAGCACATTTGAATGAGGGCAGAGCTAGATCTGTTCTGTAGCAAACACATACGGCTGGTCCTTCACTTGCTGGGCCCTGTGAAGAAACAGACAGAGCAGGAATTAGCATATATCATGTAAACGTCATACAGAGTCAGACCACACATATGTTGTTTTAGTAAGAGATGTGTCCACTTACAGGAGGACCTGCAGGTCCAGGAAAGCCAGGAAGTCCCTGCAGTCAACAGAAGTAAAAATCAGAAAGAGCTGCCTATGTTTGCAAAAGAAAACTCTGATGTGAGCTAAAACTTTACTCACTCTCTCTCCTACAAGCCCTCTGGGACCCATTGGGCCAGGAGAACCCTGCAGATAGCAAACACACACAGCCAAATCAACACGTCATCCTTACTGTTGTCACGCTGTCACACACACACTCACACACACCTTCCTCCCCACTGCACACACTTTTGTGTCAAACCCAAGTGACTGCATTTATTCATAAGGTTTGTCCTTGGACCTGAAACCAGCTCTAAAAAAGTTGCTCACTCTTGGACATTTTGCAGATATTTCTGTATTTTTTGAACAGACATAGGACCCAGGAGGACACGCACACACAATCAAACACAGACATCACTGTCAAAGATTAGAAAGAATGTGTTATGTTTCCTACAGTAGATCCTGGAAGACCGGGCAGGCCTCTCTGTCCAGGAAGACCGATCTCCCCCTGCTCCCCTTTGCTGCCCTAGAAAACAGAAACACAAATATAGCAGCTTTACCTTCTTCCTGTACCTCCAAATGTCTAATACTTGAAAAATTTTAATCCCAACCTTTGGCTCCAGCTATGATTAAGGCCACTAGGTTCTGATGAAGGCTACTGGATCACCACGTTAGCAAGTTTGTTGATGTGGCCAGAATAAATTACTGCAGTAGAACGTTGCCCTATTCTAAGTCCCTTAGTTTCTAAAGGTCATCTTGTTTAGTCAGATAATGTACAAACGCCTAATGTATAAAGTCCTTGTGACAAGACAATTATTAGAATCTGTACAAACCAGAACTTCAAGCTCCCACTATTAATCAAATGGAGTACAATTCAAAAGGTACATTAAATAATATAATGCTTCTAATATTCTTATATGAAATGTATCTTGCTAGACACTTATAGTTGAGAACAACTCTTGAGTAAACGCAAGTTATCTTGTCTGTCACCGGCCAGTCCGAAATGTCCTCCCACTTCATTTTGAGACATGACTAATTTATGCCCCATGGATAATGATAGAGGAAAAACATTTAGAGGGTTTTCACCTCCAGACATCTGCTACTCAGCAGGGGGAAATGGAATGATGAATAGATGCTTGTTTAATAATCATCTGTTAACATTTCATGGTTGAGTTCTGCAACTGGGCTTGGGGAAGTGTTAGCTTTAAGGTAGAGGGTGTACACTGTTTTGGTACCTAGAAGTTATAGTTGTGAGACGATTATATATCCTCATAAATCCTGGTAGTTCCTTGTTGTGTTCTGTGTGGGACATGGGTGTTGGAAGGATAATTAAAAAAAATATATAAGCTTCAACTTGTTGTGCCATGTAGGGGACATCCTGACCTTTTCAGTGGTATACACTGGTTGGGGTTGTGACATGTGCAAGCTCAGCGGCCGCATTTTAAAATAGCAAAAGGGGTAAGTAGTTGAGAAGTGTACATATCTGATGGTTTTAAAGTGGATATATGTTTTAGTCAGAAATGGGTTTTAGCTAACCTTCCAAGTAAGATCCACAGTATCCCAGATAATGGTGATTTGACAGAAGCAGAGAGAGTTTTGGTCAGAATTGCAGATTACAAACTGGAAATTGGCTCACACCCTTCTTAAGTCAAGAAGGGCTTGGACAAGAAATAACTAGGGAAGCTTAGCAGTTAGTGATATTATTGTATTCTTTCCACAGTAGGGATGAATCTACTGTAGTTAGGACAGCTTTTGTTGACTACCAATAGACATGGGTTATGCTAAAATGACATAAATTCTTTAATTCTGTTTAGTCACTGCATAAACTATATATGTATTTTGTATATCTTAAGGCGATGATTCCAACTGATGTTGTTTCCTTCATTTGTCCTTAATTTTTCCAGAGTTCTCTTATTTATCTTAACGCAATATGACCCTGCACCACATACTAGCTAGCTTACACTATTTTGAAACTGTCTAACCGCTTGAACAGCAATGTGAACGGAATCATTTCCCTGTGGTATCATATGGCCAACAAACAAACGAACACAGAGACAGAGGCAGGATGCATCAACAGCCTGCAGGTACAGTATATAGTCAGCGATTAATTTTACATCTAATACTTACAGGTGTTCCTGGACTGCCTGGAGACCCTGGGAGACCCTGGCCAGACAAATATAAGCAGTTAAAGAGAGCAGAAGAATAAATTACTTTGTGTTATTGTCTGTTAATGTAGACAATAGGTAAATGGATTCAAGAAGAAGGATGGTTGATATAATATAGGAAATATTTACATCTCTTCCATCCCTGCCGTTCTCTCCTGGGGCCCCTCGAGGGCCCTCTGGGCCAGGGGCACCTGGAGGACCCTGGATTGATCTGTCTGGCTGTGAGAGAATAGAAACAGTTGGTAAATGTGGCAGATACTAAAGACATTATGACAATTACACTGATACTAATTGGATATCAATGGAAGGGGTTAGCAGAATTCAAATGCTCAGTTAAATTCTGCTTAAATAGGATATATTAGATATTATACGGAAATATCTACCAAAGATTAGTTGTTGTTTTTTTCCAAACATTTTACTTTAATCCTATGTACAGTGCCATTTTAATTTAAGTTACTTGGCACCTCAATGCACTAGACAGCAAACAAACAAAAACCACCACCATCAGTTAGCTAGAGGTTAAAGCAATAAGGCAATTAGGCAACCAAAGCACTGAAACAGATTATTCGCTTAAAATTACAAAGCAAAAAGAAGGTAGAGTAGATGAATAAATACCTCAGCATTGGCATACATCTGCAGAAGCAAGAGAAATCAGATAAAGGGAGAGTTAGTGAAAGTAGTCACACCACCCTCACCAAAGGCGTCAGCAGAAGCGCTCGTGTTCGTAGTCATACCAGTGAGTAATATCATGCTGTCATGTAAATACAGCACACAGCCCCCATACACAGTAGCCACCGTGTTAGCCTCAAATCTAATAGAGCACGCCGCGCCAGGAGGCGTCTCTGTCTACAGGGGGTGCAGTCATTTACATTCTGATACAGCTGATTGAATAAGAAAACTAATCCGTTGCACCTCACACGGAATGAGACGGTGGAGTGGCATTTTCATTGCAAAGCTACGAGTACTTTTCTCAGAGGCAGACATCTCATTAATTGTGCTCGAGTCGCACCGAAGTGAAAGATAATATTCAATCAGGAACGCAATAAACCTTACAACGCCTTGCTCACTGTGTGTTTATATCTACATTATCCTATTAAGTGTGTTGAAAAACAGAAGATCTCAGGTTATCTGTGGTAATTGTCTCCAACATTAAAGGCTGTTTTCAGTAACTTCACATTTTGCATGACCCCTAATCCTTCTAATACTTATAGATTCCACTGTGTGCAGCCACACAACTATGACCATGACTGCAAAATGACTACTTATGGACAGTAGGTTGAATGTCTGAATGTTGACAGACACATGACCGAACCAGCTTTCTCACTAATATGTAGCAGAACAGGATTTTTTCTGGAAGGAAAGTCAGTGAGTATGATCACTGCTGATGCTGAAGCTAGTGGGCTCAAATGACATTCAATGCTTTGGTCATAACTGGATTTCAGGAAATCAGGAACCAAACAACGAAAATGAAGCATTAGTGGGGCCGCTAGCATTTATTATTGTTCTATGGTTTATGTAATAGTGTCCTCTATATGAACAACATGTTCAGTTCGATCAAGCACGTACATGTGGAAAACAACATTTAGAGAAGGAGCACTGCTGCAGCCAGACACCTCAGTCTGATGCATGCTCTTCCAAAGACGCATCAGGTAAACTGCTTAGTTATATGATTATAAGGTAGCGGTATTTCTTTATTGATAACCTGTGTTTACCCTGCAAACAAACCGCTTAAAAAAATTGAGTGACTGCAATCGGTTTGAGACCAATGTAAATCACAATAAATGGCATGTATTCAGTCGCAAGCACTACAATACTATGAGGTTTCAGATCACTTTCAGAAATAAGGGGTTATGACTTGGTTGTTATTAAGAAAATAAAAAGTGTTTCTCATTTATTCCTTTAAAGATGCAAGCTTTTCTCATCTTCAGACAAAATGCCAGCACAGCTTTCTTATTTCAGTTCAGCCTGAATAATGCACATTTAGGGTAGCTACTTCTACTACTAAGGTACCTTTGCATTCATTTATTCTATCCCATAAATTAAAAAGACAAATGTAAAAAGTAGAGCGAACTAAGGAAAAAGGCCAAAAGATTGGTTCATTTTTCATTTTCCAGCTAGGTCGCAGCAAGCAGGAACCAGGCATAGGTATAGTAGCTGTTGCTCTGAACAGTTAAATATGACATTTCTGTCTTTTCACTTATTGATACTATTTTTTATTTTTTTTTCTCTGGCTAAATATCAGAAACATTTTCCTGCTGGATACTAAGTTAGCTTGGTTAACCAGTAGGGTAACTGAATGTTCCAACTTTGGGTGTTGCCAGCTACCTGCACAGTTAGTAACAGATTTGGAGAATAGCTCTTTTAATGAGGTCTCCTGTCAACCAACAACCCAGTAGGTCATATTAGGAAAAGTTATTTCACATAGGTCACCTTAGGTCACTTCTGTTCTTTTATTTTCATGTTGCGGGTGCTGCAATCTGGCGTACTTGGGCCTAACAGCAATGAAATGTATTATTTTATAAGAGTTACAATTTCTCAAAAGAACAACATGCAGGTTGGGTTTCTGATCTCACACTTTTAACAAGATCCCACTTCCTCAGTGTTGTTAAAATTTGACAGCTAACTACCATTTGTGTTTTGTCTCTCATATGGCGCTCAGTGACACCACGTGACTAAAAAAAACCTGTGCATTTCCAGCTTGCTGCTTTAGCCAAAAATACACATTGTGTGTGTATATATATATATATATATATATTTATATATATATATATATATTTGTAACACTTCTGCAAATCCATATCAGCATTTCTGCTGCTACCCTTCAGCATGCTGTGAGCTCCATCAACCCGAATAAAACCACAAACCACAGACGACGCTGAGCAGATCCCAGGCCTTGTTACTGTACCTCGGTGGCAGGCAGCTCATTGCAGCTCTCTCTCTGGGCTCTCTTTGGGTCGCAGTGAATCAGCATCCACTGGAGCTCAAACTGAAAAGAGATGTTAATGTTACTGTGTACAAAACTAGGACACGGAGTCACTTTAACATGAGACACTAAAAGGAGTGCTTTGAAGTCCTTTGTCAGAGCGCAGCTATTTCTTTGTAGGTTTAAATCATTGCCCTCTCTCTGGGTTGTTGAGCTAGACTTTCCAGCAATGCGATTTTCTGCAGGGATTAAGTTTTTTTTTGGCCGCTGGAACCCAGCTGAGCAGCTTTGCTGTGACAGCAGCACTTTAGAATTACAGCAGAGCTCAGCACACATAAACCTAAATGTGCTTTCTTACAGAGGGCACCATTCCCTGACAATGCAGGTAAAGAGAGTTAGTGAACTTGATTAAATGCAGGAGGCAGTACTCCATCGTCGCTTACCACCACAGAGGCGTTGGGATCGGCATCCAGCCTGCCGATAAGCGTGTCTCCCTCTGTGTTGACGGGGCCTTTGCCCTTGATGGGTTTCTGATCCACAGGTTGGCAGTCAACGTACAGCGTGACCTGGTCGCGCTCCACGCCAATCATCACCTTGTGCCACTTGGTGTTGAAGAGCACAGAGAGGCCAGGGAAGGTGACTGTCTGCAGGTACCCATCAGCACCCATCAGGAAGTACTCCAGAGCCTGCTGGTCGCCGTTCAGCCTCAGCCCGGCCTGTTTGTTGCCATCTTCGTCCACTATCTGCCAGACGTTCCACACCTTGTTCACCGTGTTCTTGATCATGCGGAAGGTCACCATGAAGGAGTACTCATCGGGGAAGCCGCGAGGAAAGTTCAGCCTGAGCAAAGAGTTTGGTTCAGATGTGGGGAATACTCAAACTCAAAGGTTACAACCCTTAAAATAGCTTTCAAGTCACAGTTAATGATGAATGATGACAAAATGAACACTACCCTCCAAAACCGTCATCAAATCAAGACTTTGACAGAAATAACTCAAATCCTGCTGTTGTCTTCAAGATTCAGAGTCAAACAGATTCAGATTGAGGTGTATTTATCAGAAATGAGCTATGCTAGATAGGCTGTGACAGTGCATAAATCAGATGATGAGTTACAACATGCAGTTGCAACTCATCTCTCCACAACCTGGTGCATTCTGTGTTTTTAACAAGCTAGGTGTTCAGTAGGTGGTGCGTTCATAGATGGGCACTACAGCCGGACTTTTACCATCTTGTAAACGATCAAGGTGAGGCAATAAAAAAGGAGTTTCCTGTAACCCTATAAAACAAACGAAGCCCTCTCTCTCCAGCTTTGCCTCAGGTGAGGAAGACTAAAGTATGTGCCAGTTCTGCCCTGCAGAATGTAACAGAGGGAGGGCCGCCCGCAGCAAAGCAGGACTTCAAAGCACGGTCTGTGCCGCTGGACTTGTAGGGAGAATTAACATGTATTTACATTCGCTGTGTCAGGCCTGAGCAGCATAGGAGCCTGGTGCCAGCCAGTTACATAAGAGCAAAGCTGGCCTGCAGGAAAAGATTGGCCAAAACAGTCTGGAGCAGGCACACTGGGAAACACCGGGAGGTGTCTTTGGTTATGTAACGTGGTAAAGTCTTTACCCTGCACACTCTGTCCTGAAACAACATCTTTGACGTCACACCTTTCAAATGTGTTAAATTTAGTGCAAAACGCTAAAGGACCTGGGCCTGACACCCACCAGCTCACTGCAGCCCAGGATTAACATCACATCGAGGAATGGGGCTTAAGTTATTCCATGGAAATTTCATTCTCCCCCCTCAGGCTTAGAGATTTTGTGAAAATACAAAAGCTAAACCAAAACAGAGAGAAAATAAATTCAAATGAATGTCTGAAGTGTTGTGAAAATGGAAAAAGGCATAGCCTACCAGAATGTGCATGAGAATCATCACAAGTTTTCTTCTGTATCATTGTAATCTAGTCATAGCTGCCTGTACACCATGGATTTGTTTTAATCAGGAGCCGCTAGCTTCTTCAGCATAAATTCAATGAGACGAGTTTAACTTAATATGAGCAAATACAGGCTTTAGCTGATTACTGGATGCAGCTCTCCTGACGACTCTGATTTCTTTCATTATGGCGTTGGCGTTAACGTGATTCCATCAGACGTCTGAAGGCTCCTTCATTTACACACAAACACTCTCAGGTCAATAGCATTGAAATCACCCCACTGCCCCTAGAGAAATAAATCGTGTCCAAATGGGGTTTATATGTCATTTATGTCACCCACCTACCGGTACTCAAAGCGCTTTACAGTCCCAGTGACACATCTACCCATTCAATCGCACAAGCACACATACATTGATTGCCACTGGTGTGTGGTTGTGTCAAGCAGTGGGATCAAGTCAGCGTTCAGTGACTTGCTCAAGGACACGACACCATGTCATCCACAAAGCCACTCTACCTACTGAGTCCCCCACATCCGCCCCTAACATAGAGCTGTCTCAGAGGAGCTTTCAAAGTTTGACAAAGTTATCAGGGTAATATCATCAGGGTAATCTCAGATTAGATCTGAGAGAGACAATTTTAACTGAAAGCCTGCATTATAACCTGGGCATGTGGAATTTGACATTTTGACATTTACATGTCTGTGAGAGACTAATGAAAGGTTAGATGCATTGTGGTACAGCTAAGGCTGAGCACATGGACTGTCTGTGGTTAAGGACTTGAGCCATGCTGAAGATTAAAAGTACTTTTGGCTGCTTCAGTTTTGAACATTATTCAGATTTGCCTCTTGCAAGTCTGTGCAACTTTATCAATAACTTTATTTAAGAGCAATTTTGAAAACTTTAAGAGGGCGCATTTTCCCAATAGCAAGGCCCTTCTTGTTTAGTTTAACTACTAATTTGAGAAAATGGAAGTTTTAAGTCTTATCGTGGTATATGAGGGCTAATCCATCAGTTTCTTACTCAAAGTTCAGTGAATTCATAAGTCCTACTTAGCCTGATAAGTCCATAAAAATGCATTCACCAAAGTGGCTTTAGTGGCTCTAGTCAAGTCTAAATCTGACAGATACTAAATCAATTCCAGAGAACTTCAACTTGCTGTTGCAAAATAAATATTATCCTGCTTTCGTTCATTGGGTCAGAGCACATGAGCGGCCTTCACTAGTCCCTGACCTCATAAGCCATACTTTTTAGCTGGCGAGATTTAAAGCAGATCCACATGGGGAGAAAAAAAAAAAAAAAAAAATCATAAAACGCGACTAAAACAGTCAAAATCATTAAGAGGGAATAGTACATTTTAATGATTAAATTAAACTAAAAACAGCAGTAAAACATTCTAAAGTACCGATGGTGGTGGGCTTTCTTACTAGAGGCCCATGTCTTGTTTTTGCCCCGGGGTTCCCATTTGGGTTAATCCAGCCAAGTTTGTACAGCAAACTATTAATTTTCCCAGGAAACCACTGCTGTTGTCAGCACATCCTATTTTATGTCTTTTCTAAACCCTTTAAAGGGTGGGCCGTCATAATAGACTATAAATCATTCCAAAAAAAGCAGTAACAGTAAAGTATGTTTCTTTACTTTTCCTGGAAATACAAAAAAAAAAAAAAAAAGCTTCAAAGTGGTCTAAGGTGGTTTTCCAATCCCCCACACTCATTCAAAACAGACACACACACAGAATGCTTCTCCTCTGCCTTTGTGCCTAAGAGATGCCAAATAGGTCCAGGCATGTTTTTTCCTCTACCAATTATATGCTGCTCTCTTCCAACATCTGTGCCTGTAATAATGCAACACCTGCATCAGGAGACCACTGCTGCTGCAGCTCGACACGTGCGTGTGTGTGTTTTTATCTGTTTTCCTTTAAACTGCCTCTACTGTACTTACATGGTTGGAATTTGGAAGTTGGCCTCCTTGTCGAGACGGTAGGCCACCTGGAGGGGAGTGGAGCCGTCCACCTTCCTGACACCTTTCAGGGGAATCACGTCCAGCTGGAACTGGGTGATCAGATCAAAACCTGTGTGGGACAGAGCAAGAAATACACGGTGACAGCGATACAGTGTTAATCATTACTGTTTATACAATTACAAAATGCTGTCAAGTAATAATGATATTTAGTGTTGCCGGATTTTATGTGTGAGGTCCTGACAGTAGACAAAGAGAACCCAGTCACACAAATGAAACTGAAATACTGTGCTTTGGTATTTGTTTATTTAGGAAAATGAGCCAATATTACATATCTGTGAAGTGCAAAAGTAAGTGGGAGACTCAGGTGTCATTCAGTGCTGTTTTGCTCAAATAAAATCAGGGATTTGTTACAGTCTGATCACATGTTTGTGTCATAACACATGTTTGGGGAAGTGTATGATGGCACAGACAAAGGAGTTTTCCGGGGAACTCAAAAAAAAGAGTTGCTCATCAGGCTGGAAAACCAACAAAACCATCTCTAAAGAGTTGGGAATCCAAAAATCCACAGTCAGACAGATTGTGAATAAATAAAGGAGATTTAAGACAACGTTTACCTTCCACAGGAGTGATCAACCACCAAAGACCAGTCCAAAAGCAGGACACATAAGAGAGGCCACAAATCCACCATCAGGAGAACCTTGAACAACCATGGTACACGCAGAATGGGAAGGACAAAACCACTACTGCAAGAATACTTCTGCCCATCTGCACTTTTCTAAACATCATGTGGACAAGCCAGAAGACTACCGGGAAAATGTTTTGTGGACGGATGAGACCAAAGTAGAATTGTTTGGTTTAAATGAGAGGCTTCATGCGTTGAGACTAAACAACACAGCATTCCAGCATCAGAACTTCATCCCAATCTGCGAAACATGGGGGTGGTAATGTCTTTGTTGGGGCCTGTTTTGGTTCATCTACTCCAGGAAGGTTTGCCACCATTGTTTAACCAATAAATTCTGATTTAAACCAGCAAATTCTACATAAAAATAAAGTCAGGTGTCTGTGAGCTGAATCTTAAGAGAGACCGGGTCATGCAGCAAGAGCCCAAGCACACAGTTTGTTTTGGAATGGCCAGGTCAAATTCCTGACATTGGTTCAATAGAAATATTGTGAAATATTGTGGAAATGATAAAAAATATGTACAAAATAGTACAAATGATGGATTTTGTTCAATTAACAAGCACAAAGACATAATATTTCAGTTTCATTTGTTTGACTGGGTTCTCCTTGTGTGTAAATCTGCTGGAGGTTTGAGTCATTTTTATGCAGAAATGTAGGATTTTCTGAGGCGTGTAAATACTTTTAAGCTGCACTGTATGTGAGTAAATAAAATTATGAATTACAATTATGAATCACATTGTGAAATAAAGTTTTTAGGAAAAAATTCATTACTTAATCAATCTGCGGAGCAGAATGTGCACAGATGTGTGAGAGGAGCAAACAGGGCAGTGGTGAGCCTCTGCAGTCTTGCTGAGCTTGAAGGGTTCCAAGTAAAATACTGTAAACCTCAAGTGGAACATTTTATTTGCCTCATTTGAAATCTAAAGGTGTCTTGTGGCATTAGGCAGCCCACCCTGTTCAGCTAATTAAACCCACCACCTTCCCTCAGATGCTTTGTTTTTTCTTATAGGGATTTTCTAGCCTTAGCCTTGTCTTGTGGTTTGCATAGCTGCTGCTTTTACTTTGTCTAAAAGCAGTCTAGCTAAGTGTCTCAGAGAGTCTTTTTTACCTGGAAGATCATCTTGTCCACCTCGCATTGGTGGGCAGACGGTATCGCCATCCAGTCGGTTGAGGTCCAGTTCTAACGGGAGAAAACAAAAAGGCGGTGATCTTGAAGTGTTGTTTCACGGAATTTGACAAATGCAGTTTATTCGTGGTCAGTTTAATTGAGTTGGCTTATTCCAGGAGACGGCTCCAAGGAAAACTAAGGTCTTTAAGGCCAGAGTGAATTAACATGACAGTACACCGTGGTGCATTTTTAACAGAGGAGTTTCTTGATAGTGCCTCACATATTCATACATCAGAATGGACAAATCAATGCAGTGTTTTAGACTATTAATGGAAAGCTCTCAGAGAGGTCCTGTGATCTAAATTTGCCAGCAGAGCCGGACACATGATGATGATATATATACTGTAGGGAAAACCATGCCAGAATGAACTTTCCTTTTTTATTCTGGATTTATCAAGATGGAAGTCTGGTTTAATGCAAAATGCTACTTTCCATACATGCTTTAACCATAAATTTTCATCATCAGTTTGAAAAATCTATAATTTGATATTCATTAGAAAAGACTGGCAGACTTTTCCATTGCCATTAGAAAACTGACATTAATATAAATTGTATGCAGCTTCAGGAAATTGTACCCTTGACGGGACAAGGCCTTGCTACGACTGAACTGAACAGGTTGTAAATGGTTAGAAACACACTATCTGACCCATCAGTTCCTGGGATGTGTCAGATAGGGGCGCTATCATTGCGCATTCACACTACAGTCCTGAGGGGAAAACGCCTCTTAAAAAAAACTTTATGAAATGCGGATGTGACAGCCGGAGGGGCTCCCCAGTCAATAACCTGAGTCAGCTCATTTAGGGCGAGCAGCGTGAGCGCAGCACATCTGGAAGCCGTTCCCACGTCCCGTATAAACCACTGAGAAACTACATCAAGTGGTGAGACGGTATTTATAATCCCACGTTTACCACCGCTAAACACTTATCTGACTGCGCAATGCGAGCCTCAAGTTGTTAAAGTTACTGCCTGCCGCAGCATTACGCTCAGAAAGCCAATCATTAGTGCAACGAGCTGGGGATGAACCGCAGGCGAGATGTCACATGCAGTTGCATGTGTGCGCCTTGATAATGAGGCAAATTTCACAAAGCACTGCACTACTGTATCTGGCATGCGTTTGTGTTTGATATATAGTGTTCCCAAACAGCGGCGGAGAATGGGTTTGCTGTGATTATCAAAGGGGACATTTAATCTGATTTAATGCTACGACACAGGCCAGCAGTGTGTCTGCTATTTCTGGCCTTTGCTCTGTGAGTTCTAATAAAGAGAATGACCTAGCAACAGTGCATGCGGGCATCACCTCTCTGTGTCTTTGTTTGCAGGACAAACAGATTCACACTGTTGGTGGCACACAGTCCACGCAGTATACAGCACTTTGATGTTGGGATGTGTCAGTGACTGGGCATTGCGCTGACTTACGTCCAAGAGCTGGAGCAAGGAACAGGGAGAGAAGAGCCACGCAGGCGGGGAAGCGCAGCGTCATCGATGGTCGCTTTCTGTTTGGGAGAGATGGAGAAAATCAGTGTTCAGTCATGTGTCTCATTCCTTTTGACAGTTTTGTTTTTGTCGGAATCAATAAAACACCGCGGGGATGACAGGAAGCACTTAACAGGTGAGCTCAGTGCTCATCCAGGACGCATAAAAGGAAGAGAACGTTTACACCAGTCCTTCAGAATGTCTTTTCTTTGGGATTCCAGTGAAGTATGGTGATGTGACGGCAATGTAGGTGACAAGGGTGCAGCAGATCATTTTAAATTATACTAATTATGGAGCAACAAATAACTTGTCATCTCAATAGCTGCCATTAATTTATGATTAAATATTAAAGTTGCTATTACGGTTGTTTTTCTATAAACAATGTATCAGATTGTTGGTATCAGAGAGGTGTCCCTAAAATGTAACGATGCACTTACAACACTCTTGACTGTGCGGTGTTCTTCACAGAGCTGCATCTTTTCCCTTGGACTGTTTTGTTTTCATAGCCCGCCATTTTTCCATTTTGCCTCATTGTAACACTTTCAGCAGGCTCATGTCAGCAATACTACGCTGTTCGTTGCAACATAAATAATAAAGTGGTGGTAAATCTTTCAGATGTATTATTAAATCAGATATACTGGACATATCATTCTAATAAACTTACTGTATTGTACTTAACAAGGACCAAGGATCACTGAAAGAGTGAGAAACTAGCTAGTGAACATACATAATCTGTTTTCTCAGAGGTTGGTAGAACAGAGCGACAGTGAACTTCAGCATGAGAAACCAAACATTACTTCAAATGAATGCTGGTGTTTTTCCATGTCTGCTGTATAAGCATATATTAGCATTTTACCATTGGAGGAAATGACTGGAGCCATAAGATTGCAGTGGTTAACATGGTAAATGGTAAACAGCCTTGCTCACGGTCACAGACCCATCTACCCATTCGCTCACACAAACACTCGCACATTCACACACCAGTGCCATGCAGTGGGAGCAACTGGGGATTCAGTGTCTTTGGCATGTGGATCAAACCGCTAACCCTTTGGTTCATGGACAAGTTGCATGGGCCTGGATACTGATTCTTTCCCCTAAAATGACCCGACCATGCTCAAGTGTGCGGGTGGCAAATGCCAAGAAAAACATCTCGTCAGTGGCCTGTAGCTGCTTCCCCAAAGAGGGTAAATGCTTACATAGCTGTTCCTAGAAAAGTCCAACTGAGCATGGTTTAAATGACAGCAATGATAACAAGAAATTAACAAGCTTGTTAAAGATCACTTCCTGCTGATACTGAGTCTAAGGTTAAGCTAAGTAACCCAGACTTGTCGCTGTCTTCACCATTTCATTTCACTGGGCACCACCTCATGGGATCCAGGCAACTAAACATGCTCCTTGATGTCTTGGCTTTACCACCACAGGCCTTACCAGTCAGATAATTTCATCCCAATGGCTGGCTTGTCTCCAAGGCAAATTCCAATTTGTCTTCAAGACAGGACTGAGGGCACACATAAATCACTTCAAAGATTTGAAGTATCCTTATATCTGCCTGTGTACTTAAATATTGGAGAAGGTGGATGACAAATGAAGCGGGAATTTGCCAAGCAGGTTTCTAAGGTTATCTGTTAAAAACCAGTCCATGCGTCTGAGCAGTGGGACATTTCGTCCACATGTTCACTTCTATTAACACACTTCTTTGTGTGCCCTGAGCTGTCGCAGCTCTCCGCAGCTATTCCAGATCCATCATCAACATGACAGAGCGTGATAGTGAGGACTCTTTTCCCAAAGACAGAGGTTGTCAATCTGACAAATGCACGAGGCAGGGGTGGTGTGACTGAGGGCCTAACCCACCTCCAGCATGCGAATGTGTGTGTCTGCTTCAGGAGAATGTGAATGTGTGAGAGTATACTGTCAGATGAATGACTAATGACTAAGTCAGCAAGGTCTCTTCAGAGCTGTTGGTCTCTACCATTATACCCTTGGCCATCACCATTCACTGTCTTCAGAGCCCCATTGGGACTTGCTGTCTGCCAATCAGTCAAGACCGGAGCATACATGTCAGTGATGGAATGTGACAAATGGGAAGAGTTATTTCAGGCACATCAGAGATTTTGATGCGGATCCGATTCAGTAATTTCATGAAACATTATTGATGTAACATATCAACTAGGAGATGGTCATTTTATCTTAGAAGAAACCGGCATGTTTTTTTTTGCGTTAGTTTTCGAGGTGCTTGTGGGCAGATTGTACATATCTGGACAGAGTCATGCTAGCTTCCCACAGTTTTCAGTCTTTTTGTCTATATTTAGCTATTTCCCTGGTGCTGGTTTCACAAGCATATTTAAGAATAAAAGCCACTATAGGTCAGAGGTCTGAAGTCAAGGTTACATAGAAGAGACTTAGACCATAATGTAACAGGAGCCTAATGGTACTTGGTAGGCTCTCTACCATCTTTTCTTTCTTCATTTTTGTGGCTTCCTGCCAGTCATGAGAAGAGTTTGACAAGGTCAGCCATACTGCCAATTAGAAAGTTTCACAAAACTCAAGACTGACATATTTCAAGCTTGAGCAGTGTGAGAGAGTTTATTTTTTTTTTCTTGACAATTTCATTTCAAAAATTTGACTGGTGAGTTAGTCAGTGTACTGAGCCCTGCCATGATAAGAAGCCGCAGCATCTCAGTGCGGGGATGGATCATTATCCAGGGAACGCAGACGACTGCATTAAACTGCCAAAGCACCCAAAGCCCAATTTTTTGAGCTTATTTAATTAACTGCACACATACTCGAATCTCCCAAGTACAATATAAGCTAAGGAGCCCTTTGCTGAAGTGGTACAAGTTGCCCAATTGTATTTTTAGCCTAGGGGCTCTCTGACTAATTCAGAGGTACGTATTGGACATTTTAAATATTAAATTTTATTTAATTTAACTTTTGTTTTCTTCTAGAATTCAAACATTTTCTGTTGGAATGAAAGGAGCTTTAAATTCTTGACTTTCCCCAGAATTCCTAGCAAATTATTTCTACTTTACAGCTGATAGAAGTAGACATCGCTGTGGAAGAGCTGATGCCTGCTTGTCTATTAGTCTGATCAGACTTCAGATGAATGTAGACCTAAATCCATCCCTTGTGCAACGCATCTAGACAGATCTGAGCCGTGGTCAGGATGCATCTTTGAGAAACTACAACAAAACAAATAAGTTTATATCCTGGCATGTCAGAGAATTCCTTTAAGACGAGTTGTTTTCTTCAAAGTGCTATTCAAACTGGACTTGTTCTATTGAGCCTGTCTTGGTTTTACAGGACGCCCCTGCAGCTTTGCACAAAACAGCTGAAAGGGGAAGAGTAGAAAAGAAAGATCAATGAAATGCCTTGCAATGCATTCTGTGGCTCTTTTCAGTTTATCCCTGCCTTCAGATCCAGGCATATGCAGTAAGAAGCATGTGGAAACATTTGCAGAAACAGGGAAATAAATCCTCAAGTTGTCGCTGGAATTAAAGATTAATGTTTTAGGGTTAGATAAACCGAGAGCTGTCTTGATCCAGCTTTCACCGTACCGTTCATTTACCATGTTTATGCCTGCAGTTTGCATCCTGCAAGAGTGAAGGCGTTTGAGTTGTGGTTACTCACATGCACACAGATGTGTTTAGTGGTTCCACAGTTCAAAAGTGGGATAAAAAGAAAATTAACGTCAGAGGACAAAAAGAAAATCCCCATATATTCCAGTAAATATCATCTCATGTAAGGCAGGTAATTATATATTATCTACTTTGATTCCTGACATTCATTTAACATTTGATGGGACTTTCCTTCACTGCCACCCAGTGAGTATGTCCCTCAGACTCAGAGCGAGCCGGCTCTCTTGGCGTGACTTCTGCTCTCCCACTTGTCTTAATTAGCCCGAAATTGATCGCAATCGGCCGCGCAGGTCAGTCGAGTCGACTGTGGCGGCTAGAAAATGTGTAGCGAAAGAATTAGGGCAACGCAGCAGATATGTGAACACGTCTTTAGAGACGATAATGCCGGACGCATTAAACTGTGAAGTGCTGAAGACCGGGAGCTTAAGAGCTTTTCACTTTGTTGAAGTGTAGTGGAGATTTGCAGGCTGCATGAGTGCATGCGTGGGTCAGATTAAATGGCCAATGGCCAGTTTCTTTAATCTACGCTTGGCTAGATCTTATTGCCTCCCATAAAGTCAACGAGTTTCAAGACAGAGGAAAATGTTGACACTTCCTCTAGCTACATGAAGATTACAGATTATTATTAGTCGGTCTGAAATAACTCTTCATTATTATGGAAATTAGAGAGAACTGAAGAGCCCTGACAGAAATTCAGCGTGAGATATTTACCTCTTCAAACCAGAGCTGTGGAAGGCCATGTTTCACCTCCTGCCACGATGGGAGACAGACAGTGCTCGACAAAGAGGTGCTCAGTGGTGAGATGCAGGAGCAGAAGGAGCCACGGATATGAAATTCCTTCCCTGAAGACAGTCCTACCTGCGCATGTTGAGGACTGACTGAGAGAAGTGGTGCACGGGGGGGATGCTCAAGCATTTTCGAAACACACGTAAAAGTTTGCTCAATGGCTTCCCATTGGCCGGGAGTTGTTCAGGAGGTGGCGACTAACTTTTTATTACCGACACTTGAAAAGATGTGGAACCCCACAGGCCTTTATGTGAACACCTCCACCCGCTTCTTGTCTTTACGGTGCCTCCTAATGACACGTGGTGGCTGTGTGTAATTCTCTTAATAATTATCGTTGGGATAGGGAAGGAGCAGGCAGCCAGCGATGAAATGTGGATTTCATAATCACGCGTGTTCATCAGTGTAGCTTAAGAATGCGTGTTAGCCTGTGGTGTTGACATGAGGAAAGCCTTGTCATTACCTGAAGCGCTTTAGGCAAACACACACACACACACACTGTTTATGTATCCTGCACGTTATGTAATTCATGCTATGATCTGCACTTGGGAAGATCTGAGAGCCTAAAACAAACTGCGATAGGATAGGACGGGATTCTTGCAGGATCTCTTTAGATATGCTTTCATTTCTCTCAGGGTACGACTTTCTCATCCCGAAAACACATGTCAGCTCCTACGGTATACAACCGTTTTGAAGTGAGAGGAACAGCTTTGCTTGTAGGTACAGATCTCTCTAAAGCAAATGCCACTTTTGTGTTTCCAAAGTGTTACACCTGCTTTAAAGACTCTTAAAATAAAAAAGTCTCTGGGCAGTAGCATAATGACGGCTTGGGTTTTGGACAAACATTTACAAGGATGCATACCAGAGCAGGTTTTCCTGTGTGTATATCTAGGGTTATATTGATTCTAGCAGTTGTTGTCCCCGATATTTAATATGATATTAGGGATTAATATTTTCTAAAAGTCATCCGATACGCTACAGTTTACTACGAACAATGATCCAGCAGTCGAAAATAAAGCATTTGCAGCTGTATCATCTTGCACAAATCGATGTTTGTGTAGCAACACCGCAACTGCTGTCTGTCTGAGAGATCTGTACTGGAAACATGATACAGCGAGTGGGCCTCCGCAGAGAGCAGGCAGAGAGAGATCATGTGTCCGGCTCAGATAATTGAGAGCTCCTGCTCTCAATGAGAGAGCAGGCACAGGCACTGCAGGCTGAGGGGAAGCAGAAAACAAGCTGCGGTTATTCATCCACGAGGTTGGCCCCATGACTAGCACACTTGTGACCTGGAGTCACGGGCGCCAAGGCCCTCCAGTCAGAGTGCAGCTTGATAGTGCTGTGGAAATTCTTTGTTCACAATGCCACGATAACAAGTTGCGGTCCACAAAAGCTTTGGCTGCAGTAGAGGTTTATAGTGTTGAGTGTTGTGGGTGCAAACTGATTTTGTGAAACGTTATTAGGGCTGTCAGTGGATTAATCACATGATTTAATAGCTAACACACATTAATCACACTTTTTTATATCAGTCTTACTGTAAATGTAGTTGGAAAGCATATTTGTAAAGTTTGTATTAGTCTTATCAACTCAGCTGCTCATAAAGCTCCCTGCTCAGTTCATAACCATGTTCACATTGACAGCTCGGTTCTTGTTGAGAGAACCATCTGGCAGGGCTTTGAAGCTGAACCTAGCGTTCAAAATACTAAAATTATTTTTAGCTTCTGCTAGTTTGTTTCTGCTTGCTTTCGTCTTCTGCTTTTATTTGCGTTTTTGGCAGTTTTGACATTAGGCCCTTTGCTGGGTTTCACTTTCTACTTGTTCCGTAGTGCAACTGGTGCTTTGATCACTTGCTGATTTTCCAAAGTACAGGGCGGGCCAAAGTCATTAGAACAGAATGTGTGTGCCTTAATCAGGAGTAAATAAATAAATAAATACACAAATGATGGCGATAAAAGTCATTATTGCATTATTTTGCACTGACTATGACAGGCCTGTTTTAACTGAATGCAATCACCAAAGCTGATTCCCAGTAATTTTTCCCATATCTTATGTGAAATCACCGTTGCAGCTTAGATTTACATGAAATTTTCCAGCACATTAATTATTCTAAAATAAGAATTATTGTAATTGTGGCTTTGACTGTGCCCCTCTGGTCCACATAGGTAGTAGTTCTTCTTCCATGGAGCTTGCCATGTTTCTCTAGTAGTCAAGGAGAAACCAAATACTGGCTCTAGAAAGGCCTTTGTTTCTTCTTAGTGGCCAGTGTAGGCTCTCATACGCACCCGAGAACAAGGACAAGTTGCAAGGGCACTGCTTGATGCCATCAAATCCTAAAAACCTTTCCTGAAAAATTCTGGTATGCATGGAAATAGATAGCTGCTCCCTGTTCAAAGATTGACAGAATTGGTGGTAGGGACTGTGCAGCTAAAGCTTGGTTTTTAAATTGCACTCGGTTTGCATGCAGATTAGATTTAACAAAAGACAATGATGGTTTGTTTTCAAAATCTTCTTCACATTTCGACTTTATAAATTAAAATAAAAACCATTGTGTAGGGAATTCATTGATCCAGAAGCAGTTTCCTTTGTCGTACGTCACATTTTCATCCAGATCTTTCCAGTTTAATGCTGCCTTCAAATGGAACTCGTGATGCGCTTACAGGATGAGAAGTCGAGTACACAAGATGGTAATAACCGGGAGTCGTGACAGGACTGCTGCTGTTGGCAGCCGTTAGTGTCTAGAAGCCACCCAGTTGAACAATTCACTAAGCTAACAAGCAGGTAACTGAATGAAGGAACTGCAAAGACATAATGAAAGGGTGAGTACGGTGGGAGCACCTTCAGACATATTAAAACTAAAAAGAAAATTCAATTGAAACTAAATTCAAATATATTGTTTACCATCCACGTCTTAGTGTTAGTCAGCCCAAACTAGCCCAGCCTGTAAAATCCATGTGGCAGAAATTCAGCCTGGAGTCTTCCTGTGGGAACTGATTTATGTCCCAATCAAATGGTTTGGATGGGTTTTATGTGGTGATGGACAGTTTACAACACAACGTCTATGATTGCAGGACCATTCAGTTGTGTGCAGAGGTCTTGCTTCCTTCGCTATGTTGGTTGAAACATGCCCCATAATGAAATATAAATGGCGTTACCGGACTCACGATCTGATATGAGCCGAGTCTGGTATTTCTGAAAATCTCTGCAAAACACGTCACATCCCCCTCATGTGGTGCTTTGATGTTGGGTCAGGACTGTGTGGCTCCAAAGTCTCCCACAGGTGTTAAACCGAGTTGACATATGGTGAGCGTGCAGCCTAGAGCATACGATTCACACCGTTTCCGTGCTCGTCAGTGGTGAAGTTGAGGAGGGCCTGTTTGTGATCACGTTATTAGACACATCAGCTTAATTAAACAAAATGCTAAAGGTAGCTCAGAGGACATGATCACAATCGTCCTTGCTTTGTAACCTCTGAAATTTGTACAAGCTGTTACTTCCCAGACCATACAGTCACCTGGGCTCTGGCAACTGTCTGAAAAAGAGGGAGAAAAAAAAATCAATAGTGCTCCCCTCTTAATCAAGAGTGCTTGGAGCTTATGGCACAACGCCATGAGAGAAAAGCAGCAATTGACTTTGGGTTTTTAAGCAGAAGGTGAAGCTCAGAACACAGGAGGAGGACAGTCAGCCAGCACTCTCTTGGTGAATCATAGACACAAACTGAGAGAGGAAACTAATGTCCCAGCGCTGACAACAGTTAAACACAGTCACCACAGCCAGCGGCTTATGTGTCATGAACAGTTTTATTTATTTGTTACATAATCCTCCCCTCCCCCTTATCTGACAAGTGATTAGTCTGTGAGGAGTTGCTTTACCAGGGCAGATGGCATTTTAATTGCACTACCTGAGTGCCAGGAACAAAGGAGGCGGTGGTTACTTGGTGGATACGTTGTGTCTGAAAGAAGAAACTCTGTGTTAGAAATCTCCTTTGTTGTATTTCTTACATTTTTTTTTTCAAAATGTGGAGAAAAAAAGATGATATCATCAACCTGATAGCGCTGTCAGATCAGAAAAATCATTTTTCAGGCACAGACTGATGACTTAGTTTGCCATTTTGGTTTAAAAATTTTACATGGCATCTTTTAGCCATTTGTTTTGGTTTTGCAGCTTCTAACTTCAGTTACAGCATGAAGATGCCTTATTGTAGACTCAATGGCTGGTTTATGGAACAAATCAAGTATTTGGCTAAAATGGAGGGCCTTTGTTGTAGGGGTTTTAAGGTAAACATGCAGTTATGGGTACGGTACATGTTGTGCTGATGGTTAAAAGAGACGCTGACTTTTTCTTTTTGAAAGGCAAAAAGAGCAACATCCTCATACGTTAAATTCTGTGAATATTTAGTCAACCCATCCACCCGCCCCAACCTCCTCACTACTCAGAGTTTGTGACTTTTTTAATATGTAACTTCCCTTCTTCTGTTTTTGTTACATTATTATTACTGTGATCACTATGGCCGTGTCACAATACAGTCCAATTGAGTGTTAATAAAACTGCTATACTGAGCTACTGATTTGTTTTAACAGTATGAGTCTAGTACTTAGATATTTAGATGTCCTTATGGAAACACATGCAGCTGGATTGTGCTTCAAATAATTGAGAGCCATTTACATTGTTGTGACACAAATGCTGCTGTTACTCTTCTGTCCATCGTCCATCCACCCTAAACGATAAACGGCCCAGGAGATCTTCACTGGAGCATAATCATTTGCTAAAGGAGTGAACCTAGACCAGCATTCCACTGTAAAAATGCTGCTTGCTCCCAGGCTACCATTTATACCTTCATTTTGTGAAACAAGAAAGTAATACTTCAATATATGTCTGTACATTTGCTTAGAATTACCAAGTAATTTATTCGAGAGAGGTGGAGAAAACATGAAGTTGATCTATAAGAGGTTTTCCGCTGGAACTGACTGTTCTGTTCATATATATCTTTCAGAAAAAAAAGAGCCAGAGCCATTTTGTTGTCAACAAATCAACTCTATGGCTCTCCGATGATGTCGCTGTTGCTCCTCAGTCAATCACCACATAAAGCCCTGCCCAAACGGTTTGACTGGCTGGCCCAGTAGATCTTTGCTGGAGCACAATCAGTTCCCAGTGGAGAGACGCTGGACCGACTGTCCTCTGACGGTGAAGTCAGGCTAGCTTCCAGGCAACCATTTATGCCATCATTGCAGGAAACAAGACAACGATACTTCAGTATATGTCTATGAATTCATTTAGAATTACTAAGTAATTCGAAGATTTATAAGAGGTTTTCCCCTGGGACTGACTGTTCCAGAGGTATTCAACTCCATGGCTCTTAGCTTGTGCTGCTGTTACTGTTCTGTCCATCAATGCCTAAACCCCGCCCAAACAATGTGATTGGCCGAGCACGATCAGTTCGCAACGGAGTGACTCCAGATAAACTTGCTTTGAAGAAAGAGGTCTGGCTTCCAGGCTATAACAGAAATGAGTTTGTCATGTGTTGGTCACTCATTAACCACAGGGGCTATGATTGTCTTTTAGACAGGTGCAGAGCACTTTTCCTGTGTGACAATGACAAACACTTTCAGAGATTACCGTTCACTTAAGCTCCTACTCAGCCCGCCATTGTCTCCGAGTTTATTAGTGCATTAATGCTTTGTTTGCATAACACTCATCCTTTGTTTGGCGGCGGGATGAATTTCTCAGCGCACCGTTCACTTCGGCTTTTAGGGGGCAGGCTCTGACGTCAGCCCGCCCAGCCGGACGCGCACACCACGGTGCAGCAGTATCAGCAGCAGCAGCAGCAGCAGCAGCAGCAGGGCGCACGTTGGCTGGGTGCTGACTATTAATAATATTCCCCTTATGACACTATCCTCAGTCTGCATTGTGTGCAAAACGCGGGGCGGACACCGGACGATGAGATTCCAACAACCAGATTCCGCGACCAGACGCTGCCGCACTTTTCCACACTGAAAACCCCATCAGCGGAGAGAGATAGAGAGAGAGAGAGAGATACAGAAAGAGGGAATAAAAGAGAGGGAGGGAGGGAGGGAGGAGAGAGAGAGAGGGAGAGCGGGAGGAAGGGGAGACTGCAGAACATACAGGGTCTGGATGAATAACCATGGCAACAGCAGCAGCAGCAGGGGAAGCGGAGATATAAACATTGCAAAGCCGCGCATCCATCCGCAAAACAGCAATTTACTCAGTGGAGCCTGGACCCGAACCCTGCGCGGACATTAGGCTACACCACATCACTGCTAAGGTGAGGTTGTTTTATTCTGCGTGTGACACCCTCCTCCTGCTTTAGTGGGATGATGCTTGAGTGGTTGTATGCATGTGTGGGAAACGTGATTGGGAAGCTCGTTGTCACATTACAGCTCACAGAGCTGCTACTGTGGACTGCTGGATGGTTAGAGGGCTGCCAGGCTGACTGAGGGCGGATGTGATAGGAATCAAGGGAGCCTAATGGGTTTAATTCATCCTTCATGTGTGCTTCCTTCATGTTGCAGCTGAAGGTTTGTGCCTGACCTATTGTTTGCGTGGTCAGCATTAGGTAAGAAAGACTCAGCTAGCTCCACAGTGATAAGTTTAACAAAAAACAAAACAAACACAAAAACCAAACAATGAGGACATTTTAATCTGATTTCCCTTTCAAAATAAAAGCATTAAGACTGTATTCAAGTAAATAAGCAATACATGCCTGTAACTAAATTGAGTCTGTGCGCTGGAAACTGTGTTTCTGTGTGTATCTCTGTGTCTTACTGGTTAGAGAGGATGTCTGTGAATCTGCTGTAGCCTGCACTGTAGGCGCCGTAGCCTGAAATAGTCTAACGCAAACAAAGAAAAGCTCCCGAGCCGTGTCTTTGTCACTGCAAGCTGCAAAAATGTTAAAAATAGATGCAAACTATGATGCAAGGATGAATCGAATGCCGCCGACGAAGCGCTCTGCGAGGTGGCACGAGTTGTATGTAGCATGTGACGGACTGATGTAAACATTTCACAATAGGGCACAGCAGCACAAGACTGTCTGACTGTCCTTTCAGAGCCCAACTGGACATGTTTTACTGAGATGTCCATCTTCTTACTTTTTGACCAGTTGTTGGGAGTGCACACCCATTCGGATGTACATAGTGTTTTCATGCAAACAGCAATTCAGAGTTGTGACTACAAACAGTGAGTCTGTTTATGATTGCAGTTGCATGCAGCGCTCCCCACACCACCGCAGACTTCTGGCTACTTCAATTTCTGCCCCTCTTTGATCACAAGAGAATCTCATTTGGAGATGGCAAGGACACCAGTCACATCTCATTTCACTTCATAACTCAGGCCACGTCATATCTCTCTCCTTTTTTTAAAAAAACGTTTTTATTTTTGGCCTTGCAGAGATTTTGCAAAGTAATTTAACAACAGAGAGCCTCATACAGCTTCACGGAGGGCTTTAGCAAATGCTAGATTATGCCATCACATGATTGCTGGGGCAGGCTCAGTGGATTTCTGTAAAGGACACTCCACATATCCAATTTGCTTTGTCACAAAGTTAGAGATAGTGAAAAGGAAGTAATGTTGCAGTCATTTCGACTTAACAGATCTCAATATCCTTGCTCAAAGGAGGTGCTGAAACTCAGTGGTCCTTTGTCACATATGCCTATTTTTGGTGATAGGCCTTTGTCAGCTATTGTGTCCTGCAGAGGGAGTTGGATGTTAATGAATGGAATAAAACCTGAGATTAATTTCCGGCCGGTATAGCATGAGCACACACACACAGCTTCTTCCTGGTGTGGCAAACATCTACTCCCCATGTTACAGTGACACCTGCGCCTGAAGCCTGCAAACTTTGCTCACACACACGACTGTGTTTGCCTCTTCATCCTCCCCCGAATTCAGATTGGATATGCCAGTCAGAATTCCCAGCTGAGCTGACACCAACAGGAGCGGCAGGAAGGGGAGGAGGGCAGCTTGAGGGGTAGCCCTTTCCCTGAAGGTGGCGGAATTATTGAAGCTGCGAAAACTCCAAGGACTCCAGTTTGTGTGTGTGTGTGTGCGCGTGTCTGTGGCCTGCATTAAATAGTAATCAGGCAGCAGATGGCTGTTTTGTAATGATTTGTGTTTAATGATTTTTTTTTCTGCGAGTACAAAATTGGAACGATAGCTTGTAAAAGTGTACAAGCAGCAGATTCTGAGCTTTAGCTAGGCAACAAGTTGCACGGATGTGTGCAGGAGCCATGGATCAGTGCACGCTTGCAGGTGTTGCCAAAAGATTTTCACTTTTCAGCAATCTTGTGTTTTCACAAACCCATGCTGGGACAAGTTAACACCACATGCAAGTTGACATCCAGATGTTTAGCTTGTTTTCTTTGTCACTTAAATAAAAGACCAAATTACTACAAGCACATACCAACTGTACAATGAAGCTGGGAAACATCGAAAGTTAATATTTCACTGCAAAGACTTTGTTAGATGTAGCAGCAGAAGAGCAACTGGTATCTGCAGCCAAACCAACTCACTAAGTAGGAAAGGTAGTATAAATCCAGGCCAAAATGGTGGACTCCACTAACAGTGAACAAAAAAAGGTATTATAATTCATAAGTACACCAACTGTGATTGTAGCTGACAGAAAGGGATTAGATGGAATGAAAATCTCCAGATGAAAATTCAAAAATAATCTCTACAGTGTTTTTAATTATTTGGATTCAAAGCTTAATCAAATCAAGGTCATGTTTTTCCTCTATCTCCTTTGAATATCTTGAAATTATTTAGTTTCATTTACGGTCTCATAGGTCTCATAGTGAAGTATTTCCCAAATGGCAGTATAAATGATTGCAGCTTCCCCTGGCAACAACATTTTGATCTGGTGTCACTCCCTTGGGAACTGGTTATGCCCTGGCAAAGATCTGCAGGGACGAGTTAACCGTGATGCCATAAACCGCATCTAAATCCAGATGGCATGTTACCAATGTAAGATGCTTATAGGACAGTGCTGCCATATTCTTTAGCGTTCCCTCCAAATCAAAGAGGCCACCGGCAGCAGCGAATGGATCAAATTAACAAATCAGTTGACAAAGACGTTCCCTGTTTCTCTACTAGACCAGGTTTTGCTCTTTGCATGGGATGTGTTGACAATATGAGAATGAGTGTAACGCCGCATTAAAGGAGGTCTGCTTTCGCTGATGCGTTGTTTCATCATCGTCATCCTCGCCCTCCATGATCATCACTGTCACCGTGATCTAAGGAAACGCAGTGTATCCGACTTAGACGAATGACAGCGGTATGCCTTTGAGGCTGTCAGTGTGGGAGCTTTAGTCCCCGTCTCGCTGATTTGATTAGCTTATTGATGAATTTCCACCATCAGCGCTGGCAATCAGAGCGTGCATCTCGTGTTCTTTTCCTATAACTGTAGGTTTGGGGAGATTGTTTTGTTGACTCGACTGGGGGGGCCTCTGTTTAATCAGGTACACAGTGTTCATTCTCCTCCTTACTGCCTACCTAACGCATTGCTCCTCATGAATCTCTGAGACAGCAGATAACAGATAACAAGGATGCCGTCTTACAGTACAGCTCAGTGAATTAGAGAAGCAATGGGGCAGCTTCAGCTATATATTAATCAAAACTGATGAAACACACGCCAGCGTCCCCTAGTCTCCCATCAAATCACCTAAAACCGGCTCAGGACAATATGGTGTCATAAAGAGCGTGCCCAGTCGGCAAAAAGAGGCAAAAAGCTCTGTGAGCTTTCTCTTCAAGCTTCTTGAAGCAAAGGCCAGCTGACGTTTGGTGTTAAAGGTTACCGTGTTCCCCTGGTCTGCACTGTTATGTTATGAGCCCGTGCTTTAATATTCTCCACCAGGCTGCCGGTTTGGGAAGCTTGCATTTGTATTTCGCTGAAGATTTACTGGCACGTCTTTCTCTACACTTGGCATGATTTTTATAATCCATCTAATCAGCATAAGTTAAGGTGGAGAAGGGTGTCTTTGCCAACTCCAAAGGCACCTTAGACTCACCCTGTTTGCACGAGTACAGATCCTAGTGTTAGGAAAGGACTCTGGGGAATAATGTTTTCCTCTTATAGGATTACTTTACTTGCTCCCTAATGTGTAGTTTGGATTAGCAGGAGCTACTTTTTTCCCTTACTCTGGCCTAGAGTTTTAGTAGCTAAAAGTGAATAAAACTAAAACTAGTTTTGACAATGAGAGTGTCTAAAAACCTATTTTACTGAGTTAGGGGGTACTTACCCCCACCTAATCCAATCTCCAAATGCAAATCCTAATCCAAATCCTATGCATTTTTCGTCTTTCTCCAAACCAAAAACATCAGTGTTAAATGTTGGGTAATGTGTTAAATGCGTCTATTTGATCTAGCAAAGACAAAGACTACATTTTCCAAGGCTGGGGAGCACATCAGTAACTGTCTACCTTAGATTGTATTATTATGGGTTTAGGCTGACGTAAACAACTCATCCTACTTTTGATTGGAAGTGGGATGACATCCCTTCAACTTCAGCAGTACCTTAAATACAAACAATTAAGCTGAACAGCATCATATTAGCATGTTGTCTTTGTCCTGCTACATAATTGTATTAACCGGCTTCACACTTCAATAGAAGAACAAGTGTCTAACTAGACCATCAGTTGGTGTGCATGCTGCCTCTCGACTGGCACTGACTTCTTAAAAGAAAAACCGCCAAAATGGACTAACTCACGGACAGCTATTATTCCAGATAGTACCATTCCAGACTGTTGGCTTGAAATCAAAAGCTGTATGAACTGTTTGAAATTTAGTAGACCTTGTTTCAGATATTACTGCTCAATTTAAGTTGTAATACTGCAGTAAGGGAGCGGGGGCTGTAATTAAGTACAACTTTTGCATTTCAGTCGAGTCAAATAAACTTCTGACAACACCCCAGTGTCTAAGCTGTGGTCCAATAAAGCCAGTCCATCTGAGTAAATCTTTGCTGGTTAAAGCAGGTGGACTGAAACTGGCCTTTTTCAGTCACCCATTCCAAGGGCCTGTTGTAATGGACAAGTTACACTTCTGAGAGGTGTTTCACAGTTTTCAAAGACTGTGTTTTTCTGTAATGGCTCGGTGTGTTTTCCTTTGTAACGACTCTCCATGTCACTTTCTACAACCCTCACAGAAACACTATCCCTATACTACAGACATACAAAGATTACAATTTCAAAGCATTCACTGAGGACTCATTTGATCCACTTTGGTGTAAAGGCTGTTTCATCTCCTTTTGGTTGGTGGCAGCCAAGTCTGACAGCATTGCACATCCCAGGACGCTTTCTCTACACGCTGTAGTGTAAAGTCTGCATCTTCCAATGATGTGGACCAGTAGGCATAATACACTGCCTGGCCGAAAACAAAGTTGCCACCTGGATTTAACTAAGCAAATTGATACAAGCTTCTTATTGGATAATTACTGCATGGGTGATTATCTTTCAGCTGGCAACAAGTTATTTAACCCCAACTGATGCAATGAGTAGCATCTCATTCCTTAAACAACCATGTCTAAAGACATATCCTGTGGTTGTGGAGAAGATGTTTGTCCGTTTGAAACGTATTAAGGAGATTGTAGAAACTACTAAACGTGGGTTAGGAACTATCCAACGTATTATTAAAAGGAAGGATAGTGGGTAACCATCGTCTTTGAGGAAGAAATGTGGGGAAAAAATCCTGATTGATCGTGATTGGTGATCACTTAAACGTTTGGTGAAATCAAATTGAAGAAAAACAAGAGTAGAAGTTAGGGCTATGTTTAATAGTGAAAGTAAGAGCATTTCTACATGTACAATGAGAAGGGAACTCAAGGGATTGGGACTGAACAGCTGTGTAGCCTTAAGAAAACCACTAACCTCAAGTGAGGCTAACTGAAAAAAAAGCCTTCAAATTGTGAGTGGTTCAGGGAGCACGAGACATCATTTTCACACATGGATTGGCCACCACAGAGTCCAGACCTTAACCCCGTTGAGAATCTTTGGGATGTGCTGGAGAAGGCTTTGAGCAGTGGTCAGACTCTCTCATCATCAATACAAGATCTTGGTGAAAAATGAATGCAACAGTGGATGGAAATAAATCTGGCATTGTTTCATTGCAGAAGCTTATTGAAACAATGCCACAGCGAATATGTGATGTAATAAAAGTGAAAGGCGGTCCAACAGATAACTGATGGACAGATGATCACATTTTCTTTTGTGCGAACAGGAATCTTGTAAACTTTGTTATACTCAAAACTCAAATTACCAAAATAAATGTTTTGTGTCAGTCACGGTGTACAGCTTAATTGTGTAATAAATGTATCAGTGCAGAAGGATAATAACTTGTAATTGGCTCATTGGTCAGGTAGGGTTGACATTTACAGCAACAGATGCTGAACAGCAGCAGCTCATTGCATTTCTTACAAAGACAGATACAAGACAGAAGCTGCACACACCAGTGCTTTTGTGCTGAAACATTCCAGTCACACGGCCCCTTTTCCAGCATTAACCTGAGGATAATAACCATATTCAGACAAAGGTGTCTGTCAGTGTCACCTCAGAGGACACCACAGTGAGCTAGTTTTAGAAATGTCATAATTTCTCTTTATCACTGTCTATTCTGCCTTTTTTTTTTTTTGCTCGTTTGTCTGATATGTTGTATTTACTGTCCGTGTGTCTTCTCTTTCGGCAGGTGATGAGTGGGATTATATCATGTCTGAAGTACAGGGAACACTGGAGTTTTCTCTAGAGTTGCACAGGTTTCACAATGTGGATCTCTTTCAAAGGGGGTAAGGACTTTACATCTTCTATTCATAAACTCACCTTAATCAAATAAAAAAGATTAGGCACACCACATAGATAACTGATTACAGTATAATGTTACAGAAAGTATGGAATGCATTTTCCCTCCATTTGACGACAACACTGTGAAGTATAGTACAAAGACAGTGTTATGTAATAGTCAATACTAATGAAAATATAGCTTGTCCTGGAATGATGAAGGTATGATTGAATTTATTAGGTAATTTAAATGTCATGTGCTCCTTCATGTCTTACTGCTGCTAATCAGAGAATATGCTGTAGGTCTGCCCTGATACATCCAAGAAAAGAATATGATTTGAGCCAGATCTCAGTGTCCTCAGTGACCTCTAAAGCAAAGACTCTAGAACTGCTCTCACTACTAGTATGAATGTACCACAGCAGGGACGCAGTCATACACTTGACCTGAGTGCTGTGGAGTAGAGATGGGATTTACGGCCCTTAAGAGGGAGCCGAATCTTGTGAATCCGTTCCTTTTAAAGAGTCGTTCAGTTTAAAGGCTGGCTCATTTTGATTATATTGTTTATTTTCAAGATTCTGAAATGTGGATTTTAGACAATGAACAGATGCGTTACCCAGGAACAGGATTGTTTGGGACACAGCTATGCTCTCCGTTATACAGTACGTTTATAGTATGCTGGCAAATATTACACTTTGCTGTACCATCTTTTTCATCACAGAAGTGCATCCAGATGCTGCTGTGTTGTCTGAAACACAGCAAAAAAAAAAAAAAAAAACAACAACAAAAAAACAGACATTCACGAGACTTGTTTCCCATCATTTGTTTTAAAGAGCTGTTCAATAGATTCGGTTCATTCGCAAATCTCACAGCTCTACTATGGCAAACAAAATATCTCTGAATGGTGGTAGGATTGTCCAGTTACGTGCAGAGGTATTTGTGCTCTTTCTCACATTCCATAAAGTCCAAATAATGTTACTAGAGTAACTCTAGTTGCTAGAGCCCCTCCCATTCATGCATGTTGTGTTTCTCTCATCATTCAGTGCTTTGTAGATAACAGTGGTAAAGTAACTATTACCGCTCTTTATTTGAAATAAAATACCATGAACCACCTGGCTTGTGAGGAAAAGATATAGCCAAAAGCTGTTCAAAAACTCCCAAAACACAGAAAACCCAAGCAACACCACAGCAGTCAACCACCTCAACTATACCCACACCTAGCCACTATGAACTCTGTTGTGGATTTTGTGCACTTTGGCCAAAGTTATACTAAAAATACTACCAAAGTTGGATTTAAATGCACCCCATTTTTAATCTCATATCAGATTCAAAGTATAGCAGGAAGAAGAAAGAAATTGTAGGCAGGATTTTCACAAGTTATACAATAAATATCAATTGCAAGTAGCCATTTAATTAATTTAATGTAATTTAAAAATTACTTGTATAATATAGCTGGTTAATGTGCACAAGAAAGATAAATGAATACATTTAGTTTATGGATGCAAATGTGTTTTTTTTTCCCCTATCTTTAATGATTAGAAATAATTTGTCCAAAAAGTAAAAAACACAGAAATACATATACACCAATCAGGCATAACATTATGACCACTTTCCTAATATTGTGTAGGTCTCCTTTGTGCCTCCAAAACAGTTGTGACTCATCAGAGAATGGACATGGACCTTCTGAGGGTGTCCTGTGTTGTCTGGCAACAGAAAGTTGTTAGTGGGGGCCTTTGGGTTCTATGGGTTGAGGGGAGGGGCCTCTGTGGAAACCGCCCTGATTAAGTAATTCCATCATATTGTCATATATATGTCTATATCCACTGATCCACAGAGACCCCTCCCCTCAACCCATAGGACCCATATACGTATATATATGTGACAATTTAAAAAAATATTTGTCTGTGATAATCTGTGCCATTATCCTGCTATGGTGTGTCTGCAGGAAGAGATTTAAACCCCCCATCTGGCGCGCTGAAACACCAGCTTTATCAAAATGATTTTCCCCCGTCTAAATGGGATGGGCTAAAGCTTTATCACGGTAATCCCTTCAGCTGAGTGCACTAATATGTTTGTTTTTACCGGTTGCCATGTTGCTTCAGATGGAACGAGTGTTCTGATGTGAACATGAAAGAAAACTGTGTGAAAATGAAGCGCCGTAGAATAAGACTAGTTTAGCTGCCAAGATCTAATGTGATTGCCGAAGTCCACAGTAATCCCTGGAGTGAACTGGTAGGCCACGCAGCTGTACACTTCAGGCCCCGGCTGTAACACTGATTGCATTAAAAATACTGATTAAATTTGCATCTGATTTGCGAAGAATGGGATAAGCGCATGAATTTTAGCTTTTAGCTGGTGGAGGCAAAGTCCAAGATGCTCAAATTAAGAGTCCAGCTGAGTTTTCTTATCACCGTTTACGAGCAACATTCAAATCACTTTCACTCATCCATCACTGATAAGAAATATTTTAGATATGTGACTTTCAGCCTCTCAATAGCTATGGTAAATAATAATGCAGTTTATAGAAATTTGAATAGTGAGCACACTTACAGACACACATGTCTTCATTTGAGGTAGTGCTTCCACCAGTTAGTTGACCCGTTTCAAGCCATAAACATCCCATATTTATCCTGAGCTCTTCTCTTTCCAGCCCCTATTGTTAACACTCTAATGTGATGATTGGTTCACAGCCATGCTTTGGTCTCTCAGATTGCCGAAGCGTCCCCAGAGGGCTGACATGTGCTATTACACAAAGCTGCCTTGTCCTTAACTGTCACAATGACCTAAAGCTGGCAATATGGTGTAAACAATCCATGTTCAACTATTCTGTTTTCCACTTCAGAGTGAAACCGCCATGTGCCCCAAAGGTTCACCCGAAACTTAGCACCCAGACACTCGTCTGATATCGTACAATGTACCGTACTACAGCCTTTGAGTGGAAGTGCATTACATTATTAATTACCATTTAACCAACATTCTTTAATAATTCAGCAACACTTGTACAATTCATGAAAGATTTTTTTGAACATGATTGTTAACTTCTCACACACGTCATGAAAAGTACTTCACAACCTGTTCTGTCAAACACAGACCATCTGCTATTCCATTTTGACACAGAGCGCTACCACAGTCAGCATCTCTGTGCCAAGCCTTCTCATCATCAAAACGGCCCACAGTGACTGCACAACAAATATCTGTAATGCATTCTCCCAATTCTGACTCATAAAAACTCACATAAAAAAACAGTAAAATTGGAATCTTTGCTTTGTAATAATTCAACTTAGATTATATTATTCAACTGTATCAAACCGTTAAGGTCCTTGGATATCACACAACAAGGTGTTGTGAGTCACTGGACCTAACTCAAATTCAGCCTGAAGCTAGATTCATGGCCTGTCAAAGCATTCATTTGTCACTGCAGATACCTTAAAGCAGTGGTTCTCAACCTTTTTGAGGTCCTGGACCCCCTGCATGTTTTGCACCCAATCTGGGGGGTGGGGGTGCAGTTTGATAGAAACAGCAGAAACGGCATTGAGCTTTCAGTTGCAATTTCCAGAGCAAAAAGTGCAGTTTCCAGCAATATGTAACAAAACAAGATATTTATACAGAATCTTCCGAACATTCTGTAAAACAGATGCAGTAGCGGTATATAGTGTTGTTAGACAGTGGTGCTGACTGAACTGCATCTGCGGCTTTTATTTATCCACGATGGTTTCAGCTAGGATAGCTGCCTCTGGTGCAATTAGCTCCTCAGCTATTGTGTATGGCTTTTTAGCTTTGGAGACAAGTAGGGTTGCCAACTCCAAGAAACACCTCATTGGCAGGGCTGGCCAATCAGATTGCCTTCACCCTTTCTGGCATGGTGAATTTTTTTAACCCTTATTGTGTGTGAAACGATTTTTTAACTATTTGCCTTGAACCTCAGTTGAATTAGATATTTGTGAGTGATATGAACACATGGAAAACCAATTATTATTCAACAATTTATTTTATAAAATAATCTTTTTTGAACAGAAACATGTCCTGCTTCACTGAAAACTGTATAAATTAATATAAGACAATAGAATGCAGAACATTCCTCTTGTAGCAGTGCAATAAGAAAAAGGCAAACAGAAAGTGTGAGGAAATGTTGTTGCTTTGTTGTCTTCTGGTATCTTCTTTCCGAACAACAGTACCTCGACCAATGAGATGAGTGGGATTCCTGCACTGATGTAATGAGCTAATATTATCATTTTGTCCAGCTTACTGAAAACACTCACAGTTCATCGATGTTTGTAGTGCTTTCAATAAAATGTTTAGAATCTGGTCAGGGGTTTGAAACAAGTTTGAATAATTATTCACATTAGAGTCAGTTATCCTCTTATTTGGGAAATTTATAGTATGACATTCTAGTCTGGAAGCTAGACCAACTTATGGGAAATTTGGTCTGCAGTCTCTCCATTGGGAAGTGATTATGCTCAAGCAAAGATCTGCTGAGACAATCAAAATGTTTTTTCATGTGGTGATAGACAGTGTAAGAGCATCTTGGTGCCATGGAGTAGTATTTGTTTACAACAAAATGATCTGATTGGTTGAATGACTATTCAGAGCCATGACCTCAGCAGAATGTGACATCATGAGGTCATGACCTCAGCAGAATGTGACATCATGAGGTCATGACCTCAGCAGAATGTGACATCATGAGGTCATGACCTCAGCAGATTGTGACATCATGAGGTTTCCCTCGACAGGTCACCAGCCTATCACAGGGCTAACATTAAGAGACCAAAGTCTATTTGCACATGCACACCTAGAATCGGCAGTGAACCTGATGTGCATGTTTTTGGACAGTGGAGGTGTCGAAGCACCCAGAAAAAACCCAGGCAGGCACAAGAACCTGCCTATTATTATAGTATAACAATACTATAAGGGCCACTAATGGCCTTCCACTGGCTTGGCTGAGGGCTACACCATTAGCATTAGCTTGGTGGCGTGAGGAGGCTGAGACCTCCACCTGCAGCCACAGTGGGCTGATCATCTGGCTGTTGGGTTTGACAGACCAGAGTCAGCGGAGGAGGTTGGACCTTCCAGCCCAACCTCCAAACTATTAGTGAGTGTTAGAAATGACTCCTATTTAAAAACTCCTACAGGTAACATGATGATGTCATCATGACATCATCAAGAATCGGCCCCAGAACTATGTGGCCCAGAGTTCTAATTTGATATGGACTGAATACTACACTCAACAAGTGGCCCATATCTAGTCTGCCAGAGTCAGGACAGTGCCACCATCTGGGCCATGTTTGGTTCATGTGCCTTATGCCAGTGCCAACTGAATGCCACCTATGACAGCTTCATTCCAAATCTGGGACAAACGTCACTGCTATGTGGCAATTTACCTTGAATTTGCATAATGCAGGGTGCGTACTTTTGTTTCTAAATATGGGACAATTCCGTTTTTCAAGGGACGGTTGGCTACCCTAGCAACAAAGCTACCTGGAAACAAGCTGTCTTTTTTGAGCCATCACTCCATGTTGTCTAGTTGAAACGTCGCCATCTTCTTTTTCTTCTTCTTCTCCTTCCTTGTGTAATTGTGCTTATCATCTTCGTTTGCGTGTAACATTTCAAGCGCTAACCTGAACCTTGCAAGCTAATGAGTTTTACCACATCGGCTTCCTGCAAATATTCCACAATAAAAGCATTATTAAGAAGAAATAAATGGTGTATGCACACTGAAACACTGGGGGCTTCTAATTTGAAAAGGATGCAGATCCTGTTAAGTTTGTATTAACAGCATCATGCAGTGATACTTTAACAAAGCAAACGGGCGCAAGATCTTTTATTTAAATACAATGAATTACACGTGTAAAGCAGATGGAATTAGAGAAAAAAGGTCAAGTTACGCTCTGTAGTTTAGGTAGATAGTCACAAGTTCTCAGTCACATTTGAATAAAATAATGCCATTTCTATAAATGTCATAGGATCTTTTTTAAAAGATATTGTATTTTCACAGACCCCTTGCAATTACACCACGAGAATCTTTGCCTGCAAGATGTATGGGTAACTACTGGCAAAACTGGAATATAGTATTCATAATCATAATATAGTGTTAATATTATCTGGGTTGTTTTCTAGACTGAGTCTTCCATATCTGCAATGTAATGGGGAGAGGCGGTGCATGTCATTTTTCTCCAGCAGCCCAGAAAGGCCAAACTAAGCGGTTTCACATTTTCGTGCTGAAGTGGCAGTCACCGTCAGTTCTCCTTGCTAGGAAAGAGTAAATGTGAGAAGGGTATTCATCTGGAGTAGTTAGCCTCCAATTTGAATGTCAACCGTCACAACACTGACACTGGCACTGTAAATGGGAATATTGACTCATTCAAATCTAAATGCCGATATCTAAAATTAGAGTTTGGACTGGCCGTAGATGCTTTTTTACGAATCTGTACCGTGAATGTGGTCAGTTTAATAAATAAACCAAATGTCCACAATTGTTTGGATTAGGGGAGGCACAGTGGAGAGGTGGTTAGCACTGATGCCTCACAAGGTCACCGGTTTGAATCCATGGGCCGGCTGGCCTTTCTGTGTGGAGTTTGCATGTTCTCCCTGTGTCTGCGTGGGTTCTCTCCGGGTACTCCGGCTTCCTCCCACCATCCAAAGATATGCTGGTTAGGTTCATTGGTGATTCTAAATTGCCCGTAGGTGTGCATGTGAGTGTGAATGTTGGCCCTGTGATGGACTGGCGACCTGTCCAGGGTGTACCCCTGCCTCTCGCCCGATGACAGCTGGGATAGGCTCCAGCAGACCCCCGTGACCCCTAACAGGACTAAACGGGTATAGAAAATGACTGACTGACTGACTTTTGCTAAAATGATATTCAAAGCATATTTTAGACTTCAGCCCCAAATCACTGGCTTTAATAGAGATATTAAGGTTTTTGTTGGGAGCTGTACATACAGTACACTGTAACAGAGAATACAGAGGAACATGGGTTCCCATCTTGATGCAGTTTGATATTTTTCACATTTGACTATTGGTCAAAATCTGGTATTTCATGCTTTTGTTGTTGCACAGAGTTGGCAAATAACTATGTAACTTAGCTAACATCTGTGTTGAATTCAAGCAACATTTAACTGCAACTAATTTAAAAAACAGCTCTTGAAGCTTGAATTTTCCGACGTAAATAATTTAAAGAATGCACAAAAATATTCTCTTCCACAGCTGTGATATTAGTGTGAGAGTATGTTGAACTCCCTTTAGTCCTTCCTTCCATATTTTTATATCGATGCAAGCATGTATCACTGTGTATTAGTGCAGGTTTTATTGTGACTGTTTTGTTTGTATCCACCTCCTCAGGTTCTATCAGATACGAGCTGGGCTGAAGGTGTCCCCTCGCGTGCCCCACAGGTTGATAGCAACAACACAGGAAAATACAGGTAAGGGGAGCGGATGCTTCCATCCTCACACACGCTTTCTCATCTGCGAGTCAGCTGTCAATTTGACAGTGTGTTGCTTTTCAGTAATCTGGTTTTGCACTGTCGCCGGACGAACGACTGGCCTGACACAGCAGATTTCAGCAGTTTTGATTCATATGCGGACACTGAGGAGCTCAGATTTTACAGGAGAGAATTTACAGTCGAGCCATAAACGGTTTATTGGACAGAGACATCTTCCACTTCTGTAAGCTAAGAACAAATCTCAACAAAAGAGACACAGGACTGCCGCAGACGATGCAGCCTTTGGAGTTGGCATGTATCCGTCTTTCTGGTCCGTTTCTGTTTCACTGGAATATTTTGACACTTTGGAGTTGATTTGTGTCTCCCTGTAGTCATCTGTGCCTTGTTTTGAGATCATCTCTCTACAGTCACTTGGAATGTCTTATTTTGACTATTTGCTTTTATTTTGCTCTTTATAGTCGTCCTTTCTGGTTGTTTTGTGAGATTTTTCGGCCATTTTTACTCTCAGATGCTTTTTGCTGCCTTGTGGTAGCTTCACTTTATGTTGTTTTGTTGTCTTTGTAGTGTTTTTGAGTCTCTGTGTGGTAATTTGGGACTTTTTATTTTGGTTTTGTGTATTTTTTGTGCAACCCGTTTTATTTTGGAATTGCTTTATAGCTATTTTGCATTTCAGGGCGGTGATTCGGTATGTATTTGTGGTTATTTTACATATCATTGTGGTTGTTATCTGTTCCGGCCATCACTCTAGAGTTTGCATCTCTTAGTCTTAGTGATCTGTGCCTTTGTGGTTGTTTTGAGCCACTTTTCTGGATGTTTTAACTGTCAGAAGCTTTGTGTTGCTTTGTTGTTACTTTGCTGTGCCTGTTTTCAGCCTCTGTAGTACTACCTCACATCTCTGTGGATATTTAGGACGTTGTATGGGTTCATGTTATATTCTTTTGCACCTTTTGGTCATTTTGCATCGCTGCACGCTCACTTTGAATCTCTGTGTAATCTTCTTTGTATTTCGGAACTGTTTCATAGCCACTGATGGTCATTCGGAATCATTTTGTCGTCATTTTGTGCATTTCTGTGTTTGTTTTGTTTCTATTCGTGCTTTCCTTTTTCCAGTGGTTTTGCATTTCTTTATCCTGTTTTCTTGCTGTCTTTTTGCGTTTTTTTAAAATTTTTATCTCTTTGCAGTTTGATTTACTGTCCAACAACAAGCGTTAACACTGACTGAAAACAGAAGCTCTAACCGTGAAGGCCCCTGACCACTCGGGGCCTGTTTAAAATATAAACTGCTATGTGAAACAAGATATACTGCACCTTAAATACATTACCATGGCATTATTAAACCTGACCAGATACAATTTACTAAGGTATACCAGTCATTTATAGGTATCCATCTAACTGGTAGAGCCTATAATTACTGAACTCGGTCATTGAAACCACAGAAATACTTCCCATCGTGTGCTTGCAAACATTATCAAATAATGTTAGCCTGACTAAGGTCTGGATCATGTTTGAACAGGCTGAGCTCTGTGCTGGGCACATCCAAAGGGAACTGAGTGTGAGAAAATCTCACTTGACAGAGGGAACGATTTCATGACCGCACATTTTGTGTCTGAATTACACACATTGCGTTGGACACGGCTGTCTTTGAAGTCCGTGTGAGTACAGTAATCTCTCGCGGCGCTTCGTGTTAACCCTGCACCATTCCTGAAACGAACGAGCATAGCCTCACGGTGACGAGTGAATATGAATGAATTTACCATACCGTGCCCTGGTGTTGTTTTGACATCTGCCAGATTGAAAGAGCTTTAATTAGAGACATAACTAATGGTTTTGTTTAAGCAGAGCAAGCCGCAGACGACAGTGGATAATAAAACAACCGTATATTCCACATCTGCCACAGAACAGAAGAGGTGACCCTGACATTGTGCCAGCATTGTGTAACAGAGTATTTAGAGTGGTGTCTGGGAATTTTATGGCTCTGGCTTGTCTCTGTGATTTAGGACGTTTGGCTGTCTTTGGGTTAAAGACTGACTGACTCACCCGGCAAGAAGTCTATCGCTTCATTATCTGCCAGAATTTTTTAATTTTTTGTATTATAATTTTATAAATAAAACTGAATTGGAATACATGTGATCTGAGTGAAACATTTACTCTAGTCTTACTCTGAGAGACTGCAGACTAAGCATGAGAGGGTAAACTCGCGGCACAATAGAACAGCTAATTTCAAAAGTCTAACTCCAAAGAAAACCATATCAGTTTCCAGCTTTTTAATCATTTAATTGTATTGCTTAATTAAAAATGCTGTCGATAACTAACAGCGGCTCGGGCAAATTGGCATAAAACCCACTTTATTTCACGCTCGGTGCGTTCTACATGCTGTAACTCCTAAACATAATTATGTGCGAATTGTTCAGATCATAAAGGGACTGCTGGCGTGTCTCGCCCTCTTTTGTATTCCAAGGTTGCGACAGAGTGTTTCTGAGCCTGCCCAAGCATCAAAATCTGGATCTTTGGCGACGCACAAAGCCGTTTCACTGGCAATACTGATTCGCAGCACTAACGGCTATTTTTAGCTCCGTCATGACTGGAGCGCCGTGCGTGTGTGTGTTGGCGCGTGTGTGAACTCGCTGTGCTTGTGGGGACCGGCGCTTGACACCGCGCCCCACTGTTCCCGTGAGGACGTTTGAGATTGTGAGGGAATTTCAGTCCTTTATGCGATTTAAAGCTCAGTTACAAGTTGCCGTGAGAGAGAGGTATTATTTTTAGACTTGTAGCTCATACTGTCAGTGTAAATGCTCTCACTGCTGCAGACCTACTGAGTCGACGTGTGACTGTGACTGTGGAGACCATGTGTGCGTTTTCACCCAAGCGTTAAAGCTGTGTATTGGACAGCTGAGACCCCATGAAGCCAAGGGGAGCTGCTGCTGAATCAGGTGATAATTCTCAGTGTCCCACTACAACCGATGCCAACTGTAGCCCTTTTAAAACTCATGAACCTAGGTAAATGCTCTGAAGCACTGCATCCTCCTACATCTAATCCACTCAATACAATCCTCCTTCACCAGGTAATAGCACGTGCACCCACTGAGGAACACTGCAGCACTGCACGTTACAGCGAGGATCATATCCATATTGTAATCGGAAGGCAGCAGCCCTCCCTTCCCCTCTGCAGCTCCCTCCACAAGGTCACGCGTTGAGCCTGCCCACCTCGCCGACCAGCTCCTGAGCATAAATGCACCAGCCAGCGAAAGGAAACACATTCATCATACACAGACAGAGGAAACAACCCCTTACCGGGTTCCCTTTCGAAGTGTATGCTTGACATTTCAATTGTCTGTGCCCTTCAGAAAAAATAGATAGCGCGTGAAGGATCGCACCATACACTTAACTGAAGCATTTAATGACAGTGATTCGATCGCTGTTTACGGTCTCTCCTACTGCACGGACTAAACTACTCCCTCATATTAGGATCACGAAAAGCGGTTCTGCACACACACATAGCAGATGCAGAGCTCCGGAGGCCGTAAACAGATTATTTCCTGCACAGAATCACCGTGGCTAAAGATTAGGGGCATTTCAGGCAGGTTTTAATGTGCAGGATGTGATAACGGCCCGACACCTCTAAGAAGTGCAGTATAACTGACTGTCAGAAGTGAGTGGGTTTGATGTGGTTCTGTAGGTTTTATTCACTAGGAGCATGCAAATCATTTTACAGTATTGACTTTGTGTCAGTGTTTTGTGCTTTGGCTCTCACTTTGTGATTCGTTTATGCCAGTAAAATGGAAACCAATTTAAATATAACTATAATTTACAATGAAGGCATTAAAGAAAACAACTGGTTGTCAGTTTGCCTGTTATTATCACTGCTTCCTACTTGCGTCACAAACCTGGAAAATAGTGAAGATATACATGTATGTGCTAACGTTAGCTTAGCGGCTCACATGCATTTGATGTGTCTCGCTCAGCAGTCATTGCAAGCTGATGTCAGTTAGCCTGGTGTATTCAGATTCAACAGAGCAGCAAAGTATGTGACATTTAACGTTAAAGGTGAAAACGCTGTCAGCAAGTTATTTCGTTGTCAGTGCCTTTCACAACAGCTCGCTTCTCCGACAGCAGCCATTTTGTTGTAAATGAAGTCAAATCCATGGAGCTTGGATGGCGTGTATCACTATCACTATCTCACTGTTACTCTTCTGTCCATCACCACATCAAACCCGCCCATACAATTCGAATGAGATCTTTGCCAGAGCATAATCCGTTCTCAGCGGAGGGATTTTCTTTGTTGCAAAAATTTTTTGCTCCTACGCAGGTAGTCAGGTCGTCATTGGTCAGAAACCAAGATAGGATGCGTGTAAAATGTTTCTTTCAGGGTGCTGTGGCCATCTAAAACCCACAATATCCAGATTTTTTAAATTGTAACGCAGTGTTTACATGCAAAAAGAATATAAGGAAATGCTACAAAAATCTGGGTCCATGTAAACCTAATGAGTCCTGTCCTCTTTGGCTTCTCTTATGATATAAGTCAGTCAGTCAGTCAGTCATTTTCTATACCCGTTTAGTCCTGTTAGGGGTCACGGGGGTCTGCTGGAGCCTATCCCAGCTGTCATTGGGCGAGAGGCAGGGGTACACCCTGGACAGGTCGCCAGTCCATCACAGGGCCAACATTCACACTCACATGCACACCTACGGGCAATTTAGAATCACCAATGAACCTAATGAGCATGTCTTTGGATGGTGGGAGGAAGTCGGAGAGAGCCCACGCAGACACAGGGAGAACATGCAAACTCCACACTGCATATGATATAAGTTATTTATTAGTAATTCCAATTGTGAAACATGAACAAACAATGATGAGAAAAAATGCTTAACTTCTGTTAACTTCTTCTGTACCAGACTGGTGACCTGTCCAGGGTGTACTCCACCTCTTGCCCCTGTGACCCTCCAATGAATGAATGAATGAATGAATGAATGAATGAATGAATAAGCTCATACCAGACTAGGCAAAGCTTTAAGACTATGCATGTTGTTTTCTTCCTACATTGGCTCTTAATATTTTCCTATAGACCTTAAAAGTACACTACATCACCAACATGTTCAAAGCAACAAAACTCACCTTTCCACACTTCTAACACTTCCTTGTAATATACTCTGAGTTTTGTTTTTCCTCGACAGACTTGACTGGCCTGGTATGACCAATGCGTTGGCCAATGTTCAACATCAAATAGAGACAATCCAGTGAGATTAGAGAGCATGTGAGAGAACAGCAGTGTTAAGGCCAATGTACACTCTGAGGCCTAACATTAACAATTAGCAAATAAGCTATAATGTTTTAATACTTAGAAGTAAAAGTAGTGTTCATAGTGCCTGTGCTCTTTTTATCTTGTTCCCTCTCATATGCAAACAGCCCTGCTATCAATGCCAAGATGGATATCTCAGCAAAGCTGTTTTCGTATCAAGGTCTAATCTCTTCTGGTCCCTTGGTACATTTAATCAATCCTGTAAAACAAACTGGCATTCAGAGTTAGTACAGTACGGTCTGCGTGAAAGCAGCAACTTCAGCAGCTACAGTTCATCGATTTGGCCACCCACTGCATGAAAGAATACACGGAAGCCCCAGGTAGAGTCCTTCACAGGTCAAACACCCGCAGAAACTCATTTACGTTAATTTCCCTGCACTCTTTAGAGAGATGCTGGAAACCGATATGAAAAGAAGAAAAAAATCAAAGTCACTGTTGTGTGGCTGCGTGGCAACAATGCTAAGACAGAGCTACAACTCCTTCCACATAAAGTACATCCCCAGTGGGATAGCGCTGCCTCTGTCACACGTCCTCCAAGTCTTTGACAACAGTCATGCTCCCGCACATCACTCACCCCGGCTGAGGCTGCTTGATGCTGCAAGCAGTGACAGCGTTATCGCGAGGCAGCCTGTGGAGAGAGGGAGAGTAAGAATGAGACAGAAAAGAGCACAACCTCAGCAGGGGGTTTCAAAGACCTCTCACGGTTCGCCACAGGACAGCAGCTCTGCCTCGAATGCCGCAATCCTGCCAGGAAGATTGCACCAGTAGCAGACAGTATGCAGCCATAATATACATGGAAACAAGGTGGCTTCATATGCACCAGTGTGTGAGCTCATTTCTCCAGTTCTTTACGAAAATGTGTTTATTCACTTTTTCATTTTCTTTCAGAGTGAAATGATGCTTAGATTTCAGTCTTGTTTCTTTGATTCTGAATCACAGAGGACCTGATTCAGAGAACCACTTCTCCTACTTGGTGTATACTGCATTACAACTGAACATGCATTAATTTAAAAAAATAAAAATAAATGCCGGGACACTACATATTTCTTAGATGTGCTTTCACACGTTTCTAATCACAACCTGACAAGATTACATTGCAGTGAGAACAGACATTACCCACAGAGCAGTACGACGGCCAGAGTGCGTCTTATACGTCCTTGCTTTCTTTGAAACGAATCAGTGTAATTCACATCACTGCAAAATGTAGGTGAGAAAACTTTTAGCTGCTACATTAATATCTCTGTAGTGAGTGAACACTTTGGGAAACACATTTGCATACCTTCACACAGTCAAAGTGACGCCTGATCATGCCAGAAACTGGTACAGCAATATTAGTTTTATGAAATATCGGGCTTGATGACCTCACGAGAACAGTGGGTGAACTTTTGCAGGTGTGAAGCTAATTGCTAATTCACTATCTGCCGGGATAGCACAAGGCAGCCACAATAGCTCCTGGAGATTCGGTCAGTTTCACTGTACTCTTGACCCACTTTTTTGTATTTTGCTCTTTTTTTCAGCGGCACAGATTTGCGAGTTGAAAGAACAAACAAGTCGTGCATAATTCAAATGTTTGACTTTTTTGTGCTGGTGTGACCGGTCCCCTAGGTGAAGACTGATACCATTGTCATGTCTGTGGAAAGTACGGCCAGCAGCTGTTAGCCTGACACAGACTATGCAGGAGTCAGCGTCTCCATAACCTCAGAAGTGTTGTCTAGGGATTGTATCTCTGATGCACTAAGCCAGACTAGCTTGCTAAGCTTAGCTAGCTCCCTGCATGTCACAGGGTTCAAGTTCTGGCAAGAAATGAAATAATTTTATTTATACGTCACTTTTATAATAAAACATTTATATGGTATCTAAAAGTATGACCCTGATGAAGGTAGAGAGCCGAAAAGTGCTGCTGGAGTCTTGACCTTCGTACAATTTCTCTTCCTCCTCCGTGTACCTCGGTGACAGGTGAAGTCGAGTCCGAAATTTTTTATCATATAAAAACAAATGAAAACAAATGTGTTGGTGAAATTAGACCATGAAGACTGACTAATTATTCTCATTAAATACTCAAAGGATATCACCCTGTCCCCACTGTGGTACTGTACTGCACCTGCTGTAACAACAGAGCGTACAAAAGTCCACAAAGCTGACTGACTGAATGTATGGAGGAAGCACAAGCTGCTGCTGTAACAGTTAGACATATTTTCACATATTCACAAACCTCAGCATTTGCTTCCAGAATATACGCACTCAGATCCCTCACAAATCTCAGTAAACATTTGCAAATGTCAGATTAGAGCTTAGAGTTTGCTCAGCTCTGGGTACATTCTCGTAAAACTGTCCACACTGTGCAAATATCAGGTGATGAATATGCCAAATGAAAGCTCCGTTTTTATTTGTGTTCATGATAATCAGTTAAATGCCGTAACCTCTCCATGTCTTATGGAAAAAAAGTTTGTTTTGTTCTTATCTATCTATCTATCTATCTATCTATCTATCTATCTATCTATCTATCTATCTATCTATCTATCTATCTATATATATATATATATATATATATCTGCCTGTCTGTTGTACTAGCATTGAACTCATGGTTGGATGTGCTCTGCTTCTGTGTCCTGCATTAGGAGAGTGCAGCTTCAGCTCCGCGGGGGTTTACGACGGTACCGTGTTCAGCCGGATATTTCAGATCCTTTACCGAAATGAGGAGATTGCAGTAAATGACTGCATGATCTTCAAAGTCCACCTGCTGCTGGACGGAGAGAGGGTGAGTCATCCTGGTGACATTTTCAGTGCTCGCTAACACATCCAAAAAAAAGAAAAAGAAAAAAAGAAATGGGAATTCCATTTGATTGCATTTTAATAGTTTTCTTCCACAGCTGCAGCTTGCGGCTTGACACGATATAAAAAAAAAAATAGGCCATTTCAAACTGCATTTCATCATTCCCTCCTTCTCTTGTCTCTTTAACCATCTCACACAAACAATACTTGCTTTTCATAATAGATTTAATCCAGTCAATCAAAGCAGATGGGGTAGCCAGACTGAATTTCTCTCCAAATAATCCATTTGAATATCAGTGTTAAAAAATAAGAATAAATTGGATAGACCTACAACCAATCAGAGATCAGAGGCATTTTGCTGCAAACAATTTCCACTCCACAGCACTGAGGTGATGTGGATGAATACGTCGCTGTTATGGGCAAGTTGAGCTGAGTTAAGTTGAAGCAGAGGCAGCAACAACAACACAGACACCTTCCTAGAACCTGGCGCTGTAGCTGACGTGCACCTCCTCAGAAATGTAACTATGTGCCACCCCAATGGAGAGCTGTGACTGGTCCACTTGGTAGTAGCGTGTTTTTCGAATTGATTGTTTTGGATCAATAAAGAAACTGTAAGGTTTAGCTGAGGAGGTCTGGAGATAAATACATTTGTATGACTCGCGAAATTTCAGTCGCCATTGGAAGTGAAGCAGGAAGTAAACAAAAACTAAACTGACAATGATACAAACTGATACAGAGGTATCTATGTGTGACAAAGTGGGCAACACCACAATATTTGTCCACATTTCAACCAGCATTGCAATATTGCATTCTTGTATAGCCATGCTTGGTAATGGTTTGTTTTAGCCATAGCAGCTTACAGATGCACACTATCCTGGGTTTGTTTGCACTTTGCATTTTATCTGGTCTCATTCCACCATCATCACTGATGTATTTGATGAGTTTTATTATTTTATATTGGCTTTGTGCTATGCCTCATAAGTCCACCGTCCACCGTACCATCCACGTGTTCCCAACCAAAGGAGAAAACGCCAAGTGGCATCCATTTAAGTAGAGAGTACACATTTTTAGTTGCACGCGTAGCATAGTGGCATTTTATTTTGCAGGTAAATCACATTACAGTTACCGGGAGGTAATAACCCCAAACATTTTGAAAGGTGGGATTTGCTGGAACTAGACCAACCAAAAGCCACCTAAAATCATTTTTCTAAACATAACTGTCCTACCCATTACAGACACTGAACCAGAATGACAATTACTGATCCCAACAACTTTGGCTCTTGGAACTGATGTCCATTAGATGACAGACTCATGTAAATTGCCTGTGCCACAGCGTGCCCGTGTTTAGCTCAAATGATCAGGCGTGTAAACCAGCAAGACATTTATTGATGAACTGTCCTCTACGGTTTCACCGTGGGCGCGACCCTGAAAATCCAGTCTGCCTGTTTCTGTTACTGGAATCCACCGGAGCTCAAATTGATCAGCGGTGACAGCAGCGACATGGGGCCTGGGGCTGGGATCTGTAAGAGTTAAGATGGACCCTGTTCAAAGCTAATCATCCAGTAAATAGCTCACATGTTGATATCACCCTGCACCGTCTCATCCACATGTCTTCAGTAGGGTTTCTGCAGAAGGATCCCCGCTTCTCTCAGAATGTGTCTACTAATTTTAGAAGATTTCATTAAATGCACATGTTCATGTGGAGGTGTGGAGACAAAGGAGCTCAAAGGCGTATCAGTTTTCTGCTGTAAGCCTTCCCGAAGGCTCTCTGCTCATTAACCTTCCGGAGGCTATCTCCTGCACACAGCTACAGATAACAGAGACAAAAATAGACCCTCATTTCCCCTGTGTACACCTGCATGTATGCTTAATCAATCTGAATGTCAATATTGGATGGAGCTGCAGAGGTTTGTACCTTTACTGTAAGTGTGAGCATGTGTTCAGCCTCACAGGAGAAAGAGACGAAGGGCCTTTCATTAAATCAGCAACAGCACACCTCAGCCTTCAAAAGACTCACTTCCGGCACCGCCTTTGTTATTTGCTCACTGCTTTTGTTTTTCCACTTTGTGGTTCAAATTGATGCCGTTATATTCTATAGCACTTTGAACATGAGAGTAATTCAACCGTGTACAGTTTAGATTAAAAGAAATGCCGGAGTGACGTCATTGAAAGGAATACTGAAGTGGCCACATCAGAATTGCAAAGAAGGCTGGTCACATTAGCTTGTGAGACAAATAGCAGTAAATCCATCATGTGTGCTCCTTATGATGACTGCCCGCTATCACTGATTCAGTGTTTCATGTTTGACATACACCTGTGTGACAGTGAATCAACTAGAGGCAGATGCTCTTCTTCAGATAACAAAGTGGGAACTGAATGGTCCGGGCTGTAAAATGAGTGTGACATGAAAGCGGATGCTATAGAGCTCACAGTACAACAGCCACTGGCCACAGCCTCACTCACTATTTGTGTGGTTACATCTGAGCACTGACAGCTCTCGGTTAAAGGTCCAGTGTGTAGGATTAGGTGGCGCCTTGTGGTGAGGTTGCAGATTAAAAACAAATGAAATACCCCTCCTTCATCCCTCCATCTCCAAGCATGTAGGAGAACCTGCAGTGGCTTTAATGTGCCAGTGGACGCAAAATTAAATTCAAGCTACATGGAAAAGCTAAAGCCCTTTAGCTGTGTTACTACTCTACTGTAGGCATGGAAGCACAACACTGCTGTGTGGAAGAAGGCCCTTTTCTCATTTAGATATAAAAAGGTTCATTCTAAGCTCCACACTGATCACACTGATTCATATTCAGAGGTGGTTATGCACCAATAATAATAAATAAATACTATATTCTGCTGCTGTAGCTCAATAAATCCTACACGCTGTATCTTTAGGGTAACTGCAATAATACAGTAATGGTTTGACAAGTCATGATTCCTGTTTCAGTCATTTACAGTTGTATAGGCTAGTAAGTAAGCAATATTTTAAGTATACCAAATTAAAGATATGCTTACTAATTAATAATTTGTAGATTGCAGTGTATTGTACTGGAAATCGTATTCCAGTTCTGCTAATAGATCCCCTAAACATTACACTCTGGTCATTGAAGCCAGTAAAAGCCTGTGGTGTAAATTTTCCCAGACTTTTTTATGTCGACTAAATATAACCAGGATGCGTACCCCCATTCTGTGATGTCAGAGCCAAGTGCTTTGTGCACCCACCATCCACCCCAGCAACTGCCTGCGGACTCTTTTGCAGTTATTCATTCAAAAATAGCTCCTCTGAATGCAATCAAGCCGCCAATCGCCGACACACACACGAGCATCATCGGGAAAGCAGTGTTGTTAAACAGTATATGAATGCAATTTCTAGAAGACAGAGTAGGCTAAACAGCTCGCTGTGCGAAATCTGCAGCAGGATTCATACTTAGGAAAGGAAAATAAAAGTGATTTTGCAGACAGGACTCTCAGTGAATAATGTTGTAATCATGATTTGTTTCCAGGAAGTGCTGTGCCATTTAGCAGAACAGAGTTCCTTTAAAGAATGTAATCCCACATTTGCAGTTAATGTTTCACATTTTTTTTTGACTATAGCCATAATGTTTAAAGCCAATAAAACAAAGAAATGCAATAGAAAGTTGTTTGGAACTCTTAATGTTTTACGAGGTGAAAGGCCTGGGAAGGAATCATTCTAATGTCAAGGCTGTACAGATGATTTGATTAGAAATCAAGTTGTCTCCTACATGTTTTCCTGCTCCGCATTCAGTCATCATTTTGTTTGCCTCTCCATTAAACATTTTCTCCATTACACAGCTCCGTCTGTTTGAGGAAAACCTTTTTTGTCTTGTTTTGATCGAGTCCCTTGAACATTTCCACGCAGCGTTGCCAGTGCTTTGTCTATCCCCCACGTGTCATCTTGCATCAGTAACGCCGCTGTTCCAATTCTGCAGGTGGAGGAAGCCTTGAGTGAGGTGGACTTTCAGCTGAAGCTGGATCTTCATTTCACAGACAATGAGCAACAGTAAGTTTGCACGTGAGAGGAGTGAATGCTAGACTTTCCCCGTGTGCAGCTTTTACGCAAAGGTGAAAATGCCATGTCTTTTAGCTCATAGGCACCGTTTTAAGAGCCTGATGACAACTGTCCTCTCATTCCACAATTACTGTGATTTGTTCTTTTGCTTGGGTCAAATACAGTAGAAGAATGAAATGACTAGTTTGGATTAGCCCTCATCGCAAAAAGGAACTGTGTTTGTATCAGCCACTAGACGTACACTGACTGTGTGTGTGTGTGTGTGTGTGTATTTAAGGGCTCTGTCATACCTGTGTGATTATAGTATTTGTTAGCACTGCACAGAACCAAATTATGGAGCTTCTCCTCTGTATCTTAGCATGGAGGCTTTTACTGAGTGTCCGAATGTCCCCATTACCATTCCAGTCAAAATGCAGACTCTGCTAATGCAAACTCTCAGACTATTTCTTCCACTGCCGCTGCACAGGACTGTGGGCGCGTCCTTAAATAACGACATTAAGTTGTGACGGAGCAGCGGTCCGCATTCTCAGACAACAAAAAACAGTAAAAAAATAGTCTGGACAAAAGGATACACCCCACTCCTGAGAAAGAGCTCCTCCATTTAGGTCCAAATTACACACATACAAATTCAGTGTATGCACTAAAATCACAACTAGCAAATCTGAATTCTCTCTAGTTTTGGCACAGATACAGAATTCAGAACAGATTTTTAATTGATTTTTTAAAACAGGGTACATCCATTCAGCCACTTGTTTGATGTGCCCGTTTATCCATTGACTGGAATACATGCGGCAACAAATGAGCTTTACCACTTAAGAAGCTGAATCTATCATGTTGTCCCACTTCTCCAGGCTGGCAGAGATAGCGACCGTCCCGCTGATCAGCAGTCGGACCCTGAGCCTCCACTTCCACCCGCGAAAGGGCCTCCACCACCATGTTCCGGTCATGTTCGACTACTTCCATCTGTCCGTCATTTCGGTCTCCATACACGCCTCACTGGTTGCCTTACATCAACCTCTTATCAGGTAAGGGAGGATTTGAAGGCACAGCCCAAAATCCTATTTGACATGAGGTGTCAAACACCCACCTAACTTCTGACTAGGCTTTGCGCGCATTTTGTGCTGATACCTGTTTCATACTTACTGAATACTGAATGTAGTTTAAAATAGGTGTTTTGAACACACCAGTGGCTGCGGCTAGTTAACATTAAATCCTGTCCTTCTTACTTGTGATGTGGGTTTTGATGAGACTAAAACGAGACGCCAAAGTTTTTGCTGGGTCACACTGACTGTAGCTGAGTGCACACCACTTAAACGTGTGAAGAAACCTAAAATCTGCCTAGTCAAACTATGTTAATGGGGGAGGTTAAGCAGAAAATCAACAGTCTACAATGGAGAGATTTTGAATTTTTAGAGTGAACTCTTCCGTGTCCAGGCTGAGAAGACAAACTCGAGGACAAGCGCTTAAATCTGTGTTTTCCCCTTTCTTTTTTTGGCAGTGGCACTTAGTACTGTATCTGAATGGATTGCTTTCCAAACACTTACCTGATGAATTCATTTGTCAATATCATAAACTAAGTATTCAGACATGCATTACATAGATTACTGCAGCACTTGATTGATTGGAACAGAAGCAGCCCCCGCCTCTCTATTTGTCTTCCCACACACACACACACGCACGCACTCATGCTTTGTCTCTGCCTGTGTCCTCCCTGCTCTCTCTCCAGCTTTGCACGTACAGGAAAGGGCTCCTGGCTGGGTAAAGGCTCGCCAGAGAGCACAAGTGACCCGTCTGCCATGTCTGTAGAGAACCTTGTTTTCGGAGCTGGCTACTGCAAGCCTGTCATCTCTGAGGTATGTTAACCTTTAGGAGTTCAGCTGCGTTCAAACAGAAAATTGCAGAAAGTCAAAGCCCATTTTGTCTCAACAAAGCTGGAAACAATCGAATGATTGTCACCATTCAGCTGGTTGTAGCAAGCAGCTAAGCGCCAGGCGGTGATGCAAATGTGAGGGTTTAGGACGGAGCCCGGCCGATTTAGCCAGGATTTGTTTTGGGTTGTCATCCAGAAGCGAAGGGATTCCGATCTGGATTACAGATTCTAGACTCGTCTGTCCCTCTGAAGCGGTCATTTGTTGGGGCTTTATGGAGTCTTGGAGGCATAAAGACCAGAGGCCAACACGGTGATTATCACAGTGCAGTACTCTGGCTTTTCATAAAATCTGATTAAGTCACCTGCCCAGGCATGTAGGCTCCAGGCTTAGCATCTGGAAATGATAAGGGGCCCTCATTGGAAATGACAGGAGTGTCTCATGCCTCTGTGCTCATCTACAGCACAAATAGGATGCACAACTACATGATGACAAAAATAAAAATCTGATTACTCTTACCATAAATATTAATCATGCTTACACATGGCTTACATCAGCTAAAGTATTGCTCTTTTATATAGTAGTTGCAGTCAGTGCTGTTGTTGCAGGTGGAAAAACAAACCAAAATTTAAGGGTAAGTACAGTAGAACTGCACCTGGCTCTTGCTGTGTAGTCAGCACTCTCACTTTGTGATAGCGTAAGTCGATGGTCGGCCGTTTGCTGGTGCTGTGCACTCAATAAGTGCCTGTTTTTATTTTTTGTGCTTTGTCTCCAACCGTTCCCTCTGCCAGCCTGTTGAATCCATAGAGGAGTAAAAAGATCACTTTCTTCCAAGATCACTTTGACCGGAGGTTTAGCTAAGCAAACCGGTGCAGAGAAGCCGATGTAAACAAGCAAAGCCAGTGGTTAAGAGGGATTTGCATATTCATCTAAACTTTCTACTGCATGGTTATTTGCACTCCAGCATTGAGAATAAATAAACTGTAGACCAACTGATCGTCCTGATTTAGGAGAGGTCAGTTCTATCTTCCTAGGTAGTCCTAGCTCTTCCGGATCTCTCTTTTGATTGGCGTTTAAAGACTACCACCTTCTAGTGGAGAACTATTTCCTTTCAGAACGTGTGCGCTCACTGGCCGTTGGCTGTAGTCTTTGCGGTGCCTTTTGAACGCAGCTTTATGGTCCAGACACAGGTGGCTTGAGGCGATCGCCACAGTTGGAACTTTCTGCAGGTAGATCTTTGATGTAGACTTGGTGTGCCTATATCATATGACCTTAGCTGTCCAATCACATGAATTTTTCATTATTTCTAATGCAGCAGTGCAGTAAGGTTAAGATTAAGATTAAGATTAAGATTCTCTCGGCCAAGTTACTTGCATGTACAAGGAATTTGTTCTCTGCATTTATCCCATCCGTGAATTAGTGAACACAAAGCACACAGTGAGGTGAAGCACACACTAACCCGGAGCAGTGAGGTGCCATGCGACAGTGGCGCTCGGGGAGCAGTGAGGGGAGCAGTGAGGGGTTATGTGCCTTGCTCAAGGGCACTTCAGCCACTTTCTACAGGTCGGGGGTTCGAACCAGCAACCCTCCAGTCACAAGCCCAAAGCGCTAACCAGTAGGCCACGGCTGGTTCAGTCAGTACGGTTCAGTCCTACGCCTCAAAGAGTACCAAGAAAGAAGGAACTGCAGCCTGCTAATACAGAGACACAATGCTGTAGGTCTTTATTTAAGCAAAAATACCCACATTACCCTACGTTAAATTGACCTTTATTCTTTCCATACAACTCTACAATTCCATTTTTTGGGGGGATTAATGTAAAGAGACAAACTGGGACATTTAAGGGTCTGGAAGCATCAATTGTTCAGTTAACTGGCTGGTCCTTTACTCACATTTTTATATGCAACCAGGAAGTGTTAGAAAATCATGAAGGGGATGTAACTTTATGAAGATAGAACTTTTGTTCTACCGAATATGTAGTTTACCTTTTCAGGGCAGTGCTATTCCATCCCTTTTGTAACCGGCATGTCTCGGGTCCGTGCAGACGCCACGGCCTGCATTCTAAATCCTAATGAGCTTCCACTCCTACCCACCTCCCCTCTCCTCCCCCCTGGTTTGTACTCCCACCCCTGGCTGGGCACTTTAATAAGCTCTGCGTTTAGCCGAGCAGGGGGGCTTCTTTTGATCACAGTAATGAGTCCTGCTCATAAGCGCCACGTACCACATCGCTGCAGGTGAAATCAGCACACGGCGTCACCTCCCCCTTCACCTTTATTTATTTAGAGCTTTTTTTTTTACTTGCAGCTGCACTTCATTTTCAGCACTTTCCCCCTTAACACCGCCCTGCTACGCTGTTGTTTCTTGGGGGGGTTAATCACATGTTGTACATTTCTAATCATGTCATCTGGAGGAAAAAAGAATGGTAATGTTAGAAGTGACTGTTTGAAATCATGGCAATTATGTTCTTCTCTACCTGTGCAAAATGTCTTCAGCATCAGCAGTGAACAACTGTGACAGTGAACTAAACAGGCAGCACACAAAGGCAGAATTTCACATGCCAGGTGAGCTGGGGCATCCCAAGCATTGTCAACACAGAGAGAAACTCTGGCTTTAGGATAATGACTAGTTTACGCAGAAAAAAATAGCTATTTTTCTCCGCTCCTCGCTCACGGACCGATCCCGGCAGGCCTCCATAAAGCTGAGGAGAATTATGAAAGTAAACATACAGATGTTCCTTCCTGGTCTGGGTAATCTGCACCGCCGCAATTACAGAGCGCATGCAGGTATGATGATAGGGCCGGTGACTTTACTTGCTCCGGGCAAGTTACAGTACATCCTCAGATACTCAGAGATCACATGCCTTTCGGAGCTCTGAGCCCCGGTGGCGCTGCCAAAACATCCCAGCCACGGGAAGAACTCCACGGATGGCTGGTCCGGGTCAAGGGCCGCCGGACAAGGGCGGTCGCTGATCCACCTGACTCCGGCTGATTGTGACGGCTGATGTGTAGAGTGCTGTTTGGACCGAGGGCCATTTGCCCGTCAGGATGATAAATGAGAAGCATGGTTGTGGCGTTTAGCGAATTGTAGCTGTCCACACAGAGGCATGTGTTACACTCAACACCTACTGTAAACTGCACCGGTGGAGCACAGCTAATACTTTTCCTCCGTTGTTAGAGAGCCATCTGCTGGAAACAGGGTCCATATTACATCTCAGATTTAGATAGCTCACTCAAAAGTAGAGGATGTTCATTAACTCTGGCCTCTGTACACACTACTTTAAATACATTTAATTTTTTATTTCTCCAGGCCTTTAGAGTCTGGGTCAACTTCCCACACTCCCACAACTTTTAAAGGTCATAACAGGGATGTTCTACATCCTCCTGAGCCACATAAATGTATTGATCTGCTTTTACAGCTCACAGCAAGCTGTGTTTAGGGCCCATTTGTCTCGAACATCGTGTTTGATCTCCTGAGTAATTATTGTGACTTTGTCGATGCAGAAATAAGCTCCTTTTACCACAAGGTCAGTCCAACAAGCCTGTACAACTGCTGCGGTGGAGGCCGTAAAGTTCAAGTATGCGTTCACGTCCATAATTAAGGCAGGCCATTTTTTCTTGAGATGTGAGGACTGACCTACATAGCAGCTGACATTTCCTCTGTGTCTACTGCTCCACAGGGAAGCTTTTATGTGCCCAGTGAAAACTGCCTGCAGAGAGCACACACGTGGCACCGGCGGCTCTGTCGCCTCCTGTTGGTGGCACACAGAGGCCTGCACACGTACTACACCGCACTGATGAAGGAAATCCCGCAGCTTCAGCAGATCCCACTGGAATCAGGTGATGCACGTGCAAAGGGCTCTGTTAATTTCTCCACGGAAGGCGTGCGGGATCTGAAATCCCAGGATATGATTAGCAGAGTATCAGTGGTGGAAAAGTAATCACACTGTGTACTTAAATGAAAGGGATGGTAAATAACGTTTTAAGCGCAAGTTCAGCAGTCAATAGTATATTTGCTGTAAGTACAAAAGTATTGTTAGCAAAATACCTTAGCAAGTGCTAATGATGCATATTGATCCCTTTTCATAGTACCATTATATAATCTTTAGTATTGAATTATTATTTCACACAGATTGAGGCACGGATGATTTTAACCACTGTTCTTGCTAGATAATGCTCGTAAAATGAGCCAGTAATATGCTGTGAAAGACAAGCGTATGCTAAAGCCTTCACTAGTGATTTGTCAGTAAATGTAAAGGAGTACAAGCTTACAATAACAAAAAAAGCAGAAATGCTAAAATTAAGTGCAAGCGCTTCAAAATTTACTGCACTGACTGACTTTCCAGGTTCATAGCACACTAATAGATTTTGTGCCCTTTAGCAGTTAATTTTGCCCATATTCACGTTATTACGGCTTCTCTCTTCAGTCTTACAACCCTTTTACAGCTTTGTGTTTTCAATGAAGACATTCAGTTTTTAAGTCTCACAATCAGGCTTAGTCATTTGCAAAGAATTCTCCAAATGAAATGTCAGAAGGGTTCTGTCTTCCTGCCCGGTAAACACAGTGTAATGAACCTTAGCACTAAGCTCTGCTAATAATAGCCCTTCTTTCCACAGAGATGTTGCCTGTAGAAGAAACTCTCAATCAGCTAACAATAGAATTACAGGTAAGAGCATATTATGAAATGTGTGTATTGTGATACAAATATCAGTGATGCTCAGTTTGATGCTTCTTTCTTTCTTTCTTTCTTTCTTTCTTTCTTTCTTTCTTTCTTTCTTTCTTTCTTTCTTTCTTTCTTTCTTTCTGTTGTTCTTTGCTTGCTGAAGCTTGGTCCTTTTTTTTTTTTTTTACCAATTCCTTGATTCAGTCTTCTGCACGGTGAATTCTAAAATCTTAACAATAATAATGATTAGACATGGATTTTTTGTTAATACCCCAACTGTGTACATTAAAATAAAATTTAATTTCACTGACTCACAACAGCAGCTATATGCACAGATGCAAAAAAATAAAATAAAATACAGTACAGAAACATACTAATTGTAGTAAAAATAAAAATTTGATCGTGAGCTGTCTGTTCCTCCCAGTTTGGAGATTATTGATACAAAAGACAGCCAGTGAACAGCTATGGATGGGATCAACAAACAAGGTCCGTCTTAAAAATCTATATCAGTTTAAGTGTACGCTATATTTAGAATTGTATCACTGCTTGATTTTACAGACAGGCAGCCTTTTCCCACAGGGAACTGAAGCCATTATATTGATCAATGCCACCAGACTTCATTGACAAAAAGAGTCATTTTCCTTGAAGAACACAGGAGTTCCTGGTATGCCGCTGTGGGACTTTGTTGCTTTAACGCGTTAATTTGGATCCAGACTAACATGACGCACAGTGAATTCGTGACACGAATAAACTAGCCGACTGAGACACAGCTACGCCAAATGATTTAAAGGAAATGTGCTAACTGGAAATGGCATACACGGGGAATTTAAAACTGGAGTGGGACGCTTGTACATATGAAATGACATCCGTTGTATTGTACTGCAGTCCAAGTCCCTGCCAAACAATTCATGCAATGTGCACGCAATGCTAATTAATCGCAACAATGCCAGGTAAATGTGTCTGTATTTTTACAGTGCACAAACCTGGTGTCTGTGGTCACATTCCTGCACTGGTGCATTGCTAGTGATGCATTTTACCTTTTACTTTCCACATTGTTAGTTCACCCATGAGCAACAGATTTCAAGAACTGACAGATCCCTTGTTGGCTGGTATAAATATGTCAGCATGAAAACCACTCATCCTGAAATACAGTCGCACAAGAAGTATTCTGGGAGGTGTTTGAAATGTGTTTATTTATTTGTTTTCAGCTGCAGGAAGGCCATGAGAAGGTAGGAGAGCAGATCAGCAGGGACGTGAGCCAGCTCTGCTCCCAGCTGGCTGCTCTGTGGAGCCGCTTCCTGGAGGCCGCTCTGCTCAACCCCCACATCCTGTCATATCTGGCCCAGGAGCACCACACGCTCAGGGTGAGAGTCCCACTCGTGTCAAAGTCAGGCTTATACAACACTTAAATGTCATCATTAGAAGTGCATTGTCTGAGTTACTGTGTCTTTAATAGAGCCAAGCGGTGATATGTTTAAATATAGTGAGTCTAAACCTTAACACCCACACTAAAACTCCAAAATACTGCAGAACAATAAAACTGATTTCATAACCACTGACATTTTAGCTGTGGAAGCAACTCCTGGAGGCGTATTGGGACTACTTGGGACTACTGTCCTCAAAGGTTTTACAAGCTATTGAATCAGTTCTCCAAGGTAATCTCTGTGATAATCTCCACATTGGACCCGAAAACAATCTATTAAGGTTATGCACAGGGTTGAGTAAAGTGCTGTACTTTGGAAGAACACTCATTTAGAAGTAAAAATACTTAATCCCTTTGTTGGTGTGGTTATTACTAAACTACTAGGAAGCATTGGACAGAATGGATTGTTGTCTCCATGTTAGAGTCTGATACAGCAAATAACTCAGCAAATATTCATGGACATACTTTAGGCTTATTTAGAATCTCTAATATCAGGATATTAAAGTGTAAGGATCACTTTACCGTTCATGATCCATAATCATTTATCCTTATGGCCAGTTCATATCTTGCATTAAGATCCAATCTGGGCACAAGTGACCACCTATAGGTACATGTGTTAGGTACATGGGGTGTTTACACTTGTATTTTATGTGATCGGATCGTCCTGATCGGATCTTAATGCAAGGTCTGAACAGGTCCTTGGAGTTCGCTGGGGCGGCTGGAGTCCAGATCACACTGGGCAAGATGGGTCGCCAATCAACCATTCGCATACGCATTCACGGCCAATTTAGAGTCACCAATTAGCCTCACAAGCATGTCTTTGGACCTATGGAAGAAGAAAACCCACACAGACACAGGGACAACATGCAAACTCTCACAGAAAGGCCCAGAGTTCAAACCCAGAACCTTCTTGCTGCGAGGCAATAGTGCTAACCACTGTGCTGCCCTGAAATTATTTTATCAATAATGTCCAAATAAAATGCTTGCCGGTGTGTAACATAAATCATGTTAGCGTTTACACAACACTGACTGTGTGGCGTCTGATGCACTGACCACAGAGCAGCCTTCCCAACCACAGCTCGCTGCAGAATACGTGGGACCAAGCATGCTTAGCATCACTGTCATAATGCAATAATGTACAGACACTCAAGAGTGGATGCCTGATGACAAAAGGAAATCTGTCTGCAGCAAACAAGCCTCAGGATATACATAAATCTAGACCCATAATCAAGTAAGGGCAAACCATATGATTCAGTAAAAATACTTACTTACATACAATACTACAAGTACAATTTAAAAAAAACCTCACTTGGGTAATGAAAATAAATGTTTCACATGATGATCAGCGAGCTGCGAATGTAACAGCGGGAATTAGTGAATTGATAAGATGTCATTCTAAACCTCAATAGCTTAAACCCAACTGAGCAGGCTAATATCATTCACAGCGCAATTTCTACCTAATCACTGGGTTGTTTAATATGAATATGTGCTTCACAGTGGAGTAGCTCTCAAGGCTCTATTACGCAGCACTGTTTCATCTCAGTTGTCTGAAAATAATGAACATGTTTGCTTTGCTATTAGATTAGCCCGAGGGGATACTGTCATTTCCAAACCCAAACAGTGGAGTTGGGATTTCAATTAACACTTATTCTGTAATTATTGTGGGCTGGAAATACACCAGAAACAGCGTTCTTGATGGTTTGCCAGTCATGCTGCTTGACTCTCGATGATAATGCATTTCTAAATTAGTCCAAGCGAATGAGAGAAAGTTGTAGACATAACTTTCATTGAAATCCTTAATGTTTGAGTTAGTTTCATCATGAGGCATGAGGCTGATGCACCAAATCGATAAAATCAAATGTGTCTGTTTCCTGAAACATCAGGTCAGGAGGTTCTCAGAGGCCTACTTCTTCACCGAACACCCCAAAGAGATTTCTCTGACGTTTCAAGAGGAACTGTAAGTACCAGATGTTCCACAAATGCAATTCTCCCTGTGAAGATGGGCATATTCATGATATTTCCCCCTGGTCCAGAATCAACAGACATGGCCAGGTAGCTGCAGAAGTGCGATGCTCAGAGTATCTGACCAAGATGCCTCCTTTACCTGTTGAGTGCCTGGACATTGATGGAGACTGGAACAGCCTGCCCATCATCATTGAGGACAGATATGTGGAGTCTCCTCAGACAGGTAACGCGGATATTCACACTTCATCAGTGATAGCCTGTAGATCTGATACTGAGATGTTCTAAAACCTGAATGTCCTTGTCTTTCCAGAGTGGGTATCACGCGTGCCAATGCTTTCAACCGTCGATGAGCAAACCAGCTCAGATCTTGCTATCACTCCTGCCAGCAGGATTCTTGAAAACAGCCAGGGAGCCAGATCACCAGCAATACCCCAGGTTTCCTTGGAAAGTGATAAATGCATGGACCCGCCCGCGTATGTCTCACACATGGAAGACCAGAGCAAGAGCAATGTCGGAGATACCCAGATCCTCATTCCTACAGAGGACAGTGCTGAACTGTCCCTGGCAGAGGCAGAAAGCTTAAAGGATCCAGGGGGAAATCACAGCCAAGATAAGGAAAGCTGTACTTCTGGCCAGAGATACATCGCCGTTAAGCCTTGTGATGCAGATCCATGTAGAGGGGAGGGAGTCTCATCTAATCACCATCCTCTCACTGATTCCGTCAACAGTAGAGAGGATTCCCCTGCTCATCATGTAACAGAAAATAATATCCAAATTTTGGATGCCACAAACCACAGCACTGCGAAAGAAAGTGAAAGCAATGATGAGGAGTCTGACATTGCCATGCCTTTAAATCACTCATTGGACGAGGAGAACGATGTTCCTCTTATTAGCCTTCCCACTGCACATACACATCCAGTGACGCCGCCCTTTCCAGGTGATGCCAGAAAAGAGATGACTCATCGGGGAGGCTTGGCTGGCTCTAAGATCATGAAGCGATCGTCCTCTGTGATTTCTGACTCAGGTATTGAGAGCGAGCCCAGCTCCGTGGTGTGGCCCATCGAGGCCGCACTGCGAGGCCGACCTCCTCTGGACTTTTCCAGCGAACGGGAGATCCCACAGCAAATAGTGTGTCACCACCCAGTCCACCGGAGTTCTCTGGAGGGCCTTCAGATGGAGAGCAATGGCAGCCTTCCCAGTGGGGGTATACAGGCCTCACTCACCTCTATTAGCTCTTTACCCTACGAGGAGGACCAGCATCAGAGGCAGCTCAGCAAACTCACCAAGTCAGTCTCTGCACCTCAGATAAGTAGCCCAGAAGATGCTGAGGAGGACCACTTACTGCTCAACCAGGAAACAGAATGCTTAGTACAACACCAGGATTCATGTAGGATAAATTGTTCTTTGAACAGCAACTTAGATTCAGAGCAATCTGAATTATCTCTATTAGACACAAGTTCAACAGCAAATCTTATTCTCAAGGAGAATTTTAGCTCTGAAACCTCAAACGCAACCCAGAACCTGTCAGAGACATACAGAATCAAGTCAGTGTTAAATGGTGTGTCTGAAGAGTTGTTTTTACAAGAGTCTGTAGAACGCCCTCATGTGAGGGAAAGTGCTGTTATTGTCAGCCAGGGGGAGAATATGAACCATCAAACACACATCATTGAAGTGAGCGCCTCAGTGGAGGATGTGCATCTCGTTGAATCGGAAGCGGCGCCCTGCAGGCGTGGAAGCAAACCATGTGTGCACCAAAGTGCCGCAGATCAGGAGAGTATTAACACTGCGGATGAGTGCCAGAGTTTCCATCAGAGCCGACTGCTTGGTGTTGAGGGCCAGGAGTGTCAAGACAGCTCGCAGACACCTCTAAAACTGTCACAGTCTGATGGCCCCCCGAACAGTACCACCACCACACAGAGGCCGAGTGACCTCACAGGGCTGACAGCCAACGACATATCATCACCTGTTGACCCCAACGGGTTATCGAATAGTGACAAAGAGCCATTGGACTGTCAGGCCAAGCCCTCCAAGATCCCTAATTCGGGGCTGGCATTTGTGAACAAGAAGATGGTTGAGGTGGTGAACATGTCCGTGTCCTGTGCCCCAACTTGTCTGCCATTTTCATCTGTCCTCAGAGACTCTCCCTCCATCAGTGGAATGTCCACTCGTCAGGCTACCTCACCTATCACCCATCAGCCCCTGGGGTCCTTTGGGATCATTTCCTCATCTTCTCTCAGTCCCCTGAACATGGATGATGAGACGAACGAACGGATGCTAAAGTGAGTTTCTTTTTCGGTTAAATTTTGATAAAGGACAACGTTTTCTGTAAATTTGCTTCAACTAAAGGTAAACAATGTTGCGTTTTTTTATCGGCTTTATGTCTCTTAAAAACAGAGGTAGATCTGTAAGTGGCATTGGCCCCATACAGATTAATGTCCCTCCAGGGCAATCCGATCGCAAGTGGCTAGCTTCAACATGTTAACAAGCTTGAAGCTTAATCAGCAACAATTTTGTCGGGAGGGAGATACGTTCAAGTTTGAAATACCAAGGTCTGAGCTTGAAAAGACTTCCAGTTGGAGCTGTGAACCGTCAACATGGCTGATTGGACGAAATGTCTGTAGTTGTGGAATGCAACAGATTAATATTTGCGATGTTTGAGGATCTTAATTGGATATATCAATGTAATAGTAGATAATGTATGTATTTGTATAGGTCTATAGTGAGATGAATTGACTACATGGTCTCACATTGATTACAAGGTATTGTTTCTGAACACCACGACCCAACCACATCAAGACGCCAGACTATCTGCTTTTACAGGTTGTGTAAAATTGGGCCAAAATTTCCCACATATCCCCAGACCTCCTTCGCGAGCCGTTCTATTTTGAGCACGAGGTCGGGTATTTTCAAGTTCCCAGTCGAGTGAAATGTAGCATCAAGGTGTCTGCTGAGCTATCAATCAAACTCACTCAAAGGCTTGGAAACTTTTTTAATGCACCTCCAACAACTTTTGACTTAAACAGTGATTTTAGTGAATGTAAATACCTGAAAGCCTGAGCACCTTCAAATGTATTACTTATGTTGAGGCAGGTATGAATAATGCCTGACTGGCATGTCAATAAAAAAGGCTTTTAAAGATTTAGGCCTTCTTCTGGAGGAAAACTTTGTGGAACTTTAACATAATCCATCCCAACTACAAGAAACAAGGCCAAAACACAAGGTTTTATGGGTATTTGGAGACGGCTGTTGACACCTGGCGCAGTAGCTGGCTGTTACTCCTGCTTGGAAAGTCTGGCATAGCAAAATGAAGGGAGGCGGAAGTCAAGACGAGGTGAAATGCCTCCTGCGTGTGTTAAATCACATCAAAGAGTGTGCAGGCAAATCCATCATGATTAGCCTGGAAGTACTGGAACTGGAATCGGATTTGTTTTGACTTCGTGTGCGAGGGTGAAATCTGTAACCTGGCGGGATGACAAGGCAATAAAACTTTGAGGAGCTCGCTTGTGAGTTGGGAGAGTTTTCCATTTGTTTGCTCGGAATGGAGCATTGGGAAATGCCACGGTCAAATACAGCACTTCAAAGCCTTTTCATTATATTTTGGCCGAACGGGTGAAAGCTGTCAGAGTGGTTCACCTTTAAAATATTCACTTTAAGTATCACACAAACTTTTGTGTAAACTGAAATACGATCAACTTGTAACGTCTTCAGTTTATTGCTAACATACCTAATGTATCTGTTCTCTTTTCTCCAGTTTCTACAAAGCCAAAGAGGAGCTGTTCAAAGAGCTGAACTTCCAGGCCAGCTTGTACAGCGACCTTCCTCTCCTGGCGTCAGATCTGCCGTACTTCCCCCCTGAGGAGGACGACGAGGAGTTTGATGATGGCATACACCTTGTAGTGTGTGTCCACGGGCTTGACGGTGAGGCTCTACCCTGATAAATATTCTGCTATACTGCGGTCCACGTCCACTTTCTAGAATGTAATTCCTATTTGCATTGTAAATGTAATAAAGTCTCCCAGAGTGTGTCTTACAGCCTTTAAACATTAGATTCTGTTGTATAATTTTTGAATACTAATTCCTTAAAGCACACTCCAGGCCCCCACTTAAATGATTAATGGACACGCTTTTGTGTATAATTTCCTCTTCTTCCAGGAAACAGCGCAGACCTTAGACTGGTGAAGACTTTTATTGAGCTGGGACTACCTGGTTCCAGGCTCGACTTCCTCATGTCTGAGAGGAACCAGGTACTGGCGCCTTTGGGGGTGAACCTGATGTCACATGTGCAGCAGGATTTGGTGATTTGCAGAGCGCTGACAGTCGCGTTTTTAATTTTTTTTTTTCCAATGCACAGGCTGACACGTTTGCAGATTTCGACACCATGACGGACAGACTGCTGGATGAGATCATTCAGCATATCCAGCTGTACAATCTCACCATAGGCAGGATAAGGTCGGTTTAACACCGTGCAGCACGTGCATTAATGACAAACCTTCTTTTGACTGATTTTCACTGATGATTCCAGGTGAGCCTGGGCAGGGGCAGCATTTAGTCTGGTCAGCAGATGGCAGCAGAGACCGCTCATTGATCCTAGTGTTCTATATGACTGGCTCAGCTTATGAAAATCACTGTTTCATGATAATGTATGGACTCAAAATGGGTTGGTGGCACAAAATGGATGGAGAGTTCTTATCAGACACTGCCAATGAGCTTCTGACTTTCATTTGATAGACTGTCCTCCTTTATGCAGCACGGTGTTGCCTAGTTCCTATCAAATTAAGCTATTCATCTTCCTGCTTAATTGCCCTCAATGTGCCAATTTATTTCTTTGCAAGAGTTTCTGCCCAAGTTTCTTAACTCTCTTTATTGTGACACATTCTCTAGAGAGCAAATATCACAGACAAAAGCAATGGACTGCCACAACAGCATCTGGTTCCCTCCACATTACCTCTATATTTAGTTTGGTAGGAGACAGATGAGTAGGAGCTGGCATGGCGATGAGGGATTCTGGGTAGAGCCTCAACAGTACAGTAATTAAACTAAGTGACAGACATAGTTTGATGAATTTAATATTCCCCACTGCTGGGGAGATGCTATCAATTCATGGGCAATGTCATCTATGTTAGCGTCATTAAGTTGTCATTGCCTTTGAGGATGTTTAAACATTTAACAAGTTAATGAATTTTCTGCAATTACCAAATGTTGGAGCAAAAATGTCCAAATTAGCATCGCGCTGAATCCAGTTCCTGCTTCCAGAGGAGTGATTGCAGAGTGTTGTAGGTCAGCAGCGTTGGAGGCGCTGTTATATTTTCTCTAGCCGCCCCCTCAAGTTCCTCTCCCTCAGAGTTGTTTGTCTTCGGCCAACAGCTTCATCGGTCACTCTCTGGGGAACGTCATCATCCGCTCCGTGCTGACGAGGCCTCGCTTCCGCTGCTACTTGCCCAAACTCCACACTTTCCTCTCGCTGTCAGGCCCACACTTGGGAACGCTGTACAACAACAGCACGCTGGTCAGCACAGGTGAGGCTACTGCTCAGCTCCCGGAAGAAGGCACTCTGCAGATGCTCTGCAGAGTGGCTCTGCACTATCTGCGCCTCTCTGCTGTTGTGCTGGCGAAGCCCTGAATGTGTGTGTGTTGTCGCTTAGGTCTGTGGTTAATGCAGAAGCTGAAGAAATCGGGCTCCTTGCTGCAGCTCACCTTCAGAGATCACGTCGACCCACGGAAAACATTCCTCTATCTTCTGAGTCAGAAGCCAGGTACGATATGAAAGCGCGGCCCCGTCTGAAACCGAGGCGCTTTATTGACTGCCTCGCCTTACAGCCTATTACTTGAAAGACACTCTGTTCAAATATGCATGAAAATGTTGTCGTCTTGTCTTTTTCGTCAAATTTCTGTACGTGTCAGCTCGCTAACACTCAAACCCCTGCCAGTGAGCTATGAGAAGGCCTGTGAGAGGCCTCCCCACTGTGTGAGTGGAACAAAGCAGTCGTTTGTCACACTGGCTTGAAGAAGATAAGCCTGAAAACGCTTTTCTTTCCCCCCCCTCTCTAAAACTGTGGCAGGCTGACAAAATGATCCAAACCCTGTCATTGGAAACCCACCAGTGCACTCTCTTAAAAGCCAACTGACAGGAGAAGAGAGGAAAAAAAACAAAAAAAAACAACAACACACAGCTTTATCGTACCAAGCCTGTCATTGTACTTTGTGATTGTACTTTGCGTTTTACAACCAATTCGCTCCTTTCCTCTGTCTTGCCCTCTTTGTTTCTCCCTCACACTCCCTGCAGTCTCATTTACTCGTTCTTGTGCTTGCAGGTCTGCAGTTCTTCAAGAACGTGGTGTTGGTGGCCTCTCCACAGGACCGCTATGTCCCGTTCCACTCTGCCAGAATAGAGATGTGCAAAACTGCTTTAAAAGACAGAACCACAGGTCAGAAACACACTCATTCTGTTAATGCACGGGTCCGATGACCACTGTGACACAGATCTGCTCTGGGCCATAAGTACTTTACTGAACTATGATAAAAAGCATAAATAAAAAGCTGTGAATAATAAACTTGCAGCATTATCTGATATGATCTCCTGAACTTGACTTGGTTTATCTGTACTGCAACTTTCCTCAGTTCAGTCATGCACACAGCAAATGTACACATGAGAGGGCGTAAAGGTGTTCTTGCAACCTTGACAGAAGCATGGAGAAGTGCTGAGACGTCTACAAATGCTGCTCCTTAGCGTACTTAGTGGCTAGCAGTGTTGCTAAGGCTAAAAAAGAGTTTCGCTGTCGGTGAAGTGTTGATTCTGCCAGCTTCCAAGGTTGTTTGCTGTGTTCCGTCATCAACAATATCGGTGGTGCAGTAGAGTTTTGAGTTCCAGTTCCACCCCTATGGAGATTCTGATCCTTCTCCCCTCTTCTAGTCCTTTAAAGTTCTTTTCACAGAGATCATAAGCAGCAGTCACCCTTGCTCACTCTGGGTTTTGGTGTTACAGCTAAGACCAGCAGCTTAAAACAGATTCTAACACTTTGTAACTGAAGCAATGATACTGTCTACTTTTCCTTTATATTTTGGTGCATTAGAATCTGGAAAAATGATTTAGCTAATTTGATTAAAACAGGTCAAGTGTTTCCAGCTCCATTTGATCTTGAACTGGTACATCATACGAGTCTGCCCGGTCTGAAGTGATGAATTTCCATCTCCGTTTTCTGCTCACAGCTCATCATTATAATTGGCCTTTTTTCTAAAAACCATGACCTGCTAGGATGTGTGCTTATAGTTTGCTTAAAATGATATCAGGAAACTAACTTCTGAGGGTGTCCTGTGGTGTCTGACAACAGAATGTTGTTAGTGGGGGTATTTTGGTCCTATGGTTTGACGGGAGGGGCCTCAGTAGATCAACACACAGATACTTGATTAGTTTGGGATCTACATCTCTAATTTGGAGGCCAGACCAACGCCTTGCGCTGTGCCATCAAGGAGTGTCATTGCTATGGGGTGGGGATGCCTGGTCTCGTCTAGGTGGGTGCTACATGTCTAAGTAACATCCACATGAATACCAGGTCCAAAAGTTTCCCACCAGAGCATTGTCACAAGATGGTCAATGTAATTTACCAATAATAGTATAAATGGTATTTGCAGCTTCAGGTTTAATCCTCCATTTGAGTCTGACAGGTGTATCACGTCATGCATCATGCAGCAGAACTCAATCTATCCTCCTGTTTTTGAAACACAGGGCCTGTGTACACTGAGATGATCAACAACCTCCTGCAGCCGCTTGTGGAGGCTAAAGAGTGCCGGCTCATCCGCCAGAACGTGTTCCACGCCCTGCCCAACACAGCCAACACACTAATCGGCCGAGCCGCCCACATCGCCGTCTTGGACTCTGAGCTTTTCCTGGAGAAGTTCTTCTTGGTGGCAGGGCTCAACTACTTCAAGTAAAGGTGCTCGTAATGCAGGCTGATGGGAGAGATCCTGAGAGTGGTCGGCGGAGTCTTGATTTGAGGCCCTCACCTTCACCCTGTACAGTACATGAACATATGACCCCTGGTATCCAAGAAGCCAGACCTGAATATGTCATTTGTTAGACTGGATTAGCAGCTGTCATTAAAGGGTATTGTGACTGTTTAAACTCCTAACCTGGACCGAGTCTGATGTGTAGCCATGGAAAACGAAACATCTGACTTGCATGACAGGACTGATTGTAGATGTTTTGTCGGCCTTACGAATAATCTCTCAGCCAGAACGCTATCAGATGCTAACTGTGGTCTAAAGCATTTACCTACTTTCCCTTTAGAGTTGGTTTAGAGCCTTCAGTATCACTGGTTGCTTGAATTCCTCTTTGAGGGTTACACCCATGATAGTCCCGCACTATCGTGAAACACGGCAATAGATGCGCAGCATTTATCCCCTTGATTGTACATGAGGTGTTTTGTTGTACAAAACATAGATGTTCCTTTATACAGAAATGACTATATTGTTTCAAATTATTTATTTTATATCTACAGTGTAAGTAGTCCATCTAAATGTGAACCTGTGTGTGTTGTTTTCTTCAGCCGTTATCAATTGAAATGCTTAGCGTTATACAATGCAGGCAGAAGTGTTACCCATGTAGCCTATTATTCAGTAGTCTGCTTGTTCCTTACATTTACTTATGTTAAATGTACATCATGCCAAACAAACTCAGAGACCCTGATTAGCTAAGTATTAAGCTATAGCATAAGCAAGGAAGGAATTTATAGTTGGCTAAACCCCGTTTCTTGGTACCGATGCCACTGCTGTCAAGCTTCCCGCTTCATAACACACGTATGCAAATTTGTGATGATGAGCCATGATTGAACTTGCAGAACTTTGTCAAACAACGGGTTCTTATTGCTGGCAGACAGATTTTTTTTAATTTATTTTTTTCTATGTAGCTTGCTAGCTTACTAATCAAATGTTACCTGCATGCCTTCGCCTGGCATTGCTAACCTCAGTTTTTCTTTACCATTTCAACTGGTAAAGAAAAAAAAAAAAGACCTCTGCATGCAATTGGATAATCCTACAACCAATCAGAGCCCCAACCCCTGCGGCAGGCGACGTGCTTGACTGTGTTGCTGTCACTCTTCTGACCATCACCACATAAAGCCCGCCTAAACAATTTGACTGGCTTGGCAGATCTTTGCTGGAGCATAATCAGTTCCCAATAGAGAGACTTCAGACAAACGTCCCCTACACAATACTTTTGGGGGCATGTTGGTTGGGTGTAAACTTCCCAAATGTCTTAAACCCAAGTAGCTTTACACAAAAGGCATAAGCTAGTACAACTGGATGTTCTTTTATCATACAAGCTGCAAACCACAGACTAAATGTTTCCTAATTTGGTATGGATATCTTCCTTCGACTTGGAAGTAGCACATTTTCACATCTGTTAGCAGGACATGCTAAGAGCTGAAGCTAATGGTAGGACATCCAACACTGTTTGGTCAAGTCTTCAGACTTTTTCCTGTATCTTTGGTCTCGCCAAGTTCACTTACTTGAACATCCAAATCTGTGACAGTCTTGCTGTGTCTAATTATGGTTTCTAAGCTATGACTGTCCAGTTGCTAGTTAAGGGAGGGGTTTAGCAAACACAACGTTTGAACTGAATGACTACAAAAACCATTCCCCCCAGGATCTGAAACATGTGCCTGGCAGACAGGCCCTCTGATAGGAACAGCAGCAGATCTAGTGTGCTAGCAGCAGATCTAGTGGCATCGCTTTTCTTTAATAGCCATTTAAAATTGTAGATTAAAATGCTCCTTTGAATTTGAAATGGTGTAAATCAGGGTGTTGTCGCTTTCATTTTCCAGAGAAGTAAATCATTCTGCTTATACAGACCCACTGCCCAGATACTCCATGTCTGTCTAATCAATGTGATGCATGATGACAGCAGGGAATCACTGTCTTAACAGTCGTGTGTTCCTGAACATGTACGATGCCATATTTTCAACATCTCATCAGCTCAACATGATTTTTTTTATTCTTTATTTACTCCACATCTATCGCAGGCAGTTGTTGTCAAGCATCCTGGCGAGGAGTGTTTCTTCCCCACTATGCTGTCATTAGATGATGTTTACATATTCTGACGTTAGAGAACTGTTATCATAGGAGTCTCATATCCAGCAGTGGTTGTGCATCTGCTGCATATGTAGTTATGTACATACAGAGAACTATATTTTAACCTTTGCACTGGTTTGATGGCAAGTGCACTTTACTGACAACCTTGAATCAACCTCCACAAGCTTTACAGAGTGCAAACAGCTATTTGTTAAAACACGCACTGCTTTTTTTTTTTTTTTTTTTTTTTTTTAGATCTGAAGGTCGCACCCTGCACTCGTTGTAAAAGCTACCCTCGGCTGTCCGTCTCGGCTATTCAAGCATTGTATCGTCTTCAAAGTGTGCTGTCTCGGGGAACAACCGATGACACTGCAAAGTGCTCTTTTGCCGTGCTGGTGTGGTGCGGCACGGTAAGCAGAGTGTCACCGTGATTGACTCTAATCAAATGGGCTCCTTTAGGACGCCGGGATCCTTCTCAAAATGCCACCAAGCAAAGCTGTGTAAGCAGTCTACAGGAGCTGCCACGCATCACGCACCATTTCTCAATCCGCGTACTCCCCCCTCCCCCAACGCACACACAAACACACGTACGTGGATGAGGCTTTAGCTTGTTTGCTTTTTTTTTGTTTTTTTTCTTTGTGTGTGTGCTTAGGGCCATGTGTGTGCACCCGAAGGGTCAGCGGGAATCAATGGAGGGAAAAAAATATGTGAGAGGTATCGAGATTGACCCCCTCAAGGGCAAATACAGGTATGAAAGTCTTTCATGAGATGAATGGCCATCTTGGAAAAGACTACTATTTACACCGCCCAGAGGTCTGTTCATGTAGTGAAAAAATATTTTTTGGTTTTCTATGACTAAACGTGTCCCTAAATGTGTTAACTGTACATTAATGCTGCTGCCATAGCTGAGAGTGAATTCAGAAGTGATCCATAAACCCCACAGATCCATGCGTGTGCTGTCAACCTTCAAAAACTAGCTGACTTGAACCTTTTTGTATTTGATTGCCCTTTACTGAGAGTCCTGTGCAGAATAGGTGTGTGGATGGAGGGGTGTGATATATGTGTGTGCTAGGACATGTGTTACTGTTGTCCGCTCATTGCTGGATCATCCTTCAAGTGTTTGAACTGAATGTAAGAAAAAAACAAAACAAAAAAAAACTGTTTGATGTCACTGTGAGGAACATGTATTTATCTCATTCTGCATTTTTTTCTTTTGCTGAATGTAACTTGTAAAGTACAATAAATACTACTTCATCCGTGCCAATACTACTAATATTTTTCTATGTTGCTGACTGTACTGTATGTATTCTTTAGTAGCTTGTGTTCTATGTAAAAATATAAATACAAGTATATATAATATATATATATATATATATATATATATATACAAATAGTATAGTATTATTATAACAGATATGTGAGAATAAAAATACGTCTTTTGCATAATTATTTTGTTTCTTGTGTTTGTTGAGCCTCTCGTTTACTTTTATGCATGGTTACAGGAAAACTCAGTTGGCCACTGTTCAGATCAGCAATGCCACCTCATTTTCTAATGTCAGGGTAATGCCTCTGAACATGAAATATTCAGCTAATCAAGTTGCAATTTTCTGTCTTAACCCTTGTTAACACATTCTTGCGCAGGATATACAGTAATATCTGCGCAGTCTAGAATTATTATTATTATTTTTTATTTTTTTTTACCACAAACTGTAAATATACAGCTTAGGCCTATATACTTTGTTTGTGGCTAGCATCATGCTTCAGTGCCTTCAGTTTCTTTTTATAATCATGATGAAAACATTCATTGCAATCACCGTTATAATTGTGCATTTACAGCATATTCTCTTAAATTATTATTATTTTTTTCTCAGTGAAAGAAATGTCTGTAGTAGTTCAAAAACCCTGGCAAGTGAGCTCCCCCTTGTGGTGATAGAAGGTACACCCCAGAGAGAACATACCACGCTACAGGACAATTGAATTCACCTTTACATGAACTGAAGACTTGTTGACTCTTCTTGTTTGTGTTGCCCAATTTAAAGCCTGGATAAAACTTGAATATTGATTGGCATAAAAGTTTTTTTTTCTCACAAATTTGTGAAAAAAAATAAAATAAAAAATAACACGTTACTTCACTTTGCAAGGTTAGGTAAATCTTATCACAGGCTGCAATGACACTGATGTGAACTGGGCCTATTCAAAAGACAACATACTAACTTGAATGAGGTGATAGCTTCTCTGACCTCACATCTGCAGACTCTGAACTTTCATCTGTCAGGTTTGGACTGTTTTTTCAAGCTGGTTGATGTGTTGCGAATTCTGAGCATGTTCGTAAAAAGTTATGTTACTATAGTAACTCCTTGTTCTGATGTCCGATACATCAACTAAAGCTCTTCACTCGTATCTGCAGGATTTTTAAACAAACCGCAGACTTGTTTACAACCTTACTTCATTATTCTGTTCCCCAGTGGAAAATAAATGAACTGATTTCCAAAGTGGAACAGTTCAAGTGTATGGTTTCAAGTGTGCATACACTCATGTAGCGCCTATGTAGAACCACATATTAACACTGGATAGGATCTTCATGTGCTCTCTGAACAGTCTCAGATTTTTGGATGCATTTAAGGATTCTGTAGCCCAGAATCATCATGTGATGGGTAACACACAACTAGGAAGCAAACATGTGTCTGTGTAATCTTTTCCAAAAGTCTCTCCTTCTGCGGGGCTAAAATGCAGTCCTGGAAAACTGAAAATAAAACTGGATCAACAGCACTTCCAAAAGTAATTTCAAACCGTATGCTTTTTAAAAATGAAAATATGTTCAGTGTGGATGTGGCCTTATATTAAGATCTGTCGACTGGCTGAGACACTGAAGGCCACTGAGCTCATTGTCGTGAGATAAGTTCGACTTTTGCTTTGTGACACGCTGCATTGTCATGCCGGGAGTAGCCATTGTTAAATGCTAAACTGTGGTCATAAAGGGCAATAAAACATTCAGACCATGACTGATTGGTATCAATGGGCCAAAAAAAGTGGTGGCCAAGAAAACTTTCCTCACACCATTAAACCACCAGCAGCAGCCTGGACTGCTGACACAAGGTAGATTGGGTCCTTGGTTTCAGGCTGTAGACGCCAAGTTCTCACCCAACATCTGCTGGCTCAGCAGCAACAAAGACTACATCTGTCCAGTTTGGGCTGCTTTTGGCTGGAAAGAGTTGGACCTTAAAGTTGTCGTGAATTTTACGATGCTTCTAAACCTAGGCACGGTATTAAAGAGTGGTTCTGTCAAGCGTCTGGCCGTTCTCCTCTGACTATCAACAAGGCACCTCACGTTGTTTTTGTTGTTCACAGAGACTGCTGTGGAATCTCCCTGAAGATTTATGGTTTCGCAAACTTCAAACCAGCCCATCTGCCATCAACAATCACGCCACGGCCAAGTCGCAGAGAAGTTTTTGCATTGCACTGCTGCAGCATGACAGGCATGTGATTGATGCATGATTAAGCAGGTGTGCGTGTTCCTAATAAAGAATACGCATATGTCGCGAAATCGACTGCTTACAAGTAGTTACCGCTTTTTCCCTATGCAGGGCCATATGCCACGGCACTGGTCTCACCCAGGCTGTCACCCTATGGGTGTCCCTGAGCTGTGCTTGGCCTGAATGCAGATATGTGACTGTTTCCTGCCTCAGTCCACAGGGGCCGATTTGTCACGGCCTTTAACTTCTGTCTGTGTATATTCTATTAACAAGCCCTGTTGAGGGACAACAATGATTCGCCATTTGTATTGTCCATCTGTGACACGCGCAGTAAACGAATCATAGCAGCAATCCCCCACTGACACCCTATTTCAACTGCATCAATATATGACTTCCAGGTTTGGGATACCCCAGAGCTATAAATCCAGGCCCACTCCAATCTATACTCAATTTGATTTCAGGGTGTTCGCTCTCATTCCACTGCCCATTTGTCAGTGCATGTTGAGCTCATGATCCAACGGAGGCTCGTTGGAGTCCCTCTGCTTGCTTTATTCCCCTCTTTCTTCCCTTCCCTCAAATCAATAGAGCTCATTTTTCCACCCCGAACCTAAAGACATCACTCTGTCGCCGAAAACTGATGAGGGAACCACGCTTCCACGTAGTAATGCATTTCATTTGCTGCAAGTTAACAGCAATTGGTTGGTCACATTCACTTATCATCAAATGCAATAAAATCACAGCAGAGGAAAAAAAAAAAAGAGAAAGGAAAGCTTGTTTACAGCTCGGCCCACGCGCAAACACATCCCCTCTGAGACCCATCTTATTCTGCATGTGTCGCTCCTCCTCGGCCATAAAGCAGAGGAAAAATGATTTTGTCATTAAATCCATCACTCGGAGTTGATTGAAGCGGTGTTCATTCCATTGTTTGCCTTGTGGAGGAGGGAAACCATTAGTCCCAGAGTGATACTTTGGGCAGGCATCGTCAATAAGCAAGCCGCCAGTGGGAGTAATTATTGCTGCATGGAACTGTCGGTGCTGGAAGGTAATAAGATCTCACATGGTCTCATTATCTCCCATGACACTGATGAGCAGGATTTCACACCTAAATATCAGGAAGACAAAGCAGCACAAACGGCGGACTTCCAGCGCCGCTGTGAATGATGCCTTTCTGTCCCTGATGTTTGGAAATTGTACAAGCCGCTGAAGGGGAAATCAAATCGCTACAGATTTTCTTGCATAGTCATGTTTGTTTGGGGAATGATTTCTTTGAAATAATGTCCCAGCTGAGAACAATAACACCCTGGCAGCGTAAAGTGCATGCTTCCAAACACAAGTGTAGTGTAGTGTTTTATTATGAGCAGCAAACGGTGAGGGGGACTTCTTTTTAACTTAAGGTACCGCTGCAAAACACAAGCTGACCATAGCTGAGATGACAGGGCTGTAAATCTGTCAAATTTTGATTTGCAATTTCTGTCTTGCACTCTGTCATGCCATCTGACTAGTACATCTGATGGCAGTTCAGTATGTTTTTGGTACAGCAGAAAAATGGAAGGACGTATTTGGTATAATTTTAAAAATAATAGCATTTAAAGGGTCTCATTATATAAATGAGAACATTTCCATTATGCTTAGTGTAACAGTGACTCAAATGCTACATAGTGCATAGACAAGTGGTGCAAAGATCTAAAATAGCCTGTTCTTCAAGACATGTGCAGCAACGTTTTCTCATTTATGTGAATTGTCCATTAAAGCCAGAATCGCAGCTTTAGAACTGAATAATGTGGCACTGCCTTTCTGTCCTTTCCTCAGCACTGAGGACACAGCCGCCGTGCTTGTATGAACGGACCGAACAAAGCCTTACGTTTAGTGTGACTTCCCTGAGTTGGCTGGGTCCATCCTGTACTGTGTGAGCAGAGAAGTGAAAGGTTTTGGGTTATGCAGGAAGGCTGATTAAATATTCCACAATGCAACGCAGTAGAGATGAGGTAAACGGTCTGGTATTTACATAGGGCTGTTGCAACGACGTGTCACAATGACACATCACACACCAGTGCCAAGCGCTAGGTGCAGCTCAGGGCTGGTCTACCCACTGAGATACCCTGCAACTGATCAGCTTTTAAGAAGACTATCAGCAATTTTGGACCAGTCATGACAATTTCTGTGTTGTTGTTTTAGTTCACGCTGCTTTTAAAAAGGAGCTTCAGGAGAACTTCTGCCTCATTTAGTGCAGATTCCCACCAAAAAGCAAAGGCTCATGGCTCTCTGGGTGTGTGCGGTGCCTAAAGCTAAATGCTAAGTCTGCACATGTAGGCTGCTTTCACGTCCACCGTGTTGATTGTTTCTAGTTAGTAATCTACTGCTACCAGACTACTACTGAGCTAAGTGGTGGACTGACAGAAAAAATAGTGCACCTATGCATAGAACCTGGATCCTACACTTCCCATAATGCATCTCAGTAATGTATTATGCAAAAAAGAAAGAAATTTAACAGCTAAAATCATATGCATGCAGCCTTATGTCCTGGTGATGACTGGAATTATATTTATGGCTCCCTCCCCCTTCACTTAGACAAGGTCCTGGTCTTGTTGACCCAGAAAAAAAGCACATATCAAGATGCTTACTCTCTTTATACATCAGTGTCTACAGGTTTTAACAGGACTGTAATTAAAAGAAGAAAAAAAAAAATAGCAGCTCAGTGGGTACTTTTACCCACTGTACCCTGCACGCTGTAATTTTGTGCATTATCACACAGATCACTCCACTTCGGATCGGATGTCATGCCACACTGACAGAATCTTAAAAAAACCTCCTCTGTGCCCGCTTCAGCTGACGTCTGGGCGCCGCCGTGCGCGCAACGCAGCTCTAGCCTTTCACAGAGGCGAGGACATGCATCTCCTTAAAGTGTTCATCTCGTGTGCAACTGACAGGTCCGTGTTTACTCCACAATTAGTGTCTAGGAAATCTATCAGAGATGTTTTTTTGTTTTGTTTTTTTCCTGAGAAGTAAAATTTCAAGAGGGATTATAATTGCTGGAGACCTTTCTGTCACTTTTATATGCTCATATATTTAAAGACAGTCTGTCATGGCGGCTCTGTCCAGTAGATGGTGCTACTACTCTCCGTCCTCACCATAATGAGACACGGTGTACAGTTATTAAAAGGCCCAGCGATGAAGCCATTTTGTCAGTAATACGAGACGAAAAATATCTACATAAAACCCTTTTAAATTGTCATGGACTGTCTTCCTGCACTATGTGTAAGTAGATCCTGATTGTGCAGCTCCAGGGCCGATGTAAACCCATAGGTCGGACACATCTCTTATCAGCAGAGCAGTGAGAGCGACGCTGTACTGCGCAGCGCAACATGGGCAACGGTATCGATCCAGAGACATTTACTGTAGCGTCTGCACAAGCAATAAAGCGTCAAGATGTCTCTACCCTCTAAGTGGTTAGAAAGCCAGCAAAAAAACAAAAAAACAAACAAAAAAAAACGAAATAAAAAATCTGATTTTCATCTCAGCGGGAGACCGCTCCCTCCACCTTCCCTCAAGGTGAGCGACCTTTGCCGGTGTTGGATAATAGCAAGTCAAATTCCAAAAGTGATTCAGGCAATACCCGCCAATTTTTAAGGGCATCGCTGGTGAACGAGCTCCACCAGTCACATCCATATCATTTCTCAGCTAGGGTGGGCTGAAACTGTAGAGGTCAGTGAATCTTGAAACTAGATACATCTGTGGGGGATGATAGGCTGTCGAGAGAGCGGGGGAGATGGTAAGTGGAAGAGAGCGAGAGGGAGAGAAAGAGAGAGAGAGAAAGAAGAAAGGCATGGTTGAAGAGAGAGTTCAACATTTGGCAAAATATGATATTTTTCCATTTTTTTTTTCAATAGCAACATCAGAGGTTTTACATAAATTTAAGCAGCTCAAAAACATGCAGAGAGCAAAATGAATTAATGCATTTAAGCAGCCATGTAAAAAAAACTTTAGGGATGTTTAAACAACTGATGGATACGACAAAGTTCTACGGATGACTGTAATGAAGTGAGCAAAGGTAGTTAGCGACATTGATGCTTATTTAACACAAGAAATAAGGCCGTAAGTAGCAAGACATAAGGAGGACGGTAGGCAAGGGATCTAGAGCCAAGTCATACTTCGTTACCTGGAAGAATCACCAGGAGACCAGAGGTATCTAAAGAAAAAGAGAGGTTGCTGCAGTTATAGATGGTATAATTAGCTCAGATTATGGCGGTGGAGGCCTGGTAATGCATTATTTGGCCCTGTGGCACACAGCAAAGAGGTTTGGTGTCACGCGCCTTTCTGTGTGGAGTTTGGAAATTGTACCTTTGCCTGCGAATTAGGTTTGCATATGAGTGTTTTTTTGTTTCTCAGTGTTAGCCCAATGCTGGACTTGCCCCCTACAGCCAGGGGAGAGAGTATTGTCAGGACAGGCAAAGCGATCAAGAGTTAGGTTCCCCATGGCTAAATAAATAAATCTAAATAAACTGATGACGGAAGACCAGAGACGAGGCTACCACAGTAATCAAGCCCAGAAGATACAAATGTTTTCAGCATCATGTGAAGACTGAATATGTCCAGTTTTTCATTTATCTATTTATTTTTATTCATTTGCAATATGATTAAGACGAAAAATTTGCAATAGCCTTGCTGTGAGACTGGAATTTTGAATTTCAAATCCCTGGAGTTTCTTAATGGCGTAACTTTCAGAAATAATGCTGCCTGTTGAATGTTAACATTCCTACACAAAAGTCCATATCTGGCAACTAAACTCCTAAGTAGCGTGTGATGTAAACAACTCAGACGCATACCGTAGTTAGACTAGCTATCTCCCTCTGCCCTAAGTCTAAGCTAGGCTAAACACAAACAAACCCCTGTGTCATTTTTACTGATTACATGAATATTCTAACTTCACTCCTTGAAAGAAAGCGTCTACGGGCAGCACTCGGCGTGGAGCGTGTAATACATTGTAAAGCCGGCACTGCATGTCTGTTCGGAGACAAGATTTTCATGCATCATTTTACCCTCGGCTTCATCAATGTAATATGTTGACTCTGTATTGTCAATATCATCAGAACGTGACCTTCACCACTAAGGCTCCCTGCATTCTTAATGAAACACTGCGGAGCCACTGTATCTCCTTCAAAGCCTTGGGGACGAGGAACAACCGAGCCTTGAGGGGAAATGGAAGCTTGTTTGCTTAATTGGTATGAAAAATGCATCTAATATACATTTAACAAAAGGAGCTAAACTGAGGAGGAGATCCCATGCACCGAGAGTTTTTACTGATGCGAGAATGAACTCTCTGAAAAATTATTCGGGATGGTGAAGATTCAGCATCTTACTAAAAACTGCGGGATGGAAAAGATAAAGGCAGATGTGGCGCAGGGGGGTTTAAAAAATATGAAGTAATCTCCCTGTAATCCTAAAAGATCCCTGCATGCAAAGAAATGGTAATCCCATGTAATGATAGATGATCCTTGGAAAGGTCCGGTCTCCGTCATGCAAAAGAAAGGCTGCGAATGAAAGGTGAACCGGGATATATCGTGCTGGGAAAGAGGAAACATACGGGCTTTATGTCTGGACCCATAAGTAAGTCATCACGATTTTCGCCCTTCAACTAAATGTGCCGCATTGGCAAAAGCGCGAACACGCTGAGCGAGAGATATTGCATCTTGATACGTGCTGAATCCATTTCATTTTTAACGACAGATTAACCTTGATCCTGCGTATATCGGGATTATCCACTCAGTGACAAGTGCATATGGTGTGCTTTTCTGAAATGCATCCAAATCCTCCATTCCAGCTGCATGCATTCATACGTATTCATTTTAATTCTCCCACCCCCTCCCCATCAGGATCCGCCTGCCGATCTGGAGCGGCGCTGGAGACTCTCGGGAATCAACGCCATCTTTAGATGTCAGGGGCCGCTGTGATCCTCGTCTGAACATCACACAACTCCTCCGAGGCCGAATCAGACGGTTTTCTCTGCAACATTTGTCCTCCAGACACACTCTTGTTTACTTGGGTTTCCAGCCTCAGCCTCAGCCTGCTTCTCCTCCGGAGGTGCGGAAGCTGTGAACGAGGAAGGAGTCCTGGGGAGCTCCAGCCCTGTAGGCCAGCCTCCGGCTTCAGGCGCTGGTGAAAAGATGAAGCTGGAAAGAGAAGCGTAAAGCCGAGTAATTGATAGCTACATCATTTTATCAGAAAGTTGAACATACCAGATGCTTTAGGAGAATTATTCATGAAAGGAAAACAGAAAGGTGAGAGAGAGGTTCAAAACTTCAAAAAGCTTAAGAAACAAAACCGGCTTGTCTTGTTTTCTTTACATTTTACGAGAAACGAATGACAAAGCGTTGAAAGAGACAACGCATCTAATATTGATGACTCCAGCTTTCGTCACCGCTCTATAATAAGAGTTTGGGTTCTTTTTGCTGAGGTTGTCATTCGACACTGCCAGGGATAAGAGGAGGAACTATACTTGACACCTCGAAATGCCAAATCCGCAGCATCTCGCTTGCCGCGGATGGGACGATGAAAGGCGAAAGGCGAGGCTTTATTTATTTACCAGAAAATGAGAAAAGGTGGAGGGGTATATTAATGAAATTGGGCGTGAAAAGAGGTCAGCAAAACAGAATGTAATGAGAAACTGAAAATTAAGCAGCTGGGAACATATATACACTACAAAAATGGACATATTACGTAAAATAAGCAGAATGATACAATGATTTATCTAGCCTCTGATACGAACAGGACTGTTAGTCAGTTGCAATCATTGTGTTGTAAGACTGACAATAACCTTCATCACTATCTGCTTTTAATACAGTATGTTAAAGGGTCAGAGGTTAGTAGGTCAATCTACAGACCCCCAGATGATGATAACAGGTAACGCCGGACTCAAAGGGGAACAGCACTAGCGTACGATGACGAAATATTAGTGAAATGAACAAGTTTCACGGCAGATAATGCGCTAGGCTCCATTTTGGTGCCCCACCCACTCCCATTAAATGGATATACATGAATCTAAATATCTCCCGAAAGACTACAAATGAAGCTAAGCGAAAATTCAGTCAGGGAGATGGAAGCTGTGCTCATCCAAAACGTTAAACATTGCGGTAGTTCTCATTTTAAGCATTAACGTAACTAAGAACCAGCAAAAAAAAAGAAAAAAGAAAGAAAACTCAATAAAGTCGGTAATAGATTTCAATTTTTGCAGTGCATGCCTGACCAATCCCTTCTGACACACTAGAGGAGGACAAATGATCATAAATAATAATTGCTACTACTTTAATATGAACTAAGCAGCAAAGACGCAAAGCAGGGAAATAAACATACAGAATGAATGTCACAGAATTCATGTGGAAGACATTTGGTACCGTCCAGGGACAGGCCTACACCACTGCAGTTTTTATCACTGAAGTTTCCTTTAAATTCACATTAACTTAGATTAGATTTAAAATCAGATTAGATTAAAAAAAAAAGAATATCACACTATATTTCTTGTGGTTTTCTCCGCCCAGTCTTCACAGCATCATGGTCCTCAACGGAATCATTTTTTTTTCCCCCCACCTCCTTTTGACACCGGGCTATCGGAGGGGGGAAGGGCGGATTGAGGTGTACGGAGGGACAGATGGGGGAGGATGGGCGTCGGGAGCTGTCTGGGCTTCGGTTGCTCTCTCCGCGGGACCCCTCATAATAAGACACGGTACACAAATTTCCTCATCTTTATTTATGCTTTCCCTCGGTAATCTGCCAATAGTTGGATGTACACATGCAGGTAAATAATTAAGCATCAAATTCTAATTCAAAGTTAATGAACAGATTAGTAGATGAAGGTCGTCCTCAGAAGACTTCGCTCGCCTTACAGTTTCATTAGGGCCGAAGAAGAGGAGCAACTGGGATCCATCAATTCTAAACATGTAGCCTCCCCTGCTAATACAGTTAATTGGCAATTTGATTAAGTTTGAGAACTGAATTGAGAAGTTGGCTATTCACCCTATTCATTTTGCACAGATATAGTTTTCTCTCTCCAGCCTAAGAGGGAGAAGTCTATTAATAAAAAAGTAATATGATTCAGAGCTAATTTTTTAAAGCTGCTGAGCCGTTTAATCACGAGCAGATGTGGATTCTCGGTGAAGATAGCAGAGACAAAAGGTTTTTTCTTCTTTTTTTTTGTACCAGGCATTTCTTTAAAATGTCATCTCCGCTAACCGTGTGATGCTGGTCTGGAACGGAGCAGTCTGCGATGGTGGCAGAAATGCTCGTAAGAGGAATCAAACAGAGATATTGGGTCAGATGCAGATGAATTTTAAACACGGAGCCTCGGTCTGCCTCAGTGGAGACATCCAGCTGGGATTCTGGCAAAGAGGGAGGGATGGACCTCTTCATGAATTTAAAAGGAAGGAAGAAATTATGCTGAAGTAAAGCTGTGTCGGCCCATTAAACCCAGGTTTCCCTGCTAACTCTAATGCATGCTTTTCATGCTAACACTTGCAGAGCACAGCAACCTGCCGAAGCTGCTGGGTAGTTGTCTTTTTTTCTGCATATTACATGAGCCAACATTACGCGCTCTTGCACGGGAATGCCGACGACAGCCTGCTGTGACCTCTCCCCGTTTCATTCTCATTTGGTCCCGACGTGAGGTAATGCCGAGTCAGAAAACAGGGGAGCGCGGGGAGAATTGCAGCGAAAACCCTGTGAGGTGAATTAATGAGGAGCAGGTGATGAAAGGGTTACATGGAATTTCGCAAGCGCAGAAAGTCCAACAAAGAACAGCCAGGAGTCTATTTTAATTGAAAGGAGGCCTCCTCTCATTTGGGTGGAAGCAGCGGCAGAGGCTTTGATGATGGTATGCCTAACTGTCAAGATTACATTTTAATAGTGACCAGGCAGGGCAAAGCATGTGCAAAAGAAATAAAAGCGAACAGTTTGTTCAGGAGAGTCGACGTTATGCAAGATTTGCAACATAGGGGGGATCAATGATGATGCATTTTTCATTATCCAACAGTTGGAAGACGTCAGAAACCTGGACTACTGTGGATCTGGACTTACAGAGCAGCAACATTAAAAGTAATACTCAGTTTTCAAAGGAAATGCCATGTATTTCTACATTGCAGGGCTGTTATGATGGCTATCATCTATAACTTGTAGTTCTGAATCGATGATGATGGTGCTAACATTTTGGATTCCAGCACAGAAAACAGTGTGAATATGAACACACAGGGCAAAATAAAGTTTTTAGCTCTGGTTACACCAGGCATTTTCACTTGCACATTTTGCACCACTGACCAATCAAAAGCCAAACTTGCAAATAAGAAGTTATGAAAGAATAAGAGGAGAACCAATCAAGACATGATGACTTCATGCCTCTGTAAAGTTATAGTATGTCTTGATTCTCTGTCAGCAAGAACCTACACCCCCAAAAGACAAAAAAGACAATGGAAACTTCGAATTTGATGTCCAGTTCGTTTAAAGCCCTTCCATCATGAAGGTTTCTGTACTGAGACCATTCTGCATGTCTTAAAAACACCCAGCACCATTTCTTTTAGGATTCAGTGAACTAGTATGACTAAAATTGATGCCTCTAAGGGTTCTAGGTATCCAGGTCATGCAATATCAAAAAAAAAAATGCTTAAGAAAAGCAGCTGGACTTTACTGGACTTTCTTGAAGATGTTTTGCCACTCATACACATAGCTTTTTCAGTTCCAAAGGACTGGTGGGGATTCCTCCTTGTTTTACAGCTTTGATTAGGGGGAAGCAAAAACAGCATTTGGACAAACAAAAAACAAAAAAACTTTAAGCCAAGGGCAAGAGAAAGTTCTCAGACTTTTTCTGTCACGCCTTCTTCACAAGCCAAAGAAAACTCCACAACCCCCCCCCACTATACAGCTTTAATCAACAGCAAAGGGGAAAGCAAGTGACAACAAATATCAGCATGACTTAGCATCAGCTTCTGAGTCTGTTTCAAGTCGTCTTTGACTAAAGACTGTTCCACAACCAGGGTGGGAGGTAATCAAATGGGCGCTCCCCAGTTCTCTATCGAGCAAACGTAGAAATCAGTGCACTCATGATGAATGATTTTACATGTGCCAAATTTGGCTTGCATTCGCCTCCTTGCGTGACAGGAGTAGTAAAGTCTTTCAAAGAGAATTTGAAGTTGTCAAGCGTCCTCCTCGTCTTTGAATCCAGAACAACAGATGGAAGGTGAATGATGACCTAAGCAGAGCTGGCTGAGAAATAGGACGGTGCACTTATCATCCTCGTATCGGTGCCACTGCCCCGTCCTGTCACAGGATTAGAAATAAACTCATGTCCTGACTCTGTTTTACGTCAGCTTTGACTGTTCCACACCAGGGTACAAAGTAATCAAATGGGCTGAAACTGACTATATTAACAATCCTTCCAACAGCTCTCACTCCATTTCATACCATGAGCACAGCTTATAATGTGGTAGCTTCTTTTTAAACATTAGCAAATGTAGTGGGAGCGGCCACTTAGGGTAAGGGTAATAAATTAACTTGGACACTGCACAGCCGAATGGATACAGTCAGAAATGTTGTTAGCATCCATCATGACTTCAGACCGCAGCGGTTCAACCTGTTGTTGACAACCAGATTGTTGAGTTTAGCCCATAGCGGACGATGATAGACAGTTGCTTTGTACAACTGCCTGCCAAGTCTAAATTTCAGCCTGCCTTTTTCCAAACTGTTTCCAAGGACAACCTCTCAGATGTGCAACAAAGCATATGGAGTGTTCAGTTATAAAAAAACAACCTCTTTGGCTTAATACTTCAGAGGAGGAACCTTTCAACACTAAACATGTTGTTGCTAAACTTGCTAGTTATTCTGCAGTTGTACACTTTCTACCATAATATATATATGTGTGTGTGTGTGTGTGTGTGTATTCAGCACGGTGCACTGCCAGTACCGACGTGTAGAGGAATTAACCCTAAGCTCCACTCTGAATTTCTTTTGCAAGTAAAGGAAAAGATTCAAGCAACACTTTCTTTGCTTCAAACATAGACAACTGACAACATGTTAGCTGGGCTTATTCAGCTTCTTCTAAAGGCTCCTAACTTCAGTTCAGAGCCTCCAGATCTTCAAGATCTCAACACAGTCGTTGAACTTCATGTTATCTGTTGAAAAGGGGACGGCTTTCATTCTGGCCTCAGACGATACTAATAAAGGAGCTTTGATTTGTGATGGAAAGTGCATCATCTATGAAAGGTCTTCACATCAGCTGGAAAAAGTTGATGAAACTGATTATTTGTGAGTGATAAATAGCTGTCTGAATATTCATATATCATATAAAAGCTGGCAGCTGAACAGAAGGTAAATGTGGGGGCTAATTCTATGCCAACATTTAGTATTCATATTTACTAACCCTGCAATATGATATACTGTGATGACCAGAATCAATTTGCTGTGGGCGCAGCGCCTCTGCACCACAGTGGAATATTGGGATTTGATCATGTCTTCGTTCCCTTGTCTTCCTTTGTGTCTCCTTTTCTGTACACAAATGCAATCAAACTTTCGAGGGACAGGACAGGTTCGGGCACGCTTCAAAATTTATGTATTTCACCGTTCAAACAGCACCTGTTCCGTAATGATAGATCAACACTGCGAGGAGAATGACAGAGCATATTTAATTGGATGTTTACATGAGGAGTAACTTCAACCATATGGATTAGATTATTGGGCCATATGCACTTAGTTGCTCAAGCCAACACGTAGTTCCGAAAGACTGACGCAACCCTCCTTCAAAAAATGTGAACGGTAAAAACGGGAATATATTTTTACTGCTGAATAGTTTCCTGGGACATTTAAAAAATAAAAATAAAAAATACAGCACATAAGTACTGCAAGAGTGAAAAGCGCACCTTTGCTTTTAATGAGTATTTTCTAGTGGTGCTCATTGTGATCTCTGCCCAGGGGATATTTACTGCATTACTTTGTGAACAGAAGATGTACTTGAAGGAATTCAACTCTGACTGGACGAACCGGCACAAAGTCCTTGGGGCAATCTATAACTTGAAATCAGTTGACAGTATTACAATTCTTTGTCAAGGGACAATTTTCTGAAGCATATTTTTTATTCAATGAGTTTATTTTTCTTCTCCTCAACTAGTGCAAGACTGTTTATTTAAAGGGGAATCACTGTTTTTTTTTTTTTTTTTTTACAACCTGGACCTTATTTCTGGCATAAAATACATTTGTTTAGTCACCCATATAACTTTTATCTAATTCGTATACCCTTGGGAGATGTTTAGATCTGCATATATCCATGTAGTGGAAAGTCTAGAGCTAGCTATTATCGTCATCCACTGTCTGTAGGTCAATCTAACAGGTAACTCCAGACTCAGTGGGGAATAGCACTAGCATACAATAACAAAATGTTGGTGAAATTAACGAGTTTCGGTACAGATAATGCGTTATTTAGAGGCTGCGTTTTGGTGCCCCAGTCACTCCCACTATATGGATATACACTGATCTAATTATCTTCCAAAGAAATACGAATTACACAAAAATTATATGGGTGAGTAAGCAACCGTATTCTATGCCAGAAATAAGGTCCAGGCTGTAAACGACAGTAGTTTCCCTTTAACACATGCAACACACTTTCTTCAAAATAATTCCTGGTGCTGTCAAGGGTAGGCTGGGAGGACACAAATGAGGAATCCACAGATCAGGCAGAATCAGCGTATTTATTTCAGTCCAAGATCAAAACCAGAATTCACACGAGATATGGGCAGAAGTACAAAAACGCTAGGCAAGGCTCGGAGGTCGGAGGAACAATGCTAGGTCCAAAATCCAGGAAACAAACAAATTCAGGCTTTTACTCACACACAGGGGACAATACGACCTGGCACGGGAGGAAAGGGGGGTGGAGCTTAAATACTGAGTGAGAGGGGGATAATTAGACACAGGTGAAACACATTAGGGCAGGGAGTGCAATCAACAAGGGAAGTCAGGCTACCTGAGACACAGGAACACACAATCCTTCAAAATAAAACGGGAAGATACCTGACAAGAACTCAAAACCTAACAGAAGCATTGACACAGTCAGACCCTGACAGGTGCCTGTATTGTGTGTGTATACTAGATGTGTGTTTTAGTCTCTTTCTCATTTAGTACTTTCATTGACAATAAAAGGAATTTTCCCTACGTTTATGACTGTGGACATACACAGAGGTAAACAACTACTTGACTTGGCTGAACCATACTACAGCAAGGTGATTCTAGTTTACATCACATTTTGTTCTGTATATTCTTAATTTCGCCTGACAACAAACCATTATCCAAAAATAGCATTACATTACCTTCAGTCCAGTGTTGCTCCATTTGTCAATCCATTTACTAATGACAAAACTGTCCGTTTCCGTATTTCAGATATGTCCCCATGTATTATTATTTTAAGATGACAGCCACTGCATAATCCACTGCGCAAACCCCAGAAATAACATGTCATTAAAATGAAATTCTGTAAAATTTAATTAAGTAAAATCATTAAAGTACATCCCTCTTTCAGGGCCATTCATCTACAAAGTCAATGGGAAGTGAAATGTATGGCAGACGTATTGTTTTGTTAGATTTGATTACGATTTGGTTCAACAGGTAAGGACTACAGCTGTTGTGATGGGCCGAGCTGTAAACAAAAATCCTATTAGGTCATGATAAATGATTGTATTTCTGTGAAAAAACTGTTCCATCTCTCTCCCGTGTGCCTCTTAATTATGTTCCTTGGCCCCGGTGAATTTAAAGAGGTAAATAATGATATGATTTTTTTATTACGATTCATCAACTTCGCCTTTTGCTGCCGTTTGAGCGGTAGAGTGCCCAGAGTCATCATCTCTCATTAAGTAATGAATAGTGATTGGTATGAAATTACTTCACCCCACTCTGCTGCCTGTCCATTAGTCCCTTAATCAACAGCATATGACTGCCAGGCTGCACAAAATCCTCTTGCAAACAAATCACTCTCGCCCTCCATCCCTTCCCGTCCCCTAAAAAACAATTCCTAATTTGCATAATGAGGGCCAAAGGAGGGCAATGTTTGCTCATAATCAAAATGCATTTATTCACAGGAAGCGATCCTGTTGCACCCTCTTAATTCACACCTGCTCTTTTCTGTAATCAAAGCCGGGGTTCAGGTGGAAGCACGGGCCTTGTAATGTGTTCTCGCAGGACCTCAAGTCTATGAACTGACACAAGAAAGATGTTTATGATTCAGCAAGCCTCACAGGCTCACAAAAAGTACAAGGGAATCAGAAATGTTAACCTTGGCCAACACAGTGTGTACACATCCAGGACTGATTTTTGGATCACAGGTTTGTCCTTTGTGCTCTTTGCAGGTTTTGCCATTAAGCTTTTAGAGAGGTTGCTTTCATAAATACAGTTTTTTGACACTGACTGCTCAGTCACTAACAAAAAACTGTCTAAAAAGAGAATTCAATTGTGTGACTATTTTTTTTTTTACAACTAACTACAGATGCCAGGGACATAGTATTTTTTTTTTTACAACCTCTACTATGCTTACATTGACAAGTTATTTTTATTATTCACGTTCATTTTATTGTAATCTATTAATCATTTACCCCAGCTCTTTATTAGCTACAGTTTTAAGCAACTTAAAAAATAATAAATAAAAATTGATGGCAGATGGTTGAACATGTCTCAGTCAGACCGAATTACATTTTGCGCCTATTATTTCCTGACTCTTTGCAAGCCACATATCCCAGCTGCTAAGCCTGATTAGAAAGAAAAGTCCTTATGACCACTTCATAACTGGGTTACTTCTGGAAAGGTCAAGTTGTGACATGTTTAGGGATGATTTTAGATATAGCTATTCATTCATCTTCTGTAACCACTTGTCCTGTGAAGAGTAATGGGTGGGGCTGGAGCCTATCCCAGCTGCCACTGGACGAGAGGCGGGGTATACCCTGGACAGGTCGCCAGGTTACATAGTCCGTGGTTTCTGGAGGTCGCTGGTGCTACCAAGCATTTTGTGCACACAGCTTTGCAATTTAAAAGCCATGAAAACAAACAGGGTCAGTGTTCATATATATACGCATAGCTTTAACCACAGCCAGAAACAGAGCCTGTAATTTGTCAGCAAGGTGGAGATTTACAGGAGCACTGGCTGACCAGTGATGCCACCACTGAGGCCAACAACACAGGAAAAAGCCACACTCTGTTTCATGGAGAGAGAAAGCGTAGTATGTTTTGACAGGTGTGTGGGGGACGATCATAAATGTTTAACTTCCCCCTGCAAACTGCACTCCCTTTTTGAAATGTTGAAACGTCAAAGGTAGCGTCTCAATTGCCTCAGTACATTACATTGTTTCTGATAAGTGGCTCAAAAGAAACTTCAGGAGTGCTTTGTTCCACATTACGTCCACGTTGCGAGGAGCAAAGGCCGCGCAAAGGTTGAACATGTCTCAGTCAGGCCGAGTCACATTTTCACTTCTATTATTTTATCACCGCCTGACACTGCAGGCCACAGATCCCAGGTGCTAATCCTGATTAGCATTGTGCAGCGGCATTTTGGCACAGAACCTCCCAGAGGTCACCCGTCAATCAAGCAGTGTGTTAGCGACTGGGACGTCTCTCAGATTTGCTGTTTGATTTTCTGGGGGAAGAAACAATCTCTTCCTTTTTGCTCTTCAGCAAGGACAGCTCAAGCTAACTGGCTTTCCCTGTGCATCTGAAAGCTTTCATCGCACATTCATTATTATGTCAATTTTTTATAGTGACTACAGACATTCATCTGAAAATGTCATCTAGTCGTACTTAAATCATTGCATACTTACATTTTAAATTGATGGATCACAGCCTTCTTGCTACCCGGCAGCTCATGTTCATCCTGAGCTCACCCTCTAAATGTGACAGTCCACGTGAAACATGTAAATGTGAATGTGCTTTGACCTAACAAGGACACCGTGTTAACCAGCGTCATTCTATATGATGGAATGAGAAAAAGCACGTTGATCCATCTCTGTCAGAAAAACAAGCAGCCTAATAGAAGGGATAAGGTCATCACCAAATGTCAAATGTGTTTACCCTCCCGAGGCAGACAGATTGGCCGGTATTCATCATAAACAACAACAGGTTCCCATTACTGAAACATTCCCTCATCCCACTTTGAGCTGCTCTGGCTGGTATTGGTTTAATTGGGAGGAGATAAAACAAAAAGGACGGAGGTGCAGGAAAAATCCAGCGTTTTCTCGTTCAGGTAAACATTACGTTGTTGTTTAGGGATGGTAACGGTCATCGTTTCATGAATGGCAACATATTGTGAGCTTACTAAGGTGCAGAGTTGTGATGTTTGCAAACGAACCGAATCTATTGCATGGCTCTTTAAAATGGACAACGGGAACTGAATTGCAGTTGCGAGTTGTGTGGTGTTTTTCTTGTTTTTGACAGAAACAGTAAAAGTAAAGTGTAACATTTGCCAGAATACAATAATGGTGTTCATAACTGCCTCCCAAACAGGTGGCCGTTGATTCCTAGGTAATACGTTGGTCATTACTGAATTCCCCATGTTCATTCATCCGTCTTCTATACTTATTCCAGTGAAGGGTCGTGGGGTCTGCTGGAGCCTATCCCAGCTATCACGTGCCCAGGCGGGGCACACCCTGGGCAGGTCCCAATTCCCCATGTGATAAATGAAAAGTAGAATAATAAAAGTCAGGTAGCCCACCAACAGAACACAAGTTTGAAATGAGCCAGTCTTTTGAACAGCTCTTTAAAAGGAACGGATCCACACGATCGGCTTCCTCTTAAGTGCCACGTATCCCATTTCTACTAAGCAGTGGGTTAATCTGTTCAAGGAAAATGTTAATTGGATTGTGTGTGATTGGAGAAACTGTTGTGTTCCCTGCTGTTATCCACAAATATTGGAAGATATTCATGATGGAAACTATTAGCGAGATGGATTCTCCTGTTTTTCATCCTCTACTGGAGAACATACCATAAGCCTTGTGACAACATTACTCACATTACTATTAACTACCCCCCTGCTGTGGCAATGGCAATCTTAAGAACTGAATGTGCTCTGTGACACATTTACAGTGATGAAGATTCACAACAGGTCGACCTTAAATTCTGTCATGTCACCTTGTAATTCCTGGGTTTCATCACACATGTAATGGAAGGTGAGTGTTTAAAAAGCGCAGCCGAGATGGGACGATTTATTATTCTCTGCGAGGGCCGAACTGCTGGGGATCAATAGAACAGGAGTTAGGAGAGGGGCTAGGGGTACAATGTGTCATCGTTTTAATGAAATATAGATTTGGGCCTATTAAACAGCTTGCCAGCGCGGGCAAAATTGCTCACTTTTTCCCTGCTAAACAAAGCCATCCATTTAACTGCGGGAAAATCGATAGCGGGCTGTGACCAATATGTACCTTTCAAATGTGGGTACAGTTACATTGAACTGTAGCTAATAAATCAAAGCAAAGGGTAGCGCATCTTTACAGTCAGTGAATCAGTATAGCCCTGGCGTGGAATCTCAGCAGTGTTTCTAGCAGAGGCTTTCATCAGCTGGAACAAAACACAGAGAGAAGAAGCCTCTGTTCTCGCTAGCTGCATGTGATCTGCTTGCTGCTTGCATTACAAAAAGATCCCCATGGCCATGAACAACAACTTGCTGGAAACAACATGCATGATACCTGGTAATTATGCTGTTAAACATAGCATTCTATGCATGATGATAATGGTCATGGTCCGGGCTACCGTAGAAGCATGGTAGGGGCAGCTTGTAGGTTAAGATGCAAACAGTAATGATGAATGTAGAATGAATCTCTCTGCAGCATACCCTGACCTCTACACATTCACTTGTATCAGTACATGACCGACATTTATTCCCATATATACTCAATTTAACGAGTACAAGTAGTTAACAATTTATTTACCTTCTCCGGTGTCAGTGAGGATTTTCTCATCTGTTCAGGAGAAAATCTGTACGTTTCACTACACTTGTCCACATCTGATTACTTTATCTTCATGTTCCGTCTAACGCGTTCACACAAACAGTCACATTAAAACTACTGAATTAATCATATATCACCGAAATCACTTTTTGCATCCAAAGAACAACTGCTGTATAAATATACAGTATGTCTCAGTTAGAACCGCTTATAAAAAGTACAAGAATATACAGTTTAGAGTGTATCGTCATATACAAGGACTGACTTCAATCACTAAAGAGAAATATACAATAAATACATTTTTTTATTATTATTATTTCTGGATCCAACAATTATTACTCTGGAAATCTCCATTACATTAAATTAGATATTTGTATACACTAGTTATGACCCCTATAAATCATCAGTGAGCCAGAGCCATTAGCTGGCCCAATCATCTAACTTAGATTGCTCGTTGAGATGTTTTTTTGGTTGTATTTCTACATCTGTATTTTCATTTATTCATCTTCTGTAACCGGTTCTCCTGTGAAAGGTCACCAGGTCTGCTGCAGCCTATCCCAGCTGTCATCGGGCGAGAGGCGGGGTACACCCTGGACAGGTCTCCAGTCTATCACAGGGCTAACACAGAGAGACAGACAACCATTCACACTCACATACACACCGACGGCCAATTTAGAATCACCAATGAACCTAACCAGCATGTCTTTGGATGGTGGGAGGAAGCCGGAGTACCCGGAGAGAACCCACGCAGACACAGGGAGAACATGCAAACTCCACACAGAAAGGCTCAGTTGGCCCATGGATTCGAACCCGGGACCTTCATGCTGTGCTAACCACCTCACCACTGTGCAGCCACATCTGTATACTTCAACTCAGACATACTATATACTATGGGGTGGATTACAATTATTGACTTGTTCGCCCTTAAATGCTCTAAAATGGTGGTTTTGGTTAATTAATTCCTTGATGTGATTTCACAAAAACCTTGAGTGATGAAGTAAAGTGATCGTGGGCCAAACTGAGCTAATCTCAACTTTGAGGCACTGACTGATCAAACATTCAGTCATTTCCTGTTAGGGGTCACGGGGGTCTGCTGGAGCCTATCCCAGCTGTCATCGGGCGAGAGGCAGGGGTACACCGTGGACAGGTCGCCAGTCCATCGCAAGGCCAACATTCACACTCACATGCACACCTACGGGCAACTAAGAATCACCAATTAACCTAACCAGCATGTCTTTGGACGGTGGGAGGAAGCCGGAGTACCCGGAGAGAACCCACGCAGACACAGGGAGAACATGCAAACTCCACACAGAAAGGTCAGCCGGCCCATGGATTCGAACCAGTGACCTTCTTGCTGTGCGGCATCAGTGCTGATCAAACATCTTGGTGATTTATAAGTCATTGGTTTACATCTTTATGTTGTATGTCTATGCTTGAGAATCAAATCCGATTTTATATTTCTCCTAAATCGGCTTCATCTCTGCATTTCTCCCCTGCAGCACGGCCCCGCTGCTGTCTAATGTGCACATTATGAATTAAGAGAATGAGCCCGCTGAATACTTGGATTAATCCTTCTGAACCATCTGAAATTCAAAGGGCCAATAATAAAAATGATTTGGTGGAACAAACATTACAGAGAGCAGCAATTATGTTACTGTTGCGCCGCTCAGTTCACAGCTCTGCATGTCAGTCAGACAGCACTCTGTGAAGCAGCAGTTCAGTCAGGCCAAGTCCAACCCATTCATCATGGGCTTTTAAGCAAAGAAGTCTAACACAAATGGACTCAACAACAACTCTTCAAAGGAACATAAAAACAAGAGAGGCAAAATAAATCGCATTGTCTGGGATGTACAATTACAAGACGTGCATGAATGGCACAGCAAGTATCAGGTTTTACACAAATAATGAAGCATCACTTTGCTCATGTCATAATAAAAGTAATTACTGTTATAGGCCGCTAAATGTAAACAGAATGAATCCGCTTGATGCTTTTGGTGTTAATGCATCTCCAACAGATTGAGATCTGCTATCTAGACACACTCTAATTTAACCCTGTGTGACATGTTTGTTTTGAGGATGAAGCGCTGCATTTGGACAGAAAGATCGGACGAAGAAAGCTCTTTGTATCAAGCGCTGCTCCTCGTCCAAGAGGTCCCTGCTTCTAAAAGCTGCACTAATGGCCACTTTAACGCAACCTAAGTGACCCTCAAAAGTGTGGGAGATGTTAAAGTGGAATAAATGGCCCCATAAAAGCCAGCCGGGATGTTTTGTCATCCTTCTTGAAAAATATCTGCGCGAAACATGTAGTTTTCTTTGTCACTTTTGTCAGACAGATATGAGACCAAGACCCCATACTTTATTTTCAAGGCTTTCAAATAACTGTCCAACCTATAACTTGGAGATACCAATTTGAGCCTGGCTGGACTGAATTTCTTTTCCATTTTGCATAAAATTGACAACCATCTGGGAAAGCATTGGAAAATTGCCTAGCACTGAATAAGTGATGAAGAGATGAGTCTACTGTCAGTTGTAATAATGTGGCCGCTTTAAATGCATTGGCACCATTGCGGTGCATAATTACAGCAACAGGGAGATGTCATGTCTCTGATCTGTGTCATGTAATTCAACTGTGCTTAGAGTCTTTTCATAAGCGATGTACCTCATTTTGGACGGTCTGTTATCATATTAGTATCCCTTCATCAGCTAGATGGGCTGTCGATGGCTATTCACTATAGACTCAGTGAACACAATGCCAGCTGCACACCGTAGAGGAGGCTACTTCAGGAAAAACGTCAAAACTCATCCCGCCATTGCGAATACAATGCATTAGCATTAAGTGTCAAGCATTGCTGAGCCTAAGGGCAATACATGCTGGAGTTGATAACTAGTGAGTAATTACAGCCAGAGTTGGCAGGTTGCATGACTGAATAGCACCCAAAAGTTACTACTGATATTATAATATTAGATATATAATATATGCTGGCATTTAAAGAAATATAACCATGTTCTTGTTCTATATATGCTAGCATATAATATTACTCCACTATGGCCTTGTTTCACCTGTCACTTGGGTGGTCTGCTCATAGGTGGACTTCATTATGAACAATAGACAACAAGAAAAAGCAGGTGTTGTCTCCTAATTAGTATGGAGAGCCCTTTAGCTTCTTTTGTCCTTTTGGCCAACTAATCAGATCAATACATAAATATTACTTGTTCAGATGCACAGGGAATTTCTGTGCAGTTAAGGAGTTCATGGTTCTGAAACAACAGCGGAAGAGATAGCAATCCATCTTTGGCCCACATTCTCCTAAACCCTTAACCCTTATGATTTACATTCAGTGGTTTCTCTTTTTCATTATTTTCTATATTTATACAGTTAATACTGGAGACAACGAAACTATGAAGGAACATCTACAATTATGGTCAATTATCACAAACAAACCTTTGTAAGTTTTGTAAGGGCTACCAAGAACGACAGTAATGGAGTGCTTCATCAGATGGCCTGGCTTCCTCAGTCACCTGACTGAACCCCATTTGAGACAGTTTAGGCTGAGTTGGACCACAGAGGGAAAGCAAAGCAGCCAACAAGTGGCCAACAACAACAATGGGAACTCCTTCAAGGCTTTTGGAAAACCATTACCACCTCATGAAGCTGACTGATAAAAACATAGAAAAAGGTGTTTTCTTCTTTTGTACTGTATGTGCTGTTGTAACTGCATACAGAACTCAGTTCCACCCCAGTTCATTCAGCATACAGTCTCTCTACAGCATTTGTTTTAGTATTTAACGAGCATCACAGCCTTGTAATGCTGCTAGAGTGGCTTATTGCGCACTCCTCCATTATTAGCTGTTGTTGTCAATACAAATAAGTATTAGCATACATTAGCATGCTAAACCCCAACACTGAGTGTTCCACTCAAAACACTGATGTCACGTGCTACATATTATCACATATTAGCATGCTAGCATGTTAAACAAAGCGGAGTTGAGGCTGACAAAGCTCTGGGTAGAGTAAGAAAAGGGTCAAACACGAATGGTAAGGTCTTTAGATAACGCTTCTTTAGGGCCAACACTTGTGGCCCCATTAGAGCAAATACTTTTCATCCGTCTTCTCTTTCTGTGTCTAATGGGCATTACTGCCTTGCAGTTTTGCTAATGTTGATATTTTGGTTCTGGACTACCATTTAAAGAATAGAAAAACTCTTAATAGACATGAGCACATGCTAACATTTGCATGTTGTGCTGATTGTTATCATGCTGTTATAAGTATAGCTGATTTAATTACAGCTAAAGTAGACAAAAAAAAAACCTTAAACCTGTGAAAACCTTACAGTGTAAAACTGAGCTGGATGAGCTGGGTCAGACAAACAGAGAGGATAAATCCTACTGATATGTTTTACATTTACAGCATCACCTTTAGGGAAGGCTTTGTATCTTGTACCTCAGCAGTTCAGCAGTTCAAGTGGATGATTTAAGCTCTGTACTTATCATTAACAGCCTCAATGCTGCCAGGACAAATGAAGGGTTTGGGTCATGCTAAAATCTGGAGTACTAATTTACCTCATGGTTTAATTAGATGCCCAGCAACGGTCACACTGGCAACCTGTTTTCTCCTGTGAACCTGGACAGCAAGAAGAACACATCTGCATACCCAGCTTTCAGTGATGTTTACGAAGTCAAAGTTGCAGAGCCCCCCTTCGAGGGCTTCAGCTAAATCATCAATGGAACTCTGAATTTCAGCAAAATAAACTCTTCGCCTTGAAATTTGAAATGCGTAACAGGAAGCCTTTGTTACCAGCCGGGAGCTTGAAGTGTAAAAGATGTTTATCAGACCAGAATGGCTGAATGGATCGCTCACATCGGCATTCAATTCAGTTCAATTCAGTCTTATTTATATAGCGTCATGTACAATCAAAATCGGCGTAGAGTGCTTTACAGAACCCAGAGCCTGAACCTCCAGAGCAAGCAGCAAGGAAACAGTGGCAAGAAAAAACTCTCTTAACAGAAAGGAACCTTGAGCGGAACCAGCTCATATGGAAGGACACGTCTGTTGATGCCGGCCAAGTAGAAAGACAACTGGAAGATGGGACAGAAGACAGGAAAAGAGCTGAAGCGGATGAACAGATGAAGTGTATCATCATTAAGCAAGAGTACATGATTCTGTGATTCTATGATGCATGGGAGAGTAGTAATGGATGAACAAACAGTTCATTGTAGAAGGCTGGGTATACAGTGCATGCATATATGTGGCATGGTATAATGTCAGCGATAACATTAGCTGCGTTACAGGAGAGTCAGCAAGCCAAATGTGCAAAGAGATTTCATAGTAAACGTAACATCAGGTTGGAGTTATACCATTCAGCTGCAAGTCAGAGGCACTCAGAGGAAGGTGCATTATGGGAAAATTCATTATATCGCTGCTTCGGTTGCTTTAACAATTCTTCTAGTTTTAGTCTGAGCAGTTGGAGGACCCTTTAATTTCAAAACATTTAGCAGACGTTTAGCATATATTGAATTCTTACGTCGTGGTTAATACGGAGATCTGTTTCATTTTGTTGAGCAGCAGCATTTACTGAAGGATGTAGCAGGATCACGAAGGAAAAAGCTTTGTCAGAGACTTTCAGCCGTATCTAATAGTCTCCATCAGAAGACGCCCATGAAGACGGTGAGATGCAGTAACAGGATTTTTCTGCCAGCAGGTTCAGGATGAGATTGCGGGGCCTCCGCTGTCACACAACCTAAACCTGAGCACGTGTTTATAGTACTGGAACTTTGGAAGCCTTCAGTATTAATCTATAGACCTGTAGAAAATAGCAGAAGTAAACACCTGGCATGCCCGATCTATCAACCTTTGACTGGTATACATTTTCTGTCTGTGTCATCCATGGGTAGTATTAAAGTACCTGTAAAAGGGAAGGGCATAATACATTTTTAGCAGATTTGACAAATTACACTAACTGCTGTAAACTCTGCAGCTTTGATTCAATACACACCTTTTAACTCCACTATAATACTTGTTGCTGCATTGTATAATAACTATATATGCACTGAGTTGGGCATGTTTTATTTCCCGACATTGTGGCACAGACACACTTCAATGCTGCCGGGGGAAGCGAGGGGAGGGAGAGCAGAACTTGAGCGAGGTGCTTGAAAAATGCCTCGTGGAGTGTTGATAACCTTTCAGCTTATTATCCCAATTAGAGTACACAGCTGGAGGAGAAAATTAATTAAACACCGGGCCATTTTATTTGTTTATTTACCGATGTGTGCGAACTGGAATGAGGTAAACAGAGCTCGGTGATCAAGGCTTCCGCTCGGCGCTTGCAGTGGCGGCCATCGTTTTTATCACGCACACGGTGCACCCGTTTGGTTTCTCAGCGGCTTCAAAAATGGTCCAGGGAACAGTACTAATTCAAACAAGTTTTGATCAATGAAAGTGAGCACATTTGTTTAATCACGTTAAGGAGAAGAGGGCTTCAACGCCAGAAATATCTAGTTTAAATGTGACAAATATGCAAGTAAGTCACAACAGATGACATTAAACCTTGAAGACAAACAGTGCCAGAGTGAAAAGGCAGACAGCGCTAACTGCAAAGTAAAGAGAAAGGACAGGGCATTCATAATAAAGTAGCAGATGGGAAATTTTCTTTTGAGATTACACAGTTGGCACATTTTAAACTGAAAGATGTATGAGGGGAGAGTCGTGAGGAAATGGAGCTTTCCTCTGTTCTCCTCGTGCTATAATGTGGGTTTCCTCTGAACTGGTGTAATTCCCCTCCCAAGGGGACAAGGTTGTTCCACATGAGCTGGTTTCCTAATAACCAACCCAAGCCTCCCAGTGAAAAATCCATTAAGGTCAAGTCATGCATAGTTGATTGAACATCTCGTCTGGTGGTCTGCTAAGGAGAGCCATGAGCCTAAGAATACCACATTAATCAGAGGCAAAATGTTTTTTATGGTTATGGAACCCCAGATGTTCTTTGGGGGACTTTTTGGCACATTTGTATCATTAGCACACAGGTCTGATTTAGCAGCACATTTCCAGCAACGAGTTGATGTATGAGCGCAGAGTCAGATATAAACAAAAGGAAGGGACCTTTAAATTGCACCCCTAAACAGTCCAACGGGAGTGTAGTGAAGATCCGCCGGCTCTCGCCACAAAATATTACGCCGCTCTCCGAAATAACACGATGACAGTAACCTGCTGTTGTGCGAATGCAAAAAATGTGCTTCAAGAGCACCCTGATCTCTCCTCCACCTCCTTCTATTCACAGGCAGCCTGTGTTCTCCCTGCTCCATTAGTTCAGACACCACATCCATCCCGCCGAGCGTTGCGTGGGGGAGGCAGAACCAAGGACGTCACCATCTGATCCTGTGTGTGTCCCGTGCATATGTGTGTGTGTTTTTGTATTGTGGCGGTGGAGTGTAGCACCTACGGAATGATGCAGCCAAGCGTGAAATCACCTCTCTTCTGCTTTAAAGGGCTTACATGGATTTTTAATGATGAGCCCGTATCTTTTATATGCCAAATATACTCAATGACTCCATTCTTTTTAATGCATATTTAACAGTAAGAAAGAGGACGGCTCTGTAACAAGATTAATGGGATATGCATAGATGCAGGTCCCTCGCTCTCTCCTCAGTTAACACTAAAGTTGTCATGTTACGTGAGACACCATTTGCATTTTTAATTCCGTGATTTTAATGGGTTAAGAAAATTGTTCATCAGGTTGACGAGAGGTCAAATTGAAGAGGCGGCTGTGTGGATCAGTTTGACCTACAGCAGGTTATTTAAGCATTTAATTTGTGGTTTGTAACTGATTATAATACACTGCAATAATATCTGTTTATTATTATTTTTTCTATAGCATCTATAGCTATTTACTTTGTCTAAGGTATATAAATAATCAAGTCTGTGTATTTGAGTCATTGACCGCTGTTTTCAGAAGACCAATGCTCCTTGATGAATTACTATAATTATGATTTATTTTCCAGACATGTACTGTTGGACACCGATAATTGACACCATAGTCAGCGTGTGTTTTCTTCTGAGCACATCCCAATAATGTATAGTGCATTTCAATTTGCTACCTATTTCAGGAAGCAGGTTTAGAATCATCATTCAGCCAACAAGAATGATATCTGTAGAAAGTAGAAAGGAAATGCTTTCTAAAGCAGGTGCTTTCTTCATATTACTATGTTAGTACATCAAATTACTACTTAATATTTTACAAACACATACTTAATATCCATTTATTTTACCAAATTAATGCATTTATTGTGAAGCAGTGACAGCAATAAACTTCAAAAGGGCATGGGGCCCAAATCGAGCCTTGAGGGACTCCACAAGTAAGTGGGGCTTATGTGAACCAAGAAACTCATATCCATAAGGAACAGTGATTTAAACCATTAACCATAAACTACTTAGTTGGTGTCCTAAATCAGCAATTAGATATAATAGGACATACAACAGACTATTTAATGTTCTGCTGGGAAACGTTTGGACCTGGCATTCATGTGGATGTTACTTATACATGTAGCACCCACCTAGACCAGACCAGACACCCTCACCCCATAGCAATGAGACATCCCCAGCAGGATGCAGACTGACATAGACACACACACACACACACACACACACATACACATACACACACACAAATGGTTTAGGAAAAATAAAAAAACAAAAAACAGTCACAACTGTTTTGGAAGCACAAGGGACCTACACAATAATAGGAAGGCAGTCATAATGTTATGCCTGATTGGTGTATATGGTAATGCCCAAAACAAAATAAGATTTTAGATACAATCTTCTAAAAATTAAGTATGAAAAATGTGGAAACATAAAAACTTTGGAGTGGAAAGATGAGGAAGGTGTAGGTGTGCATGTGAGTGTCTGTCTCTCTGTGTTAGCCCTGTGATGGACTGGAGACCGTCCAGGGTGTAGCCCGCCTCTCGCCCGATGAACTGGTTACAGAAGATAAATGAATAAAGACGAGGAAGACCTTGGAAAGCTAGGATTATGATTTCCAAAGATGTTGCATGGACTAAAAGGGAGTATATCTAGTTCAATAAAATAAAATAAAATAATGGATACATTTTTTTTAGCAGCTTCAGCTTTTGTGGTTTATGGCGGTACAAGCTTGCTACTTCAGTATAGGCACTATATTCAGTCTTAGAGTCCAATATGCAAAATGACTTAAGATAGTTTTAGAAAAAAGTGGGGGACAAAGTGGGGCAATGCAAAGCAGCGGCATAGATATTTGCCTGTTATAATTTTACAGTGTTTAGTTTCAGCACTAGTAACAAATACATGTGTTGGATGAGACATTTGTTACAGTTCTGCTCAGAGGTGAGGTTTTATTCACATAAGATTTCATCAGGAGGACGCGAGCTGTTCCCATCCGCTCAGCACAATGAAAGAAACTCTCACCTAGTCTGAGGCTGCACTGCCAGAGGGGAGAGCCAATCAAATTAATCACTTACTCTTCAACCCTACTGGGAACCACTGTGTGCATGAATACAGAAAACTGTATTTATAATGCGGCATGACCCACTGATAAGTACCATGGGTGGAGTGTATGATTAAATTAATGGGAGCCGGTCACACGTTGCTTTTGGGGGTGGTGAGAATCCCAAAATACATCTTGATGCGAAGAAAAAATAACAATACCAAGGCCGTTTTGGAGAATTATAAAAAGTTTAAGTTGTTATGTGCTTCTATTGAGCAGCCTAGGGGCCTGAGGAGATTTACCTCCGGTTCTAATTGTGTCAAGAAGAGATGGAGGGCACTGGCCACCCATGGCCCATTTTTCATCTGTACAGACACAGTGGAAATACATTTGTCTTTCTTCTCCTTTTAAACCAGCGCATCCGTCGCTCCTGTATATTCCACATTCAGTAGTAACGAGTTAATTTGCATGACGTTTCTGCACCAGAGGCACTTCTTGTCATTGTTGCTGTGCGTGCCCGTGGCGCTCTGAAGAAGAGCGCCACGTTGTTGTCTGGGAAAAATGAGGTTCGGCGTGTGTGACAAACACTTTACCAGGGGTCTTTACACAGCCCGGGGCTTCCTCGTCGGCACTCAAGCGCATTGCCGCTGTCAGTGGGAATACTCACCTCTCAGAGCCGCCGTTTTTCAGGTTACAAGTCAATAGAAGGAAATTATATGCAAATGCGACCTTCAGTTAAGTTGCCCCTCTCGCTGCAATTTAGGACAGTTAGTTAAATTTCTGTCTAAGTAAGTCAATAATTGCTTGACTGTATGGACCAGGGAGAGATTCACAATAGCCCTCATGTGCACATAAGAGAACTGTAAAAAGACATTAGGAAATACAAGAACAAATATTAACATTATTATTGCCCATTTCTTATTTTATAAGCTAATACTGTATCCTTTAATGTCTTTGTCTCACAGTGTAGAAATGGTGTAAAACATAAGATGAAAAAGGATTAACTGAAATTCAGCGCCAGCGTACAGATTAAGTGAAAAAAAACAAACAAACAAACAACAACAACAACAAAAAAAGAATTTTATTATTCCCAGTTGGAAGAAAAAAAAAATCTCCATTAATATATCTAACAAACTTGGTATTCTAACTCCATTCCATCAGCCTTTCAACTTATATCATGTGCATCTAAAATTTTAAATTCACAGTTGTTCTTAAAACTACAACATATCACATCTAAAGCAAAGCCTCACATGGTTGATGAGAGTATCTAAGAATCTCAGGCCTTCTGTTTTTTTTTTCATCTGGGAAAATAAAACATTATTAAATAGTATTGAAAAGAACAATAAGTGTTGAACATACATATTATTTTGTTAATTAATGAACAACTAGTGATCAAATAGTAATACATCTTAAGGTGATATCACTAGCTACAGCCACTGGACTACTTTATGTTCCCTAAACTTCTCAGGATATTTATTTTTTCCACCATTCACTATGATGTCATTAGCTAAATTCATCTCTTCTGCACAGTGTGCTGGTGGTCCTTTGCAAAATAATTCCATATTTAGAGTACACTTGACCTGTCTTGTCTGGAGTGACTGACAAACCAAAAGAACCTGAAACAAAAATGTGACGCCAAACTCAAGAACTCTGTCACATTCATACAGTGTGTGAGTGAGCCATGTTGAAAAGTAAACAAGCTGGTGAAGGCCAAGAGCCATATGTTGTATAATAACTTGTAGTTATTGTAGTTGTTGGTGGAGCTCCTGGCTGTTATAAATCTAGAGGCCAACATAACATTATCACTTATTGATAACAAGAAGACTTTCTCCTGACCTTCTTCTGCCGCTTTCACTCCCCTGCGTCCTTTGTGAAAGACTAACATGCAGTCTGGGAGCGGTGAGTTAGGTGCAAGTGTGCAGCTAATCAGTTTCTGTATATGGCTCATCAGAGAAGCACAAGAATGGTCTCACCTCATGTTCGGCATGCACAAGTTAACTGCTCTTTTTGATTGGTGCAGCTAAGTGTTTGTGAGTGCTGTCCGCAGCGGCGGAATTGCTCCAGGCGAAGTGGGGAAATCAGCCTGACAGCAATCACCTCAAACTCTTCTTGTTCCTCCTTCCGGGGCCTGAAATTCTGTCTTGCAGATCAAGAAGTGTGTTTAAGGTTTAACTTCCTTTTAAACGGAAGGCTGAATTGCTGTAACTGAAAACATGCTAGTGGCATGTGGAGTCCCACAAGGTTCAGTTCTCGGCCCAGGTTTTGAGTTTATGTGAGAAGATTTATGAGAATTATGTTTTAGGGTGCAATCTGAGCAGTGAATCACATGTGACACACAACATACTTAGTGTGTTCCCTTACCTTCCATTGAAGGACAATGAATTGAATGGGTTTCAGAAGTAAAATATCTCAGCAAAATGAGTAAAATAGATGGATTGAAGTAAAGTAGTGTAGTATAGTGGTAGTTTTACAAATTTTCTTTTAAATACTGATGGCACAACATTCACATAGCATAAATAGGCAACTGTCACAGTGAATTAAATAAAAATAAAAACAAAGTTTAGAAGCTTTTTGTTGCTCACAGTTTAATATATTGAAAGGATACGGTTTCACCATTCCTGTTTATCATGGTACACAACATCCAACACTTACAATGCAGGAAACGCTTTAAACATTTAGAAATCCAGCATAAGTATATACTTAGAGGAAATAACACTTGAACTAAGCACTGGTTAGAAGAAATGTCATAAAATGGTAAAAGAAAAAAAATGTAATCTCTACTGACGATATAAATATATTAACACCTCCAACAGGAAGCCGATAAGATCACAATACTGTCTTCTTAAGAAACGCAATATATTAAAGTTTGATATTAAACTCATTTTTCAGTGACTAAATAACCAGACTTTTAAGGTGCCAAGACACTTGATGGTTCCTGTGGCTCAGTAAGATGGGGTTTATTAATTGAAAGCACTTTCTTTTCCTTATTCCTGTTTTAAAATGACAGCCTTTCTGTTTTCAACATGCAGACACAAAATAATAAAATCATAACTGGGATGGTGTTAGACTTGAGCTGAAACAGATAAGTCATTCATATAGGCATAAATTATATGATAATAACTAAACACTGTGGTTTACCAGTGTCCTGTATGTATTTTATAGGCTATACAATATAGTATAGGTCAGCGGTTTTCAAAGTGTGAGGCACGGCGTGGGAAAAAAAACGAAAAACAAATAAGTGTATCATCTGGTTAGCTAACTACAGCGGGGCAAAATGTAGCGATTTTTAGTACCTAAGGTGAAAGTGAGAGTGGACATAGAAGCGAGCAGAAAACGGAGGAAGTATGACCCTGATTATTTAAAGTTTGTTTTTTCCTGCATTGGGCCTGGTGATGCTTTGCTGCCACAGTGTGTTATTTGCAAAGATCGGTGCTAGCTAACGACAGTATGCCCAAACACATCCGTGACTGTATCAACCTTCCTACCTTCAAATCTCTCACAAAAACACACCTTTTTAAAATTGCATTCAATGTTTAGCTCACTATTTTATTGTTTTTAATGTTATATTTCACATTGTTTTGTTAATTTGATGTTCTTTTTATGTCTTTGAGTACCTTGCTTTTAAATAAAATGTATTATTAGTTTTATTATTACATAAATATAATTGTATAAACTGAAAAGTATTTGTTGTGTAGACTGAAGCACCCTGAGACTGAAATATTATTAGGGGCATTATTAGTCCAGGGGGTTTTACAAACTTAACTGTTGTCATTGTTCCCATTTTAAGAATATGTCTATAATATATTATATATATAAATTAATAATGTACAGTTATCTTGTCTTAATAGTAATAGTGTTACATACTTTATAGTATGGAGTATGTACTGCATATTTTTTTATTTTATTTTTTGTTTTGTTGAAACCAAAGTATGAATATTTTTAACTTGTTAACATGAAGAGAAACAGAACAGATTGTATTTATTTATTTATTTATTTTTTACAGGTAGCAGGTGAAGAGAAGTAAGCAGCAGCGCAGATGCTCCAGACAGGGAATCAATCCCTCGCCCTCTAGGTGTCAGGTTATACTGGTGTCCATCGAGATGACGATACGAGCCCAAATCCTGACCTATATCCAGGTATCCTGCTGCACCGCTGGTCTCCGTCTAGCGGATTCCAGCAGAGGAAAAGGTAAAGCCACAAATAGGTAATCAGGAACAGGAAGTGTCTGCGCAGGTAACCCCCTCCTCCTCTGCTTTCTGTCTTGCAGCAGCTAGTGAAGGAGAAGGTGTCCCCAGACGTAAGTACTCCACTGCTTTCTGTCTTGCAGCAGTCAGTGGAGTAGAAGGTGTCCTCACACGTAGGTAACCTCCTGCTTGAGCTCTGTGTTGGATTCATCTGGGAAGATGACACAAGATGACATGAGATAAGACTTTATTTATCCCTGTGGCTAAATTAGGGTGTTACAGCTGCAAGGAACAACAATGCAAAATACAAAAAAACAGAATAAGTTAAGACAAGAGAAACTAACAGTAAGTATGTTAAGGTACAAAAAATATTTACCGATGTCGATGAAGATGTTCATTTTAATAACACCAGTCCCGTGGGGCCGTCTGCAGGGTCTCAGAAAGCTCTGCGCACAGCTGCGAAGAACTTTGTGATGATGCCAGGTTCCTCAGTTTGTCCCTTCAGCTGCTTTTTGAAAGAAGACACGATCATGTCTTCAAATACTGGATCCTTTAAACCCATAAGAAGCCACAGAGTCTTTCTGGAGCAGTGACACATTTTGCACATGTCCTTGAAAATGGCCTCGTCCATGTCCTTCAACTTGTCCGGGTGAATATTTAACCCTTCACTCTCGACTTGATCCCAGATTCTGTTGAACATCCGCTGGTGGATGTCGTGTAGGGATTCTGAAGTGCAGCTCATCTTGGACTTTTTAAGGGCCCGTGAAATCAGCTTCTCTGCGACACTGCTCACGAATGTTTCTTCCTTTGCTCTGGCGCCCTTTTCAGGTTTGTCCTCAAATGCAAAGGCAGACACCGATGTTGCGTCCGGAGGCACGAATACTTCCACAGGGGTGACCTCTGTAACGCTGGGTGTCTGTGTTGGTGCAGGAGGTGCCACTTTGGTAAGTGGTTTCCTAAAGAATCTCTTAATCCTGCTTGTCAGACGCACTATGTAGTTTGGGGTTGCGTCTGGATCTGGTCTCTCGTCCAAACTCTTTGCGGACTCCAGATCTTCTTGGTCTCCTTCAGTGTGTCTTGGTCTGGAGATGACCAGCGGCTGATGTTTGCACACCAGTCTCTTCTTCTCGGTGCACTCTTGCAGCATTTTAATGGTGTGATCAACCATTTCATCCATAGTCTGGAGGGCAGTGACGTACTGTCTATATGGCTTCGCAGTGTTCATGCTGGCAAAGAGGCTGGAGCAGACAAATGCTGCTACTTCTTTGGCAATTAAGCTCCTCAAACTGTCTGAGCTGTCACGGCAAACGTCATCTGGAACATCCAGTACTTGAGCAAAAGTTCGAAGTAGTAGGTCCCCCAAACTGGACGACAGGTACTCCTGGGACACAACTCCTCCGCTCTCGACGTCTGCCAGCGCTGATCGTGCAATGATCGCCATCATGTCCGTTAGCAGCTCTGCCAGCATGTATTTGGTTTCATCATCAGGGTATCCCGAGATCAAACGCGCCCACTGGTTAGGTTCAATCCTTCTGAAGAAAAAATCCATAACGGGGCAAATCATGTCCACCGTAGTCGGAGGAGTCTCCTCTCCCTGTGGACTGCTTGTTTGGTCCATGGCGGTAGTTGTCTTCGCTGCCATATCACTCAAACGTAGGTTGTGTCTTGAAAATATCTTTTCAGAACAAGGTTTAGTCATCACCAACTGTCTTCTCGATGCAGTTAATACTAAGTGAATGTGAAATGAATCTGCAAGCTATTTATACCACTCTGGAATGTTGAGGTAGCATAGCACTGTGACATCAGCAGTGACCTAATCAAGGCCTGTGACATCATCAGTGATGGACTAACGGAATGTGACATCATCAGTAAGGGCCGGGAGGTCTTCAGTCCTCAATCTGTTCTGAGATCTACCCTCTAAATCTGAATCTAGATCTGCCTGCTTTTGAGTTCTCTCAGGGGAGGCCCACTATCCCACACTTTGAAAACCCCTGGTATAGGTTATAAACATTGTGGTGTAAGAGTCTATGTCGTTGCTATGGTTCTGTCCATCAGAACATTAGATTGGCCTGGCGGATCTTTGCCAAAGCAACGGACCAACTTTCACAGAACAATTGTTGGCAGTCTGGCTGAGAGGCTTATGATGTATAGCAATTTGTTGTATACTTGTTGCTATACCAAAAAGACACTTTCAAAGTACTGAAGCTGAATTTCACTTGTTTAAAACAGCCTCACTGGGATTCGCCTCCTGACTACATCATCCACAGGGAGCCCCTGCCAATATGTGTTTCGTTGCTCTTTTCCAAACATCAAAAGTTGTATCAGTGCCAAAGGGAATTGTCAGAAACACCAATCTGACAAAGGCAGTTTCGAACAGGTTGCAGAGTGATGAGGCATCGTCTAATTTAATACATAAGACGATATACATAGTACATAGTAAAAAAGAATTTTGGCCTGTGTTGCATATGTTTGACCAAGCATTTATACCTTTAATTTTGTTATTTCCTATTTCATTTTCATTGCTACATACCGCATTTAAGTACATGGTGCATACTGTATGAATTTTTATTCATTTTAGATCAGATAGTAACAAACCATTCCGTCTCATCTTGTACTACACAAGAGTTTACCTATTATAAAACAAAATAGTACAAACTATTTACCAATTACATTCTGTACAGTGTATTTGTCTGGATTTTATCATGTTGCCATGATCTGGGAAAAACGTGGATACTTTTTCATCTGGTTTTGCAAAGCTTACAGTGATGCAGAACCAACTTAATTGTGTTATAATGTTAAGTATGGCTTAGTAATGCTGCTGTTTTCCTGAATTGGTTTATTTATTGTATCACAGGGTCCCGAACTGATTCAGTATCAATTCATTTAGAGATTGTTGGCTTTGAAACAATTTTGCTTAAAATTAAGACTCGTGCTTTCATTGGTTCTAGAAATCGGAGGTGTTTCTGCAATATTATACCTGCAGTTGGCACAGTTCTTGTAGCTTCTGTAATGCGCAATCTCCCTAGATCTGTTAAGCAAAACCAGCCTCCATAGACCAAAGCGGATTTCTAACAAGAGGACGGAGGAAATGGTGTGTATTTTCTTAGTAGTTTCTTTTTGTTTGTTTGTTTTTTAAACCAAGCCCTAGTGCTATTAACTGAAGGAGGCTAAATCTAGTAATTCAAACACCAATTGAGGGTTTTTGATATGACTTGTTTTACTCCCATTGCACCACAGTCTGCTTTGCTTGTTAGAAGAACATGTTTCCTACATCTGAATTATTTTTGTTAATTTAGCATCAGACTCGGAGGGTTAAAAAAATACAGTTTTGAGCTCTTTAAAATAAAAAATAAAAATAAAAAACCCAACACATTTAATGTGCTTGGCATTTCGAATTAAATTGCAGCATTATACACTTATAAAAAGTCTCGCTGTGCCTATATAAAGGAATAACTTTTGCATATTCTCCTACGGAAAGGTGACTATTTGCATAATGCTGAATGCATCTTTCTTTGATTTAACAGGTGTTAAGCCGGCTGTAGATGCCGCTGTGTATTGCAGAGTGGGCGGCTGGGATTTGGTTACTTAATGGTTCGATGTAATTTACAATGTCAGTTGGATGACTCGATGAGAATCAGACAGCGGTTTCATCCAGACGCTGCTGCACTGACTGGAACTGTAGTGAAGCTAGTAACGACTCTTTCTATAGGTCAGGTATATGTTTTCGTTCTCCTGCATATAACCTTTCCCATTTTATGTATTAAGATTTAAGAACCCTCTCCGCTCCCTTCAACGGCAACCTCATTATTTTCAGTATTTGCATATTTCCATCCATCAAGTATAAGATTTTTACAAAAGAATCAAATAAAGCAATTCTTAAAAAAAAGAGGCTTGTTTGATCTTTAATGGGTCAGAGAAATTTGCAGCAAACAAGGGCCTCATTTTATGTTGATTAATCATGAAAGTGCAAATAATAGAAAGTGGTAATTTGACTTTTAAAAGAAAACAATGGAAGTGTTTTTTTTCCAATTAAATAAGAAAAGAAAAAGGAGACTCAAATAGTTGATGTGCTAAAATGGAAATAATTTCGTATTGTTGTCTCTAAAATATATATATTTGACCCAGCCTGCGTGCTTATGTTTTCCTTCAAAGTAAAAAGGGAAAGAACATGAAGAAAACAAAAATGAAATATGGTATTCATTCCATAATCTCTGAGCTCTGACTCCACTTTATTTGACAGCTGAAAGTTTGCGGGCAGGCGGACAGATTGTCATCCTGAGATGATTTGTCACGCAGGGCCAGGCGGGTCCCCGTTCGGTTTGAGACACTGTGGCTCAATGTTTGCACCGCCGACAGGACTGTCAGAGCTATTTGTCACAGCTCTGTTTAGTGATCAGATTGGCTGTACCCTCCGCGGCCTCTTCTTCTCCAGCCCACAATAAATGGCAGCAGTTTGACCATTGGCACTTAATCAAATTATGTGTTCTCTGTACGGGGATTTGTTTCTTCCTCTCCAACTTCAGTGACATGAAGGCAGAGGTCCATATTCACGTAACATTTGCCAACCAGACAGACTTAATCAGATTGCCACAGTCTCCTGCTTAAAGTGAGGGTTTACATTTTTATAGTAATTGGTCTCTGAACACTGTCTGCCACCTGGTAAAAATGACTTACTGCTTACTATCTAACTCACTGCACTAAAAAGTTACTTAGTTGCCCCTCTGGTCATTTAAAAAACAAAAAACTGCATACAATAAGTAAGTTATTGGTTGGTTTAGCAGCACATTTTGTGGCCACACAAGTGTGGACAGAACAGAGGGCAAAGAAGGAAAAGAGGAGGCTAAAGGTACACATACACGCTGTAATCTACGCACATAGGCTACGCCGTTGTGAGGCATTTATACTTGCGTGCTTGTCAGTCTGGCTCGTTCTGTAACGACGCCATCCAAACGATAGTCGGCACTGTGCCTTTTTTGCCAGTCGGGTTAATTTTTGTGTCTACATCCTGCTTCACTTTCAATAATGGCGACTAACATGTGTGTCCATACTTTGGAGAGCACAGACACTAAATCAGAAAGCACTTCATCTTTTGTATTGCGCACTAATCTCTCCTCACTTGCAATACTGCATAGAGGTGTGGGGACACACGTATAAAAGCAATACACATCCCTTGTTAATACTCCAAAAAAAAAGCAGTGAGAATCATACATCATGCCAAGTATAGGGCACACACAAATCAGTTATTTATCAAATCGAATATACTCAAATTCAATGACTTATCAAACTTTCGAACAGCTCAGCTAATGTACAAGGCCACTAAGAAAAGCCTCCCTCACAATTTGCAGTTACTACTCCAAGAAAGAGAGACGAGACATAATTTAAGGGGGAATCTAATATACAAGCGTAAAATGGTACGAACTACATTAAAATCCTTTTCTGTAACTGTTGCAGGGGTTAAGCAGTGGAATAAATTGGACGAGGAGGTCAAGAATTCAGTGAATCTGAGTGTCTTCAAAAAGAAATTTGTTAAATTAACCATGGAACGTTATACAGCGATGCAGAGTTAGTGCAGATAAAGGTCATACGCATGTGTTCTCAACACGGAAGGCGGGTTCTGGTGAACCTAAATGTTAGGTTCACCAGGCGGTTAGAAGGGACTGTTGTTCACTCATGACTGAAGAATATGTATAATGCGCGAACACACATGTAATTCTGTATTTGATTGTCTCATTCTGAACTGCAGCTATGCTTTCATATTCTGTTGTAATAGGTCAAATGACAAAAAAAAACATCTAAAACTGTACTCTGTGTAATGGGGGCGGGACTAGATAAGCTTTGGCTTCTCCCGCTTTCCCTTTCGGCCAGGTCTCTTGTACTCATACTGATATTGATTTTGATGTGTGATGATGATTGAATTGACTTGCCGAAATGAATGAATAAATAAATAAATAAAATAAACATGAGAAGACGAGTCATACAAATGTTCTCCTCCTCAGTTAACCCTTCCTCCATGTGTTCCGTCTTTAGTGATCCAAAACAATCAGTTTGAAAATTGAATGAAGGAGCTGGAAATACTAAAGCGGATACTATGGTCTGCCTCGCCATGATGCATAGTTACGTATCAGGCTATGGCGTTAGGGTCTGCGTAGGGGTCTGGGCTGTCGCCGCAGCTATAGCATCAAATTGATGCAGAAGCATAAACTGCCTAAAAGTGGAATCATTCAAACTGTGTGTCTATGGACAATAGCAAACACAGCAATACATTTCTTGAAGCAGAAAAGATTTTCGTTTGCTCAGATGGAGTCATTATTCGCTCAAGAACATTTTCTGTTCAAAATTTTATTTATGCACTTGCAGTTTGCAGTTCTCAGATCTGATCTTAAAAAAGAAGTCCAGCTGCGTGCTTGGGAATGTGACACAAACATAACGTCACAGTTGGTCCGTTGGTTGCCTGGTCCAACACTGCTCAACGGCCTCTTATGATACTCAGTGGTACATTCATGTTCCTGTAACGGACAAATATATTGCAACCACACCTGCACAATGATGGGAACCACTGCGATTGGTCCCAAATGGATTTCCCATTTCCCCCATGCAGTGTAGATAGATAGATAGATAGATAGATAGATAGATAGATAGATAGATAGATAGATAGATAGATAGATAGATAGATAGATAGATAGATACTTTATTAATCCCAGGGGAAATTCGAGCATCCAGTAGCACTAAACATACAATACAAAAATTATATAAAAAAATAGAAAGTGACTAGGAATAAAATGTTTTATACAGATATAAATATAAAATATGTGAAAAATATAAAGTTACCTGTTAAAAAATATTAAATATAAAGTGACCCGTAGAAGTTTTTATAAATATGAGAGCTACATAGCCCTCTTCTGAATGAAATTAGGAGATATGTCCATTGTCTATTGTGCCTCTTGCCATCACTGAGAGCTGTTGTACAGTCTGCTGGCCAGGGGGACGAAAGAGTTCTTCAGTCTGTTGGTGGAGCAGGACTCGCCGAAAATATACAACAATTATCAAGTTTATACAATAGTTTCAGGGCCTTTGCAATAAAAAATAAATGGCAAAAACACAATTGTTCACCTTTTGACTCACAATAAATCAGTTATTTCATTAAAATTGCCAAGCTCCAGTATTTATTCCTCAGGTTATTGCAGTTCCATGAACAAAGGATAGCTTTGCTTTTAAATGCATTGTCCTAGTCTCTGATTTATTTCAAGTTGTTTTAGTACATACAATAGTTTGGGTCAAAATGCAGTAATTCTAAAGCGTCAGCACGATATTTCTTCCTTCCCCATCTGGCAGCATTGGTCCTACGGCCGGACGAGCACGCAAAGTTCACCTTCGTTCAGTCACATACACACCATCTACTCAAGTGCCTTCTCTACGTTTTGCAGGAATTTTGTTGAATATAGCAGTTCACAACAATGACAAAGAGGTTTAATTTTTCTTATCTGTCATTTAAAGTCCAATAGCGACTCGTAGCCTCAGAGTTCTTCCCGCTCCGACTGCGTTCCACACAATCAAGTAGGTTTTCTCTTTTCATTCTGCAAGCCCTTTATTTATTTCCCTTGCTTTTTTGCCTCCTTTCATTAGTAAGAGACCCCCTGTCTGCTCTTTCAATTTTGCAAGTGTTCCCACCTTTGCGAGTTCTCAATCAATTTGAGCGCGATATTCCCGGCTCATTGTTATGCAGCCCTTTGACTGGGGTCTGTGGCATTCTGACAGTATGACACGCTGGATGAAATAACAACGTGTTTGAAAGGAAGTCTGTCTTGTATCAAACTAGCAGCAGCTGCCATCAAAATCACAGTGTGCTGCCTGAAAACCAAGAGCAACCAACTTCAGCACTATGTAACTTATTGTTTTTTCTCCTATTCCCTTCCTCCTCCTCCTCCTCCTCCTCCTCCTCCTCCTCCTGCTGCTCCTTATCGCTCTTCCTTTGACTCCAACTTCAAAAAATTAACTGTATTTCATTAACTGTGTTGGCATCCATGGGGAAATCAATAGACCGAGTGGCTGGGACTGTAGAACTTCCAAAGATATTCTTCTGATTGAACAAGCGAAAGTTACATTGCTTGTATAGATTTTTCTGGCTTTTAATATTTCTTTTTCTCGTTTTAGAGCAAATTAAACAAGCTCAGCATAAAACCTGGGTACGGATGGGTGATTAACAAGAGGATGCAAGATAAATAAAAAAAGTTTTAAAAGACATATTCCTATGCTGGCGATTCACAGAAGTTGTGACTTAGTTGGGGCGCATGAAATCCAACACACAGCGCTGTTCAGGGTATTGGGGTCACGTTGTTTGGTAGGTGCAAGTAAACTCAGCACAAGAGCTTGGCACTGCTGTGACTCTATCACAAATGGATGAACTGCTACATTTTACATGATGCTGGAGTCTACTGGTGCACTATACAGGCCTGCAATGACAATGTGGTGCTGCTGACCTGTTCTGCTTTGTGCTGTAAATAAACTTAATGACTTTTGGAAAATAGTAATACAATTACTAATTGCACCATAATGTGAGGAGGTTAAAATATTAAAACTATAAAAGTCTACTCATGTTACCATCCTACTCTGAACTTTGAATTCTGAAATAAAAAATAGAAAGACATTGAATTTTGAATGGAACATCTGAATTCTGAGAGCACAACCACACACCTTAATCATTTTTTTTCCTTTTTCACAAAGGTGCCTGGGCTGTGAGGGTATCCTGCATCTTTTGTAAGATTAGTAAGGGTTTGAGAGAGTCATTGGGATTGGTAAAATATTTAAAAGATCAACAAATGCAGTCCAACAACTCTTTCAACTTGAACCGCTGCTTAGGATGCCGTTCTCTGAAAGCAAACCCTATGAAGCATTTCTTTGATCAGTGGTGCATCACCCATTAAGATTTTAATTGTCATCTGAATATTCAAACGGTTCTTACAGACTGCACCAGATAGGATTGATATGCATGAGTGATAAAGTACTACTGAGTCAGCTGTAACTCCATACTGTAAATCAGTCGCAGTCATTTCTTGTTTGTTACACGCAGTTGATGCAATGAAAAGTGGCGCTTTCTATTTAAAATGATTGAGTGAAGCAATATGTGGGCTGCTAAAAGTTTCATAAACATTTTTGTTAAACGCAACATTTACGCGTTGCTCAAGTCATATCAGAATATGAGTCTAGTAACATTCCTTTGGGATTCATCACTGGCAGCGTTTCATCAGAGAAATAACTCTGCACACAATGGAGTAGTCCTATAACCACTCAGAAACATTTCACTGTAAACAAATTCAACTCCACAGTGCTCAGATGATGTGTATGACTGTTGCTGTTACTCTTTGATCCATCTCTAGGGAAACCCTGCCCAAACAATAGGATACCCTGATAGATTTTTACCAGTGCACAAACAGTTCTTAATCTGTAACAAGGAACTGGTTGATGAGGACTCAAACGCACGACTAAGGACGCAGGTGGAGGATAGACAGTCTTTACATAAAAAAGCAATCAAAGATAAAGTCGTGAGAAACAGAGAAATCACAAAGCACACAAGGAACAGGCTAGAACGTTTCCGACACGAGACACAAAGACAAACTCAGTGGGAAGGAAACACGACTAAATACAAGGGGAACAATGAGGCACAGGTGAGACCGATCAGGGCGGGGCCAACAATCAGGGACAGCAACCACATGGGCGATGTGAATGCATCTGAAACAACAGAGAGTTGGCAACTTAGAAAATAAAAACAAGAAATGTCCAAAGCACATACAGTTAATCATGACCGTGTGCTGCAAAGCTGGATGTGACACAATCAGTGACTCCAGGCTAACTCTCTCACGCAAATACGTTATGTGGAAGTCAGACTAGCTTCTAGACTACATTTATGACTGAAAAGATTGCAGATGCTCATTTTGGAATGTTTACCTAGCACCTGCCTTAATAATAAGCTTTGTCTTAACTATTAAAATCTTTTTTAATGATAAACATACCATAAACATATCATTGCAAAAAGGCATGATCTTTAAATGCCAGCGTATGTTTGGTTTAAGTTTAGGAACAAACACAGCTCTGTTAAGTTTTTGGAGGACCAGGTTTGGGTTTAATTCATAATAATAATAGTTAAGATAAAACACAATTAAAGTGCACACAAGCATAATATAGAACATATAGTTACATACAGATGACAGATAGAATGGTAGATGGAAGTGACTCTATGGAATGGAGTAGGCCTGTCTGAATAAATACGTTTTGAGCTTAGATTTGAAGGTGGTGACTGAGTCTGAATTTTTAAAGTGTTCCAGGAGGGTCTTCCAGAGGCAGGGGGCTGAATGGCAGAAGGCTCTGAACCCCATAGTGGTCAAGCGAGCAAGTGGAGTTGCTGCAGGACCGGTGTTATGTGACTTATGAAGGGGGTTCTAGTAATGATACATGCGGTGTAGTTTTGAAGTAGCTTATGGATGGATTCGTCAGGTAAACCAAATAAAAGGGAGTTGCAGTAGTCCAGATGGGACGTGACCAGGCTATGGACAAGAGTGGCAGTATTTTGAGGTGAGAGAGATGGACGGAGATGGGAGATATTGCGTAGGTGAAAATAGGCTATATGGGTAATGGTGTTAATATGAGAGTGGAAAGAAAGAGTGGTGTCAAGGGTGACACTCAGACTTTTAACCTGGGGAGATGGGGTGATTGGGGAATTGTCAATTTGAATAGAGAAGTTGCTTATATTAGATAGGGTGGATTTGGTGCCAATGAGAAGAATTCCAGTTTTACTACTGTTGAGTTCGCGCAAGTTGGTGGAGAACCAGGTTCTGATTTCCTGAATACAGTCAGAGAGGTAAGTGGGTGGAAAGGTGGAGCTGGGTTTGGTGGACAAGTAGAGCTGGGTGTCATCTGCGTAACAGTAGATATTAATATTATACCTATGAAATACCTGGCCAAGGGGATGAGGTAGATGATGAGTTAGGAGGCCATCCAAGTTCATTGCCCATCAATGAACCCAACCTCCTCCAGGTGCAATTTTGTGCCCCCATTACTATGTCTCCTCACCTCCTTGTTTACTTTAGTAACAGTTGTGGCCAGTAAAGGGATGCTTAACAGAGAAAGGTGAGACCTGCTTGCATGACTGACCTATTTATATGACTTTTATAGGACAGTTCAGTCTTATAACACTGCTTCAATCTTTAACCAAGTTCCAATATAACAAGAAAAACAGCAAGCATTACAAAAAACGTCTTATGTACTTTTAGCCTACTGACATTAATACTACATAATCACAGACAAGGTTGATGGAAATGTCTTTCTAGGTATGTTGTACAAAAATCAGTATTAGTATTCAGCAGTTGTTTTTTTATTCTCCTACTGGTTACACCAAAGTCTCTAGGGTGCATCCTCTGATGACCACAGACATATAGGTGCAGACCAAGCACTAACTCATTAAAATGCGTAACACTACACAGTACACTATTCTGCTTACAGGCTGGGTCTCAGCCCTCACTGACGGCTTGTCATACAAGAAGATCACAAATAAAATCACCAAATGGAGGAGCTAATGATGTCACCTCTCAGAAATACATTTCTGATGTCATTTCATGATACCTTTCTGTGCTCCTGCTTGAGATGATTTGTGATCTAAGAGCCTGGGAGGAGACAAAGTATGCTCAGGGCTTTCCAATAGAATTCCTGTGGATTCAGACCAGAGCCTCGGTAATACCTCAGCATGGATTTCTTTTAGTACTGTATGTGCTTGTGTATGTGAAAAAGTTATTTTTTCTTTCTGTGGTGCACCGTGCAGAGCAACTTTGAAACTTCTCTACATGAATAAGTACAGTAATAAGAGCATATGTAACAACCATATGACAGCTTGACAATACGGTCTTTTAAAAGCGGACAAGACTTTTTCATAATTAAGTCAGCTAGAAGCTACAGTACATGGTAAAAAGTGTCAAAGTGGCCATCAGTCCAGGAGCTCTTCAGCTTTACCCATCTGACTGTTGACCCACAGCATGTGGGTTGAAGGCTCCACTATGTGTGACCAGGAAGTCTGCTGAATACGGGCCTGCCTACTTAGTGTCAAATGAAAATTAATAGACACAGATGTACTCCACAGCTTAGGATAATCACGGAGCCCTCGGGGCAGCGGGGGAAAGAAAATCACAGTCTAAATATCTCATTAATTCAAATTCAACGAGGTCACGGTGAGGTTTTGCCTTCATGGCGCTGACATTTTAATCCGAAGTCCACCCAAGTCTCTATTACTAGAAAAATGGAGATAGTGATAGCAGGCATTGTTTAAAGTGAGGTGTTGACTCATTCTGTTCTCACAGGTATCCACCTTTGTGAAACACTGATGGCTTCAATGCTGATATTGAGAAGATATTTTTCTCTGTGTTTTGCCTGTCCCTACAGGACGTGGAGTACACCTGCCTAAAAGTACGATTTAACATTCAAATTCATAGCCCGAGGTCCCGCTAAACGACATGCTCGAGTTGTAAAGGAGGTGTTTTGCAGAGACAGGTCCACTGATTCAATAACAAAGCATTCCATGGACACAGAAAGTTTTTATGGGTAGAATTTTTGTTTCAATCTTCTTGTCTGTTTTACATAAGCAGAGTACTTAGCATTCCACTACCATGTAGCGCAACAAAATGCCAACAGCACAAGACCTAAAGATGTGAAATGCCTTTAGTGCACTTCAATTCGTGAACAGTTTCAGAGCTAATTGGCAAGGTCTGCAATCTGTGTTAATATGAAACATAGTGTGTCATTTCATATTTAAAGTAATAAACTTTGGATTATTGTACACCAATAAGGACCAGGACAAGTTCTGCTTTACAGAGGGCAAACTGTGAAAGATGACTATCTAACAGATGTATTTTGTAGTGTTTATGTGCGTGCTCACGCGAGGTGTGTGTGTTTTTAATTAACAACTTTAAACACATTCATGTTGACTTTATGAATAAATCACTGTGTGCATAAAGGACAAAATGCGTCTTGCATACATCCAAATGGAGTCAGTGCTGATAAGGAGCAGATTAGGATAAAATCCATTCCTGTAATCGAGGATGGATTATCCCAGCAGGAGCCCCGGGGATGGATGTATACTGTTGGACCCCCTCGAGCCGTGCCCAATCACCATTCAACCCCTCTGAATGAACGAAGGACATATGTTTCACCCAGCTGACTAAAGTCATCTTATCCACTCAAGCTTGTACTGAGATCCCCTCCAATGCTGGATCATTCTATTTACGTCATTCTTGTGTCATTTATCATGCAGTTATTATCCTCTAACACCTTGTTTTCAGCTACTATCAAAATGGTAATACACACTAGAATGTTACAGTTAAGCTATTTAAGATTTTTATTGCTGCAAGACAGCTACAGCGTGACTTTGTTCGTAGGTTTAGCCGTGATATGGTGCAGTGAAAATGAAGTTTAAATAAATTTAACATCTCCACTCACACTATAAATGTTGGCTTCAGGTCTTATTGTAGATCCGTCAGAAAAAATAACAGTCACATCCCACAACATATCAGCACTTTTTGTGCAAAGCTTTGGGAAGCTTCAGGGCCGTGAGCTCGCTGGTTCAATCCCTCCTTTGTCCATTGTGTACGTGCCTTGAGCAAGCACCTAAACCACCAAAACTGAACCTTGAGGTGAGATGAGTTTGTTCACAGGTATAAATCCAGTTTTCTCTGTGTTCGAGTCAGCGGCGTACGATAATTATTGAATTTGTAAAAGAATTCTAACCTCTCCATGGTAATGTGGTGATTGTTTGACTCAGCTTCTCTCTTATTTTCTTCGTCAACTGATGTTTAACAGTCATGGCTAGGTGGCTATGCACTGTCAAACTTGAGCTAATAAGAAAAGCATGTTACTTCCATTTCCATGATGATGCTGACCAGGTTGCAGCTCATGTTTTTGTCATATACCATCACAGCCACAGTTTATTGGCCAGCTTTGCTTTTGTTTCCAATGCTGAGACATTATTATTTGCATGAAATAAAAACAACACAGCAGATTATAACAATGTGGCTAGACTTGGAATCTCATAAAGCTGTTATGTGATTTTTATTTTTTTAAATTCACATTTACACCTATATCCTTGCCCTCTGTAGTATGCTGTTGCACTGTATTCCCCATCTGGCAATGATGCTGTAAGCTCAAACAACAACATTAATGAGTTAGACTGCACATACTGCTACTGTCAAAATCTGTGTCAAGACTAAGCTGTTATTAGTCAGAGAGCGAGAGCAGAATATTGTTTTCAGTGGTTTAGTTATGTCATCAAAGATATTCAGCAACGTGGTATCAAAAGTTCACATACAGTAAACAGCTCAATTTGAATGCCTAAACTTGAGTGAAGTCTGTAGCTAAATCATTTGGAGCTTGCAAACACAGCTGTTGATTCCACTCAAGAATGAACGTTATCTCAGACAAATATATATTTCCATCTCTTTTGGCTGACTCCTCCACACGGCATTCAGACTTAATGGAAGATGCCTTCCAACAGCAGGTCGTAGGTCTGCTTCAGCCAATATTTAAAATCTTCAAAGCAGACTCTAATGTGGTACAGGGGAGAAAAATGGGTCTGGAATAACTAATCAGAAGCTCAGTTGAGCTCATTCATAAGTCAAGGCATTGTCTCAGATTATTGATTACAAATGTCAAAACCCGACAGAAGCCAGAATCGCTCGTACATTCATATCAAAAGAACCTGGTGCTAAATTTAAGAGGTGACCAGAAATAGATATGAGAGATGATACGGCTAGAGTAGCTTGTCATGTTGAGAAATAAGGACTCTAATAGCTACTAAACTGAGAAGCCTATAAGATTTCAGCCCTACAAGGCGTACATTATTGATATTGTGATAAAAAAAGACGTAATTTAACAAGACAAAGATTCTATAGGACTGCAAGACAGCTACAGCATAACTGGATTTTGTTCATAGGCAACATTTTTCTAAATGAATGGAAAACATTAATGGACTGTGCAGGAGTGTTTAGGAGGTGGTTGGGGTGGATTGTGGGTGTACAAAGCTGACATAACAACCATAAAGAAATACTACAGCATTCTGAAATCTGTTTCATTAAGCATTATCTGCAGCGAAACTCATTCATTCATCATCTGTAGCGGCTTATTCCTGTTAAGGGTCATGGGGTCTGCTGGAGCCTATCCCAGCCGGACAGGTCACCAGTCTATCTTAGGGCTAACACAGAGTCAGACAGTGGGAGGAAGCCGGACAACCCAGAGAGAACCCACGCAGACACATACAAACTCCACACAGAAAGACCCATGGATCCGAACCCAGGACCTTCTCGCTGTGAGGCATCAGTGCTGACCATTGTGCCACCCGTTTTATAAAGTTAAATAGATTATTGTCTGCACACTACAAACAAAAAGCAAAGACAGAAAAAGCAGAACAGTGGACTATGCAGATAAATCTCAGAACTTTGGACAAAATCCAGAACAATACATTTGCAATTCAGCTGTGGCTCAGGAGGTTAAGATGCCTTTGGCAAACAGACAAAGGTTTGGCACAGTCGTATAATGCTAAACAGAAACGTGTAAAATGCATAGCAGAAGCTAATGGAAATGCTCTTGGTTTGCCAGAATTATCCAAAGTTATCCAAACTTTTGTTAAATAATACTTTTAAGTCAACATTTGGCAGCCAGTTGCAACGTTAGGCCAACATTGTGGCTGTGCATAATTCCCACATAACTTGTTTAGGACTCCATCCACGCTGGATTGGTTTCTGTCCTGAGGCAGTTCTTGAGTTCAGCCAAATCTGAATAAACTGCAGGTGAAGCTGCGCTCACTTGTCAGATCATTAGATACACTAGTAAAAAGAATGCATTCTAGTATAGCAGTCCTACACTAAATTCAGTTCATGACTGTTCTAATGCTCACTTTACATTGGTATTGGTATTTCAACAGTATAATAATTTTGGTGGACATGGTTTGTGGTGCTATTAAACTAAATTGAATAAAACACTAAAGTGTTTCTATTATTTAGCCTAGCCCACTGACTAATATGGGGTTGTAAAAATAGAAACGCAATACAGTTCAATAGCACTACAAGCCACAGCACACAACCTCCAACATGAAAAAGCAAAATTTTCAGGGAGATAATATTTAGTGCAGGACTGTTACACAGTATTAGTTTGCATCAGTTTTCTCAAGTGTGTCTAATGAACTGGCCAGTGAGTGTAAATCTCCAGCCCCCTGCAGAAGAGGAGTGTAATAGACGGCACAGCAACCACCCGTGGAAGCTTCATTCAAAGTCACTGCATGTTGCTTTTATTGATCTGCCAACTTTTCCTCCTTAAAGGCTTTGCAATATTTATTGAGCGTTTTTGCTCATTGTTGTTTTAATGCAGTACATGGAAATGTAAAACAGGCTTAGGCATAAACACATGTCTGTCTTAACTAGTGATGTGCTTTCTAATTATTTTTATTTTTTAAAAGAAAACTTCCCAGCAGACATCCAAAGCAATTACTTTGTTGCACCATTCAGAATTAGCCTACCCTAAAGGATCTTTTTTTTTTGTCCGTATTAAACTCATTACACACTATACAATGGGAAAGTACAACAAAACTTGCATGATCTTTTATCGAAGTGTTGAATTTTGTTAATTTTTCTGTTTCTGGGTACTACCTAAACCAAGTAGGGATCCACCCAGTGTGGACTAACGCTGTTTTCATATGAACCCAAAAAAACCAAGGCAAAACAATCTCTAACAAATTGTAACATAAAACTTAATTGATGTGTCCTTTTCTTAGGTAGAGGTATTTTTCTGTTTGCACCGATCTCTCAAGTGGCAACCTGGTGTTTCAGAATGGAGGGCAATTTCTCTCTTCTAAGCAGGGAACATATTTTGATATTGATTGCGGCCTATCGTTGCTTTTCCGAGGAGATTAGCTAAATTACCCTACCCATAATTGGGACTTGCACTTAAGTAGAACTCCACTGTGAGAAGATTTAAAATTCCATTAGTGTCAATGACAGCTAGGCAGTGGGTTTAAGACGGCTCCCGTCTGATCAGCGTCCAAAATGTTCAAGGTAATTGATGATGAAAAAATTAGCCTGCCACTGCAGGGTGATTGATACCAGTGACTCTCTAATTACAGAGCAGCGTCTATCTGAAAAGCCCTCGCACTTATGCATTGTTGGAAAATCTCTACCCCTTTTCTCTCAACTCAAAGAACAAATGACAGGGGATCATAATTTTCATTTACGGTGTACGCATGTGGTCTAATCACATAATGGCTCATGAGTCATCATAAGACTTTTAGTTTCCTGGCATTCCCACCTCTCTCTTCACTATTATGACATTTAATTTGAGCTAATTGTGGCCCAAATGGCCTATTTGCTGTGCTTTTCTCTGTGCTTCCTACCTATATCTATGAGCTGTTTACAGATGGTCGTTGGCTTTCAGATTGAATGTGTCACATATAAATAACTTAACGTAGCCAGCCTCAATTCTTATCGGAATGTGAGTATTACTGTGTAATATTTTAGCATTAAAAGTCTCATAACAGCAGCTAAAACATCATCGCTAACATCAAAAGTGTTAGCTAGCTAACTAGCGAGCATTAGCTTGCAAGTTAATAAGTTAACACTTTTTAGAACTCATTAGTTTTGAGGAAAAGACAATGACTCACTAAAAGGTGAAAGATAAAAACATGTAATAACATGACGTTTAAAGGAGATATGGGGCATATAGTTAGAAAGCATATGTTTTTTGTTTTTTTTCATTAAACTGTGTAGCTACTGGATTAATGCCTATTTGTGGAGAATTGTTCCTGTTAATTTCTATTTGAAATTATGTATACAAAGTGATAATTAGTAGTAGTAGCAGCAGTGATAGTAATATTAATCACAGAGACTCCCTGCAGTGAACTGTGGATGGCATTTCGATATAAGCCACGAAAAAGTGTGATTATAGTAATTGCAATGAATCATTTTAAAGACAGTTTCAAGATATTTACTCATTTGTATATCTGATTCTCCGACTAAGACAGTCAGAAGATCTCCGTCTACATCGTTGGCTGTTCCCTTTCTCCGCCACACTGAGAGGGACAAGGTTTCATCTGCTGCCTTATTTCACACTTCACTTGGCGTATTCTTTACAGAGCAGGACCTTCGAATCATCACAGCCCCACATCGGCCCTGAGAATTGTTATGCAAACATTCCTCTCGTCTGTGGAAAGCGGAGAAGAGGAGAAGCATATCTAGTCCCGGAGTTGTTGTTTTTTTTTTGTTTTTTTTTAAAGGGCAAACTATTTTCTAGATGAGGTAGTAATGTAACATCTTTAGCGCAGGGGATTGTGAATTTCCAGCTAGAAAAATGCCAGCCAGGGAGAAAGGTGAAGTGAAAAACAAAGAAGCTGAATCAACCCCAGCTGTGGGACTTAAAAGGTGAAATAAGGGATGTACGTATGGCAGCAACTGAGTAGTAAGGGTAATGACTTAGATAAATAATGGATGCATTTTTTTCTACAAACAACTAACATTTGCCCTGCTGGTGAACTCATATTCACCCCAGTGTCACTAGGTGCTCCATTTTAAAAATCAACCACGGCACACCTTTAACCACTTTGGCATCAATAAAATATTGACAGTAAGAGCAAACTGCATGGTTAAATATTTATCGGTGAAGCGTATGGACATGGTGTGATGTTCACTTTATGTATTGGAACTCTAATGAGGCCTCGGGAGGTCACTGAATGCCACCAGATCCTGGAATCTGGCGGAAGATATATTTCCGGGGAAGATTTTTATCACCCGCGACATGATGCTGCACATACATAAATGTCACCGCTTGCCACAGGTTACCATGTCCTGTCATTTAATTCTGACATTTGGACGCGTCCTTTGTTCCCGGTTGATACGGGGCTGGTTAACTGTGCTTCTCTTTGAAACACTTGCCACTGGACTGATCTGATCCTTTTTATTGCCCTTGGCGCCCTGACAGCAGGAAATGAGAGTAAATTGAATCAGCGCTGTGAGTGACAGAAGCATTATGGTCAGTGGTTGGCCGTCAGGAGCCAAATTCTCAACAGGGGCCGGGAGCGAAACTCTCAACAGGAAAAGAGGAAAAAAAGAGACAGAAGAAATTAATATGGATGCATTTTGTGTTCTACTATTTAAGCACACTATTATGCATTAAATTTACAGTATAACAGTATTCCAGGTGACTGTTACCAGCACAGTGTGAACAGGAGCTTTTAACAGCCTCAGCAGCATAATTTATCACAAATTAGATGTAAACACCAAACCCATGAAGGTGTAGATCATTTCTAGGTTAATATTCAGACATTTAGACAACTTTTTAGGATAGAGCCAGACTATTTATCCCATGAAACTTTTGTGTCAACAGTAGGTTGATTGTTTCCATTTGTCATCTCTGTATCTTCTTGACTGATTATGTGAGTTAGTATCCAGAAGTACTGATGTTATGTGTTGTGAGAGAACTCTTTTTGGACTTTGGATGCATCGTCATGGGACTTGGTACAAACGTTTCTGTTTGCCTCAGGATGATCCGCAATTAAATGTGTGATCTTTGGTGGCTATCATCAGGTCAACATTTGAATTGATTTAATGCTGTGTTTTGGGGGCTGCAGCAGCTACTGCAAATTTATGTTTAGAGATAATTAAGATGTCACAAATAGACACTTAAAAACAGCTTTATTTTCAAGTGGATCTTAACCCAATGCACAGACAAGCTTTCTGTTTAAATTATGCAGTATGACCCACTTTTATCTACGTACCACTGATATTCAGATTCAGTAAATGCTTTAACCTAATGATACTTTGTAGATTGTGAATAGAACACTTCCCATGCATTTACAATTCGAACATGATCAGACGCTTTGTTACATAAATATAGAAACCAATACCATTTGACCAGTGACATTAATAGTTATAGACAAATATAAAGAAATAAATTGAGCAGTGTCGCCAGATCGGGCATTTTACGCAGTCTTTTTTTTTTTTTTGCAGGAAAAAAACTTTGTTATGAGGAACTACTTTTGGAATTCAAACACATGCCTCAGAACTCAGACGGTGGACAGAATGTCTTTACTTCCAAAAGTAGGCGAAGACAAAGTCCAAAACCCAATGCACAGGGAAAAAAGTTGCAAAGCACACGAGAAAAAAGACTGGAAGGACACTGACATGGAGCAGAGTGCACACTAGGAAAAGAAAAGAACCTCACTGGCACGGGGTACAAAGATGAACTGGCAAAGGAGGAAGGAAACACAGAGACTAAATACAAAGGGAACAATGAGGCACAGGTGAGAGCAGGGCAAACAACCAGGGACAGCAACCACATGGGGGAAGTGAAGACATCTGAAATGATGGAAAATTAGTGACTAACAAAGTAAAACAGGAAATGCTCAAAACATAGAAACAGCCTAACATGACCAGGTGCCACAGAGCTGGATGTGACAAGTTGAATGATTGAAAAAACAATTAATCTGGAATCTTTTTTTTTTTCCTTTAACTTTTTCTTTGTAGGAGGCCAGTTTGTGTGTGTGCTTACCGAATGTGTTGTGTGCACAGAAGAAAGAGCTTTTTGGTATAGGTGTTGGAGCAGCCCTCTTTCTAAAGAGTAGAAGCTCCATTTGTCAAGCAGTGGACTACATGTCATCGTCAGATGGCCCCATAGTAGCCAGATTTGAGTAGTTGAGGTGGTTGGCGGGTTCTGTTCTGTTTGTTCCTGGGTAATGGCTTTTATGATAGTACTAAACAAAACATTAATCTTATTTTTTAACCAGTTTTGTGTGCACTTTAGGGGTTTCTGGTAAACTTTTGGGCTGGAAACTATCTGCTATATCTGCCAAGACTGTGCATAAACATCATCTTAAAAAAGTTAATTAAATGAGACGACTGTGCAAAAAAAAAAAAAAAAAAAAAGCAAAGACAAGCAAAGGGAGAGAAGTACATGATTTCTTCTAAAGGTCAGCTATTAATTCACTTCTCCCCAGGGACACAACTGCCAAGGTCATGCAGCACCATGGCCCTGAGTATTTCTCACCTCTGAAACAAACGAGCACCGTGTCATCTTACATTGGAACGTGATGGCTTTTTATTTTCTCAAGCGCTCCGGCACGCTGTCACAGTGTACACTCCGAGTAAAGCAGTGAAGCACCCCCGGACCGTTGTGGGATCTGCTGTGGGACCGCTGAACACAAGGGTAAACGGCACAAAGAATCAGAGAATAGGAGATGTCTTCACACCGCAGATGGTTATTCATGCTCTCCAAGGTCCTTGCTCTTGGATGTTGTTTGGGCTGTGTTTGTTTTGGATTTAATTATAAAAAAAAAATAGTTTTTGCATTAGTTAGTAACCCCCACACACAAACACATTTGTCAGTTTAGCCTGCCAGCTGGTGAACTAGTATTCAAGCTCTCAATACTCCGGATACTATAATTATAAACAAAAACATTTTACTTGCTGGTAAGAAACACACAGGCTGAATATCTTTGCATCTTTATGCTTTCTGGCTGTTCTTTGGGAAATGATACGTCAATAACCTTGTAATTTCATGGGGAAAAAAAACAAATCTTGTGGCCCCGTGTCACCATGGTATCTGAAGGGAAGAGCAGAAGCTATTTCTCCGTGATGCATGCACACCACTCAGCATAAACTAAATCCCTTAGGCCAGACACCCAAACAGCTATTCATGATGTAACGGTAAAATAGATAAAGTCATTTTACACTCACAATGTGCCGTAGTATTGTATATTTTCAACAGCTGATAATGCCTGTTGTTGATTGTGTTTGCCCTGCTTTTGGGAGTTAATTTCACTGAGATCAACTCTCAGTTAAGTGATACAATAAATGTGAATTTCGAACCACTAGCATTGTTTGTCGTTTTCTTCTGTCATACTGAAGGGTTTCTCTCAGTAGTTAAGGTTTGTTAAGTTTAGGTCTCAAGGCTGTTTTGTGGAAATACTGGTCATTATTGTCTGAAGCAATGACCGCCGCCCTACAGCCATTAGCTAAATGCTAACTGTAGCATTAGCTAAATGATATTGATACATGAGCATGAAAACGGACCAAAAAAAAGCTGTTTTAGTTTGACAATTCTGACTTTTTTATTTCAAAACAATATTAGCAGACAGGTTAGGGGAACTCCAAAGTGTGTTCAGTACATCATCTTATAACAAATGAAAATCTGTAAGGCATTCTATTTGCAATCCATCACAGAGTTGCTGAGATATTTTAGTCTGAAACAAAGTGGTGGACTGACCAGCTCTGGCGTCCCCAGGGGAAGAGTTTGCTAGAAGCATGCCGCTTGCTTCAAGTGACATCCTTTTTATGTCACCAGCCCTTGCGGCCTTCAACATCATACTTTACCTTCTGACAGTTTTGCATCATTTAATAGAAGTTGGGAAATGGCTGCTGTTGGCGATGAATGAATAACCTGAAATCTTAAAGCATACATATGCATGGTAATGCCACTGCTGGGCTGTCCCCTGACAAAAGGTAAACTTTATTTAACTTTAATTTAAATGTGTAGAGATGTGTTTCATATATTTTTCTTATATTTTTTTAAATGTGGCATCAATTGAAGACGTTCGTGTAGAGTACAAAAATGACACTATGAGCGCAGTGAGAGGAAACCCAAATAATAACCTAAAAGATGAGGTACAGGGCTGATAATTCTGTCTGAGTTTGTCACTGGACCATCAGTGGCGCACTGTTACTAGGGATGCAGCAATACAGTAAGGCCAGAGTTCAATATGTACCTTCATTTTTTGGTCATGGTTTTCGGCTTGGTTCTGATGGAATAGTTCATTTGTTTTTTTCCCCCAGTCACTCTCCGTGGCTTTTGTGGAAGAAGTCACTGTTTTCCTGACCTTCCCCAGGAGGTGGGAGGCTGCTGATTGACACTGCTTCCTTGACTTTTTTATAGGAGACTGACTTGGAGTGCTGCTCTCTTCATTTCCCGTTCCCACGTGCAGTAAACCGTCACTGTGAGGTGACTGTTGCCTGCAAGATCCGTTTTCATTACCTCCGCGTGTTGTTTCAAAGAGGTCAGGGATTAGTTTGGTACACAAAGACGCGCAAGAGTGTTATTTATAATACGGATTGAGTGTTTTCATAAGGTGCTGAAAAGCCCACATCTGCTATTGCTGAAACAAATCTTTTGAAATGGACTTCCCCGCTGCCCTTGGTATGTTTTTTTGTGTCTCTCCATTTGATGGAAGTCGTCAACAAAGAGCTGTTGCTTTTTGAACGCCAGTGTTACCCACTTGGCAATCCCACCTTTAAGTCTGTGATATGGCAACTTTTTAGTACTGTATTGACAACTGTATCATCCTTAGCTCCTACTGCAAAAATCTTCATTGTACCAACTTTTTTCTTTGGTGTCCAATTCGTTATTGACATAAAAGCGAAAGTACAACATACAAACACAGCACCTTCCATTTTTAACATCCACACCATTAACTAACACTAACACTACTACCTAACACGATCACCCTCCACTCCAGGTCTCTCTCAGAGGGAACAAAAAGGGAAAAAAAAGAAATACACCCGCACTCACATGGCACTCTTTTTACGCTCTGTCTTGTTGCACTCTGCCTTTCGCCAGTCTGTGATCTACCCCCCACGCTCGGAAAGTTTTAAGGCTGGCTCCATGCATTAGGGCAACACAACACTCCATCAAAACTGTTTCAAGAAAGGTGTTGGCCCACTGTTGCCAGGTCAGGGAATGTGGTAGTTGCCATTTCAGAGCCAGCTTTTTCCGACTGCAGTCACACCAGCCCATAGGATGCGTCTCTCCAAGTATGTCACCTAAAGTTGGGGATACTTTTTCCTGAATTCAGCCACACCTGGGCATTCTCAGTATAGTAAAGGACCTCAGGGAAAATGTGAATTGAAGAATTGTTGTTTTCTAGGTGTAAGGTACATCCTATGGGAAAATTTGCAATGTATTAGAAGAAGGTCTGATTCTTCAGTGGCGAGCATTTCCAGTTTATATTCATAGGCCTTCTCTGTGGCATTCTCTGATTGGAGGGTCAGAGGTCCGCGCCATTTAAGCCAAGCCAGTGGTTCATGTTCATCTGTTGCGAGCTGCACAAACCGTTTGGAACCCACCATGGTGGAAGGAGGAGCAGCTATCGATTTGGTTGCGGATCTTCTCAGAAAGCCCTTTTCACGACGGACTTCCCTGGAAAAGCTGAATATTGTGAGGGAAAGGTGCCTAAACCAGAAAACTAGCTAGCCTGACCCAGCTGGGGAAAAGTTGTATCTGCCACTTTCAGATCAGCATCTGTGAGCACTATGAGGAACTCTAAATTGTTTGTATTTTATTATATTATATTTGCCGTAATTTCCGGACTATAAGGCACGCCTGAATATAAGCCGCACCAGCTAAATTTTGGGGAAAATACAGATTGTTCCATATGAGCCGCACCCGACTATAAGCCGCTGGTGACAATCCCCTCCGCGGTAGAGACAGAAATGACTGTTTGGAAATGCAAAGCGTTACTTACATTTGAGAAACACAATATATCTTTCAAACAATCAATTACACTTTCACATCTTTGACATTACAAACAGCATTCGTGCAGTGCACAGATAATACAATGGTGCGCTCCTAGCCCACTTCCTGAAGTCATAGTACCGCAGGCGTGCAGTATAACAAAAAACAAAGCTTACAACGCTTGATGAGGCATTAACGTTAAATGGCTACATTTAATTCGTTTTTAAAACTGCTTGCCTGTAACACTGCAGTAAAGGTGCAGTAACACGGCTGTTTACTGTATGTGGCACTGGTGCGCAGCAGAAATTCGTTTAGAAATCACTCCCCATGTTGATCCAGCTGAGAATAATAACTTATGAAGAGAACATGTAGGGACCACTGTGTTACGGTTAACCCGGGGATGGTAGGACCCAAGTGCAGGACAAAGTGTGACGAGGCAGGAGTGAGCAAACACTGAGTTTAATTATACAAAGGGAAACAAAAAGTGCTGCAGAAAATGCAGGAACTCCAGAAAACAAAAACTCTCAAAACACAAAAAAGGGGACAAGAGACTCAAGACAAAAACAGAGAGCACTAGAGACACACTTGGGTGGTAAAAACACAGTAGAACAAAAAACACGAGAATGACAAGGAACACAGGGGGAAGGCAGGGCTATATATGCACACACGAGGAAGCGAGGGGTGACGAGCCACAGGTGAGGCAAATCAAGAGACAACACAAGGTGAAATCAATGATCTAATCAACACAGAGAAACACAGGGAGTAATACCGCAGGAAATCAAAAACGTAACAAAATAAAACAGGAAACAGGAAGACAAGAAACATGAACGAAACTCAAAACGTGAAGACAGGTGAAACACAACTGGAACCATCACACACTGAGCCCTCTGGAATACCACAAGCCCACGCAGCTGATCTCAACTGAAGGTAGAAGAAAAAGAATGGTAAATTATATTCAGCCCGTAAGTCATAGCAACAACTAAAATTGCATCTGTGTCTAGTTTACGTGACTCTGTTCTGTTCTGGTAGCTTTGAATGTCAAAGCAATATAATGTAACGTGATTGTATGATTGTCGCCAGCTTTATTTATCTTCCTCGGTACAGGAACACATTCCTCTTAACCGCGTAGCCAAGCTACCCTCCGTGGAACAGGCTATTTTTCAGTGTGCTTGACATTACTGTTGCGTGTGACATTATCTTGTTGTGTGCCATTAAGCTCTCATAAGTTGATTTGTCAACACATTGTAATGTGCCAAGTATAAAAGCATGAAGCCTGGGAGGACAAGCATGAGAATAATAGAGGGATAGAGGGCCATGGGGGACGTTGACTCACCCGTCCATTAATTGCACTGACTGTTGTCTGCAGCCTGACATTATCAAAAAAAAAAAAAAAAAAAGAGCTGGTGCGCAGCCATACAACAAAATGGAATGGAGTACATTAAAAAGAAATTGCATTAGATAACATTGAGTGTGATAGTTAGAAATAGTAAAGCTTGAAATGCTAATAACTTCTGACAATTGTACCTCATCGCCCAGGAGAAATCAAAGGTTACTATATAAATTATTTTATTAGCTTTTGATAGCACAAAACCAGACTACAAGTGTTACACAGGAGTCTCTCTGTCAACGTGACGCCCTTATGAGAAATTAATGTTGAGCTGAATCTATTATTCACTATTCACATAATTGATCAGATTGTCTACAGGCTGCATTAATACAAAGTGACAGTTCGTAAGATGAGAGGTTTCACGGCGGGCCCAAGCAGCCGAGCAGCCGCTGATTTAATGCCCCGCATTTTTTCCCCACGTGGCCCCCCTGAGTTGGACGGCGTCGAGACCGTCGGTGCGTCTTAACGAGCAAATCGAGTTAGGTAAATCACCACCTGTACCCCGCCAAACGAGATGATTTCAGGCTCAGAGTGAGCGAGCTCCGGCGTCGTCTGTCTTCCTCCTCTGTTTCCCCCAAGATGACTGGGATTAAATGGGCCATATTTATCATCAGTGACAAATGTAAGGGATATGGTCTAGCCGTCACAGCGGGAGACACATTGATAAAGTCAGACCAAACAAATAATACGCTTTAGTCCTGCTTGAACTGATAGGGATTCACATTTGCGGATTTACAATCCATGACAAGCGAAGTGCTTACACATACAAAGGACCTGTAATAATTTCATCTTCACCGGTTTATCATCCGTCCTTTCATACTTACAAACCTTCCTGTTTGTGCAAAGACCGTGGTCCATATTCTATTCGCGTTTACCTACAAGTTGCCGACGGTAAAGCGATACAGACTGCCATACGCAAACGCGCTCTGACAGCAGAGATGATACTGCACTGGTGTTGGCTGTTGGTGGAAGAGGGGGGATCTTTGATGGCTAATTAGTGCAGGCAGCTGTCAGGCCCGTAATGGCGGAGATTTGAAAGTTTTGATACCACCGTCATATTTATGCTTTCACAGCTCGCTTTGTGCTCTCAGGGATTATTGGGTTGCCGCGCGAGGCTGCAGAGGGAAGGAGGAGCAGAGAAGGCAACATCAGATTTCCTCTTCCCGAGCTGGATGTGACCACATTAATTATAGATCTTGGGGAGCAGCAGTTACGTTCATTCTGCATATTTTTAGAACACGGGAGGCTGATTTATTTCTTTAATCAAGGCGACAGGTGTCAGCTCAGTCAAGAAAAAGATACTGAAAGCTGCTTAAAGTTTTCAGATGGTGACATTTTGAACAGGCTGAGGTGTGGAACGTCTATTTGTGTAGTCTTGCCTGAAGGTAAAGGTGGAGGGGAGGGCCCTAAATATTGTGGGTGTCAAATTGCTATAACAGTATAAGACGCAACCCTTAACCTTCTTCTCATGCCATGGCCTGGTGTATACAGAACTTTAAAGAAGTAAAAGTACGAGTTCAGAGCAAGTGAGATCTCCCAGTTAAGATTTTTCTTCCGTCAAAGAAAAATCGAAATCTTTTGGAAGTTAAAAGAACATGCTCTCCCACTAGACATTTTTAATGTCTTTACGGAATCATTCATAAGCCCTCGTGTCTGGTGGAGTGGCTCATCTTTCCTGTTGCTGTTTCTTTACTGAAGGTGGCATCTGATCTGCTGTATCTGTTTAGGCTTTTCAGGAATAATGACATTAGTGCACCATGTGCTATATGACATTTCAGCATTTGTTCAAACATATTTGCGCTGTCTGGCTATATAAACAGATAATACTAACCAAATGAAGAAATGACAAAGACACCATATGTTGGTCCCTGCCCAGCCGCCGCAGCCACTGCACCTTAAGACGCCTTGTTCTTCCTGCAGAGTCTACAGGAAGAACAAGAGCTGGCAATTATTTTTCTGAGAAACATGAGAAACAGTAAATATCATGGAGGGCAGTGCCAATAGGCTGAACTCAATTCTGCGTCTGCAGCATTGGTATGTTTTATTTGGTGCTGGTGTTTTTGATCAAGAAAGCAATTAGTCATACTTAAAGCTTGAAATGCTTCATTAACAGTTGTAGTTTAAAAAAGTGCAGTCATTAAATCTTAAAAGAAATCTGTACAAATGAACTTTTAAAATATAAACACAATTTATTTAACTGTTATTATTTTTTTTTTAAATGACCATATATAATATTAATATTGGCTAATACTACTGTATATTAAATAAATGACCATTCATTCGACTCCACACTCTAAACCACTAGGGTAGCCAACCGTCCCTTGAAAAATGGAATCGTCCTGTGTTTAGAAACAAAAGTACCTGTCCCGCACTGAGCTGAAACAGGATGCACTTTGTCCCATATTACCGTGAAAATCAAAAATAGTGTGTTAAATGTCAATTATGTAATCATTATATAGCTAAATCAAAAATGGAGTGTTGTCACAGATCACATATACACAAGTTTTCCACTGACTAATGCAAACATACCTGTGACATCTGGCCACTTGCTCTTGAAGATGTCATGATGACATCATCATGTTACCTGTAGGAGTTTTTAAATAGGAGTCATTTCTAACACTCACTAATAGCTTGGAGGTTGGGCTGGAAGGTCCAACCTCCTCCGCTGACTCTGGTCTGTCAAATCCAACAGCCAGATGATCAGCCCACTGTGGCTGCAGGTGGAGGTCTCAGCCTCCTCACGCCACCAAGCTAATGCTAATGGTGTAGCCCTCAGCCAGTCCAGTGGAAGGCCATTAGTGGCCCTTATAGTATTGTTATACTATAATAATAGGCAGGTTCTTGTGCCTGCCTGGGTTTTCTCTGGGTGCTTCGACACCTCCACTGTCCAAAAACATGCACATCAGGTTCACTGCGATTCTAGGTGTGCATGTGCAAATGGACTTTGGTCTCTTAATGTTAGTCCTTTGATAGACTGGTGACCTGTCGAGGGAAACCTCATGATGTCACATTCTGCTGAGGTCATGACCTCATGATGTCACATTCTGCTTAGGTCATGACCTCATGATGTCACATTCTGCTGAGGTCATGACCTCATGATGTCACAATCTGCTGAGGTCATGACCTCATGATGTCACATTCTGCTGAGGTCACATTCTGCTGAGGTCATGACCTCATGATGTCACATTCTGCTGAGGTCATGACCTCATGATGTCACATTCTGCTGAGGTCATGACCTCATGATGTCACATTCTGCTGAGGTCATGGCTCTAAGTAGTCGTTCAAACAATCAGAGCCATTTTGTTGTAAACAAATACTACTCCATGGCATACAGATGGCATGCTCTTACACTGTCTATCACCACATAAACAAACAATTTGATTGTCTCAGCAGATCTTTGCCCGAGAATAATCACTTCCCAATAGAGAGACTGCAGACCAAATTTCCCATAAGTTGGTCTAGCTTCCAAACTAGAATGTCATAATATACATTTCCCAAATATCAGGATAACCGATTCTAATGTGAATAATTATTCAAACTTGTTAAAACTAGTCCATTACATCACTGCAGATACGGTGTTGCCCAAGCACTCGTCATGTTGCCAGGTATTTCAAAATGAACATCCCAGCCAGCATTGGGCAATAATCCAATAAGCAGCAGGTTTATACAAAGCTTTACGTATATTACACCACTGCTATGTTGGTTGGCAACAAAAAGTTCACTGTTTTTCTCCAGAGTTTCTTTTTGCAGCACTTATAAGTGATTTTAGAGAGTGCTCCCAAGTGCTTCTGAGTGCTTCCGATGGTCTGCTGTCGGTGTACTTTCTCCTTTTGTGGGGCCACCACAGAGTAAGTTACAGTCATCTTTGCTATTTGAGGGGCTCTGTGTGTATGGCACTACACCCCTTGCTTCACAGTATTTCTCTCGAAGCTATCAGTGACGACGGCTGGAGTTAAGAATGAACAGAAATAACTGAGATAAGGTCAGGGGTACATTGTGGAAGCATTTGGAAGATTTGGTTTTCGTGTGGGTGTTTTTGTATTCGCAACCACTTCTGAAGATCATTATACTAAGCACAATATTCCAAATGTGACACTCGTGTAGGCTCAGCCGGGAATATGGAAAAGATGTTTTTAGCGGCAGAAAATGAGAATGTGTGTGGTGGCAGAGGATTGCTTGCATTGACTGGGAAGTGATTTCTCCAATGTGAAGTTTCATGTTTCTGCGTCATTTACATCTAACTGTATTTCTAGGCAGGACAAAATATTAGAAATGTTTTATGAATAAATGTTTTGGGTTAAATATCTGTATAGAACAGAGCCATAGTTTAGCCAGTAATTCAGTCTGACTGCTACATCCCCAGAGATGGAGTACGGGTTGAGGGGAGTAACAATAAAAATCCGCCTGGAATGGAACAGTGGAGAAAGAGACTGCAAGTACTATGGTGCCATTTATAAACAGTGACAATATGCCAGCCAAAAAACTATAACCTTACAACCTAACATCTTCCATCTGCAAGGTGGGAGTAAATCTACTGAGCTCAGCAACACAGAGGCGGCTGCCCAAATAGCCCACTTGGTGAATGGCTGCCTCTTCTCTCCTAGTTGCATGCTTTCCTCCCTTAATGAACAATAGGCATCAGGTGCTCTCAATCCATGGGGCCAGGACACCATATTCCCTACTCCCCTACAACCTGTGACCTCCGAACTGACGGTTCCCTAATATACAGGCTCCTTGGAAGGGATGTGGTGATGGGTCAGCCCTCTCCTGTCCAGGTCTGAGGGTAACTAAAAACACTACACTTCCTTCCCAGCCTAACACTGTTGCACCAGTCTGGGACCATCTATGGTAATTCGTCTCTATTCCTTCAGTTTTATATGATTTCCTTATCCAGGATGGGGAAGATTGAGGACTCATTTGAGACTTTCTAGTCTGGTGCCAAGAAAACTGCCTCCAGCTGAATGTGAGTAAAACCAGGGAGATTGTGGTGGATTTTCACAGGGACAAATACACACCACACACTGTTGAAGATCCAGGGAATGGATGTACAGTAGAGATAGTGACTATTAGAAGTACCTGGGTGTTCACCTAAACAAGAAACCGGACTGGACACTTTATAAGAATGACCAGAGCAAACTGCACGTGCTAAGATCACTTACCTGAAGTGCGGGGACAATACGGAGGTCCTTTGGCACCAGCCATCTTCTATGGATTGGTCTGTTGGAGCAGCAGCATCTACTTTTATTCACCTGCTGCAGTATGGGGTAATGGCTGCACCTGAAATGATGCAGGAAAGGAAAGAAACATATAGGAAAGGTGCACAACCATTGGGCACATAAGAGTCTTGTCTGACAGGAAGAAATTGAAGTCCTCACGTGTAATATCTTCTGCTAACTTCCATCAGCACTGGAGGAATCCAACCAAATAATCTGACCGGTTGTATTAGTCCCATAATATGGCAATTTACTGCTTAGGAAAACAAACTTTCTGTTACTGATTACACAAACAAGCACAAAGTGTGTTTAGAAACTGGTTGCCGGCCATTTCTGTCTCTTCACAGCGTATCCATTAAACAGAGCTTTGTGACTAATAAATGAGCTAGCACCATACCTGTTTGTGGATGCGCTTTATGAGCCACAGCTGAGGGACTCTCCCATTCTCACATGCAGCTTCAAACAATGGGGCCATTAGGACTTGGCAGAGAACATGATGCTTCCTTACTCTAATTTGTTTAGTCCGGGGATTAAATTAACTTATCTGAGAGCTCATTTGCAAAGAAGAAGATTGAGTCCAACCTCTCTCTACGGTGCTTTCTGGTGTCACCTTGGGTGGGATTTCCACTGAATGTGGTGCAAAATGATCAATACCCTGAGTAGTGTAAAATGGCAGGTGACATCCTCTGAAGGGGAGATGAGATAATGGACCCCGCGCCACGTCTGATACCAGTGGCACGTCGCTAGCCTCTTCCTCAGATCTCTCCTGCGGTTCTGTGCGAGGTGTATCATATCAGCTGATTGTTTTCAATGTGACTTTGATTGATATCAGATGCGCGCTGTTGTCTAGTTCGCCGACCAGAGGCCGGCTCTCGTGGGGTATCACTTACCTGCGAGCCACCACATTACCTTCACTACGACTCCACTTTGATACATGCGATGGCACCGCAATTCCCTGCATCTGCTCCATCAGCCCACCCAGGATGTGTCATGTTCTGTAGATCAGAGGGAGTGAAATGAGTCACTCAATTTTGACAGATCAATACACCTCTCAGGAATGCATCCTATAGTGTGACAGCTCAAGCATCAGCTTTTTCTCTGTCTCTATGATGTAGGTTTCAAGTTTCATTTCTGTCCTTTTTTCTTTTTTAACAACAAATGGACCAAACTGCCTTTGCTGTAATTTACTTTAATGACTGGATAGTTATGTGCAAGGCTGTAAAGGCAGCACAGTAGATTTGAAAGGATAGACAGTTAACGTTAATGGCTATAGGAAACTTGGAGTAGATCACCGTTCACATCATTCACGTCATGTGCAATGAAAGATTCCTGCTAGTGAACAGATGCAGCCATGTTTGCTGCCTAGCAACCTTGCAGTTTTATAATTTGATAGTATTGAAATGATGTTGGCCACAGTTTACCACACTGCATTTGCACCCAGTGCTAACAGTCAGTGCTACTGAAAGTTTTACTTACTTAGTATTGGAGTTTATTCAAGCCTTCTTTAACACTTGTTTAACTTCTGTTAACACTTTTTAATTCATGCAGGGGAATGACTTGGGAAACTGATTATTAATCACTTTTATCTTCACTGCACTAGCATGGTATCATGTTATCTCCATCAATATTGTAGCCTCAAAGCTGTCAAAGTTGCAGGTAGAATGGAGTGCCAACACCTGCAGTTCCTCAAATGTCCACTTGAGGCTGGCGCCATAAGTGACTCAATCCACATAGACTCCCATGTTAAAATGCCCACCTGCGCAACACAGGTCAGTCACTGTATAGCTAATAATTTTTCCATTTGTGACTACTGTACAGGGGTTAGTTTTATGGATGTGAGAATGATTTATCCCTTTGTGGACCCCACCACTTCCACCTCACCCACATTTATTTCTGTTTTCTCATAAGACCCTACGCTCAACTACAATAACACTAGAGTTGTAGGTATGGTCACATGAAAAGCAGAAAGCAGCTGGAAAAGTTTGACTTTGCCATCTGACTCAAAGACACAGCTGGAAGCAATAAGGTTATTTTTCTGATTAGATTATTATTATTATCGTTTCATTTCTATTAATATATCTGTATTGTAATATATGCAGTACCTTCAGGAAAGTATTTTGAGCACTTAACCTTTTATAGGGCACTCATTTAAATACTTGAAAATTCAAAATTTCAAATGTAGAGTGCTATTGTAGGTCATAAGAAGACTCTTACTTCAGAGACTTCAGACAACAGACATAGAGCTGTTGATCCAGGCCTATGTACTTCAACTTGATTTGTGATTGTGCAGAAAGTTTGAAGTGCACAACATTTGTGTTTTTTATTTCATATTTTTGTTTCTGATAATGGAAAACTGCTGGTTAGCATTTTCTAAAAGAAATAACTGTAAATAATAACGTTTGTACAGTGATCTGCTGGTACTGTCTTAAATACCCACCCAGGACGAACGGAAGAACATGAATGAACACTGAGGCAAGGTGATCGCCACGATATTGTGCGGAATGGGGGTCTGAATTTAAATGGTCTTATACTTATATAGCACTTTTCTATCTTTTGGTACTTGAAGCACTTTAAAGTCACAATGGCACATGTACCCATTCATTTGTACACTCTTGCTGAAAGAAACTTCAGCAAGTGGTCCATGTACCGAACCGCTAATCCTGTGTTCCCCGACAACCCGCTCTGGCTGCCTCCCACAAGGAGGAACTTGGTGGTCGACATTTTGACAATGACTCCTATATAATAGACATTCCTATTTTCCATAGCTCCAAGTGTGTCAATGTAAGAGGTGACTGTGCTGAAAAGAAAATGTGCTATTTTGCCTAAAATTATCGCGTTCTACCTTAGGCCACGTACTTCCACCGCCTATACATATACTGTATGTGCAAGAATAAATGTCGCCTTGTCTGCTGATGTATTCTGGTCATGTCAAGGGAACTACATTACATCAGTCTAACAGCAGACGGCTGTTCACAAGCACCACATCAGCCAAATGCTATGCAGCTATCTACAGGCAATCACAAAACGAGCGTGCTGACCAAGCCAATATATTATTACCAACCCTATTTGGGTTCTTTTCATAGATATAAAAATGGATATTTGTCGGTGGAGAGAATGTAAAGAGGGGATGAACAATCTCAGGTATTAGAGCGGATGTACAAATGAACAACCGTGGTCAACAAAAACATGCTGTGATTCCTATCAGCGGGCAATTTGTGTAGAGACAGCCTTCCTTTTTATTTCTTTTTTGTCCGCTCCATTTGCTGGATTTCCATACTCCCGCCCCTGCTGTTCCCCAGCCCCCTCCCGCACTGGCCAGCAGCAGGAAATAGGCATTCAATGCTTTCTAGATGACTTCCTGAAAGAAATGAATCTCTCACAGAAAATGAGAACAATGAATAATGAAACGGTGGATGGGATGTGCCTGACCCGTGCTATTCATACAATCGGTGCCGTCGCACAGAGCCATGTATGAAATTGAAGGTTGTGATCACAGGACTGGAAAGAGCCATGGGTGGGGCCATTAGAGTGAAGGGAAACTAATAGGTTTTCTTGGGTGAACATATAATCATTTGATTTAGGCTGGATGCAGACCACAGTGCTTGGGTCAGGATAAATGTCGCATTCTGCTTTTGCGAGATATTTTATGTGTTTTTCCTTCGTCCGTACCCTCCATTTCTAGTGGGAGCAGTGGACTTTTCAATCACAGCTTTCTGACAGCCACTTCAGGCGGTGTAGAATAGAAAAACTGATATGAAAACACAGACCACCTGTACAGTGTACGCCTCGAGTATAAGTGAACACAAAGTTTCTCAGGGAGGAATAATGCAGTTAGAATGGAATGGACCATTTCCACTGCGCACAGCCAAATTACGGAAGTGTCTTAACAGCATCATAATCCCACAGAGAAAATAATCTACCAATGAGAGCAAATACGACTGTATAGTGCTGGAAGAATATCAGTGCCAGGAGGTATTCTCAGTTTCTGAAAGCATGCTTTTCTATCACACATTAGCCTCAGCAGGACGGCTAAGAAAAGCAAGGCAGAGAAAAAATGCTGGTTGCGCCATTTCTTTTTTTTTATTATTTATTTTTTCAAGACACCAACCACCGCCCTCCAGCTACTGCTGCAATCCTGACATGAAGGAGTCAGCTTGAGCACTTACAAATCTTTCTAATCCCTTTCAACGTAGAGCAATATTTGCCAGACCCTTGCTCCGCCTGAGCTTTAGAAGGATAGAGAAAGCGAGAGAGATAGAGAGAGGGACTGTGTGAGTGCACAAGTCAGTTAGGGTAAGTTAGGATGTGCGAAGGACTTTTGAGAGTCACTAGTAGGAGAGATGAAGCACAGCGGCCACTCAGTGTGAAGCTCCACACTGTGCCGTAGAGCTATCATTTACCCCTTGGGTGTCTGGGTGGCTCACTGCGTGCGTGTTACCAAAGGCTGTGAAAGGTAAGATCAGGTAATTACTGAACACTGTCAAGGCTCCTGAGCATGTGCTTCATGTCCCACATTTCCATTGAAGTGAATGACTTCAGTGTTCATTTGGCTGTGTATAATCATATTGAACACAGAGGCAGGGGTTCCGATCTGACACCCAGCGTCGACCGCTGCGCTCTGGGTCACCGCGCTCTGTTTACGAATCATTGATTTTGTTGTACGACAGCGAAAGACACAAGGCAAGGCTTCGCCTCATCACAGCCCGTTCCTAGTGAGGCGCCAACAAACAGAGGGGGGCCACCGTGAAGTGTCACAGCGGCCCAATTATGTTTTTGTAATAAGCCACCGTTGCCTGTCCGGGCGCAGTTTCACCCAAGGGACCTTCGACGTTTGCTAATTCTACCAGAGTCGCCAATTCCAATCTAATTCAGCGCGTCATTTTCATCTTGAAAATTTTGGAATGGGTAATCAGATGATTGATTGAAGAGAACGGCTGCTCTGACAGAATACTGACACAGACGCAGCTGGCTGCCTGTCAGAGGGGATGGCTGAATGATATATGAGTATCTGCACTCAAAACAAAGCAGAAGCCGCCCACATTTACAAGGTGATACCGCAGCCCTCACTTGTATCTGTGTTCTCTCATTATCCAAGCATGCGAAGCATATCCAAAGACCTTTTTACCTCGTGACTTCTGCTCCTGTCCATACATCTGAAAAAAAGTAAAAAAGTAAAAAAAAAATCTCAGCAGCGAGGTTAAAGGATAAGACCCAGCTCTGCCACTCAGCAAGCTTGCAACAATACCACATTAAGATGGATTTCATGCATATCAAAGAGTCCATCTGCTCACCAGATGCATTCAGCGATAAAACACGGCGGAGATCTTAATTCCACGTTTTTTTTTTTTTCTCCCAGAGAACGAACCACCTCAGCATCGAATCACCATCCATTTTCTCCCTTATTTTAATGAATGCCGTGACTACAGTTCAACGGAGGATTGCTGAAATGCAAGGGTACCTCCCACACATGCAATCTCATAGCTCATTTTAAGTACAGACACAATCATTAGAGGGAGAAACTACAATAGAGCTACACTCCATTAAAGGTTAGAACAGTAGATAGCTGCTGCTCGGATGATGATAATAAAAATACAATGTGGTATAATTAAAGTTTGAATGCTAAAAATATTACGTCCCCTTTGCAATAATGTAATATGGCCTAGGCCAAAACTATAACTAGGATAAACATAAATTGCACATTGTAACCTTCACAAATGTAGATTTTAGTGCAAAGTCCTGAATTGGATTACATTGTCCAACATTGGAGTAATAGAAAAAGATAATCTATTAGTAGAAAAAAAGCTTGTGCTCCTATGATGTGATTGATGCCGAGGAAAAGTGATATTGATTTATTAGAGTCTCTTATCATGTTTATTGATTGTGTTTTGGTGTGCTGTGGATCACAGCCACATGTCCGTCCTCTTTCTTTCAGAAGGGGGACCCGCGTCAGGTAATGAAATATGAGGACCTATTGAATGGGAAAAAATAAATGCTTTCGAAAATATTGCTCTACAAAGCTAAATTGACGGGCCTCTGAAGCGGTCATTACTTATGGGGGCCTGAGGGAAGATGGGGGGAGAGCTGGAGAAGATGACACTGCTCATGCCGCTCAGCATTTTTCATGCAATGAGACACCGCGCGATGGTGGGGCCGTCGCCACATAAAAAGGCCGGTGCCGAGAGGAAAAGTGCATGTGGTGATATGCGAAAAGAAAGCGGGATCAATAAGCAATCTACGCGGCGGAGAGGGTCAGGCTGAGCAAGGGGAGGTTATCACATACTGTACCTTAACACATGTAATAGAGGGCTCCGCAGTTGTTGGAGAGTTTTAACATAGAGAGTAGGTTTCTAAAGAACGTCTGAGATTAGGAAACAGACAGAAGAGGGTAGTAGCTTGCAGAAGAGAAACCACACAGAGCTTCATTACAGTATATTTACGGATGCCGTGACGACAACTGGATATATGAAAATTAAGAATTGTTAGGGGATAGGTTGAAGAAAAAACAGGCAACTCGCCCAGTCAGTTTGCAGACCTCACGCCTTTTCCAAGCAACATGTGGAGACTGGTCACGTGACAAATACAACATGGAGGCCCCTCTGAAGACAGGTGAGGAGGAGCCCAGTGGGTTGCTGCAACAAACTAGCAGTGGTTCATCAAGTATGAATAAATACTTCGCTCAAGATGAACCCCATACTACCAAGACATGAAGGCAGAATATGAAAGTCAGATCTGAAAAGGCATCTGCTAACGCCAGCAGCGGAATGGTCCGAATCCTCTCAATAGCAGCCAATTAACAACTTTACCAAACACCCTGCGGTAACAGAGAGAAGGAGGCTGCACGTCAACAATTTGCTGAATTTCATTGTCAAAGTTATTAGACCTTTAGCTGCAGTACACGGAGAAATCCTGCATATTTCGACTCCAGGTACATTATCCCATCTTACAACTTGCTGTGTATAGCCTGTTTGTTTTTTTTGTGTGTTTTTACAGGCTATACATATCTGCAGTGTACTGTATGTAGCACATAAGCTCTCTGTTCTCAGCATATGTATTCAAATCAAGAATATAGATTTCACTGTTGCAAAGCAAAACACTTTAAATGCGATTTTGAAGACACAGCTGACAATCTACTTTTGTGAAGCTGTATGTGCTTCCCTATTAGCTTACCTTCTCATGTACGAGTTTTTTTATATTTCTCTGTATAGTTTTGAATATCTTGTCAGGATTAACAGTGATATCTTGTACTAAAATGTTTATTTTTACTGTATTTCTTTCATTTTAATTAATAATTGCTTCAACATTGTGAATATAAATGAAATTCAGTTAGCTCAGCTTAGCATAAATGAGCAGTTAGCTCTGTAGAAAGCTAGTCTGGTACGTAATAAGAAGAACTGGAATAGTGAGGGGATTTTAGGTGAATTAGGTCACTGTGAATACGATGCACTGACAATTTTATTGGATCAATATAGTACAATTTAGCTTTTTTGACAAGCTGTGGACAGCTTGTCAACAGTTAGCTTGGCTATTTCTGCACTTAAAAAGCACTAATTGCATTGTCTCTGTGGCTGTCTAAAGAAGCCATTGCCTCCTCAATGCATGCTATGTTAAAGTCAAACTATTTAGTTTTTACTGTGCAATTCTGAAATGGATAGTGGGGTTGTGGAGAGTCAAATACAGTGTGCAGCTCCATGCAAACCCTTGACATACAGTGCTTTTATGTCTGTTGCCTGCTAACCCTCGTCTCCATTTTAATGACATGGTTAAGCCATTGACGTCCAGGTTTAACCTCCAGGTTCCAGCTACATATTTAACTGTAACAACAAGCTGAACACCTCAAAATACTGTGTTCTTCTCATTTCCTTTTGCAAATGTGAGCTTTTCCAAATGAATGTTGTCATTGTTTTTGATACACACTTAAAAGCCATAACATTATAAGCACTGGCAGCTGAAGTGAATAACACTTAATTATCAAGGCAACTGTCAGTGGGTGAGATATATTAGGCAGCAAGTGAACATTTTGTCCTCAGTATTGATGAGCCCCTTTGAAAATGGCAGGAAGACTGGCTCATATTAGCTCTAGTGGGGTGTTTCTGGCCTCCAGTGGTCAGGACCTATCAAAAGTGGTTCAAGGAAGGAAAAGTGTTGTACTAGCAACAGGGTCTTTGGCAGCCAAGGCTCATTAATGCATGTGGAGAGTAACGCTCACAGCTGAAACTGCTGCAAATAATGAGTGTAGATTCTGACAGAAAAGCGCATCAAAGTCTGTGTTTTATGAGGCTACATACCCACAGACCATTCAGGGTGACCACGTGGACTCCTGTGCACTCCCAAAAGCACTTATAAAGGCCACATAAGCATCAGAACTGGACTATAGATCTAGATCAATGGATGAGTGTCCCTTATCTAAGGAATATGAGGAATGTGAGGAACACCCCTGTGCTGTTGCCACGGGAGTCAGCTCATTCTGAAACAGTGTTCAGATGAGGCAAATTTGGAAAAGTACATACTTTTCGATGAAACTCTCAGATGGTGTATGGTATTTCTCATAAATGTTCTCTGCATAATATGGGCTTGTTTGAATAGTTTAGCAGCGTAATATTACCCTTTTATTAAATTGTTTTATTGCATTCATTTATAATATCCTGGCCAATGGATTCTCCAAGAGGCCATTTGGCTGTTGCATGTAATAATACTTTTGATAAATCTGAACACGACCAGTGGAATATTGAGTACAGATTATCTCACACAGTGCAGCGGGTAACACACACTGCTCACCAAAGATCGCCATCTGAGCTTTGTCAAACAAAACGCGTAGGCTAAAGATAAGCCTGCTTCGTGTTTATCTGAAAACGAAATCTAAAAATACATTTCAGAACGTTCACTTTTACTTTATTTTTTTATTTCTTCAACTGACCGACAATGACAGAACCTTTTTCCAGGTGTTTCCCTTTGGTTTGTGTGTTTGTCGTATTATTGTCGGTGTCCTCAATGTCAGGAGCTGCGGTTGCTTGAAGATGTGACGTGCAAAACCGGTTCGTACAATCGACGCAGATGTTTCTGGCAGTCGTTTCATTTATGCATCTGGAAGAACCGAACGACAGCGTGGGCTTTAAGTGACAATACATCATGTACCCAATTACACAGCTATACACTGTCAGTCTAAAATAACTGAGACTTAGATCAGGATGGTGTCCTTCCAGCTGGAGCAGGCTGGTTGAAAACATTTACACATTTGCAATGATATGAAAGATATAAATTTGTCACGCAAAGCAGAATACTGGAATGTCAACAGATGGAGATAATAATATAGTCTCTTACAGTGTGGTCTGATTCTAAGACACTAGGAGAATCAGATATAACCTATCGTGGCTGTATTTCGCTATTGAACCTGATTGACGAGTCGGCCCAGCCACTCTTTATTTACCCGAGAAACTAAATGTAGAGATGTGAAAATGAAATGAAAACATAACGAAATGTGAAAGTGTCTTCTAAAATGCATTTTTAAAATCTAATTAGCGAATTCAGTTTTTTGTTGGATTAAACATGTGTTTACTAAAACAACAAATAACAGTTAATAAGTGAATCATTTTACTATTTATTGATGGATCGATCATTCGCTGGTAAATATTTTCTATAGATTGTCCACTGGATGTCCGTTAAAACACAAAATAATAAATTAAACGCTGTAATTTAGTACTTTTACTTCTACATTAATACACTGAAAAAAATATTCTGTGGTGTAGTAATATTTATTAGGTTAACTGTCACAGTTTTCATTTTATAATTGTAAGTATCAGAGAGAACTGTAATTATTCAAGTAAAACAATATATGTCATTCAAGTAATTAACAAACTGTGTGGGAAGAGTAAGTTGTACTATGTATTTTCACATAATATTCAAATGTTTCGTAGTCATTGCACATGAATGTAGAAATACCTAGTAAGTTTTATTAAGTGTTTTGAATCGGCGCATGTGCCTTGTGACGCACATACAACAGGAAAGAGGATGTTCTTTCACTGAAAAGTTGACGGTGGTAGCTAACTACCTAAACTCTTTTTATTTTGCACTAGCCATGAGACGTGTGTGTCAACCGGGATTGACTGTATGATTAATGCTTCGTTAGATGCTGGATGTGTGAAAGATGTTTAATGTTTTAGATCAAAGTGACCTTTTAAAATGACAGCATATCATCAAAAATGCATTGGTTTGACAGTGATACAGTTTATTTTGGTTACATGATTCTCTAGTTTTAATGTAGTATTTCTTGAAGTATTCTGTAGTTTTAATGTAGTATTTTGTCTTTGTGTTTTTGTCCTTAAGCCCAAAGCAACAACTCTCTGCAGTTGACACAGTGAAGTCAAGCAGCAGCAGTCAAGAAGTCAAGAAGTCAAGCAGCAGCTACAGCATCCTGTGTCACAAGCAAAGCCATCTGGCTTTTCAGGTAAAAATAAAAATGTGTAGTGCTTTGCACTTAATTTGTCTGTATTTTCCAGATTCAAAAAAGATGAAATGGTCGAGCTACAGGACACTTGGATTACTTCAGACGAGCAATATGGAGACATTTTATTGATTATTGATGTATTTTTCGACATTTGAAGCTAAGGCCACTCACAAAAATGAGTGGAAAAAAATGCCTCTCAAATTCAATGAGGAACACAGAACTTCTTGGAAAATGTTTTTATTGATTTTTTTTTTCACTTAAGAAAAATAAAGGTATTAAAATACCTATAGACTATTTGATAATATATCTGAATTGTGTCCTTGTTTGCATTAACCATTTTGGTCTCTTGTGTTTGATTTAGATTGCACTTATTGCTGACCTTTTGAGGCTTTAGCAGAACAAAGAGCTTTCATGTAACATATCTGTTCATAAAGAGGAACTGTAAAGATTAAACTCTTGTTTTCTTTGTGTTTGAAGGATGTGGGAATTCAAAATGGGACCCATGCCAGACCTCTTGTCCAGCTGGTAAAGACACGCTCTTAAAAAGACTGTACACTAGCTTCAACTGATACATCTCACTTCAGTTTCTCCTATAAATACGTTCAATCAGCTCAACATCTCTTGTTTCAGATGTGGGAGGTGATGCCAGAAGGCTCCTCCAATCTTCAGAGCACGTGCTTCCTGACCTTCAGTAAGTTACATCTGCTGCTCATTTCTTCTCACTTATGTTCTCTGGTTATGATGTCTGTGTATTTTCCTGAAGTGTAAACCAACTCTGAATAACTGTATCCCACAGACAGCCCACGATCATCAGCCAGGCCAAGGAGCATGCCAGGAGGCTGACAGAGGAGCAGTTTGTGACCCCGAGCTCCAAACTGCTGGAACCGTGGGAGGTGGTGGTGGAGGTGGTCCCTAAAGTCCTGCAGGGCTTCTGTGTTCATTCTCCAACCACTTCCTGCCCTCACTGCCCACACTGCCCTCCAAGAAGCTCTGTAAAATGGCTACTGGAGTTACCAAAGCAGTAGAGGAGCAGGTTTATACTACTCTGTCCTCCATACTCCTGCAGGTCATAATCAAGTCCATCCAGGAGAACATTTCAAGCATCGGCCACCTGCAGCTTTAATTGTGAGGGCCCGGGCAGATTTGTTTGACTCCAGAAACACTTGACGGCTGAAACATGATTGGATGAAAGCTCTAACGCAAAGTTACACTGCCAGAAACACCGCAGATGAGAGACAGGCAAGCCATAAATGAAAAAATAGGCTATTGGGAAATATTTAATAAGATCAATGGGAAAATATTAAAATATAAGTAGCATTTTGATAAAGTTTAGGCCAGCAGAGAAAGCTTTGCTGGCACTGACAGCCCAACATTGCCTGACTGTTGCGTCATGGAAGCATGTCACACTGTGCAGCTTCTCATAATATCTAAATGGCTTGGAAAGTTCATGGAAGTGATAGCTGCAAAAGTGTTTGTCGAGCATTTTTCATTCCCTGAGGGGATAGGAGATCCCTACCGGACAGCAAGAATTAAAGCAATAAAAAATGTACAAATCTCATTATACAACAAAAGCCTGAATTACTTGTTTTTTATTCTGTCTTTCAACAATATCTTTGAGATTATGGTGGGAAAAAATAGTTATTCCAAATATATTAGGTTAAGGTACGCAAAGGGAGCTCATTAGAAGATTATCTAGTATCAGGTGTATATGTTTTCCTCTACACCATCCCTACCTCCATGCTTTTACATTAGAGCCCTTCTTTTCATACTGGCTGCTTACAAACTACACGCACTTGCCACTGCTTACTAAGTTACTCATCATCCTGAAAACACAGTCTGCTGAAAGGTATACCCCTCCTATTTAGCGCTGCACGGTCAACTCAAACAGACAGTGGCATTCAATTTGAAACTTAATATTTTACTGCAGAGGCTGCCTTTTTGTCATTCCCACTGAAGAGAGATCAAGATGAGATTCAGACTGAGTCATTCACATTCCTCAGAAAATACACCTCCTCCACGTATTATACCGTATAAAATGTACACACAAAAGTGTCTTCTTATAAACCCTTCCCTTCCAGAGTGGCCCTCAGAGGTCCCTTTACATTGGAGGTATTTAGTACTCTTTAGAAAATTAGTCAGCTTCAGTTAAATTGTCCTATTTCAATAATAATATATAAATCACTTCAACTTCACTCAAGACTTTGCTGATATGTTCTCATTTGACTTTGAACCTTTTATATTAGGTGTTTTCTAGATTGTTTTCTACCTGCCACGTCGTACGGAATGTGGTAGAAACCAACCACCGTATAACTGAAGTTATATGAAAACTGATGTGGATAAAATATATTTCAAATGAATGTCCAGGGTGTACACCTCCCTCTCTCCCCATGACAGCTGGGATAGGCTCCAGCTCCCCCTACAACCCTCTAGAGGATAATTACTAATAGATAATGAATGAATGGATGAATGATTATGGGTGTGAACCTTTTGGGGGTTTCCCAGTAAATTCACAAAATTGCACTTTCACGTTTGTTTTTATTCACCCACATCCCCCTAAAGGACAGAAAGCTCAGTGAACATGAACAGCTCTGGTGTGGTTTTGCTCCATCGACATAACCCCTCGCCGAGTCCAGCTGTATTTATGGCTCTGGTTTAACAAAAAATCTCAGCGGGCTGGCTCCTAAAACCGAGGAGATTCTCAGCAGGAGTGACATGAGGAGCATGATCGCTAATGTGATTCCAGTCTCTCTTCAGGCAGGAGTACAGTAAGTTATCATGACTGCTTTCTTTCTTTCTTTTTCAGGGGACTGCTTGTTATTCCTAGATGATCTAGGTGTTATATACAGTACTATTTGAAGCAGATATTGACCTTGTATTAAAAAGCACACATTGGTACCTGTCACACTCTCTCACTTCAGATATGAGGACACTGCCTGAACTCATTTATTGGAAAAGAATTTAGAGATTTTTTTTCTTAGTGTCAAAAGATAGTCAAGAGATAATGTAACAATGAAAATCAGCTAGAAATAAAATTCTGATTATTGCCCAGTACAATACTGACTTGTATTCCAGTGTGTTTAATACAAGTTCCCAGATATTTTAGAAAATCACTGTGCATTATTATGCATGTAAGCACAGTGGCTCAAGGTAAAGTCAGTACTTTTAATATACTATTATCTAGTATCCTGGCTATCAGGAGCTTTATTTGGTACAGACAATCCCCTTTAAGATTCAGTCCAGTACCCTTGAGTTATTTTTCGTCTTGTGCTGGAATAAAGTTGAACCTGTCATCTATGGTAAACATTTGTACTGGGTGTTGTTGTGTCCCAAACCATTCAGTGCGTCACGTTGGGGATGACGTTTCCTGAGTGAAAAATATTTAGTAAGCTAAACAGTTGCTGTCTTCAGTCTAATCCCTTCTACATCCTGGAAACATGGCACAAGCTCCACCCGGAACATTCTGGCAGCGCAACAGTTGTTGCTGATCAGATTTAGCATCCCAGCAGGGATAGTCTTGAAAGCTGGGAAGACACTGTGCCAATCTTATTAAACAGCTACATTGTGTAAACTCACACTAAGTTGAGTTTGAGATTTAATTCCTGTGCCATAAGTACCTGCAAGACTTCTCTGCTTAAGTATACGGAGCAATAGGGAGGCGAAGTTTCACCACTTCTGTAAGACCATTAAAAAAAAAAAAAAAAAAAAACACAGGCTGACTGGGCCTTTCTGTGTCTGTGTGGGTTCTCTCCAGGTACTCCGGCTTCCTCCCACTGGCCAAAGGCATGCTGGTTAGGTGATTCATTATCATTGGTGATTCTAAATTGGCCATAGGTGTGCATGTGAGTGTGAAAGGTTGTCTGTCTCTCTGCGTCAGCTCTGAGATAGACTGGAGACCTGTCCAGGGTGCCCCCCTGCAATCCTTCACAGGATAAGTGGTTACACAATGTGTGTGGGCGTGTGTGTGTGTGTGTATGCACACACACATGTACATTGAAATTCTGTATACATAGACACCAATCAGCCACTACATTAAAACCTAATATAAATAACATTCCAGCAGAAAAATGTTCTGATGTTATATGTTCAACAGGATGGAGCCCGACACAGGCACACACACACAAAAACAGTTCAGGAACAACTCAAAAAACATGAAGAACAGCACAGGTGTTGACCTGGCCTCCAAACTCACTAGATCCCAAACTGATCAAGTATCTGTGGGATGATCCACAGCAGTCCATCCAATCAACCCATAATAGGACCCAAAAGCCCCCACTAAGAACACTGAGTTGTATATTGTGAGAGGACACTGGTCAATTTCAGATAACATTAAATAGTACCTCACTATCAAACCATGAATTTCCTAGCACAATTGAAACATATTTCTTTTGAACCAAAATATGCAGAGTTACACCACCAATACCTGCTCTGGGTGCTAAACATGAGCTTGTAAGCCTAGTGGTAAGCACGAGGGACTGTTGTGCTTGAGTTAAAAGTCACAGGACTGCTAGCATGGCTGCAGACTCTCACAGTCTTATTTGCAGTGGATTACAAAGCAGCGTTGTAAAAGGTCTCATTTTTATGTAGTGCCTTTCTACCAGTTGGTGCTCAAAGCGCTGTACAATCACAGTGACACATTCACACACTAGTGCCAGGCACCGGAAGGGAAGAGGGGCTCAGTGTCTTGCTCAAGGACACTTCAGCATGTGGCATGTTCCGGGGACCAAACCACTAACCCTCCAGTTTGCAGACAACCCGCCCCACCTACTGAGCCACAGCTGCCCCATCATAGCGCATTTGCAGATAAGCTCATCTCTGTGTTTACTCATATGCAGTGACATTATCTGTGGATACAATGTCAAGACTTTCTGCTTCCACTCCATGTGTCGGTGGTAAACATTGCACCTTTTACGCCACTACACTTTTTGACAGCTTTTGTTATCCGCATCAATTCATACAATCTAACACATCAAAAGGTGCTGCTATGGATGTCACGCATCTCGTCATCTTTCGAGGCTTCTGATGGTTTTCTGCTCACCTTGTTGTTAATGACTAATGCTTTGCGGCGATATCCTTCTGAATGTGCACCAAAGTTTGTCCAAAGTTTCATTTAAAACACACACCAAATCACAAAGACGCTGGGCCGTACGTGACTGGCTTCATCAAAGGACCTCTGGTAAATATGGTAGATAATTTACATTTTCAACTCACATCACAAGATCACAGACTAACTCCGCAATGATTACACATTACTAGACGTCTCCTGGTAATGCTAGGCCTGTGTGAATAGGGCTTTAGGGTGTGAGGTCTTCTTATGGGCTTCTAACTGAGTACCATGGAAACAGTGTAGAAGTGGGAAAGTATTGAAAATGGATTATAGCATTATTGATCTCGTTCACTTCATGGGATTTGTCTCATCAAGGGTCGGAATTTAAGTCCACATGGACCTAATGAATGGTCCCCTTGAAAACAAAGACTGTCGAACAGGAAAGCAAGGATGAGAAGGATTTTGAAGTTGTTTATAAAGCACTATTTGAATTCCTTCTACTGGAAATGTAACATTCATAGAACATCCATACTAGCTGTGATAAAACTTGTACATAACACAATACAAAACAGGAATATTAAAGTGAATTTAGTGCTAATCAGAGATCAAATTGACCTAAAAACAAGACACGTGTCAGCTGTTACACTACATAAATAAGCGGCTTTAAGGATTGTAACACAGCAGCCAAAATAACTCACTCAGTTAATTAAAACTGGTTAAAGATCAATAAAGCTCCTGGTCCCTCTCTCCTAATTCTCCTGTATTAATTAAAGACACTCGCTTTGAAGAGTGTTTTTTCTCTTCTGTATCTGGTTAATTAGATACTTTGAAGCAGTAAATGGCTCCAAACTAGATGAACGAAACAACAGTAGATCAAATTAAGCCACGTGATCTTAATCAGAATGTCAAGAGCGAGCCATTTTGTCCTGAAATCAGTAGGAATCGGCTTCATGCAGATGAATGTGTCAGGTTAGTCCCGCGAGGCTGCGCCATTAGCAGCGGATTTCAGCTTTTGACCAATCTGGTTTCACAGTCGGAATTTAAATGACATGTTAGGGGCCTGGGACAAAGCAGCGCTGCCCTGAAATTGCTCTGCAGTGGCCTCGAGCGCAGGAATATGAGGCAAATGGCTTTCACTGCAACATAACCTTGACCGCGGCGGCTTTGAGCTTTGGCCATTGATGCACTCGAGGGCCACTTTGTGCCAGTATTAGCCCTCCACGTCGTCCTGCCATCGCAGTGCCCAGAGCCCAGTGGCAGAAAAATAATAAAATGAAATGTCAAATCAAAGAGAGGACAGAGAATAGTCTTTACCACAGGGCTTAGAGTTTTGAGTGAAATGGAAAAGTGGATTTACAGCTGCTATTCTCCGTATTGCGTGGATATGCTGAAAATGGAGTCAATGAAATACGGAATGAGCTAAATTCACACTCAGCTTCTCAGTAAGAGACTCATCCGGCGACAAGAATCTTTACTAGTTCGATACTACATGCACAAATAAAGAAATCACACGGAAAAAGCAGCTTCATCTTTGTGGAGTTAAAGTGGCAGTAAATTACATTTGGGTGGAAATCGGCTGAATGTCTTCAGAATAAAAACGGTACACAAAAACAGGTCAAGTGCCATCACTGCTGTGACATAGACAAGTGTCTGACTATTTTTAGAAACACTGCAATATTAAAAATTTGAATCAGTGTCAGCAACCTCCTATCCATTTATTACCTAATCTGCTTTTTGATAGAGCCTGGATCATATCCCAGCATGCACGGCATAAACTGAGGCTACAGGTTGCCTGTCCATCACAAAACGGCACAAGGGAGAAATATGCCCATGGCTTAAAGCGATATTAGTGTTTTCCTATAAATCACTAAATAGTCTGGCTCCGACATACTGATTCTGCAATTGATCTAGTACATCTTTAAACAAGAACACGCAAACAAGAGCTCATGTCCACCATCCTGACCCCTCTTCATTGGTTCCCAGTACGTTTAAGGATTGATTTTAAGGTTTTAATGTTTGTCTATAAATCAATGAAAGTCTCAGGTCTCAGGTCTGCTGACCACTGTCCTCTGGCTTCCCCAAAGATGGAGGGAGATCGTCCTCTCTCTGCTGCAACCCTCGAACTCTGGTACAGTTTGACAGTAAACTAATTTTTATTCTTTGACTTTCAATTTGCCCTTTTTATTGTAACCTTTCATTGTGTTTATATGCCTTAGCTAATCTGTGCAGCACTTTGGTCACTTCTGTTTTTTTTGCATTTGCTCTTACAAGCAGCCAAATGGTTAAGATTGCAACATTAATACAAGCTGTACGTAGCACGTATGCTGTTTATACACCCACTTGTCTTCTCAGCTGTGGATCTACTTTGTCGATAATCCACATGTTTGTATTTGTGTACAGATCCCACGCCGCACATGCACATAAACAGTATATGTACTGTATGTATGAATACACCAGGTGCCCATATGCATGTAGGAGGAAGGACATTTTTATAATTTTTATTTTTTATTAAGTACACGTACTACGCATACAGAGGGCTATATTTCTTGTCTTGCTGTCTTCTTATTGTTTAAAATTTCTCCCCCACTGGCTCAATAAAGCTGCATCTTATCTTATGCATAATTCATTATTAGAGAATAAGAATAGCACTTTAACAGTACTTGAAATTAAGTCATGTCAGACTTCATCCAGCTTCTGTGTGTCCATATCTAGCCTTATATCACAGTATTACCCACATACATGTAACCAGTCCGAAAGAGGCAGGCAATGCAGCAAAAAAAGAAGACGACAGCATATAGGTGGGGTAGTGGTTAGCACTGATGCAGGGGCTTTCTGTGTGGTGTTTGCATGTGTATGTGTGGATATCCTGGCTTCCTCCCACCCACCACAGACATGCTTGTTAGGTTAATTGGTGATTCTGGCTGTAGGTGTGCATGTGAGTGTGAATGGTTGTCTGTCTCTCTCTGTGTGCTATAGACTGGAGACGTGTCCAGGGTGTACCCCGCCTCTCGCCCAGCAACAGCTGGGATAGGCTCTCCCACGACCATCCTGAGGACAAGTGATTGCAGGAAATTAATAAATGAATGTTAACATATGACTCAAGCTGCATGCTGTTGCACTATGTAGTAAACCTTCAGGCATGGGGCAACCAAGTCACAAGAATATTATTTATTAAAACTGGAATTCTCATTAATCATTTGTGATGAGTTTTGGTGTTTATATTTGATGTACCAAATCCAAGGATTGCTTTGTTACTTAAAAAAAAGATGTCTCTGATAAAAGACAGAGGAAGAACCTAAGTTGATTAAGCAGTTGAGTAAAGGCACATCTTCCATCTTTCATTGGAGTTGAAGATTACCAGGACAATAACACTGTCAGTGCAGAAGCCAAAGCCCTCAATATGTGCAGCCACAGGTCCAGTCAGGTCCTGAAACAAACTCAGATCACCACCATGTGGAAATCAGGCCTGAAAACGTAGGGCTGTCTTACATTTGAGCAGTAAACACTAATGTTTCTACACCAGATATATTCTTTTGGAATGCAGAATAATTATTATCCTAGGCTAGGTTACCAAGTGTTTGGTTGGTCCAGCAACCTAAGACTCCAGTAATTTGTTTTATTGCAAAAAGGGAGATAAATTCATGACGACAGAAAACAAGTTTGTAGCTCTCAATGTCTCAACAACAGAAATGAACCAGGGAAACAATCCGTCAAACAGCCAAGAGCTGCCGATGATGAGCGCAATAAGACTGTTTGAAAAATGCTCACTGTCAGAGAAAATGATTCTGAGTGCCTCAAGAGACTGACAAGAGAGAGGGTGGTTCTGTGACTGATAGACAAGACACACAATTGTGGGTATCTTTCACTTATACATGAAAAACAGTTTACAACGACGAAGACTCTGCTCCTTGGATAATGAATATCCCAGGAAAACATTCTCAACAGGGTGCGTGGGAAAGTGTTTCCTATCCTACCTAATCTTGTCTTAGCAGCAGATGGGAAACTCCAAAGTGGTACAGTGTGGTATACTGATGACACATACAGTACCAGTGAGTTGTAGGAAAGGAAGAACACAACACTGGGGAATAAATGGTACAGTCTCCTCAGGTGGGTCTGCCGGAGTCAACAAAAGTACAAAGGTTCATGTATTATTAACAAGGTAACATTTTAGGCCTTGAGCTAATGCCAACTAGCTTAGTGCTGCTGATAGAAACTGAAGAATCTCTCTTGAGGTTCTCGATGAAGCACACATTTCTTTTTTGTCACCGCAAAGTAGTAGGAAGATGCGGCATGTTGTTGTACCACCTGTTTACATTGGCTTCCCTGTGAGACAACCAGTCTGCCACCTGTGGGGCCTGAACATGAAGCCAATGTGGAAGTGTCAGTAACTGCAGATTGGCTTTGAATAGTCAGTATCCACAGACCTCAATGTCAAACTGTTGTGCAGCAGAAATGCGTATTTACAGCCTCCTCCTAGCTAGCTCATTTATGTCAACTAAATTAGTTGGGAGTTAGGTGGCTTCAGGCACTTCCAAGTTGGCTCTCCACACTGAGCTTCAAAGCCTCTTTACATCATGCAGGGTTTGTCCATCTTTATAGCTATGGAGATCACGCAGTGGTGCATTAATTAACCCTTGGCATGATAATTGATATACTATCCTGCAAGTTTAAATTGCACTGTTATATGAATTAAATCTTGCTGTTAATGTGAGTTTAAATGCTGCAACTCTCACTCACCTCGCGGGTGGGACTGTTGTGGACATTGAGGCCCACAGGCAATGCAGAGACATAACTTGAGAGTTCACAGGTTTGCTTATGAGTCACTGGGATTTGCTGTCAGAGTGATCACCTCTGAACTTCTGTCTAAACTGGACATGATTTAATCCAACATCTGGAGGTCCCTCCTGACTGATTCTGATTCTATTGATCAACATATAATAACTGTACATACTGTGTAAGACAAAAATAAATTTGGTACTCATTTTTGGTCTCCTCTTGTACCTTTAAAAAAACAAAACAAAAAACTTGGATAGAGTTGTGTAGGTTTCTCACCAGAGTCAACAACATTATTTGATTTTTTTACCCATTTTTCCATCACCGTGTCACCCATATCAGTTTAAAACTTTCTGTACTGTAGCTCATAGACAGACTGTAGAATGGGACAACGAAAACAGCTGCGAAGAAGAGAAGCCAAAGGACAACTTCTTTGTTTAAGGTTCAAGTATTAATTTCAATAATAACTTTGCTTTTGATTCACCATTTGATGTTTTAATGTGCGACTCCTTTACTGTGCAATTGCCACTGTCCTTTGGTAAGTGTTTTGAAGACTTAACGTTTTAGCTAGCAAGCTAGCGTATTTCATATGTAGCCTGCTAGACAGCTAATGACTTTGTTTTCAGAAAAATGACAGGGTACAAGTGTATAGCAAATGGTCTCGTCTCACCATCAAAAGATGCCGACACCTGTTTCTGCAATATTTGGTCTTGCACAGCCAGAGGAAATGGAGACATGATGTCCGTCAGCATACATTCTATCATATAGCCATCCAACGACAGTTTGCTAGGCATAAGCTCATTCATATCATATTATATTATTATCATACAATGTCATATATCACAAGTCATCTTCTTTGTGAAACATAACAAATCATACCGTAACAGTCTCTCATCCCCCTCGAAGCGCACATCTGATCTTTTAAAGTATCTGCAATTTTTTGGCCGAAATTTCGCGGGCTGGAGAACGACCGTAATGCATTGTGGAGTTGCAGTACAATCTGCACAGACAGCTCAAGTGGCATACGTGGACCATTACAACAAAATTGTAGCTATATTCTATGGGTCTACGTGTAACCCGTTTATCCGCATGCGAAAGTGCTGCTTAATATTAAAATTACCTGCAATTTGACATGATTTGTGACACTGAATAAACACATCCCAGCTGTATTAAGTGGGCTGGGCAATTTTATCTTATCCACCTGAAAGCCGCTTGATTTATTTTGTGTGTCCCACATTTTTTGGCTAAATTCCTGGTAACGTTCCTTACAATTGCTTAAAAAATGTAATGCTCATTCATTACATTGTGAGTTATGGGAGGAAGAAATATGAAATTATGCATTAAGATTTGTATATATCATTTTAAATGATCTAGAGAGAATAACCAAGATTCTTAATTCCTGATTAGACAGAAAATGAAAAGAAAATTTGGGTAGCAGTAATTTCCAGCTTAATTCCTGCAAATTTTTAGGCTTCAGAACTTTAACAATACAAGAATATGAAACTTGCAATTACCAGATTTTTTTTTCAATCAGACACCAGTGTTAAGGAGTTGGCCGCAACAAAGTGGTATTAATGAACAATCTATCCACATTTACCCTGAATGATGGACATGTTGTGCAATAAAGAAACTAACAGAAGCGTCTTTAAAAAATAGATTTCATATGTTAAATTAAACACCCCCATGTTAAACATTCATTCCATCATAATGCACCATCCTTGTATTGTGAGACAGATTTCCCTCCTTCTGCCCACAGAAACAAGCATGCAGCGATTTTATCAACACCCCATGCATCAAGCTGTTGTGGCATCCTCCAGAGAGTCCAGATGCTGCAAGGAGGACCTCCGTTGACCTCACTGCAGGCCTGGGATCAGTATACTTTGGGCCTGCAATGATCATCCTAGGGCCCTTTTAGATGAGGTGCGCATAATGGGGAGGTTTCTCTCACTGAAGGATGAATCAATGTGGCATGAAGAAAAGAATTTCCACCCCATTTCCCCCCCTGATTACCCCACCACATACAGCTCCTTAATAGCTTGTTGTGTGTCATAAATCTCTTTTTACCACCATAGCATCACAAATGTATCACAGTGTATGCCTTACATATTAAACCAAAGGTGTCATTGGAATTTGATGCCGGTATTGTGTCGTGGCAGCACTACTGTAAGGATTGAGGCAACATGTTTCATTTGTCGGGGTGTCAGGAATGTCTTAGCCAGCACACGAGTTGTGATGGGCAACCAGCCCCGGCTTATCCTCAAACAGCTCTCTGGTTGGTAATAAAGCAGTCCTTGTGTCAGATGGGGAGAAGGATGCTGCAGCTCTCACCTCGCAGGGGGGACTGTTGTGGACATCGAGGCCCACAGGCAATGCAGGAACATAAATTGAGAGTTCACAGGTTTGCCCATGAGTCACTGGGATTTGCAGTCAGAGTGATCACCTCTGAACTACTGACTAAACTGGAGAAGAATGTTTTTAGTCCAACATCTGGATGTCCCTGCTGATTTACAGCCTGAGTCAACTGGTCACCAGAAATATAATAAACATACATAGAGTCTGCAAGTCACATGTTTGAGGATTAGTTTTATTACTGAACAACAACAGTGCTATTAGGTCAACGAGTTCTCTGGTCAGGTTTGGGTCAGGTGAAGAAGACCATGTCATTATTCTTCTAGTCCAGTCATAACGTTTCAACTTCGGTCTTGTTCAGTGGTGGTCACGTTTCAGCCTTTCTTGCCATGTCTATAAGCACTGAATACGATGCACTGGGACATTCCGGGTATGTCGCAGTTCTGGACTATGACAGCACTAAAGGATAATGGGTTCCTGGTGGATTCATTTTTGATTCTTCTCAAATCTTTGGCAGTTAATTTGCATCTTTTTTCGCTAAACACATTTCTTGTGGCCCTTTTGGCTATTTGCAACAAAACATTTTGATGATTCTGTGATCACATCCAAATATCTTGGCAATTTCAAGAGTGCTGAATTTGTGCTCCCTTGATAGATGTCTTATAGTTTCTGACTTTCCAGAGTCTGTTAGATCTCTTTTCTTGCCCATTTTTCCTGAGGAAAAGAAGCTGCACAATAATAGTGCACACAGTGTTTAAGAAGTCAGTTCGCCCATTTTTGCTAAATTTTGGTCCCCTCCGAGTTTGGTGTCCATCTCTTTAATTCATCAGAGTTTTTGAATAAAAATCAGCTGATGTGAGCAATGAGATCAAATTAAAACAGTTAAATTGTAAAACCAAGTCAAGTAGCTGAATTATGCTAACATCTCACAAAGAAAACTAAGAGCTCTGTAAGTTTATCGCTACAGACAATAACTCACATTATTTTACTTTTTACACAAAGAAACCATTCACCCTGCTGATTCATCAACATGTCGCTCATTAAATATTTTAGGAAATGCGGCCCACAAAAGGAGCAGCTGCAGCTGCAACTACAGGCATGGACAGGCCCAGAGTGCTAAACTAATACGCGGGTTAATTACTTTTCTTTATTAAGGATACTGGCCTGGAATCACAAAAAAATGAAGATGCTTAATCCACATTTAATTTGTGAATCCCTGTTTTGGCACCAAATGTGTATTCAGCCAGTGGCAAATTGAAAAAATAACCCTTGTGCCTGTGAGTTCTGGATACCACTCCAAACATAAATGATTGCCACCTTAGTCACATGAGACCATTTGGCAACATGTTATTGCTATGCCTGTAACTCAAATAACCATTTTTTTTTTGGTCTGAATTGTGCAGGGAAGGGCAGCAGATAAAGTGAGCTGAATGCCACTCTCAATGTCCATAGCATGCCTTTGCTTGGGCCATGTGTTCCCAAACTTTCACTGGAAAGCTTGTTTTCTGTGCGCATACTCTGAAGTTCTCAAAGCAGCGTGGCATAATTTACATACACTGATCAGGCATAATATTATGACCACCTTCCTTATCTTGTGTAGGTCTCCCTTGTGCTTCCAAAACAGTTGTGACTCATCAGAGAATGGACATAGGTCTTCTGAGGGTGTCCTGTGTTGGTGACTTGATCAATTTGAGAATTTGGAGGCCGGGTCAATAGAGCACTGTATTGTCACAAGATGTTATTTACTTCTCTTGTCAGTGGTAATAATGTTGGGGTCATGGAAGGCCATGACTGGCTTCTATTTTTATCTATAAAAGATGGATGGAAAACAGTCTTTTGAGGTGAACATGGCAAATACTTCAAAGTAAAGCCAAACACTCAAGAAAGCAAGAAAATGATTTTTGTGTTAAGGAGTCTTCAAAGCAAAGGGAATACATATTAATTAAAACGCTCTGCAGTCATAAAGTAAAACAGACAAGGATCCACTGATCTTGCCTGAGAAAATGAATCAACATCAGATATCTGGCCAACAGTGAGAGTGCTCAAGCACTACCGTCATTGGAACTCAGCTTGCGAGCACCTCTTGACGAACCCTCTCATAATTTAGATGATGGGCTCCAAAGAGCCATGTTTATTTGTATAAAAGCATATGAAACAGATTGTGCACCAACCTTAAATTAAACCTAAGTAGTGTTTGATGCAACCCTTGGCGTGTTTTAGTGCAGCAGTGGAGGTGCAAAACGACTACAGTCACACTATTCATCACCGGTACATTTGCACGACTCACTGTAAGTCATGTCAGAGTCAACCAATTACTGATGTAAGGCAACTATCCTGTTACTTTTATGTCATCTTGTTTTAGACAGTGAAGTGCGGAGCCTGTACTAGAATCCACAGACTGCGCACAGAGCTCCAGCTACATTAATAGGCAATGGGATTTTTCTTTGCTGTCAGAGCTACATATGCAAATGTGACAGCAATGTACCAACTGGTCATGAAGAGCAGTGGGAGAGCTCTGCGCATTAGTCATCCCTGCAGAATGAACCGCACTGACAGAACCACTAATTAATGGTTAAAAAAAGATTCAAGAGTGATTTCCATCCAGCTCTCCTCCACCTAATCAGTTTATAATAGCGTTTTCGTCCTCCGGGATGATAATGTCGTCTCTCAGATGTCTGCTTGCTCTGTCATTAAGCCCTTGCAGGAGTGGATTTTTGTGTTGGTGCTTTGTACAGATTGCACTTTTACTATAAGAACCGCAATAAATAAGGAGGAAAAGAGAATGTAGGATATGAAAAAAATAAATAAATAAATGAGAATAAACACTTAGTCAGCATGTAAGGGTATCTACTGTCTGGCACTTACTGTACTTAAACAGACTTAGTGCCAAAGACTGGAATTAGACATGGAGTCTTCAAAATATGAATCACAAGCATACTAGACAATTCTATACTAGAGAGCATTGCATGAATCAAGATAAAAAATGTGACTTTAAAAAGACTTTCAGTGTATGTAGCACAGAATCTTCGAAATATACATAGTAACAAATTCACAGACTCAGAAGTGCCCGCTCACAGTCAAGTTGGCTAAACTTGGGGAACAAAGATTGAGATTTTCGTCCTCCGGAGAAAGTAAATCTGAGACTGCTGACTAGTACAAAACTTTATAGAGAGGGTATCAAAACAGTACTGGCACTTCATTGTTTTCTTGAACCAAGCCCAAAGAGGGAGGAGAAGACACAGCGATTCTTTGATGACTTTATATTCACTGCATCCTTCAGTGCGGTTCAACTTCTGAAAGATCTGTGACCTAATCTGCCTACAAAAAAACAAAGTGTTTAATACAGTGTGAGTTCCTTCTTCAGTGGTTGTCCCTGGCTCTCGATGTTTGTCTGCATTAAGTGAGGCGTAGGACAAGAGAGTTTTGGTATTGTTATTTAACTCTCAGAGTTTCATTGTCACAGCAGTGGTAACAACGACAAGGGCGAAGGAAAAAGTAAAGCCATATAGTTAAAGAGACACAAAGTTTATTTAGAGAGGAGGTTGAGGTGGATGGATGGATCAACAGAAAGTCTGACTATAACACAAAAGACAGCTGTTTATTTCCATGCTCAGACCAAATGCCATGGTGTCCTTTAAACCTGATCTTTCTGCTCCAGTGGTTTTCTCTGGTTCCCCTTATCGGCCCTCAATGCATGCCCAGTTGGAAAAAGCGACAAGCGTTTTTGCATTTCCTTTTAATTTGCTGAAACACCATAAAGGACATCACCATAGTTCATAGTAGTAAAACAAAGATGCACAGTTTGATCTGGGTGGAGGTTGGGGTGGATGGACAGATCGGCAGATTATCAGACAGCTGTTTCTCCACGCTTACACACAGTCAAGGTTTCTTTTAAACCTAACCTTAAGTGTGTGTTTTGAGCCAAGCCCCAGTCTTTTCCCTCAACTCACCCAGTTTGACAAATGTGCTGTATCTTTAGCCTATTTGTATCCTGAGGTCCCAGCAATGTACGTGCACACTCATTCGGGTTGGAGGACTTGCTGTCAAACGCTTGTTAAAGCATGTCAGTGGCTTATTAAAATTTCCCCAGCACGATGTAGACATAGTTTGAGTTAGTGTCTTTTAGTAGTGGAGCTCATTTTGCAGGTGACTGGGAGCTCAGGTGTCAGCTCATTGGGATTCACCGTGTCGCATGTCCTCATTAAAAGCTAACAAGTGAACTGAAGACAGTCTGGAAATGCACCCAGCGCCGCAGCTGTATCAGCTGTGATGTGTTCAATGCAGACGGGGCTGCTTAGCAAAGAAAAAAATTGAACAAAGTGACTACAAATGTTTGAAATCTACTGGACAGCATGACTCAAATCAGCAAAGAGAGCTAAAGACCATATGCTTACACATTTCAAAGAACAGGTTTAATTAGAACACATAAGAACGATTTCACTCAAATCCTACATATTTGGATCATTTAACCCAGTCAGTGCTGTTTACACAATATGTCCTTCTCCATCAGTGTTAGATTAGGAAGTGCGAGAGAGAATGAGAAATAAAAACAAAACCAAACCTCAATTACAATCTTTTGAAATTTGAATGTCATCCAATAAAAGCTCCACATTAGAACAAAACATTAAAATATTGTAACGTCTTCCCGATGTAAGACAAGAATGACAAAAACTACATGGACACCACTGAACAGTTAATGTATTAAGGTAATTATAATGTTACTGTTTGAACAGGAATGCAAAGCCGTGTTTTAGAAACTTCAACCTGTAGTTTCCATAACCACAACATTGTTAAATATTTATATACAAAAAGTCAAGTCTCTATATAAAGAACTTAATGAAGTCATACAAATCTGCCATTTTTGAATAATAAAAACAATTAAAATAAAACACACAAAATACAATTAAATGCATTTGCTCATTCTGACTATAACATTGTCAGATAATCAGAAAAGCTTGCAGTGGCTATAAAGCGCATTGTGTCAGCTTTCAGAATTGGAATCTTTCTGATGACAGAATTACAGTAAGTCACAGTGACCTCGTGCAAATAGGGTTAAAATTCAAATCAAATTCAGTTAAAACCAGATAAATCTCTTTGATATGAATATGTTTTAATTAAAGATTTAAAGGAGATCACATAGTCAGCTGACCTGACCTGACTTTCCCTTTGTTGGTCAAATCATCCCATGCTGTGGGGCCCAATCTGCTATGGCCTCTGCAGGCCTCTGCCCCCTAGGAACATAATTCCAATGTAATTTCCGAATAGCAAACAAAGTGCCTGAGTTGAGATCAAGAAGATGTGGTCAAGGTAGACCCAGTGTCGAGGAAACACGTAAACCACAAATACTGTTAGAGACATTTCATACGCTGACGTTACTCTCTCTCCCACTCTCTCCCTTAATATGATTGATAAAAAGGACACCGAATACTGAGATATTTGGAATGAGCATCTGAGAGCGGTTGTAACACATTTCTTCAGGGTACAGACAGGAAGCCATTTCATTCGACCATTTTTTTTTTTTTAAACGAGGTGGGAAGACTGATGTCCACTCCCTCAGGACAGCCCTTTCTGCAATGACCACGCCAAACGTAAGTGCTAGCTGCAGTAGTGGAGAGGGAGTCAGCATTTGAATGCTGAGACACTGTCAGGGGACTGATCAGGCATAACATTATGACTACCTGCCTCATATTGTGCAGGTCTCCCTTGTGCCTCCAAAACAGTTGCGATTCATCAGAGAATGGACACGGGCCTTCTGAGGATGTCCTGTAGTGTCTGGCCTTTGGGTCCTATGGGTTGAGGGGAGGGGCCTCTGTGGATCATCCCACAGATACTTGATCAGTTTGGGATCTAGTCAAGGTCAACACCTTGTGCTGTTCTTCATGTTTTTTTTAGTTGTTCCTAAACTGTTTTTGTGTGTGTGTGTCTGTGTCAGGCTGCATCCTGCTGGGGATGGCTGCTGCCATCAAGGAGTGTCTTTGCTATGGGGTGGGGGTGTCTGGTCCGGTCTAGGTGGGTGCTACATGTCTAAGTAACATCCACATGAATGGCGGGTCCAAACGTTTACCAGCAGAACATTGGATTTTCACAAGATGGCCAATGGTATTCACTTCTCCTGTCAGTGGTCATGATAATATGGCTGATCAGTGTATACGGTGCTGTCCGGAAACAGACAGACCCAGAAAACATGAGCGAGGGTCATGTCACTAGATTTTCTACTCTTGGTAATTCACTTGTTGCAAATTTAGACAGAAAAAGCATTTGAATAAAGAAATGTAATCAAATAAGAGCCTGTAACCGAATTTCATACTTTCCTCATCATCTTAAAATCATTTTATTACAGAATAATAAACTACACCGTTTAGGAAAAAGAACCCGTTGAACTTAGGTGGGAGGAAAGACCAGTTTGTGATGCGGGGTCTGTGTCAACTCCTCTGTGAGAGAATGAATCATGCTTCCCAAGTGAGTTGAGTTGATAACATCCCGGAGCGAAATTCCCTGTTTCCTGCTTGCTAGTTTAATCCCTGATTCATTCTGGCTGGGCCTTAATTTACCGAATAAAATGGTAAAGATTAAAAGAAGCGTGAGAGATTTTTATTTTTTATTTTTTCAGACTTTAAAGACTTTGCCCACAGGTCAGGAGAAGTGTAACCCATAATTGGCAAATAAATGAAAAATATGTAAATTGCAGAGGATTCAGAGAAGAGCGGGGCGTCTTTTGAGGGCACGATATTTTATATAGAATATTTGTATATTGAGGGCGAGATAAATGTCACGTTGAGATATTCGTTGTAGACATACCTTGTCAGGAGTGCATATACAGCACGTGTAATTGCAGTGAAGACTGCATAGGCCGTTCTCTTGATAACTTCAGTGTTACAGCTGATATATTCTCCCACATGAAAAGAAAGGACTGAGAAAGCAGCTGCTGTCGGGGTGACGCCGAGTTCATCCTCACCTTTGCTATGGAAATGAAGTCCCTGCAACACTTGCTATTTGTTTGCCCAGCCTCATTTAAAAAAAAAAAGGTGTCTGAGCAGAAACTTGTTTATCACAATAGCAATTCAATTGAGCGTTTGTCATAGACCAGTGCACTGACACTGTTTATTTGAATAAACAAAAATAAATCATCCCCCTCCCGGCCGCTCCCTTGCATGAAGTGAATGTAATAATCGTGCACTGTAAGTAAAAGGCTCAGCTCAGCGAATGGAAACACTGTCTGACTGTTAAGTACGAGCATAAATTAATTTTATTCTGACACAAACGGGTTTATTCTCTCATTGATTGCTGGTTTAGGTTGGATCCATGCTGGTTATAAAGACAGATGTTTCCCAGTAACTGTCTGATTGTCCTAAACAACAACAGATTTTTCTTTCTGAAAGCCGAGCAGGATTATGATGTATGGGATCGCTGGCCTGCATCGATCCCGCGCCGGCATTATCTGTAAACCCAGTAATCAATACAGCAAGAAGCATGAAATTGTCACCCAATTACACTGCAACTGTATTTATATTTTATATTAATGCAACTTATACAGCTCATATGAATAGTATATAAACAACCAATACGATCTACCACTGAGCCTGTTCTCAGCACAGTCCATTCTCTCATACCTGAGTCAGACTGAAGGGGCAGTCAATAGATACACATGTCATCCAATTTGTAATGCATTAAAACAAGAAAATGATCTCATTTATCTTTCATTTTTGTATGTATACATATATGTATGTATTGATTGCTATTGACCCAAAGTCTACAGAGGCAGTGTGGTGCTTCAATAAAAAAACATGAGGCCAGCTGACCACATGTTTTCTTCTTGCTGGGATCATGATGTATCTTCAGAATGCTCCAGACGTCAGAGCCAGTTGTGAATTAATCTCTCCCGTTGAGTGGCTGAGATGAGCAGCTGGGTCCAGAAACATTTTATAATAAGAATTATTTTAATAAACTGCTTCCTTGTTCACGATCTGGTAATAGGTAGGTATAGGTAACAGCAGTGCCAGGACAAACATTACAAGGTTTAAGCCTGTCTTAGTTTCAGAACTAGCTTGAAAGCTTTCCAGCTTCCCTTTACCACAAAATCTTTGTTGCAGAAAACTGGTCTGGTGTCACTCTGTTGGAAACTGATTACATTCTGGCCAAGATCTGCAAGGCTGATTAAATCGTTTGGGTGGGCTTTATGTGGTGATGGACAGAAGAGTGACGGTGACATAGTCATACATGTCACCTGAGCACAAATCATTTACAATAAAATGGCTCTGATTGTTTGTAGTACTATACAATTGTGAGCAGAGGCATATTTTTTTTCTCTGTATTGGTTGAAACACGCACCATAGTGACATTCAAATGGAGTGGTACCAGCCTGATATGATGACAAGTTTGCCAGTTTTTATTGTCAAAGGCAAGATCTGTGTTTCCCCCATTTTCCACAGTTGCCTGGACATGACTGGTGGGTGTCAGTATGATGGAGAGCGAAAAATGGTGGCATGCATTAAAAAACTGAATCCCATAAGCAGGCTGCTGCCACGTGTAATTAAAATAAAGGATACACTTCCAACGGGGAAGCAGTGAGAATCTAAAACATTCAGAGCCAGAGATTAACAAATCAGTTGTAGCATTTCCAACAGGCTTCGCTTTGTCTTGTTTGTGCTTGTATTAAAGTTATTTTATGACTTTATTAATAAATACGCTATAGTGTAGATGTGAACAGATGCAAGGACATTCTGACTTAAGGACATTTTAATGTCTGTTTAAATAATATCAGTTAAAGGTTGTAAACGTTCCCTATAGTTTAATGCAGCATATTTTCACCATAGACCCTCTGTTTGCGCTCAGTCTGACCTCTTCTGGTGTTCTGGTTTGCTTATGACCACAAACTTTAGGCAGTGAACACAAATGTGTCCATAGCCATGTTGAAGGACGGACCATTCCTTTTTTTATATAACGATAAAGTGTCACTGCAAATCGCCACAGAACCAAAGGCAGGCCATAGTTTGCAGTGGCAGCTATTGGAAAATAGAGTTAGCTATTAAATAGGGATCAGGTTTTATGGAGCATGTTGAGCCCCGTGATGATGAAAAGAAGCAAGGAGGAAGAGGAGCAATAGATAAATGTGAGATGAATTTACTTGGATCCAGTGTAATCGAGTATGAATTTAAACAGTTTCTCTGTAACCAGATCTTCAAGGTGAAGGTCTAATTAGAGGACTTTATTTACAGTTTAGCGTTTAACAGGCTTTCAGGTTTTAACTGAGAGTCAGATCCACTCTGACTCCACTATGTGCACTTTGCAGTTCCTAACATTACATCCTCAGGTTGAAATTTAATCCCACTTGACTCCGTTCACCTTGTCACAATATCCAGAAATTTGAGATGAGCATACTAATGTGCAAACCAAAGCACAGGCTGAAATATAAAAAGGAAGAAAAGGGTAAGGGTTCCCCTGTTCCTTTACTCCATCTAGAGTTAGCAGGTATTTCCACTGTGTTGTAATGAAGATCCCACGGCCCCTTTAGAAACAGCTTGGAGCTGTTGCTTTCTGGCAAACACAGAAGATGAAACCGCTTTGAGCAGATCAGGTAGAGCAGTTATTGGAGCAGCTTTAGAGAGGCAGAAGCAAAAAGAATGAGTCATCTGTAGTTCTGTGCTGCTTTTGCTGAGGGATTTCAAACTTCACCAGCTCCATTTATCTCTGTGCTTCCTTTTCAGCAGCAGAGACAGACTGAGCAGCTGAGGGCTTCAGTCAGAGTTCATGCAGACTGCAGGAGAGCGCTGCCTGATCCGCCTTCCATCACAGCCAAGTCTTCCTCTGGCCCCGCATGCTGAGCATCCACCCGGCGACCTCTGACCCCTGGCTAGTCACGGGGTTTTGATCCTAGCATCAGCCAGCGGCGGCACAGCTGTAGCAGCGGAGGGAGGCATCCTCGGGCCCCAATTAGACTCCCGAGTCCCAGCCGGCCCACCGTGGCAGCTCTCCTCCAGGGAGCCAGGGGCCTGACACTGATGTGGCTGAACAGCAGCTGAAGGGGAGGGCAGCGGGAGGTGCTACCTTTGAGGCAATGCCAATAAGTGGTTTAAAAATGTATGCCACCCTTGTCAAACTTTCTTCATTTCACGGCGCCATAGCAACCAACTTGGGCTTGTAGCGCGGTTGGCGGTTTAAAAAAAAGAAAAGGAGGGTCACATTTGTTCTCCCTGCCTTGCTCTTATTTCCACACATGCCTACACACACTTCACATTTCGCTGCTTCTAATGGCATGCTGTCTCAATGAGGCAACACAAACAGGAACAGGACTGAGGTTTGGTTTGTTTTTAACAGCTAAAAAAAAACATTGTTAGATAATCAAGGCCACATTTGGCTCCAGGGAAATGTCTTAATAAAGTTTTCTTTTCTTTTACTAATGTTTCTGTCTGCTGTATTAGCAGTGTAATAGCACGGGAAAATCATCTGCCTCGCTTTGGAGGCACGCACCAGCGGCAAAATAAAATAAGATTCTTTTGGAAAAATAAACTAGTGGCTCATGTCCTTAACCCTTATTGTATATTTGATTAAGGCACTTAAACAGGGACATAAACCAATCAGACATAGCATTATGACCACCTTCCTAATATTGTGTAGGTTTTCCTTGTGCCTCCAAAACAGTTGTGACTCATCAGAGAATGGACATGGGCCTTCTGAGGGTGTCCTGTATTGGAAACAGAATGTTGTCCTATTGGGTGAGGGGCCTCTGTTGATCATCCCACAGATACTTGATCAGTTTGGGATCTAGTGAATTTGGAGGCCAGGTCAACATCTTGAGATGTTATTCATGTTTTTTGAGTTGTTACTAAACTGTTTGTGTCTGTATCAGGCTGCATCCTGCTGGGGATGGCTGCTGCCATCAAGGAGTGTCATTGCTATGGTGTGGGGGTGTCTGGTCTGGTCTAGGTGGGTGCTACATGTCTAAGTAACATCCACATGAATGCCAGATCCAAAAGTTTCTCAGAAGAACACTGAATTGTTTCGAGATGGTCAGTGTTATTTACTTCTCCTGTCAGTGATCGATCTGTCTGTCTGTCTGTCTGTCTGTCTGGTTTCCATATGGCAAATGTATCTTGGATTAATTAAAAAAATATATGGTCTTTGTGTCCTTTTGTATGCAGTTACAAGCAATATTTCAGTAACTGAATAAATAGGCAGGTGCATGCCCTAGAGACTTGCCGTCATATTACTTAAAATGAGAAGAAGCTTTTTTTTTCATCTGGTACTTGATGAAAAGAGAGTGAGTTTGCTAGTAATGGTGTTCAGGAGATTGCAGTACATTTGAGGTAACTTTTCAACGGTAAAATGCTTTCTTTCTATTTCAACTGACACATCCATCTGTTTCAAATGAGCCCTCTTTGTGTACATGTCTGTGGTAGCTTGCCTGTAGGATTACTGAAGAGCAGTTTTGAAGCTCAGAGTGGTTCTCCCCTGGTCAGACTTTCAGCTACTTAAAAAATTGACAAAGAGACAGAGGGTGAATGAAGCTGAGGTGGACTAGTGACACCTAGGTAGACAACTCAAAACCCAATGCGGGTACCCACCTTTCCTTTAAAGTGGCACACCCTTATTTAAACATATCTTAAGCCTTGATATAATTTAAACATACATACATACGTACAGTTGTCATGCATAAGGGAAATTAGCTAGCCTATAGAGACTACAAGAGCTTGAATTGGGCTTTTTTGTATAGGGATTGACTTGGTTTTGGAGGCACGCTGACCATTTGTAGAAGTGTGCTTCAGTTTTTTGACTGTAGCTTGCTAGCTGGATCCAGAGGCTAACAAAATTAGCACTCTAAAGCTAACAGACAAGAAGGCACAATGCCAGTGTCATTTTGTTATCTTTGAGGTTACAAATTCTGTACTCTTTAGTATACAGACAAGCCACGTCACCTCCATCTTGACCAAACAGTTGAACGTAAACACACCATAAAGACTACACCCAACGGGCAACTAGAACAACATAACCGTCTGTAGTTATAATCCAAAAAGGGAAACTGGAAGCTCTAATATAAGCTGGGGAGCTAGGAAGTTGGGAAAAGTTCTACAGTTTATTCATTCCAGACAGTCATGTCGTTGTGGAAATATTGGTGTATTTGAATGTTCAGGTTTGATATATATGTAATACTAGAACAGCCCTCTGTATGCATTCTCTTGTCTGGGTTAATTAGTTTGCTTCCTTCTCATCTCGTACACTGGTTTTGATGCTTGATAGAGTGAAAAGTATCCGACAGGGATCTATCTGGAGCCAAAAGGTTTCACGATATTGTGTGTTGGCACCTTTATTTATGCAGTTTGGCTTCCTGATTTATTTATGTAATGGGTTTTCTCTTTGCATTTGTGTTTTTACTTCCTGTCTTTGTTTTTTCCCCGGCCCTGTGATTAAACTCACCTGTCTTGCTTTGTGTCTTGTCTGCACACTCCTTTCCCCATTGGTTTCACCCATCTCTCGATGTGTGGGTATGTGTATATAAAACCCTGCCCTTCCCTTTGTTGACTTGTCTGTGCTATTACCTCTGTGGAGTTACCCCTGTTTTTGCTCCATATTGTTTTGGTCCAGTTCTTTGTAATTCCCTGTGTTCCTGAGTTGCTGGATGTTTTTGGTTTTTGGATTTCACCTGTTTTTGGATACTCGGCCTAACCTTCAGCACTTTTTGTTCCAGTTTTAATAAGTTTTCATTAAAGTTCTTTGTTTTCTGCCTCCCTTTGTGCCCTGTATTCTTCCTTGCTAAATTTGTGAGAAAAGGTGCAGTACATGCTGCCAGACCTGGAGACAGACACTCATTAACAACCAAACACCGGAAAGTGACAAATTGTGAGCTTTGTCTGTCACTGCCTTACTCCACTACATTTTTATTTATTTAATTTTTTTTTTTAAAGCAGCTTTAGTAATTTGATTAGTATCCTGAAAAAGCAGATTTTGGAATAGGAACTCTTAAACTGTGATGCCGAAAAAAATCGGCCCTGGCATTCGACGATGCACACCTTTTCCATCTTTTTGGTCTCTTGAATGTGTATACCAACTGAGCTACTCTTTAAAACCACGTACCTCAAGTCATGCGATGAGTTAATGGAATCAGTGAGAGTGGACAGATTAAATACTTCCAAAAAGTGTAATTTATTAACACTACACAAATGTATACTCCACCATTCCATCACAGTAATGAATCTTAAAGCAGCAGTAATCTGTTTTTTCCTCGTGAAGACCCTTTGCTCTACTGGATATTTGGCATTTTGTTGCAGGTAGTGATCCAAAAAGCTCTGTAACATAGAAGGCTCAGGACGGGCAAAGTAATCTATGCCCTCCTGCTCTCTCCTCTCGCTCACTAACGCTCTCCTCTTCTGCCATCTCAACCTAGCTCAACAAAAAATGAATAGAAACCCTTTGGTGAGGTTTCTTTCTTTCTTTCTTTTTTAACAAAACGATGCAGTCATGTCCAGAATTACTGGATTCTCTGAGAAACAGACACACAGCTGCATTGACGTAACACTGGCAATTAACAAAATGATCTCATTTTAAAAAGTGTGATTTTCTTTCTGTCAGGACGGTTGCAGGAAAAAGGGGGGTTAGGACCCAAATACAGGACAGAGAGAGCTGAGGCAGGAGTTGACAAAAATGTGTTTAATTAAACAAAAGGAAACTAAAGGTCCCGCATAAGGCAAGAGATCCAAAAACGAAAATCACAACACTACAAATACTTGGACGAGACATGAAAATCTATAATCAGGTGAGACATGAACATGACAAAGAAACAGCATGACACCAAAGAGCATGAAGGGAAAGGCAGCACTATATATACACAAGGGCAGAGGAGGCACAGGTGAAAACAATCAGGGCGGGACAGACAATCACACAGGCGGGAAATGACAGGACAGGAAGAAGGCAAGACAGGAAACAAGAAAAGTCTTAACAAAATAAAAGAGGAAACTCAAAAACATGAAACTCAAAACATGAACACAGGAAATCATAAAACAGAAACAAGACACTTTCATAGCAGGCTAAATTGTTTTAAACCACCTAGGCTACATAAAAACTGCCCCAAAGTAATTTTTTCCAGCTCTAAAAAGCAGCTTAGTCCAGGCCTACTAGTTAAATAATTAATAGTCTAATAATGAAATCACAATGCTTCCCACTGGCTCACTTTTTAAGTTGGTGAGTGGTAGCTTTACATTTACAAACTACACCTATTACTGGATTCTCTTGTAAAGAGGCACACACAGCTGCATTGGCAATAGACGATATTATATCATTTTTAAAAGTCTGATTTTCTTTCATTGGCCCTAACCACTTACATAAAAACTGCATATTTTTCCAAAGCCTTGGGCTAACCTACTACTCACCACACAAACAATAATAGTCTAATAATTCAATTAGAATGCTGCCTGCTTACTTACTGTTATTCTTGGTGAATGGTGGTTTTAAAAAAAGTGTCCTCACATTCAAGACTAAGGACATAAAAGTAATAACTTGGGCTTATTTTTTTTTCATCCAATCAGTGTACACAGTGTCCTGTAAATAGCCGCTAGTGGTAAGGATGTTAGCTAATTTCTCATTTGTTTACAATACTAACTTGGCCAAAGCACATTAGCCAAAATCATTTTATTGATGTTTTATCATTTTATCAGATTTGCTAAGGGGTTGTGTTGCTTTAGCCTACTCATTACATATTCCAAAAAAGTTTCAAAAAAGGCAACTGGACTTGTACATTTTTGGTCTTAGTTGGTCTTTGGTTTTACTCATTACATAGCCAAAGTGTTCTGAAAGCAGTCCAGCTTGCCACAGGTTTTACTACATGTTCCTGGCAGTACCACTACCAGAGCCGCTGTCGCCACCACCATCCCCATGCCACCAGCCATGGGAGCTGATGAAGGCCTTGCCGTGGCAAACATGTCTGTAATCTTGGCACATTGTTTGCTTGAGGAGCAAGTTTCTTTTTTTCTCAGTTTCTCTGTGCCTCCTTTGCGTTTTCTTTCCATCTCAGAACAGACAACATTTATGCCACATTGCACTGCACACCAGCACATGATATGATTGGGCCAGCCCCATTCAGTGAAGAAAATAACCAATGGGCTATTTATTTATTTTTTGCCAAATGTATTACACAGGCAGGACCAAAGTGAAAGGGGTTGGTGTTTAACAATGTGATTGGGCCAACAAAGTGACAATCAAGCTGCTGATCTACTGGATTTATGGGCCGGTCAGACCAAAATGTAAATTATATAAATAAGTGTCATTGGTTCAAATAGCACTTGGGCCCACCGGGAAAATGCCCTGTATGCCAGATGGCCAGTCCGTCCCTGGTCATGTCCATCCATACTGTAGACTCTAAATGTGCATCGATATGTTCATGTTATATAATGTCAAAATGTTCACAGCAGAACACTTGGCTGACAGCACCTTCCCAACTTATGTTAATGAGCATCTCCCATGTTGAATAGTGGCCAGCAGCCTGGCAGTGCGAGGGAGTGAGAATCTGTGCTGTCAATTATCCAGTGTGAAAGTAGCCTGGTAAGGACAGCTTGTAGCCTCGTTGCTCAGCCACCAAATATAGTCGGCCTAATGCACGCCTGCCTTTCCATCAGCCACTTTAAAATGCCTGTTTAGTGTGCACCGGCTCACTTACATGAAGTCTGAGCGGTGCGCTTGAGAACCGGTTGCTTCAAAGCAAAATCGGATTTAATTCCCTACTCCTTAACACAAAAATATTCATGACCTATCCATGAGAGGTTTGCGATCAGTAAAATACGACTAGGTAATTGTTTTGCCTGGAGCTGAGGTTTATGGCTTCCTTCCGAACCCAAGCCTCCCTCGCCCTCCTGCTGCTCATGGACAAACCTGGTCCCACCCCACTGGCTGGGAAGCGGGCTAAAAGCAGCCAAAATACATCACAAAACACATCACAAGGTTAAAAAGTGAAGCCGAAAAAGCAGCATTGTTATCCCAACAGTTGTCACGGCAACATGTTTCCTCTTCACCAGACGTTTTTGTTGGATCCCTGTTCTAATTAACCAGCATGCTGCTCTACATAGTGAAAATGGGACTTGTGAAGGAGTAGGGAGGTCCGTGCCAAACACCTGGCGATGATGTTGGAATTTCTCCTGCTGACAGACCGCGAAATAGATGACTTAATGTCCCTTTAATTTTGTATTTTTAAACATTCACTCAGCATTTGGCTCCTTTTCTGGGTTTGACAGAAGAGGGGGAGTTGAATGCGATCTGCTCTGAAGCCCTCTGTCCCCAAACACAATGTGAAGAAGACAAAGCCTTCATTAAGGACTGAGGCTATGGTCGTGGTCGTCCTATCAACTTCCACCAGACCAGCTGCTATTCAGCCGTGGATGCAAACCTCTCCGGACGGACTCTCTCCGGGTTCAGCCCTTGCCAGTCATTCCACTGCTTTGTTCATTGGCAATTTTGCTCTTTTTGTCACATTTAATTACATTTGAGGGAATTCAATTGTTTCTCGGGCATTAAAATAATTGCGTTGCGAGAAAATCCAAGTTTTGCATTTTATTTGGAACGGGTCGCAAGGTGCACAAGAACCTCGTCAGCCTCGGCAAAACATGGAGGAAATGTGGAAATACATAGTTTTGTTATACAAACAAAATGTATGTCTATTGTTATTGTGTAGGTGTAAAGTGGACAAATAGTTAAAGTCCAATATTATAAGGTCTTAAAATTAAAGGAACACTTTTTTTATCAGACTATAGCATCAAGGCAGTTAAACATTTGGCATATTGATCTGGCATTGTAATTGCTTCTTTGATTCTCAGGTACGCTAGAGGGGCAACAATGAGATGACCCTCAAAACAGGAATGGTTTTACAGGTTTGAGGTCACTTAAATTTTTTCCCTCCTCACCTTTTCTGAATGTTTTTCACTAGTTTTGCATTTAGTCAGTGTCACTACTGGTAGCATGAGGTGATGCCTGGACCATACACAGGTTGTACAGGCAATTCAACTCCTACAGGATGGCACATCCATCCATGCCCTTGCCAGAAGGTTCGCTGTGCCTTCCAGCAGATTCCAGGAGACAGGAAATTACTCTAGGAGAGCTGGACAGGGATGTAGAAGGTCCTCAACACATCAGCAGGACTGCTATCTGCTCCTTTGTGCAAGGAGAAACAGGGTGAGCACTGCCGGAGCCCCACACAATGATCTCCAGCAGGCCACTGATGTGAATGTCTCTGACCAAACAATCAGACAAAGACTCCTGGGCCCTGTGCTCACTGCCCGGCACCGTGGAGCTTGATTGGTATTTGCTATAGAACACCAGAATCAGTAGGTCCACCACTTGCACCCTCTGTTTTTCACAGATGAGAGCAGGTTCACAATGAAGACATGGGATGAACATGAAAGGGCCTGGAGAAGCCACAGAGACTGGGTCCCTCCCGGTGCACGACAATGCCTGACCTCATGCGGTCGGGAGTATGCACGCAGTTCCTGGAGGATGAAGCAAATTGATACCAATTTCCCCCACACTCACCTATCCTAAATCTAGTAGACACCTCTGGAACAATATGTTTTGGTCCATCCAATGACACCAGGCTGGCACTTCTCATAAACTCTGGTGCCCTGGTCCAGATCTGTGCAGCGATACCCCAGGACACCATCCATCTGATGTTGTCAGGCATGCAAACAAGCACATGGGGGCCATACAAATTACTGAATGCCATTTTGAGCTGCTACAGCTGAACGGTCTAGCTCGCTGCATCATTTTTTTCACTTTGATTTCCAGGGTATCTTTGAATGCAGCCCTCTGTAGGTTGATCATATTCCTTCCCCTCAAACGATGTGGCATCCTTCATTCTTAATATAGACATCCAACATGATTTTGTTCTCCTATTGAGACCTGATGTGTTCAGATTGTTTTTTTTAATTTTTTTGAGCGGCGTATAACATGGTAATTGGTGACGCATGTGGCTCGCTGATGTACCACCCTGTCAGTGCAGCGTTGAGAAAAGTTGAAGCCAGCTCAGCTTTCATGTCGCTTGTCTCGCCCGTCATGTAGCGTCTGATGTCAGCCTGTCGCCTCATATGGCTGCCTTCCATTGAAAACGTGTTGTAGGTTGTCGCTCTCTCGTCGGCACCGTGAGAGTAGCATTGTTAAGAATAGTACTGTCATATATCTGGGTAAAATATGAGGCTGCTTACTATAGCTAACTTGTAGCAGAGGCACAAATAATTCTTCACTAAAACATTTTTACTAATTTTTTTACTGAATAAACAAACAGTAGTCATGTGGGTTAGTACTAACATCCTCATATAACGTGGAGTGGTGGTCATTCAGCGTGACTGGTTCTGTCCCGCCTCTGTGTTAGCGCTAGCATCTCCGCAGGTAGCATACGTGTTCTCTTGCTAAGGAGCAGGAACTCCTTCAGAGTTTAATCCACTCACTTTAGTAAAACGCTGTTTTTCGTATGTGTTGACTTGGATGATTTCCAGAACAGTCATCAATCCATTCTGACAGCTGCATGAAAGAAATCTGACTGAAAGTAACATTAACGTCCACACCAGCTGTGTAACATTAGCAGTGTTGCTTTAGCTGAGCTTTTTTATCATCAACACCAGATGGAACACGTTCCGATGTCGTCCCAGAGGCTAAGAAAATATTGTTTTTGAGAAGTATATATAATGCGGAAGGTCATAACCAAAAGAAAAAGTAGGGAAAAACTTTTCATTTAAAAAAAAAAAAAAAAAAGATTTAAAGAGAGAACCTTTTTACTAATCTATCCACATAGTTAATAAATACATGAATAAATGTGATGTAGGGAAGTGGGTAGCTTTTCACATACAAAAAAACAAACACCCCAGCATTTAAGACAAAAGCACTGCTAAGAGATGTAGTCTGTTCACCATCTACAAGGAAAGTGAATAACGTGTGTACGGTGTCGGCCCGATGGGAAGGCGTAACATGAGATAAGGCGCGTCAATATTTTAGCATCCTCAAAGGAGATTGCTCAGGAAGAATATCGAATGTCATGTGACCAATAAACTCCATGCCTGACACACAACCGAGGCAACAGTTTACATCGTAACCACGCCGCTGCTATGTAAATAACCTACAGCTAGGCAGGATGACAATTTTCACAATATAACGGTGTATTCCCTAGCCTATATTTTCAATTCCACATTCAAATCTAATCATATTTATGCTCATAGTTATATTCCATTCCATTCTGACTTAAAATATATAATCTAAAACTATTTTTTAATACTGGTTTTGCTGTTTATACAGAGCGTCTTGCAGAGACGAAAACAAAATCTCATTGCACTTTACATCCCGTGTTCTACAATGACATTGAAGGATATTCTGATTCTGATCAGCACACTCCAGTTCAGATGGCTGCCTTGCACCATAAAGCTGTTTGTCAACCACATGTTTCACAAAAATGATTAATTTTTTTGTATATTTATGTATTTTTACTGATTGTGCCTGCCTAGCGGTTTGTCCCATAGTGGCAGCCCTTAGTTTGTCTCAGCTGTTGTGCTGCTGCTTCTTGTCTTGGTTCAGAAATCAATAAGTTCCAAGAACAGTTTCATCAGATAACATTACTGGCTCTTAGGAGTAGTTCGTCTTCACTGTAAACAAATTACTGCTTAATTCAATTCCCTTTTTTATTATTTTAGTCCAATTTTCTTTGTATAGCATCAATAACAATACAAAGTGACCAAAGACGGTTAACAGAACCCAGCCTGAAAGCCCCAGAGCAGAAAGGTGATGGTGGCTAAACCCCCCCCCCCCCCAAAAAAAAAAACCTCCTCTTTCTAAAAGGAAGAAACTTTGAGAAGAACCCAGGTCATATGGTGGGCCACATCTGCTAGAGACCAGCCAGGTTGAGACAGAAAAAGAGAAAGAAGAGAGCTTCCATAGAGAGCAGCAGGAGGAACAAGTTGATGCATGCATGAATCAGCCACAACATTAAAACCACTGACATGAGAAGTAAATAACACTGACCATCTTGTAATAATACAGTGTTCTGCTGGGAAAAGTTTGGACCTGGCATTCATGTGGATGTTACTGTAGCACCCACCTAGACCAGACCAGACACCCCCACCTCATAGCAGTGACACTCCTGGATGGCAGTCCCTGACAGGATGCAGCCTGACACTGACACACAAAAACTATTTAGGAACAACTTAAAAAACATGAAGAACAGCACAAGGTGTTGACCTGGCCTCCAAATTCACTAGATTCCAAACTGATCACTTACAGTGGTATGCAAAAGTTTGGGCACCCCTTAGGAAAATCATTGCATCAGTTTGTCTCTTGCTGAGCTTTTGAAGCAGCAACTTTATTTTAACAAATGTTATACCTTAAGGAAACAGAAACATCTCAGTAGTGAAATCATTTTCATTGGTCCAACAGAAACATTTTTATGTATATTTAAACAAAAATAGGCATGTGCATAAATTTGGGTACCCCAAAGAAATTATTCCATTAATATTTAATAGACCCTCCTTTTGCTGCAAGAACAGCCTGTAGACGCCTCCTATAGCCACTGACAAGTCACTGAAGTCTGGCAGGTGGTACTTTGGCCCATTCCTCCAAACAAAACGCCTCCAGTTCAGTCAGGTTTCTTGGCTTCCGTGCGTAAACAGCCTGCTTCAAATCAATCCATACATTTTCAATGATGCTAAGGTCTGGGGACTGGGATGGCCATTCCAGAAGATTGTACTTGTGCTTCTGCATGAATTCCTTGGTGGCTTTGGGATCATTGTCCTGCTGAAAAAAACAATCCCGGCGTAGCTTCAACTTTGTGACAGATTCTTGAACATTCTTGTCAAGAATCTGCTGATACTGAGAGGAATTCATATGGCCCTCAACTCTAACAAGGTTTCCTGTCCCTGTGCTAGCCACACAGCCCCATAACATGATGGACCCTCCACCATATTTCACAGTAGGCAATAAGTTCTTCTCATGGAATTCAGTGTGTTTTTTTCACCATGCATACCTCCTCTTGTTCTGACCAAATAACTCCATCTTAGTCTCATCTGACCACAGTATTTTTTTTTCCAAAATGCTTCTGGCTTGTCCAGATGTGCTTTTGCATACCTCATGCGACTCTTCTTGTGACGAACACTCAGGAAAGGCTTTTTGCGCATCAGCCTTCCAAAGAGCAAATTGAAGGTCTCACAAGCTAATCAAAGCAGTTTTGGGCTGCAACATGTCAGCTACAAATCCCTACAGGTCTTGAAATCAATGTGATTAAAAGGGTGCCCAAACTTTTGCACATACCATTTTTTACATTTTAATTTATTATAATAAAATTTTGTAATGATACTCTAAGAATTTTGGTCTGGAAAACACTCAAATGTCTACATCTCTGTAGGAAATAAAATCTTGTTGCTGTGATCGTCTTTTATAAAGTTAGAGCAAATTATTATGAAATCTTAGAGGGGTGCCCAAACTTTTGCATACCACTGTATATGGGTGATGATCCACAGAGGCCCCTCCCCTCAACCCATAGGACCCAAAGGCCCCCACTAACAACATTCTGTTACCAGACACAACAGGACACCCTCAGAAGGCCCATGTCCATTCTCTGATGAGACACAACTGTTTTGGAGACACAAGGGAGACCTACACAATATTAGGAAGGTGGTCATAATGTTATGATGAATGTTATATTATTGTACATTTGTTATTTTCTTGTAATTTCTTTATTTCTTTAGTAAGGAATGTAAGGATATAAAAAGCCCCCAAATTGTAAGTGTCTGTTCCTGTTCGAGAGCTAGTCTGATTATTATTCTTTGTGCAAAGTGATAGATAAATTACAGCCATCACACAGTTTCTGTCTTTTCCTGCATTTAACCTTTATCTGACATTCAGCTCTGACCTGTGTCGGGTTGAAACCGTTACAGAAGTTACTCCACCATTACATATACTTAACAAGGAGCCTGTCTCAGGCTTGAGTCTTCTATTGATTTGACTGCATGATGACTGGCAGGAAGAGGCCACGAATACAACCACAGAGAATGTTAGGTATTATATGAAAGAGTTATTTTGAGGAGAACAAAAAAAAAAAAAAGGAGAAATCAGAGAAGCAGGAAGAAAAAGTAAGATGACCTCCCCTGTCTCATCTCCTGTGGTATTCTTCAATCACAACCTCGGCTTCTTTTAAAATGTAAAATAGTGGAGGCTCATGTTCACACAGCGATGCCAGGGTTTCCAAATGCTCTTGTGCTCTCTCCGCTCACAGCGCTAAGGACGCCTCCCGTCGCTCTGGATGCCGTTGGGAGTGAGGATGATTTTTCGCAAAATGAAAGACTTTTATTCCACGGGCACGCGTGTAAAGGCTGTCGCGAGCGTCCGACAAAAAGCAGAGGAAAAACAAACAAGCAAGGCTGAACTTAGGGCAGAGCCTCGCTTCGACAAAGACAGTAAAAGCAGAGAGCACCCCTGAGTATCGTTAGAGGAAGTCATTTGAAGAAGCCCAGCTTTGTTCCCCGTGAGGAACTGCTTGGATAAAAACAAAACCAAAACAAAAAAAATGCTAATCTCACCAGCTCTTGTATGAACGTGACCTCGCAGGAACTCCAGGGGAGGATTTCTTGTCTAAGACGCCCCAGAGATGTGATATTTTCCCCCGGTGATTTATTAAATGGGGACGGCTCTAGAACGGTGGAAGGCCCGGTATCATTCTCCCCAGGGATGTGTGTGCACACAGGAATGTGACGAATTACCATCAAAAAGTTGTTTCTGAAAGAGAGAGGAGGGAGGAAGGGGAAGCTTCCTTATAGCTGATTAATGTCATCTCACCACTCTCCCACACGCAGCAGCCAGCCTGACCACTCAGACAGCTCTACACACTAAATGGAGCCGTTTAATTAAATCTAAAACTAAATTACCTCATTGTGTTTGCCCTAAATCTGACCCACCATGACATGCAATGATCTCTCAGGATGAATAGCCACGTGAGAGCTCTTCATTCGCATGGATTTTATGAAGGTAAAGGAGGCATAAAGCAGGGCTTGTGTGATTATTTCAAATCTAAAAGCTCTTCTCTTTTAATTAGCAGATAATAAAGATACAGTCCTTTCTAGTTTTTAAGGTTCATATGTGGTTGAAACATGGATTAAATATGCAGCATGTAGCTCGTAAAACCCAAGAATCTGCATATACAGGTATTTTATGCAAAGCTATGCATGGTTTCCGCGGAATAATGAGTCAATTTTACCTCCTGTGTACACATCTGTATTATTTCCACTGCTCGAACCTCCGCAAGGAAGAGAAATCTGCCTGTCCTGCATGATGCAAACGCTAAAAAAAGATGTGCTTAAGATGCAACTTAAAAGGGCAAGATGCCATCCTGCCAATCTGAAAACCATGCTTCAGGTCTGTTCAGGCTAACGGTGTGCCTGCACAGACAGAGCATTTATACTTCTGTATCATTCCCTAGCAACCAGCTGTCTGCGCAGGCTGCACAATGGCTCACATTTCACTCACGCCATATGTGTGTAAACATATCTAAGCAGTGCCACTGTTTGGCTGGCCTGCAGTCAGTCCTGTGCTTAAGTGCATCCTATACGTAGAAGACTGACGCTGGTGTTCTGGCCACATCGACCGATGGACGCTCTCTACGGCTCTCAGCTGGTTGTATTAGAGGTTGTACAGATTATTCAGCTCGTCGGTTTGTCGACGTCACCGCTGTGCCACATGCAGAATATGTAAATCAGTCCTGAAATACAACAAAGGTACAACTGCAATACACACTCATCTGAAAAGGCATCCGCTAACGCTAGCAAAGGAACAGTTCAGATCCTCTCAACGGCAGTCGATTAACAGCTTCACTAAACTCCCTGAAGAGACAGAAAGAAGGAGGCTGCTGGTGGATTTCAAGTTATTAGACCTTTAGCTGCAGCACACGGAGAAGGTTTTAGAGAAATCCTTCATATTTTTGAACCCGGCTACACTATCCCACCTTCCAACATGCTGTGGAGTACTATTAAATGCTGCTGACGGTGCCGAGTTGCTGCCTGTTTTATACAGGCTATACATATCTGCAGCGCACAGTATGTAGCGCATGAGCTGTCTGTTCTCAGCATATGCATTCAGGTCAAGAATATAGATTTCATTGCTGTAAATCAGCACAGTCGAAATCTGAAATTATGAGACCACTACCGTGAATGTGCGCGTGGAAAGCCAGGACGTATACGGGATCACATACTGAAATATATATTGGATTATTCTTCCTGTTGCTTTAATTTGGTGGTTTATACCTGGCTTCACAACGTGACTGAGAGATAGCATTTTTTTTTTAAAATAAAAATAACTGTCATGTGTAAAACCAGTGAGCACTAACAAAATTGCAAACTTTGTGTCTGTGCTTTCTTAAACTGTAGCACATCATATTTGACAAATCTATTCCACAGGCACAGCTAAAGGGCTGTAGCAAAGAAAACGTGCTAATTGTACCAACCACATATGGCTGGGTAATTTATTCCTAATTAAATAATCTTGTTGCATAAGCTGTGACTGTGACATCTTTAAATAAAAATGTACAATACCTTTCTCAGTTCAGCAGAGCAGTTGCTGAAAGACACAAGTACCTCAACATTGTATTTAACCTTATACTGCAGTAAGTGTTTTTAGTACATTCGACTGTTCGATGTATATCTGAAGACGCAAAGGTTCAGCTTTAAGGTTCCCACGGCAGCCAGGCATCACCCGCCTGACCTTTGCGAAAACCTGAAAGGAGAATGTTTAATAGAGTACACGCACCGCCTGGCCGTGAGAGGTCAGCGTTTGCGGAGGTCTAATCATCAATATCAGGCCGACCCGCGGCAACAAAAGAGAATGACACTAAAAATAAAAACGGATGTGCGACAGAACGTGGGGGTCAGCCCGAAGCGGAGGACGAAGGCGAAATCCGCCACACTGTCGGGGAGAAAAAGGTCTGGCAGACGGACGGTATCGGAGGTCAGGAGGTCCGTGTCTGTGCCTTTATTTTGTGGGAGTAGAGGGAGAGAAAAGAGCGCGGGCGGTTTCATCATCTCATCCGACACTGATGTAACACCAACGCTGAGACCGGCTCAGGCTGCTGCCCTGGGGATAGCCCCAAAACCTGACACAAAATCAGAAGAAGCTCTTACTGTACACCTCTGTATAACTGGGTTACACGTCGTATGTGAGGGGTTGAGTCATTTTTAGTTAATATTTACAGATGTGTATTATAAATGTATATTTAAGTCCTGAGTAAATTTACAAGAATTTGTAAATGTTAAGAAGTGGTGAAAAAGAATGTAGGAGCATCCACTACAGTATATCTCCCTCCTCTTTTAACTACAGACTGTACTACGTATGTGGAAGAGACAGTTAATCAATAATGAAAAGCTGCAGCTCAAAGTGCTTCCTACATGGTTGTCTTTAAACTCTATTTGTTACCAATATAGTACTTTAGCAGCCATTATATCAGAGTATCGCTAATAGTATGCATTTCATTCTGTCTAGGTGGAAATCAATACGCTGTATGTTCATCCTGAACAAACACAAAATAAAAATGCAGACAAAAAGCTATTGATTAGTGCAGCTGTCACACCAGCATAGACTCGTATATTCAACGCTGTCATTGTGTCATGTTTTGTTATAGTATATGGAAATATAAAATCTTATTTTTTGCTTTATTGATCAGTTTTGTTTGTTAATCTACAGCTTCGGAGAACGGCTAACCTTCACTCACACACACCACGCTTGACCTAACCTCCTGTCCTCTGCTCTCCTGGGCGATAGTTTCAGATCTCGGTTGCTGTCCTGCAGCCCCGTTTCCCGCTCCTCTCTGCTACTGCTGCTATCATCACCCCTCAGTGGTGCTGGAGCTGCTGCCACTAACTGTCCGCGTTTAAAGGCATTGCTTTTCACTGGTTTCAGATTTTGTTTTTTTCAGCAACTTCCTCCTAAGTTTCCTCTCCGTGTAGCCAACATATCCCTGATGAGTCACCTTACTTTCATTTACTCACTTTATTTAAAGAGCACGCAATGACAGCAACGGCTTGTTATTGCTTGTGGAATAAGCATTCGAATGTGAGTTGTGGCTTGTTTGTGTATTGTTCTGAACAGTTTCAGTAACACTTACTGGAAGAAAAATGTGGAAATGTAATAAGGCAGGATGTCTGAAAGGCATATGCGGTCTTATTTTTTGATTGGTTGCCAAGCCCCTAAGAGGGCGGGCCTTACCTAATGTGAACCTGCCAGAGGGCCTGTTGTCTTTGAGACAGTGATGGGCAGTGATAAGCACCATGCTTGAGGATTTGTAGTCTGTCTGGCTCTATCTGAGCTCAGATTGAAACCAGTCCAGGCCATTTAGGCATTAAGTGTATGCTGCATCCTGTTATTAGCTGGTACACTCATGAAACTTAACTCTGCTCTACTCTTATTGAATGTGCTACATGTCTAAGTAACATCTACATGAATGCCAGGTCCAAAAGTTTCCCAGCAGAACATTGGATTGTCACAAGATGGTCAATGCTGTGGTGGTTTTAATGTTGTGGCTAATTGGTTTAGGTGGTTGTGGGACCCTAATTAGGTCAAGTAATGAATAGATTTTGACCCGCCTCTTTTCCAGAAAAGGTTTATGAGGTCTGATGACAGCTTCTGTATAAGGTGATTTATTAGAAGGAAGGAGCATTCTTCAGGAGCTCAGTGAAGAGGAGGACCTCTACCTCCTGAGCTGCTAATCATCTGTGAGACAGGCAACAGCTCCTTTTAATTATTTCTCACCTTAGAATCATCAAACCATACCCTTACCAGTAACAGCGGGGGCTATACTCACCTGTGTGTTATCCATTAAAGGCTGGACATTTGCATTACACTGTAATATGTGGACTGCTGTTTCCTAATTACGTTATTATACTGAGCACAATTCAAAACACTTACAATGAAAGCATCATGAGGCGTAAACACAACGAGAAGGCTCTGTTATTTACCTTGTCTCTGGGCAGACTTAAGGTGTAGTACCTGATGGAGGACACTTTAAATGCCAAACACGCTCAGCTTAGCAAGAGGCAAATGTCATTTAGAAGGTCAATGTTCCATGAGTGGAAATAGGCGTTCAGGTAAACACTATAGGTGACAGGCATTTAACTTGTCCCCCTGGTGCTGTCTTCACAATACCCTCCTACTAAGCAAGTTTGTTCCTACTGAGCTGGCACCGTGATAGCACACACGCCTGTGTTGTTTCATTCTGCCTGCTTATATCGCTCATATCGTTTTAATCTGTTGGCTCTGTTGTTTTCAGGGGACTGTTTGTTTCTCAACGCTGAACGTTGAATTTCATCCAAGTGGTTTGTTCTAAAGGACTGGAGGGGAGCTGTGGGTGTTACCCGTCAGAAACTCACATAACTGTTGTCTGTTAATGACCAGACACTTACCTGTATCAGGTACAGACCAGGTGGACAAAGTGGAGGAGTCAAGGACCAGGCAAGCTCGGAGGTTGTTTTACTCAGAAGCAGGGTCAAAACCAGGTACAATGATCCGGCAGGCGAAAAACTCAGGTAAAAATGACAGGCTAAGGTCACAGCTAGTAATTACTTTGAAGAAACTGGCTCGAACGCTTCAGGTAAACCTATAAGATGATCTGACACAGGAGGAGTGGAGAAAAAAGCTTAAATACGTGAGGGAGAGGGAGGCAACGAGGCACAGGTTAAACACATGAGGGCGGGGAAAGCAATCAGAGACAGAACTAGACAGGAGGACAGACTCCAGAAGACTCACACTACAAAATAAAACAGGAAGTGACAAAAAGGACAGAAAACTGAACAAATAAAAAAAAATAACAAACACTAGGTGGTCCTGACAACCTCTAGGTGGAGTAGACCCTGACCTCTAACACCCATGTTAGGTCAGAAGCTCCAGTCTAAGGCCTTGTCCACACGTATGAAAACGATCTTTTTCCTATCCGTTTTCGCTGGCACGGTTTCAAAAATATCCGCGTCCAGTCGGATCCGTCTTAACACGGCTCAAAACGCTACTTCATACTCCAGGTCTATAGGCGGCGCTGCTTCAGTTTCAGAAATTCACCAAAAATGGAGAGGAAGAGGTGGTGCATGCGCATGAAGCTTGAGCGCTGTTTACAAATCGGCTTTAGAAGAAACCAAACTCAAGGAAAATTTAGATTTTGCCCTAGTAACCATAATAGGCTCAATATGTTCTCCAGTAGTAACGCAAGCATGTAGTCCGCCATTGTTGTTGATGTTGTTATGAGACGTTTCGCGGGATTAAGAGGTGGAAGGCTGCTCGAGGGGTGTGGCGATGGTGGCGATGACATCATCCAGACCCGGTTTCAAAAAAGTGTGTTTTAGGGCTATGTGTTTACGGGATTCGTCTGGAGTCCAGACGAATTCCTGCAACCAATCAGAACAATGAAGTATGCACCATTAAGCTAGTACTAGACTCTAAACAGCTCGCCTTTCACCACAGCAGCTATGTTGTAATGATGATAATAATGCCCGCCCACATGATTCAATTGGTCGGAGTGGAATTGGTTCTCAACAGTGCGACTCCAGACCGACTTTCAGCTGTAGAGCGTCCGATGTTTGGCTGGCGTCTTCGCTGACGTTCTCACGTGAAATCCATAAACACACACAAAGCCAAGGTGCAACCTTTGTACGCCCTGCGTTTGAAAACCCAGCCATGACTGCCTCCCTCTTTAACCGCGCCAATGAAAAACTAAAAGTTTGATCAGATATTTATTGTGTGCAATGGTCTGTGTTAGGCGAAATTGGTCCAGTGAGGCTGAGAGCGCTCGCTCTACGGCCACGTCATGGCTGCCGCCGACCTAGAAAATGAAGCAACAACCGTGTACGTATATATAAATATATATGTATTTGTCTGTTTTTGTTTATATCTCTGTATGTATTGATGGTGGGGGGGGTTCGCGGACAGATGGACTTTAATCTCAAATTTCACGCGGCTGAGAAACAACTTCAAAGTGGAACGGCCCGAAGGATGGAAGCAGAGAGAGGCAAAAGCCGAAAGAATAAAGAACAGCAGCGTTTACACGAGGAGAGAGACGCATCCAAAGGCAGCGGCGGAGAGGAACATACAATATTTAAGAGGCTGGAGACTGAGACAGCCTTTGCTACACAAACTTATTTGATCTGCAGCTATTATTTCAAGGGCGTATCAAGGTAAATAATAACCCTGCAACCGCGGGGTTTTGATGTTAGGAAAACATGCCAACTGCCAAAACCCATCCCAAGCTGAGCCCCCCCCTCAGAGCTAACTATATTTAGTTTCATTAAAAGAGCGTCAGTCCTCAATAGACAGGACAGTGGAGGCGCCTTCGTGATTTGCTTCTCGGCCTGACACGTGGACTTTGAAGTGCAATATCAAAGCGGAAGAATATTTATCATGCTTTTTTATCAAGAGAAAGAACTTTATTACCTGGGAGCGTACCTACAGGAGAAGCATGTTCTCAGGAGTGTTTTTAATGCGTGACGGCACATTCAAACACACAAACAGAATGTACAATATGCACAATTACAAGTTCACAGAGTAGACTGGCTTTGCATACACATAAATCAACTCTCCATACAAACACTTTACACATTTAAAATGACATTCATTGCTAGTGTTCGTCTGTCCTCACCTTGTATTCACCTTTTTATTCTTCTTTTCCGAACCTTTGATGACCCATGATCCATCTGACTTTTTCTGACCTCTTGTTCCAATATTTGACTCAAGTGCTAAATGCAAAAAGAAAAAACAAAAAAGGTATTTCCCAGGCGAGCAACAAATAAATAAATGTAGCATAACGCTTGAAAAGATCTCCCCTGGCCGAGCGTTCTCTGTGTTATTCCTCCCGTTCGCCCCGGCCGGCTGTAATGATCGATCCCTCTCAATCCGAGCATCCACTTAGCAGGCGACACACGCTGACCCGCGGCCGCATTAGCGCCGGCTTCCAGAGGAGACAGAGGGACACTCCGACATTGATCAGGGGTGTTTTAATCTCAGTAAGATTAAGAGCCCTCCAGTTAATTACAGAACAAACGGCGGGGACGGCTGCTTTAGATCCTGGACACGATTACGTGGAACACTAGTGGACTTGAAGGAATCAAGCTGCCAAACGGCTTTTTTTTATTTTAATTTTATTTTAATTGGCTTTTGCCAGAGCAGATGTGATTGACATTAGTCAGGTATATTTAGAAGGGATAAAAACTTAAGCTGTTGCTCGTGGCTAGATGTGTTCTACACAGTTTGTGGCAGCATTTGCTTTTAAGTGAATGTGAATGAAACAGCAACGATATGTGTGAAATTCTAAAATGTACTTTTTTTGGCACCAAGCAGTGACTTTCTTGAGTAGATTTATACCGCTGTCATGTCTGTAAGGTAGTCGAAGCATAAGAAACCGCACAAACAGGCCTGTTCTAAGACAGTACAATCCGACTAGCATCGCTTCTCAAGTAAAAGATAAAAACACTGATCCATCTAGTTCACAGACGCTCCAGAATGTTCCTACTGAGAAATAATTCCACTCATAAAAAAACGTAGATCGAGGAAATAATCAGCTAATGGGCTTTAAAGCTGGCGGTAGACAGATGTTGTTATTAGCTTCGCCGTTTCCATTTGTTATGCTAGCTAGCTACTGCTAGCTACTGCAGTGGTGTGGTTTTATCAGAAAGGATTTAGAAAAACAACCAGCAGGTCGCATTTGGATTCAGATGTTGCCCACTGGTGCAAAGGAACACAAGACGTCACTGAATGATGTATAAGGCCAATCATTTCTTCTTAATGAAACAATAATAGTTGGTTTTGTCGCCCCCAGAATTCTGTACATGCTCTTATTGAACATGAAGTGTTACCACTAGTTACCAGTTTCACCAAAGCAACCAATATTCAAGATGAACAGTTTTGGAGACAAATACAAACATTTTTTTTTTGTTGTTGCTTGAAATAACTAAATCTTTGGCAAAAACATTCTGAGTCCTAGTAGGATTACATCACCCACAGGAAGGAAATGACTGAAAAAAACAACTGTTTCTACTTTTGATGCAGATGCTCCTGCAACCAACATTGATCTGCATTCTGTCGTTAAGATTGACTTGTCTCCCCGTGACAGATCACTACGCTCTCCTTTGTATGCATTCTTAATCAAATAAGCTGCTCTTACTTTATTAACTTGGACAAGCTTACCGCAGATAAGCCTGCCGTTTTAAGCCACTTCAGAGCGAGAATCAGCCCCCGGAGGTGATGAGAGTTGACTCCAAGAGCCGAGAGACGCGAGCTTTGGGTCGCCGTGTTATTGTCTGAGGCTTGGCCCGAGACTCTGGAGAGAATCACTTCCTCTAATGGAAAACTATTGTCTGCCGCCGAGGACATACGGCTGTGCCGAGCACAGATCAGCCTATGTGAACTTATGCACGCGTCAGGATGAAGCTCTCTATCCGATAGAAAGGCTATTTTGGAAATGTAATATCCACTGAAGTCGATTCTGATTAAGCAATACATCTGGAATAGACTGTAGCCCTGCGAGGCTGTGTGGTGTTTTCCAGCGGTGTGGTAATGCATACAGAAAACAGAAAAAAAACTGCATCAAGGAGGAAAACCTAGCTGCGTTATATTGAGAACTGACCCATATTTTATCTCAACAATGAATCTCAGCATCTAAAACTGCCATGATAATGCAACAGCAAGGCACTTAGTGAATTATTTATTCATCGGAACGGATTGGATATAGATTAATGAGCAGAGCAACGAAGTGTCTTTGCTAGAATTATGATGTCCGTCCCTTAGCACACCTCATTATTTATTTACTCAGCCTTCCTACTAGGTGACTGTTAATGTCTAATGTAAGAGGAAGACACTTCCCCTTTAACAACAAGATGAATCAAGAAGGACGCAGGCCAGGTTCACAGTCAGTTCAGAGCACTCCTGTGTGTATGTAACATGTATACAGAGCTGCTGAAGCACTGAAGGAAATATTTCCCGACAGATCGTCCCGCAGGGTGAGGAACTCCATTTGCCTGACGGGCTTTTCCCTCCTCTCTCCTTTGGATGGTGATGTGTGATACATGCATTGTCTCCTGCCCCCTCCCCCTTTTTCTGCATCTCAACAGGTTCCTCGCCTCGTCCCCCGAAGGACGCGCCTCGGCCCAGACGGAAAATGTAAAAGTTCACTGACGGCCTTTTTCACCAGGGTCCGGTCTGACGTTGTGTGGGCTTGAATGTTTGGAGGAAAGCTCGTTTGTTGGTTCATCAAGTCTGCTGAGGGAGAGAAGAAGAGGGAGAAGAGCGGGTTTTAACAAAAAAGGACACATCTCGGCAAAGACAGATGATTTCTTTTGGGATTATTTCAAGAGTTTTTAACTAATGCAATCAGTCAGGCTTTTTGTTCTCCGCTCAATACGAGCCTTGGATTTCATTTTCAAAGGGCAGCAGCAGAGTTGTGGTTCTTGTGACAAGGGGTTCTCGAGCACCAATTGCACCGATGCAAAGAGGGGCAGCCAGTCCAACGGGACTGCAATCCCCTTGAGGTGGATTACATACAGGTGCAACACGAGAGGTCCAGAGATCCATCGAGAGAACACCGAGTCACGTTAATATTTGATGAGCCATGATAATGCTGCAGCGTCTGCAGGGTATTGCAATGGTTAAGGGTCTGAAACTCAACATCCAGACCATCATTTCAGAAATTATCTGAGGGGGTCACAGATTCATCTGGAAGCATGTCTGTTATCAGACCGTATTTTACCCTTAATCTTAAACATTAAAGCAGACCTGCTGTTTTTTTACAACCTGCACCTTTATTTCTAGCGTAAACTCATCCATATAGTTTTGTGTTATTTGCATTCGTTGAGGAGATAATTACATCTATGGTTGCTAGATGCTATGGTTTGTCCACAACCTAAGAATCAGAAAAATATTCAGCAATGTTGCAAAAAACTAGCAGCAGCAAATTACAGGCAAACGAGCTGACCGTCACATCATCTGGGGGTCTGTAGGTCAATCAGACCCCAGATGATGATAACCTGTAACTCTGGACTCAACAGGGAATAGCACAAGCATATCAAAACAAAATGTTGGTGAAATGAGCGAGTTTCATGGCAGATAACACGTTATTTAGAGGCTGCGTCTCGGTGCCCTGTCACTCCCACTATATGGACATACTGCATGTGGATCTCCTGAAAGAGTGCAAATGACACAAAGTTATATGGGTGAGTAAACGGCCGTATTTTATTCTAGAAATAAGGTGCAGGTTGTAAAAAACAGTAGTCCCCCTTTAATATAACTGTTGACATGGAACCCTTTAAAGAACAAATAATAATCTCCAGATTTTGGATTCTAATTTGACTCAACAAACCAACATACTGTGTGTTCCTGTTTACAGTTTACAAAATAATCATAGACACTATCCGACACTGTTCATACTGCACAGTTTACATCAGTATTAGTTTAAGCTACCGCCCAGTTTGTCTCGGAAGCTTTTGAAGAATCCATCCTTGGAGACCAAAACATCTTTGACTGTGGCTCAGTATGATCTGTTAACGCGGACAAAATCATCCTGCTTCCAGAGACCTTACACTGACTTTCCAAAATCAATTGGATCAAAACAACATATTTTGGACACTTGTTTGACCCCATAGAGTTATTTATGCATCAAACAAAATGATCAAAAGTTGACTTGTTGAACAGATTGTGTGACTGATCTGCTAAAACAACCAGTAAAACCAAAAGCGTTTCTTCTGGACACTACTCCAGACCTTTTTGAGAATCCCCAAAAAATCACCAAATTCAACCTGATTTGATCCCTATACCACTATGAAAAAATAAAAATAGATTTTAGATTTACTGGTCGATTGCTGTCAGTCTTCTAAGAGTGTTACCACTACTGCTGGCCCTTACTTGGCCCAACAACATCCATATATCTCAGTGTTTTTCAAGCAAACCATCATCGTAGCTACTTGACACACGTCAACTTACCTTCAGCACCACAGAGGTAACTGCATGGAGGGCACTGTGTAGCCGGGACTTTGACCTAGAAGGGAATATAAACAACACTGTGACCATTCGAGATGACAGCAGACACACACACATCATCAAATCAAAAGTCAAGACGCATTGTATTTTATGGTTCAGTTATGACAACAGGAGGACATATTTTATCAAAGTCTTAGGATCAAGTTATTTCACTACACAGTTTGTTGAAATATTACTGCTATTTATCAAACTTTTTTACTTAGTTGTTTTTTTTCTTTCTTTTTTTACAGATGTCTAATTATTCCCAGCTTTGTGGCTAGATTAACAGAGACAGGGAATACATATTACATTGAAGTTTAGAGAGGGTTTATGAGCTACTACGTTAGGGGAGAGGTTAAACTGGGTCAGCTTGTTTACCTTGTGGGATGGAGGTCTTTTTAAACAGCTACTGCCATCCTCTCTCTGCGGAGGTCAGCTGGGGGTCATTTTAGGGTCTCTTTAATGGACGGAGCAAAGGCAGGCTCTTTAAACGACACATGAGCGGAGGAGAGCAGAGAGAGCAAAACAAGAAGAGGAAGACAGAGAGAGAGAGAGAGAGAGAGAGAGAGAACCCCACCCGACCACCCCCACCACCACCACCCCCAACTCCCGCCCTCAACTCCACCCGACGCCCTGCGCTGGTCTGAACCTGGCCCCGGCTTTCCGCGCGTCGCTTTCCCGTCAGCGTAAACACACAGAAACTTAATGAGTGTTTACCGACGACGCTTGGCGCGGCCGCCGTCCGCCTCACAACGAATTATACCAGCAAACAGAGCGGACAGTTTCAGGAGCAGCCACGCCGCCTCCGCCGCATCCTCTAAATTTCTCTAGGACGGCTCTCCTACAAAACACACCGCCCGGCGCGCACGCACAAATAAGGAAAGACACTCTTATCGGATTACAAAGGTCAACTGCAAGGTCACGGCATCAGCGTTCGGTGACAGCGTCTCGATTTTACACGCTGAATTATTTGGTCTTTACTCAGATGATAATCACGGCTGTTTAACTCCTTCCACGCCAAATATTCCAGACACACAGAGCAATCTCATTTGGGTTTGTTAGTTTAAATTATGAGGCTTTTTACACGGTTTTCGGAATTATTCTCGTCAACACAAGTGGTTTTTTTTTTCTTTCAAAATGTTTATTCAGCATCAACAAAGAAGAAAAATATTAAAGGGCTTACATAAGCTCAGAATCAATATAGTCGAACAGATCTCTAGATGGAAATGACGCCCAGTTCACCAGCATGTGATTTAGTATCTTAAACCTCGTAATTATGCCTACAAAGTCAGTAAAAGTATCGTTTTTTTAAATCAGAAAGTGACATCAATGTTACTTATTTAGAGCATCTTAAAAAAAAAAAAAAAAAAAAAAAAAAGAATAAAAAAATCACAAACATCCAAAAGCTCCCGGGCTGTTCTGCAGCTCTGCTCGTTTGGGGGTGTACATGAGGTATGCGCCGCTATTTATAGACGTGTTTAAGTGGATGTTTGGGGGCATAATCAATGAACACAACTACACAGGCTTTTCAGAATAAAACAGCTGACAATATCCACAGTTGCACACCATGCTTTTATAAGCCCTTTAACACTAACCAACTATTATTTTTTACAAAAAGAAGAGGAAACAGCAATACAATATGTATACAGTATGACTTTTCTCTTTTTCAGTCTGTAAATGTCTCATTTACAAGGGACACAATTTCACCGATTACCCCTCAGAAAAAAATATCTACAGTACCGCACTTTCCTAGAGCTAAGCTACTACATTTTAAAGTGATCAACCACGCAGTTAGAGGTTTAAAGAATAGAGGGGGAGAAGTTAAGTTGCACTGGCAGCTGTGTAGAACCACTGTATCGAGCTAACCAAGTCAAATAGCTTGATACAATGTCATTCTTCACGATCACATAGCTGAGAGAGTAACTTAATGTACTATGGAGTCTTTCTTAATCTTAATGTCCAGCCGATTTCTCCCAGAGGAAAGGACAGATCACCTTAATTGTGTTACACATTTTCCCCAATTGATGTATGTTTTTTTTTTTTTTTATATATTTGGGGGGAATCCGTTACTGAAAACCAGTTCTGACTCTCGCTATCGCTGTTTCATTTGAATTATTTTGTGGTTTAGTTTTCAATTCTAAAAAGGTGGGAGCGTCCATAAAAAATCCATTACTTGGGTTGAAACAGCCATGAGGACTCAGGTGCAGGTTGTATAAACAGTTCAATATCTGGAGTATGGCTGATCTCTGTACACTCCCTTGGTTGTTCGTGCTGTCGGAGCCTTGCCGCGATTGTTTGCCCACTCTTCCTGACCTGATGCGGGAGAAGAGAGAAGAAGCAGATGGGGAGTGATTAAAGAGGAGTTTTGCTCAAATCATTCAATCATAACAACCCGTGTTAGTCTTTCAAGCCCCATGCAAATGCTGTGAATACGCTCCTGTCGATGGAAACATTGCGGCAGAGCAATGGGGGAGCTTTGAGTGTCTGCTATCGACAGCCCTCGTCAAAAACAAAAGCGCCGCCGCCGAGCCCGGGAATACAAACTGCGACTCGCACCAAGGAGCTTGACTTTCACCTGGAAGGATTCATCTCAGATAATTGAATGAGAGGATCAAATAGCTACTTGAAAAGGACCCGTTTAGTGGCTCCCAGCAAAAAGGTCACAATTACCATTAGCCCAAATCAGCACTGTTCACCCCCTGGTACTGTCAATGTGAAAGTGCCAGTATCGATGGCACCCTTTGTCTGATCTTCAGCCAGAGCTGAGACTTCCCTCGAGCCCAGCCTCACAAAGGACTGCTTTTTTCCCTGTGTACAGGCTCTCTGTTGGCAGCACATAGCCAATACCCCTTAATTAAACCTGTCACCCTTTCACTGACAGTCACTTTGAAGAAACACACCAAGGTAACCTTGTGTTTTGAGAACAAGGATGCACATCAACACTGTTTATCTGTTTCCTTTGAACTGCTACTCTCTTTTCCGTGTGACCCACACTGCGGCATTTATTTATTTATTTTTTTAAATCCTATGTGCAGGTAGGGAACACTAATGAGCACAAGGTGCTCAGTTCTTCCACTCGTGCGGTCACAAAAAGTTGGGGAAGTTTTTAAATGGCTTTGACTCACTTTCAAAAACACATTCAAATCTCCCAAAGCACGGAAAGAAAGGATACAGGTCGTCAGTCAGGTTTATGGTGCAAGAGATGTGATGGCTATTTTTACACCGGTCTCACGTAATCTCTGAGGCACATGTGAAGCCAAGTTCTGAAATGTGAAATGCAGATTGGGTTCTGAAGTGAATAAACTAGTCAGCGTAGCGTCGACGCACGGCGGAAAAAGCTAAAGCGCACTTGACTGTATAGAAGAGAAACAAATTAGCTCAGGATTTTTTTCTTGTCATACTGTATCTGCCATATTTCATCTTGCACCAACACTGAATTTAATAATTCTAATAATGTATGGTAAATCACTCGTTAGCAGTTCGATTGTCAGTCCATGCCACATGCAGAAGTGTCACTGGGGAGGACACTGAACCCCATGTTGCTCCCAGTGCGTGGTACTGGTGTGACTGTAAAAGCTCTTTAAATACCAGAAATTTACCAAACGTTCTACATCAAATCTCGTTGTAAGTATTCATTCTCTTGAAAAAGACACCTTGAACAAGCGTTAAAACTTTTATTTGTAAAGTTGAGCTTGTGTCAAGCGTGCCAAAATACATCATGCAGACCCAACCAGTGTTTTGGCTTTGAGCCTCTGTAACACAAACTAATTATGCCTCACCGTAATTAAAAAGTAGCTAATTATGGAATTTGTTTGCAGCCACTAAAACGTCCTGTGAGTAACACAAACAAATGCACAATCCATCTCAGCACCAGGTAACCTCATCCTGGCACCTGTGAATTTAAACGAATTAAACCGCTCTCACCACAACCTGACTCTAAATGAATATTTATCACGCGCTCACGTAGTTTCAAGTTCAAGCAAAGGCCACACATACATTATAAAAGATGGATCAACCTTCAGCCGCTCACCACGGCGCTGCGTATTAGCTCTGCTATCACGCAAAGGCGCTCTGTAGCAGAGATGACCTTGGCCCACTTCATACTGTATCTTGTCAGACGCTGACACAGGATTGTCGAACACTATCTCAAGCCGGGGCTAGTTTTGTCTGAACTTCGAGGCAACTGGAGCCGCGCGCGCCTCCCGTCGGACATGATAAACAGGCGACGAAGACGGAGGCCAGTTACAAGCAGCTACAAGCGGTGCTCTGTTTAGCTGACAGCCAGAGGTCAGTGCAGGGGTGTGGCACGGACGCTACGGACGGAAAAAAGTTAGAAATCAACTTTAATTGTTAAAAAGGAATCTTAGCTTGGAGGGAGTTAGCGCCAGGTTCAAACTAAATCTGACTGACTGCCCGGTAACCATGGAGAACACATTAACAGAAATCTTTGCAGGATTATTTTTTTAGTCTGCTAAGAAGCTGCTTGATCTCTCAGCCTCATATATTTTAATGATAAGTCTGATTTTGTCTAAAATGTTAAAAAAAACATCTAAGCTCTTATGTAATCACTGTGAACATACACCAGCTAGGTCTGCACCTATTAAAGGACTGACAAACTAATAGCAATGCTACATAATGTAACAGGAAGCAGCAGCTCAGGTTGTTCACTATGGCGCTCATAGTCCAACATGTAAACACCATGTTTATACGCATTTTTTAAGCGTAAAAATGTGATCTATTGGACGTTATTGGTAGGGACCAGGCAGAGGCATTTTTCTTCTACTACTAGTAATAATTTTTTTTTAAATCTATGGTCCAGACGAAATATTTTGTGTAGGAACATTTACAACTTTTTTAGGGGTGGGGGTTTGATCATTCTTCATTTTGAGTGTCATTATTCACTCCTAATTATCGAAATGAACGTTATAAATCACATTGAACATGTGTATGTTGAGTGGGGCTGAGGGGAACACACAATTAGTCAGGTGCTATGGCAACCGAGTTGACGCCAGCGGAGCAGAACAGAGTCAGGAAATGGAAATTGAAATTGTTCTGCCTATTGACACAATAAATACCAGAGGAAGAGAGGGTCGGTACTCACCGTACGAATCGTATGATTCCCCGCTGTGTCCGTATTCATAGTAGTCGTCTGAGCTGGAAACACACAGAACAGCGATGTGAATATTAGAATCCAGAGATAAACACGGAATAAGACACAAATAAGCCATTCTGTTGCAATTATTAGCAAATAAATGGAGTGTAACTTAGCTTCACTTTTATTATTGGACCTCAGAGTCATATTCGTCACAACGCAATCACATCTAATCCATGCAGTGACAATAAAAGGAGTGTTTTTTTTTCCATATATATGTGCAGGGTTGGAAATAAAGGTGAAAAAACAAACAGGGGGCGGCTTTCAATCACTCAAAAGTTCAGCTGCATTTGTGGTTCTACAAGGCAATTTTCTCCACCGTATCTCTGCGCAAACTTCCAGTTCCATATCGCTGCATATGGAGATCTATGAGAGGTGGCAACTTTAATGAAAAATAAAAAGATGGGGAGGCGGGTTGCGTAGCGGTTCATTTCTGCCTTATTTATTTATTTATTTACCCGCGCTCGCCGGTGAGATGCTGACAGAACAATCCTGCGTCAGTATCATTCAGTAACAGCGCTATCATTCAGGAGAGGCAATTCATCATAAGGCTGCCACTGAGCCGACACCAGCCATCACAGCTGGGTCCTCTCCGCCTGCCTGTCAGTCAGCACCTCTCTGCTCTCCAGATTAGAGAGCCCAAAGCACCATCCAAAACCCCAACACGCCACATCAACGCCGCCTGACTGCTGAGGGCAAAGAGGTGACAGCAATGACACACCAGGCTGGAAGTAACACATTATATTTTACTCCTGTTACTGTAATGGAGTAGCTTTTTCTTTCTTTTTTTTTTTTTTTTCCTGCGGTGTGATCTTAAAAAGGCAAAAGAGCGTCCAGGAGGCTGATGTGGTCCACTCCTTTATCAAATTACGCCACAGTTTGCAGCACTCCCAGAAATCAATTTCTACAAATTCAGCCTGCTATTAAGTCTGCTTTCACTGAGCAGTAGCTACTCCACGTAAAGAAGCTGGGCCATTGTGAAAATAATGATTAATTCTTCACTTAATTAAACTTTTCTCTTTATACATTCCAGTTACCTCTTCCCAGCACACTGACAAAGTGCCTGTTCTCACTGAATGCTTTTGTGATCATGTACTGCATTAAACAGCTTACATTCATTCTACAGAAGGATCCACTCAGCTAACTTGGTAGCGTTTCTAGGACACAGGATCATTTGTGTCAAAATATATGGTATTATGGAATCTAATACAGCATTGATTGCATATTTCCATCCCGTGCTGTACATGGAAATCACAGTAAGTTGTTATTAATGCAAACTAGATTTGGGATGTAATAAATTAAAACATTCTTTTAATTTACTTAAATTACAGAAAGGAAACCATGTTTTTCTTTTCTTTCCTTGTTGCTGTAGGTAACAGCACATTCTTAAGTGAAAATGTCTGAATTAAGCTGATGTTTAAAGTTGAAATAGCTAAGATTTCTGCTAATGCTAATGCTAATTTGATGGAAGTGAATGGAATTTAATATGCAGCTACCGCACTCTCACACAGCTACATTTTCTGAAAGATGTTCAGAGTGTCCCGTGCCTGGTCCGGGAGTTTGGGGACATTGCGTCTTGGATGATTGTTTTATGCTTTCACATAAAACATAGATGTGTGTCCATTTTATTGGGCGAAGACAGATGTCTCCAAAACAAATATCAAAACTAGAGCAGCACAAACTTAAGCACTCAAACTTTCTTGTTTGTGTGGTCAAATATGCTTAACCGCAACTTTGTTGTGATCCTTACTCTGGCAGACTCTCGACACGACAGTCTGACTGACTCTTTTATTGTCTTCGGGAAGGTTGAACAACATGAGCCAATTGAGGACATAGAGGAGAATCGTTTTAAGAGCACCGCAGTGGCTCAATGAGACATGAGACAGCCCCCTAAAGAGGCTTGCGCCTTAAGTCAGGCTTAGCATAAATTTTACACACTTCATAATTCAACTACAAACAATGCCGAGCCCTGCAGAAGCAAACAAGGCTGTTCCCCTCGGCTAATGGAGTCTCCCTCCAAAGAGGCGAGGCCAGCTGCTGAGCTTTCCAGTCAGCCCTCAAGGTGCTGCCGTGCATCTGCCACGGATGTCAAGTCGCGGGAATATCCCTGACACCGCTGAGAGGGAGAAGAGGGGGAGACAGAGACACACGTGACAAGCGAATGCGTGTTTTGGCTCGTCATGTTGTGTACCCCGAGACAAGACCTGACAGGACACTAAATAATTAGATTTCACACCATGCTAAAACGCAGGGGTGTATTCCAGAGAGGCTGGCTTGGAAATAAACATCAGTTTTATGACTGACAGAAAATCAATTTGCCACAATTCACAGGTGCTTGCAGACATATTGTGAGCTATGTGAAATACTAGGTAATTTGGGGCTTTCCTGCATGAGTCATGTCATATTCAGCAATAAAAAACATCCAAATACCACAGACTAGGGTCCTACCTGGCACTGCTAACATTACAGTATTTCATTTGTTGTGTATATCTCACAAAAACAGAGGGCAAGGATCCCTGTAAAATAAATAAATAAATAAATAATGGCCTCTTCCCATTTTAACTCTTAAAGTTTCTGTGTTGCTAATGGCGGAGAGGGCCAATAATAGTCTGCTGTGCTGAGAGCTGCCAGTGCGGACCTCCTCTTTCTACCAAAGGAGAAGAGTGCAACAGAAGCTGTTAGGCGCCTCTAATTTCTGAGGTGACATTTTGTCAATATCGCAACACAACTTCTCTCCGTAGTTACTTTCTCCTCTCAATTACAGAGACCCGAGTCTTGAGATGCATCCTGAAGGTCAAACATTCTGGTTGAATTGTGCTTTGGGAAGTCAAACGTTCGCCGGAGCCTGATGCTCTGCAGCACATGTAGCACGCTGCAAAGTTTCCACTGTTAAGCACAACAGTGTTAAGAGTAATATCATGTGCTGTGCTGCTGTAGATGTGGGTGGACCTTTTTAAAATACTCATATAGAACACATTTATGAAACTATGAATGAAATAAAAGGGCAAGCATCAAACAGGAAGTACTTCACTGGTTTTAATAGTTCTCAAAAGTAATGCTAACAGCAAAAATACACAATCCTTTATGGAAAATGTGCTTAACAGTCACATCAAATTCAGCTTGCCTGAAATCCTCCCATCCATACCGTCCACATTTATCATCATTGATACAAGTCAGACGTGCACCGCTGGCTGCGTGAACACACAAGCTCGAGACGAGGAGCCCGGGGCGGATCTCACTCGAGATATCACCCTGTCATAGGTGTGAAAGTGCTTTGACTCTCTAAATAGGTCAGCTTCTGATTTGACATTCATTAGCACGCGGCGTCCGCTGCTTTGTGTCTCCCCGAACTTCACTGGCCTAGGCAGCGGGAAAAAAAAAAAAAAGGAAAACATCTGTCTGAAGAAGCAGCGTGGGCCGTGAGCGGCGAACGCAACACCTATCAGATAAGTGTGCCTCTTTCATCAGGCGTGTGAGTCCGGGCCTGCTTTTCCACAGGTAAAGACCCTGCCTCTCTAACGCATCTGTCATCTCTGTAAATGCTTCATCTTAAGCACTGATGTTGCCATTCCGGGGCACCCTGAAACAGATGTCGGTGTTAAATCTGAATGATGTAGTACACGTCCCTAGTGGACTTTGTTTTCTTACATCGCCATTACTCTTCCAGTCTTCTGTGATAAATTTGAAGAAATCTAGTAGGACATAACGAGGGACTGTAGGGATAATATGGCAGCGGTCTGACGTGCAGAGAGGCTGCTTTTCTCCTGTTAGTCCATTTTCCTGCACCTCGCACACTTTAACTGATCATGACGTGGAATCTTTAAGCACAAAAAAAAGAAAAAATTAAAAAATATCCCTTCCTTGAAGCACCTAGTGTAATCATGTTTTTCATTCCTTCTTGGCACAAGGTGGAAAAGTAAAATGCTGATGAAAAATGCTCCACACTGAATGTCCTGATTACAGAAGCTCAGTGATTTCCACAGACAACATTACAATGAAAATAGATGGAGAAGAAAAAGCAGCGACTGCCCTTTTTTTTTTTCCTTCTTCTCCATTTTGCAAGAAATGAAGCTCACATAATTTCAAATGGGAACCTTCGTTATGGATACACTGGTGATTGCTCACTGTGGCGGCTGATTGCAAAGCTATCTCCACTGCTGACCCCCTGCTGAAGAGTCACAAAGAGGGATAAAATGGCCTACGGCAAAGATTTGACTTTCCAAATGAGTCTTCTTTCTGGTTTTCAGCGGACCATTTACCTTTTTTTTTTTTTTTTTTTTTGAAAACTACATGAAATCCTCCTTCAAGGAAAACACTGCATCTTCAAGTCTAGAAAAGTTCCTATAGCCTATGAAATCCGACACATTTTGATTGTTAAACTGTGACTACCAGGGAATCTCTGAAATGCTTCATGTCGTATTTGAATTAATTGAATTATCAATATGTGAATCCTTGTCCTGAGACAGACAACGCTGTAAATCTTGACCTCCTTCCCTTCAGATGGCCTAATTTCCAGTACAGCAGTTGTCACTCATCTTGACGAGATGTCTACCTTGAAAACAACATCTAGGCACCCAGTGTCTGCGAAGCCACCACAGGGGTTTCAGAGTGCAGACAGCTAACACAGCCAATCTGTACAAAAAAAAAAACACTTCTGTATAAACAGTATTTCTGTTTTACTAAATGTCTGCCTGAGGGCTCTGACACAACGAGCAGACCTCAAACCGGCAGTCAAAGGCCATATGGTCAGACGCCGAAAGTCCATAGTCGAGTTCAAGTAACTGCTGATATGCGTGAATGTACTAGCATGTACAAGACTATCAATTGCTAACCCAATTCTCTGGTGTAACTGGTGTAAGGAATAGAAAACTCTCACCTCTCACCTAACTTTCACAGAGGTCAAACTATCATCAGATGCAAATACACTCCAAAAACTGTGGGCCACAATTGCCATAGACGCTTAGTTATAGCCCAGTAAACGCAAATGTCATCGCCTTTCAACTGGGAATCCATGTCCTTGAAACATATTTCTCTGGCTACCATTTTCAGCATCAGCAATGATCTAGGAATGGCTATGTTGGTTTGTCTGTAACCTTGGTTCAGACTGAAATATCTCAGTATATTAGACGGATCAGCATCCACAGCTACTGTGAGGTTTAAAGTTTGGTTTGGCAAAACCGTATTCCATTATTAAATTTCCGTCTTTATGACCAAATACCTGCAGAACTAAAGACATTCCTACCGGTCTGAGCGGTTTTGTACAAATTACTAAACGCAACAGTTTGGACCAAAGACCTTAAAAAAACTGGATGCCATGACAGCCGCTTCCCCAAGTGGAGCCAAAGCATGTAGAGCTCCCCCTGGTGGCGCACTGCAGTACAGGTCATAAATAAACCACGCCCCAGGGAGAGCAGGACAAAATAAATAAATAAAATGAGGGAGGTGTATAATCTGCTGGCGACTGTATGGGTAAATCAGAGTGCAGCGTTAAATTAACACGAGAGAATCTAGAGGGATCTATGGTCTGAACTAAGCTGGTGAACATGGTGAACATGGCGAACATTACACATGTCCACATGTACACTGCCAGCACCCTAGAAATAAAATATAACAAGTCTTTCATAGACTTCCTAACGTCCACTTTGTATTCACATTCAAGTATATGTGTTATTCAGTATATTGGCTATCAATGTCTCAATGTACGTACAGTGAGATTCCATGGAAGCTCCCATGGTTTGACACCATTAGTGTTTGACTTCTGGTGGTATTTGACAAAGCAGTGTCTACGCACTTAGCAGAAGAACAGTAAGGCTTGATGTCAGTGTGTGTGTGTTTGTGATGAAGCTGGTTTCTGGGCTCTTTCAAACAATTACACACCCAAAGTTAAAACTCCAGCTACTCTACTCTGTTCTCCTCTGTTCCGTCCCTTGTACTAAGCTTTACCGTGGCTCCTCAGGGATCCATCTGCCCTTTAAAAACCGTCCCTGTCACACAGCCATCCTTGTGCCTGCAGGCCTCCGGATCCAGTCTACAGTGTAGCGTACCAAAGCAAGGTGCAAGGAAAGGTGCGAGGTGTCAGCAAGAGGAAGTCTCTGAGGTGTCAAATATGAAATAATGCTTTGATCGCACCCGAGCTGCAAGAGATCACCTCACCACGACCTCTCCGAGTGTCCAACCAGGGCTGTGCCACAGCTGTCATGCCTCTCATTTCCCTGCAGAGACATCGCCTCCTGTCTGCTAATAAAATTAAAGACGTTCTCAACACAAGTAGCAACCTCCAGCCTACTTGTCCTCAGAACATGATTGGTAGCTGAGCACTTCAGCTTTCAATAACTCTCCAGAGATAAAGCCCTCTGCTGCCTCTCCACACGGAAGATGATAGCTGTATAAACATGGTAAGAGGAGGCTGTGATCTGTGAGCTTGTGGACTGAGTGCCACGGCTGTCATGCTGAGGTAGCGCTCTATGCGGTCCCCCCCAAGGCGCCAGCTCCCTTCTGAAAGATGTAAATGTTCTGAAATGTCTTTGGGGCGTCTAAAAACAGCTTTTTAGCTCAAGTCACATGTCGTACGGTTGTGCCTTATTTGCCTTTCAAATTTAATTATGTCTAAATGACTCGGTTTGGCTATTCTGTATGACACAGTGTGCGTACAGTACGGTTACACAGGTTGTCTTGTTTCATTTGTCAGTGGTTCCGGGTTTTTTGCCTCTGTGGACAGTAATGTGTGATAGAACATTTTGTACAAGTTAAGCAGAGCACAGAACGTTAAGATTTTATCACTGTTGGGCAGTGTCAGAGTTGTAAAGTGTCTGAACATAGATATGATGTTCATTTTTACAGATGGGTAGCATTTTGGAAAGGATACTGTAGGCAGTACGTCTGCGGAAGATGTGCTCTCAGACTGTAAGACATATTCCAAGAGTTGAAGCAACGATTTTCTGATTACAGAAAAATAACTCTCATCTATAATAATCAAACAGTTATGTTAGTCATTTTTCAAGTAAAAATGCTCAAACATTATTTTATTTTTTGTCTGTTTATTAGACAAAACAAGCAATGCCATGACGTCACCTTAAGACTTTCTGGAACTGAGACAGCAAGAGTACAAGCCGCTCATTGTTTTATACTGACCTGACTGCTCATAGGTGGATGGTAACGTGCTATGAATAGATGCATTAAGAGAGCTGGATACGAGAGCACCCCATAGATCCATTATGAAAGAGACGTCTGGAAGGCACTTTGATCTGTGCGTATTACTACGAGCAGCAGGGCTGCAATTAAAGATGTTCAATTAAACATTTAATCCACAACGTTCAAAAGTAATGAAACGCGGTCAGGGGACAAGGTGACGTCAGATAAGTTATTTGGTCAAAATCACTGCTTATCAACAGAGAGGAACGGAAAATCAGTCTAAAATTGAGATGAATGTTTGGCATTTGAATTTTCCATTTCACTGCTAATGCAGAGTGGACACCAACAGTGAAAATAATTTTGATTTTAAAAGGAACAATAGGACACAAGGATGTTGAGGGGTATAAACTGCAAACCATGCATATCTACTCTGTTGAATGAAACAATATTCAATTCATCGACTCAAACGCAGAACTGATCACTCTGTGCGGCTGCATTCATTGCATTCAATACGGAACTATATTCCGAGTTAATTAGGAAGTATCTGATGCTGCATCACAATGGATTTAAGAGCAGAGGCCTCTCTCTCTCTTTTCTTTTTGTGTTCACAAATGGCAGGTCTGTTTCTAGCATAAGCCATCGGGGTAATACCATGACAGAGAGACTGTAAATTGTTCTGCTTGTTATCCTCCAGCAACTGAAATCCTGCCACGCAGTCAGAGCTCAGATTGGTGACTGGGAGCTCCTTAGGCTGCGAGAAACATTGTTAGGAGGACTTCTTGTCCACACACACACACACACACACACACACACACACACACTCACTCTCCGCAGCTGGGACCTGCTATGACTTTCCTCGGGCTTGAGGTGAAAATAATGCACCTTTGTCCATCACGAAGCTAAATAGGATTGTGACTGTGAAGAGGAAGCTATGTGTTACAATACTGCAGCAGCAATAATAAATAATTACTGCACACCCGTGTTCTATTATGTAGTATGGACTAGTCTGGAATAGAAATGTTGAGGTGAATTTGTGTTTTAGCCATTATTTAAGATTTAAAAAATCATATCTTTTTAGGTTATGAGAGCAGGTCTTATATTTCTAATTAAATACTGTAAATGTACAGCCTGCAGGAGTAAACGAAGGACAAACAAAGAGCCACACAACATATCCTGTATTGACGGACAAACAATCAAAGTTTGATCAATCCAAGACTAGCCATTAATACTGCACAAAGCTCACGTTGCATACATGGACAATGTCCGCCTGCAGTCACAGTGGCTTTTCAACCGAAACCAGGACACTGAACACACCAATAAGGGACGGAGTAAGTGAATCAGCTGTCTCTGGAGGCGCAGGCTTTCTGTGTCCGGGCCTTATTAGTTGCTTGGTCTCCCGCCAGATAACAGGCATGAAAATCTCTTTGAGTTCACCCAGCCTCCAGCCTCTACTCCATTTTTCTCCTGTGCAGTCGCCGGACCGGGCGCCGAAGCACCCAGGCCACTATTCACGAGGCTGCTTTTAAAACAAATAGCTGCGGATTCCCGAGGCGGACCCGCGCTCCCTCCAGCAGACCTCTGCGCACCCAACTGCCAACACTTCAACATACGAAGCGCGGCGTGTTAGAGAGGGAGAAGAGCGCGTGTGGGTGTGTGAGGTGGACCAAGGAAAGAAAAAAAAAAACTAGATAGCACAAAAGATGGATGAAGGCTGGGTGACACACATCCTGACACCTCTACAAAAGAAAACATCGACCACCCTGCTCACAAAAGCCAGGGGACAGAATAATGTTTTTTTTTTCTCTGTGTGTTTTCATTTTTTATCCAGCTGCTGCCAATTCAATCCCATTTTTGACACCCTAAACGTGGCAACAATCATTCTTTCTTTGAAGTGGCACAGGCAGGCATACATAAATGTAGTACATTGTGTGCTGATAAAATACAGTCGGAGACCAAAGCGAAAGCCTTTGACCTTGTGTGGCTTGGAGAGTCTGATAGCTGCCTGGATAAAAGAAAATCAATATTCTGCATTTAGCTGCGCAGGACCCTCAGTTAAATGGAGCGGCGTACCACTAAAACTGTTTGTTCTACGACGACATGGGGAACATGTTGAGGGAAATTCACCTTTAGCCCAGGATTTGTATGGGTGATCAGAACAAAGATAGCATGTTTATCTCAGTGCAGTGCAATTAATTCCATGACGGAAACTGTGATTACATGTGGGGAGAGGTTTATTTTGAGACTTTTAGAATTGAAGATTAGCTTCAAATCTTCTATACATGCCTGACTGTATTTTTATTTTTGTATGGAACTGGGACATCCTACATTAGATTCTGCTTTTCTGATTTAATCTTAAAGCACTATTCAAATGTCTGTCAAAATGTTTCACACCTCAGAAAATACTTTATTAGCAGCGAGTGTTCTTTAAGTTTCAAACAGGGCAAAAAAAAATGAATAAATAAAAATGCATAAATGACTTCTAATAGCTCGTAAACCTTAATCCAGTTGTGTTCAACCCACTAGACTTTGGAGTCTCAATGGTGTCTCATACTCCATTATATTTACTCAAGGCTAAATGCCCACAGCGCATCATCGCGCTCACATTCTGCAAATAAACTTGTTTTTTTTTTTATACTTTCAAATACAACTCACTGCATATTCAAGGGCTTTTTAATTCAGTGCACTCGCTCAAGCTGTTTACGACACTGTCATTTTCATGTTTTCACTCCACTAGGAAAGAGCACGATAACATGATAACCCAGTTTTAATTTCGGAGTTATTTATCCCCACAACTGCAAGCGCACCCAGTTGCCAGAATGTTGGATACACTGAGCTAAAACTAATTCAGTCCTAATGCAACCTAATGCTGCATAGCAGTTTGGAAGGATGCAGTGCCGTTGAACTTTCACAGAAAAGTCTTCCTGTTCTTTTAGCCTATTCCCAACGGTGCTGATACATGACACTGATGTGTAAATCCCGATTCTATAACAACATGTATCATAAACACTGGACAAGTTGTTTAGTCTCCTTTCAGCTCTGTTTTTGGTCTCTTCCAGCTCCTGACAGAATAATGTGGCTCTGCAACTGCTCCAGTACTATACACTTTGTCACCTTTCATAGCACATACAGGCTTACATTACATGATTAACATTAATAACACATATACAAATCAGAAACAACCACACAGAGAAGTTCACTATGGGAGAGGAGGTCAGAGTGGATGGACGGGTCAACAAAACATGGTATTTGTTCTGTTTCAAACCAACTGTCAACTATTACGACAAAGGTATATGCAGGGTTGTACATATGCCAACACAATTGAAAAAGCAGAACTTACTTTTGTCCTTGATTACTGTAGTTGTTGTCATATGATTCATATCCCTGGTCATCGTAAGCTGTTCCGTAGCCGTCGTCATATTCCTGTAGTAACAGAAAAAGAAACTGACCCTGTTAGGTGGAGAGGAGACAAAAACAGCCAGCAGACACTTTGACATTGAAAAGATGTTGAGATGACAACTAGTGCAACAGTGTTTAAATGTAAATAAATGTAAGAAAATATGCGTCTCGTAATTGCTGCAGCATGCTGTGATCTCAACACCTCTTTGACAACGACTTCTACAGTGGATGCTCGGTTATAATTATCATTATCAGTTCAGTTCCTATGTGGAGTTTTTTTTCAGCCCAGTGGAAGCCCTCAGCTGAGCATACATCTCGGTCAACGTGCTTCATCAGCTGCTAGTATATGAGCGCCATTCCAGTTACAACTGCAGCCCTGCCCTTGTCTCTGTGTCAAGTGACTGACAGTGGGATGTAAAGACTCTCGCTGTGGGTACGTTTCATCACCACCTCAAAGGATGAGCCTTGAACATCTGTTTGTGCTCTAGCAACCCCCCCTTCCCCCTCCCGCACTCCACCCAGGCCCCCGCCAAGAGGAACATCAAAGTGAACCAGTGCCGCACCCGTCCTAATTTGGGATAAATGGGACTTATGTTCCACAAAAGGCGTCGACCCCTTGCGACACATCTCTCTTCCCCCACACACTCCGAGGCTAATTCCATCTGCCCCTTATTTGCATGTTTGAAACGAATGTCTGTAAGATTTAGCACTGGAAGAAAATACTCATCACACTCATGTTATTATTACGGCCTTAATTCCTGATTAGAAACATGCATTTGGCAAATGACAGTATTTGAATTGACTCTTTTATCTTTAATCCTCCAGAAAGGAAGAAGTATGAGTGAAGGAACCACATATGACTCTCAACAGAGACCCGGATGCACTAAGTCGTCCTTGTTTCGGGGTAAAATATGTGAGTTAGTGCTATAGTTGGTTAGACAAGTGGTTTGCTAAACTCTAGCAGCTGCAATTTAATCATCTGCATCACAGGAACATGTTTAAACCTCTCCTTGGTCATCCCATTGGGTGGATTTTCAAGGCTTGTTTGCGATTGTGTTGTTTGTGTTGGTATTTGTGGAGATCTTAGTCACTTCTCGTCTGTTTGTCTAGAGGTAGCTTAAAGGGAATTCACATCCCTCCTGACATTTGTAATTCTGCAGCTACAAGAGCTTTTGCAAAGTTGACAATTCCCAACGCTAATGCAAGGGAGAAACTTTAGTCAACAACTATACTTTTAACAATACTCAACCCCACAAACTCCCCTTAAATATAACAGAGGCAGCAGTTTTCAAAAGACAGTGCAATTTTGTCAGAAGGAAGGTAATTCAAAGCACTTTTCAACTTTGATTTGTACGGAAAATGGTACCAAAACAATGGTAATAATTATAAAGGACAAACAGGCGAAACAGGATTTTGAACATGATTTCTGGAGGGAACAAGCTGAAGAAGGCAACAATATACACATACTCAAAATCTATACACAGACGGATGTTGGGAGATAAGCTGTGGGGACATTTGTAGCACTGTCTGCAGTCCTGGAGTATCACCCACAAGCCAATATCTACCTGCAGGCAACACACAACAACCTCTGCTAGCAGTTCTCCAATCTAGACTTCTGTCAGCATTCACCAAGTACGCTCCATCTTTGTGGTTTTAAACTTCAAAGGATTTTAAGGTTGTCACTTTTATTTTTTTATAGTTTATTACACAGGTGTCATCAAAAAACATTCATGGTGTTGGCTGCTAACTGGACAGAACCTTATTCGAAATGAAGGTCTTATAGTCATTGGTGCCCAAAGCACTTTTCAGTTTCAGTCCTACAACGTCTGTGTTTGTGTTATCCATGAAAGGGGGTCACATGCCATCTAGGCAGAGCAGTTGGTGCTGTTATTGAGCACAGGCCCCAGACTTTGTTATTGAGAATTCAGCTTCACTGGAATAACTGTACAAACTGACCTCGAGCTTGGGTAACACCAGCTCCCCAGTTATCAAATCATCGCACCAAATAGCTGCTATTGTGGTGGGGGCCTACAGTTGGCAAAGAAGATCTAGGCCAGCAGACTGTAGGCCTGTTCAGACTCTGCATTAGGATCCAGTCTGGGCAATCTGATCGCAAGCTACCTTTTACATGACCGACTTGCCCAGAACAGCACTTAATGCAAGCTCTGAACAGGCCCTCAGACATTCCTTCTCTTCAGAACTGCTACACAGCGCTGGTATAAATAGTTTAAATAGCAGATGAGCAACATTAGTCCAGTTTTTAACGGCTATTAACTCAACTGACAAACTCTGCTGGATAATCCACTCATATCTTTATTCTGTGAAACAATAAAATAGTAAAAAGCTTACAGCATCCAGACATTTCATGCTTGTTATTAGCAGACACACTGCCTTTGTCTTGTCATTGGTAAATTTAAAGTGTTCCCACACAGCTGAGTGTTTACCCATGTCTTAGCTTTAACAGCTAACTGAAGCATCACTGCTCTGCTTTGAGTGACAGTGATGTCAGGCGCTGTTTTTTTTTTGTTTTTTTTGAGTTTCCCTTCACGGATAGATTACATTTACAATTAAAAGAAAAGGCCACTAGTTTTTATCTGCTGTCAAAACATCTTGGTCTGGATGTAGAGTCTAATTACATCACACTGTAGACGTTCCTCTCAGTGTGTTATCACACTACACAGGTCAAGGTTAAGAAGCAATGAATACATTTGACTATATTAAGTTGGTAGACACATTTCTCCGAAGCCAATTACGCTTTCATCCAAAATATAAGATGATCAGGTTTGTAGCAGCTATATTTGATCTATGAATCATTAATGCTTCACTGTTTCCAAGCAGTAAAGAAAACAATCTATTATACACTACTTGCTCAAAGCCACCACTCGGGTGTTTGAAGCTGAAACAGCTTTTGTGCTGCTAGAATTGTCATCACATTTGGAATTTAAATAATAATGTCCCTTTTTCTGTCAAAAACACATCTGTTTTTGTCTCGTTACTCTACGGAGCGTTCTATTTCAATCTACTCAAACGTTCGTATAACATTATATTACACTGTAGCTGTTGCAGGGCGGATTAAACAAGCGGAGTTAAGAATAGTGAATGATGGGTATCTCCTGAGGACAAAAAGTAAAATCATGTAGCCGTGTTTGTAAATGCAGTTGTCAAGTAAGACATTTTATTCAGGTTAGCTGTCCTATTTTGTTATTCCATACTGACCACAGATTTATTACACATGAAATACAGCTATTTGTAGGCACACACGACAACAAATAAGGTCACTAAGGGGAAAAGGTTACCCTCATTATACACCTCTAACAGCAATTCCAGTATATTCAACGCAAAGCCGGCATGTGAGACAGTCAATTAGCACCCTGACATTTTTCTAGTTTCTAGGACTATTAATGGAATGTGAACTTAACAAAGAAATAAACAAAGTCTGGGGCCTGTGCTTCTTGACTGTGAGGATACATATGTTGATGTGATAAACACCATATTAGATATCCGATTGTGTTTAAGGCTGAGTATTCAACGGTTAATGACACGGAGCGGCAGTAGCATGAAGGTGGAGGTGGAGCTAATTAAAAATAATGAGCTGTGTAGGCTGTAGCCAGTCTCACAGCCTTGGGTGCTGATATCGTGAACCTTTATCACAGTTTAATGCATGTTATTTCAGATCTGTCACATATGTTTTTTTTTGGTCGCTGTCGAGACCAAGCAGGGGTCTTATAACCAAGGAAATGTCTTCTTCTATTTGCTTTTAAATTGGCTATCTTGAATTCCATTTGCCCCAGTATGAGGAACAATAATTAAAGGTGATCTGAGTGGCTCTGAGTTATGAAGGCAGCAGGGGGTGTTTCTACAACTTAAAGTTTAGTTGTTTGTTCTCAGTCTGCGGTCCATTGTTCTCATTTTCATCATTATTCAGAAAACATATTGTAAAAGACTCCTTTTAACTTCTTATGTCAACCTCTATTGGACATGTGTACATTTATTTAGCAACTTTACCTTTACATTTTGCAATTTCCTCTTAATTAAGGTGATGCAGTCTGCATCACCTTAATGCATTGTCCCTCTTAATTTTCATGTATAGTAGCTACACGTCAGTGGGAAATGTTATATTAAGGGAGAGGATGTTTACATTGGTAAAAGTATTATATTTGTATAGGATCTTTACCTTTCCATTTACACACACACTCACATTCCAACGGTGCAAAGCTTACCAATGGAGAAGCATCACCAGCAGTGTAATGGTTTGGTGTCTTACTCAAGGACGCTTTGACTCGTGAAGAGGAGCCAGGGATTGAGACGCTACACACCATCTTGCTTCGACTTGCAATCGATTTACCTGCTCAGTCATGTCCACGAACTGTCTAAGACAGGGGTGCCCACACTTTTTTGGCTTGTGAGCTACTTTTGCAATGACCAAGTCAATATAGTCATATTGACAGCCATATTAATATTCATATTGATTGTTGTTACAGCGTTAAAGATGAATGTTTGTCCCGTTTGTCCCCCCTTATCGGCGGGCGTGAAATCACCTTTGTGCATTTCTACATATAAATTGGTCATCCCACAAAAATTAACACGGCCAATACATTTTCATTTAAGACCAGATTTACTTTAATGAGCTCGTTTCTGTCTCTCTTTTTTTTTTTTATTAAAAACCGGTCCATTTTTTTCGCTAGCTAGCGGAGCTTACGTTACCTGCTTGCAAACGTGCGTTGCGGTCAAGTTTTGTAAACAATGCCACATGGCCACTTTCATTCGCGCTTTCCGTGATTCAGCTGCGTGAAATGTATTACAACTTATCGCCATGAGATGACAGTTTAAGTAGCATTGCCTGTAAATAGCGGATTGCAATTTGCAATTAAAGGCAAGTGCCAGTGTGATACTGTAAGCTACCATGCGAGCCGCCAGTTATAGCTTGATGAGCCGCATGTGGCTCGCAAGCCGCGCAATGAGTAACTGTGTTTTAGACTAACATCTAAAAAGAAATTTTCAACGGCAAGCGATCTACCAGCACTACCTTCGTGATCTACCAGTCGATCGCGATCGATGTGATGAGCACCCCTGGTCTAAGACATGCTAATGCACTGTCCTATAGTGTTCCAAGAGATTATGATGACACTCTGTTTAAAATATCACAGTTACCCCCTCATCCATTGTCACAGTTCTGTCAGAGAACTTCTCCAGTGTTACTCCATCGCTGTCTAAACAACAGCCATGAAGAACTCCACTAAAATATGCAACTCCCATTTTAATGAATCTAATTCACCTTTCATGGCGATGAGTGACAGACACGGGAATATAAATAAAGGGAGGGTGTATTTTTGCAACAGACAAAAGAACCCTGATTGGCACTGCATGCATTTATGAGTAGAGGTGGTGCCTCTTGTAGTATTTCCATATTGAATCCTGCTGATGGCTGTATTTATTTGACTGAAGGAGGATGTACGAAATATCAGGCACACATTTCACAGAAATCTCCAATTAGTTTTCCTTGTGCTCTAAAAAATCTAAATCTTCAGCCAAATTCTGCATATAGCTGTTGGCATCGCCTGTGGATGGACCTACGAGCAAAACATGGTAAAGATATGATAAATCAGTTCTGAAGCAATACATAAATGCCCCTATATTAGCCAATACTGTGCACACCTAATCTAGGCAGCTGGACAGGTAGGGTTTCTTGAAGATATTTTGGCACTCATTCAAGTAGATTCTTCACTCCTAAATGACTAGTGGGGAGCTTTGTGTTCATTTACTTCTTGTAAAATAGCTATGGTTCAACTGCACCGGATACTTCTTTAACGCATAAAATCTGGATCTACACTATCTAGACAATGCTAGCTGTGCCCAAGCTGGTTTTCCAACAGCCAGTGAAGCCAGATGGTGGTAGGCAGGTAAAGTGGCTCTTAATTAAGGTCTTAGATGGTGAAACCTACGCACGTAGCCTACGGCGAAGCGAGCCATTTATACTTGTGCACTCGTTAGCCTGGCTCGCTATGTAGAAACGCTAGTTGGCGGTGGGTCTTTTTTGTCAGTCAGGTTAATTTTTGTTTCTATTTCCTGCTTCTACTTAAGTGGAAATATGGTACTACCAAGTGGACCAGTTATGCTCCTGCAGTGTGCATCGTGGTCTGCTTTGCAGAAGTTACATTCCTGGGGAGGTGCACGTTGTTGGGGTCTGGGTAGGGTTTGCGTAGAGTGTGGGCTGACACCATAGCTACAGTGTCACATTGTCTTACTGCACATTAGCTCTTGGAAGACATTTAGCTACAGCTCAACCAGACTGCAAAAAGATGTGCTCGCTATTGCTCAGTTTTCCAGTAAACACACGGTCCATTTGAGGAATTAACCAAAAGATTTGATCCAAAGGAATGAAGACGACCTTTAATGTGACACTGACATGGCAATTAGTACCAGTATCAGTCTTGGTCTCTGCAAATGTAACCAAATGTTAGTATTTGTACTTGGTCTGACAAAAGGTGTCGAACCTGAGTGCAGGACAGGTAGACAACTTAATTAGTTTTCAGCACAAACCTTGTCCTATTACGGTTAAGTCCTCCTCTCATCTTGCTGGTGACTCTATCTAGGAGCTGTCCACTCACATTGGACAACGGTTGCTGGTATTCAGGGCCACATTAAACTTTAACAATGGCATGTTATTGCCATTTATTAGAGCAGCTACTCTATAATTGAGTTACCAGCGAGCTGAGAGGAGAAACATGCCTGGTTTATAAATCACATTGGCACATTTAAAATGATTCGTTTCTCCAGTGTCTGTTGTGTGGAAAGCAGTTTGAAAATGGAGGGCAGGCTGCAATAATGATGTGAGTGAAGCCATTAGAATATCTGATGTGTTTGTATTGGTTCACCATTTACTCAAAATATCTTGGAGAGCGCAGCAGCATGATAATACCGCAACAGTTCCGTGTTTCCAGCGCTAAACAGGATTAGCGTGACAGTGAGAGGTTGAAGGGTGGTGGTGTAGAGGCAGAGGGGGGAGGGAGGGCGGCCCCTAAGTGAGTCTTTCATTTGTATGCCAGTGGATGGCTGAGAGGCGTGTTGTTAAAAGATAAGGACTAGCCTCTGAGGCCACTGAAGACTAACAGAGGGTCTGGCACTGCATGTTACAACAGCAGTATCACAGGCGCTCCACTGTGCTCTACAATACCACTGTAACAGATAGGTTGCCACTGACACCCAGAGCAGGCTTTTCAGGAGCTGGGTTTGTCCCTCACGGCCTACAGCCTACTAAATCTAAATGAGTTCAACAACAGACTGTCTTCACATCATGAACTTCGGCGAACACTGCATCAAGCTCCACTGCCTGTGCTAGAACCCGAAAGGTGTCACAAATGCCCAAGAACGATTATGAAGAAAGAAAAGAAGCAAAGCCAGACGACGCCGTTTCCAGACGACTAAATTACGACACCATCTGTTCAATGAAAAATGTCTCGCCTCCATACAGCTGTGCCACACGCTGCTCTTAACTTCTTAACGATAAAAAGATACGCCCCGTGATACAGCTCTACAGAAAACAAATAAAAAAAAATCTAGCGGCTGCAACCCCCAGTCATCCGTCTTGGTCTAAAATTTCTCAAAGTAGCTACGTGTCATTTATTCGGCTCTTCCTGCCAGCATATTTCAGAAAGCTGAACAGGCTGGAATTTGCTGGAGCTTTTCTGCTGCAGGGGTGGAAATACTACTCTCGCTATCAGATTGAGGATGCCAAAAAGTTGGCCCCATGCATCAAGTTGAAATATCACTGGCCTGTGCTACGCTTGACAAATGCCTTCCCTTTTGCTATTTTAACACCTTAGCTTTTGATCTTAGTTCCGTTTGAAATGCATTTTTACTAAGATCTGCCATGCATTATCAGGAGGAATTCATGTCATTAATAAATTATCCCAGCAGAGACGCACATCTGCACTGTGAAATGCACTGATCTCTGGAACCTCTGCCGCAGCCCGACTACACTGGCTTATCCTGTGCAGGGTCAAACGGGACAAACTACATAGTCTGTTACAGGTCTAAGATTCATGCCTTTCATGCACATGATGTAGAGTTACTAGTTTATTAACATGGATGTTTTTTAGCCTGAAAGTTGGGGGAGAAAAATGAATTTGTAAGGATGTTTTTGTTGTGAGGGAGTAAAACAAAGAAAGTCATGTCTGAAGTAAATCATTTCATTATTATTTCGAGTGTTGTGGAGTCTTAACACACTATTGTGACATCCGCCCAGGTTTATTGTGCATATGCTAGCATCAGCATGCTTCATCCTAACATTAACATGCTAACAGGCAGCATTTTGACGCTTAGCAGGTTTAAACGTCAACATCCCTAGCTTCCAGTTTTAGCATGGAATTGCTGGTTATCAGTATTTCAAAGTGCTCTAAAGAGAAAAGGTCATAGTCATTAGTTGTTTTTGCTCATAAACTAGTCATGGTCAAAATTCACATTCTAGTTGGTTCTAAGGATACATCCTCGACTTGAATGTCTAAACCAATGTTGCTACTACAGTTGTTAATGGAAAGATATTTTGGGGGAGTGCCACCTGAAAACTAAGGAGAATCATCCAAGCCAAATTGCGTGGCAGTACATCAGATAGATATTGAGGAAGTCACGGCCTGAAAAACAGGCAACAAATTACAAATGACAAATGTGTGTATAAAAAGTGTTTGATTTGTATGAAAATAATTTTTGTTGCGATGATTAGAAATCACAGAATGCGAATGGGCTTGAATCTCATCTTCATGACCGGTCTTGTCTGTCACATGCAGCTTCTTTATTACTGTATCTGGAATTTTTCCTTCTAACCAATACGTCCAATTTAGATTATAAGGGTGCGACAAGGACAGTGAATTAGTCAATTAACAATGCTCGGCTCTCGGCACGACTGGACATGCAGAGAGGTGCCAGAGGGGGATGATGGTGATTTATTTTTGCGGCGCAACAGCCAGAAAGGGCCTGCAATGCTCCGAGCTGACTGCTGTATCTGGAGGATTTAACATAAATAATACCAACCCACGTGCATTGCACTCTTTGTATTCTCACCTAAAGGTAACACGCCTCTTTGCAAACAGAAACACAGCTACACTTACATATAGCTCTAGATTTAACCTGAAAGTAGGATTCTGCTACTTTGATTACAATCCTTGGTCCCCATTTGAAATTTGAAATTCAAAATGAGAATTACATCATGTTTAATTCTTCTCCAATGGGATAAGCAGCAGGTAAGACAGAGATCTCAAAGCGCCTAATGAATTACATGAAATGAGATTTGGCAGCAATCATACTAACCATTGAAGACTGATGGGGCAGCCAAGAGTGGATCACGGCATAATTACATTTTAGTGATTTTATTTGGTAACAATTGGATTCAGAGTAATTTGATACCGATGCAAACAAGCTTAAACAAAAGTGGATTATGGAACCTAAAACCATCCAAAGACACTGTACGTCCGTGTGCCATCAGGACAACATCGCCGAGAGGCAGCTGAGGTCTGCTGCTTTTCGTCTGAACGAGAGAGGAGGAGAAGAAGGCGCCTCCAGCCGAACGCGTGTTTTAGCCCGTGGCGATGCTGTGCGGCAAAAAGAGAACCGCGGAGAGAACGCGCGTGTGAACTACGCTGAGCACTGACAAATGAAGCCAACAAATGTGAACAAGAAACATCTCTTTGTCATTTCACTGATGAATACACGAGCCTATTTGTCAGCACCCGACGGAGAACACTTGTCCTGGGATGGTGATGTATTTAGATAATACAAAGCAGCTCATTCAGTCTCTAATTTGCAGCGGTGTGGTTAGATTTATCATGTGCCAGATGCTGGCGGTCTTGTTTTTTTCTCCAGCCAGACACACAGGTGCAGGTGTCGAGGGGATGCAGTTTACAACTGTGACAATGATGGGAAACAGCTGGTCCAGGAGTCATTCTCTGCGACCTCCACGCATTTGAATTGCAACCTCTGAATAAACCTGTCACATGTGGTTAGGTATGGGCTGCTGGGGCAATTTTCAAACGCGGGCCACCTCCTCTTTCCTTCTATCTGCTAAATATGCAATGTTGATGCTGGAGTCTCAGGGGAACTTGCCTTGACAGTGCGGCAGGAGACTCTCTTGGCATATGTACAAAGGGCTCTGACTTTAAGCCTAATATATTCATCTCTGGCAGCTGTTGATATTACAGCCAGGCTCCCATAAAACTGTGCTGGTATGCTACAGGACCAGATCACAAAAAAAATGGCTGCAATAACAGATTCACACTCTCAAATTTGCTTCATGTAGCAGAAAAAAACAAAAAACAAAAACGTAATATGTTAGACACTTGAATTCAGCTTGTGCAGACGAAGCTACTTTTTTAAGTGTAGAGATGGGATTTACGGCTCTTAAGAGGGAGCCGGATCTTGTGGTTGCGTTCCTTTTAAAGAGCCGTTCAACCGACTGGCTCATTTGTTTATTCGTTTATTTATTTTCAAGATAGGGTTAACTTATCTTATCCAGGAAATGATCTTTGGGAGGATTGATAGGATAAGGTTTGGATCAGAATAATTCAAACTCATGTTCAAAATATATTGTAAAGAGGATCTATTTATTGTATGGGAAATTTGGCAAATGTTACACTGCTTTACTGTTTTTGTGATCACAAATATGCTGCTGCATTGTCTGGAATAAATGAAATAGAACGGATTGCAGCTGCGACTCAGTTCCTATTGTTAATTTTAAAGAGCTGTTCAATAGATTCGGTTCGTTTGTGAACGTCACAACTACATTAAAGAGCCTGTTCACCAAAATGACACACGTAGGTGTATGCGCAGTAGTCTTGTAGCCATAAGATAGTGATGCACTATGGTATTGTTACGTCCAACAACTTATTTTTAGCCTCAGTTTCTGCAAATATGAGGATAAACTGCACCCTAAAAGGCCAAACTACTTATAATATGTCCATGTTTGCAGTCCGCCAAATAATATATGGACTGCTATCACTAGATTATTTAAAACAGCTTAACGTGATTATTGCCGGACAAGTTTGTAATCACAAGGAGCATGCTTTTCTCAGATTTTATGCAGATTTACGGACACTTATTCACAATGAAAATCAAAATAATAATGACCTCCTCGGAAAGTGTGAACTTCACTGAATCCAGAGATATATTTGACACAAACTGTGACAAGAAGAAAATGACAGCTTCAGCTCTCTCTTTTTCCTCCTTCAGCTACTGAGCTGCATCTGCAGCTGTGACCGAGTTGGTGAGCATCCAGACCAGAAGGCCAGAACTACAAAAAGCTCCTCTCATTTTTTTTTTTTTTTTTTTTGGAACACCAGCATGCATGAGCATAGCATTCAGTATTCTTTGCCTCACCCCTCTCCCTCCAGCTCTCTCAGCGCCCCCTGGGGAGAATCGCCTCACAGTTTGAAAACTTCTGATCCACAGTAACCAGGACATTGCCATGGGAAAGAAGAATGTGCTGTTGAATTTTTTAAATGACATTTTTAAAACAAAATTCCATCCACCTCCATTGTATATCTGCAAGATGTCACATCCAGCTCTGCTGCATCCAGTCATGGTTAACTCCATCTAACTCAAGACTTTCTGTCATTCCTTGTGGTTGCTGCACCTGATTGTTAACCCCGCCCTGATGTATCTCACCTGTGTCTCATTGTTCCATTTGTGTTTAGCCTCCGTGTTCCCTTCCTACTTTGGTAGTTTGTTTTTCTCCTTGACAGAAACAGACAAGCCAGTTTTCTGTGTACTATATCTGCTCCTTGAGGTTTTTGGATTTGTCTTTTGCCTGTTTCTTCTAGACCTTTTAACCACCATCTGTACCTTGCGTCTTGCAATTGAGTCCTCCTCTACCAGTTCCTTGTTTCACGGAACAGACAGCTCAAAAGTCGAACATGCACACAAAATGTCAGCATTACCAGATATTACAAGAATGAAAGGTTCTACCTAAATGAAATTTAAATATAATATACAAATCAGAACTGTAGGAATTCATGGTTCCTACCACAAAAGCCCGTTGATCTTCACTGGAACTGAATCCTGCTGCATTTTTAATATTAAGGAAGCACTAAAACACTCAAATCTACTGTAATAAAGTCTGACACCTCCACACTCCTATTTGTACTGCCTAACCTTCTCTGTCATTGTTCATCTCAAACATCAGCGTGTCCAATACTTCACTCTTCACTGGTCTACAAGTCTAGCAACACCGTTTAACGGAGATAAAATGTTCCCGTCAGAAAACAGCCAAAGTGCTGGTTTACAGCAGTGAAAACACTTCGCAAATGTTCCAGTTTAAGAAACAGCTTGGGCTCAAATTATTAGCAGTTATTCAAAGTGTCCATTCATTTTCTCTGAGCAGACAAATAGTTTAAATCGCAGACGAGCACAAACATACACTGGACGTACATATGATCTCTTCTGTTTTAATATACTCACATATTCGCCGTACGTGTCCTGGACTATGGGAGGAGCCGGTCTGTAACCTGCGGCCGGGGGTGCGCCTCTGGCTCTCTGCACCCCCCTCCCTCTGGAGGATGGGGCCCGGCTGGGCGGGGCCCCTCTGGGAGCTGCTCCTCGGGGCACGGCTGCATGCAGGGGAGGAACCCCTCCGCGACTCCTGGCACGAGACACACAGACATCCGCCCAGGTTTAGATGAAAGAGCAGAAAAATCTAATATGTGCTTCGTATTAGCTTTTAGGAGGAGAATGTCATAAATTCTGAGGATTACCGCAGGGCCAAATACAGTATGTATGTGTGTGGAGCTGGGGGTGGATCTGATGCACGGTGCGCGCCATCTTCACGGGATCTTTAAGGCATTCAAATATACTGTTACAAAGAAGTGTACCATATACCATCAATAAGAGATGCATTGTGCATCTTTATGATGAGGCGCCAGAATTGATTACGCTCGCTGTCAAGCTGTCTCATCCACTCCCATTCCAGTTAGTGATTTCCAGCATCGGCCAGAACGACTTGACTACAACCATAGGATCAGGTGCATTCGGCAGGCAGGTAATGCGTGTAGGTGGAGAGAGAGGAACAGAGAGGGTGGAGGGCAGGTTCCCCCAGTTGAGGAAAAAGTGAGTCACGTCCATTACTCAAAACACAGAATGTCTTGTGGCTGAATTGCTTTCCTGTCTATGAAAGAAAATGAAGATAAAATAAAAATAAATGGCGCTTGTTTTCTGATGAATGCGGTCTTGTGTCTTGTCGGTTTTGAAATGCTCATCACTGAAGAAAAGCCTCGCTGCTATATTCAGAGGCACGAAAGCAGGATTTTTACTATGAAGCTGGTGAATTTCTGTTAATATATACACATCCTTCACAGAGTGAGAAACGCTGCTGTGTACAGTCGTCTAGGAAGGAATTAACAGAGAAGATGGAGTCCAACCTGCGATGTAATCAAGATGGAAGCAAATTTAAGCCGCTCTGCTGGAAATCATGGGCAGAGTGACCTTGTGGTTTGGCGCGGTGTTGCGTGCGCTTTTTTTACAGCCGCTGAGCTTTCTCCTAAAAGCAGTTAACTGATTTGAAGGAGCGGCCGAACAACCGCCAAGCTTCCTTTCCAGGTCATTTTCTTTTTACGCCTTCCATCTCGGCAGCTTTTTCCGTGTTTCTGTGGGAAAGCGTCACCGATTTGGGGCAGAAGGAGGGGAAAAAAATAAAAATCTAATTGTCCGACTAACGGGGGCAGCGGGGGGTGTTTACTTGATAGAAACTGGACCGTCTTCAAGCAGAGACAAGTTGATTGCAGACAGTCAATTCCTTTTTTTTTTTTTTTTTAAGAGCAGAGATCCTCTTTCAGAAACAGCTCCAGTTTAAGTCAAAGAGGAACGGCGGGTACTGAGTCTCCATTCAGAGCGGCGGTATTGATCAAAATGGAACGTATGCGAGGGTGAATATGTAGATAACTGCCTGTGGGGCTTCGGTCTTATCACACCAGAATTAGGCACGGTAAATGCTAATTACAGCGTCATTTAAGACGCGGCCAATTATATTCTGACTCAGAGCAAGACAAACACTCTCTCACTGTGACCTTGTTTATCTGGAAATCTGATGAAAGAAGCCTGTTTTCTTTTATAAACACAAAGAGCAAACAACACAACCTTTTTTTTCTTCTTTTTTTTTTTAAAGTACGGTTTTGACGCAGACGCCGCTAAAGTCTTCTAATGGCCGTGAGTATTTCTACTCGCAGTCTCGTGAGGTCTCAGAGGAGCTGGGATTAGTGCAAGCATCTACTGAAGATTATTTGAATGTACAGGCGTTTATGTTAATGCTGCTCTGCTTTGCTAAGATTCATGGCTGCCATACATTGCACTGCAGTACTTACAGGAGCTGGTCTGCTTATAAAGGTGCTTGCTTATTGGTCTGACCTATTTAATCGCACACAGTGTGTTCAGCTTATCAACACTGGGGTTGAGACATGTGCAGGAATTGGCGTCTCCTGCAAGCAGCTGAATCAGGGCAGGTAGTTCACTGAATCTGAGGTCTGCCTTAGGAGTTCCCTCTTCACATAAATGACCTGTGGTGGGTTGCACCAGCTGGATCTACACCCGGTCATAAAGATGCAGAAGGAGCTGGGTGAAAAATGCGAAGAATGAATGAATACCTGTTGAACCATCTAGGTGCAACGCTACGTCTGAATCTCACACCTAGTCAGAGGCAGGTGTCGGGGAAATGTCTAGAACAGTTTTCATAGTGAAAATGAAAGCGTTCATGCGGCGGTGGGTGCAAAAGGGATCTCAGCCGGCTCATTGTGAGGTTTTGCGTCAGCGGGGTTTGAGCAATGCACACACGAAACCAGCTAATGCGGTGGTGTGGAGTCTGCCGGTGATGCACCCAGCTGAACTGAGAGCACACTGATAAGATCGTGTGAGGGGAGGCAGCTCCTCGCACAGTTTCTTTACGCCCAGGTGGTGCAACTGGACCATTCATATTACTTTGGAATCATTCAACAGAGGTATTAAGTGTAAAGGATCAATGTTTATTACAATACTTTATATCATGCTAGTACTTTCACGTTTTACTTTGATAGAAGGTGAAGGTTTATATCTGTATGGATTATCTGTATGTAACCGCAGCACTCTCAGAGTGGGCAGGCAGTAGCGTGAGTTGTTGCTGAAATGAAATCTGAAATATTATTTTTATGTTTACACCAAACTCTTTGGTTCTGGCGCGTGTCCAGTTCTGGCTCGGCTGGGGCTTCGTGCAACACAAGTACGCAAGAGCTGGAGCTATTTGTTATCGTGCCATTAGGTATTTCTAGACGTTCAACAGCTTGCTGCAATTCTAACAGTCTCAAGTGGCAAGCTAGGGAAAAGGTGAACCGATCTGCCTCTTTTTGTACTGAAAAGCGTCAAAATTCCACTATTTCCACAGTGTGATTTAGATTCTAATTGTTTTGTAGTGCGGGACCATTTGTTATCTTTTCTTTAATGGTATAAAAGGATGTGAGTGAGATGATGAGATGGCACGGGACACAAAGTTAAATGTACAAACTTATTCCAACAATGACCTCACCCCGCTACAGCTGTATTGAATGACTGCCGACCAAACACTTCCTGCTCCTGCTGCTTTACATTTCCAAATTCAATACAGGGAGTTCACTTTTGTGAAGCGGTCACAGGAAACTCAAAAGACACAAAGCGTCCGCAAGATAAAACTTGACCATTTTGGCATTTGATAACGGTGGATGGGGTTTCAATATAGCGGTCACAGATAAGCTGTGAGTTACAGGCTCCAGACCACTAACTTTACCGTCTGCGGTGTCTCTTGTGTGTAAAACTACTCATTGGAAACTCCTCCTTGTGTTATCTTGAAATCAGAGCGCAGTTGCCCGAGGCATGATGGAATCCAATTATTGACAGGTTCTTTATTAAACCAGGAAACTCTGTCTGTCCGTCCGTCTGTCTGGTTGTACTTCCGACAAAGTAGCTGAACAAAGTGAATGTTTACTGCACAGAAAGAGATTGTGTTGCTGTTACCTCAACCTCCAGGTCTGAAATCTTAATTAAAGCGATGGAGAAACTCTCAAACTCATGATCTGCAGGGCAAGATTGCGCCTGAAAAAAATAAAATAAATAGCATATGGCTCACCTTACAATTTACAATTTATTTTGTAACCTGATCTAGAGATTTTCTTTGCTTTTTGAAGGTAAAATTGAATTCACCCATCATTTCATGGTTGCTTCAGTTTATTTAAGCTTGCATTTTTAAGATAGGACAGTAGATATGAACAGAGAGGAGTGATAATGAATATGTGAGGTGATCACTGACTCTGATTAACTCGGCTTTATTGACAGCTCCATTCAGAGAAAACCCAACCTACCGGCTTCAGAGTTTCCTCCTCTCTTGTCCAGCTCGAGGAAAACAGCCTGGAATTTACGAGAACAACCGGCCGCGTGCAAAGTTCCGCGGCGCAACTTTAGATGATAAAGCAGCAGCGCCTCGGATCTTAGGTTTACGCCAATCATCTGTGGTTTCTCCCTCTCCTTTGTAATTCCAGCTGAGGTCTGCACACAGTCAGCATGGCTGGAAACACCAGAGCTCATTTTTCTGCCTTCAGAAGAAGCTATTTGCTGCCATTCATGCTCGTATAATATGAGAAACGGCTTCCACGGAGAGGGAGAGACAACCTGTCACATTAAAAAGGAAGCCTTCGTCTGGTGGGCTCTTTTATTTTACTGCCATGTACTATTGGAATTGTTTTAAATAACTTCTGATTCCAGCATGGACTGCTCGTGGATGATTTCCAAAATTTGACTCCAAATTAGTTTTGTCAGGATTGTGTGGACACTACGTGGTAAGGGTAGGGATAATGTGCAAATAGTTTAAAGAGAGCAGCATTATTTGTTGATAGGCAGCATGGGACTTGTGTGGTGGATCTTCGGCCGTGGCTTTTGCTCCGTCCGTGTTGTTTCTGCAACGCGTATCTCTCGGCTTACCGACTGTGTATTCTGTTGCATCTGCTAAGGTTGCACATTTGCGTTGGTCAGCTTAGCAAAGAAAACGGCACAAATGAGATTCAGAGGAGTCTCGGGGAAGGTTGAGGCTGGAAGCGCGATTTTAACTCTGGCGTAAACTTCAACGGGATCGGATATACGACCACATCCTGAGATGTGCACTGCATCAGAGTTTGAAAAGGAAAAAAAGCAATAATGTCGACCCTATTAAGTGATTCTGTGAAAGGAAATCGAGCAGTAATCATCAGCCAACATATGGGGCTCTTTTGAGCTAAAAAAAAAATGAATAAAAAAAAACAGGGATCTGCTACATCAACACCACCTCCCCTCACCTTGTCTTATTACTTTCTTTCCCACAAACTGCTTTAAATTGCTTTAGTTCCTCCATCAAACCGATGTCAGATCAGTCATAAATGTATGCCCACAAACTGCAAATAAAATATAAAATATAGACCTAGAAACGTGTGTATAGCACTGCATGTCATCTTTATGGAGGACTCCGATGTCTCACTGTGTTTAAGCACAGAGCCACATTTGCAGCGGGGATGAAGAAAAACTACACTTCATTTATTCAGTAAACTGCACAAAAAGGCCAGCTATTACTTGTGTTGCATCAGACGCAGGCAGCCGTGAATATAACTCTAAATGACACTATTAATTGTGAACACGCAACTGGATACAGTACACATCCGTTTACGGAAGAATAAAAAGCCATTCCCAGCAGCTTCTTTACTGTAAATAATACTCATTCCCCAGCTGGACCAAAGTGCATAACATCCCTCTCACACACATACGCACACACATCAAGAAACAGGTTACCTGGGAGGCCCTGGAACAGGTGTCCCTCTTCCACGGGCGACTGACTTGCCCCTCACCGACGGCACCTTGGCATCCTCCGAGCCGCCGTTCAGGTACGTGAGCTCCTGCAGCTGGGCCTGTCTGATCTCATCATTGTAATCCTGCACACAGAGAGAGGCATCACGTTCGCGCGCACGCACACACACACACACACACGGACGGCAATAGACTCGCTTTCAATTACACTGTATTAAATTACGTCCTTTATCTCCAGGGCTACAGCCCCGGGAATATCTAATTAATGTACTTTACAGTAGTGCTGTGACCGCTGTTCCTGAGGCAGCAAAACATTTTAGATCTCCCGCTGATAAATCCTCGGGACCCTGCTCGCCCTTTATCTACTCACGCAGTTGTTTGGGGTTTTCTTAGCCGCTAAATTAAAACACATAATTAATATGGAAATGGGTCCCTAATCATAAAATGGCTGATATGATTGTCATGTGTCCAAGCTCTATCAAGAAATATGATTTAGGGCGACCGTGAGGCGAGGTGAACAGAGAAGGGGCTGTTAGAGGGTTCTGCTGATAATTAATGATGAGATGGAGATCATGGTAGCTCTGAGCATTGGAGAGATCATCCATAATGAATGGAGGAAGAGTAAATAAGCTCCATGTTGCATGCTGCTGCTGCCAAGGGGGGGAGGGGGGCATGCAGAGAGATCCCCCCGTGCTCTTTTATTCCTCTTATACCCACTCAGGATCACGCAGACCGACTTAAACACACATTTCAACGGCCCTGACGGAGTTAGAGCGCTGGATGCAGACAAAGAGAGGTGCAGCGAGGGAGAGAGAGAGAGTGGCGGCTGCTCGCTTCACTGTGGACAGGTTGGAAATGAGCCGGCCCGGGCCGGAGAGCAGCTGAACGGATATTCGGGAGGAGGAAACAAATAAAAAGCCGCGGGAAGTGCATGTGGGGAGAGAGAAGGGGAACATACTGGTATGAGAAACTTCTTGATCTCCTCCAGAGCGTGACCCATCCTGGCGTAGGCCTCAGCCGGCGGGGCGAACACCTCGATGAGGACGTGCAGGTCTTCGTTCAGGTGGTGATATTTGGCCTCGCCGCTCTGCCGTAGCTCTTCTTCCTGACATGTTAAAAAAAAAAAAAAAAAAAATGAAAAGAAAAAAGGTTTGTTATTGTATATCTTTTGCCTAGGGAGTGAGCGTGAGTTAGCTGTCACAGTGAGGAGCATTTATCTTATTCTTTTGTATTTCGACAAGGATTTACAGCGGGGAGTTTTTCCATAACTGTTACCATAATGAGGTTTGATGCTCCGGTGCTGCAGAGCTACAAAAACCACAGACAGAAAATATTTATGCGGGGCTGTTGTAAACTTCCCGCGAACAGGCATTCCTTACAATCTCTTCAAGCACGGCTGTCACATTTAACTGATTGCCTTCGTCCGCACGCAGCTGCCTGTCCTCATAACAAATGATGTGCGGTGCACGGGCGCGGATTCCTCTCTATAATGTCTGCTCTCTTTGTCGAAGTTTAGCTCGTCTGTGTGATTGGTGTAACCTCATTAAAATAAATGAACAAGCTCTGGGAGAGATGGGAAGTTTTCTGTTTCACTTGACAGGTTAAAGTATGGATTTGTTTGAGACGACACTATTGTCCTGTATGGAAGAAAAAAAAACTCCAAAAAATAAGTTGTGGTTTTAGGAAAAAGGCCTGGTTTAAGTATTTCTGTTTCCCTCAGTTTGGATTTAAAGCACCTGTCAGGTACCAGCCACATCCTCCTGCTTCTGCAAATTAACTAAATCTGGCTGCCGTAGTCCCATAAGGACCCTGCTGCTTCCCCCCTCCACTCCCTAAAGAGCCCCGCCACCCGGGTACAAGCTCACTCTGCACCGTCAGAATTGAACCTGCAGATTAGGATAGGTAAGTAAGGCAGAGTATCGATTAGCAAGAATACAGTTTTATTGTTGTTTAGTAGTTAGCATTTAGCTTGGTAAGGAATTGTGAACTGTGTGAACAGTTTTTGAGTCAGACATGTTCACATCCGGTGGTTAGTACTGATGCCTCACAGCGGGAAGGTTCTGGGTTGGAATCCATGTGCCGACTGTGCCTGTGTCTGCGTGGGTTCTCCCCAGGTCCTTCAGCTTCCTCCCACTGTTGTTAGGTTAATTGGTGATTCTAAACTGGCCTTAGGTGTGAGTGTGAGTGTGAACGGCTGTCTGTCTCTCAGTGCTAGCCCTGCAGTAGACTGGAGACCTGTCCAGGGTGTAGCCCACCTCTCGCCTAATGACAGCTGGGATAGGCTCCATCAGTCTTTCTTAACAGGAATAAGCGGGTACAGAAGATAAATGAATAAATGTTCACATCCCAGAGTATTCATGGCTTCACCCAAGCCCCAAGTGCCATGCCCCACTGGTCATAGTCTTACAAAATCCTGTGAGATACTCTGGACTGGTGTAGATATTCATAGTAACTTCTGACCTCTTGGTGTGTAAGCGACGTGGGTGTATTAGAGTGTACTCTTAAAGAACACGCAGACACTGCAGCTCCTTCTGGTTACTTTTAGAAAGGACCCACGCACAACAACAACAACACTCCAGCTCCCGTTCTCCAGCCCAGATGTCAGATCCCACTCTTGCTTTCCCCCCGAAACAAACCAAAACACGGTCTTTCTCATCTGTGAACACGAATGCCTGAGAATTAAATGAAATAAATGAATCATTACGGCACTGTAAATTACACAAATGAATTATGTTATTAAATAAAAGCCTTACAGTAGTATAATATCTAGTATTGTATCCACCTTGCAAGGAGTTTATATCCCATCGTGGATGCTCATAAAAACTTAAATCATCATTAAGTTAAAAAGTTCATCCAGTATGGACCAAAGTGGAGAACACAGCCACTGAGGCATTGGGTACATTTTACTTCAAGCTGCCATGTAATTGCTACTCCAAATCGCTACTGTCTATATGAACTTATAGGATACAGAACGGATCCATCTTTTCAAATAGTGTCTTTATAAATACACGTAAGCCGTTTTACTAAATATTTAACGGCTGCAAGATGTCGGTCAGCTTGCCAGGTCAGACATGCGGCAGTAATGTCTGTTCAAACCAACTGCTGTCTCAGACTTGATTTCACATGACGTCTTTATCTTTTTAAATAACACTGCAATCTACAACAACAACAACATTTTTTTTTTTTTTTTTTTTTGGTGGCTTATGTGGGGGGGGCAAATCTCTTCTTGGTCTAGCCTGCAGAGGCCCTGTGCATTTTGGCTGAGACAGGGAAGCGTACCATGTAAACAGAAAGGGGCTGCACAGGCCATTCAGGCCAGACAGAAGCAGGCCAGTGTACTGTTATTGATGGCGAGAAATAGAATAGCAAAAAAAAAAAAAAAACACCCCATATGTCTCCCACCACATCACACAAAGGAAACAACAGGTTTGGCGTCCCAGTTTCAGCAAAAAAAAAAAAAAAAAAAAAAGGCAAACAAAAAAAAATCATCTTCTCTAGGGCCTTTTGCAATGACAGAACCTTCCTGTTCCCCTTCTCCCTCTCAAGCATCTTGCAAACCCGTGTCTCTGATGTCACCTAATTATAAATAACCTTCTTTTAAGAGTGCCTGTGGTATGTTAATGATATGTTAATTCCCCCCATAAATCTGTGCTTTACGAGCAGAGGACTCCTTTGCGCATAGCACCAGAGCTGCCGGAGCTGCCGGTGTGGAGCAGGGAGTGCGAGCAGAGCAGGGTGTTGGAAAAAGACAACTTCTTCTTGAGCTGCCTCTCCTCTTCCCTTTCATGTATTCCTTGGGTCTATTTGCATGAAACAAAATATATAAAAAGTAAATTATTATCATGGGCATTTAACTAAAAATGCAGCCACACTGCCACCTGAAGACTTTCAATTTTACCATCTAACCTATTTAACATGTGTCACCGATCCACCCAGTGGATATCTCAGTTGGTATTAAGCCAGTCTGGATGTATGACCACATGATTTGCATAGGATATTGCAGCAGGTTTCATCCACGAGAAGGCCTTTCTCTCAGCACTGATAAGAAGCCCCCCCTGATCCGGTCCTATAGCAGCTAGGCAGCCCGCAGCAGGAGATTACAGCTGTCTGTTTTTCATATCTATTGGCAGCATCTTCCTTCTGTTTGCATTTTTTTTTTTCCTCTGCAAATCTGCTTATGAAAAGCCGTTCACCCTGGAAACAGAGGGCCACGGCGCCCCGGACGCAGGAGCTCCTGCATCTGGAGCTTAGCAGTAAGAAATAATGTCGAGCTTGAAGCGTTAAATTGAAATTCACATTCAAGTGAAATATTTAACAACAGGCACTGTACAATTCTATTATTCTGAGTGTATGACAGTAGGTGAGGCGCTGCAGTGTGTGCAAGACAGACATCTGCTGTGACAAACTGCACAGCTCTATCAGGCATGCTCATCTGCATTTCTGACAGCCGAAGTGGCTTATAGACACAAAGAGCAGATTTCCTCTTTTAACATGTATACTTCTAGATCAACTGAGGAAATCAATATACAAGCTGCAAGAACATCCCACCTCTGGACTGACCTTCATTTACTAGTTAGCTCAGAACTGATTTGAAAATTTTATTCAAAAGCACGGCATGGGCTGGTACAAGATTATACTGCAAAAATTCAGAGCCAAAAAATCAATCAATTCCACTTTATTTACACGGAATAATACAATATTCAGCTGTTGCACCATTGTTTATAACAAGATTTATCTGGTAACATTCAGAAAAATGTTGCCCATGTGTAGCTCCGCACTACATGTAATTGTCTCAGTTCCATGAGAATCTGTCATGTCTGTAACTTGGAAAAAATAAAATAAAAAAAAAATACACCACAAATCACCGACCACATGTCCTCAAGCGCAGTGGTTCTGTGATAATACTAGCCAATGCAAAGCAGCGTTTTTTCAAGGAGTTTTGTTTCTATCACTGTGCGTCCAATTATAGCAGTTTGAGTGCAAAGCTAAGACAATGCTGTTGCACAGCACTGAGACACATGCAGAGAGAGAGAGAGAAAAAAACTACCTCAAAACCACCCATCAGGAGAGATAAAACTTGATGGGATGATGACATTCTGATTTTATTTATTGATGCATTAATGTCTTCATCTCATTGGTAAGTAAGCCGAGTCAAATACTACCGGGTATGTTGTAAATTCCGAACTGTCTTGTCATATCATGTTTTACCTTTCTAAATATTTAAAATATATTTTATTATTAACCCCACATAAGTAAATCTACCAAAATGTGTAGTGTATTGGAGTGGGAACAGAAGGTAGCAGAAAGGCCCTGACATCGTCATTGATACTGTCAGTAGATCTGAGTAAAACACAGAGTTTGCTAATCCTATGCAAATGTGCCACTATTGACACAGGTAGGGGGCCCATTTCTAAATCACATTACATCCCCAGCTGATACTAATCCCATGCAAAAAGGGTTTAAGCCTCACATGCACCCAAAATGTGTATTTTTAAATTTCATCTGAAGACAGCACAAACGGTTCGTTCTACCACTCAAATTGAAGCGTTTCAGTGTCTGCAGCTTTAAATGCAAACGAGCCCCTGCTGCCCACGCCCCTTTTCCTGTAGAGAGCAAAGTCTATCCCGCCTTTGTCGTGGATGTCCCGGTGAAAATGAGGCAGGAGAATCGCTTCAGCAGGTAAAAAAAACACAAGATTTGAACCATACGAAATATGGTGTTCCTCAGGGCTCGGTTTTAGGACCAATTTTATTTTCTTTGTACATGCTTCCTTTGGGAGACATTATTCGCAGGCATGGTGTCTCCTTCCATTGTTATGCGGACGATATCCAGATATACCTGCCTTTTAACAGATCGGACATGAGAACCCTGAGTTCATTACACAGCTGCCTATATGACATCAAAAACCGAATGAACAAAACTTGGACAAACGTAAAATGAGTATTATTGGACCTGAACAGCTGCCAAAATATGTTCTACCCTTGGGTGGCTACCTCTACAACAACAACACTACTGCTGTGAAAAACCTTGGCGTCTGGATTGGTTGTGACCTAAGTTTTGAGTCCCATATTATAAGAGAGTTCAAACTTGTTTGTACCATCTGAGGATCATTTTCAACATCCGGCCCATTTTATCTTTTAAAGACGTAGAGACTATTTTACATGCTGCAACAGCCTTTACCTGTTAGACAGTCCAAAATTCAGCTGCCAAGCTTTTCAACAAGAAGGAAAAGGGATCATATCACTCCAGTTTTAGCAGATCTCCACTAGCTTCCCGTATGTTTTAGAATCGACTTTAAACTCTTATTGATTACTTTTAAAGCTCTTCATGGCTGTGCCCTGGGCTACATGGCTGACCTTTTAGCACCATACAGGCCAGCACGTACCTTGAGATCCTCGGGCAGAGGTCTACTGTCTGTTCCTGTTTGGTCGCTACTTAAAACGTACTTGGCAAAGCGGTAGTAGGTGATCGTTATGTAATACCACCAACCTGATTTGCCACCTACAAAAGAATAATCGCAAATAAGAATATGCTGTGGTTAAAATAAGACAAAAGGTAATAAGATATAATAAGACAATGTAAGGTAGATAAGAAAAGCCTTTGTGAATCTCCAGGAGAGGAAATGTATGTTTATTTAAGATTATAATCAATAATAAATGAATGACGATAAAGGGAGCAAAAAAACTTGATCAGGACAAGTCTAGACACGGTAAGAAAATGTAATCTACATTAGCCTTGATAATGTACTATTTGTTTTGTTTTCTGGTTATTCTTTTATTTAACTGTTCAGAATTTACTTGAGAGAATGTGCTATCCCATTTGTGATCCCATATGGGATTTCACCACAGCATGCAGTCACATTCTTAACACTACACGGCCCCAAACCAAGACTGCTTTCACTTAACAGCTCTTATAACGCCAGTTTTACTAGTGTAAAACACCATTATACAGATCTGTGTTCCCCTCAAAATAAATTGTAATGGTTTGATTATCCCTGACTTTTTCATCCAGCACGTTTCATTCACCATGGTCATTTTCAAATTTTACAGCAAGCATTAAATTGGACATTACTGTATCAGGAGCAGTCAAACATAGATTAATTCAAATAAAAATGTCAATAGATTATTGCTTTGTAAGCCTTAAGTGCTATAAAATGTGCAATTTGTTGCGAAACACTGTGGACTTCAGTTTTATCTCCCGTATTTCATATAGTTGTTAATATAATCATAATTCATCACCTAGATTTCCAAATGGTAAATGAAGCGGTGGCTCGCGAATTAAACCCAACGCAGCACTTACTAAAAGCGAAACAAAGAAAACGGGATTGTTTTGTCTATCAGGAAATTAAAGAGGGAGTACAGGTCCCGGGGAGGAAAATGGATGAGTTAATCATGGAGTTAACGAGAACGGGGCGCCGAACACGGGTGCCTTTACATCATCCTGCTCTGACAGCGGCAGGACAACCGAGGTGCCATAACCAGGCGGGGAGAGACTCTGACTCCGGCAGCTGGGTGCCTTTCAACCTCTCCGCGCTCACGCTCTTGTCAGCGCAAGATCAAGGTCCCGGAGCAGCAAATATTTGTGCAGCTATAACAGCGTTTGAGATGTCTCTGCTATGCGTGAGAGAACGTACAGCCAGCTTCATTACATTCCCGTCTAATGAATTCCACTGGTGAAAACTGCATATTCTATTATAAATCTCTTTTTTGTGTCAGCCACGTGCAGCCCAGAACTACAGTACAGCATGTATTTTATCAATATAAATAGAAACATGCCCTTAAAAGCAGAAAGGCTTCACTTGGTGCTACTGCACAGACAAGACAGCTTTGTTTTCACTTGTCTTGAAAAAGCCTTTGGGTCTCTCTTTTTGCTCTCAAGTGGCTCGACAACATGACCTACACGAGAAATTTCAGGTGCCGAAAACTACAATGACACATGTCCTGGGCCTGAAAGTCAGCAACAAGCTGAACATAAAGGATTCGTCTTGTAGCGGGGGCGTATCCCTCATCCTCCCCTAGAAAAAAAAAGAAAAGAGGAAGTCGACAGAAAGCTGTCAGTCATAAATCCCGCAGTGGGTTTGCGCAGACAGCTGAGGGCCGCTTAGGTCAGCACATCTCCATGACAGATCTCTTCTCCGGGTCCTCGAGAGGAGTCGACCATCAAACGCTATTGATCACAGTAATCAAAAGAAGGTGTTGTATGATAGCGAGAATCAGCGCCACCAACAAATCAACTCTGACAAACAGAGAGAGAGGAGAGACACAGACGAGCCAAGTGAAGTGGATTTATTCCCAGCTAAACAGCGCAATCAATTCTGCTGCTAAAGATCCGCTGCTGGAGCCGTTTATATCCTCTCTTTATGTGCCGACATGATCGCAGATGATGGAGGTCATTAAACCAGACTGGACCGCTTCACAAAATCCATCCTTTTTTTTATTTTACATTACGTTTCATTCAAACCATTACAGAGACCGTTTTTTTTTTTTTTTCTCACCTTGAGTGACTTTATATGAAAACAAAACCATAAATCCAGACAGAGTGACGTCTCGTGTACTCTCCGATTTAACTGTGTGTTTTGTTTACTATGAGACAGCGCAGGCTTTGAAATATCTCAGCTGTGTTTGGTGATCCCCAGGATCATTCACATTTTTGAAATTTCTTTTCAGCATCTAGCTGTTTTTGCAAATCTCTAATGGAGCCTGTGTGACTCAAACGCTGTCAATCAAAGGCTCTGTGTCTGAGTCACCGGGGTGAGATATGCCTAACGACACATTCTGACCACTTTCCCCCAAGTTATAATCAAGGGTACTTTACGGGTAATAAAAAATTCATAATTACAATCATTTTAATGATGAATGATTAACTAATTAATCAGAAGCAATTTTGATAATGAATCACCATTTAAGTGAGTCATAAGAAACCATTCAGCGCCTACACATTTCAAAATATGAATAGGAATGTGGGTTTTAGACATGCTGCAAAAAATAAAGCTAATGCTAAAGTGGCTAAGCTGCAGTTCCGTGAGTGGCCACTTGAGGCTGTCTCTATGGACCTTGACGTTAAAAACTTTAATGGCAGAAATAAACTTGTTTAAACTCAGGAATAAATGTGTTGGTTTCTAGAACTAATTTTTCCGGTTCAGGACAACTGTAAGGTGAGTCATTTTTTAAACAAGTCATCGTTTAAAGCAATAGATGATTTAAAATGTGGCTGCTTTGTGTGACAAGTGGGGGGCGTCACAGGTTGATGTCAACCAAGTGTCAAGCACACGCCTAAGCTCCACTCACACTAAAACCAATTCACCTGCTTTTGAATTAACTGACAATTAGGTTGAGTCGGGTGATGCCAAGATGGCGGCCACCGTAAAACTGCTCTTAAGGAAACATACGAGTGACATCAGAGGGTTGATCCATATTTGTTCACGGTCAGTGGTTTTAGATAGTTAAACATCAACTTAGCACAAATTAATTGATAAAGGAAACAATAATCAGTTCTTTTTTAGCATTTAAATTCATTAATGACAACTCACATCAGTCCTTTCAGTGAGAAAAGATGTTAAGATTTCGACTCGACAAATTGCTGATGAAAATCTAAGAAAAATGTTTTAAACAGTGTATTTGATCAGGCTATCTGAATGTTATTGAAATGAAAAAGCACGTCACATTTATATTTACTCTGAGTTTGGCACCATGACTTTAAGGGTTGATCCGCCTTCGCTTCAAACTTTGTTAAAGAGTAACAGAAGCAGAGCAAGACAAAACGATATGGAGGTTAAAAAACTGGCTGGAGGGCTACCTTTTCTTTGTCTCTCATGGATCCTTTTCCGAGAATTGACATCTTTGTGAGAGTGTCCTCTTGTAGTCTCTTTAACGAGTTCCCGCGTGGCCCGAGGAGTTTGCCGACAAAGTTAAACTGCAACAGAGAGAAAAGAGAGCGCATCAGTCAGAATCTGTGTGTTTGAGATAAAGAGCAAAGACTTTTCTTATGTCCGTCACACGCGGCTCGACCAGGCGTCTGAAGCTAATGAAGACACATCTGCAGTTTCCCCCGTTTCGTCTCTCGATAAGATCTCTTGGGAAGCGTTTCTGAGATGTCTTATCTGGGGCTTGGCGCGTCACCTTTTCATAGGCAGTGCTTTTAAACTGCATAAAGATGCTTCGGCTGATTCTCCGTCTTGAAATATTAGCATCGAATTGAAATTAAATTCACAAGGTATTGCAACAAGTCTCGGTGTCAGAAGTGAGAAGAACGGAGTGATCACAGATATCAAATGATGATGAAGCTGGTTATCTTACTTCTTATAATTATGCTTGTACAATGCCTGCAAAGAGGTTGGGTGATATTTGTTAGCCCATACTTGTGCCAGTATTCTTCTTCTCAGGCAGTTAGCACCAAAAACTTCCACTGAGAAGGTATGAAAGTTCCCTAAGAGGATGAAACCGGGCCAAGGAACACACCAGGATACCAGTCACAAAACAGAAAAGAACACTATTTCTGCGAGCTTTAAAACTAGTCAGTGCTCACAGGGCTGTTGGCAACAAGCCAAATAACATGTCAAATAACATGGTGCCATGTCTTAATTTACAAATCAACCTGAGAATCATGCAGAACACCCAGGGTCCTGATCTTTGCACACAATCCATATTTTGTTCTCACAATTGATTATCTTATCGCGCAACATAATCACTTGTTGCCACAAAATGTTAGATCCATCTTGATTAGACAAGAGAATCATTTGTGCAAACAGGTTATTATCTTGTGCGCATTACTTGAAAACCTTTAGTCATCATCATCAGACAATCAGACATCAGACACAACAGACAGACAACGGTGCACCTTCTCCAGAAGGCTCAGGCAACTTCGTTGTCTCAAAGGACGCTACAGGAAATCTTTCCTACCCCAAGCCTAGAGGATTTTTATTTAGATCACTATCTGTCACTAAGTGAGGTCCAGACATGGCTATTGAGCTTATAAGCCACTGATACATAATATAAAAATCTTTGTTTACACTATATTGTATTGGGTGTCTGTGGAGACATTCCCAGTCCCATTTAGTCATACATAAGTGGGCGGAGTTAATATTAAACTCTGATGTCACACAGGTGACTCTAAGGTTTTGCAGTATGTTTGAGTTTGTACTTTGTTTGGACTTGTGAAGCATCCTCACTTACTGCCCAAGTCCTATTCCAAATGAGCATTTAAAAAAGTACAGTCCAAATGCCCAGATTTGTTTCAGGAAGGTATCCCAGAACACATTTCACGAGCGTCAGCAAGTACACTGCCCATCCTCCCCTCAGTTCTTCAAAGTTGGACGTGTCAAGTCCAATCTTTCAAGCACACAATTCCGAACTTTGTGAACTTGATATGGATGAACACCCAGCTTTCAGATTTCTGGGAAGTGTGATTCAAAAACACTGGTGCAATTGCAACTTATTGCCATCTGCAATATTACAACTGTAAAACATAAAGACATGCAAGACATTTGGACCTCCAGTCCATAAGCCAAGCAGCATTTACTTGGGTGATTTTAGCAGTACCCAGTGCAGATTACATTTTTCACTGGTTGAACAATAGCACCTTTGGCATTAAACTATCTTGCCATGTGTACATTTTCTTTTCTTTTTTTTTTTTTTGGTTTCCCTTTAAATTAAAATAAATAACTAGTAAACTAAGAAATTCTAACTAGAAACTGAAAGAACCTATCAGGCCACAGCCTAGTCCAGAACACAGTGTTAAAGTCTGAAATGAGCCAACACAAGTAAAAATATGATGTGTACAAAAGAAAAAAACACCATTATATTTGTCCCCACAGAGGCAATTGCACCAATTTATCATATTTATGTGGTAATCCACGTCACAACAGCCCATTGATTTATCATCTGGTATCGGTTCAGGACATTTCCCTACACGTGTTGGAACAGCTGAATACAAATTTTCAGTGTGCTAAATTATCATAATGTGCTTGTTTGAGTTAACACTGAACTCGACCACCTCTAGCGCACAGCCGTCCATCAAAGGCTTCCCGGGTTAGATGACTTCACAAGGGCACCACTTTTTACTCATAAAAACACAAATGATATGCATTGCTGTGTGAAGGCACGTCGTGCACACACACCCATCAAAGTGGGGCAACCTTAACATGGGCTGAACACAATTCCAGCAGCAGCAGAAGATGGTCGGAGAGACAAAAGGGGAATGATGCTTTCCTCACCCCCTCTTATGTTTTCCTTTAACGGTGAGTTATACTGCTGTCTGCCTCCACTATCTAGGTCATCAATTAGCGTGCAGGAGGTTTAAAAAAAACAGACAGTTTTGTTCTACACCTCACCTATATCTCTGCTGCCTTTTGTTCAGAGAGCGAGTGCTTATTATGAGGCTCTTGCCAATTCCTGGGTGAGGGATTTGAGAGGCGAGCTTTAGTGATTCGCTCTAATGCAGTAACTGACTGTCGGGTTTTTATTCTGGCCAGACTGAACTCCAGCAGTTCTTAGCTACAGTATGTTCCTTCAGCCTTCATAATTACACCGGGTTCTGTGACTGGATGTGATCGCACGGGGCTCTATTCAGCGCTCGCCTCAAAGTAAATGCCATGCCCCACTGTGCTAATTCCAACTCTGCACTTGCAAACGGGAATAAGTGAAAAGCTGTGACCTTGGAATGATGAATATGTAATACATGTCTAACTCCGGTGCTAACTTGGCTCCATTTAACGACTTCTCCCGTCACCTGAAAGATTTCAATACCTCTAATGAAATTTGCACATTAATTAATTCCAAATATGTTGAACGGGACACGAATTGTTGAGTTGGAAAATTCAATTTATGAATCGTCAAAGCAAACAGAACGTGTCCTCCCTCTAATGGACTCGAGTTTACACAAGAATCAACAAAGGAGACAGCGCGCAGGGTGTCAGGAAATGTTTTAAATGTGCTACGTTTAACCGATGTCCTGCACATCAATCATTTCCACGTGGATGGAGCTTTGATCGCTGAGCTGTGCCGCCTCTTGAACAATGATTTGGGGAGCACACGGCCGACATCCCCCCCGCATTACTGCAGCTTTCAGTGAACACGTTCCATCCTCCTGACAGGTTGAGCGTCGGACACCGTGTCCAGGATGCTTCTGTAGATATCTCAGTTCTCTGACTCCCAGCCGAGTATTCGCCGATGGGTAAAAACGCTTGAACAAGCAGAAAAGCTTGTTTTCTGATCAAGAACAAAGCGTTGCTGTCTTGCTTTTAGCATCCTAGCGTAGAAACCATATCAACGGTGCATGCAGGGGCATCAGGCGGAGAGCACAAAGACACACACCTGCAGGAAGAGAACTATCAGACCGCCTTTGAAACAAAAATGAATGCAGAAATAAATGTACCCAGTTTGCGGAGCGATTTCGTTTCTATTAAAAAAGGGATACGGTTTGGGAAAGTCTTTCTTTCTGCTGAGCTGAAAGGATTAATGCCCTCTTTAATTTAGATACAGACTTGTCTGTAGTGGACAGTTTAAACAGGGAGAGACAGAACGTATTGAATATGAAAAATGACGCTCGGTTTGAGTTCAAATGTAGGACGCTGGCTCAGACAGAAACTCCTCCTCCGATGTCCTCTGAAAACACAACACAGAAAAGATACAGTTCATGAGCAGAAAACATGATTTTACATGGAATCATGTCCTCAACTCATCCTTTTATTTTTAATTTGAGATGTCATTTGATCTCTCTTGTGACTCCTTGTATGCAAATAAACAGAGAAAAGCAAATTATAGGTTAACACATTGCACAAGTCTGTATGATTCTCCCACATAGCTGAAGGTCCTTTGAAGTCAAATATCTTCTTCCCTAATTCATTGTTATCTCATCATTGCTGGTAATAATGGCTTAAAATGTCCAAATATTCATTTTACAGTAATAAGTTGTCAGGGCAGAAGAGGAGCGTGGAGTATCAAAGATCAAAGATATAAATACATGCTGCTAAAAGCATGAAGGTGTGGATTACCAACTGAGCAAAGTGGAAAACTGCCCCAGGGAACTGAGATAGCTAAAGGCCCCCCACAAGCACAAATTTATTCATGGCAATTTGACTGTGATCTTAAAGGAGAGTATAGCAATGCACTCATTTGGCCAGTCCATTAGTACTTGCTAATACCAACTCTGACCCCCTTTTGTCTTCAGAACTGCCTCGATTCTTTGCGGCGTAGACCCAAATGAGGGCTGGAACTCCCCTTGAACTGACGCTCACTGGATATTTTTTCTTTTTTCAGACCATTCTTTGTAATCCCTAGGGATGGCTCTGCATTAAAATCCCAGTAGATCAGCAGTTTCTGTAATACTCAGACCAGTCCGCCTGGCACCAAACGACCATGCCATGTTCAAAGTCAATTAAATTACCTTTCTTCCTCATCCTGAGGCTTGGGTTGAACTTCAGCTGATTGCCTTGACCGTGTCTACATGCCTAAATGCACTGAGCTGCTGTCGTGTGATTGGCCAGTTACATATTTGCATTGATGAGGAGTTGAACAGGTACTGACCGATGAATGTATGTATGTATGTAGCAACGACGCACAACACCAACTTATGGTAATGGTTGCTAGGCCTATCACTCACAGTTCAAATCTTTAAAAGATAAAAACGTACCTTTAAAAATTCACAGACTAAAAGCACTATACTGTAAACCATCAGCTATCACACCTAATACTTGAAAATAAAACTTTAGCCAAGTGCTATTTATGCTGATCATATAATCACAGCTGAATCACATCTGAGAAGCAGGTGTAAAATCCACAACCAACTTGACACTTGGTCGCTAGTGGACGTTCCAAGCTCTGGTTGCCTAGGTAACGCTCTTGCCTATTTCCCAGCTCAAAAGAGTGAAACAGGCAGAACACCAAAATGTTGACAGAGCTAGCTCTAGAGCTTTCTGTCACTGCTCTCTATTTGAGAAGAAAATGCTGTCAATGCCGCCGCCGCTACCTCTGGGTTCAACCAAGCGTAGTGAGTTTGTTGGTGGGAATCCAAAATCCTGGACAGTGTTTTATTGCAATAGACTTTTGGGGAACTCAAATGTCATATGTCAGTCGACTGTATCCATTGCTTTCACTGTTCAGTCGGGTCGCCTCAAAGTTGAGATTACTTCAACTTGGTATCCACTAGCTTCACATGGCCGTTGGTGTTTTTCACCCGTCGTAGCTACAGCTTGTCACCACATTGCTGCTAGGCACTTGGCATGCATACAGCTGTTAATGATTCACTTGCTAAGTTGCCACCTGTGATGTCAGTGTTTGAGTCTTCACCACAACTGTCAGATTTTTGTTTAAAGTTTAAATAATGCTTTAGTTGCTACAACATTTTTCAGAATTTGTGTATACAATGTTTTATCAGATGATGTTAATAAGTACATTCCAGGGAGTGAATTTTCTCTCTTCTTCTCTTCTTATTGTTTCAAAAACCTTTTGCTAGTTAGTAGCGTGGAAGATTTCCCCCAGCTCCCCACATTATTTTGTGACATAAAGTTGGTCTGGTTTCACCCCAAATGGAGTAGATGTAGCTCAGGCAAAGATCTGCCTGTCTGGGTGGGCTTCATGTGGCGACAGACAGATCAGTAACAGCGGAATGGTGGCGTAGATATCTGAGCACCATGGAGTTTAATTTATTTACAACAAAATGGTTCTGATCGGTTGTAACTATCCACTGACTATCCAACTGCATGTAGACGTTTTTTATTTACACACCATAATGAAATCCTAGCTAGTGAGTTAGCAGTAACTGAACAGAAAGGCTAAATCTCGAGACTCTGTCGAGTTTACAGCTGACTGTGCTTAAATGGTATATTACTAAATGAATATGTCTAATCACATTACCACACAGTAAACCCATTTTAGCACAAGGGTAGAGAAGAGAAAGGTTTAAGAAGGTTTTTTGTTTGCTACTGAGGTTCAATAGCAAGTTTATTCAGTCATGGCTTTAACATACTCTCACGTTTCATACAGATAATATAGTGACATGATGTAATGGTATTTGTTTGGTGCTATTTTAGGCTTCTGACTATTTGAAAGGAGATTATCCAGCTTTGTTTTGTATTTGTTTGATTAATGTCAGTATATGTCAGGGAGAAGTCTTAATCCAGACATTTAAACACACTCCCTGTGTTTAAATGTGCAGCCGCCACATTTGCACACATCTCCTCAGATGGACAATCCTCCAAGCATAGGAGTCTTACTGAACAAATAGCAGTAATCCCTGCCGTTTATCAGATATCAAAATACATCTGACTTCTGCTGTGATTGATGCTTTAGGGTTTTGCTAATGCCTTAGTGATCATGAGGGATTACGTGATTTACAGAAACCTGGCTGGGCTTCTCTACCGGTTCATGTCAGTAGTCTGTGTGAGAGGATTGTGCTGCTACTGTCTGTATTCACCAAAAAGCTGATGTGTTTAATCACACGCTGATCCTCGGTTGTGGTGTCAGTGGCAGAAAAAATAAATAAATAAATAAAAATATATAATAAAAAAAAAGACAAAAGGAAGACAGGATTGTAATTGTCGGAGGCTGGGTGTTATCCTAAACAAACAAATATGGCATCATGCACGTGATTAGTAAGTTAATTGCAGAGACGTAAAGAAAGGATGGATGAGTAGTCACATTTAACTTGAAAAGGATGACATCAAGAAAGCGGGACGCCTCTGGGATCTTTTCATCGTTGGTTGAATGTGTATTACTGAGAATCTGGCGAAAGGTGTGCTCACAGAGAGCCAGTGCTGAGTGATTGTGCTGAGGACAGCAGGACAGAAGAAGGATAAATCACCGCTCCCAGCGCGGAGAAAAGCCACAGTCTGAACTGGAAATAAACCAGTGGGACTCCTTACGCCTCACTAATAGCCTGTGGTGCTTTCTGCCAACAGATGCTTTCTAAGAGAGAGCCCACAGATCCAGCAAACGCACAGATGAGCGCTGATAGTGCACCAACATTCAAACGTCGGGATATTTTTAGTCTATGAGTGGGTGTGACAAATGTCATTTAAAGTCTCAGACTCTATTCTTCTACACGAGGTGTCGGTTAAACGGTTCTTTAAAAGACATCACTGATCTTGTATTAAACATAAAAGACAGTTTCTCTATGGTATTTAGTGTATATTATACAACACAACTCATCATCACTATGGCATCACCGATAGGGTAAAATTAATCTAAAAATCAGTGTTGTGAAACAACAGTATTCTATCACAGAGTCAGCGGCCTAGAACGTGCAGCGTGGCGTCCTTGCCAGTTTGGCTTTGATAAAAAGCTATGTTTTCAGACGATGGATTCAACCTCTCTGCACGTGCTCCTAAATGGCTATTTGGAAAATGGTAGCGCCACTTCAATGCCAGAAGCCAAAAGGTGAAGCTCGCAGCTCAGGAGAAAACCCATTCAAGTCAGACCGATCACTCTTGCCACTGCTACCTGTCAGATAGAACAAATTGAATTTGTCTTCCTTCGGTGGCTTGTTGAAGCTCTAAACAGCGTATTAGTGGCTCTACTTATCAAAGCTGTCAAAGCGAATCTGTTTAGCTGTGAACCTAGGGGACTCAGATCAGCTTCAGATAACATTACATATTGTACATAATATATGCAGCAGATACTCAGTCAGCGCTTGTCAGCAATACACAAGGTGTCCACACAAAACCACGCGGTATGAAGTGACCCATTATGCCAAAGACCTAACCTTTTGTTGTTTGAAAAAAATAATCTAATGAAATGACAACCATGTAATGGGTCAGCAGAAAATAAAAATGTATGTGGGATATAATTGTACTCAAACATGACTTTTTTGAAATGTATTTATTCAGTCGTCTTCTGTAGCCGTTTGTTCCCGTTAAGGGTTGTGGGCCGGCGGAGATTATCCACGCACCAACACATTAAATAATCTGTCTCTGCATCTCTTCATAGAAGTCTTGCTGTCTAACGGTGTAACTAATCCTCAGCGACACGTCGTATGTAATCAGTGACACCGGTTATGTACGTACGACCCAATCGTGGCGGTTCTTGCGCTGCTTTAATGAGCACAGAATTAGAAAACGAAATGTCTTAGATCTGTTTCTACGATAAAGATAAATAACACGTGGATTTCAAAGTACAATGTGCACATGTCACTGAAGTCACTTATACGACACTGTCTTTGTTAATTAATGACCGAATATAGTAAACAACACTTTTACTAATTAGATGTGCACTGTTTGAAGCATTTGTTTGTGTTCCATTGCAATAATCTATCTATAATTAGATAAAAGTTAATCTTTGATAGAGTTTATGTTTATATGTCATTCTTTGAAATGGTTTGAATGAAAGGTCAAAAGACTAATGTTAGAAGTTAGGGTTCGTTTTTAGTGCTGTTAATTAACTACCCCCAAAAATAATCGATCGGTTAATCAAAATGTTTTTGTCTGATTAATCGACTAATTGAAAAAAAATAGCCAAAAGTGCTTTGGTAACCAGTGCTAAATATTAGCACCTAATTAAATCTCATTAGTAGAGTTTTCCTGTTTTAGCTTAGAGGTCAGTCATGGTTCACAGACTGTGTCAACCTTAATTAAAAATAGTAGAATTTATGGCGTTTAATTAGCATCGAAACCCACACAGACACGTGAAACAGGAGCACAGGACAGTGCCCGCGACTTGAAAACCTTCCTCAGTGTGCACAAATGCTGTCCTGCGCAAAAAAACAAAGAAAACCCTCGCTCACTCTCCAAGTGGACGTTTTAGACTATGGAGGCAGGGACGCTTTCACCACCCACGCTCTCCTTCCGTCTGACACCCCTTTCTGTAGCCGAGGAACAGCCACTTCTGCGGTATATCATGCAGAACCAAAACGTAACAAATGAAAGATAAGGAAAATTAAAAACAACAGACGTCTTACCTGCGACACATCAGCATGCTAGCTTGTCATGAACAATGTAATAACACACGGGATATTCATTTTCTTTTTTTACTCACACACACTGCCACAGATCACAAGTTTTTACTTTTTAGCTATGACTAAGTAAGTATGTGTTAGTAAGGCTTTGTGGTAGTTCTACCAATCACCGTTAAATAAGGTGCTAGGTGTGGAGTAATGTAAAACTTGATTTTAACAACCAACATGTTAAACTGACATTGAATTATTCCATTATTTCACTTTGAAGTGTCATTAAGTCTGTGATACTGAGCGTAAAAAGCACTTTGAGAAAGTGTGACGAGTTCAGCGCGCGAGTACGCCGTTCTCAGCACACAGCTGCTAACTAAAGGAGAGCACCAGGGCCGCTGCGGCTGCGACTGCTTCAGCGTTTCCTCCCCGCCGTCCTCTCCGCTGGCATCCTGCAGGTTGCTGCTGTCCTTCCCTCCTGGTGGGCTGAGGTGAAAAACCTGAGCCATGTCTCCCATCTAAGTGCGGCCCTCTCACTTTTACACTAGCCTCCCCATCGAGCTCCCAGTGGGACATCCCTGTCATGTATCGAACTCGCGGCTCTAATAAACACTATTGCCGGTGAAGGCTCCTTGTTGCGGGTGAGACCGGAGTGCTCTTAAAAGTGGCAACAGTGTTATCGCTCAAAACCGACCCACAGGGAGGTCACTGCGAATCCGATCGTCTTGGAGTCTCCACACCTGACTTATGGCCGCGCTGCAAGTACATTTCGCCATAAAAACGATTCATTTTCATGTTAAAATAATAATAAAAAAACGTCTTCTAGAATCTATCATTCATTATAAGAAATCCATTGTCAGGAAAATTCCTTTAAATCACACATTCATAAATATTCATTGACAAATTAATATAGCGCGACATCAAAGCGTCATTGGCCAAGGTCAGCGCAACAGAGAGGTGTGAGAGAGAAAGGAGGAGAGTTAGAGCCGGAACATTTGAAAAACTTAAACAATTCTTCAAACAGGAAGTAACATTCCTAACATAGTTTTACCCCAGTTCTGTCAGCCACCTCTCTGCCTCAACACAATCTTCCAGATATGCTACATCTAATAACATAAAGCATCAACAAAAAGTGTCAAGTGGCTGTTGGAAGGAATTTAAATCAAAACCAGCGCTACTGTAGTTGACTTCATTATCTATAAATAACACATATCTAAAATCCTCTATCCGCACACATCACATTCTCAGGGAACTCTCTGGCGGTGGTACTTTAGTAGCACTTACTTTAGGAAACTGCTTGACTGGTATTAAAACTTTCTGGCCCAGTTTCATGTTCTTGTTGATGACGACGTCGATGAATTTCTCCTCCTCCTTCCCCTCGTCTTTCTGAATTTTTTCGATCTCTGGAAAGAAGGGAGAGAGCAAAGGTAATGAGTTGAAAAGCAGCAAAGGCACGGCAGTACGGGTGAGTGTCGTCGTTATCAATTCAAAAAAAAAACGGCTTTAATATTTCTGTAAAAGTCTGTGGAGATTCTAGGTCAGCTGGGATGGGTGGTGAAAAACCTCCAAGAAAATAAAGTCCATTGCCTTGTACTTGCTTTATTCTACAAGAGTAAAAGAATACTGATAGAAGAGAATTTCCTTTGGGTTAAATAAAGTTCTGCCTTCTTATCTCGAAGGGCTGCCTGTGTGACACTGCGAATCAGTTGGACGTTAGCTCCTACGGATCCTGTGCAGTCTCTGGCAGAAAGATAACTTCCAGAGTGATGGATCATGTGTCACCAACAGTGCGTGGTTTGGAATTTTGCATGGAAATGTCGCCCCGAACGTCTGGTTCCAAACGTTAGAAATGCACATACGACATTACCAGCATGTCTTTGGAAGTTCTTAGGTCATCCAGGATGTGGTGCATCCAAAAAAAGACCGTAGTCATGGGAGTTTCGGATGGGAACCACTAGAACTGGGAACCACTAGTCAATTAGAACTGAAGGAACCGCTTGGATAAGTGGGGAAATGTTTTCAAGAAAACCCAGAGAAGTCAATTCACCCAAGCTTCAGCTTTGTCTTTTTGGATAATTTCATGAGTGGGCTGGTTACGCCATTTAGTGAAGGACAGTGACTTAACCCTTTGGAGGGCAAACTTATATACTATACTTCCAAATTCTAAAGTTCAACAATAGTGTGTTATTGTGGGCATAAGAAGACTTTTTTTTACAATTTTTTAAATTGTTTTCATTTTCATCAAGGTCAGTGAAGTCACCATATATGGTTCCTTGCCCTTACGCAAATGTAAACATGTATTTAGACCAGGCATGGGCAACCTGTTCCACAAAGGGCCGGTGTGGCTGCAGGTTTCCTTTCCAACCAAGCAGCAGCACACCAGACTTGACTCATTTAATCAACTGATCTCAGTCTTTAGAGAGCTGATTGGTCAAACTGTGTGCTCGTGGTTGGTTTGAACAAAAACCTGCAGCCACACCGGCCCTTTGTGGAACAGGTTGCCCATGCCTGATTTAGACCATTGGAACATAAGTGCTGATTCAGGCATACACATTATCACATTAGACAACATTAGGACACTTTCTCATGCTACCTCATGTAGAGATGGACCTTGTAGACCACATTGTTGACTCTGATTTGACCTGAGAATGTTTCCTTCTCTGATTGGCCGGGTGAAAAGCACATGATTCTAAAACTCACTGACATGTGCAGGGACGCAATGTGAAATGTGTGCGGAAGTTACCAAATATGGTCCCTCGCCTCATACGAGGTTGAGAGTTATGGAATTGATAATCTTTAAATACACTGGTTATAGTCATGGTTGGAAACCAGTCTGAATGCATAACTCAGAAATGTTGAGCGCTGCTTTTGTGTTTGTCGCTGGTGGGTTCCAAGACCACAGAGCCCAGATTAGAGCGTGTGTCTCAGTGGTGGCACCTAACCTGTGAAACCAGTGAAGCTAAATGTGGTGAAAAGCCTCAGAGAAGCTGTCCAGTGTCATGCCAGTTCGAGAGGTTGAGCTGTTTATAGATGAATGCCATCTTCTCGTTTAACCAGCTGATCAGACATTTGTTGAAGACATTTTTACACATGAATAAAGGCTTTGAAGCAATAGGGATATAGTCATTTTTAACCAATATCTGACACTATTGGGATACTGGAAACTGATCATCTGAGAGGAATTTGTCCTTGGAACAAAAATGTTTGTTTTTACCTTGTGGTATTTTTTTTTTCTTTTTGCCTTCCCATTTCAGTTCAGGGAGGAAATTCAATTCAGTCCACAACAAGGAATCAAACCAACAACACATTTAGTTTACTTGTCAAGGTACATACAACTCAACCAGTAAAAGCAGTATATTCTTTGTTGCGGTTGCTGAGTCCAGACTGACAAAATATCCAGGCCCATCAGTAAAATGATCTCCGTTTGGAACTGGAAGCCGCTAATGTATTTTCCATTTCGCCAAAATTCCAGCTCTTCAAACTAGGCAGCCCTGGGCTCCTCTCATTTTCGATTATTTTAGCCCTTCTCCCGAGTAGAGCAGATTTGTTCAACCTTTTTTAGGCGTGGATAATGAACCTTATCAAAACAATTTTTGCTGACAAAATGTTAGCGGCCCCCCCGGCATCACTCACCTCGCCTACTGGCTGAGGCTCGGCCACCATTAATACTTTGTAATTTGAGCGGAGACACCGATTTACTTGAGCAGACATGTCACGTGCTCCGGTCCCTTTCATGTGCCTCGGAAATAAATGAAGGGAAGGACACTGGAGCTTGCACCTCCCGGCGACCAAAAATACTGGCTGTCACGCTTCTTCTTTCGGGGAGAGGTGGACTTTGATGTATTTGGAGATGTAACCTTGAACGTTTAATCAGATGGATAACATCTGTGTTTCAGTGCCAGGAAAATGGTTTTGCGGAGAGGGCAGCAGAGAGGTGCAGTGAGGTCTGAGACAAAGACTCAGGCTAAAAGCCCGGCGGGGGAAAGGGTGAGTCAGGAGGCGAACTCCATCACAGATTTATTTCTCCTGTGCAAAATGATTTTTATTATGTGTGGGAAAAGCAGAGCAGTCGCCACGCATTAGCTTTTTCAGCTCTGCTCCGGTCTGAGCATGATAAACTCAAACAGGCTCGCACGTTCAAACACCTCAAGAGCACATACAACACTTCTGTTTTTCAATTACCCTCATCTGAGCGCATCAGCGATGCAAACTGGAAGCGCGAAATGCAATTGTGATCTCTCAACAGAGCTCGGCAGCATCACATTAGCAGGACGTAATTAAAACCTTTGATTTGAGTTTTAACGAGGATAAAAGAAGTATCAGCGAGATGAAGATATCTCTAAGCTTCGGTTCGTCCCAAGGGTGGCGGAGAGTGCACACGTTCTGAGAGAAGACAACATTAATATTAATGCATCGCCTAGCAACGTGCCAAGACGGCGTTTCCTCCTTCCACCAGGCGCTGTCCTCAAAAGATTCAGGCTCTCGTGTGCTGGGGAGATTGCAACTGAGATTGTGTTTCAACATTTTTTTTTTGCCTTCTCAAGCTCACAGCTATTTATTTATTTTATTTTTGGAAAATTTTGCATTTCAATTCAAAATAAGCCCCAACAGGGCACGGCAGTCAGTCAGCAGGTGTAATAACCGGAGCTTCAAAATGAGCGCACCCTCCCGAACACGCCGTCGCAGGATCAGCTCGTGCAAATGAACTAACCACTGGTTCCCTCCCAGAGATCTTGTTAGCGGGAGAAAATGTGACAAGGAGAACTGAGCAACACCTCCACCTTCAAGCCATTACCGGGCGCTCAAACGAGAGAGATTAAACATGCATCACTGCCACGAGAACAATGCGCCCTGTGTGCTGTTTTCCTTTCCTACTAGCTCCATTATATTCCTATGCTACCATTAGGCTGTTGTAAAACACAGACCGTTATTAAATCTCTACTCTCAATTCCTGGTATGCAATGTAAAAATTGAATTCAAAGTATTTATTTTTCTAAAATTGTCCTTAAGACATGCACAGTGAGTCTGTGGAGTCTTGAGGAAATAATTGCTCTACAGTATCTAGTGTTCAGCGTGTTTGTACATCCCGTCGCCCAGATGACGGTTGTTGCTACTGAAACATTTGCTGAATTAGTTTTATTACTCTCCGTTCCTTCCACAGTCATGTTAAATTACTTATATCCAGACTTAAGTTGGATATTTTCTTTCCGTTTGCATATTTAAAAAAAACAAAAAACATAAATTTGCCATTTTGCTGTCATTTTTTGGATTCTGAACAACTGAACTTATCAGTCGCATGAAAAAAAGTAAATGCTACATTTATCGCACCTTCAGATCCACAAAATCAGGATTAGATGCCAGTGATTACGCCATTCTTTGGAAAAGGCGAGTGGAGCTAGTCTTATTTAGACTTACCCTGATTTGTAGCGGCAAAGATTTGTTCCCCCCCCCCCACATCTCGTTTCTCACTGACAGAGAAATATGTGTTGTACTTTACTTTCATTGCACATACACGAGACAAATCAGAGACGTTTTCATTTTTATTTTATTTTTTCATCTAAAGGATGTTAACAAGTCAGGGTTTTGACTTGACACTGTCTGCGGGCAACTTTGGAGACAGGACTGCACGGCTAAGGACCAAGGAAAGCCCCTGTGGGTGTTGGCGACCCACCTCATGCATCATACAGCTCCTCAAAATACCTTGGAGTATAAGGACCCTGTCAAAAAAAGGTACACGCCAAGCTGAAGCATGAAAATAGGAGGAGGAGAACGTGTGCATATGTCTAAATGAGTTTGCAGTTACATGAACATGATATGAGCAGAACATAAGTTACTTTGCATCACCCTGCAGCCGGCTAAACCGTTAGCAATGACGGCTTATGGCTCGTCTACGCCAAAGCAGGCAGGTCTCGTGTTAGAAACCTTTAGTCTTTGGTTTTAAAACTAGTCTACCTGTTTTTCTGATCATGTCATACACGGACAAGAAAGTTTCTAGGAAACTAGATGAACTGATAAAGTTCGTCAGGTTATAGGTGTCAGATGTCAGGTTAAACTAGGAACTAAACACTGACTGGAGGATCCGCAGGTAACTCTTGGTGTCAAAGAGCAGATCTGACTTACAGGGGAGGATGGTCGAGACAAAAATAATTCACCTTTGCTGTCCATAAAGAACACAAAGAAATACACCAGCTACAGGGGTGGAAATGTTTCAGTTTGACTTTGATTCACTGCCTTATAGAATGGGCAGCTTTTAAGCACGCTTTCTGCATCATATCAAAGAGTGCTTGAAGATACTGCGAGGCCATCTGCCCATACGTTGAATTGGAGGTGGAGATCAAAGTCACGCAAGGAAATCCACCAGAATGGTTATAGAATGACACAAAAATAAAAACCCCACCAGCTTAGAATCATTACAATTCCAGTGGAAACCCTTAGACATCTTGCAAATCAAGGAACTTCACTTGGAGCATTTCTGGAAGCCAGTATCAGACAGTAGTGAACAGAAATCACATCTAGTGTTCCTCCAGTTGTTGGGTATTCAGGTATACCAGCTTCATCTATAAAAGACACTTTTCAATACTTCACCAGCCAATAAGCTACTACGTAGCCCAATTGTTTTCCAAATTATGGTAATATGTTTACGCAGTCCATAGGATGTGCATCAGACGTCGTACCTCAAAAAAAAGTCTTGAGTCTTACTGCCGGCTCTCGGATGTGATGACTTGGGGGAGCAGTTTGCTTGACTTTCGGAAAAGAACATCTGCACAGCGATACTGTGACTGCTCTCAAGCTCTCTTTTATATTCTACAACCACTTCCTTCAGTCATGACTACATCTGACAAAAGACCACTGATATGAACACCGTGCACCTTTGTGTCACAGCAGCCTAGCCCTCAAGCGTGGTCATTCACGGCAGTTACAAACTACTCTTGCTTTGTTTTAAGCAGCCTTAATGGCCAGTGCAACGATTGCAAGGCCTGCAGGATGCTGGAATGCTGCAATGAGGTCTTACTTCCATTTGCAGAATGAAACCATTTTCAAATAAAAAGAAATATCTAAGACTCTATGTTGTATTCACAGCACCTCCATGATGCATGAGTCAAATGAAAGAGAAGGAATGAAAGAAACCTACCACCATCGGACATCAGAAGAGAAGGATATACATACTTATTCTGCATTATTTAGGCCAACTAGCTTATAGAACTCAAAGGCTGGAGAGTGAATTATAGCTAAAGAGTCTTCAAAATTCAATATTTTATTAATTCATTCCATGGGTCCCAGCACAGCGGACACATATTGGCTTAAAAAGTGGAATTCTTTTCATTTTCTCACATAACTTTGTTGCCGAATTGTGTTCCCAGAACTTGCCGATGAACTTGGAGTGTTCAGAACTACAAAAAGAGTTGAAATAAACTTAGCACCAACAGCTTGCTGTTTTTTTTTCCCCCCTCCATCCGAAGCTGGTTTGCCCTGAGCTCTTCGTGTCAGTGAGTTTTTTTTTTTTTTAAGTTTCTTCTGCGCGAAACATGTCAGATATTACAACCTTTGCACAAATTAAATATATATTTACAGTCTATAAAATGCATCCGCCTGGGTGATGACACCCCGCCACGGGACGTCATCCCAGCTGTCTGCTTTCCTGTTAGAAATGGAATCACTTAAAAGCAGCTCTGTGATTTAGGCCTTCCTATTTAAAATTCATAAGCCGGGTAGATTTTGTGGGATTATGCATGACTTCAGCTGCGTGCCGGAGAGTCGAGTTGGGTACCAAGGCAATTGGGTCATTAAGTCTACCAGTTTCGTGCCGAGGGGTGGGATACATCATAAATACACCATCAGCACGGCGGCTGTAGCCACATTGTAATTGGACAAAACGAAGGGAAATTCACAGCCAATAGAATCAAGTGGTGTACACTGTGCCTCACTTTGACCCAATGTAAACAGAATAAATGCAGATCAGGGCATTTGTTTGTTTCTTTTGCTAATGTACTGCTTTGATGGTACTTTTTAAAAAAAAATCTGCAGTATTTTTATTTATTCATGTATATTTCTTTTATACAATTAGACACTACACTAGAAAGGGAGACTGTATTAGAAACTCGTTGAATCCCTAACTTATATTTAGCTTCCTAGCCTTCATAACCAATCAGTGCATCTGATTAGTGAGTTTTGTCCAGCGACCATATCGTAAAAGCAACAACTGGTGATTTTTGTGGAAGCTGTCACTACCGTTATGTTCCCATTCTTGCTGAGCAAGCTGTTTCACCCAGCCTGCAAGCTTAACTCAGCTGGAACTGCAACTGGAGCTCGCTAGTTAATGCACAGGCGTAATGATGATGTTAATAATAATGTTATCTCTCCACATTTAGCCAGATCTCCCAAAATCCAGTGCATGTCAGTGAAAGGGCTGCGTAAAAAGATGCATGCGTACTCATCTGAGTGCACGATTGACTGAAACGCGTTCTAATGAATGCAACGCAGAGAACATCAGTCCATTAACAGATAACACTACTGGGAATAATGGCCTTAGTCTGCAATATACGGGAATGTTTACTTTTTAATTCTCGAATACTTTTAGCTTCATTTCCCATAACTGATAGCCAATAATGTCAAAGGGGTTGGAGCCAGTCTTTCTTTAATTTGAATGCGAGAAACAGCACCGGGTCAGCACTTCTCTAACAAGACAGTGCGGGTGCCCTTATTGGCGCCACTCTGGTAAACAATATGTATGAAGCAAAAGTTCACTGCAAACAAACATAATGAGAAGTACATTCTCCCCCGTGTGTGCACTGATTCAAACACTAATTATCCCAGAGCTCACAGCAGCGTTGGATGTTCAAGGGTATTCCGACGCAAGTTTGTGTCCCAAACTTCGAATTGAGGCGACACGGACTTTGAATGGCACGTTTTTATGAGAGAAAGCTGCGGGAGAGGCTAAAGTGGAGTAAAAAGGAATGAAGAAACGAGCCGGTGTTTTTATTCGCGGAATGAGCGGAGGTATATAACCCCATATCTTGGTTCAATTTAGCAGAACTGACTGGTGCTTTGGAATGAATTGTACATAGAAAGCGTTTCATGCCACATTTTTTTATATTACGGGCTCAAACTTTAGCTGTTCCGCTAACGAAGGGATTTATCTAACTATGTTGCCCCTGGGCAGTGTAGACTTCTTACAGAAAGCTTTTAGCTGCGGTAAAGACAGGCTGTCAGGAGGTACATCAGCCTTTATGTACTAATAATAGACATTCTTTGGTCTCAAAATAAGAGCAGCAACATCTGACATTTCAATTAGGCAACTCTGGTATCTTTTGTTGTGTTTGATGTAAAATGTTATGCGTTGAGTTCTATTTGTTATCTCTAGGCGATGCAGCTCGCATTCCTTATCATGAAACGCCAGCAAAACAGACAATTATTTCCCTTTGTGTCATTATCATTTGCAGCACTCTGCGTCTCACCGGAGCACAGACAGGATGCACCTGCATAAAAACAGCTTAGTTCTCGTCACCTCCGTCCGTAAATAATTGAATTGAAGATAGGAAGACGGGGAGTTTTCTTCTGCTCCAGCAAGTGTCTGAAGCAATAATAAATAATAATAAAAAAAAAATAACACATCTTGTCTAAATAGCACAAAGGCAGTTTATTGGTGGCTGTCATCCACTTGCTTAATGCAACTGAAGGTGTATGTCGCCGTCAGCGGCAGACAGTGTCATTATTTTGTTGTTTTTCAATTACGGGTCAAATGAATGCAGCGCTCAAACAAGGATGGAACGCGGTTATTCTCGTTTCCCAGCTTCTGTCTGCGAGAACACGCTCAACCTAATCAAACGGCACGCTGAAGTCATTTAAGAAGTTAAAACAATCGAAATAAGATGCAAGGGTATTCAAGATGGAAGCTTGCTAACAGAGGATCACAGGATCTAGCATGAGCAGGGCTTTAAGCTGCTTTATTAAGAAAACAGACACTTCTCTTTTTGTGTCTTTGCTCTGCCTCTCCTCCTCATTTTTGTGCGACGGAGCTTCGGTGGAAAAGGGTGAGATCGTGCAATTCAGTGCACCGATCGCAATTTAGCTAGACCTCAAGGATGCTGGTGATGTGGTGGAAACATTTAAAGTAAGGCAATGAAGCTTTTGCTCATATGTGGCTCAAACTGACTCCACACCTCGTTGTGCTGATTTACAGTGTCGCACTTAACCTCCATTCAGTCCATGCACAGGGGCCAGTCAAGGTTCAGCTTGGTTTATTTTGTAACAGTGGGACACAGAAGCCCCAAATCAACCAACCTGGGGGACAGCTCCCTGAGTTTCCTGACACAAACCAGCAGTGAAAGCAGCCTTAAATATCAAATTCTATATTCGCTGACACCAGCCACAATCAGCTATGGGTCAAACTAAACCGAGAAGGTAAGGCTATAGCAGAGAACTGAACAGGAAATGTTTATTGCCTATTAATGTTTAAATGACAAGTGGAAGAATAAGCAATTTCCTATTTTTAAAGTCTTAATGTTCCACAGAAACAGTAAGAATGAAAATAATTGCTCTCAGGGATTTTAAATAAATTGACAGTGTACTAGAGATTCATTGTTTATCGGTGCGTTGCTACGTTGCAGTTGTTGCAGAACTGCATCCTTCACTGTGCCAAGGTCCACTTTCTGTGGTTCTAAACGTTGGAACGTTAGTGACCTCTGATAACGGCAGTCGTCCACAAACGTCTGTCTATGATTAATTTTTTCCATTAGCCACTTATTGGGTTGGTATGCTGAAATGCCCGCGGATGCAGAGTTCACGGTCACGTCTTCAAACGTCTTGGTGGTCGGACCCAGAGTACCAAATATCCAGTTTTCTATTAGGACCAGGACAAAGAGACGCAGCAAGTAAGGCTTTTGGAGAGACTTGTTATACTGTGTCACTTGAAAACCATTAAGTGATGGATAGATAGACTCTGTAACCAGTAGCATCATTACATGGAGACAGGGGGAGTGACAGCCAGCAAAAAGGGTCAAAAATAAAATAAAAGTGAGGTGTAAAAGCACAAAAAGCCAACAGGATAAAAAGAAGTAAGAAACACAAACTAATGAGAGCTGCTGGGAAGGCTGCCACTAGCGTCAGATCATCAGCAATGCTGCGGATCTTTCTTAAAATCAAGTAATTGTTTCAGCTCTGCATAGCAGCACTGAATTAAGAAAAACAAAACTGTCTGTTTATATATAAGAGAGACCACGGTGATTTGGCCATTTTTTTTCTTGTCCCATAAAAGCTCCCCAGCAGACTGACTGACTGCCGAGGGTTTCAGGCAGTATGGTCACTGCCAGGAGCAGTTTGCCCCACACACACATTTCATGTGGGCTACCAGTGTGACCACACACATTTAGCGTGAATCATGGTGTCAAGGCTGTGACCCTTGAAAGAGAAACGCTAACGAAAGAAAAAAATAAAAAGCCCCGACTTGCTCCTGTCCTGAAATCTCAATTTCACTCTGGCTCCTCCATTGCCTTGACAAGGTCAGGCTGGCAGCAGGAATTCGTCTCGCCCCCTAATCTGGAGATTACATTCTCGGCGGCCAGGCAGGGCCCTCCCTCTTTCCCTTTCTGGCTCCCTCCCCGCAACCCTGCCAGCCTGGCTCTCTACAGCGAGGTAACGAGCCAAGACCTGCTTACAGTGTAGAGATAATGTCCGCGGATTAAGACAGAGAGCCCCTCGAGTGGTGCCTCTTTCATTTCAGCATCGGCCCCGCGAAACATCATAAATACACCCAGACAGTCCCAGAATCCGCTCCGCTGCGGATCTCTGGAAATCGAACGGCGTCCTCTCACGGAACTGAACGTTAGCCCGTCATCCGGATCCGAAGCTCAGCTGGAATGGCTACAGCGTTTAAGAATTACGAAAAGATCACGGGAAAATCTTTAGGGATGCTCTCGTCACCCCCGGGCTGAGTCACCAATTTAAAATGGTTGCGTTAAGAACATTAAAGTTCCCTCCAGATCCCCTTGGGTGGCAGGGTTGTTCAAAGTGCATGAGCCTGTTTTTTTAAGGCCTGTTTAACGGCGTATAGATGCCAGAATTGCTACAGGCTTCCAACTTGTGTGACAGGATACAATATACTTCCGGCCCATGTTTGTTTATCATTAGGATGGTTGGAGGGCGGATTTATCTGGGCACCTGCTCATTTAGAGATTAGTAGACTAGTGTTCTCAACCTGCTGGAGGACTTTGCTTTACAAATTTGCCCTTACGCAGGCGTCACACATGGAAGTTTTCCAAGATAGTAGATGCAGAAGTTTGACTTTTTGTTTGTGTTTTTGTTTTAACATCATGAATGAGCCGGAGAAAGAGAGACAAGAAGAAGCAGCGGTGAGCTCTCTCATGACTGTGCTTTTTAAATGCACATTAGCCTTTATGTTTTCCCTGAGCAGTCCGGGGAGGCAGATGCGGCGAGGTTCAGACGACTCGGAGACATAAGAGAATCTGCATGCCTTTGTGTGGGCATCGCTTTTAAGCCATGACCTGGCTGAATCCTGAGATCCGCCTCCTGCTCCTCTGATGATAAATATGTCAGCGGCACAATGCAAACACAGGACACGGCGGCTAAGAAAAAGTTTCCCCGTCGCGAAACTTTTATGATAAACAAGACGTTGCGCCTGTTGTAGCGGACGGTAAAAAATACACATATATATGTATATTGCAATGGATTGTGCCATCGGAACTTAGAAGAAATATGCTAATAGTATTTGTTATTGCATTATTAAAAGCACTGACTGTACTTTGCTGGTCACGCTGTATACAGTGGATGCGAGTTCCAAATTTATAGAACATTCAAAGCCGTAACCTAAAAATGCTGAATATGGAATGAGTCTGGTCCTCAAACATCCTACTGTATTTAGGTTAATGATATTCCACCATACATAATTCATTGTAGTTCTCATCGTAAAATATTCCGTTTTCACACAATAAATTTGGAAATATCAGTTTCCTAAAAGCAGTGGGGGGAAGCCGGACCTTTCTCTAAATCACACCACCCATGTGTCGGTGTTTGGGTTTGTTGATCACAAAGAAGATCATACAACAACATGCAGCAAACATACAGCAGCTGTCCTTGCTTTTGTGTTAGTGGGGGCCTTTGGGTCCTATGGATTGAGGGGAGGATCATTCCTCAGATACTTGATCAGTTTGGGATCTAGTGAATGTTTTTTGAGTTGTTCCTAAACAGTTTTTCTGTGAATGCCTGTGTCAGGCTGCATCCTGCTGGGGATGGCTGCTGCCATCAAGGAGTGTCATTGATATGGGGTGGGGATGTCTGGTCTGGTCTAGGTGGGTGCTACATGGGGTGCTCCTGCATAAAGGACTGCTGACAGTGTCCCTGACCAAATCCCACATGCTAACTTCTGAACAAGCATTTAGCCTGGCTACACTCATAGCTGAACACCTTTTAAATCCAATCCAGGCCTGTTAACCTCTGCAGCAAAGCAACACAATGGTAGAAGGGTTGTAACACAGTCAGAGCTGTTTTCCAATAACACTGAGATGCTGAAGCCCTAAACATAACAAAATTATTTCAAGGTCCGTATTGACATTTTTTAAAATTCTACCCTTCAAACTGTATCCACTGGAGCATTTCACTTTAAAGCAATGTTGTTGTTTTTTTGAGGGGTTCCCCAATTTACTTATTTCATCATCCAGTAGGACATAGAAGTTCCTCCCCCGAACAGGAAATACATCGTGCCATTAGAAGCAGGTAAGATGAAAACCACTAGCGTTAAGTTACCATAAATATAAAATACACATATAAAAGACATAGCTTCTTTCTTAAAATTAACTTTAAGAAGAAGGTTAACAGGAATTAGAGGATGATGCATTTAATGTGCCTACACTCACAGAATTAACACTGAGTGTGTTTACAAGCATACACCACAGGGCACCTTTAAGGAGCAACATTTTGAAGAGCTTGGTATCGTGCTTCGTGCGACTGTGTACACATTATCTCCACCATCCATATCCTGAATTAGTTCGGAGCACCGGCTGTTTTAACAAGTCCACAAGAGGCAATTAAGCAGATAAAGAGCGGGGGCCGTACATCAGGATGTGAAGTAAGGTGACTCTAGGTGGGTAATGTTAACTTCCCGTGTACCTGGAGCACAGCAGCTGCTGCTCATGTTGAAGGTTCTAGTTCAGCGTGTATGCTGATACACTGGTAGTATAACGCAGGCCTAATGCAGGGTGACCTGGAGTGCACCTACAGGGGAAACTGAGATAAATAAGGCTGACAGTAGGAATGTGTTTACAAAAAATAATAAATGAGTGAATGAATACAGTTGTAATGAGAACGCAGAGTCACTGTAGGGTCTTTGCACCCACGGACCACAGAGGAGAAGCTCCCTTATACCAATTTTGGCCCACATGATTGATATGTGATACTTAATAAAGGCTGTGTATGATCCGTGTTAGTGTAACACTAAGAGACATCCACTTACTGTCCCCTGCTCACATTACAGCTTAGATGAATCACTGTCTTTGTTTAGCAGTCCACAGTAACAGCAGAGGCTGGAATGCTTTCTCTTCATTAGGCTATCTGCAGACCACTGAGTACAACAGAACACGAATGAGCAGGGAGGGGAGAACAGATTAATCAGTTTAAACAACTATTAATTACCAATAAATGAACTATAAATCATCTGGTCACACCCAAAGCCCTTTTTAAAATTCTTTTTGATTGACCACACCATGAAAGAAGCCCGGCACAGCCACTTTATCCCACAATTATAAGCTGATGTTTATCGGTTTCGACATCCCTTTTCCTAATGAAGTTTCCCATAAAACTGTCATTAGGCTGTGAAAGGGCGGGCGGGCGGGCCGGAGAGAAGGGATTTGAGGATAAAACTGTGCAGCTTAATGTACATCATTATCTGGGACTCATCTCAGGCTGCATTATCAAAAGACACTGAATCATCGTAACTCATAATCACCAGACCACCTTCATTTTTTATTTCAATTACTCATCACGTGTCAATTAACGGCGCAGACGAATGCTTGAAAGCGTGTAAGTGCCTCTTAAAAGCATCGGATTCACACACACTGCGCCTCAGATTCTGGCAAATAGAGAAATTCATTTCCACACTAAGTCAGCGAGCATTAGGGATGCATTAAAGGGAGCGCGCGTGTTTACGATATCATCACGAGCAAATCATTTTCCAGCATTTTCCTACGTGGCGCGGCGCTAACACATCGCCTCTTGGCATCGCTTGTCCTCTGATCGCGACAAGCAGCTCTGTCAACCCCTGCTCCTAACTGAGCCAAATCAATTAGATTGCAGTTTGTCGTCTTTGCGCGGTGGCAAGAATCAAACAATTCAAGAAGGGAAAAAAAAAAAAAGATCAATATTGCAAATGAAATACGGCACTTGATGTTCTCCAGCAGAGACACACTCTTTTCAACGCAGAGACGGCGTTTGGCATTAACTGCGAGGGACTGGCAAAGACTCAGATCAGCTCTACAAATACAGCCTCTGTTGTTTTATTACCACAGATCATCTGACAGTTATGTATTTGGGTTTAGTAGTTGATTCCACTGAATAAGTGATCACACAGTAGATGTTTATAGAAATCCATTGCTGATACTGGTTGATATAAAAAAGTCTCACTGCATTTGCTTACAAAACTTATATATATATATATAAAATTTAGTGATTTAAGCAGCCTCACACAGAAGCACACACGTTTGTTCACTTTGCAAAAGTTGCAAACATATCAGTTGACTTCCAGAGGCAGCGATCCTGTCTTAGTGTTAAAGGAGCACGCCCCAATTGTTGCACATATCACCGCGTGTCCCGCGATCGAGTGCGCAACTCGTGTGTTAATGATGGCGCCGAAATGCCCGTTGCGTCGTGTGATTTCTGTGCTGAGACTCTTTGTGGGCTTCAACCACGGCGAGGGGGAGCTGAGCTGAGGGTGCTGGAGTTGGAGCCAATTAATGTCGAACAGCAGTCACTTTTCCCGAAAAGTGCAGAAAAGAGAGAAGATGCCGGAGGAGACGGTGCGCACGTCTGCTGAAGCCACAGAGAGACGAGGAAGAGGAAACGCATTCGAACAAATCGGACAAATCATAGGTTGACTGTGTGTAGTTACATTTCTGGAAAAGGCCGCCTCTGGATTACTGACTGCATGAAAAGATGGCAACCCCTCCATGACACCGCCCACAGGATTCCTAAGGAAGCTCAGCGTTGTTGGCATCGGCCTGTCTCCATATTGGTAATGGCATCACCCATAGCATTCCTTAGGAAGCTCAATGTTGTTGACATCAGCAGTCACACTCTTGCTGGTGCCTAATCCTCCGGTTAATTCTGCTGGCAAAAAGAGACGGCACCCACCTGACATCTGAAGTCCTCACACTGACGATGCACAACTTTATTTATTGATGTATTTGAACAGAAACGGCATTCCTTCACACAGAAGTGTCTACAATCAGTCAGTGTTAGGTGGTTACTCAAGGCACCCTCTTCACCTAGCACACAGAGAATACAGTTGTCATCAATTGGGAAACTATAGCCCTAAAACATTTTTTTTTTTGTACCAATCCATTCATATATCTATTTTAGTCGTAAAGCTGTTGAGTATTTTAATAGTGGTTTCTATGGGTTAGAGGCTTTTACCATAAGCCTAATCAAAGACAATATCCAGTTGCATTTTGGATGCTGAACCAGCTGAAGCTTCTGCAGCTGCTTCTCCTTTGGTTTTGACAATTAAAAAAAAACAAAAAACATCTGGAAAGCCACCCAATTAATATGAGATTTGTGGAATCTGACTATTTAATTTATAATTGGTAGTTATGACAATGTGATGCAAAAAGAAAAAAAGAAAAACGTTAAGTGTTCTGCTCGTCATCACTCAGTATCTAGTGTATCATCAGAAACAGCTGCTGTCTGGAAGCTTTAACTGGAACATGAATACTGCATGATTCCGCGTTCTTTACATATGCAGGACAACGTGCCGACTCCAACTGGGAGGGCAATATGCCCGCAACGTGACGTCTTCCTTTAAGCTGCACCGACAAATGCTCACAAGCTCATTCATGAATTAAAAGCCAACAGCTTCAAGAAATGTGTTTGATTTTAGCTCAGTGGAGAGTCACCGGTTGCGTAGCCCGTAGCTAGCAGGCGGCTTGTAATAACATGTTAAGCGAAGCAGAGTTATGTTTGGAGAAGCTATTTTTTTATTGTACTAAAAAAAAAAAAAAAAAAAAAAAACACCATCTGGATCAGACACAAGCTGAGAATGATCCGTCTTTTAAACGCTATGCTAGGAGCTCTCTGAGGTTGCACTTACACTGGGCTCAGACTACAGTTTTTCAATCAAGTTGCATCATGCAGTTAGGGAGAAGCTTCCCAGATATTTGTCTGCCTAATCTCAACCTTGAACACACTACATGCTTTGAAAATGATTGCAAAACTCACACTGCAGGACATCATTTAGATGTTCAAGGCATATCGGGAACCACTGAATGCACCACTTTGCGGGATCTCAAGTCGACATTTGATTTTAGCAAATACCCAAATGTGCTGTAGGTACCTGAACTATCTGAACATTCCTGTTAAATGTGAGATACAATAACCTCCCGTACTCAGAAAGTCACTTGTGTACATTGGTTGCCTCCCCATGGAAAATGGAGCACTTTAGAAATTTAATGTCATACTGCAGGCACTTTTTAGCGCTAATGGACTGCATGTGGCTTCATTATTGAGGGGTTTTCAATAAATGTTTTTCAGCAAATTGCTGATATTAGAAAACTAACTAACCTCTTACAGCTGAACTAGCTATTAGCACTACTGTTAAGTTCAATTTTCCCACTCGTATTTTCAGTGCCACTTGCAACATTAACACATTATTGCATATTTTTTTTTTCATAATGGGGCGTGAAGAATTCATAATTGTCCCAAACTAGATACTATTTAGCCCCGTCTGTGTATTTGACTTTGACCTACTCTGGAAGACGGATAATGGCCGCTGTGGACTGAGACAGCATGTAGGTAATGAAGAACGAGACATGAGATCAAAAAGAAAATATCTTGATTAAGCCGGGGTCAACCACATGCCCAAAAAGATTCTAGTCTTCCTGCTCGGGGAGTGGACCGTGACGAGATTTACAGTTATGAGGGAGGTGCTAATGAGTCTCAGGAGGCTCTGAAGAGAGAACAGTGACTCTATACCGCCTTAACACGGTTGCTTAGGCCAGGTGCGGAGACCTTTCCTCAGTGGAAAAAAAGTCTTTCAATCCCTTGTTTGCCCTTATTTTATTTCTTCCTTCCTCCCTTACTTTGCACTGGCATTAGCTTTCTGTGGCCATGTGAACATTTTAAGGCCACAAAGGATCCAAAGCCCTTGCACTTATTTTTGGTTGCTCTTTGCTGGAGCGTGTTCTAATGTTACTCACAGGATGAAGGCTGAAAATGTAAAACGTCGTTAGCCGTTAGGACACCGTGATCTGAGCCCCTATATGCACAGTGGCTGCCGCGCTGAAAGAAAACGCTTTGACCATGAAGTCGGCTCAGCAGGGGAGGGAAAACTAACAGCTCTAGTTTTGTGTTTGTTGAATACATTCCATTTCTTTCCTGATTGCCCTGTGACACTTTGTCCCTACTGAGACTGCTACGAGATTTTGTGCAGAGGAGGAAGAAAGATCGGTGAGCTAGTTAATGCATAGCCATCTGTCTGTTGGGTTGTTTTTCGCTGCACGGAATCAATACATATGAAAATATTTATTTGCAGTTTACTTTATTATTCTGGTTGCACTTTTTAAAAGAAAGCAAAATATTACATTCTTCTTTTCCAGGTTTGAAATGACCTACAATGTCAGTCCCTCATGACTATTCAATTTTAAAGGCAATGTATATGCAAAACTCCTCTAATGACTCCAGGAACTAATTAAATAGTTATGTGATACGTATTTTCCACATTTCTTTTGCTGAACCTTCATTACATGACTGTCAAAACTTTAATTACAAAAGGAGATTAAAATGATTTCATGAGGATCAAATATTAATACAGCCAATGTGATCATTTCTCTTGGCCCTAATATATTTTAATAATAAGTTGACTTGTATAAGATATTTTTACCCACATATCATTTTCCCGTGAAGAGACCTGACCTCAGTGAAATCCCAGCGAACATTTTTACGCTCATATTAACTGAGGGATTTCGTGGAGATCATTACATTAGTGCTTGCATGTACTCCTCACAGCCTCGGCCACAGTTTGGACAACAGTGAAAAGTACTTCAGCGCCTACTCAGTGTCCCACGACGACGTATAGGGTTACAGTAAGCGATATCCTTCAATGGGCGAGAAACCGATACAAGCTGCTTTCTAATTTTCAGGCGCACACACTGAAAGCATTGTTCACTTTTACTTTTCTGTGCACCTTTCACTTTGAAACTAAGACTACTAAGAATGGCACACAGGTGCTAAATTTAGCAGAGGGCCGGGGTGGCAGGCTCTCACCGGGCCATGAAACCAAAGAGATTACATCCGAGGTGGGGGAAATGCGAGTTTAATTTGCAGTCGCAAATTAAGACGCTAAACATTAGCCCATGAATCATTAATTCAGGAGTGGAATTACATTCATGCTAATTACTGTAGTACAGTAGCTTAATTCATTTTGCTTTAGCTAGTTTTACTTGCAAATATGGAGAATTAGCTTTGGGTTCTCCTTAGGCTTTCCAACAAAAAAAAACAAAAAAAAAAACAGAGAAACTTTAAATGTTATTATGATGAGGCTATCACCTTGTACATTTTAATATTTTCACCTCATTGTTGTGCTGCTATTTTTTGTAAATGATCATTGCTCTGTTATCATATAAAACCGCATTTTGAGATGAGTTTAGCTTGTTTTCCTGCTATTAGCTAGCATGTCTCTGTCTAAGAGCTAACATTTATGTATTAAGCATATAATATATACATAGCTTTTGAATTTCTACTTCTAGCATACAGATATGAGCCGAGCGTGTTAACCCTAGCTCAACACAAGCTTACTAATTTATCTTTAAGGGTTTAAGTGCCCTAGACTAGATTTTTCTACAGTATTTTAACCTCGCTGTTGTGCGGCTAGGTAGCTTTTGTATTGGTAGCTAGCTAGCTTTTGTAACGGAAAGAGAAACACCAATACAATATACTGAATAGAAAAAAAAAATAGAAATCCCACAAAAATGAACGTTCTGTTATCATGTAAAAAACTAAATATTGAACTTTGGTTTGTATAATGCATATACATTTTGGGAAATATGCACCATGCTAGCAAGGACTTAGCTAGTGCGGCTCTACTGAATGGCTAAAAAACACATTTTATGCATTAACCAAATTAGATCTAATATTGTTTTAGAAGTTAGCAGAACCAAGGGGGAAACAAGAAGTCTTCATTTGCAGTCTTTATGCAGCTGACACTTTAAATCAGGTTAAATCAAATTTTTAAATCAATCATATTTATCATACAGATATGAGAATGGTGCTGATTTTCTGAGAAACGGAACCTAGTGAATATTTAACTTTTAGTAACTAAGAGTTAAATAATACAGTGCTAGTGAATATTGCTGCCTTTGCTTTAGCCATTTGAGGAGATTTTTATTTATCTACATGTTTAGTAGGAACAAAGGGTTGGTAATAGCAAATGGACAAGGTAGGGGAATCACTACATACATTTCTAGTTGAGCAGAACTGGTTTTGTCCCCACACGTTGTTGCTATTATACGGAGGCTTTCCTCAAACCAGCCTGCGGTTTATAATGCATCACTTAACATTAAATATTTGTATGTCTTCTCAAGCTGCTTCTGTTAGTGGTGAGGTCAGCTGCAGATGATCAGATAAATTATATGATCTGGAGGAGCTTTTAGTGTACTGTATTGCAGGACTGCAAGTCTAGCGGGACAGAGAATGGCAGAATGGGAGATGTTGATCGAGGGGTGAAGAAGAGAAGTCAGAGAAAGAGAGGTGGAGGGGTGGTTAGCAGTAGGCAGCTGGGGCCGGCTGTGCTGAACGGGCAGCAGCCAGGCTGATGGATTACACCGGCTCTCTCCTGGGTAAACGGACACCACCACCCCTCCCCTTTTAACAATGTCTCAGCCTGTATCGTCATTGAAATGTCTCCAAAGATGGAGGCGAACATGCAGCTGAGCCACTTAATCTGGGAGGCTACATTTCTACCACAAGCAGTAGATTTGAGAGACCCCTGCAAAAGATATTTTCTAAACAAATCTGATATCATTTTCGCAGAAATGACTTGCCTACCAATACCAATACCATCCGCGAGCCAAGAGCAATACTGAAAAACAAGACAATCCAGCCGTTCATCGATTCAGTCAAGACTAATTGCCGGGAAAGAAGCCCATATTGTTTTCATACATATTTCCTCATTGTCATTTGCAGTGCAGCTACGAGTGCAGTGACTACTTTGCCGCGGCCTGGCATGTGGTTTTTCAGGTTATGGCACCAGGGATCACCACGGCCTCCCCTGGAATGAAGGAAGCAATTTAGGGCCTTTGCTAAAAGGTCACACTGCTTAAGAGTGTACTGTGGCTAAATAAATAATGAGTAATGGGAACGTACAAGAGCAAAGCAGTGCAAATTAACCCCACTACTAAACGCACTCGCGCGCACTTTCACATTTCCTCTCATGGTGTCGAGGGGACGTCCTCACGTTACACAGGTATGAACTCCGTCCTCAGTAAAGCCCTTGATATTTTCGCAACTACTTCATCTAGCCTTGAAGCCACGGAATCCCACAGCAACAGCAACTCAGTCACAGAGGCACTAATCCTTTTCCGCAGTTAAACACTCACATTATAGCTACCCAAATATTAAAAAAATGTGACAACTTAAGAAAAAAAACACAGCTGTTTGTTAATTCTTAGGACTTTAAGGAAAGTGTGCCTTGAAGAAAATGAGCTATAAAGACAAAAAAAAAACAATTATGGCTACAAATAACTTGTAATGATGTTCATGTAACAGCTACAACAGACCTTTTCTAATATAGAATACTCTAAAAAGGAAGTGTCCACTTAAACTGTGTTCGGGGGCACCTCAACAACAGTCAACGGCTTAACCGTCACTGCTTATATTAACCACTGTTCAGTCTAGACTGCATTTGACCTTAGCAGGAACGCTTTATGGCTAAAAACAAAGCAAAACCGGCTTATTGGTAACTGAATTTAAGGCTATAAAACAACATAGATTCCTACAGTAATGAGTTGGACTCACCATTGCAAACGTCATGTGGAGAGATGTGGGTCTGGGTTTAAGTGCGTGCTTTATCAAGGTTAAGGAAGCTTTGCTGTCAAATGATTTAAGAAAGTGAAAGCAGGTTTAAGGAACAAGTTTTGATGGCCCGACCATCCACCCCAACCTCTTCCCCGAGTGGATTTTGAAGCACTTCTAGTTAACGTGTGCTACTTCTGCATTTCAGCTCTGAAGTGTCTCATTTTTAAGCATTCCCACAAATAATTTGGTGCTTTTGTTTAGAGAGCATTCTCCCACATTCTCTTGCCAGATCTTGTTGCATTGCTTATTTGATCTTTCAAACAATGCAAAGACAAAGGTTTGTATATATAAAAAATCAGGTCTGAAATCAGCAGAGGTTTAGTATTTTTGCCTGAAGTTACTTTAAACCTGTGAGGACTTGTTTGTGGGGGCCATATAGCAAACAGTTGCTCACCAACACATCTGTTCTAAAGAAAAGTCAGCATTTACATGGACTTCCATAATATCGAACGCCAATGTTCTCTCTCCAGCTCCTAAGAGAAATACATGTCTATTTAACTGCTAAATGCTCCACTTTGCTCACCAGCTACTGTCTAACTGTGTCTCTTTGTGTTTGTTGCTAGGGAGTGTGACGGGGTTCTTAGAGCTTTTTCACAGAAAAACAGCCGCCTGAATAAAAGCTATGCTATGAGAGCGACCCAAAATACTTATGGGCTGCGCAGTTAAGCTGTGAGCCTTAACTCAGGATAAACCTCTGTAACTCTTGAGGGAAATGCAGATTGAGGCGATGGCGCTCTGTAGGTTCAGCAGAGAAGCCTTTCACACTGTATTCACATTGCCTTTTGATATGTTGCCTTCCTATAAATGTTGATGATGAGCCATTTTCACAAGTGATTCATTTTTTGTCAGTCAGTTATTGTATTATTTCTAGAATTATTTTCTGTCAAGGTGTCCTTTGCTTATGTCCTATATATCCTCCACTTCACCGTCCGTTTTAATTTCTGTTTCTCACATCACTCAGTGTTTTTGGCAGCACATGGGTTTCACAGCAAATAGAGTATATATGTTGGGTTGACCCGGGGGTGACATCATTGATTGATTAATCTGCAGGTTTTTTTTTTTTTTTTTTTTAGAAAATAACCCTTGCTGCTTTGATAACACAATCTTCGGCAGGTCACCATATCTGATTAACCTTTTGTACATGTCCCAAGCCTTTAAAAGCAGGGGAAGACGCGAACAGAGGCTGCCTATATTCCGCTCCCATTCTAAGTGATTAAATCAATCGTGAGTGCTTAGCCTCGCCTCAGACCCTCGCAGCAGAAGCGATAGCGTCGGCCTGCTGATTCCCTGTCCGCTGAGTCACCCGACGCGCGCCGCCAAGCACTTACCAGATCCCTGGGAAGCACATCAAACCTGGGATTTTATGAAAGAGGATACCGCAGAGAACCACAATGGGGAGACAGATCAGCGGGAAAGAAAATGAGGAAAAAAAAAAAAAAAAACGTCAAAAAGAATATGTGCCTTTGTGAGGCTCGTGCTCGGTGAAACCCTGAAGCGGATGAAGCGCTGGTCCTGCTTATAACTCTATGCTCTGGTAGCCTGAGGTTACAAGTTGCTTGTGGGCTTGAAGTTGCAAGGAAGTATGCAATTAATCATCCAACACGGAGCTTAACAAGATCTGTTTACCATCGTTATTAAAGATATTGAATTACACTGTGATTTTTTTTCATTTGGCCGGCGGATTTTCCTCCCCTTCTTTATCCTGCCCCATAGGAGGCGATATGTGTGATCAAGTAGCGAGCAAACTGATGGAAAATAACGACTCAGTGTTACCGGACCGGCCCGTGGGCAGAGATTAAGGAAATGAAAAAGAGTTCATGGAGTTATTCATGCCGCTCTCCCAGTCTCATTATCGACCACACACCAGAGTGGATGACACCTTGGCTCTCAGCACCTGCGCCCTCGCAGCCGCACTAACTTTGCCGTGACTGCAAACGGCACCTCGCTGCAGAAAATGAAAGCGGTAACTGAACGAGGCAGGGGAGCGGTGGCAGGGAGGAGAAAGCTTTAGCGGCAGCGCTCGGCAGATGTCTTGGCTCTGCTGGCTGAGAGCCTGAGTGGTGGATGTGAACGTATGTAGCCTGTATTTGCGTGCATTCACACACACTGCACAAAACTTAGCAAGTAATGGCTGCGCGTGGAGACAGCTTCTACGGTAAAGATAATTAACACATTTTCAGGAGGGATATTAGCAAAAGCAGTGGGGCGCAGTGTGCTGGTTTTCAAAGAAGAGTGCAGTGTGGCTCTTGATTGTTCACATTCTTATCTGTTCACCTCACTTAGTCACTTTGACGTCTTGCGTGAGTAGGTGGTTATCTTTGTACAGTCCACCAAGACTGAGCTGCAGCGCCAGCTCCTCTACACCGCCGACAGCTCTCTGCCCTAGCATCTGCTGCTCGAAGAACACACATAAATATCCAGGGTAGCGCCGGTATTATGGGGTAGCATTCATTCTACAGATTGGAGTTTTTGTTCTGCAAACATTTTTCACCAGCAGAGCTATTCGGGAGGCAGATGGCTTGGTTAGCTCTCTATGTGCACAGCTATGAAAAAACAATGTTTGGGAGTTATATGTGCAGGAAACTTAAATGGTACTGAAAGACTGTAAACAAAAATACAACTTGGTTTTTCATTCCTACCTGGAGTGTATGCTACTGTGTAAGTGTAATATGATATATACTTTTCCAGAATACATTGAGCTACTTGCCAGGCAGTTTTTTTTCTTGTGTACGTTAACACTGAACAACCTAAAGCCCAGCAGCAAGCCTGAGTGTGAATGGTTGTCTGTCTCTGTGTTAGCCCTGTGATAGCCTGGCGACCTGTCCAGGGCGTACCCCGCCTCGGCTCCAGCCCCCCAATGACCCTCTAGAGGACAAACAGTTACAGAAGATGAATGAATGAATGTGGCCTGGAAGCCAGACCAACTTCTGGAGTTGTTACATTGGGAAATATTTTCCCCATTGGGTACTGATTACGCTAAGGAGGCCAATCAAATCATCTGGACAGGGTTTATGCTGTGATGGAGAGACGTGTAATGGTGATGCAGTAAAACACGTCACCTGAGCCCCATGGAGCTGACAAAAATTGAGTGTAGCTGCACAAGGCTAGGAGACATAACTTGTATCGGTACCACCACTCATCCAAGAAGCCTCTTCAGTTTTACATGACTGGTATTGAGTTGCCTTGTTTTTTGACATTCATTCATCTTCTATACCCGCTTAGTCCTTAAGGGTCACAGGGGTCTGCTGGAGCCTATCCCAGCTGTCATCGGGCGAGGTCGCCAGTCCATCGCAGAGACACAGACAACCATTCACACTCACATGCACACCTACAGCCAATTTAGAGTCACCAATGAACCTAACCAGCATGTCTTTGGACGGTGGCTGGATGGAAGCTGGAGTACCCGGAGAGAACCCACGCAGACACAGGGAGACCCATAGAATCGAACCGGTGACCTTCTTGCTGTGAGGCATCGGTGCTAATACACTAAGGAGTGAGCCACAGTGGACAAAAAAACGATTGAGTCTGACCATCAGCTCCATCTTTGGTTACCCACACCACCCTTCTCTGCACATTCATATTCAATATTTTTCCTTTTCTTTAAGTGTTTTGTCTTTTTTTTTTTGAGATCTTCTAACATTTCTGGCGGCAAAAGTAATTACACAAACACAGCTGACGAGTGCATATTGCGTACAACTACAGCCTACAGGCCCTCAGTCACTTCTTGTCTTTCAGCGTTGCATCATCGATTAAGAAAAACTCTATTACTATTTGTTATCTGTGTTTTTTCCTAGACATTGATCAATTTTTAGACTAATTATTTTTTCTGAACAGAGAGATTCTCTTCTATCTGGTCCCAAGTTCTGTTGACTTCTCCCTGATCAGAAATCATGAAATCATAGAACCCAAGTTACATCCGTGACTATCGTTTTTGTCACCACGGTTGCTCCCCCACTTCAGTTCTGGTCAGCAGTCATTGCTATTGAGCTTAACTAGATCAAGATTCATCTGAAACTGAATAAACTGTGACAAAGATTAATTTACATTCACATATGTATTTAAAAGTCATTTAGAATCCTGTAATATTTGATTAGTTTATTTTTTGAATCAACGGTTTCAATTAATTCAACTCTTCTTCTGAGAAATCATGTTGTATTTATGGTTGTGTGGTGGTGGACAGATGTATTCATACAATACTTATGAGCCTCAGTCGCCACTGCCATGGAGAAGAAGCCAGTGGGATGAAAAAAAAAAAGAGAAGGGTGGCAATTTCAAAAGTCTTGCGTAACAAAACACGGCGACGTGGCTGCTGAATTCAACCGACTCACAAAAATTCAAACTGATTTATGCTACATAATAGAAAATCACTTTCCTCTTTCTCTCACAATTAGCAAAACTGGAAGTTAAGCGCATTTGATGTTTTCTTGATGCGTAGTGGGAGTCCTGGTTAAATTGTTGCCTGAATTTTTCATGCACATGAGCTTGTATCCTTAATAATTCATCAAAGAACCAGATATTTTTAAGGCAGGCTGGTGATTTAAATAAGAGCTCCAAGAAGTGATTCATGTCAAGATTTTTTTTTTTTATGCTTAAGTAATAAAAACACATTCTAGTCCATACTGCTAGTCTATTCGGGAGATATGCAATTAATAAGTATCACTTTCTAGAGAGACTGCAGGTGGTTTGAGACTATATGTGCAAGTATGGATTTGTGCAGCGACTACCTCATGTGCCGCCACAGCGTTTCTGACGTTGCCTAGATACCAGATACAGTCTGGTACGCTTCGTTTGAACTTAGAGGTTAACTAGCTAACTTGCACAACTCGGCACAGTAGGATGTGATTTTTTTTTTCCCCTTTTCATTTCATAGCAGGAGTGTTAGGCTTAAAAATCTAACCTGACCTTCTGCTCAATTTTATATTTGTAATGGCAGCGAGTCTGAAATGAATTTGAAATAGAATTTTGACAATTTACACAATTTTGTGTCCTGAGCACTTCAGCTTCTAAGGAAAAATATTTTGCAGACATCTTACGAAATAGATGCACATCAGACATCTCAGTGTTATTAAATCTGCTGCGAGAAGCGACAAAAAGGTAAGTCCTGCTTGAGTGATATAGTTGTCTGTGCATCAGCATCTGGGCCAATCCTGCCACAGAAATGCGGCAGAATGTGCAGGCTGACACAGAGCTCCATCTCCCAGCGGTTGCAGCCGCAGCCAGGCTGTCAAGAAGATGAAAATATGCCTGGCTTCATTTAGTGCTGTGGGGATCCTGTGGAGAAAAGGGGCAGGTAGAGCTAATGGACTACTCTAGGACACAGCGGGGCTGTCGACTCAGCAACGCCGCCGGCTGTCTCTCCAGGAGGCACCATTTTTATGACAACCTCTCCGAGGCCACAGCAGGCATATGGGGGCCATGGAGCCATCACCTTAGTGCCCAGGATTTACTGTAAACAAAATCAATTTTCAGGCAATTTCACAATATTTTAGAAGCAGCCGTGTTGACATAAATCATGTGGGCTCTTTTCTGCCCTGCAAACAAGTCATTTAGTTCGGGATTAATATGCACTCACTCGTCCGCAAGAAAGTTTTGCTGATACAAGACTTTTGATGTTTTATTTGAACATACAGTGATCAGGCATAACATTAAAACCACCTTCCTAATATTGTGTAGGTCTCCCTTGTGCCTTCAAAACAGTTGTGACTCATCAGAGAATGGACATGGACCTTCTGAGGGTGCCCTGTGGTGTCTGGCAAAGATGTTGTTGGTGGGGCCTTTGCGTCCTATGGGCTGATACTTGATCAGTTTGGGATCTAGTGAATTTGGAAGCCAGGTCAACACCTTGTGCTGTTCTTCATGTTTTTTGAGTTAAACCGTTCAGGCTGCATCCTACTGGAGATGGCTGCTGCCATCAAGGAGTGTCATTGCTATGGTGTGGGGGTGCCTGGTCTGGTCTAGGTGGGTGCTACATGTCTAAGTAACATCCACATGAATGGCAGGTCCAAACGTTTCCCAGCAGAACACTGAATTGTATTCTACTTCTCCTGTTAGTGGTTTTAATGTTGTGGCTGATCGGCGTAATCAGTGAAACTGGACCCGGTCCTCATCTATATGACGTTTTAACTTCTAATTATTGTCGCGTGTGTCCACCGCACGCTGCACAAGCAGGCGTAAGTAGGTCTCACTTGCATATATGCATGGGTTCCCACGTTTGTTTGTGCAATCACACATTTCTGTGGCTAAGCGAGAACCAGATCTATGATGAGCTGTCAGTCTAGCGGAGCAATAAGAGAGATACAGCAGCTGTACTGATTGACAGAGAGGAAATTGAAGTGTCACATGAAACATGTTAACCATATTTTACTGCGTGTTGTCAGCCACTGGCATCCTGCTACAGTCAGGCAACCCAAGCCGGGAAAAAAACAAGGAGTAAAAATTCAAGGGGAGGAAAAGCTGAAGTAACATGGTTTGTTTCCCAATTACGGAGCGTGCAAAGTGCATTGCTGTTAAAGGCATCCTTCCCTGCAGTGTCCTTCATCTTGGAGCTGTAGGCTGGCACTCTAGCTCTGGGTATATTGTCTGACACTAATCTTGTCAATGTCAGACCTGCGACATGAGACGTATGAGCAAATAAGGCAGCAGTGAAAATGAGTGGGAAAAAAACAAGGGACTGTGAAGGGTATGCATACACTTCAGGATGACAGTTCACAGTGTTACACACTGAAGACGTGGCTTTATGTCATCTGAAAGTGAGAAGCCGTTCTCACACCATGGCAGAGGCATGTGTAGTGCCTCAGTGCATCACCACCCACTGCACATCATTAGCATGGCAGCTCCAAGCTGAATAATATAGGAGGCAGCTGTCCACCGCTGTCACCAAGTTTAAGCATTTTAGGCCTGAGTTAGCGCTCGGAGCCGGTCAGGATTAAATTGCACCTTAAAGGGTTAATGGGCTATTTCTGAATCTGCATCAAAACATCTGGACTGTTGTTGTGCTGTGACACCGGCAGATAATAGAAAGCGTGTTTGCACGAGAGTTGGCGGTGAAAACACTCCATTAAACGATGGCTGTGAAAGTCTGGGTGTGAAACGCGCCTCTGAAGCACATACGCGCCAACTGTGGGCAGGTGATAATAGGATGGAGTCTCAGCAGCTAAAGGTTACACACGCGCCTTTTGTTGTTCGGTGCACGGCTGGTGGAGACGATCTTCTGATCTTCAATTTAGGACGTGAAACAAAAGCATGCCAGCAAAAGCTTTCAAATTGGCTCTGAAAAACACGTATCAACACTCACCTAGCATCTGAAACCTCTGACCCATTCAAAAATAATGAACTCACCTTAATAGCAGTGGCGGCAAACTCGTGTGAAAGCAATTGGAGGAAGTTAATTTTGTGTTAGGTTCTCTCGTCTGAAGCCACTATGTCAAGTGGTAAAAGTGAAAACAGTGCTGATCAAGGGCCTGCTTCTAAATAAAACTCCATTCTTGATGCAGCGCCACAGCCGTCATCACACGGCGTTCTGCGAAGACACGCCGTATCCTGCTCCTAATGACTTAAGCATTGCCGAACATTGTGAGAAAGTAGCCCTGTAGTATTTGTGTTTACCACCACCCCGATGAAACAACTGCACGAGCAAAACAACCGGAACGCTCGCTATACAGAACAAAACGTCATTGTCAGAGCATGGATTTGACGGTTATTGTTCTCCTTTTCCACCTTGCAGCTCGGAGGCTGTTTTTAAATTCAGGAGGCGCGTCGCCGAGTATCACAGCTTTCGTTCGTGGCGCTGACGGAACCGAGAGCAATTTGGAGAAAATGCAACTTTTAGACAATCAGACTCGTGAGTGCAAAAGCATTGAAACTGTGATGAGAAAGGTTCGACTAAAATCATGCAGGGGCCAAGTGCTGAATCAGGTTCACACTGTATATATTATTCTGTATATATTATATAGTATTATTCACTATCACCCTATCAGCAGAGTAAACAAAGACAAGTACCAGGGCTGCAACTACGATTATTTTAGTATCTGACAATTATCTTTAGGAATTCTCAGATCAGAAGGTAAGCCCTCAAAATGAATTGTTTGGTCCAGAATCCAAAGACATTCAGCTTTCATTTTCAAGACAAAGACAACCAGGACAAACTCATGTTTGAGAAGCTGGATCCAATTTATGGAACTTCACAACTGCCATCATTACGCATTGTACTCAAATGTGATGTTGATTGTAGTTATACTTTACTGGCACGTTATTACTTTATAGACAACAGGTCTTAATGATCCCTTTCTTTCTCTGCATAGCTTGATCGTCTCATTTTGTAACTGAATTTGAGTCTGCATTCATAGACAGGCAGTACAACGGCTGATAATCATTAGAAATGCCCGTGCTTAAGGCAGTCTCATGTGAAGCATAGCCTGTGTGCTTCTATGAATCCTTCTATGGCCCCCCGGACTGATAGATGTCCTCATTAAACATGCACAACTGCTGTGTTAAGTAATATAGCGTCGGTGCAGCAAAGTCGCTGTAAGTGCAGTCAGCGCGTTTTTGGTGCGCGCGTCGAGGAACAAACGCGAAATGTCTTATTATCGTGGCTCTGCAGAAAGAGCTGGCTCCTCTTCCCGCTGCTCTTAGAGCCAGCAGACGTCTCACAGTGCTTTGCTCAGAGGAGCGAGAACCAGACTTGCACATCTCATTAATTATGTCTCAGTTGAAATATCAGTCCAGAGCTCCCAGCCATTTGACTAAGGCAGAGGTAATGAAACCCCGCGCATTGAAGCTCAACCAGACAGCGCTGGGACGGAGGGCGGGAGGGGGTAGCCAGGTTGAGAGGGGAGCTAAATCTGAGGCTAAAGCCTGTGCTGAGGTTGAAGCTATTTCAAGCTACAGTTTGACAGTGGAGGGCTGCTGGGTTAGGCTAGGTCTTCGAAGAAAGGAATGTAGCTTTGATCTCCAAAAATCTATAAGACATTATTATAAGAAAGTCCTGACCCCGACTCAAGTGGAGCTTTACAGTCTGGGCGATACGTACTTGACATCGGCTGGTTTGCTTAAAACACGGATAGTAGTCATATCAGATCAGATCATACCATAACAGCATGTTAAGTATTAAAAGCAGCAGGATGATACTAGTCATTGAGAGTCAGTTAAATGTAGAGGGTAACAGCGATGACATTCAGACTCTCACAAAAGAAGAGGGGACCCTCTGGAACGCTCTGGGATCGAGGGGCGGTTGAGACCAACTGCTGCAGCCACATCTGCAGGGTGTCAATGACTGATGTCAGCGGAGGCAACAATGTCTCTGCCTTTGTTCACACTGAAGAAACATAACCATAAATTTGCAGGGGGCGGATCAATACAACCAAGACGCAGCCAAGACCTGAGAACCGTATCCAAGGGAAACCATTCGATCAGAGCTGGACCGGCAGCCTGCTATTTATCTTCCATTACTAGCCACGGGGCAAGCCGGTGGCCGTTTCGTGCGAGCCCGCTGACGTCCGGTGACAGATTCAAGCATTAAAGCTTGATGTTTATGCCTGGCAATCAGGCGGACTTCTCTGCGTATTATTGGCGCAATAATGCCGTTCATCAGATGTGGTCCATTAGAGTAGTCACGTTACAAACGGGGGCACCGCAGCCCTTTCCTTTCACCATACACTCTATATACTATATCACCGGGAACTGGGCAAACGCGTATTTCTTCTCATATTGCTTACATGACAGATCATTGATCGCCTCGGTTGGATTTCCATCCATAAGAAGATCTTTCTTTACAGATCTGTAATAACACAGGAATTGAAAGCTAAAACTATGCTTAGTTAGGAACAGAAGAAGTGTTTCTCTTTCCATTTTAATGACAAGGACAAGCCTGTGACTATGCTTAATAGTAATGCTCCCATTATGCACAGCAGCATCTCTGGAGACTACCCTTAAATATGGGACTACTCAATCATGACGAGAGGAACCGATGTTGGAATGAAATGGGTCATACGATACTTTAAATAAATATGATAATGAGGCAGACACTACCGATTGCCAGAGGGGATGTATGTGTTATATGGAGAGAACTGTAGGTAGACTGGAACCAGATAGCACCGCTACAGTGGATATGTACAGTAGTGAATGGAGAGTGGGCTCCGGCAGCTCTAGCGGAGATGTGAGTTTCCCGTGCGTGATTGAGCTCGTTGCCTGCAAGTGTTTCAATATATATTCACATGATGATTTCAAAATATACTAAATTTCAGATCACGTGTTTGATTATTGTACAAGAAACATCCTGAGTGTGTGTGTTTTATTGCTTGAAACAGTGTGTTATTTCAAAAGATGCCTATCTAGCTTCAAAGAGGAAGAATAGTCCTTCATCTGTGGGTAAGATTTAGACATTTAAAATCCAATTCCACACACTCCAGTAGGGGGTTAAGAATAAAAAAGCCATTAGTTACTGTTGGCTTAATGCACCCTAAAAACACACCAGTATTTACTAGTCTCATTCAGAGGAATTATTGCTGTTCATTAATGCAGAAAAGAGGCCGAATGTATTAGGGAAAGGGGTGAATTAAAAAGCAGAAGATTAAATGGAAGTTTTGCATTGTGTTTACTTCAAAACTGAAGCAAATATGCTTTGCAGTTCCAAAACAGACAGCAGCTGAGTTAAGTCTGAACCAGACTTAACTTTCAGCATACCGAGATTTGAAAGCCCAGAGGGTAAAGTCAAGCGTGAATCTGCCGAGGGCCCCCGCTGCTAACTGCAACAACCACCAAAAGACGAAGAGAGGAAACAGGGAAAAGCATCGCAGGAACGATCCCAGGATTACCAACTCCGAGGAGAAAGGCTTCCGCTGAGCGCCTGGTGATGAACGCAGGGTGGCTCCAGTAAATTGGACTCTTCCCTCTCAGCAGGAGTCGCAATTATCTCTCGCTGGGTGACGCGAGGCGCTCAGTGGGGGTAATGTACTTCTGACAGTGAGATCTATGACACGTATACGGGCGCAATTTGTCCCGCGGCGCTGTAGATTCTCCGGCCCCAAAGGCACCGCTCAGGAGGAGTAAAAGGAGCAATAAGTCAAGTGTTTGGAGTGATGTCACTTTACACCAGGGTTGGGTTCGTGTGTTCGCGGGTCTCGATATTTTGGCTTTCGTTACACATCACGTATCGACCGGTGATGTGATCCTGCTCTCACACGCGAGGGTCCTTCACTCCGATCGGCTGAGTTTACAGGGAATTTCATTTTCTTCACCTCATATCGTACATTTTATAAAAATAGTCCGGTAAATGAATTATTCTGTGTTGGAATATTCTAAAGGCAGCTTCAGAGCCTTTCTCACACAGAATAAAACTGTGAATATCTAATTTTCTTGGATGAGAGTCAAACTGACGGACTGGACAAAATCTAAAATGAACAAGAGATATAATGTTGCAGAAATAGAGAAATAAAGAATGCAGTGATTGCATACTTCTGCCTCTAAAACTTTAACTACCACACTAATTAATTATATTCGATCACTCTAAATGTTCATTACAGCACAACAGATACAAAAGCTCTGCACACGGACCCACAAATCCTCCTTTGTTTCTATATAAATGCGCCTGAATAGAGCTCCAGTAAATAAATCGGCGCTGAAGCAGTGACCTAACATAAAGAATGCAGCGAGGTCCCCAGTGTTTGTGTTTTGTTTTGTAAATCAATGCACTTTCCCTCATTGATTTTGAATACGATGCTCCTCGTGCGTGCAGGTGTTTCATTTATGTTACAAGGTTACACGCTCGTTGCTCATGCGTGCCACCTGCTCTGGCATTCCTCCCGCAGCTGTGGACTCCTTCAGCAACAATACAGTTATCCTCGGAGAGATTCGAGCCGCTTTCGTGCCCTCCAGACGTCAGATATGACTGCCGATGACTTGCGCAGCTCACTACTCCGCCGAAAACGGCTCCGGCTCCCGGCCCTGAAATGCAATCCACTCCTCTGTGCGTCTCCCCTGGATCCTGTGTTCTTATCAGCTGCTCCAGGATGAGGAGCTGTCAATACAACAACCACAGAGAAAGAAAACCATTCCTTCCCCCTACTTCTCATATCAACGAGCCGCATCTTCACGCGGCACCAGCCCCGGTCAGACAAGCAATTAAAAGCCCAGCCCTCTGGTGGAGGGGAGGGTGGGCGAGCACGAACCACAGATCTATAAACTTGATTTCTATCCGTTCACCTCTCGCAGCCTCCCATCGACACGCCAGCTCGGGAGGCGACGACTGTGTGGACTGCATGCTCGCGGTAATTACAGTCATCTTTGCCAGAGATGCATTACATATGACAGAAAAGAATTGAGCTGTGATACTTGTGATCCCGTCACTAATGAATGAGCTGCCTTCTAAATAGCTGCAGCTGTGCTGACTGGAGGTTTTACTGGCACAGGCGCCGCACACGGAAAATCATTTATTCCAGCCATGGAGATATTCTTTCTTTTTTCTTATTGTCAATAAATCACACAAATAGACCGATTCCAATGGTTACTCCTCTGTGCCATTGGGGTTTTAGATGGCAACTAACAATGAGCCACACTGTCCAAGTCTCCGTACAACTATGCAGCAAATTTGAAGCAACCTTTGGAAATCTTGGCCTCAGCCGGTTTGGAGCGAATAACCAATGCCTGCGCTGTGTCGTCAGATGCAGTACGAGAAGTAATTTATGCTACAAGTAACATACGTGACAACTCAATGGAGGTTGTTTGGTACAGGCATTGACAGCTTATATTACAAGGGAATGGAGTGAAGTGAAGTAAAAAGCAACTTTAATGCTGCGTTTCACCCCTCGTGTAGCACTGGACGCCAGCTTTTTTGCTAAGTACTGTCTTTTATTGTTTCTGGTTGCTATATATTTGTCAAATATATATATTTTTTTCATTTTCTACACTTAATTTTTATTAAAATATGTTAATTTTGCTGCACCACCAGTAAATACCCACAAGTGTCACCATTGTGTATTAATCCGCAGCTAGAAGTAGTCCCCAAACAATCAGTGACTTCCCCCCTGCCGGAGCAGCATTTGCTTCTTCTCCCCCGACTGTTTTAGAAATCGTCGAGCACTTTATTTTTTTCCATAAATTAAATTATACGAGGGCGGCATGCTGTTGTAGATGAGTGTCTTCAAAGTGGCACAGACACATATTGCAGCTTTTAACTGGTTTAACCGACGGAGGGGACGGCAGAGTAGCAGCATTCAGTCCTCGCGCTGCAGTCACAGTTTGATGGCTTGCATTTGTCCAAAATCAAACACAGCACCTTGAAATCACACCAAAATACTAGTTTACATCATAAAACCCAAGATGGGTTTAGTTGGAAAATCTTCTTTATTGAGTCTTGAATGCTGACTGATTGTCTAGGAAAGACAACTGGAACAATTATGGGATACTTATTTTAAATAATCACATTTCCTCAAGTACTGCTAAGTTCTTAAATTAAAATTGTATAAATCTCCATACAAATATGAAAGATAATTATATGGTTAAGGCGTCAGCTGTGCCTCTTAATAGGGTTTGTATAATTAAAATCTTTTGAGAGTCGTGCTCTCCTTGCAGTGTGCTTCAAGGCTTTGTTTTGTTGAGGCTGCAGATAAAAACACCTCCACAGAAGCCACAAATATATCCCGCGGACTAACGATGGCCACCGACGGGGGGGACAGAAAGTTAACGAGCAGACAGACAGGCATCCACTTCCAGGTCAGACTTTAACAAGCCTCTTATTGGGCAAATCCTAGGTCAAACTTTAACAAGAAGTGCTGCCAAATGGCACCAGCCGTCAGCCGGAGTGTCAGAGAAACAGCAGCAGCGAGGATGATTTCATTACCAAGCAGAGAGTGGATAACTGGGCTTGTTATGAGGGTCGTATAGCCTGAGCTGACCCTTTGTTTATGTTTCGTTGTAACATTTAATGAAAGCTTTACAGCCAGCTGGAGCGGTAGTGACATGTTAACGGGCTGACAGAAAACAGCGTGCGTGCTGCATCTGGTCCACGCGCTGCACCAATCAACCTGAGGAGGTGAGGTAATTCGCTTTAACAGCAGCCATTCGAAACGCAAACCGCGATTCGTGCTTTCTATTTTTAGTTTTCTAGGCATGCCATGTGAGAGAATAAAAAAAAAAAAAGGAGAGGGCGGGGGGCAGGGGAAACAAAAGGGAGATGTCCCTAAAAACTCTGAACACAATTAGGCTTTAATATCGGGCTCCTAAAATAGAGACGGGAGACACAGCGAAGCAAGCAGCCCAGCAGGACATGAGGAAAAGGTCTCTTGGCACTGGTGGTAAATGAGCCTCCCCCTCTACCCCACCCCTCGCTCGCTCTCTCTCTCTCTCTCTCTCTCACAGCACATTCCAGGATAACTTTTCCTGCTCCAAAAACCCAGAAAATGCACTTAACTTTCATTTACTGATATCCCAGCGCCCGCCCCACGCTCATTAAAGATTCATGCCCACCCGCCGACAAAGCCTATCCTTCTTTTTCTGTTATCAAAAGGTGAGGAGGACATTTGACACCGAACGCGGCAACGAAGATGAATGCCGTTAATAGCCGCTTATGAAAGCAGGATGACGTCTGGACGCATTTTGCTTCTTTGCATTACATCAAAACAGCGGCGGACGCAAATGAGGCCTGACGGAGGGATGTAATCTGGCCCCGTTTGTTTTTATTGCTTTTCAGTTTGAGCGGTCCGCGCTCTGTATGACGCGCAGCGCTTTCTGTTTTCCTTGTGGCTTGTGCCAGAGCGACGTTTCAGTTCAAGTTTGCTATCAAAGCTGTGAGTAAAAATATTACAAAGCAGAGTTTTCCTGACAGCACAACAAGTGTCAAATAACAGATTTGTCCCGCCGTATTAAACCTGACTTTGTGCCGAGGAGCTGCAGACGACACAGAGGCATTCAAGAGTCTTCCCTTTTATCCTCACGGCCTTTTGGGCTGTAACTGTTAAGTAGAGGCAAATACACTGACACCGCAAGCGTCTCAGACCGGATTGGAGGCCCGTATAGAAGTAGTAGCCAAAGGGCATGAGTGCCTGCACATTTAACACAACGCACAGTTGCTCCTTTAGGGGGAAAAGTACAATCTCCGACATGGTCAAGCCTATTTTTAGGCTTTTATTGTGAGCCTTTGATATTCCACGCAAGGGATTAGACTCACAGAACGGGCAAAGAGGACCGTATGCATAGTGGGAGCATTAATTCTCACAATATCAGAGGGGGCGGGGAGGAGGGAGGTAGCTAAACTGGACAAATTCCTGCAACAACAACCACGACAAAAAATAGGTTGTGATCTCCAACCTCGGATATTTTTTCCACCTCACACCGATGTTTGAGGGGCGCTCCAAAACATAATATTGTACCTAACACATTATTTACAGAGAGTGTAGGTGACTTACACCATCTGTTTATAAAGCAACAGGCTCAGGCAGACGCTCTGCCAACGAAGAGGCACAAGGTCCCCGGGCTTATCTCGGTAGAGGTGTGCTGCTGCTGCTCCTCGGCACCAGCGAGGTGGAACGATAAACATAATTAAATTGAGTTGGATTACACAAAATGGATCGGATCAGTTGGGAAGGCGGAGAAGCTAATCCAGTGCAATCCTCTCTATAGAGGTGCCAACCACACAAAACGACATAAATAAAGAAGAGGGGAAGGGAAGCGGTGGCTGTCGCGGGGAGATCAAGGCGAGGCAGGGGCACAGAAAGGACCCGGAGTGAAAAGAACGAGCTCCAAAGTCAAATATAAACTTTAATGGTGCAGTTTAGAGCGGGGAATAAGAAGCTGGGCTTTAAGTGCATCGGATTCTCCGCTGGTTCTCACAAAAGCACTTTCATCACACAGAATGTGTTCGGATAGTGACAAAAATGAATAAGAAATGAATTTACAGTCTTTTTAAAAAGTGGGGAAGAAATATAGATTTATCATCACATCGGTAATGATAACACATTTAGTCAGTGTGATGAAGCACTCATTCTTTCCTTTAGCTATAGGAGACGGATTTTGTCATAAGAATCAACACCAGCAGAGATCTGACCTTTTTTTTTTATCACTACCACATCTACGAGAGCACTCCCATAACTGCTTGTTTTCAATTTCAACTCCATTCCGCTCATCCATTTTTTTTTTTTTTTTTTGCCCACCACCGTCCCCAAATTGCATTTTCCCTTTTGTAAGTGACTTTGGTACAATCCCCTTACAAATAACCTTTCCCTGGGGAAAGAGACTCCTGCGTTCCGCCGAGACCCCGCCAACCCATTCCCAGCCTCCCTTTCTTTTATATCTCCTTTGTCTTCTCCGCCTCAGGCACAGCAAACAGATTGATACAGTCTGGGAGTTTCCACTGCTTTTCAAACTAATCCAGTGTAATCCTGGCCTGTCTGTGTCCTGTCTTGGGCAGCCCTGTGGAGCGCATTATCATCCAATAAAATGATGATTAATGGATCCTGTGAGTGAGTTAGGGGAGCCAGAATCATGCCTATACCGTTGAGGTGATAACATGGGCTCCTCTTATTATCCGCTCAACAGCAATAACCCTAAAAACAAGTCCTTGGTCTGGCCCCAGTGTAGAAAAATGTGTCTTTTCTTTAACGTTAATGTTCTTGTGTGGTTACTTGGGTTAAAGCTACAAGCAGCAGTGGTTAAAAAGGCATCACAAAAACTAGGTTTTTGTACCCAGCACCTCCAAAGACATCACACCTCCTCTAAATGATCTCCATACCAGAGAGGTAGAATATCAGCTTTCAGCACTCTCCTGCCTAAACAAGTGCACTTTGCATTATTAAAGCCGCCCTGGCTCAGCGCTTTAATTGAGCCTCCTCCCGGTTAGCCGTCCTAGCAGGCAGCTCAAGGCTGGCCCTCAGCAACGTATGCATAAGAGTGTAGGAGGAAATATGCGCCTTTCTCGATGGCGCTTGAAATATGAATACCGCGTTTATGCCAGAGCGCCGTGTTCGACATGGAAATATGACAACAATCAACAAGCCGAGCCCGAGGCGAGCTTGGCGCCAGGCGGAGACTGCATGGGATTGCTTGGACAATGATGGAGAGGCAAAGGAACGACCAACAAGCCAACCGCTGGAGAGGCTCGTGTAATTATTAAGAGCTGTCTTCTGACATGAGCTTAACAGAAATCAGGCCCCACCTAGGCCTCCAGCCTCATTCAAAACGCCTCTAATACGATTGTTATGACATAAAAAAAAACATCAGCAACATACAGATATGCAATAAAACAACACTGCTTCAATGACGGGAACAATTCAAAAAGTCTCCTCTCACTCACTGATTCACTGGGGCTGTGCACCAGCATCAAATCCAGCAGAAGCATCAATGTCATCCCAAAAATGGCAAAAAATAGACACAAAAGATGTAATTCATTTTCCTCCCCTGTACTTAAAAACACTTTTTTTCTCCTCAGAGCCTGTCAGTCGAGAGTGGCGCTCATAGTCGTTGTCCTGAAAGTTTTCCCAGGTGGGTCCGGCTAGCTAGCACCAGGACTGGGAGCTATTCATTCAAAGTCCACAGTGAAAATGTCTTTCTAAGAAGGTCTCCAACCACATCAGTAGCCTCTCCTCCTTCGTGGGTTCAGTTAACAGCTATCAAAACATCAACGGGAAGGATTTGTTTGTGCAGCTCTCAACAGACATGAAGCACTTTAAACAGAGTGGCTTCTGTTCCTCCAATCAGAGGACACCAAAACAATGACACCTAAGAATACGAACTTGAAATGTGATTGGTTAAAGGAACAACGTCATTACAATGTATGTCAAGCTTCAGCCGCCTGCAGTAAGGCCCAGGCAGATTTCTTTGACTCTGGCAACACACGATGGCTGAAATATGATTGGATAAAAGCTCTAATGCAAAGTTACACTGCCAGAAACACCGCAGATGAGACACAGACAAGCCATAAAATGAAAAGAGTAGGCTATGGGGAATAATTTAATATGATTAACGGGAAACAAATAACCGTTAATAAGTGAATCATTTAACTATTTATTGATGGATAAAGTATTCACCAGTAAATATTTGTTATAGATGGTCTACTGCATGTCCATTAAAACATAAAACAACCAATTAAACTACTACTAGTAAAGTACTAGTAATTTAGTACTTTTATTTCTACACTGTAATTAGATTAAGGATTGCCATTTTATATTGTATAATTAATTATTGGTTTGTAAAATGTTTTCATTTTACTTGCGGTCCTCCATACAAAGACATATGTTTAAAAAAAAATGCCCTGTAATCACTGGTCATTGGACATCTACAGGTCATCTACAGAATGTTCTAGAATGTTCAGTCACTGACTGTGCTGACTCATCATAGACAGAATTCTTTGTTCATCTCTCTTATCTCCTTCATTGTTCATCCTGAAGTCAGTTTGTTTACTTACATTTTCAGATGTAGTTAACACAGAATAAGAGGAGAAAACTGATCTAATGAACAGTCTCCACCGGTGTTCTTTGACCTCCATTGTCTATGAGCGGCCTCTTCAGAACTGCTGGCATCTCGGCTCCTACAAGTGTTATGTAAGATCCTCTACAGTTTCAAGTCTACGACATCTATCTGTCTCGTTATAATATATATAATATATCTGAATTGTGTCCTTGTTTGCGTTAACCATTCTGGGCTCTTGTGTTTGATTTAGATTGCACTTATTGCTGACCTTTTGAGGCTTCAGCAGAACAAAGAGCTTTCATGGTACATATCTGTTGAAGACATGACTGAGCTGCTGAAGGAGGAGGAGACTCTGAGAATCCAGTGAGTACCTGAGAAACACACACAGAAATACACACCACACTTGACTTTTACTCTATTCATAAAGAAGAACTGTGAAGATGAAGCTCTTGTTTTCTTTGTGTTTGAAGGATGTTGGAATTTGAAATGGACAGTTTTCATAAGACCCATGCCAGACCTCTTGTCCAGCAGGTAAAGACACGCTCTTAAAAAGACTGTACACTAGCTTCAACTGATACATCTCACTTCAGTTTCTCCTATAAATCCGTTCAATCAGCTCAACATCTCTTATTTCAGATGTGGGAGGTGATGAACCACATGAATAATGGAGATGTGGCCCCCAGCTCCAAACTGCTGGAACCATGGGAGGTGGTGGTGGAGGTGGTCCCTAAAGTCCTGCAGGGCTCTGTAAAATAACTACTGGAGTTACCAGAGCAGTAGAGAAGCAGCTTTATACTACTCTGTCCTCCATACTCCTGCAGGTCACGTTCTCCTGTGCCGCAAGAGACAGCACGATCAAGTCCATCCAGGAGAACGTTAGACAGGCCTACACCCAAGATGTCCTGGTCAAGAGTCTCCACAGTTTTCCGAGCCTTTAGGGGGCCCCCCAAAGGCCTGAAAAAATGCATTCAACCGTGTCTCGGTATGCAATGACCACGGCGAACGCCAATCTGTCAATGGACTATTTGCAGTGGCACTTCCAGCTTCCTGACTGGTGATTGTTGGCCTAGCGATGTGTTCAAACTTTTTGCTGCCTGATGTCTGCTAGTTTTGGAGGCTCAGTCCAAATGGACTCCTCAGCCGACAGCAGCAATATGAGAGCACACCAAGAGAGTGCAAAATGATTGTCTGAATTTTGTTTCATTTGAAGCAGTGTTAAGGATGGACTTCGAGCGAGGTCAAGGTTTGTCAAGGTGTCCCAAATTCTGAGAAGGTAAAATGAAAGAAAGATATCTTATTTGGCTTTAGACGCTAACTTTCCCAGACTTGTTGTCTATGCCTTTCAGACACATATGTCTTTAACGGGGGAAGAGTTGGGTTTGACCTAGCATCCATAAAGCATACAATGAATTGTACCATACCGACTATTTATAAAAAACAGCAAACACAAAACAACATCAGCATTTTTTCAGATTCTTGTTTCAGTAGATGCCACCTCTAACTACAGATGAGAAAAACCTTCACAGACATGTTGCTTTACTATATTTACTTAGCTTAGCACTAACTTTGTGGAACTACTGTTTGCGTCTGAGAACGTAAGACAGCTATACGTTGGGTTTTTCAAATCCATTCGGCCCAAAAAATATGGAAATGGTTTGGAAAAGAAACAAAAGAATTCAATTTTAAAATCAGATCAATGACTTGAGACACTAAAACACCCTATTGAGTTAAAGGAAGCCACAGAGTTAAGTGAATAATACTTGTTTCACATGTCATTTATGTGCTTTATTAATGCTCACAGTACATTCCAGGCTACATGTTTATTGTATTCCTGTCAGCTGGCTATTTCCCAGTCTTTCTTCAATTATGCTAATCCTGCTGAAGCCAGAGCCCTCGCACATATGGCTTCCATCCAGCGCCGTTATTGCACATTTGATTCGTTTTTATTGATAACTAGTGGGTATGTTTGTTTCCATGATGAAGCACACAGATGGCTCAACACTTCAGCCTTGACATTTTAACTGTATTAAAGCCTTTCCTGGTGGTGTGGCGGAGAGAGAGAAAAGAGTGTAATCACAGGACCATTAGCTCATTATTGCTGCCATAATGAGTGAGAGCACGCGCTCCACATTAGTAGTGAAATCAAAGAAGCCACCTGACTTGTCTGCAGGCGAGGACGCTGTTAGGTGCCGTAGCTGGGGCCTGCATGCGTTAGTCCTGGCCTACATTTCACCCCTGGATTCCAGCGGGAGCAGGAGCCAGAGCTCTGCAAACACCCCTCAGCCACAGGCATTTCTGCTACTTATCTGAATGCAAAGTCAGTTTTTGGAGTTCCCCGGTCTGCCCTCTCGCAGTTCACTTGCAAGTTCACTACATTTACGGGTCATATCACCGGTCAGGTCTCGGCCTCAGACAGATTCAGCGCCGTGGCTGCGCCTCCACCTCCACCTCCACTGCCACCTCACCGTGTGGCTCAGCCGCAGAGCCGCAGATCATTATCGCTATCAGGCCCTGTTTCCCCAACAAAACGATATCTCTGCCTCTGATCCCATGCCAGAGCTTATTTTGGTTCACTTCTGGGCATTCTAACCCAGGAACTGCTCTCACTCGGGGCAAAGCTCGAGTGCAGCTAAAAATACCCCAATTAACAACAAAGCATCATGTCTGAGTTTGCGTAAATAATGTATATTCTTTTTTTTTTTTTTTTTTTTGCTGTTGTTATTGTTTGTGGATAAGCCAGCAGAGGCTGCTAACGTAAAACGCAAATACTGTAGCGGACTCATGCTGTGCAATATCCAATTAAAAAGCAGTAGATGCAGAAGTCAGGCTATAATGTCCAAACTGGGGCAGAGGTCCTGAAACATTCAGAGAGAGCCTCACGCTGCTCTGCATTCCACATCCCCAACAAACAGAATACATCTGGTGAAAGCAGACGGACGCTGGACACAGAAAACAAGGATCGTTACTCTCCCCAGCAAAGCAGATCCCGCTTTAATGATCCGCAATCACGACGGCGGCACAGAAATAGCTTTTACATTAGCAGGTAAAGTGTGACAGGGAAAATACATTAAAAGTGCATTATCAAACAAATCATAAGCAAAAATGTAATTGAGTCCGTTGCTTGCTCGTTCGTCCGACAGTGATTAGTTGACAGAGAAAATGTAATTAGAGGGGGGGACAATGTGAGCACAGTGGATGGAGGTGCAAGACTGCCGGAGATAAGCATAGATGAAAAGAATAACGCCTACACGCCGAGTCCAAGCCGAAGATATGTACGTGACAAAAAGGCATTAAAAGGCAACGTGGCCGAGAATATCAATTATACTGCCAAAGAGAATGTGTGTTAATGTGTGTTGTTACTTAAGGCCTTCATAGGTTATTCTTGCTTACAAATCTACTTTAGATATTTTAGATGATAGTTGTGATATCGTGTCGTATCATTGTCTCTGCACTCCCACTGCTTGGGACTGCATTTTCTTTTTAATTTATTTTGAGACGTCGGCCTACGATCACAGAGCCTGTCAGCGCGGGGTCACAATTTCCATTTTAAAAGTTCGTAGTTTAGATTGGCAACAGTGACGCCGGCAGAATGAAAAAGGGTTCATCGCTCTTTTTACAACTGTGTTTATCTCACTTTTAAGTCAATTTTAAGTCAAATATAATTGAATTTGAAGGCGTTGAGACAAAAACAAGGAATTGGAAAAAGATGTTTAACACTGAATGTATCAATCGACCCCCCCAAAAAAACTTTTTGAAACTTTCTCGTCAGCTTTTTTTTTTTTAAATAAATACATTAGGTGGGAACCAAAGCCAAATAAATCGAAATACAGTTAATGTAGCCTAAGCTTAAACTCACCTCACTCCTGTGATAATACTGTCTGTTGTTTTATTTATTATTATGGTATACTTCAGTGTCCTACCTGCCCTGGGACTGCAGATGGAAATGAGCTATTTGTTACATCTGGTACAAAAATTCGCCCTTTTTAAGTGATTAATGCATTTTGTACATGGACCTCTAAGAAATAAACTAAAAGAAAAAAAAAACTAAGCTACTGTAACATTACTGTAAGTGCTGCTGTTACAGCTCACATTTTATGGAGTAAATGAAGCCTGCAGTGTGTTCTTACAATTCAGAACTATTTCCCTGTACATAATGAGCATTTCTAGATTAATGTCTGGCACTTGAGCACTTCCAAAATGCAGGTGACCCACTGCCGAGTACTGCACCCGAACGCCTCTCGCGTAAACGCCACTGCTGCTAACATGCTGCGTGCTACGCCTGCTATTCAGACGCAGCTGAAGGTGTTTTACCTACAGTAAAGGCAGCGCACAGCCTCACTTTTAGCCGCTGTTTTTCCCACACGTTACTCCTCAGATACTTGTCAGCATTGCTCACTGGGTTTCTTCATTTTGCATTAATGAAGGGAACAACAGAGGCCTTGTTTACAGCGGGGAGCAAGGTGCAGAGTGGGTCTAATTGAATATTTATCCTCCCATTCTCTAAGAAAGAAAGCTCCACTTTATCCGATCAGGTTGAATTTGAAAGTTTGCTTTTCTGTCAAACTATTGCTCCCAAGGTCAAGAAGGAACTTTACTCAAAGCAACGGCTAAATATACACAAGAAAAAGATTGCTGTGTATCTTCTATGGAGGTAGCACTGGTTTACTGTAAATAACAGATGCACTTGGAGCCACAGGAGGAGGGTTTATTGTTATCTTTTACCTGGACGCCCCTCATTAGCATGCAGCTGAGGATTTTTTTTATTCCATGTAGACCGCTGGTCCTGCTTGCCTCTTATTTTGGCTTAAGATATTCCTCCAGCTCGCGGCGCCTGCTGCTGACTGTATGAGGCTCGTCACGGGGGCAGAGATATGGCTCTTGTGGGAGAAGAGCTCCGCGAACGGTCCAAACTTATCAAAGCAGCTCGCCCCGTCCCCGAGCTTCTCACACAATGCCCCTCCTAATTTTTCCTGAATGGAAGTCTCCTCAGACCTGGAGTAATCTCATATATTCGCCGATCGCACACAGCAACTCCGGCGCTGTTCCCTGCATCCCCTGCCAATTGCATAATCAAGTCCAGAACTCATCAGCAAGATGGCAGAAGAAGTGCTCTATTAAGCTGCATCGTGTTCCATCTGTTGTGTAAGGAGGAGATAACAGTATTTACAGTTTTGGAGTTGAGGCAGACTGTTTCGGCCAAATTTTGTGCACCGCAGAGTTATGCTTACTCCATAAAATGTCACGGATTAATTCTGCACAGCGATGGTGTCCAACTGGAGTCTTTGCCCTCACTAGAAATATCACAAACTAACTTTTACTGGAAGTGCTGTGCCGGGAACTTGAGAAAAACTATGTGAACGTACAACACAGGGGGACTCCACAGTTCTATCCTGTCTTTTCCAACATTTTTATTTCTACGACCAATATTTGCTATAACTCTACGGAGGACCTGGCATGTGGATCAAGGGCTCTGAGAGAGACTCTGTCTAGGAAGTGGCTGGTAAGTGTCTTTTAACTGGCATTAAGTATTCGGTGCTCCGGTTCCCCTCTCTCTCAGTGAGGGGAATGCGTGTCCTCGAAAAGGAAAAGGAGAAACTGTAACCCAGATTTGAAGAAACAAAAGTGGCTGATAAGGTAAAAATCCCGAGTAAAAACGCCGCCTCATCCGCCTCACGCGCTGGAATGAATTTACCTCACGACGTGAATCAGCTCAATAAAAAGAAGGATGCATTAGCCGAAGCCTGTGCTTTCATACTCCTATCAGCAACCGATACCGCCTGGGTCATTACATCCATTACTCCGGCCTTCAGTAAGTGAACGGAGGACAGAATAGAAGCACACCGTTTTACTCACCACTATATTAAAGTCCTCTCAGTTAATACAGTGTAAACCTATGTTGTTGTTTTTTCACTCAGCTGAAGCCAAACTCTTCCACACTATTCCAAAAAGCACAGAAACGCACACGACCTAGATTAATATGACTGAATGTGTTCATATCAAGAGAGGACAATAACTGTCATATTTTAATAAAGTTTGAGGATTTATCGACAATCTCCAAGCTTCCCAAGTAGAATTTATTACTTTCTGTTTCTCATTGTAAATTTTATACGTTTCTGTTTTGGATTATTGACAGATAAAAAAAAAAATCATTTTACAATTAACCTGAGAAAACAACAAGAAGAGGACACAATCATTCTGTGTGCAACATAACTAAATCACGCCTCACTCTGAGGGGACCCCCTTTTGGAATCCCTTTAAGGGCCCCTTGAGCTCCCTAGTTTGAGAGGCAGCCACCAGAAGAGACAAAGCTGTCAGGATAAAAACAGCTGGGTGTGTGGAGTCACATATGAGGGATCAATAGAATAGTTGCAGTGCAGAAAAGGCTCTTTACAGACCGGCACTCTTTGTCTGTTGCCTTTAAAGCCGACAACAGCCTCCTAGATTGTTCACAAAGCCCAAGAGTGGTGCTCGAAGGATGCACTTGGATGCTGTAACAGTGCACTTCCCACATGAGGAGCTCCACGAGGCCGCGTCTCAAGAACTGTTTGCAAAATTCCAGCAGCTTCAAAGCAGGAGGCTGTGCAACGGATTAATTAAAGCGGCTGCGAGTGCTGCTGCCTCTGCCTCTTCCTCTCCATCCGCTCAAAATTCCATTTCAGTCACGTCCATTTCTTCAAAGCGGGAAACACATGTACATTTCAATAAGAGGGCGATTATTCCTACACTTGCACGGCAGCTTACACGTGTCTGCACGGGACAGAGATGACTGCAGTCTGCAAGGCTGCAATGTTTCCCTGCTGCTTCCATTCACAAACTGTGGGTTAGAATTTCACATTGTCCCAAGGAAGATATGCACGGCTTTCATGTGTAAATATTCACTTTCTCATCACTTGTGCTCGTCAACATTTCCGCAGCGTTGATCCAGATCAGAAACAGAAAGGAGAACCCAGAGTAGGGGTCCCCCTAGTCAGTCTGTGTCTAATTGAAATGAAAAGTTGTTAACCTCTGGGCTGAAGGTGCAGCCTAACCTGTCCTGTTTCACTGATTTCTACACTATAACAGGGAGGCTAAGGCACCTCATCTGCATAACAACTTGGTTCAACAGCCATGATGCTGAAAGGACCTCGCTAGTTTAGTGTGACCAAACAGGAAATTGTGAGTAGACCCACAAACCTCTTATATATAACTCGAAGTAGGCGGCTTGGTGGTGCCGTGTAGCCTGCAGCCAAGCGCCAAGCGTTAAACCTGAACGCTGTGAACCAGACTCCCAACTGTTTTCACACAGCTGAAGTGTTTACTCCAGCATTTAACCACGGACATTTACCTTGATCCAGTAGCCGCAGGGAGTGCTGAAAAGACGGATCCAGCGTGTCCTTCTCTGCCATAAGCTCCGGCAAGTACTTTTCGCTCCCCATCTTGTCCTGGGCTTTGGGCTCCAAGTAAACGGCTCGAATGGAATTCACGTAAATACAAAAAGAAAACTTGTTCAGCGTCCAGACGGCTCCAAGTTTGAATGTAAGAGGGAAGCAAAAGACGATAATGTCAGTCACGCTACAACTGCATCTCAGTGCGAGGGGAGCAAACAGTCGCGCGCGCACGCGCGCACACACACACTATGGGCGTTTTGAAAGTGAGCGTCAGGTTTTATCCCATGGAAGTGTGCTTCAGCCCGCAGAGCCCCGCTACTAGCAATCTCAGCCGGAGTGCTCCTCTCCTCTCTGGGTGGACAGGCTCTTTGAAGCTCCCTCTGTTGTATCCACAGCTCAGCGGAGGCGGACGCAGCTATTGGTCGCCGCGCGCAACACGCAGCCGTTGGAAGGGGCGGAGCTACGCTGTGGAGCTGTCCGTTGTGCTGAGTCCCGCTGCTATTACCATGTCATTAGCATAAAGTCACCGCGCAGAGGGGCGGAGACTCACACACACACACACACACACACACACACACGCACACACACACACAGAGGAAAGCGACCCGAACTATCAGAGCCAGTTTGCTTCAGTGCGGCGTTAATAATACACAACATCTCTACAGCTCACATCACTGTTGCCCCCTTTCCTCTCGAGCAAAAACCAAAGACTTTGCTAATGTATGCGGATAAAATGATGGATGGTTTCTGCTCTGACACTGATCTGCAAAACTTCCACGCATGCTCATCAGAACGGATCTAAAGAACAACTGATCACAGAGGACGAGGATAGCCAGATTTAACTCCCTAGTAGCCTAGCACTAGCACATAGTTAATAGTTAAATACTCCCATACATAACAGCTATTTGTGCACCATGGTACGACTTAAACAAATATAACTGATAGAGCTGTATTTTAATAGAGGCCACCTCTGAAAAACAAAAGAACAGGTAATGATGTTTGATTTTAATAGTCCACATGTCATGTTTTACCTTGTATGTAATCAGATTACTTGCAGGTAATCCCAGGTGGTTAATAGTTCCAAGTTGTTGTTTTTCAGCTTCAAACAAACAGTCTACATGTCTTCAATCTGTGCAGGTGAGGCAACAAATCAATATAAAGCAAATATATATTAGTTATATCTATGGCCCACCAGCAAGCTGACTGAAATCTGCATGATAAATCCTAATGCTCAAACAAGAGAATTAAGCAGACAATACAACAATGAATTCACAGCTACGGAAACATTGCCAAGAGGGAAGAAATATAGAAATAATATCTATAAACTCCTCCTTGATGAGTAAAAGACACACAGTGAGTCACTAGACATAGATGAATATACATAGTTTTAGGGCACATTCCTTATAATAGTTCAAGGTTTTCTCACATGTCGTTACATCAGAAATAGAAACATGCAAATAGATCTGCCCGGCACATACATATAGAGACCAACGGAGATGATGTTGATGCATGTGACTGGAGCCGTCTATGCGTTTTGGTGTCAGCCTCCAAATAACTGCGTATCTAAATAAGAGGCACACGTGCCACACAGGTCAGTGCATTCACAGGAGCGTCTCAGGAGGCAACATAATTGTCCTCTTTACTCATTTAAGCAATTGATTAGGACCGCATGACTCCTTATGTTGCCTTTACTTGTTAGGACAACCTGTCAATAGATCTCAAAAAATCCATTCACCTTCCCATAGGTCAAGCGCGCGTTTTCTCCCAGGCGTGTTTATGAATTCATTAAATAAGAAAACCCTGTTGTTGAGGAAACACAGCGCTTATTAGAGCCTCACACGGCCTGTCTCTGTTTCCCTGACAGACACCAGACAACGGCAGCAGATGTCTGCAGACACAAGCCACACAGGCGTTATCAGGCGGCCAGAGCCGCACAGTTACACGCAGTCAATTCTAAAAGGGAAAAAGTCTTTGTGAGGAATTTGCGGCGTTAAATAGACGGGAGAGAAACTGGATTTGTGTACACGAGCTTCGCACTTGTCAGAAAATGTGGAGAGAGAAAAGGAGATAAGAAGTCCGTCAATATTTGTGGAGGATGCAGAGGTAGCCTCAGGTGGGCGGCTATCTGTAGGCTGATCGGCACTGGTTATATAATTGAGATTTTTTTTTTCCTTCTTCTCCATTCTATTTCAATAACTTGGAGAAAATGTGACCCAGAGGCTAAAACCGAGATGGGTTTATGTATATTTATCAACGCAAATGTCCTCCGTGACCTGTGGAATGTGCTATTGGTTATTTTGCTTTAGTTGCTGGAACAAAATACTGCTGCAGGCACTGCTGATGATTGTTTTCCTTTTTTTCTTTCCAAATGATATTAGAGTATTTCTGAAAGGAGGGGTGCACAGTGATCTAGTGATCTAATAAAAGTGGCATATCATGAAACACGCAGGCGAGGCATGTGTCATGCAACTCTCCGTCTCGAGCACGGCTCTTTCCCCCTCTGGATCTTCCCAGACTCTTGTTTATGGGTGATTCACCGCAAAGAGAAACGCATTATGAATCAGCTTACTTTTTAATCTCTCCCGGAGACCATTAAAAACCAGCTCAAATGCACTAATCTCCTATTCAGAAGAGCGACTTATTTATAGATATGCTTGCCATCTGTTGCCGCCCGTCTTCACAAACCCGGCATTATTGTCGCTGACGTTTGAGTCGAAGTTGCGGGGCCCGCGCGTCCTCCCCTGCGCGCCTCGCCTTTCGGAGGGGAGCCCGCTAAGTGATTGCAGCACATCAGTCGCAATGAAAATAATCATGCTTTATGGGGCAACATTTTTCTATAAGTCACAGCCCGGGCCACAAGGGCCAGCAGCGATGGTGTAAACAAAGCTGTGAGAAATGTTCTGTCAGATGGGTGTAAAGAATGAAGAACAGCGGGCTATTACGTTGACAAAGTGTTATTTTGATCATTAGAGAATGGCTGGCCCCTTCCTCGCCCCACAGCCTGCCCCCAGCCCACTAAATATAATGTTGACTGCACCTCGGCGGCCTGAGCAGCGCCCCCGGGGTGCCACGTTTGCTGCATACCGTACTACTGTGTCTGCACTCTTCTTTGTCAGGGTCTCCCATTTTTCTAACAAGGAGCGGTGATAATCAGAGCGCTGGGCTTCTTCCCAGTGACTTGACGCAAATGTTAACTGATTTAAACGGAAGCATGTGTCCTGTCAGCTTTCAATCTTCTTAAAATCCCATTTCAGGGAGGGGAAGTCACGGGTCGGGGTCGGGGGGGGGGAGCTGGCTTGTCACCTGAGGGGCCATTAAACCTTGACGCGTCCGCAGGCTGATTGCTGTGTCACTTAGTGTCACGGAAAGAACACGAGTCTTGGATGGGCCGCGTCGTGCTTCCACTTTGCCTCAGCCCTTCGAAAAAAAAAAAAGGACGCGACCGCGGCCTGCAAACGAGGGGCGCTTTTAGCACCTTAAAAAGGTGGATTACTCCCATCGCCAGGAGCAGACGGCTTGCCAGGAGAGTGACAACACTGCCTCCTTGTGACCACGTCAAGCCGCTTGGGCAGACGCGAGAAGCACACACGGTGGGGGCGGAAGACGTCTCCTCTGCGCTCGCAGCCCTTTTAGAGAAGAGTCGGTTTGGAAACAGAGCCCTGGAAGAGTTAGGAGTCCATGTCAGTGCTCAGAGGATGGCTAATTGCCAAGAAGCTTTGCTGTAAATGGGGCAGTTTGCTTTATTTATCAGCAGCCTCCGGTTTATATTGCACAGCTCTGTGGGTAAAAGCATCATTACAGTGATCCAACAGGTATTTGCAGAAAATAGTTTTAATGGGCAGCAGCAAAACGGGAACAGAATTATACAGAGGAAGCTGTTTTTATGTGCCCCCCTTTTTTCCTTATTTGTGCTCCATGTTCTCCTCATGAAAGAATAGAGCCTTCCACTTTGCAAATACTTTCAATGCCCCTATTATAACAGAATAATAAAGCACGTTTCTCCTCTAGTCGCTCCCTTGTATTCCAAAATAATTTCAACAAAGTTCTTCTTCTCTCAAGATATAGTTTATTTCCTCGCGCGGCCGCCACAATGCAGCCCCAGTCACAAAAGGCACCTTATTGTGGCTACTAAATGGAGCGCTCACATCCATTAAAGAGCCATTCAGCTGAATTATGTTGCCAGCGCCGATCTATCAGGTACATTGATCACGCATCGCCGGCTGTGAAGTGCAGACTCCGGTCTCCTCTCCTGGAAGTGTTGTGCAAAAGAAACCTAATGAGAAACTGTCAGCAGCGCGCAGGTAAACAAATCAATGGCACCCAGCAGTGCTCCCAAGGTCAAGACACACACACAGACCATCGGTACCCCCACCCCCACCGACAAAACCTGAGCTTGGAGCTGCAGCCAAATCTTCAGCAGTGTCACGACTTCCCCTGGCAGGTGAACGTGAGGGATAGTTTGGGGTTTTATACGCTGCATATGAGGCAAGGCTGATTTTCAGAATGTTAATTCATGCGCTGATCAGGCATAACATTATGACCACAATGATGTGTGGGTTGATGATCCACAGAGGGTCCTCCCCTCAACCCATAGGACCCAAAGTCCCCCACTAACAACATCTTGTTGCCAGACACCACAGGACACCCTTCTCATTCACTGATGAGTCACAACTGTTTAGGAGGCACAAGGGACACCTACACAATATTAGGAAGGTGGTTGTAATGTTATGCCTGATCGGTGTATGCTGTATGTGCTTGGACCTGCATTGCTGGTTCATTCTGGTTGTTATGCCTACAAGTTTTCACAAACAGTCCCGGACTATTCTGCTGCCAACAAATACATACAGCATGGAGTGTATTTATATTTTCCGAGGCTTCGCGAGTTTCCATGGATGCAGAGTCCAGATGCTGTGCACATGTGTGGAACAGTGCTGTACAAGAGGAGCAGCTGCAAAGAAAACAGCAAGAGGCTGCGATGAGACGCGGTGGAAAACAAACCTTCTTTGTAAACGGTTTAACGATGACAAGTGATTTAACAGCGGCAATCGATGGCTGAGGAAATGTGGGGAAATTCTGAAATATCAACACGCGCTTCCATTAGGATTTGCGTCGTCATCACAAATGAGTGTTGTTTTTGAATGCAACTTTTGCTGAGGCGAGTAAAAAAAAAAAATAAATAGTCAAAAATAAAACTCCCCATAGCAGCCTGAGGTACAGGCCGTGATATGCAGCGTCTGAGTGCGTGGTGAGAGCCCTCCTCGTGCACTTACACAGCGGAGAGAGGCACAAGGTCAACAGCGGTAATTATTCTGTGGGAAGCGTGTTGGTCTTCAGTGGGTGATTTCATTTCCTGTCATTAGCCACAGCGATTAAGCACAAGAACAATGATAGTATGATAGCATCAGCGAGCACCACACAGCCCGCGGCTCTTCTCAGTGTTCTCCAATATTCTCTAAATGTCGCTTTGCACGGGTTAAGCCTCCTGTTGGGAGGTAGCCTGAATACATTCTTTAAGCATTTCTCTGCTGCCCTAATTAGCTGAATTAGCCAAATGATCCTAATCTAATCTATAGCCATCTATCTATATTTTTCTCCAGCATACACAGAATGTATTTATACTGTATATGTCTTTATATTTTACTGGATCATCATTGTTCAAATAAGACACTTCCCGTGATGCTGACTGTTACTTTGGACCAGTTGAGGGCAGTGCAACCTTCTAAACACAACATTCATTAATGTAACCGCTTGTTCCTGTGAAGGGTCGCTAGGGGCTGGAGCCTATCCCAGCTGTCATCGGGATGGAGGACGGGTCCAGCCTGGACCAGTACCTTCTTGGTGTGAAGGTTGCTGTTTTTCTAAGTAATTAAGTTCAAATTAAATTGAAGACATGGCTAGTTGCTGCCTTTGTTTTGTTTGGAGTAGCTACGTAGGTGACAGCATTTTCCCGGTTCTGCTGTAAATGAGTTTGCAGCACATAGTGTGATCACGTTCCTGTCTGCTAGACGAATACAACCTGCCACATGCTCCACCATGTTTACCATGATTATGCTGTCTTTATGCTGTGTAGTTCTTTGGATGCAGCATAAAGCTGGACTGGAAATGACAGTGGTGACAGAAGACGCTAAAATGTTCCATGATGGAGACACTGACTGCAGAGTTGGGTGAGTTGGGTGATAATTCTTCAGCAACCTATGGATGTTTACATTCATAGTTAGAATAAAACATAGATTCATTGCTTGGTCACATGAAAGCAACTAACCATTTCAATTAAAAAAATCAGGCTTTGATACACCAATCAGCCTCAACATTAAAACCACTGACAAGAAAAGTACATAACATTGACCATCTTGTGACAATTCAATGTTTTGCTGGGAAGCGTTTGGACCTGCCATTCATGCAGATGTTACTTATACATGTAGCACCCACCTAGACCAGACCAGGCACCCCCACCCCATAGCAATGACACAGCAGGATGCAACCTGACACACACACACAAAAACACTTTAGGAACAACTAAAAAACATGAAGAACAGCACAAGTGTTGACCTGGCCTCCAAATGCACTAGATCCCAAACTGATCAAGTATCTGTGGGATGATCATGCAAAGGCCCCCACTAACAACATTCTGTTGCGAGACACCACAGGACACCCTCAGAAGGCCCATGTTCATTCTCTGATGAGTCACAACTGTTTTGGAGACACAAGGGAGATGTACACAATATTAGACAGGTGGTTATAATGTTATGCCTGATGGGTGTATACTGTATGTGCTTGTACCTACCTGATTATTACAGAAAACACCAAACAAGAAGACTAAATAAAGAAAGAGCACATTATATCTCATCCTGATTTAACGATCTGAACAGTACCCCGTGGCCAAGGGCTTCCACTGAGAGGAATACAAGGCACATGTAAAGTCAAAGTGATCTATAGCCACACGTGAACATTTTTCACCGAGTGGTCGGTAACAACATGCAGGAAAAATGTGTAAAAGTAGCCAAATGGACTGAGACACAGCATGTATCTGGAATGTACTGGCAGGTCCGTTATTTTTATCTGTTTTGTCCAAAAGACGGTTTCGTACGAAGTTTCAGGAAAGAAAACAAGTCGGATAAAGAGCAAGCTGAACTGATTGTCATCATCTTTGTGTGAGTGATTAGGTGTGGTGGTGGATCAAAGAGCAGAGAGTGGAAAGGCCTAGAGCAGAGGATTTACCTGCTGGGCCTAGAGAGCTAGTCTGTAGGGGTGAAGAAGACGGTTATTAGCCAAATCCTCCGTCTTCCCTCATACCATACGTCCTCAGCCTATAACAAGACATGCACTACAGTGTTGGTATGAGACAAACAAACATATCTCTTGGATTTCTGAAGAGGTAATTGGAAAGCTAAGAATGCTTCCCCTAAATCTACCGGAGAAATCGGAATACATGGAAAAGAGAATTTGCGCTGACATGAATAAAAGCCACAAGGGGCAGAATATGGATTGCAATATTAACCACTGGGTTTCCTTAAGTGGCAGGGCAGCACAGTGGTTCAAGAGTTCATCCTGCAACAAAGAGGTGACAGGAAGGTCGCAGGTTCGATCTCTATGGATGTCAATAGCCATCACCCGCTAAGCTGCTCACCCATGACAGGTCTGTCTGGACAGACAGCAGAGTCCGTTACAGTGGCACAATGTCTCTGGAAAGAAAACACAGCAACAGCTTTCACTTGTAAGGTCACATATTCATTTCAGGGGAAGGAAAGTCACTAAGAGGGGTTCATCTGAGTGTCTCAAGTTACAGATGATCTATGAACATCCAGATTCTTCAGAGCAGGTTTCGTCTTTCATATATGTTAGTAGGTTGGAGTTAAGTAAGCAGAACTGGCTGCATGACATTTTTATATCTGGGGCAGAGATGAATTATTAATTAACTTAAATGAAAACCAAAACTCCCCATTAGCCATCATTTGAGCCACTTTAATATAAAAATGCTAATCACAGTTGCTTAAATACATTTTCTTCTTCTTCAGTATTATTATTACCCCTCAACTTAGTTGAACCTGTCTTTAGTTGTTTTTAGAACATTTGCGCACGAGCTGAAATACACACATCATCACCATAAAACAGTGGTTTGACAAACGTGTTATCAAAAAGTCGCCTAATTACACTTTAAACTGAATCATTAGGATTAATTAGAAACAACATTTGTGTCCACATCCTTCACATACTGCTGAGAACTGGATGACTGGTGGTCCGTTAGCTGGTAAACTGCTAAATGATTTCACCAGTCAGTTTGCTAATTTTATGTTTGTCATATTGTGCTCGGCAATTAGCATAAATTAATTTCGTCTGTTTTTTTTGTTTGTTTGTTTTTGCTAAGGTTGATAAGACCATTAGGAGTGACTCAGAAACAATAAGGGTTGGATCCATTGTTTAAGTGAAAATATTGAATGGTGCAGCTTTAATCTCACCCAGTATTCCTCTTTACATTACCCATTGTTTTGATTATTCATACATATATCACATTGCAGTAAATAACTTTATTTCTACCCCAGTGTATTTCTATATACAAATATATAGTATATAGTACAACTGTACTACATCTGTCTCTACTGGCATGACTGATGCATGTGTGTATGTGTATGCATATGTAATGGTAAATGGTAAATGGTCTTGTATTTATATAGAGCTTTTCTACCTATTGGTACTCTGGACAAAACAAGCACACTCACATACTCACAGTTCAGTGTCTTGCTCGAGGACACTTAGGCATCTATCTAGATAGATAGATAGATAGATAGATAGATAGATAGATAGATAGATAGATAGATAGATAGATAGATAGATAGATAGGTAGGTAGGTATTTTGCTAGAAATATATATATATATATATCTTCCCCATCTGTCTGTCTGTCTGTAGGTAGGTCAGGAGGTAGGTATAGGCAACTAGGAAGATATGAATGCAGGTCAGTTTATTGCTAGATAGATAGATATAGCTTCCATATCTACCTATATGTCTGTCTGCCTCCCTGTCTGTCTGTAAATAGGAAGCTAGACAGGTAGGTAGGTAGGTAGGTAGGTAGGTAGGTAGGTAGGTAGGTAGGTAGGTAGGTAGGTAGGTTGGTTGGTTGGTTGTTAGGCATATTGCTAGCTAGCTAGAGATAAATTTTAAGCTACGCGGGCAGTTCTGTACTTGTGTGATTCCCACTGTGATGCATGGATCAGAGGGTATAATGGTGTGGAGGTGCTTGATGGTGCTGATTTATCTAAAATTAGCCACTGGGCTATGTCAGATGACCTGGCCTCCACAGACCTAAACCCAGATGAGATGGTTTTGGATGAGTTGGACTGTAGTGTGAAGGCAAAGCAGCTAACACATCTGGGAGGTCCTTCAAAACTATTGGAATATCATTGTAGGTGACTACCTCAGGAAGCTGAGTGAGAGAATACCAAGAGTTTGAAAAGCTGTCATCAAAGCTAATGGTGGCTACTTTGAGGAATAAAAAATATAAAACATGTCCTGGTTTGGGTTAGCACTGGTGCCTCACAGCAAGATGGTCCTGGGTTCAAATCCATGGGCCGACTGGGCCTTTCTGTGTGGAGTTTGCATGTTCTCCCTGTGTCTGCGTGGGTTCTCTCCAGGTACTCCGGCTTCCTCTCACCATCCAAAGACATGCTGGTCAGGTTAATTGGTGATTCTAAATTGGCCGTAGGTGTGAGTGTGAATGGTTGTCTGTCTTTATGTGTTAGCCCTGTGATGGACTGGTGACCTGTCCAGGGTGTACCCCGCCTCTCAGCCGATGACAGCTGGGATAGGCTCCAGCAGTCCCCCGTGACCCTTAACAGGAATAAACTGGTACAGAAGATGAATGATGATTTAAGTTTCCTTTGTAGCACTGCCTCATAGTTGCCTTTCTTTTCATATCCACCCAATATTTAATTATCAACTTAACAGCTACAGTGAGACTGCAGCTTACTGTCACTTGAAGAAGTGAAAATCAAGAATGCTGTAAATCAGCTTCTGACATGCCTGTATGTAAATTATCAACTTGTCAAACAGGATTCATTTCTAATAAACAAGCTTTCTCTTTGGAACTTCAAATCTGAGTATTTTTGAACACTGGCACATTTTTTTACTTGTTGTTATTTTAGTGGTTTATTCAGACCCACACAAGTGTGAGCAGATGTGCAGGAATCACAAGCATCTTTACAGATCAACCTAATCCAAAATAAAATGTTGGTTTTCAGTACTTTGTTAAGTATCCTTTTACAGTATCACAGAATGTGTTTCCTCTTCCCGGATGCTTTGCCAGTAGTTTACTGCCACAGGCTTTGTTAGGCGGTCTTTCTGCCTTTCAGTACAGTGCAGGTCGATCAGGTTGAGATCACGTGAGCGACTCAGCCACTGCCATCACCTTCGAAAAATTCTTGGGTTGCTTTTACATTGTGTTTTGCGTAATTGTCCATCTGTGTTGTGAAGCACTGTCCCAACTCAGCCAAGAAAAGCCGAGTCTGAGCAGACGGTATACCCCTATACGCCTCAGAATTCATCCATCTGCTTCACTCTTCCCATCATTCCCGACACTAGTGTCAATGGTGACGCCTCCTCCTCCTCATCCTCCTCCACCTCCTCCACCTCCTCCTCCTCCACGCGTTACATGTCCTCCACAGCGTCAGTGTGAGATGAGCCGTTCTGAGCCTTCTCCATAATCTTCCTGTCATGCTGGAACAGGTTGTACCGAGTATTATAAAGAACTGCTCTGGCCTTTTACAAACGTATTTTGGAAAAGACTGATCTGGTCTTTTTTTCTTTCGGTTCATGTACATTTTTTGCTTGTGATGAGCCCTCTGCTCTTGGGATGTCTTCTCTTTATGGCAGACTCTGATAGTGGCATGCCTATATCCTAGAGAATGTTCTTCACTTCATGTCTAGATGTTTTGAAGCGCTCTTTCTTTAAAGATCCAGAGCTCATTCCCCGTTGCTATCTGTTTGGAATGTACAAAACCATACGATTTATCTTTTGAATGCATTGCGCCCATCAGTAACTCACATGACTACGCTCTGTGAACAACCAGATACTTACTATCTATTTCTATCCCACATGAATGGTACTCGACCCATTATCAGACAGATACTCCAGTCTCAAGGTATGAGCAGGGGTGGACCTTTTGGCCGACTTAATGGGGACACCCACAGATATTCCAATTAAAAGCTGTTCATCCCACCAGTATTTAAGAAGTGAAGAAGCTACTTGGATGAGCAGGGAAAGGTCTTCAAGAAACTCCAAGTCCAGTTACCTTTGCTTCAGCTGGATTTTTGGATATACCATGATCTGGATGACTGAGAACCCTCACATGAAGGAAGGAACACAAAGAAATATCAAAGGTCAAAGGGCTAATTTGAGGGCCCTGAAAATAGAGGACTGTGTAAAGTATCAGTTCTTGCTTATCAGTTATATAATGGTTGTTATTCTTAAACCTTGCTTTGATTGTGACTGCTGTCAGATAAACCCTAATAGCCTGCACTTTGAGCCCATATTTATTATATTAATGCCAAAATATGCCAGGGTCTAAACATATTTGCATCTAATTGCATATGCACGCGTTTCATCTATCTGGAATTATAACGTCAAACACAAGTGGGGTTTTCTGAACACTTTTACAGTCCTAGATGTGGAAAAGAAGAACAATTTATATAATCACCGCTGAAAATGAAATATCCCTGAGCACTGTTCATAGAAAGGGATATCAAACGGTTCAAAGAAGGCCCCGCTTTTTCATAGTTCCGTGATTTCTTTCTTCTTCTCAAAGAATGAACATGTTTCATGTCCGGGGGGCAATTACAGAAGGCAAAGAAAAGCTTTCATCTGGAAAACCTGGCTAAAGTGAGTATGCAATACAAAATGAAACACCAAGTCATTTGATATATGGAATAAGGCAGAAATTAATTAGTGAAATGTCAAACGAAATAGTAGAATGTAACTGTGCAGAATGAGCAGATCCTGCTCATTTAATCATTGATCATTTATAATCAACCTGTATAAGTTGAGGAATCTTTTTTGGGGGCGCTGTACAGTAACCTGGGCAAAGGTTTCTGTTAACGCTGCCACAGCCAACCTCCATTATCCCTTGTTAACCACAGAAAAAAATGGAAGTGCTTGGAGAAAAGAGGGTAATTGGCTCTGACTCTTTGGCATTGCAGCGGTCTGCTGGAACTGGGAAACATCTTTGTCAGCAGAGGGATGAGGGCAGCCCATTACACAGGCAGCAGCAGTGAGTAGCAGGTACAAAGGAGAGATTTCAGAGGAATGATAATTATCTTTTAGAGTGGAAATTCTCAAAACAAGCACAGGAGCCCGGGCGTAATGGCAGCTTGCTTGACAGTTTGGATACAAGGCTCTGTCAGTGAAAGGTGAAAGAAAACGTATTCCTCTTGTGAACCTGAAAATGACACGAGGAAGGTGACATGCGAGTGAAACATACAACATAATCATACAAATTTGAGGTGTCAGCACATCACATATAGATTCTTTACATATATACACACAAAATAATGCTAAACTAGTGGTGTATTTATAGAGTTTGTTCTGATTTAAAGGGGAATTACCATTTTTTGGACTGTATTTCTGGCATAAAATACGATCGTTTACTCATATAACTTTGGTGTCATTTGGAGTCGCTCAGACGATATTTAGATCTGCGTATATCCATATAGTGGAAGTGACTGGAGCACGTAACTACAGCCTCTAAATAACGCATTATCCGCCGCGAAACACCAATATTTTGCTGTAATTCGCTACTGCTGTTCCCAGTTGAGTTACCTGTTATCTATTCACAGCGGTTGGTTGTTCTTTGGCCGGCTGTTCCTCTCTCTGCCTCCGCATCCTCCTTTCAGCGAGCTCCTCATCCGTATACTCTGGCTCAAAACGGTAAGGACGTCCATCATAAAGTCGTCGTCCACAACCTCAGAATTGGAGAAATATTCAGCCATGTTGCAAAAAACTAGCAGTAGCATGTTACAGGTAAACAATGCAGGTCAGTCTCCAGACCCTGGATGATGATAACAGGTAACTCTAGACTCAGCGGGAAATAGCACTAGCTCATCATAACAAAATATTGGTGAGATGAACGAGTTTCGCGGCAGATAATGTGTTGTTTAGAGGCTGCGTTTCGGTGCCCCAGTCACTCCCACTATATCAGGGGTGTCAAACTGATCCGTGAAAGGGCCATGTGGCTGCAGGTTTTCATTCCAACCATGCAGCACCCACGCAGTGGGTGTGGCTGGCAAGTTTTTGTTCCAATCAAGCAAGAGGACGTCTGAAATGACTACGTGAAGGCAGTTCAGTTGATTGATGGCCCTTTCATGGATCAGTTTGACACCTGTGCACTATATGGATATATGCAGATCTAAATATCATCACTAAAGTTATATGGGTGAGTAAACAATCGTATTTTATGCCAGAAATAAGGCCCAGGTTGTAATAAACGGTATTTCCCCTTTAAAGCTCACAAAGAGCAAACTGATCCTGCTTTTTTTTTTGTTTTTCTTGAAACCTTCCACATAACCTAATTTCCTGGAAGTTAGATGTAGATTTAGAGGATATTTCGAAGAAAGTTTAAAGGTATTAATTATACCTTTGGTGCTGGGCACATGTCCTTGAGCCCAGTTGGATAGAGAAAGACAAAGAGAGATGTGAGGAAGAGGAGAGAGCAGAAAGAGGAACGAGACAATGCATGTATCTGATTAAAACATCCATGCAGCATCTAAGCACGAAGCAAAGAGCAGCTGTAGCTGATGCATGCCGGAGGAGAGACTGATACTAAATAAAAGATACTGAATAGAACTGGTATTCAGAATATTCACAGTAGAAAGGTTTAGTGGGTATACAGAGTGCTCATAAAGTAAACAAGAGCACATGGGGAATAAAACTGCCAGCGGCAATAATACTTCTATTACAGGTGAGTTATCTGGTATAATGTATGAATGTAAGAGCGAGTGTGAGCGTGATGGTGAATGATGCATCCAGGTAGGAAGGAATAACTATAAGCCACGAACACTGGGAAGCTTAACAAGGCCAGGACACAGTTGAGTAATATGGAGCTCCACAGGTCAGAAGCATGCAGCTGCAGGCCAGGGGTTCTCACAAGGAGATAGGAGGGGAAGCGAGAACAGTGTGAATTGGATAAAAGCTCTAATGCAAAGTTACACCGGAGGAATCACCACAGCTGAGAGACAGAAAAGCCATAAAAAGAAAAGAATAGGCTATTGGGAATAATTTAACAAAAATTAAAATGTAAGTCAGTGATTATGACATTTATGCCAGCAGAGAAGGCTTTGTTGACTCTAACAGCCCCTCACGAAGGTCTAAAAAGGGCCGATGGCCGCAACACAATTTGGAGGAATGGTGACAGAGTTACAAAAATAAAAGGTTCACTTCAAAAAGGCGACCGGTGAGACAAGACGAGCTGCTGCAGCTGCAAAATGGAGTAGTCTTTTTAGTCCAGCGATGTCTTTATTCCCTCCACCTCAGGCGTGGTTGATTAGGTTAATTAAACCCATGAACCACCCAAAGACACCTGAACTCCCACTACATGGCCAGTGTGGGCGCAGATGCACGTAACAGCCATCAGGAAGGCAACGGTACAATCTGGTGATGAGCGGAAGGAAGCCCAAGGATTCTAAAGCTGTGAGGTGAGCCAGCCACCGGTGTCTGGAAAGGGCGGAGAGTGTGACCCAAACTGATCCCGCACTCGCTCAGGTGAGGTGACAGAAGGAGAGCGGAGGAAACAAGGCCAGAGCCCAGCATAAATGTGGTCTTATATGAGGTCTTGACATGGGACATGGCTGCAAAGTTAGCTCTCTGGTGCACGTTCTGAATTACAGTTTTTCTCAGTCGCTTTGGTGCTTTTCTCAGATCAGAATGAAAGTTCTCACAACTATTGGTTCAACCTCCACAACATTGAGTCATTTGTGCACATCATCGTAGCAGTTTTTCATTCCTTTGAACAAATTGCAAATGCTTTTGGACATGTATCAGTTCATACAATTCTCTGCCGTTTTATAACATTATCATTTGCTTATGTCATGTCAGTCAAAATGAAACATACTTATGCATGCTGAATAGTCATTCCCTATAAAACTAATAGTCCTCATTTCATTGCTTGAGTCATTACATACAAAATTGTTGAACTAGTTATCAAAATCTGTCAAGCTAATTTCATACATTCCTTTATCATTTATTTTCCTGAAATTGCTCTCAGGTGAACTTTATTAGTTGTAACCAGTGACAAGACACTGGTCCACAGTCACTCAGAGCTGAATCCCATGAACCCTCATTTGGCAAGCATATATGAACCAAGCAGGTAGTGTGTACCATTTCTACAATTCTGTGACACAAAAATGGAACGTCAGCGTCGTGGAGGAGGGGTGAGAATCCACAGAAGAAGGGGAGAAAACAGGGGCACAGGAAGAAGAGGTGAAGTTCATAGGCAGATTCCTGATGAAATCAGGGCTACACTTGTGGACCATGTTGTGAATCACGGCTTCACTATGGCTGAGGCTGGTCGACGAGTGCAACCAAATGTAGGGAGAACCACCGTGAATTCCATCATTCAGTTTCTGCAAACCATGCTGCGGTCCTTACAACACGCAGCATGGTTTGCAGCACATGGCAGGATGGTGGTTGAACATCTACTCCCCTACTCCCCATTCCTTAATCCAATAGAATAGTTTTTTTTTCTGCCTGGAGGTGGAAGGTTCATGACCGGCGTCCACATGCCCAAATGGCCCTGCTAGCAGCCATGGATGCTGCATGTGATGACATCACAGTGGAGTCCTGCAGAGGGTGGATTCGCCACTCAAGGCGATACTTTCCTCGTTGCCTTGCAAAGGAAGACATCTGCTGTGATGTAGATGAAAATATGTGGCCAGACAGACAGGAACATGTGGATGTCCAGGAATAATTTATGTTCAGTTTACAGTAATATGTACTGTTATATTGTTTACATTTGTGCACAGTTCTACCATAATGGTATTTCCTATGGTTGCTCTAAATAAGTGACTGTGTATTTTTTTTGTACAATGCTGTAGAATTGCAAAGAGCATATGCAGTAAGTATGAAAACATGAAACAATGAAAACATGACAAAGCCATTTGACTGTCTTGTTCATAAACAATGGTGTCAGGACTTATTATTTTGATGACACAGACAGTTTCATTGACATGAATACTTGCTTTTGAGGAATCAACTATTAATTTTGAGCAAGTGACGCACTTTTGCAGGTTATCCACTAGGTTTGGCAGTTTGTACTAATTGTTCTGAGAAATGCACCAAAGCGACTAAGAAAAACTGTAATGCTACCAAACAGAGAGCACTTGTAGTGTGTCTGCAGGGAAAGCTAAGTTCAGTATGAGACATTTTGAATATTTCTGCAGTCCACTCTTGATCACCACACCAAGATGGCTTGGTTGTCAAAAAGACTAAAAGGCTCTGTGCTCCATTATTCTGCCTCTGTCATTCTGTCCTTCATACAGCATGAGCAACTAAGCAACTTACAGCATCTTTGAGAATAAAATCAGAGAGCATGTCCCTCTCGGCCCTTCGTCCCACAGCCGAGCATTTCTGAGCTCCTCCAGCAGCTGTCACGAGGCCCGTCTGGCTATTAGGGCTGGACGAGCGCTTTCTGCTCTCTATTAGAACTGTCAGCTCCACTGAATGACTCCCTTTAATCACTTCAAATATCATTTCACACGCGGAATTTCAATCCCCTCCAGAGCAAGCGAGAAGACAAAGGCGCATCAAGTGAGGGTTTTTGCCAGCTGGCAGCCAGGGGGACGCCGCACGCGAGCGACTTTTTTCGGCGAGAGCGCTCAGGACTTGTTTTGGTGTGAAACAGGCAGCTAAAATGAGAAAAGACGAAAAGAATCGGAATTTATTAGCGTAAAATATCAGGCTCGGTCTGAGTGTTCCCATCAACACGGAGCAGATCTACCCCCTTTTTGATTCGTGGTGTGCTCCTGCATGCATAACGCGTCCTTTGAGCCATGGTTTTGATATGACCAAGTGATCCCTCATGATGGAACAGATCAAAGACTCAATTTTCTGCTTGTCTGATATTTCAATGTCAAAACTATTTGCTGGGGAGCTTTGTTTCCTGCAGGCTGACCACCCACTGGGATAAGTATCTTCCTTACACGCACGCTGCATCTACAGAAGACCGCTTTCTGTGAATCCTGGTGTCTTCTTCCTGAGATTTCTATCACCATCTTTCCCCTACTTACACACTCCCACCCAGGCACAATCACAGACTCTAGAGTTACATGTTGTGCTTGCCATTGCTCTATTATTGACCTCTAACCCACGCTGAGGCCAACAGTCATGAGATTGAGGAACTCGCTGATGCAGTGGCTTTTCTCCAGTGGCTATCAGCTCCAACACATCCGCTTTTATTTATACAGCAGCGCGGTGGAAAACTCGCGCGGGTCTGGTGTGAATTGAAAGGGTCAAGCGGGGGCGGTGTGTGTGTGTGTGCGTAGAAAAGCTGGAACGTTATTCTCGGCTAAGTAAGGGCCCAGTCAAATCAGCAATCCGCAGAAACTTTGAATATATCTTTCGCCTTTTTTCAACCGGAACCGCGTTTTTTCCGCGCAAAACATGAACTCTTTGACTTGTTAAGAGCCATTCACGGGCTGAATATGTTATTACTTTGCTGCTGGAAGGCCGTTGTCTTCTGACATATTTAAATGGTAGCTGAGAACGTGCAGCCTGAAGCGAGCTTTTATGACGCCTGCTTTACAGTGACTGCCTCAACTTGCAATTAGAGGATACTGGTAAGACGCTAAGATGTGGCATAATGGACATTCAAGTGATAAACAGTGTTTGGCAATTTACACGAAAAAATTAAGAGCGTTACTTGGAACATCTTATGCACTAACAAAACAAAACAGCAATGATCCTGAGTATCATTGCTCTTCATTACACCGGCAGTTTCTCGAGGTGGACAAATTGGCATGGAATCAGTTTTTTTAGACAAATGCAAAGCCGTTACACTGCACAGTTTTTCAATTTCACATTTTCTCTTCTCTCTTGCATGTTCTCCCCGTGCTCGCCTGGGTGCTCCAGCTTCCTCCCACCATCCAAAGACACGACTGTTAGGCAAACTGTTGATCCCAAAGTGGCCATAGGTGTGCACGCGAGTGTGAATTGTTGTTTGAATTTTAAGTTGGCCCTGTGACGGACTGGCGGCGTCTCCAGGGCGCACCCCGCCTCTTGCCTAATGATAGCTGGGATAGGCTGGTGAATGAAATCACTTCAATTCAGGTGAATAAAATGTGTATGGTGCATTAGACTGAGCACAAATGAGATGCTTCAGAGCCTGAATGCCTGCTCTTGACCAGCTGCCATCCCCGTCTGAATGACACACACAGTGAGACATTTTCCCCCTGGAGATACTTTGCATATGAAATATTTGCCCATTGTTTGGTTTGTAACAATATCCCAGTGGGTATTAAAACATTACCTTCAAATTTGTGCTATAAAGGATATTGAAAAGGAAATACTAAAGTCTGGCAGCCACCAGCAATGGATGGCATCCGTTCTTGGCAATCACGTAAGTAACACCAGGAATGTAGCCATACCTGTCCTCGAATGTGTGCCTTCCAGTTTCCAAAGACTTTGGGCAGTGATATTGTTGTTTTCCTGCATTTGGCAGTGGTAGAGCGAGGCTCTCCCCGCCTAGCTGGCACTTGAACCAAGCACAAATTAAATACAATAAAGACTATGCTTTCCAGCAAATGACCAGCTATTGAGGTGTTGACTCACTCCCCTACGGTGCTCCCCAGCACCACCAGCACATGCTCAACAAGCTAATCATTCCCACGCCTCTCTTTTAAAAGGACAGAGTTGTGTGTTTCTGACCCGTGGCGCTCCATAATCCTCATCATCATAGCAGTTAACGCCCCTGTGCTCTTGCTGTCATTTATATTCACTATCAACTTGTCATTTAACATCATCCGCCATATATGCACTTGTGTAATGTATAGATTCTGCATGTATGCTTTAGTTAGATGTATGTATCTATGACAGATGTATGTTCATTCCTCCAATCCTCTCCTTTGTCTCTCTGTCAGCCTCTACCTGGCCGGCCTTAGGCAGATGGGTCCATATGAACTGGGTTCTGCTCAAGGTTTCCTCCTCTTAAGGGGAGATTTTCTTATCACCATCATCTTAATGCTGGCTCTGGGCGTCTCAGACTGATACTGAGTGAAACAAAACTATGCATTTATAAGGATTAATAAGATTAGCCATGAATGCTTTTAGCATCATGAATCTAAGCTTTCATCAGTTGTGAGGAGATTGTGTTTTTCTTCAATGAAACATTTCACAGCCTTCCATTAAGTGACAGGCACTTTCCTTCTCCCAAATGTCAAACTTCATAACATGTGAATGACAATTAACCGTCACTGGCAGTCTTGGTTTTTCCTGTTGTGAACTGGAGCTCACGCTATCTATTACCTGTGTCCTCTTCAACCTTTGAGGAACAATGACCCATGTTTCTGTGTGAAAGGACATGGCTCCGGCATCAGGCGGCGCATCCCTCTCTGTCTCTGCAGGGCCTGCTGGGACCTCTTAGGTGACAGCGTCACTCGAGCTGAGGTTGAGGGCTTCCTCCAGCCGGCTGCTTGGCTGCCTGCCTGCCCCTCTTCCTCCATGCTCGGTGGACATTGATCCCCCAGCAGCGACACCGTGTCCCAGGGAAGGGTAAGTAGATACACCTCGTTGCCTCCAACAATCATCCTGCCCCTGTAGGGACAGGTCGTGGTAAATTAATAGTGTGCTTGCAGCGACTAGATATTGTTAATGTATTTGCTATTGATGGAGTGAGATAACATGAGTAGCTTCAGCCTTACTTAACACAAAACATAAATCCTCCAAGGCCATTGAGGGGAGCAGCATGGGCAGGGAGCTATTTGAAGCTTTTAGCGAAGTACAGCGTAGACACAGTCATTTAATTCATGTGAGTAATATCATAAGCACTTATTGATCTTTATAGTATGTGATTTACACCATACGGCAGACGAAGTATTGAATTAATGCAGTGCTCTTTGGGATGATGTGATTTCAATCAGGACTTTTGCTTCCTTATCGACAAGTTATGTGACCAACACACCACTTTATGAAGACGACTATGGAAGAAAAATGGCATTAAAGATCGATGAAAACAAGAGAAGAGTTTGTTATTCACTGTTCAAAACCATGACAGGTTTCTTTTTTTTTTTTTAATGCACAAGGAGTCTGTTCTGTGTGACCTGGCTATGGCACCCCCACCCCGTATCGATGACACTCCCTGGTGTCAGCGGCAGCCCCCAGCAGGATGCAGCCCGTCTGTTTTGGAGGCACAAGGGAGACCTACACAATATTAGGAAGGTGGTCATAATGTAATGCCTGATCCTCTGTGTGATACACTTTCACATTGGTGGTACGTATATCACAGCCATTCATTTCATATTAGGTGCACTTTACCTAAAACTCAGGGCATAATCCGCTTGATCCTTCATAAGAGCTGCCACAGTTCTGCATATACTCTGTCTAAGCCCACTTTGAACTTTTGGATTTGACTGGCTTTGGTGTGCTGTAACACGACTTATACGGCTGATCTACTTTAAACTTGCCCGCAGACGACGGAAAAACAGACCTCAGAGTGCGTCCGTCACTTAGCAAGTTTGCTCGGCGCCATACATTCCAAAAATTATCGCGCCCTTTCAATGTGTCACATTTGTGTCTTGCCGCCTGAAATCAACAATCCATTTATAAAACATATTTTCCAGCTTTATTCACGTCATTTGTCTTAGGGCACTCAAGTCGCAAACGAGACAGACTAATAACAGTGTTTGCGAAGTCGCTCGTCCTCTGATTTTTTAGAGGCATTTGTTTTCTTTAATTGTAGCCGCCACCCTGTTTGGATATATGCAGATGGTCATCTTCAGCTCCCTTACAGACAGCTGTAGGTTTTCTGACAGATTTTCACTGTGTTTGCAATAAATATGCCAAGAAAATTCCCAGTCCATGCTGAACAGAAACACACCCGCACATGATGCTGCCGTCGCCGTACTTCACACCTGTGTTGTTGTGGCTGTGCTGCGTTTGTTTTCTGGGACGCTGGAAATCACTGTTAAGCCTTCTTGTGTCGTGGGCCTAACTTAACGAAACATCGGTGAAGGGAGGTGCCCACTTGAAAACCCCAATGATATGCTGCATACTGCTGTTGTTCAGATCATGTTCTCATGGTATTTGGTAGCCATGGTTTGCTGCTGAGCGGGCCATACAAGCCAGCAGCATTTAGTTAGGAATGTTTTACAATGTCTGAAGTATCCTCTGCTGCTCAATGGGCTTAAAAGCCAGCAGCTTCTAGTTAGCCAAGGTAGAATATAGGTTATTGGTCATATTACATGACTGTAGGCTTGGTAGGGCCTCTTAGTCGAACAGGGCCTCTAAACATGTTTTGCCTGGGATTTCGACACAAGGGATTGTAACATCTTGTCCTGTGTATTACTAAAAAAAAACTGTCCACATAATGTCCGTCTTGGTCTCATCTGAAGTCTTTTGTAGCATGGCAACTTGTTTGGTTTGTTTGCAAAACACAAATGCCAATGAGAGCTGTCTTTTAAGCCAACCACTTGACTGAAACCTTTTTTTACCGCATGCGCAGAACAGTCTCATCTACAGAGACTTCAATATTGCCATGCTCTTTTTAGTGGCCTCCCTGGATGGTGTTAATAATGCTCCGACTAGACCTTTGTACCCTCCTCCTTATTTGGGTCTTTCCGCAATTTTATCCTGGAGCCCTTTCCATTGCTCCCTTGACCTGTGGTGAGTTCTTTGCGAGTTCTTTTTATCACCTTCCAGGGTCTTATGTGACAAAAAACACGGACTTTAAGCCATCTTTGTCGGTAAAAAATCTGGCTTTTTCATGCATTGCACCGTTCTGTCAGTTGTTATCGGCTATTTTTATTTCAGCTTTAATTTTGTCATCAGAGAAGTAACGCTCTAATATTAGAGCTGATCAATCCGTGTTATTATCATTGTGTGAGAAACACTGGCAGCACTGGTGCCATTTTCTAATTAGAATTTTATCAAATGTTTTGTTAAGGAAGTTCAGATCTTCCAGTGTGTTTTGTTGTAAAGGGCTTCCCAGGGGTTTTCTGGCATTAGGTGTTGTACAGCTTTTAGGCCAAGAGGGCAAATCAAACTAACAAGTGAAGTTATTCATACTTAATTAGCCTTGCGAGATGTTAAATTGCAGGGTTCATTAAGCTGATGGCTTATTTAAGTGTTATTTTATAACCATATGTTATTTCAGCTCTATGTGGACTGATACACTGTATGTTTAAATTTAAACAATTGTGCATGCCTCATTAGAAAAACAGAAAAGATTATTATTGTATTTATGGAACTTTTAAAACAAGTGCAGAAGGGGGATCTCCACAGGCAGCCACTAATTGCATCTATAATCTAGCAAGACATTAGATTAAATATCATTGTAATGTATGACACATGAAAAAAACAAAAAACAACAGACTTCAAGCAGTGTCTCAAGCAGACTTTGCTGCAAACATAGCAGCTGAGCATGTACAGGAGCAGTAATTGGCAGTAAAACGTACACATTTTGCGAAAATAACCAGTTGTTCGGCCTTTAGTATTATCAGAACACTCCTTCTGGGTAACCTTGAGTCCTCTAGGTTTTCCGCTGCCTTTGCTAGAGGACACGAGAAGACAAAGGAGCGTGCACACAGTCGGTGAGTAGAAAAATAAAAGGGCTGTGTCAGCATTATCGGGATTTCTGCTTCATGGCAACATCCAGAAACACAAAAGCACGCACTGTGTTTCTACTCGATCATGTAAACCTGTAGGTGCTATCAACTCAAAATCGCCACAAAATAAATACACCTATCTGTAAAACTGGAGATGAGGCTGATTATCTTGTAACGACGCTTGCATGGCGTGGTAACGACAGCTTCTTGTAGACAACGTGACATTAACAGGTGTAAAAACATGAGTGAATTTGACCCTGGCCATATCATTAGTGCCCTGCCAGATGGGAACTTAAACAACAAGGCTTCTGGGGTATCTCGGTTCAGACAGAGGCCCAAAGAGCAGCAACCCACAAACAAACGTAGAGACGTAGAAGTGCAACCACAAGTCGGATCTGAGTCCAACATGCTCCTCGAAGAACTTAGAGCAGGCCCACGCAGCCCAGGGCCAACCCCTGAGTGGCCCGGCCTGTTGTCCAGCCCACCTGAACTGAAGAAATGCGAAGGACTGTGAATGCAACACAATGCGTAGCCTCCATGCTGTGTCATGATACAGAGTCCTTTTCAGCACTGACACGTAGAACTGGCAATGAAAACTGATGATTTAACCCTGTCTGGAACGACAAATACTTATTTTACCATTAAGGTCAAATACCAAACCTGTGTGTTTGATTTGCTGTGAGTGTGTGGGGATACTAAAGATTTTTATCCCATGTGCCATGTTAGATATGACCAGAAAGAATTCATTATGTTTATTTCAAGTTCTGTTCACTTACAGCTCTGTTATTGTAGTTACACTTTTGACGCACCTTTGTCATGTTAACAAATTTTTTTAATTTGAAACAAAGATTTTAAATTGATTTTTTTTTTTTCACATGAATCTACAGTATATTAGTTTGAAAGTGATGCCTAAAATGTCTGGCATGGCTACATTTCTTAACTTTCAAAGATTGGCGCAGTTGTAATGTAATTGTAATTGAATAGGTCTGTCTTAAGAGGATCTCCTGCTCTAAGTCTTGGTGCCTGATACCTTCAGAGTCATGTCTCTGGAATTTTGTGCCATTTTGGTAAACCCTCTCAGACAGCTGTACAGGGGTTTATTCTTCATGCAGTATGCCTCACCCATTTAAACTGCCATAAGGCTTAAAGTTTTGCATAAACAAGGAGTGTAGCTGCCTAGTGAGGGGTTGGGTTTCATGGCAGGTTGCTAGCTGTCAGCCTAGATGTCGGTTGCCCAACCCTGCTTGGCTCATGCTCCACCTCTTTGTGCATTTCTCAGTAAATTAGGTTCAGTCAGGCACTGCCACGCTAATCATCAAAACCATTCCTCAGGAATCCTTTGCCATCTTTAGACTTTGACCATCTTCACATACAGTGAATAGTATCTGGTATCAAGGTCGCTGTAAATTGTATAAACAATTTGCATAAAAATAAAGCTTAAAATAATAATAAAAAAAAGAATATGTTTTTTTAATTGCTTTCGTAGTAGCCTCATTTCAGGTTAGTGTATTCACGTTATTCGTTTTGCTGTCTGATTATCTCCAAGGCCAACAGATTCAGGTTTACTGACCTGCACCAGAGGAAAAGAAACTTGTTCACAGTAACCAAAAATTAAAAATGTTGTTCATTTATTAACTTAAGGGACTGTAGAAGCATCAGGGTACAATAATACAAAATAATAAAACAATCAATATGAGCATGATGAACCTTTAGCACACATCTCACCCAAACACACAAACCCTGATAACCTCAGTGAAGACCAGCCTCCCATACCCTGTACAACTACCTCAAAAACATATTCCGCAGGAACTATGAAATTACTAAAGGCCCGTATTGATTCTTGTATTTATCACTTTAGAAAAACAGTGACATTAAAGTTTATAGCTGTTACAGAAATAATACCTGCATGCTTTGATTTGGTGCATTCAGAGTCAGTGCACTGGGTTGATTAAATACACTAAAAACAAACGCACACACTCAGCTGTATGATAATAAAAATAGATGTGATCTTATGTTAAGTTACATTTATGTGCAAATATGTCAGTATTTTAGAACATATCTTCAGTTTGATCTACACTATTTTGTGTGTCTCAACACACCAGCCAGATAGTATAAAATGTATTCTCCTTATACTGTTCAAAATTATAAAAATATTATTTTCCTGTTTTAAAATGCATTGTTTGTTAACACCCTAAATATTCCACTACTTTATACCACTGAAATTTAAATGTGCATCCCCTGAGCCAATTTTGGTGAAATTTAGGAGTTAAGAGAAGATATAAACGATTTCCCCCATGTTACTGCAGACAACATCTGGTCAGATTGCTCCACGGAGCTTGGCATGTTTAGAATATGTGCCTGAGAGCACGTGACGCCGTGCCTCTTTAGCAGTGCTGTTGCTTATGAATCTGTTCACATCTCGCAGAAGGCCCTACAAGGAGAGACTGTTCCACTCCACTGCACAGAGAAAATCAGTCTCTCTCATAATAGCTCTGGGCAATTTCAGACCACACAGAATGACAAGGGAATCAATTTTCCTGGTTAGGTTATAGATGGATTTTCTTCGCTTGCTCTTTTTCAGTGAGAAATAACTGAGATATGTTATATGAATTATTAAGGAATCCTCTGCAGTCTTACACACCGAAGGCTACGTGGATATTTCTGAATTCTAATTATTGTTATTATTATTAACATTATTAGACATTGAGAAAGAATTGTGGAAGAATTTGCTGATCTTGTCCTACATTTTTGCCAGGTACATAGAGTAATCTATCAACACTTGCATGCGGTCTGAATATTAAATTGTGAATAAATGCCCTGTAATCTATCATAAGAGTTTACAGTTAACTTGGTTTCACTGCATTATGAAGAGGTGGCGTGTGCGTGGATCCAGCCTGACCTCATGTGGAGGATACTGTACAAAGCAGTTTGCAACACAGGCAATATGAGAGTAACAGAAGAGGCAGCGAGGGACTGATTCTTTTTCTGATTGTGTTTCATTAAGCATGGATGTCACTGCCGAAAACAAAATGTTAAAGAGATGTTATCCCACACAGTTATCCCACACAGCCAGAACCAGAAACACATCTCATCTCGGAATACTCGAAGCTACAAGGTATTTACCAATGAACATGTCACCCTGTTGACACGGCAAAGTGATTGCCAAATGGGAACATCAGAGGCGTGTACATTTTTTTATAGTAAGAACAGGAAGCGAAAGCAAAGCCATGGCCAAGACAAACATTTTTATCATAGAAATTTATACCTGAGATACTTTTAATAATGAGTGTTTGGGAATATTTGCAGTCATGCAGACCTTGACATAACCAAATAACTAAAACAAAAGCAATTGAAGCTTCAGGAATGTCTTCAAGTAAAATGAAACAAGTCCAGTTACTTTTGGTTTTAGCTTTTTGTGTTTACCGAATAAACACAAAATACATTTCAAATTACAACGTAAATATATAATATGTAGCAAATAAGATTCAGATAATATTGAAAAATGTCTATTATATTAACTAGGGCCGAAAGTGTTCCCTAGTTCCCTCTAATCTGCTGATTTGTTGAAAATCCAAAAAATTTGCGCCCCTTAACGCGTCAGCAGATTTTCACACAAGTCCTGAAAATATAAACAGAGAACTTTTTGTTGTTGTTGTTGTTGTTGTTTTCAGGAAAATGTACCAGTGTTACATATCTTGTTTTGAATGTTTTGAACAATTTCTTTAATGTAAGAAATTCTGGGGTGTGCAATATACTTTTAAGCGACACTGTATTTATGGGAGTTGTCGGTGGCAAAGGCTTGAGATGGCTGCTTAAAGAAATTGCTAGAATTGTTATATAAACGTGGAATGTGCTGTTTATGCACTATATTAGCCTAATTGGATATTATGAATGAATTCAGTATGGAACATATATTGAATATGACAAAAATAAATGTTCCTTATATATAAAAAATAACAACTTTATATAACTTTCAGTTTGTTGTTACATTATACTAATTTTACAGACAGTATTGTCCATTATTCTCAACTAGGCTACATTTAGCTGACAGGTACTAGTTGTTTTGTAGCGCTAGATTTCACACAGAAAATTCTGTCAATGATCATACTGTGTTATCTCTGTGTATTACAGCTGCCAAGTCATGGACAAGACAATATAAAAGTAGTAAAAGTGTCACATGTACATTATACGATCATACATAAAAACATGTTGCCAGGTGTTGCCAGGTATCGCTGAACTACATTTTAATGTCTTATATTTAAGCGGTCATTTTGTTTAAAGCCAGGACTTGTAGGTTATTTTTACGCGTGGTATTTTAACTTCCTGTATTAATTTCTGTTTTACCACCTTTCTTAGACAGCTGCGCTGTGAGGAAGATGCTGTTCATGACAGCCTGAGTGAAGGGAACGACTAAATGTCAAGTGTAAAATGTAAATGCAATTATTCCCCGTCCGTCAGGGCTCGCGGTGGGAGGGACTCTGTTGCCATGACAATGACGTCAATGTTGGTGTCGAGTAACCAAAGGTCAAAATAAAGACAAGTGAATGAAAACGGAAGGAAACTTAACAGGCTGCTCAGAATAGGGCAGAACATGACTAAATCGAGTAAAACTTCAAACTGCGTCACTGCACCGGGTCTCGGCGTCGCACCGCCGTCTCGGAAGAACCGTTTTATTCGCCGGTAAGCAAACGTCAGACAGCAGAAGGTTAGGGTCACAGACAAGCTAGCAGCGGCTAGCCGTGTCAGCGAGCTAGCTGTAGCCTAGGTCGTTGGCTAACAAGAGCTACCGCTAACAGTTTCCACCTAGTGTTGTTTGCTTTGGCAGTCTGCCTGACAACACAAAGTTAATTTAAGCTGTTCCTCGGCGGTGGCAGTTACCTTACGGCAGTTGAAGCGTGTTGATAAACGCTATCTTGCTGTTTAAATTAGCTTTTTCGTTGTTGCAGTCAGCCAGGGTAGGACACACTAGCTGGCCTTGCATCAGTGCTGTTTCCCAGCTGTGTAAGTTAACTTTACTAACATTACGGTACCGTTATACTGCAACATGCTGTCAATTAGCGGGACGCTTGGCAGTAGGCTTAAAACTAATAGCGTTTAACCTTTGCTGAAAGTTAATGTGACACGGCATGCTAGCTTAGTCTTTTGAAAGCAGTGCACAGAGTCCTAATAGAAAAGTTTTATATTTGACTCATAATGCAAAGGAACACTTGGCTCATTCATCATTGGACTTAATCGATGCTTTACAGTGAACATGTAGATGAAGGTTTTAGCTAATTGTCATTGAAAGCTACCTTCACCATTATTGATTAGCCAGCCAGGCTTGTGTAGATCAGACCAACTGTTCCTCTCAAGTTTTATTTATTTATTTGTTTATTTGTGTATGTATTTGTTCTTGACTATAGACAGTTGTATGTTCAATGCAGGATTTACTACAGACATTATATACACTATCTGTCAGTCTGTTATCCTGGCCAGATGGCCTTATCCGACACTGTTTCCTGTCCCTTCTGCACCGTGTTCTGTGCAGAAATATATCAGTAGGATTTAGCAAGTTAAACATTTATATTTTAGTTTTTGAGTGAAAGTTTTTTTTTTTATTTCAGTTGATATAGCTAGCATCATGTTTGTTGATTAGTTTCCTGGGTGATCTTAATTCAATGAAAGAGATATTCTCAACCTTGTGAATCAAGTCACTGATGTTTTGTGAGATCAGCAAACAGGATTTGGTTAGTGACTTAGAGCAAGGACAAATTTGATCACATCAAGCCTGCTAAAGGAGTGTTTTTGATCATTTTAAAATGTTTCTGTTGAACAGCAAACGGGTATTTGAAACTGTCAGTGTGTCTGCAGTCCCAAGAACCTCGCAGTCCAGAAACTAGCAGCTATGCCTGGAGCGGGATTTCAGCCAACCCCAATCAATGATCACAAAGAGAGATGTTCACAGCACGCTCGGAAAGCTGCTTCATTGACCGATGAATGACGTGCTGCACTGGATGGTCCAGATGGCTGGAGTTCTAAATGACCGGTGAACAGTTACCGTTTTCCAGTAAGGCTGTGATGTCAGGAGAGAGGATCTGGGCTTGAATGTCAGGAAGTGACGTAGTTGGTCCCTTTTGGATTCCAGCTGGTGTCAAAATAACCTCTGCAAGATATGTGGAGTTCCTAGCTTAACACTTCCTGTCATGGTATAAAAAAGACTAGAATGAATACATTTTATTGCAGAAAAGAGAAAAAAAAATAATGGTGTAGTGACCATCATCGGCTGACCTCAGGCCTCTCAGGTGTGGTGTATTGGTAAACGGATCTATGATGATACACAATAGCTCTCGGGAGGCAGCAGTAGCATCTTCAAATGAAATGCAGGAAGTATATAGTTAAGTGAATCAGACAAATATTAATACACAACTAGGTATGTAAATTCTATTGACTTGTTGAATGTTGAAAGCTTAAAACATGGTATGAGGTTACACGTGCAAGTACAATGCTGCACATTTGCATGATAGGGAAAATATTAGTTTGACGTCTCACCCTTCTCTCCTGCTGTTGCTGTCTGAAACTTTCCATTGTTTGCGACATTGTGACCGATGTACTGACTGATTACATTATAATTTGAGATTGGGGTTACTTTTGCACTCTGTAGTTTGGGGCTGTAAACATCCCCGACTGGAAGCTGTATGTCCACAAAGCTTTCAGTCTGATGTTTGCGGCTGCCGACTGCTTCCCGCCTCCCAGCGACAGAAGAGCCAGGTCAATGTTCTGTGTCCATTCATCTGACCTCATTCTTTAAAATCCAATTTTAATTAGGCCTTGTATGTTCGCTTTTGACCATAGCTTTGTGCTTCAATGGCCTATATCTCCAGTAACAGTTGTTCAGACTCAGTTCATGTAAACATCCTACACTCAGCTGTAATCATTTGCAGCGGAGGCTGAGAGAAGGTTGTTTACTTGCACTGGCTGGGAGTGACACATGATCATCAAGACGGCAGCTTTCGCATCAAGCTCAGACGAACGTTTGCATGGGATGCAACTGGCATAAAAATTCTGCTGTGATGGATGTTTGATGTGGAAGTTCATTTGGGCTTCCATTCAGACAAGTTAAGCCATGAATACAACATCTGTGAGCTAATAAAAATAAAGAGCAGTTTAATATGACCTTGGTGTTTGAAAGTGTTCTTTTGTGTTTCCTCCCCTCAGGTGAAGCAATAAAAAAAAAGATACAGCAAACCTTAACCAAAGTGTCAGGTTTGCTGTACGCGCTCAGTGTTTATGCTGGCGAGAAAATGAATAAACCTGCTTATAGAAGTCAAGTAATCCTTAGCATGATGTCTGTTTTCTTTGTTCAATAGAAAGTTAAGCCTCACAAAGCAGTCCAGTTTCTGGATTCATCCGCATGAGTAATTTTGTAAGAATGAGTTTGATGTTGAAGTTGTTTTAAGAATGTCTGTAGAGGAGTTGAAATAATAAAACTGACACTGGAAATCCAAACAAATCGTTCTACTTGAGATGGGATTTCCAACATGCAGTCACACTGCTGTAAGTACTCTGCCTTCACCACTAGATGTCAGGCTTGCACAACACACTGGCATTGCCGAATTAATCCAGTGTGGGGGCGCTATTACTAGTGTCCGCGGTGTTTGATGTTAAGTCATGGTAATGGGTGCAGATAAAATGTAAGTCTTCCTGCCTTGTCCACAAATAATCTAACTTAAAAAACAAATCTTTAAATGCATACTGTACATGTTAATCAGTCAGTCAGTCATTTTCTATACCCGTTTAGTCCTGTTAGGGGTCACGTCAGGCTTGCCCAACACAGCCTGAGGGGTCACGGGAGTCTGCTGGAGTCATCGGGCGAGAGGCAGGGGTACATCCTGGACAGGTCTCCAGTCCATTGCAGGGCCAACACAGAGACAGACAACCATTCACACTCACACACACACCTACGGGCAATGTAGAATCACCAATGAACCTAATGAGCATGTCTTTGGATGGTGGGAGGAAGCTACCCGGAGAGAACCCATGCAGACACAGGGAGAACATGCAAACTCTACACAGAAAGACCTTCTAGCTGTGAGGCTTCAGTGATAACCACCTCCCCACTGTGCCGCCCTGTACATGTTAATATTTCACCTAAACAGTTTAACCATCAGTAAAGCTCGTTAATTCCACGCTGCTGTGTCAAATTCCACCAGTGAGATTTTAGCAGGATTACTTTACCAAGTCCAGAATATTTTTATTTACTGCAAGAGATAGAACCTGCTCAGTTTCTAAAGTCGTCTGCAGCAAAACTGAAACATTGGCTAAATTAGCTGACAAGCAATCCATACATTTTGTTTTTTGACTTCTGATTTATGCTCTAACTGTTCCCAACTGGTCGGATTTCTACATGCATTTTTTTATATTTTAATTACGAACAATAAAGCACAGTGTCAAATCTGAGGGTGTGGCTGAAAAACAGTTACTGAGAAACTGCATTATGACATTCCCCTGGTATTTATTTGATTCCTGTCAGCCGTAGGGTTGGGTGTACTTCAAACTGTAAGATATGTTATGGGTTTGTCTTGTGTACCATACAAATGATGGCAACTGTGTCTCTTAATGTAACATGACTGCCAGCAGAAACCTGCAAACCTGTAATCAGTGCACGTCACGCTGTTCTCTTCAAACGTACCGTGACAGCTGTGCCCAAAGATGGCATTTAAGACAGCGTTTTTGGTTTATTACGAGGGACTCGCACCAAGCTGCATTTTTATTTACATTTCTTCAATATTTTAAGGGTGTTTTATATTTTTTAAAGGTGGTTTATTCATTCATTCATTTATTCATCTTCTGTATCCACTTAGTCCTGTTAAGGGTCGCAGGGGTCTGCTGGAGCCTATTCCAGCTGTCATCAGGCGAGAGGCAGGGGTACACCCTGGACAGGTCACCAGGCCATTGCAAGGCATAGGTGGATTAGTCAAATGTTATGTCATTGATATGTGCGCCTCTTAAGCCATGTTCTCACAATGACAAGAAAGGACTGCTTAGTTTGGACTGATTGTTTGCAAGGAAAATGTGGCGTGATGAGCCGACTCTGAATGAAGTATAGTGCAGTATAAAAAATATGCACTTAAATGTTTTCATTTTTATTGCATATATGAAAGATGGAATTAACGATATTCAGTTTAAAGTAAGAGTTTGCATGAGTGTCCATCCCCTTTTAAATGACTGAGCTGTTATCAGACTCACAGTTGGAGGTGAAATGGACATAGTGTGAGTATGCCTGCGTCTGGAAGGTCCATTCCCACAAACACTGCTCGCTGTGACTTGGAATAATCTTTGTGTGTAGGTTCTGTATGGTTCTGTGTATTTTGCATACTCACTTATAGATCCTATTCTTTCCTACTTCATTTCTACATTTCAACATTAAATCATTGTAGTCCACATACAGCATTATATCAGTTCATCAGTCCATAAATGCTGTGTAGCTGTGATGAACACAGAACGTGACGCTGCCAAGACGGGGAGTGTAGTGGTGCAGATCAGGTGCGTACAGAGCATCAGAGAGATGGAGGAAGTTAAGACTGACGCCCTTTGACTATTTATTTTGGTTTTACGTCATATAACTTTGCATATTGTTTCCATTCTGTGTTCATGTTGCAATGCAGTTCACACCCTTTGTTTGTCATGTGGTCAGTGTATCCATAGCAAGAAAGTGGTTTGACAAGACTAACTTTACATTCCTCCTCGTTTCAATGACTGCAAATTATTTCTAGCCGTCCAACTGTGGATCTTTGTCTATGTACTTTTTTTTGTTTGTCCTTTGTCTTCACTGTGGACTTAAGCATGAAAACAGTCAGCAGTTATCTTCTAAACCCGTTTAGTCTGGTGGAGCTTATCCCAGCTGTCATCAGGCGTGAGGCAGGGGTACACCCTGGACAGGTCGCCAGTTCATCGCAGGGCCAACACAGACAGACGACCATTCACACTCACACACACACTTACAGCCAATTTAGAATCACCAATGAACCTAACCAGCATGTGTTTGGATGGTGGGAGGAAGCCGGAGAGAGCCCACGCAGACACAGGGTGAACATGCAAACTCCACATTTTATTTTATCTTTTTTATACCAGCCTCCATCTTTAGCTCCCATCTTTTGCATTTTTTGCGTCTTCTTTGATTTATTCTTTTAATGTCCACCTACAGTAACACATAAAACATCCATGGCCAACCAGAAAAGTTGATCAATAGCGGATAAATGAGTCATTCCATCACAAGGGCTCGCCCTATAATAATCACAATGTCCGTGTGTCGGTGCAGCCCAATTTGTACAAGTTATTCCACTATGAGGGCTATATGTGTTCATGAAGATTAGCTTGTTTAACCAGCAATTTGGGAATCCTTAAAAGCTTACGTAGGAGGTCAAATGATTTCATACATTGGTGCCGGTGAAAGGAAAAGAAAGACGAAACTAACCACAGAATTAATAAAAGAAGCCGACCTGGTAAACCCCTGCCCTGTAGATTATATGAGGAGTGTCATGTTTTCTGTTATGTTTTTCTGTCATGGTTTGATTAGTTTCTTGGGTTTCTGTTTATTGTATTTTGTTAAGTTCTTGTTTTTTTTTTTACAATCTTTGTTTAGTGCACTGGTGTCAAATTTATTTTAGGGGCCAAACAGACCCCAGTTTTATGTCAAGGCGGCCAGACCAATAACACGCTAGCATATTTACCTGTAAATAACGACAACTCCAAATGTTTCCCTTTATTTTAGTGCAAAGAACTTTATGAAAATGTTTACGTTTAACCCTTTAACTTCCCCACCAAGAAAAAAGCAGTGAAAAAATATTTCTTTGCATTTCTTTTATCCTTGGGTGAGTCATAAGCACAATCAAATTTTTTTTTTCAAAAGACCCTGTGGTTTTTAAAATATTGACCTCTACCAAACGGTTGAGATGTCACTTAATGATTTAAGTGCGGAACTTATTACAAATACCAGAAACAGTATATATATTAAAATAAAATGCTAATTTATGAAAAAATAAACATTGGACATTGGATACCCTTTATTTCTGTCAGTATGCCACAAAACACCAATGTTTTTTATCTCATGCAAGGAAATTATTGCTTCGAACTAGGAAAATTAGAAATGCAACGTTTCTAATTTTCACATCTTGTCTGTATCCGTGTTAAAGTGCAACAGCACAAAAGTCTCAAATTCAGTTCACTTCTGATTATATGTAACAGTGCAAAACATTAAGTTTTGCATTCAAAAAGGAAAAGAAAATACTGCAAAGCAACAGAAATATTTGCATTTTGTCGCATTACTGTCTCAACACACCTTCTCTATGTTGGTGCAACAGCAGTTATGTTTTTTGGGAAAAAAAGAGTCACATTTCTGATGGACTGATTGAACTAGTATAGCTGGCTTCCTATTACTGGTTATATTGGTTATATGAGTTTCCTATTGCTGATTTCCTGGATTGATTGAACTATTATTTCTGATTTTGTAAAACTGGTCTGGAGAAGAAATGCTCTATCTCTTTAGGGATCCCCAAACTCATGAGCTGAGTACAAATTGGTATGATGTGCAATATGTTGAATCTCATCTCATCGTTGAAGAGCATTTTGAAGTACCGATCACGGGGTTCAAATCTTGAATTTGGAACCTGGAACTTCTCAATGTCTTCATGCTTCCAGATTCTACTTGTGCTTTTGTTTGGACCTGGACCTGGTAACTTGGGTCAGGATTGTCATCTGTCTCCTCCAAGGGAAATGTTTTTAGGATGTCTTGTACGATAGAAGGTTTTGGCGTCCATCTAGTAGTTGTAGTACAAGTTAAAATTAAACTATCATTAAACACCTCTAATGGTAGTAATAATGATATACCAGCTTGTGTCAATTAGTTGAAAGGGAATTGGTTGTGAAAATTATGATTTCCTCACATTTATTCTAGATTTTTACCATATTTACTAATATCAACTCAAAAAGTCATAAAAATGACAAAAAAAAATAATTCTCTTATATTCATGATTTATATGACTGTAACAACACTTAATTTTATATTTACAGCAATAGATGAAAATAAATTTAGTTTTTATAGCAAAGAAAGTCAATTTTAATTGCATTTGTTTTATTTGCTGCAGTTACCATAAATCGACAAATCAACCATTTGGTAGAGCATATTTTTAAAAAATTATTAAACATTAAATTTAGGTTTTTAGGTGGCATCAAGTAACATAATTCTGTTTAGTAAGGTCTCCAGCACTAGCATATGTCATATAACTATTCCTACCTTTCAAAGTTTTAGTAAAAACAGTCAACATGTCTGAGATGATTTTCCCGTTTCTGACTTCCTATTTGGAGGGGGGACGAAGAAGACTACAATTTAGTGCAATATAGTGGATTTTTTTTTTTTAGCATAACATACCTCAGCCAAGTGGCTGAGATGGCTCAACTAGGTTGAGTTAGGTTAGGCACTCCTCTCATTGAGATATAGTGACCCAAAATGTGCTTAACCATATGGTTGAGCAGGCAGCTAGAGTTAATGACTGGACATTTAAGACAAACAAATGCAATTTCTGTTTAGTTCTAGGCAGTGGTGGCTGGTGAATTTTATGTTAAGGGCGGCGCAAAGTTTGTAAATCAAACCCATGTAGGGGGTCTGGGGGCATCCTGCCCCGGTAATTTTCTTTTGTGATTTTCACATACAGACTAAGCATTCTGGTGCATTCTGACAAAATAGAACATTTCCTTACAAAGACAATTACAAAAGAATTAAGTTTTAACTTAATTTATTTGCCTTTTAAAATCCAGCAAGTTTAAAAGTGCTAATACATCAATAAAAATTGGAATTATACACAAGTTAATATTCTCTCTCTGTTTGTATGTGTGTTTGAGAGAGAGTGAGAGTGTGTATACTGCACATCCAGCTAGCCAATTCCATTTAGCGCGATGTATTTTTGTGTATTTATTTCGTATTTGTTAGGTTTGATTGATTCATGGTTGATCTTGGTAGATACATAAAACAGTCAATATTTCACAGGAGGGGCGCCGCCCTAGCGCCCTCTATTGACCAGCTGCCACTGGTTCTAGGTATCAGCGTTGTGTCATGTCCACAACTCTTACTAAATCTGTGTGAACCCTAGGAATAGCAATTACTTTTCAGTCATTCATTTGTTCATCTTCTGTAAACACTTATACCTGTTAAGGGTCACAGGGGTCTGCTGGAGCCTTTCCCAGCTGTCACAGTTAATGTCTTCAGTGTAATTCTTGTGTAATTTTAGACTCTGGCGGGCCGGTTTTGGCCCCCGGACCGTATGTTTGACACGTATGGTTTAGTGGGTAGTTTTTCTGTTCTGTTTCCTGTTTTATTTTGTTAGTCCTGGATTTCCTGTTTGTGTTCCTCCATGTGTGTTTTCCCGTTTGATTAGGTCTTTCTCCTTGTGTTATGTCTTGATTAGTTTCCCCTGTGTCTCGTCACCCCTCTGTTCCTCACGTGTATATAGACCTGCCTTCCTCTTTGTTGCTTGTCGTGTCATACTGCTTGTTTGCCATGTTTGTGTGTTTCATCCCTAGTTTTTCCATGTCTTTGTGTCATGTCATGTTTTTTATAGTGTTTTAGTTTTTGGATATCCTCCCTCATCAGCAGTGCTTTTGTTTTTTTGGTCTTTTTTTTATTAAATACTTTTTCGCCTACTCCTCCCTCAGCCTCCTTAGTCCTTCATCTGGGTCCTAATCTCCTTACCCCACTACCCCTACTTGACAAGGAGGTCCTTAAAAATAATAATAATAAAAGCTTTGCCTCACACAATGTCACAGGCTATGATCTCTAAGAAAAATAAGGCTTAAATGTGAATCATGTGAATAATAGCACAGTGAGTTTGCTTGGCTGTGATTATACGATGCTAAGATAATGCATCCTGAACAGACAGGGCTTGTTTATGGTAGACAACTTTCCGATAACCTGTTCAACGTGATGTGCACTGAAGATAGTATTGACCCTGAGATTGTGATCTCCAGAGTACTTCTCTAGAAAAATCCGCATCAAGCATGACCTCCACCTTTTCCTGTCGAATCCTGCCACAAGCATCCAGTGGCTCTTGGTATTATTAAAAATGTTGGGAGGGTGTCAGGTTATAAAATTAACCTAGAGAAAAGTGTTCTTTTCCCAATTAATATGTACTTTCACAACACATAAAGATAAATTCACCTATTTAAGTGTTAATGTAACAATCAGGTATAAAGATTTACTTAATCAGTGAATGTAATGCCACGGTTCCTCCATTTCTTCCAGGCAATACCAATTTTCACTCCTAAATCATTTTTTAAAGAACTGAATAAATGTACAGCTGCCTTTATCTGTAAAAAACAGTCCTCTGGATAAGAAGAGAGTTCCTTGACAGACAGAGATAGGAGAGAGGCCTGGCCCTACCAAATTATATGCACTATTATTGGCCTGCTAGTATTAGAAATATTAAAAGTTGTTGTTGTGGGTCTCAAAGTTAGATGATGATTAAACTGCAGTGTGTGTACTAATTTAGCATGCATAACATACAAATAAAATCTCTTAAGGTGAGTTATTTCTCACATGAGAAACATAGTTTCAAAGCCAGTTGTCCTACAGTCTAGCTAACAACATGTTAACATGTTTGATTCACAAAAATAGTCTTTTGATTTTTCATTTAGGTGGAGAATCAGAAAAGGAGAAAACAACCTGTTATCTGTTTTTTCAGTTTCAAAATAGGCTGAGTTTGCAGTATGTACATGCATATACTGGACCTGCAGAGACAAGAAAGATGAGACTACACACACAAGAGCCATGGGATTTGAAGCAGATAAAGTCAACCACAAAGAGCCACACCTTCAGGAAATATTTAAATAAAAACACATGCTAAACACGCCATGCAATTAATTATGTAGAAACCTGTGATCAGTCCGACACTGCCTGAAAACCAAAACCAAAAGAATTCACACACTCTAATATTTCGTTGCACCGCCCTTAGCTTTGATCACAGCGCACATTTGCGTATTGTGTATTCTCTGAGATGAGAATGATCCCTGAGTTGGTTAAGTTTAATTTCTCTGCTGACTGCGTAACTGGCTGTTGACTCCCTACTCTTGGTTAAGCTGGGACTCATGAGTAGTGGATCTGCTACAGATTCGCTACTAATGAGTGCCTTGGTCAAGTCAGGTAGTACATTCAGTTTCTCTGCCGAGTGAGATGTAAGATGTTTGAATGGTGCCGTTTATTGACCATATCAGTCAAATGTGGTAGAAGTCAACTGAGCCGACACAGACGTCTAGTTTCATGATTCTTCTTTGGTGGCCGGTTTTATCTTGGACTAAGACCAAAAAACAGTTGAATACAATATTTTAGGAGGTGCAGTCACTTGACATTCACCTTAGTGGAGTGCAAACATGTTTTCATAGTGGTATGGTAATAAATATTTGAGATACCACGTTGCAGTGGTTTGCAGAAGGTGATGATTTCCAGACCCTGTGCTGCTGTCTCTCCAGTTTGATGCAATAGTACTTTTCTTATATCATGTTTCAAGTTCAATAAACATTACCTTCTTTATCATACTACATTTTTTTTTTTCTCAGAATAACAGTCAATAGAAACACCTGAGGGGTATTGCACAAAACTAGGATGAGGGATTAAGTGTTATATTGCTATGCTAATGAAGATTGCTTGTCAAATTGCCGTCAGAGGTTTCATAAATATGTGTTTTACTGCAGTAATTGAGATTACAAAACACAGCTGATGAAGTTGCAAAGGTGTTTTCAATGAAATACGTGACAAGGGCAATATAGTATACATAGGTCCAACTCCCATTCACCTGTTCCCTCTTCATAATGTCTTGCCCCTTTATTTGGAGGATGTGCTGGATGAGGAAGCCCTAATCCTCAGACTGTACCACAGATGGTCTGAGTTACACTGAGATGGTTTGCAAGTGGGAGCTTCCTTTATTCTGTTGATGATGCAGAGAACCTCAATAAAGGAACCATTTGCTGCACAATAAGACGCGTTTGTCTGGCACTGAAATCATTTAGCTACATATTCATCACCTTCCCTGGCCACAGAAGACCCCTCTACATCAAGGAGCAGTTTTACATGATTTCAGGTCACCTCAATTTCAATGTGCAACCATTAGTTTTTAATTTGATCAGTTATAGTTGGATACTAACTATTCTTTGTTACTGTAAGCACCTTGGACAATACAATACAATATGAGATGGTTTAAAATCTTGTAATTTTGTTAAAAGTTTCTCTCTCTGGCTTTCAGGACCAATGACTAAAACCTCTGTTTTGTCCTGGTTGAGCTGCAGGAAATTCGCTGCCATCCATGACTTGATGTCTACAATGCAATTAAAAAGGGCATCAATAGGCCCTGTGTCATCAGGAGACACGGGCATGTACAGTTGTGTATCGTCAGCATAACTATGAAAGCTGATGCCGTGCCTCCTGATGACATCCCCAAGGGGAATCATGTATAAATTAAAGAGTATTGGACCTAAAATTGACCCCTGGGGAACCCCACAATTGATCTCATGGGTTCCTGAGGAACATGTATCCATACTCACAAAAAAGTGGCGATCTGAGAGGTAAGAGACGGACCAGTTGAAAACAGTACCAGAGAGGCCGACCAGGTTCCTCAATCTGTTTAATAAAATGTGATGGTCTACTGTATCAAAGGCGGCAGTTAGATCCAGCAGTACCAAAACTGTAAGTTTATGATTATCCAAGTTGAACCTGATATCATTTAAAATCTTTAAAAGCGCTGTCTCGGTACTGTGGTTCGTCCTAAAACCAGACTGATGCCTCTCTAGAATATTGTTTATCTTTAAAAAATCATTTAATTGGTTAAAAACCAGTTTTTCTAAAATTTTACTTAAAAATGGTAAGTTGGATACAGGCCGGTAGTTATTAAAAATGTTATGGTCTAGATTGCTCTTCTTCAGAAGGGGCTTCACCACCGCCGTTTTGAAGAAGGTGGGGAAGACACCCGTCTGAAGAGAGCAATTCACAATATTTAAAAGCTGTTCCTCAAGGAGCCCATAAAATGTTTTAAAAAACGGTGTGGGAATTGGATCTAAAAGGCAGGTTGTGGGGTTTACCTGGGAGAAAACTCGACCAAGTGTCCTTGCATCAACCAGGGCAAAACTCTCCAGTGTTTCCTTGGGTAAAATCAAATATCCAGGTGTGGCGACAGTTAAAATCTGTTGAGGTAAAAGCCTGGATCTGATATCATCAATTTTACCTCTGAAGTGGTCTGCAAAGTCCTCACAGAGGGTATCTGATGCTGGTTTGTGGGACTTGTTAAAATTACTGTTTGTTAACGAGTCTATGGTGGAGAAAAGGAATTTGGGATTGTTTTTGTGGTTGAAAATTAGTTTTTTGAAATGTGAAATCCTTGCCTGTTTGACTGCGTTATTATATCTTTTGAGCTGTTGGCATAAGATTTCGTAATGAACTGTTAATTTCGATTTTTTCCATATCCTTTCGGCACTCCTGCAGCCTCTTTTTAATTTCTTTATCTCCTCAGTTCTCCATGGGGGTGTAGGTTTTGTCTTAATTGTTTTGGTTAAAAGAGGAGCCACTGAGTCCAGCGCTGATTTCAGATTTTTGTTAAAATTATTCACGATAAAATCACAGGGTGCTGGTAAAATCACTGCAGGAGTGCTCTGTAAAATCTCTATAAAATTTGCAGCCACTTCAGAAGTAAGGTAGCGTTTCCTCACCGTTCTCACCGGGGCCTCCTGCTGATTAAAACTGGTGATATTAAAAAACACGCAGTAGTAGTCTGACACAGCCAAGTCCACAACAGAAGACACACCCACGGACAGGCCGTAGGTTATGACCAGGTCCAGGGTGCGCCCCCTGCTGTGGGTTGGCTGTGTGACATGCTGTTTAAAATCCATACAGTTTAAAAGGTTTAAAAACTCTCTGGACACAGGGTCCGAGGTGTTCACCAGTTCAATCACCAGTTATTAAAATCCTATTATAGGAGGTGTGCGTAGTTGATAAAAATTCTGAAAATTCTCTGATAAAAGAGGTGGAGTACTGGGGTGGCCTGTAGACTGTTATGCATAGAATGGGAGGGCTGCTAAAAACAAAAGCATGATGTTCGAATGAAGAGTATTTGTTAAAAGGAACTTCATGCGAGGCCAACGTGGTTCTTGATACAGATGCAGTTCGTCCACCTTTTTTGCCCCCCCTAATAGAAATCAGAAAGTTAAAATCTGGTGGTGAAGCCTCGGTGAGAACAACAGGTGCATCGGTGCCAAGCCATGTCTCTGTAAGGAGAATACAGTCTAGGTTCTTATCTACAATTAAATAATTTATGATAAAAAATTGGTTTAAAAGAGAGCGCACGTTCAGCACAGCCATTTTGATGTCTGTGCTGAACGTGCGCTTATCGTCATATTTTACATGCAGGTTAAAAACTCCTGTAGCTCTAAAACCTTTGCTGTATTTTGGTATTCTACGTGTAATGATGGTTTTAATGGTGTTGGTAGTATGTATGTCCTGATGTTCTGATGGAAGGCAGAGTCCTGCTGATGGAGAGGTGTATATGGTGTGGGTGTAATGTGTAGTATGGGGGGGGTGATGGTGAGTGAGGGGCAGAGACTCTGTGTGTAGATAATCTGGCGGTGAGTCAGGAGGTGGCTGGGGTGCAAGATCGGACAGTCAGGTGGATGTTTAGTGATAAAAGTCGTGAACCCTCCTGGTTTGGGTGGAGGCCATCTCTTTTAAAAAGGTGTGGCCTGTTTAAAAACGCTGCAAAATTGTCAATAAATGGTATGCTTTTCTTGAGGCAATACCCCTTCAGCCACAAGTGCAGCCGCCGAAGGCGGCTGGTGGTGACGTCACCATACCTGGGTGGGGGAAGCGGCCCGGAAATAATCAGCTGCTTCCCCGTGTCCAGCAGACGGTCCACCAGGGAGATGAAGTCCTGCTTGAGGACCTCCGACTGGCGGTTTTTGAGGTCGTTAATACCGGCCTCTAGGACCAGCGTAGAGGCCGAGTTGTGCTGAGCACTCAGCTGGAGGGCAGAGGATGCGACCTGGTTGACGCCGGCTCCAGGGTGGCAGAAGGTCCGGCCACCGTGCACCGCCACGTGCCTGACCATGGAGGTCCCAATAACCAGCACAGGGGGGGGGAGGGGACGGATCCTGGCGATCGGGTTGGTGGCGCCGGGCCACGGATGCTCCCGTCCGAGATTGGGGGGAGGTGCCTGGCTGGACGAGTGTGCCCCGGGTCCTGGCCGCGGTTGTTCCTAGCCGAAATGGAGGGGACGGGTCCAGCTGGGATGATCCCCGGATCCTGGACTGTTGAGAGCCACGTCCAACTGGATGGGTAGGCTCCGGGGGTAGGCTGGACGAAACCCCCGGGGGTGGGAAATCCTGCAGGCTCAGGATGTCGAACCTGTTGTCCAGTGGTAGATCCGGAGGCGGAGGAGGAGTGGCTGGACGAGCCCCAGCGCCCCTGTGCACCACTGACCAGGGCTCCCTCGCCTTGAGTGGAGTCGAGCTCACCATTCCAACCTCCCGGGTAAAGCCCTGCACCTCCATGGGACGTAGGCAGGAGGGTGCCGATGTCTTGGGCTTAGCTCCCTGGCGCTGCCAGCAGGACTCGGCTAGTGCTGGTGCCGGAGTTCCAGTGGTGATGGAGCGGGTCCACGGCAGGGTGGTGTTGTCCATGGCCGTCATGCTCCGGTCACCAGCTCCGGATGTTTTGAGGTGGCTAATCAGCTTCGCCTGAGTCGTGGCAACCACGGAGAAATCCATAAGGATTTTGTCCCTTTCCTTAAGGTCAGCCCTCAGACCAGAGACGCTGTCCCTTAGTTTTGAGAAGGTGGGGAGGCAGGATTCGCACACCGCTAGCATACCTGTAGCCGGCGAGGATACAAGGCGTCCGGTGAGCAGGGCAGGTAAAGTTAGCTCAAATGCTAAAAACACTCCCAGCTAGCCAAACACCCGGGAGCAGGCCGCTTACGTTCGGTGGAGAATTAAAACGATCGGTCTGTCCAATAATAAAAATAAATAAATAAATAAATAAAAGTTCTGAACAGACTCTGTCTTCTTTCTGAATTCAGCCTGGGCTGATCGGTCCGTAAAAGCACGATAAAAGCACGATAATTCCTACCTGATGTCAAGTTGCTGAATGGGTTCCTCGGGTATCTGCTCCTCAATAGCAGGAACTAATTCATTGCGCAACGTTGCAATGTTGTGCAATATGGCACACGCAACAATAATGTCGCATGCCCTTTCAGGACTGACCCTGATGTCATTTAAATTTTAACTCGGGTTCTGCTGTGGGCCACGTTAAATCTGGTTTGCGGTCCAGGATCCGGATCAGGGTATGCGGTGATGAGTGTCGGAAGGCATGGGTATCCTGTATCCCCCAGAAGATACCCATCAAATTCCCCTGTAATTGCACATATAACATTAAGTTAGAGCCTACGCATTAATTAGCCTGAAGTGGATCTGATAATATTTGCATAAGATAACGCACCTTGTTGAAATCTGTTTCAAATTAGATTCCCGGTACATCCTGGCATCGTGCACTGACCCTGGCCATTTAATGAACGATTCTCCAACCTGCTGATGATTCCCCTTACATTTTCTAACTGTCATGTAACATCATTAGTTTGTACCATAGCATCCCACCTGTATGCTTTAGTCAGATGTGTGTATCTATGACAGATGTATGTTTATCTTGCTGTTCTCTTTCTCTGTCTGTACCCGGCTGGCCTTAGGCAGATGGGTCCCTCCATATGAGCTGGGTTCTGCTCAAGGTTTCTTCCTGTTAAAAGGGAGTTTTTCCTTGCCACCGTCGCCTGCAGGCTTGCTCTGGGGGTTTCAGGCCGGGTCTTGTAAAGCATCTTGAGACGATTTGTATTGTTATTGACGCTATATAAATAAAGCTGAATTGAATTGAATTGAATCACATATCATCTGGCAATTAGTAAAATTAAATGTGTTTTAAACATCAACACCATAAACAGAGCGTCAAAAAAATATCCATCCATTAACATCCATTACACCTACTTGGACGTTTATGCTGTGGAAACCTTTCCTATTCACATAATCTGCCGCATTTGTGGAAGGCGCTTTAATAGGCACTTGCGTCCCATCAATGCAGCCAATGATGTTTGGAAAGCCTGAAATAATTGAAATTAATTGAAAGCTCACCGACAAAGATAATTTCGGTGCAAATTTGGAAAACTTATAAGTGATGCTGACCTGCCAGTTGATGAAACTCCACTTTGATGATCCTCGTAGGTTTGTGGCCAGGAAAACGAATGAAGTTGCGCAGGAACCGCTTAAGCGCAAGGCAAACTTTACGCACCGCCCGACAAACAGTTGCTTTGCCAATATGCTCTGCGTCTCCCACATTGTACAAAAAACTCCCGCTCGCAAAAAAACTGAGAGCGATGCACATCGTTTGGAGAGAATTGAGAGCGAATCCACGATGCATAACGTTGGAAATGTGGGGATGGAGAATGTTGTTTAAATATATTAAAGATTCCGCAGAAAAACGCTAGCGCTCATGCAAAAACTCATCAGGAAAAGAAAGGATATCAAGTCGTGGTCTTATCACCCTCTCATGGTGAATAGCTCGAATGATCTGTGCTTCAATGTCAATTGGATCTTCCTCAAAAGGAAACGCCATTGTGTGACAACAGCGGCCTGGCTGAATGTGGCCTTAAAAACCCGAACATAACCTGAACAAAACCTACTCCTACCAGGTTAAGTTCAGAGCCTATGTTACTATAGTTACATACATAGCCTGATCATTTTTGAGCTTTCTGGAACCGAAATCCCAGGTTTACCACTAACTCTGGGTTAACATACCCAGATAAGTTCAGAGCCTATGTTACCATAGTTATATACATAGCCTGATCATATCTGAGTGTTCTGGAACTGAAATTCCAGGTTTACCACTAACTCTGGGTTAACATATCCAGATAAGCCAGTACACCTGCTTTCTGGAATACCCCCCAGGTGTAATATCAGGACCATTTCGTCAGGCAATTGACTTCATTATGGTTAACTATTTTATCGTGCATAAAGTATCGCTCTGCACATCAGACTCCAGTTGGGCATGAACAAGGTTCTCTACAGCATCATTAACGATGATTGCATCAAACTGGAGAGACAGCAGCACAGGGTCTGGAAATCCTCACCTTCTGCAAACCACTGCCACGAGGTCTCAAATCTCAAATATGTTATTTATTACCATACCACTATGAAAACATGTTTGCATTCCACTAAGGTGAATGTCAGGTGACTTCACTACTATCCCCACCCCTGCCTCCTCCTCTTCCTCCTCCCAAAATATTGTATTCAACTGCATTTTGTTTTCTTTGGTCTTAGTCCAAGATAACCCTTTTCTTTTTTTCTCTCATTCTTTCACCTCATCCACGAGCACGGCCCTACTGTTCCAAAATTAGAACTGCTTTTAGTTGAATCAGCTCAGTTCCTTCTTGTAAATACTCTGCTATGTAAATGGTAATGGTAAATGGCCTTGCTTTTATATAGCGCTTTTCTACCTATTGGTACTCAAAGCGCTTTTACAGTCAGAGACACATCTACCCATTCACTCACACAAGCACGCACACAATCACACACCAGTGCCACGCACTGGGAGCAACTGGGGGTTCAGTGTCTTGCTCAAGGACACTTCGACATGTGGCACATTCCGGGGATCGAACCGCTAACCCTCTGGTTCGTGGACAACCCGCTCTACCTACTGAGCCACAGTCCATCCTTTCGCCACAGTCCATCCTTTCGCCCTCTGGCCCAATCAGAGTTGTCTCTGCCCGTATTTACACAACTCCTTGCAGGTCCTATATTAACACAGTCTGCATTTCAGTGCAACCATAGGCTGTAGCTATAAATACAGACGTGTCTCCATTTCCTTGCAATGGCCAAAGTAGCATTGGGGATCCGATCTTGCGTCTCACTCGGCAGAGAAACTGAATGTACTACCCAACTTGACCACTTGCAAACTACGGTAATCATGAGTAGCGACTCTGTAACAGATTCGCTACTCATGAGTTCCAGCTTAACCGAGAGTAGGAAGTCAACAGATCATGACAGTCATGCGGTCAGCAGAGAGACGAAACGACTCAGGGATCATCCTCATCTGAGAGAATACACAAATGCTCTTAATCTGTTGACTGCTATAGCCAGTCTAAAGACAATTACAATGAGGTCTGACTACCAGAATATACTGAAGGACCAGGTTATTCTATCAATGGATTTTTTCTTCCCAATTCATTCATTCGTTCATTTTCTACACCCATTTAGTCCTGTTAAGGGTCACGGGGGTCTGCTGGAGCCTCTCCTAGCAGCTAGGACCTAGCTGTTGCCCATGGATTCAAACTGGCGACCTTGCTGTGAGGCATTAGTGCTAACCACCTAGCCACTGTGCCCCACTGAATCTTTGGGATGTCCTGGAGAAGGCTTTGTGCAGTGGTCAGACTCTCCCATCATCAATACAAGATCTTGGTGAAAAATGAATGCAGCACTGGATGGAAATAAATCTGGTGACATTGCAGAAGCGTATCAGAACAATGCCAATACAAATGTGTGCTGTGGTCAAAGCTAAAGGCGGTGCAACGAAATATTAGAGCATCTTCTTTTGGTTCTGGTTTTCAGGCAGTGTCAGACTGATCACAGGTTTTTACACAGTTCATTTGTTTGCTGCTAATGTATCTAGCGCTAGGTCACCTAAATAAGAAAAACACAGATTCCTTGAAATGTTATTTTCTCCCAGAAACAAGCAAATCTTGTAATAATTCTGATAACTTTCTGTTATTTGAGCTGTCAATGTAGGAATGTATGGTACATTTCTTTTTTCAAAAGTGACTGCTCACTGAAAATGCTGGTAAATAAATATATTTTGTGAGAAATAACTCCCTTTAAGAGATTTTATTTGTATGTTATGTATTCTAAATGTGGGTGGTGGGGATGCATTTCTTTTTCTAGCTGCTACAAATGATCAGTGAAAGTAGGGGCTACATGGCTGGAGGCCAAATATCTGAAGGGATACGGGCTGTGAAAAGTTTGGGAACCACTGATTTGGCAGTGTTGCCTTTATCCAGTTAAACAGACAATGAAGACAATGTTATTGCTTTCCTTTGAGTAATTGTTAGTTCTGGCACCAGGTGGTTGTTGGTGTGGCACCAGGAGACGTACCTGGTATATAGCTGCCAGAGGAATGGGCTCATATCTATCTATCTATCTATCTATCTATCTATCTGTCATAAGTAGACGAAAAAGTCCTAAAAAAATGTGTCCCAGAACTCTTTCAGCCTGGGATAAGACCAGAACAGAACATGTGACACATGTTGGCTGGCACCTGTTCACATCTAGGCCAAGTCAGATCAGCCCCCTGATACATTCTTGCCAGTTTGTCCCTTGATAAATGAAGTCCGTGTAACACTGTGTCAAATACATAAGAAGGGTGCATTAGTTCTACTGTCCATCTCCAGTCAAGATCGGTATGTCCAACTCTAAGTTTTCCCCACGTTTAGTTTTTATGATATCAAGGGATGGGGAAGGGATACTCACGTATAGCATGAAAACCATTTCTTAAAGAGTCAGATTCATGGCCAGTAGCCCACCTATCCATCCACTTTGGGGTAACTCGAGGGATGAGGAAAATGTCTTTTTCACAAAATCTTTAACCTGAATGTATCTGAAGTAATCATTCTTTAGGGGATTCCATACTCCTTGTGGAAAAAGGAGGAGGTCATGCTTATGATTTTTCTAGAGAAGTACTCTGGAGATCACAATCTCAGGGTCAATACTATCTTCAGTGGTGCACATCACGTTGAACAGGTTATTGGAAAGTGGTCTACCACAAACAAGCCCTGTCTGTTCAGGATATCTTAGCATCTTATAATCACAGCCAAGCAAACTCACTGTGCTATGATTCACATGATTCACATTTAAGCCTTATTTTTCTTAGAGATCATAGCCTGTGACATTGTGTGAGGCAAAGCTTTTTATTATTATTATTATTAAGGACCTCCCTGTCAAGTAGGGGTAGTGGGGTAAGGAGACTAGGACCCAGATGAAGGACTAAGGAGGCTGAGGGAGGAGTAGGCGAAAAAGTATTTAATAAAAAAAAAAGACCAAAAACCCAAAAGCACTGCTGATGAGGGAGGATATCCAAAAACTAAAACACTATAAAAAACATGACATGACACGAAGACATGGAAAAACTATGGGATGAAACACACAAACATGGCAAACAAGCAGTATGACACGACAAGCAACAAAGAGGAAGGCAGGTCTATATACACGTGAGGAACAGAGGGGTGACGAGACACAGGGGAAACTAATCAAGACATAACACAAGGAGAAAGACCTAATCAAACGGGAAAACACACATGGAGGAACACAAACAGGAAATCCAGAACTTAACAAAATAAAACAGGAAACAGAACAGAAAAACGACCCACTAAACCATACGTGTCAAACATACGGTCCGGGGGCCAAAACCGGCCCACGGGATGAATTTTCGCATTGCAAAAATTACACTTAAGACATTGACTACAATTTTTCCAGTAAAAGTAATTGCTATTCCTAGGGTTCACACAGATTGAGTAAGAGCTGTGGACATAACACCCAATACCCAATGCACAATAGAACTAAACAGAAATTGCATTTGTTTGTCTTAAGAAATGTCCAGTCATTAAACGTAAACATTTTCATAATGTTCTTTGCACTAAAACAAAGGGAAACATTTGGAGTTGTCATTATTTACAGGTAAATACCTTAGCGTGTTATTGGTCTGGCCCCCTTGACATCAAACTGGGCTCTATGTGGCCCCTGAACTCAGTTGAATCCTACCACATTTGACTGACATATAATCAATAAACGCCACCACCAACATCTTACATCTCACTCGGCAGAGAAACAAAATGTACTACCCGACTTGACCACAAGCAAATTAAGGCACTCAGACACTCAGGTAGCAAATCTGCAGTGAATACGCTACTCATGAATACCTTCTTAATTGAAAGCAAGGATTAATTAATGTGCCAGCCCCCCCCCCCCCAAAAAAAAGGCACCACCTGGATTTAACTAAGCAAATAAGTACGAGCCTCCTATTGGATAATCACTGCATGGGTGATTATCTTTCAGCTGGCAACAAGTTATTTAAGCCCAACTGATGCAATTAGTAGCTTCTCATTTCTTGTCGAAAGACACATCCCGTAGTTGTTTTCACTGTTCAACTCATAGACAGCTCCGTTAACGAAACCCCGCCACTGTATCAAAGCTGGATCAACAGCCAAAGGCACGGCCTGCATTTCGCCATCTGAGTCATAGATGTCTCCTTTAACAAAACCCTGCCTGGATGTAGCAGCATTGACTCAATATCGCTGTCACGATCGTCCTCAGGCTCAGCCATCAGACCCGTTTGCATTTCACAATCTGACTCGTACACAACTCCCGTTAACAAAACCCTACGTGTGTCACAATCATCATGAGCACCAACTGAATTTGACCATGTAGGAGATGTTGTTGTGGAGTTATCAGGTGTAATATCAGGACCAGTTGTTCAGGCAGTTGTTAAGATCATCGTGTATCAAAGTTTTTTATCTAGCTGCTTCCTCCATTCTTTCATAGCGTGGGGAGAATCTTTATCAAGAGACTGATCAGAGACTTCATTATGTTGAAGTATTTTATCGTGCATAAAGTATCGCTCTGCACATCAGACTCCAGTTGGGCATGAACAAGGTTCTCTACAGCATCATTAACGATGATTGCATCAAACTGGAGAGACAGCAGCACAGGGTCTGGAAATCCTCACCTTCTGCAAACCACTGCCACGAGGTCTCAAATCTCAGATATGTTATTTATTACCATACCACTATGAAAACATGTTTGCATTCCACTAAGGTGAATGTCAGGTGACTTCACTACTATCCCCACCCCTGCCTCCTCCTCTTCCTCCTCCCAAAATATTGTATTCAACTGCACTTTGTTTTCTTTGGTCTTAGTCCAAGATAACCCTTTTCTTTTTTTCTCTCATTCTTTCACCTCATCCACGAGCACGGCCCTACTGTTCCAAAATTAGAACTGCTCGTACCAGTAAATTTAGTTGAATCAGCTCAGTTCCTTCTTGTAAATACTCTGCTATGTAAATGGTAATGGTAAATGGCCTTGCTTTTATATAGCGCTTTTCTACCTATTGGTACTCAAAGCGCTTTTACAGTCAGAGACACATCTACCCATTCACTCACACAATCACACACCAGTGCCACGCACTGGGAGCAACTGGGGGTTCAGTGTCTTGCTCAAGGACACTTCGACATGTGGCACATTCCGGGGATCGAACCGCTAACCCTCTGGTTCGTGGACAACCCGCTCTACCTACTGAGCCACAGTCCATCCTTTCGCCACAGTCCATCCTTTCGCCCTCTGGCCCAATCAGAGTTGTCTCTGCCCGTATTTACACAACTCCTTGCAGGTCCTATATTAACACAGTCTGCATTTCAGTGCAACCATAGGCTGTAGCTATAAATACAGACGTGTCTCCATTTCCTTGCAATGGCCAAAGTAGCATTGGGGATCCGATCTTGCGTCTCACTCGGCAGAGAAACTGAATGTACTACCCGACTTGACCACTTGCAAACTACGGTAATCATGAGTAGCGACTCTGTAACAGATTCGCTACTCATGAGTTCCAGCTTAACCGAGAGTAGGAAGTCAACAGATCATGACAGTCATGCGGTCAGCAGAGAGACGAAACGACTCAGGGATCATCCTCATCTGAGAGAATACACAAATGCTCTTAATCTGTTGACTGCTATAGCCAGTCTAAAGACAATTACAATGAGGTCTGACTACCAGAATATACTGAAGGACCAGGTTATTCTATCAATGGATTTTTTCTTCCCAATTCATTCATTCGTTCATTTTCTACACCCATTTAGTCCTGTTAAGGGTCACGGGGGTCTGCTGGAGCCTCTCCTAGCAGCTAGGACCTAGCTGTTGCCCATGGATTCAAACTGGCGACCTTGCTGTGAGGCATCAGTGCTAACCACCTAGCCACTGTGCCCCACTGAATCTTTGGGATGTCCTGGAGAAGGCTTTGTGCAGTGGTCAGACTCTCCCATCATCAATACAAGATCTTGGTGAAAAATGAATGCAGCACTGGATGGAAATAAATCTGGTGACATTGCAGAAGCGTATCAGAACAATGCCAATACAAATGTGTGCTGTGGTCAAAGCTAAAGGCGGTGCCACGAAATATTAGAGCATGTGACCTTCTTTTGGTTCTGGTTTTCAGGCAGTGTCAGACTGATCACAGGTTTTTACACAGTTCATTTGTTTGCTGCTAATGTATCTAGCGCTAGGTCACCTAAATAAGAAAAACACAGATTCCTTGAAATGTTATTTTCTCCCAGAAACAAGCAAATCTTGTAATAATTCTGATAACTTTCTGTTATTTGAGCTGTCAATGTAGGAATGTATGGTACATTTCTTTTTTCAAAAGTGACTGCTCACTGAAAATGCTGGTAAATAAATATATTTTGTGAGAAATAACTCCCTTTAAGAGATTTTATTTGTATGTTATGTATTCTAAATGTGGGTGGTGGGGATGCATTTCTTTTTCTAGCTGCTACAAATGATCAGTGAAAGTAGGGGCTACATGGCTGGAGGCCAAATATCTGAAGGGATACGGGCTGTGAAAAGTTTGGGAACCACTGATTTGGCAGTGTTGCCTTTATCCAGTTAAACAGACAATGAAGACAATGTTATTGCTTTCCTTTGAGTAATTGTTAGTTCTGGCACCAGGTGGTTGTTGGTGTGGCACCAGGAGACGTACCTGGTATATAGCTGCCAGAGGAATGGGCTCATATCTATCTATCTATCTATCTATCTATCTATCTGTCATAAGTAGACGAAAAAGTCCTAAAAAAATGTGTCCCAGAACTCTTTCAGCCTGGGATAAGACCAGAACAGAACATGTGACACATGTTGGCTGGCACCTGTTCACATCTAGGCCAAGTCAGATCAGCCCCCTGATACATTCTTGCCAGTTTGTCCCTTGATAAATGAAGTCCGTGTAACACTGTGTCAAATACATAAGAAGGGTGCATTAGTTCTACTGTCCATCTCCAGTCAAGATCGGTATGTCCAACTCTAAGTTTTCCCCACGTTTAGTTTTTATGATATCAAGGGATGGGGAAGGGATACTCACGTATAGCATGAAAACCATTTCTTAAAGAGTCAGATTCATGGCCAGTAGCCCACCTATCCATCCACTTTGGGGTAACTCGAGGGATGAGGAAAATGTCTTTTTCACAAAATCTTTAACCTGAATGTATCTGAAGTAATCATTCTTTAGGGGATTCCATACTCCTTGTGGAAAAAGGAGGAGGTCATGCTTATGATTTTTCTAGAGAAGTACTCTGGAGATCACAATCTCAGGGTCAATACTATCTTCAGTGGTGCACATCACGTTGAACAGGTTATTGGAAAGTGGTCTACCACAAACAAGCCCTGTCTGTTCAGGATATCTTAGCATCTTATAATCACAGCCAAGCAAACTCACTGTGCTATGATTCACATGATTCACATTTAAGCCTTATTTTTCTTAGAGATCATAGCCTGTGACATTGTGTGAGGCAAAGCTTTTTATTATTATTATTATTAAGGACCTCCCTGTCAAGTAGGGGTAGTGGGGTAAGGAGACTAGGACCCAGATGAAGGACTAAGGAGGCTGAGGGAGGAGTAGGCGAAAAAGTATTTAATAAAAAAAAAAGACCAAAAACCCAAAAGCACTGCTGATGAGGGAGGATATCCAAAAACTAAAACACTATAAAAAACATGACATGACACGAAGACATGGAAAAACTATGGGATGAAACACACAAACATGGCAAACAAGCAGTATGACACGACAAGCAACAAAGAGGAAGGCAGGTCTATATACACGTGAGGAACAGAGGGGTGACGAGACACAGGGGAAACTAATCAAGACATAACACAAGGAGAAAGACCTAATCAAACGGGAAAACACACATGGAGGAACACAAACAGGAAATCCAGAACTTAACAAAATAAAACAGGAAACAGAACAGAAAAACGACCCACTAAACCATACGTGTCAAACATACGGTCCGGGGGCCAAAACCGGCCCACGGGATGAATTTTCGCATTGCAAAAATTACACTTAAGACATTGACTACAATTTTTCCAGTAAAAGTAATTGCTATTCCTAGGGTTCACACAGATTGAGTAAGAGCTGTGGACATAACACCCAATACCCAATGCACAATAGAACTAAACAGAAATTGCATTTGTTTGTCTTAAGAAATGTCCAGTCATTAAACGTAAACATTTTCATAATGTTCTTTGCACTAAAACAAAGGGAAACATTTGGAGTTGTCATTATTTACAGGTAAATACCTTAGCGTGTTATTGGTCTGGCCCCCTTGACATCAAACTGGGCTCTATGTGGCCCCTGAACTCAGTTGAATCCTACCACATTTGACTGACATATAATCAATAAACGCCACCACCAACATCTTACATCTCACTCGGCAGAGAAACAAAATGTACTACCCGACTTGACCACAAGCAAATTAAGGCACTCAGACACTCAGGTAGCAAATCTGCAGTGAATACGCTACTCATGAATACCTTCTTAATTGAAAGCAAGGATTAATTAATGTGCCAGCCCCCCCCCCCCCCAAAAAAAGGCACCACCTGGATTTAACTAAGCAAATAAGTACGAGCCTCCTATTGGATAATCACTGCATGGGTGATTATCTTTCAGCTGGCAACAAGTTATTTAAGCCCAACTGATGCAATTAGTAGCTTCTCATTTCTTGTCGAAAGACACATCCCGTAGTTGTTTTCACTGTTCAACTCATAGACAGCTCCGTTAACGAAACCCCGCCACTGTATCAAAGCTGGATCAACAGCCAAAGGCACGGCCTGCATTTCGCCGTCTGAGTCATAGATGTCTCCTTTAACAAAACCCTGCCTGGATGTAGCAGCATTGACTCAATATCGCTGTCACGATCGTCCTCAGGCTCAGCCATCAGACCCGTTTGCATGTCACAATCTGACTCGTACACAACTCCCGTTAACAAAACCCTACGTGTGTCACAATCATCATGAGCACCAACTGAATTTGACCATGTAGGAGATGTTGTTGTGGAGTTATCAGGTGTAATATCAGGACCAGTTGTTCAGGCAGTTGTTAAGATCATCGTGTATCAAAGTTTTTTATCTAGCTGCTTCCTCCATTCTTTCATAGCGTGGGGAGAATCTTTATCAAGAGACTGATCAGAGACTTCATTATGTTGAAGTATTTTATCGTGCATAAAGTATCGCTCTGCACATCAGACTCCAGTTGGGTGTAAACAAGGTTCTCTACAGCATCATTAACAAAGGTTGACGATGATTAATATTATACTCACAATTATTTAATGATAATACTACAGAATCATATAAAAACACTGGTGTCTAGATATGACTTAGAACAAAAACCTAAATGTTTTAATACCTGCAAGTAAGGAGTTATATCAAACAGAACAAAGAGGGGGAGCTAGATAACTTTATATTAAAATTCATAGCAGAAAATAGAACTAAAAATACTTCAAAATTGGCAAGTATTTACCCAATCCTGCAAAAGGCAACACCTATGGAAATTAAGCTAAAAACACAGTGGGTGAAAGTGTTATGTATAGAGATTTCAGATGAAGAATGGGGGGAATCAAAACAGGGGTGGGAAAAAGAGCTAGGAATCCAAATCCAGGATCCTTGGTGGGAGAGAGCCAAATTACAAGTGAATAGCTCCTCATCCTGTGCCCGTCTTAACTTAATACAATTCAAAGTACTGCATAGAATGCATTTCAGCAAAGCAAAACTAGCAAGGATCTTTCCTGGCAGTAGTGAAGCTTGCAATAGATGTGCCTTTGTCCCAGCTGACTTAGCCCATACTTTCTGGTCATGCTCGAAGCTAACAGGGCTCTGGAAGAGCTTTTTCAAGATCATGTCAGAGGTTCTAGGTGTAGCTATCACTCCCTGTCCGCTCATTGCTATTTTTGGTGTTCCCTCAAATTATTCAGAATTCAGTAAGCAGACGTTAAATGTTTTAGCATTTGCCTCTTTGATTGTCCGCAGGCGTATCCTTCTACACTGGAAGTTGCCTAAACCCCCAGCAGAACAATCTTGGCAGACTGACCTAATGTCATTCCTTAAGTTAGAAAAAATAAAATTTTCACTCCGAGGGTAAACTGGGAAATTCTATACTACATGGCAGCCTCTTATCTCATATTTCGATAATGTAGCTACAACATCTACGGTGCAGGAGTGAATAACACATTCTGTTTTTCTGTCCAGCTGTGCTCTTAGATCAATATGACTGTACAAATGTAAGGTGGTTGATGAGATACTCTATTTGAAAAAGAAGACCAACTGGGGTGGGGGGGTGGGATAATGTTTTGTATGTTCTCTACTTGTTCATTTGTTTGTATGTTTGTTTATTTGGAAAAAAATCACGCATCTATTTGTAAAGGTCATGTAACATGATGTGAAGTGTTTCAATAAACAGATTTATAAAAAAAAGAAGAATGGGGAGAATCCTTAAAACTAAATTTTAAAATAGCGCAATCTAAACAATGGAAAGAATATGCCTGGAAAATAAGCCAAAGATATTTCATTACTCCAGATAGATGTAGAACAAACATAGCAACAGAGGGAACAAGCTGCTGGAGAGGATGTGGCGAGAGAAAAGCAAATCAGACGCACACATTTTTCACTTGATCACTAATTCAGGTGTTCTGGCAAAAGGTAATGAGTAATATTAAATACATTACAGCACCACTTACACCTGGAAGTATTTTGGGTTTTAATACAACCCTTAACAACAATGTTAGGGACAGATACATATTTAAAATGCTAAGTTTAATGGCACTGAAGCAACCAGGCTTTGGAAACAAGCAAAACCCCCAGACTATCAAGCATGGTACAAGACAACAGAACAAACACGGGAAATGGAAAAACTCACCTTAACAGTTAGAAATCAAATAGAAAAATGGAATAAATTGTATCCAGAGCATATAGTTAGAAGAATAACAATACTTTCTAATAGGTGCATACAGTAAATGGATACATGCTCGCACGCACACACACACACACAGTGGAGCTGTGCCTTTTTTTGTTTTTTTTCTTTGTGTTTTTTTGTACATATGTGTGCTTTTATGTATGCGTGTATGTATGTATATGTATGGGTATATGTATGTATTTACCCCATTTGTTTTGTTCCTGCCATGTGAAGTGGTCCCCCTGGGGGGTATTGCACAAAACTAGGATAAGGGATTAAGCCGGGATATGTTGATTATCCCGGCTTAATTTAGCCTCAAGTCGGTTGCATGAAAGCAGCTCAAACTTAACCCGGTTAAATTACTATGGTGATTTATTCTCTGCAGCTAGCCTGCTCCTGACCAGGCTAACAGCCAGGCTAAGATTAATCCTGGTGATCCACCTGTATTTCCACCGTCAATCCTGTGAGGATTTAATGTGTTTTACAGCATGACCATGGTCTTTCTAAGTATGTTGCATCATTTTAATTATTCTGTATTAAAATATTACATATTTATAGTAATTTATCATTTTATTTAAATCTGTTGGCTGTTTGTAATTCCAATAGTCTTTTTATATTGATTTAAGTGGTAGTATTATTACTCAGGCCAAGTGTTATATTGCTATGCGAATGAAGACTGCTTGTCAAACTGCCATCAGAGGTTTCATAAATATGTGATTTATTGCAGTAACTGAGATTACAAAACACAAGTTGCAAAGGTGTTTTCAATGAAATCAGTAAGTCTTGATTTAATTTACTGATGTCTATGGATTCTTTTGCTCATTTGGCAAGGATAGAGGAGTCACTCCATCCATACACTGAAGTAAGTATGAGGGAATGTTTTCACTTAATTTTTGGATTTAGCCTCCCTTTAGTTAAAAAATCTTAAATGTCACTTTTTGGTGTGTGCATTTTGTTTAGCATTGGTGGTTCTCTTTTAAATTCTACTTGACATTCATGAAAGAGGGAGGACATCACAATGTTTAATTTTATTTTTTATTTATTAGGCAGTCCTCCTTTGTCTTGGTTGCTTGGATCCTGGAATAGAGAGAGCAAAAGCAACAAAGATTAAAACATTGTATTGCAGTTATGGTTACTGTGTACACTGAAATACTCACTTCTCTTTCTAGTTTCTGGATTTCCAGGTCCAGTTTCCTGAGTGTCCGGCGTTTAATCTCAAGGTCCAGCTCCGTTTCTTGGAGCCTTCTCTTCTTCAGTCTAATTTTAATGTCTGCCAGCTCTATCTATCTGTCTCTCCAAGTGCTTGCTGTACAGAGTTCTGACAGTTTGTGACGTCTGTAAAAGAAATGTCAATTAGCACAGCAGGATTTGTGCATAATGTAGATTTACTTTGGCCAATACTCACAATGTTACCAGGCTGCTTAGGAGACTGTGCAGCATCTGGGTCCTGTGACATATTTTCTATTAGCACCACATCACTGACTCCATAACCTTTATGGACTAAATAAGCAGGATATTTCTATAAACTTGACATACCTCAAGCCTTCTGGAGTCTAGTGACACAGTCTCCTCATCTGCTGAAGTACAATAAATGGAGTGCCAGCTCCTCTGCTGGGGTCATATGCTGGCTGGGTGGGCCGCCCCCTGTGCCAGTTCCATGGGCTTTTTTTTTTTTTTTTTTGACTGCTACAATCAGACAATCAACATGTCAGCAGACTAAACTATTCACCTCATTTGTTCAGCGTTATCTATAAAGTCACTTACCAGTCTGCAAAATGTTCTTCTATTTCATTTTAATTTGCTGCCAGGTCATTTTATGTCCAGACAAGTTTGTTCTTTATAAAGGATAGAAAGATAAAATAGATAAAAACGTAACATGAGAAAAATAGATTAAACACACACATAGTGGATAATTGTGTGCACGTAATCATACTCTACATTTCCCGAGTAACTTGAAAAGTAACTCCTTTAGTCCTTTTTAATTGTAGCTTAATTATGACAGTTCCAATGGAGCACTGTTTATTATTTGTACAGTTTTGGACTACTTACGCTTTAAGCCGGTCCGCTATTGTCTGTCTTCTCGCGGTCTTCTATTGAATCTTTCACTTCTTCGTAAAACTGCATCAGGAGCTGTTGTTGCGCGGCCGTGACGTGTGACGCGCGAGTTTTTTCCACGTTCTCATCAGTGATTCTGTGAGCGATTGCGAGGTCTATTGAAGTGTGCCGTGAACACGCACTTATCCCAGCTATCTTCATCTGGTTTAACATAGCCGCGCCTTTTTATCCTGGCTCGGCAAACGTGCAACCAATTAAGCCAGGATGCGCCGAGCAGGCTAGGTCAAGCCGGGCTTTCTCAGTTATCCTGGATTTCTTTATCCTAGTTTTGTGCAATACCCCTCTGTTCAATGTGATGTGCATCACTGAAGATAGTATTGACCCTGAGATTGTGATCTCCAGAGTACTTCTCTAGAAAAATCCGCATCAAGCATGACCTCCTCCTTTTTCTGTCGAATCCTGCCACAAGCATCCAGTGGCTCTTGGTATTATTAAAAATGTTGGGAGGGTGTCAGGTTATAAAATTAACCTAGAGAAAAGTGTTCTTTTCCCAATTAATATGTCCTTTCACAACACATAAAGATAAATTCACCTATTTAAGTGTTAATGTAACAATCAGGTATAAAGATTTACTTAATCAGTGAATGTAATGCCACGGTTCCTCCATTTCTTCCAGGCAATACCAATTTTCACTCCTAAATCATTTTTTAAAGAACTGAATAAATGTACAGCTGCCTTTATCTGTAAAAAACAGTCCTCTGGATAAGAAGAGAGTTCCTTGACAGACAGAGATAGGAGAGAGGCCTGGCCCTACCAAATTATATGCGCTATTATTGGCCTGCTAGTATTAGAAATATTAAAAGTTGTTGTTGTGTCTCTCAAAGTTAGATGATGATTAAACTGCAGTGTGTGTACTTATGACAAGATATGCATCTAGCTCAGTGTCTCTACGCTCCCTGGTCTGCTCTCCTCTGCCCTTAAGCACCTTTACAGGTTTTTGCATGTTTAGCAGCTGGAAAAAAAGCCTGCCGCCATCCTCACCACCCACATTTAGCATGCATAACATACAAATAAAATCTCTTAAGGTGAGTTATTTCTCACATGAGAAACATAGTTTCAAAGCCAGTTGTCCTACAGTCTAGCTAACAACATGTTAACATGTTTGATTCACATGAAAAAATAGTCTTTTGATTTTTCATTTAGGTGGAGAATCAGAAAAGGAGAAAACAACATCTGTTTTTTCAGTTTCAAAATAGGCTGAGTTTGCAGTATGTACATGCATATACTGGACCTGCAGAGACAAGAAAGATGAGACTACACACACAAGAGCCATGGGGATATATAGAGACAGTTTGACCATTTGAAGCAGATAAAGTCAACCACAAAGAGCCACACCTTCAGGAAATATTTAAATAAAAACACATGCTAAACAGGCCATGCAATTAATTATGTAGAAACCTGTGATCAGTCTGACACTGCCTGAAAACCAAAACCAAAAGAATTCACACACTCTAATATTTCGTTGCACCGCCCTTAGCTTTGATCACAGCGCACATTTGCGTATTGTGTATTCTCTGAGATGAGAATGATCCCTGAGTCGGTTAAGTTTAATTTCTCTGCTGACTGCGTAACTGGCTGTTGACTCCCTACTCTTGGTTAAGCTGGGACTCATGAGTAGTGGATCTGCTACAGATTCGCTACTAATGAGTGCCTTGGTCAAGTCAGGTAGTACATTCAGTTTCTCTGCCGAGTGAGATGTAAGATGTTTGAATGGTGCCGTTTATTGACCATATCAGTCAAATGTGGTAGAAGTCAAATGAGCCGACACAGACGTCTAGTTTCATGATTCTTCTTTGGTGGCCGGTTTTATCTTGGACTAAGACCAAAAAACAGTTGAATACAATATTTTAGGAGGTGCAGTCACTTGACATTCACCTTAGTGGAGTGCAAACATGTTTTCATAGTGGTATGGTAATAAATATTTGAGATACCACGTTGCAGTGGTTTGCAGAAGGTGATGATTTCCAGACCCTGTGCTGCTGTCTCTCCAGTTTGATGCAATAGTACTTTTCTTATATCATGTTTCAAGTTCAATAAACATTACCTTCTTTATCATACTACATTTTTTTTTTTCTCAGAATAACAGTCAATAGAAACACCTGAGGGGTATTGCACAAAACTAGGATAAGGGATTAAGTGTTATATTGCTATGCTAATGAAGATTGCTTGTCAAATTGCCGTCAGAGGTTTCATAAATATGTGTTTTACTGCAGTAATTGAGATTACAAAACACAGCTGATGAAGTTGCAAAGGTGTTTTCAATGAAATGCGTGACAAGGGCAGTATAGTATACATAGGTCCAACTCCCATTCACCTGTTCCCTCTTCATAATGGCTTGCCCCTTTATTTGGAGGATGTGCTGGATGAGGAAGCCCTAATCCTCAGACTGTACCACAGATGGTCTGAGTTACACTGAGATGGTTTGCAAGTGGGAGCTTCCTTTATTTTGTTGATGATGCAGAGAACCTCAATAAAGGAACCATCTGCTGCACAATAAGACGTGTTTATCTGGCACTGAAATCATTTAGCTACATATTCATCACCTTTACATGATTTCAGGTAACGTCAATTTCAATGTGCAACCATTAGTTTCTAATTTGATCAGTTACAGTTAACAACATGGCAGACTCATGAGGGATTTTTTTCACTTCATTTTTGGATTTAGCCTCTCTTTAGTTAATAAAAGATCTTAAATGTCACTTTTTGGTGTGTGCATTTTGTTTAGCATTGGTGTTTCTTTTAAATTCTACTTGACATTCATGAAAGAGGGAGGACATCACAATGTGTTCTTTTTTATTATTTATTAGGCAGTCCTCCTTTGTCTTGGTTGCTTGGATCCTGGAATAGAGAGAGCAAAAGCAACAAAGATTAAAACATTGTATTGCACTTATGGTTACTGTGTACACTGAAATACTCACTTCTCTTTCTAGTTTCTGGATTTCCAGGTCCAGTTTCCTGAGTGTCTGGCGCTTAATCTCAAGATCCAGCTCCATTTCTTGGAGCCCTCTATCTTTTCGAGTCTAATTTTAATGTCTGCCAGCTCTATCGATCTGTCTCTCCAAGTGCTTGCTATACAGAGTTCTGACAGTTTGTGACGTCTGTAAAAGAAATGTCAATTAGCACAGCAGGATTTGTGCATAATGTAGATTTACTTTGGACAATACTCACAATGTTATCATTTCATGCAATGTTGAAATTGAGGTGACCTGAAATCATGTAAAACTGCTCCTTGATGTAGAGGGGTCTTCTGTGGCCAGGGAAGGTGATGAATATGTTGCTAAATGATTTCAGTGCCAGACAAACACGTCTTATTGTGCAGCAGATGGTTCCTTTATTGAGGTTCTCTGCATCATCAACAGAATAAAGGAAGCTCCCACTTGCAAACCATCTCAGTGTAACTCAGACCATCTGTGGTACAGTCTGAGGATTAGGGCTTCCTCATCCAGCACATCCTCCAAATAAAGGGGCAAGCCATTATGAAGAGGGAACAGGTGAATGGGAGTTGGACCTATATATACTATATTGCCCTTGTCACAGATTTCATTGTAATCTCAATTACTGCAATAAAACACATATTTATGAAACCTCTGACGGCTATTTGACTAGCAGGCTTCATCAGCAATAGAACACTTGGCCTGAGTAATAAAACTACCACTTAAATCAATATAAAAAGACTATTGCAATAACAAACAGCCAACAGATTTAAATAAAATGATAAATTACTATAAATATGTAATATTTTAATACATAATAATTAAAATGATGCAACATACTTAGAAAGACCATGGTCATGCTGTAAAACACATTAAATCCTCACAGGATTGACGGTGGAAATACAGGTGGATCACCAGGATTAATCTTAGCCTGGCTGTTAGCCTGGTCAGGAGCAGGCTAGCTGCAGAGAATAAATCACCATAGTAATTTAACCGGGTTAAGTTTGAGCTGCTTTCATGCAACCGACTTGAGGCTAAATTAAGCCGGGATAATCAACATATCCTGGCTTAATCCCTTATCCTAGTTTTGTGCAATACCCCTTAGGTCAAGCCACGCTTGCTCAATTATCCCGGATTTCTTTATCCTAGTTTTGTGCAATACCCCCCAGGGGGACCACTTCACATGGCAGGAACAAAACAAATGGGGTAAATACATACATATACCCATACATATACATACATACACGCATACATAAAAGCACACAAAAAAACACAAAGAAAAAAAACAAAAAAAGGCACAGCTCCACTGTGTGTGTGTGTGCGTGCGAGCATGTATCCATTTACTGTATGCACCTATTAGAAAGTATCGTTATTCTTCTAACTATATGCTCTGGATACAATTTATTCCATTTTTCTATTTGATTTCTAACTGTTAAGGTGAGTTTTTCCATTTCCCGTGTTTGTTCTGTTGTCTTGTACCATGCTTGATAGTCTGGGGGTTTTGCTTGTTTCCAAAGCCTGGTTGCTTCAGTGCCATTAAACTTAGCATTTTAAATATGTATCTGTCCCTAACATTGTTGTTAAGGGTTGTATTAAAACCCAAAATACTTCCAGGTGTAAGTGGTGCTGTAATGTATTTAATATTACTCATTACCTTTTGCCAGAACACCTGAATTAGTGATCAAGTGAAAAATGTGTGCGTCTGATTTGCTTTTCTCTCGCCACATCCTCTCCAGCAGCTTGTTCCCTCTGTTGCTATGTTTGTTCTACATCTATCTGGAGTAATGAAATATCTTTGGCTTATTTTCCAGGCATATTCTTTCCATTGTTTAGATTGCGCTATTTTAAAATTTAGTTTTAAGGATTCTCCCCATTCTTCATCTGAAATCTCTATACATAACACTTTCACCCACTGTGTTTTTAGCTTAATTTCCATAGGTGTTGCCTTTTGCAGGATTGAGTAAATACTTGCCAATTTTAAAGTATTTTTAGTTCTATTTTCTGCAATGAATTTTAATATAAAGTTATCTAGCTCCCCCTCTTTGTTCTGTTTGATATAACTCCTTACTTGCAGGTATTAAAACATTTAGGTTTTTGTTCTAAGTCATATCTAGATACCAGTGTTTTCATATGATTCTGTAGTATTATCATTAAATAATTGTGAGTATAATATTAATCATCGTCAACCTTTGTTAATGATGCTGTAGAGAACCTTGTTTACGCCCAACTGGAGTCTGATGTGCAGAGCGATACTTTATGCACGATAAAATACTTCAACATAATGAAGTCTCTGATCAGTCTCTTGATAAAGATTCTCCCCACGCTATGAAAGAATGGAGGAAGCAGCTAGATAAAAAACTTTGATACACGATGATCTTAACAACTGCCTGAACAACTGGTCCTGATATTACACCTGATAACTCCACAACAACATCTCCTACATGGTCAAATTCAGTTGGTGCTCATAATGATTGCGACACACGCAGGGTTTTGTTAACGGAGTCTGATTGTAAAATGCAAACGGGTCTGATGGCTGAGCCTGAGGACGATCGTGACAGCGATATTGAGTCAATAATGCTGCTACATCCAGGCAGGGTTTTGTTAAAGGAGACATCTATGACTCAGACGGCGAAATGCAGGCCGTGCCTTTGGCTGTTGATCCAGCTTTGATACAGTGGCGGGGTTTCGTTAACGGAGCTGTCTATGAGTTGAACAGTGAAAACAACTACGGGATGTGTCTTTCGACAAGAAATGAGAAGCTACTAATTGCATCAGTTGGGCTTAAATAACTTGTTGCCAGCTGAAAGATAATCACCCATGCAGTGATTATCCAATAGGAGACTCGTACTTATTTGCTTAGTTAAATCCAGGTGGTGCCTTTTTTTTGGGGGGGGCTGGCACATTAATTAATCCTTGCTTTCAGTTAAGAAGGTATTCATGAGTAGCGGATTTGCTACCTGAGTGTCTGAGTGCCTTAATTTGCTTGTGGTCAAGTCGGGTAGTACATTTTGTTTCTCTGCCGAGTGAGATGTAAGATGCTGGTGGTGGCGTTTATTGATTATATGTCAGTCAAATGTGGTAGGATTCAACTGAGTTCAGGGGCCACATAGAGCCCAGTTTGATGTCAAGGGGGCCAGACCAATAACACGCTAAGGTATTTACCTGTAAATAACGACAACTCCAAATGTTTCTCTTTGTTTTAGTGCAAAGAAGAACATTATGAAAATGTTTACGTTTAATGACTGGACATTTCTTAAGACAAACAAATGCAATTTCTGTTTAGTTCTATTGTGTATTGGGTACTGGGTGTTATGTCCACAGCTCTTACTCAATCTGTGTGAACCCTAGGAATAGCAATTACTTTTACTGGAAAAATTGCAGTCAATGTCTTAAGTGTAATTTTTGCAATGCACAAATTCATCCCATGGGCCGGTTTTGGCCCCCGGACCGTATGTTTGACACGTATGGTTTAGGGATGCACGATATATCGGCATTAATATCGGTATCGGCCGATGTTCGTCATTTTTTAACCTATCGGCATCGGTCCGATGAGTAAAATTGGGCCGATATGCACAACCGATGTATCCGTCTAGTTGCTGTGTCGGGTGAAGGAGCGGGAGAAGGAGGGGAGGGGGAGGGGGATGTGTATTTGTTTGGGCACGTGAGGCGGCACAGGATTGTGGGATGTTAAACGGAAGAGGAGAAAAAATGTCAGCGGTGTGGGCGTTTTTCACTGTGTCAAACGAAGACACTCGAAAAGCAGTATGCAACACCTGCAAAGTCGAGGTAATGCGAGGAGGATGCCGCGTCAAGTCATTCAACACCACAAATTTAATATGCCATTTGAAAAACCGCCACCCAGAGCTACACAAACAACTGCAGGAAAAAAACGCTGCTAACATTAGCCAGCAGGCAAAAACGAAAGCAGCTGCAGCTGGGAGTCCAATACAGCAGGTACTCGACCAGACCAAGAAATTTGCCAAGGACAGCGCAAAAGCCAGGACAATAAGTCAGGACATGTTTGATATTTTTGATTTAGCCTGTCTAGTGCACAGAGCTGAAAACACGTTGCCATGAATACTGGCATGTTTGATAAGTGGTAAAAGTTGGTTACTTATGTTTTATGGTAGCCTGTAACCTTGTTATTTGGAAGTAAAATACATTCTGAAAATAAAGGAAGACATTCAAAAATTCAGTTTGCCTGATTTACAAAATGTACAAAATTTTATCATCTCAGAAACGTAAAAAAAAAACACATATCGATATCGGTAAATATCGGTTATCGGCCATAGCAGAAAAACTCATATCGGATATCGGTATCGGCCAAAATTTTCATATCGGTGCATCCCTAGTTTAGTGTGTAGTTTTTCTGTTCTGTTTCCTGTTTTATTTTGTTTTTCTGGATTTCCTGTTTGTGTTCCTCCATGTGTTTCCCGTTTGATTAGGGCTGTGTCCGAAATCACTCACTCATTCCCTACTCCCTACATAGGGAAATAAATGTAGGGCACTATATAGTGAGCTCAACGGAAAAAAAAATCGGACACTTTCGGACCCTTCTCTTGGCGCCGGTAATTACGTCATCGCTGTCGCTTAATTAAAACGTACCACATTAACGTCGTCTCACATAATACTTGTCCATTTACTACTGCATTTTTATTAAATTAGAGTCTTTTGTTTTGAGATGTGTAATACAATAAACTATAGAATACTGACATTTGTACACAGTCTCCACACCAACGGGATAGGATATGGAATGGGATATCTTGCTCCGGTTAGTGACCATCGGATGTTCACTACATTTCGCGGTGAATTGTGGGATACATGCAGTGCACTATATAGTGGACATTAAACATTCGGACACCACTACAGAATGGCGTGGTCACTATATAGTGCACTATATAGTGGTTAGGGAGTGGTATTATGTCTTGATTAGTTTCACCTGTGTCTCGTCACCCCTCTGTTCCTCACGTGTATATAGAGCTGCCTTCCTCTTTGTTGCTTGTCGTGTCATACTGCTTGTTTGCCATGTTTGTGTGTTTCATCCCTAGTTTTTCCATGTCTTTGTGTCATGTCATGTTTTTTATAGTGTTTTAGTTTTTGGATATCCTCCCTCATCAGCAGTGCTTTTGTTTTTTTGGTCTTTTTTTTATTAAATACTTTTTCGCCTACTCCTCCCTCAGCCTCCTTAGTCCTTCATCTGGGTCCTAATCTCCTTACCCCACTACCCCTACTTGACAAGGAGGTCCTTAAAAATAATAATAATAAAAGCTTTGCCTCACACAATGTCACAGGCTATGATCTCTAAGAAAAATAAGGCTTAAATGTGAATCATGTGAATCATAGCACAGTGAGTTTGCTTGGCTGTGATTATACAATGCTAAGATAATGCATCCTGAACAGACAGGGCTTGTTTATGGTAGACAACTTTCCGATAACCTGTTCAACGTGATGTGCATCACTGAAGATAGTATTGACCCTGAGATTGTGATCTCCAGAGTACTTCTCAAGAAAAATCCGCATCAAGCATGACCTCCTCCTTTTCCTGTCGAATCCTGCCACAAGCATCCAGTGGCTCTTGGTATTATTAAAAATGTTGGGAGGGTGTCAGGTTATAAAATTAACCTAGAGAAAAGTGTTTTCACAACACATCAGGATAAATTCACCTATTTAAGTGTTAATGTAACAATCAGGTGTAAAGATTTACTTAATCAGTGAATGTAATGCCACGGTTCCTCCGTTTCTTCCAGGCAATACCAATTTTCACTCCTAAATCATTTTTTAAAGAACTGAATAAATGTACAGCTGCCTTTATCTGTAAAAAACAGTCCTCTGGATAAGAAGAGAGTTCCTTGACAGACAGAGATAGGAGAGAGGCCTGGCCCTACCAAATTATATGCACTATTATTGGCCTGCTAATATTAGAAATATTAAAAGTTCTTGTTGTGGGTCTCAAAGTTAGATGATGATTAAACTGCAGTGTGTGTACTTATGACAAGATATGCATCTAGCTCAGTGTCTCTACGCTCCCTGGTCTGCTCTCCTCTGCCCTTAAGCAAACACCTTTATACAAACAACCCTGTTGTACATGACTCTGAATCTGGGTCCATATCAAAACCCATTTTAAAAATAGAAACGCCCTCCTTTGTGCTTCTGTCTATATGGTCATTTGTTTCCCCCAGCCCTTGGGGGAACAGCATTTAGGGAATGGCACACTCAAAACAAGCAAACTGGTGGGTTGTTAGGTTAACTAAAGTGTAACATGTGTTATGTACGCTATAATTTCATGTTTCAAAGGTGAACATGATTAAGTCATGTTGGGTTTGCATGAAATCAAACAACTAAATATTCATTAGATTCATTCATGTTGCCAGAACGTGAGGCAATTAAGTTTCTACAGGTAGGCGGGAATAGCAACGCGACATCGCGCGAGAAGATATGAGAAGATCGTCATCGTCCGTTGGCATGCACATGGAAAAGGTAAGCAGAAATCCATTATCATCCATCTAAATTCAAACGAAATATAAATGTCATCAGCAGTTAGTCCATAATTTTCAGCGATATTTGGTCACAATGATAGTTTGTTATTTATTGTTATTAGACTAAATAGCTGACGTCACCGCATGTGCCTTTTAGCTATCATGGCGGTGTTGATGATTACAAATGGGAAAACTCGCTGGGAGGAATAATAATTGTGAATTGCCGGGAATTGTGTGCACGTTGTTTAGTGAGCATGAACGTTTGTGCAGTAGTCACAGTAGGCTACAAGCAGGTTAGCCACCCGCTAGCTAATCACACAGTTGTGCTGCTGGTGGGAAAGAAGCTAGTTTCTGTATCGATATGTCTTCACTTTCTTGTGGATCTTAGCTAGGGATGAAAACCGGGGACCATTTTTGGTGTCGGTACCATTGGTCGGTACCAGGGTACTTTTTCAACATCTACCACCGCTGCATAATTATGACACTGCCGGGACAGCAGCCTGTCAGTCTGCCGTCTGACACATCCTGACTGTGTGGGTTTGTTTAAGCTGCAGCAGATAAAGCTAAAGGGAAGGAGGAAAATGTTAAATGTAACGTGTGGAGCTCCAAGGTCCGGTCAATTCGCCTGTGTCGGGTTGTCAAGGGTTTGAAGCCTAGCACCGGAGGAGAAAACTTGCGGTAACGTGTCTCATACATGACAGTGTGTGTCGCAGCGGAGAGCAGCGTCGGATCAGTGAAACAGTGAACTGAGTCAGAACAATAAAACTTTAAGACTTTATTTACATTTGTTAATTTATTATTTGTTGTCTTATGTTTAAAAAAGAGCAATGTATCTCGATTTCTTTGCGCTATAGTCGTGCGGGTAACTAGTTTCACATTTTACTGTGTATGTCTGTGAATGACATACACATTTACATTTTTCTCATTCTAATCTCAAAAAGCACCTTTTTCAGTACTTGAGTTTGCATGTCTGTCAATGATTACTTGCTAACTTGACCTTCATGGACATTAATTCATCTCTCTCAATTTATCGCAGGAATTTGTCACAAAAATGTCCTGTGTCCTCCATCCGACTGCAAGAGTAAGCTGTCCAACCACACCGTGTCTGCTGTTCACTTGCACTGATGCCTGCATCTTTTCTGAAAAAGGTATGAAGTATGTGGGGGTTGGGGTGTCGCTGCTTTTTTGTCCTTTTAAGTAACGTTTTCAGTGCAGGATTTTTACTTGTGACAGACAAAATTATCTCTTGATAGTCATATTGACATGATCATACCAGCATATACTGCTTCACACAATCACTCAAATATCCCGCTGTATATGTTTTGAACTTATTAATCATATCTAATTGATTGATCAATTCCTGTACCGGTAGGTAGCTACCTGTTCCACTCGTGTAGATCCAGGTCTGTCGGTGATCATATGCTAACTTTCATTGGCATTAATTGATTGTTCTCTCAGTTTATCACAGCAACTCCTGACCACAAGACTGTCCTGTCCGACCACACCGCATCTGCCGTTCAACTAAGTGCCTGCTCAGAAAATTCATCGTGCTGGACCCACTGATGGCTTAAAAACAGGTCGAAGAAGTGTCCCCTAAATGTGGTATGGACATGATCTTTTAAAAAACACTGTTGCCTATTTGGAGAAAAAACTATTTCATGGCAACCTACCTGTTATGTTTCTGTAGACTTTGAGAGTAATTTCTGTTAATGTTCACCATTTACTTTAAATGTGTTGTGCAATGTTTTAGGGGAAAGAGAAATGTTTAAAGGGGAATGTGACTGCAAAGATGGGATCTGACTCTTTTTTAAAAAAAATTAATTAAGTACTAGGTACTGTAATTTCATTCTCTTGGCACTTTCAAAAATAAGGGGAAGCAGTGTGCTGTGTTTACCAGTTTGCCAGAACCAATTTTTGTGTTGTTGCTTGTATTAAACAGTGTTGCATCATTTCATTTGTGTTACTACCAGTGCATTGTTAGTAATTGACTAATTTAGACAATACAATTTTTTTTGCAATATCTACTGTTTGTCTTGTTTCTTTCTACACTGAAAAAAATGATTTTTTGTCCCTGTAATTATTACTTCAATTATGTATTTAATTCTACAAACAAATAACATTTGAGTGCTTTTACTTTAAAATGTCGGTTTTCATGTGGTTTGTTACTTGGTGTTTGTTTGTAAGAATGTATCCTCAATTTTGCGTATAAAGTTTACTCTGTATTCCAAGTAATATTCACTAAACTACTTCATTAACTTTATTAGTTGAAATGTGCAAGTAAAATGAACTTGGGTGATATCAGTGAACCTGGCAACGCCCTTGCACTCGGTGTATGACGTCAGGCCGTTCGTTGCATGCTGTGCCGTTGAGTGCCTCTGCCCGCGCATATGTGGACACCTGAGACCGTGGATCAGCAGTGCGATTTTAGTCGACGTGGGACCGCGGAGGTAAGTCTTTACAAAAGCTAATAAGCACACAAACGTTGTAACGCCCGTTTTATGTGTTATTTTTTGTGTAAGTCGGCGGCTCGTTTTTCGTCGTCGGCGTCTTCTGCTAATGTTAGCTAGCTAGCGCACTTGTCGTTTTTGCCTGGAGGCTGTGGTTTTATCAAAGTTGGATATGTTGCTGGGTGGAATGGCTGGCTTGCATGGTGTGTCTGTGTATGTGTCGCCCCATAGTCTCCTGCAACTCCCGACCATGTTTGCAAAGTTTGGATGAAAACAAGCGCAAAACCGGATACCCACATTTGAGAGGAATATCCCGTGCGCGCGTGTGTGTGAGAGTATGTGTTTTTCCATCCACATGAGGACAAAATTCTGACTTTTACTATACTGGCGGGGACTAACTGTCTCTTTGTGAGGCTCAAGACTTGGTTTTAGAGTTTATGTTTGAATTGGGTTTTGGTTAGGTTTAGGTTAAGGAGCTAGGTAATGCATTATGTCAATGAGAGTCCCCATGGAGATAGAAGTAGAAACGCGTGTGTCTGTCTCAATGTCTGTCTGTCTTAGGCCTCGTCCACACGTACGAAAACGATCTTTTTCCTATCCGTTTTCGCTGGCACCGTTTCAAGAATATCCGCGTCCACACGGAGCGATGTGAACACGAATGAAAACGCTACTTCATATTCCAGGCCTAGCATATTCCAAGCTTACATTCCCTATAGGTAACTGTTTGCATTTGTGTGTGCTGTATTGTTCTCTGAAATTAAATATTCTTATAATTTTTAACAGCAACATATCGAAGGCCGAAGAGACATCATCATCCGTTGCTTGGTTGAGTTCCTTGGAGAGTCTGTAGAGGAGCTGATCAAAGAATACAAGGTAAATTTTATGATATTTAGATGATCAAAGCCACAAGGATTATCTCACCGTCCTCTACACTGAATTGTGTTTCACTGTGGTGTATTTATATTTCCATGCATTTCTTTACACTAACACAAATGCTTAAACACTCCCCAATGGTATGTGTCTGCAGATGCAGAGACTGCAGATTCAGACAGACCTGCAGGTCTGTGTCTGCAGTCTCTGGGTCTGCAGACACACGTTCCTCAACAGTCTAGGCATTTTTAACTGTTCCATGTTATTCAACCTCCCTTTCACCAACTGTTTGAAATCTAGACTCAGTCATTGATTTCTAATTCTAGTTGTATATGTTTTCACAGGATGTCAGCCAAGAGGCAGCGAAGGAGGACTGCAGTCAACACTTGATGAAAGTCATCATCATCCGTCAGAACCTGGAACAGGAAAGCCAAGACCTCAGCTACGTGTCTGTAGTCATAGAGGGGAAAGAGGTGTTGGAGGACTGCAGGAGTGTGGCAAATGCTTGTCTGCTCCTCATGGGTGTCATTTATGCAGTCAATCTGAGTTACCCACTGAAACTCAAATACACAACAATCTGAGGTATTTCAGAAAATGCTTCTTGAGCTCGATGCTCTCAAAATGTCTTCAAAGGTCCAGGCTCTCCACAGGAAACTACTAGCATGAGTGTGTACAATGCTGCAGTGTTTTGAATCCATGTGCCCATGCACAGGAAAGGTTTTTAGTTCTTGTTCTTCTCACATTTCCTTCTGTGATCACAGCGATCCAGTGTTAGTAGACAGTTGATTCAGTTGCTGTTGTTGCAGTGATACCTCTTCTCTGTTCTGAGGTTTAAAAGAAAGGAATACCCTACATATGTGAAATTGCCAAGGCGTGCGTGTGTGTGTGTCATTTCTGAAAGTCATTTCTTCCCCGATTTTTAGAAATCTGTGAACATTTGGAAGAAAGTGTCATCAGCAGCATGTCATGTTTTCTTTTAAGAGGATATTCACACTAATTCTCCATTGAGTGTGTGGGAGGATTCCTCACACAAAGGCTGTGTTTATTAGAGTTTAAAGGATGTTCACTGTTTCTCAGCCCTGTTGTGTGTGGACAGGAGTGTGCGTGCGTGTGCATGCGTGCATGAGTGGGTGTCTGTAATGAGACAGAAGTGTGTGTGTGTGTTTTCAGTAGGGTTGGGTATCGAGAATCGAGAATCGATTGGAACCGGGACTAGCTTTGCGATTTTCCCGGAATCGTTTAAAAGTTTAATTTTCGATTCCTAGTTTCGATTCCCAGTCCGCCGACCGGAAGAAGAAACCGCTGAACACCAACGAAGAAGCGTCCACCGGAAGTGTTGGCTTAACCGACCGTCTATTTGAACCAGTCAATGATTTGAACATGGATAACGTGCGTCGGAGGTCCAAAGTGTGGCTTCGCTTTTCTAAACAAAATGTCTCGGCAAAATGCAACATCTGCAATAAGATTGTTTCGTGCATAGGAGGGTGCACGGAGTTCATGGAGTACAAATAAATGTGTGCCCCGTCTTTGGTGCGCTGCGCCGGCCGTCCTCCGCTGCCTCTTCCTCCGGCTCTAGCTCCGACCCCCATTCTGGCACCGCAGTGACTACACTGCAGTCCGAAACAATACATATACATTAAATAATATGTCTTGCGCCAACATTAACATCTTGCGGCAGCTAACAAATTAGCCCACATATTTCTTTTCATAAACAATTTACGACCTGAGATTGCGAACGTTAGCCAGGCTGATGACTCCACGACTCCGCGATGTGCTGCGTCTACTCCGTTCACCATAGCGGCAAGAAGATACAGTACAGGAGCACAGTAACATGTTTAAGTACCTGCAGCATCATACACTCATGTGCAAATGTGTTTTCATGAGATTTTCAAAAATAAAGCTGTGAAAATATTTTCATAAATTATAATATTTCAGTTTCAGAACAATCTTTTTTTCCACTGCTACTTTGGCCATTGCAAGGAAATGGAGACATGTCTGTATTTATACAGCCTATGGTTGCACTGAAATGCAGACTGTGTTAATATAGGACCTGCAAGGAGTTGTGTAAATACGGGCACAGACAACTCTGATTGGGCCAGAGGGCGAAAGGATGGACGTAGCAGAGTATTTACAAGAAGGAACTGAGCTGATTAAACCAAATTTACTGGTATGAGCGGTTCTAATTTTGGAATAGTAGGGCCGTGCTCGTGGTGAGGTGAAAGAAGGAGAGAAAAAAAGAAAAAGGTTATCTTGGACTAAGACCAAAGAAAACAAAGCGCAGTTGAATACATTCACCTTAGTGGAATGCAAACATGTTTTCATAGTGGTATGGTAATAAATAATATATTTGAGATATCATGGGGCAGTGGTTTGCAGAAGGTGATGATTTCCAGACCCTGTGCTGCTGTCTCTCCAGTTTAATGCAATCATCGTTAATGATGCTGTAGAGAACCTTGTTCATGCCCAACTTGAGTCTGATGTGCAGAGCGATACTTAATGCACGATAAAATAGTTAAACATAATGAAGTCAATTGCCTGACGAAATGGTCCTGATATTACACCTGATACCCCCACATCAACATCTCCTACATGGTCAAATTCAGTTGGTGCTCATAATGACTGCGACACACGCACCAGGCTTTTGTTGATGGAGACGTCTACGGCGGAACGCAGGCCGTGCCTTAGGCTGAGTTTAAGTACGATTGTGGTGTCGCTGTGTCTGATGATTCTGTTGATCATGGCAGCGATGTTGAGTGAATAATGCTGCTATATGCAGCCAGGATTTCGTTAACAGAGCTGTCTGTGAGTTGATCAGTGATCGGCTGATCAGTGATCGGCTGTTCTCACATGCCTGAGGGCAATTATGTGGCTGTACACCTGGAATCCGGTATGGAACAGGTACAGGTTATACACATGCTGAATTTGAATGGAAGGGAAGGGATGGAACGCTTGTGGATTTATAGAGAAATTACCCTGCATGACCCAGAGCGTGTGGTAAGAGACAAGGTGGCTGAAGTCATTGACCAGTGGATAGACAACATCCCATAGCCTGGTGGCTCTGACATGTTGTTTTAACGGGGCCGTTTCCGACCAGCAATGTACCAGCAGTTACCATTTTTACCATTCCTGTTGTCACTAATTTGCATCATACATAAAAATTATGTCTGCACTATGTGCTATGGACATGTTAACAATCTCCACTTATTTTTGCATCAGCCTGAAAGCAAAAACACAAATAATGAATGTTTTTATATAATTGTAAATCGGTTCAGGTGTCAAGGAGTTCATTACTGTCAGACACGTGACACATGAAGAGTTAGATAAAGTTGTGGTTTAAGGTATGACAGCTGATGTTTGAGGAAGCAAAACAATGGCAGCTTCCCAGCAACCTGTAAGCATGTGAAAAGTCTGGTTCACAACAACCAAGTTGTTGAAGAGGCTTGGAGACAGGCCATTGCTGGAGATAAATGCGCTTGGGAGTTTTTCAGTAAACAGAATCAGAATCTCAACGTTGCAACGGATAAATGTTGTAGCATAACATCTAAAAAAAAAAAAAAATTCAATGGCACGCTATCGCAGGTTGAGACCTTTCCAATTATATCTTTTTTATAGTCCTACAACAAAGTATGCATTTTTACATTTCATGGATTGGACGCAGCTGTGCACAGGCATAGATTCAGCCTTTTGAGGGCTCAGCCCATGATAGAAGGATTTTTCTTTTCTTTTTTAAGTAACAATGAGAAAAATCATGTAAGGTAATCATATCTGACAGATTTACAACTGAATTAGTAATTTATATTGTATCTGCTCATTTGTTTTTGCCAATTAATTCCACCAGACATCTTGAACCTATGTGTAAACTAACTTCACAACAGTTATTTGTCAAGGGACAGTTACACATACCGTTGTTATGATGTCCAATAGGTCATTTCTGACATCTGTGTGTTTCAATAAAAAAACAGCATCTTAACGAAACACTAATGAGGATATGCGACGGGGGCATTCCTTGATTTCAGAATATTGTGACTTCTATCACCTATAGACAAATCCGGCGAAACACGGAAGTAAAGCAGCGCCGGCATTACTGCGTGCCTTGCTGCTAAGGAAATAGCGGAAGTAGCGTGTTGGTCCCATAGGCGGCAGTAGCAGATAGCTGTAGGAAATTTTTAGCCAGTTTAGTTTTTTTTAGTACACATGCTGTCCAGTGATGCCGGGAAGATCGTGTTGTGTGGTTGACTGTTTTAACAACAGCACAAAACTACCGGCCTGGAATAAAACTGTTTGTGAAATTCACGAACCTAATCTGCGATGGTATTCAGTATCTGCCCAATCCATCCGTAGCTCATGTAATTCTGACCTTCAATCAATGCCCTGTAGTTTAGGTTCTGAAGCTCATCGCATGCCAGATGATTAATAAAATTATCTTGAATATCTGTAAGAACATGTAGGGTATTTTATTGCTACAACTGGTTGTGGCTAACAGTTATTTGCAACTTGTGAACATATTAGCAACACAGCTAGTGTAGAATGACCTTCGGTTTTATTGTTGTCATCAATTAATACACGTCTTAATTACATTACATTTGGCTGACGCATTTTTACATTAATACATTATGTTGTCAGTAAATTGTGAACCTATTAGCAACACAGCTAGTGTAGAATGACGTTCGGTTTTATTGTTGTCATCAATTAGCTTAGCCTTATAGCAACACGTCTCAATTACATTACATTACATTTGGCTGACACATTTTTACATTAATACATGTTGTAAGTAAATTACCTTTATCGGTAAGTTTTGGCCACTGCCTGACACTATCTACCCAATGTTCACTTTCACCAGACATTTTTCTTTCATGAGCAGGATCCGCTTTCATTGAAATGTCATTAGAGGGTAGACCGGCAACTGTACTGTACTGTACACCGTCACACTTCGCAGGCACGCAGTAATGGCGGCAGGCAAGATGGTGGCGCCCATAGAGTTCGCGGCGGATTTGTCTATAGTGGAACTACAGATTCACGGCTTATGCCTTTAACAATAAATGTTAATCAAAACAAAATAAATTCTGAGTAATTAACAAGCAATATAAGCACAAGAGTTCAGCTGATTGGTAAGAATTTACTTTTAGATGACATGGGCTCTTTTATGCTGGCTAAGATACTGTAATGAGTGTGATGGATGAAGTTGTCTGTTAACCCCTCACCCTTCTTTAGTGAAAACAAACCTATTCAGGCTGCTAATTTATTAATTGCAAACAATCATGAAACTAAATTTAATGGATATAAACACAGAGAGAGAGACAGGTGGCAGGTATTTTATTTTAAAACATTAGCAAACATTAACATTTATCATTTATGTGGCCTACCTCTTCAGAGATCAAGCAAAAGAGATCATAAAGTGAGTGATTTTCACTCTGGTCATGTCATGCATTTTCAATTCAAACATGTCCCTTATATTTGTGCCTCCACTTATTTGGAGGCACAAATAAGTGTGACATTTGCAAGATGCTCTAAATCAGGGCATTCCTTTGCAGTTTTGCAGGAAAGTGTGCCCAGTTAGGAGAAACAAAGCCAGTGTAAGCTATATCGACTGTGACCTTCTTAGAGGTGAATAACACTCTTATTTGTAGCCACAGGGGGTTGGACTAGATTACAATCTAATTAATTAGAGGCTTTCTAATAAATTAATCTCGATTGTTCAACTTTACTGGATTTTTTTAATGGACTGAATCAAATAATAGACACAGACATAAATATTTACAACAAGCTCTGACGTGTGCATCAGTGTAATCAGTGTACCAGGAAATTGTGTAATGACAAAAGTTCTGTGTTGTTTGGAATGCAAACTGCAATTAAATGTGTTAATTCTTTCTTTTTCGGAATTAAAGTCCCACTCCTAATATTTACAGTGTTGTGCATGAACCCGTTCATATTTTTGTGAACTGTGAACTGAACGCATCAACTGTGTGATAACAACTGTTACGACCCCGTGCTAGGGATGAGGGGAGTAACAAAAGTTAATGTTCCCAGGACTGATCACAGAAAGATGAGACAAAGAGACTGATTTATGGACAAACATATAAGGCGTTTATTAGAAAAAAAAAGACAAAATCAGGGCGAATCAAAGCAGCTGGCCTGTAAAAGGAACTGCACGGTTAAACAAACTGAAAACACTGGCCTTCCACTGGAACCAGGAAAAAACAAACCAACCAAAAGACAATGCTAAAAGTTTAGCAGCACCACACCTTTCCACGCAAGGGTTATCAGAAAACAAGAACAGCCAAAACAAAAACAGCCTCACCACTACAGTCATGCCGCACTGGGCTCCAGCCAGAGCGAGTCCCAAACTGCCAGAGTGCTGTTCTCTTCTCCTTTTATACTCTGGCCACTGATTGAGTGGCATGCACGCACCTGGAGAGGGAGAGAGAGAGAGAACAGCACCACAGCAACACGCACACACACACACACACACACTTTAAAGAAATCGGCCCACAGGCCCCACAAAAAGATTCAAAGCAGTAGAACTTCATTAAAAGAAAAAAGTAAGAGCATTTCCACACGTACAATGTGAAGGGAACTCAGGGGACTGCGACAGCTGTGTAGCCTCTTCCTGCAGATCCAGATCCTCTACAGTGCACCTACAGAGCCAACAGAGCTCCAGAAGATGCAATTTCTAGCATGCCCCACCTCTCACAGTCTCACCTTGAGCAGAAGAACACACACTGCAGGCTTCAACACCATCATTCCACAGCAGCCGGTGGAAAAACTGCACCTCCTAAAGATCAACAGCATCTGGTGAGCATCTTTAACAAACAGTGAGAGTGGACAACCGTACATCAAAATCCATCACAGTGAGGGCAGCCTCAGTCCTCTCTTCTTCAGCCTGCTCACCCATGACTTCACAGCTAGATTCTGCAGCAAACACATTGTCTAGTTTGCAGATGACACGGCCGTGGTAGGCCTTATTAAGGACAACAATGAGTCTGCATACAAGGAGGAGGTGAGGCAGCTAACAACATGGTGCAGACATCACAACCTCTCTCTCAACGTGGATAAGACCAAAGAACTTGTGATAGACTTCAGGAGGGTTTACAAACAACAACGTGTACCCCTACTGACTGACAGAACTGCTGTGGAGAGGGCGAGCAGCGAGAGATACCTCGGTGTCCACACTGCTGATGACCTCACCTCATCCTCCAACACCACAGCAGTCATCAAGAAAGCACAACAGCGGCTCCACACCCTTCACAGACTCCGGAAAACTGGCCGCCCCACCTCCCCCCACCCCCACATCACACAAGCATTATCACTTACAGCTTCACCTCCTTGTTTGGCGGCTGCAGTGCCAAGGAAAAAAAGCAGCTGAACACAACTGTTAGGACAACCAGCAGGATCATTGGCACCCCACTCTCTTTGCATCACTGGCTCTTGCATGCATATCACTCAATAGTGGGCGCTTTATTTCTTAAGAAACATTTTCTCCATCCATCCATCTATTTTTGTAAAGTATGAGCTGAACATGAACAATGAACATTGCAAAATTGGACTAGACTTCCTGTGTCTTGAGAATATTTATGAAACATTGAAAATCAATGTGTGTCAAAAACTTTAGGCTATGTATGTAGAGACTTTGGTCTCTTTTAAGGGAAAGCTAATGAACCTATACAATAGGCTACTTTCTAGATGTAATTAAACAAGCATGGACATGTCTCACCTTAGTCATGGATAGTTGACTGTAGAAGTTCATTCTACACCATATGTAGGCCTAAAGTTTTTGACACATTGATTTTCAATGTCAAATGTTCTCAAGAGACAGTAGTTTACTGTTTCATTCATTTCTACCCCAATGTTCTAATGTTCATGTTCAACATGGCCAGCCCTTACAAAAATGTTCCACACTAAATAAATCCATATGGGGCACAAGCATAGCCTGATGCATCAGCTGCTTTCATCAGGGTAGCAGAAACAAGCAGTGCATCCCACAATTTTGACATACCTTCAAATTTCAAATTCCGTTATATATGTTATGGTTTACTGTATTAAACATGTTTTTTGTAGACTACGTTTCATCGTAATAAATTTGAAGTGATGTTACAAATGACGTTATGCGTTCAAACAAACTAGCAGCCTAGTTCAGTAAAAATGAACGTGTTGAGGCAATGCCTTGCTTACCTTATCATTGGTGCTAGTCGCAACGGGGATCTTGCTTACAAGTTTTCTGAAAGCTGGCGATTCCACTGTTGAAAGCGGTAGCATATCTTCAACGACATACTCCGCCACAAGTCTTCTAACCTCTTGAGGTTTTTTGGTTGCTTTGTTTTATCTGTGTGTAACCCACTCCTGGTTATTACACTGGTATTCTATGTTCGTGAGGAGCTAAGGGAAAAGACTGTTGAAACCACACAGGAAGGTACACACGACAAGGTAAGTTGCAAATTGTATATTTTAGTAACTGAACTTGCAGGTGATAACTCACACATGAAATAACACATGAATAGCCATAAAATAAAAAAATGGGCCCTTTAAAATAATAAGTCTGGTCAGTCAAAAAGTCAATAAAGTCGGTACTGTGATCACTGTCACAATAAAATGTCTCTCAAATCCAATGTCTGGAGATTCCTTAGTGTTTGTGTGTCCAATGTTCTCAGGAATGTTCCTGGGGTGAGTGAATGGGTGTAAATATGTGTGTCCGTCCTGGCCGCTGACACCACCCTACCACCAGGGGAAGTATTCAATGGATCGGGTCTCAGTTCCAAGCGGATTCCGGGAGGCTCGCCATCAATTGGAATGGATCTCCTGAAGAAGTTCTCACTCTATCCATAAGACCTGACCGAGATCGACCGAGATCGACCGAGATCGACCGAGGAAAATACCCAGGACTTTCCCACTCCGGACCGTCTCCAGGTAATCCACCGGCGTTTTTATGTTGATTCACTAGCGTGCATAAGCTATGCGTTTTAGCACTTTTAACTTTAACTTGATAATTCTCTTTCCTTTTTTCCTTATGCTAACTTCGCTGTGCGTTCGACTCCTTTCTTTTGTTCTTCCCCACACCCACGTCTTAATCACACAGGTAAGTTGTGATCTGTCAATCACACTCAGCCGGAGGCGGGCTTGACCAATTCTGAATTTTGACTGGCCTGCCATCTCTCGCTCTCTTGGCATAGAAATAGTACATCTAGATCAGCATATTATTACTTTTTACCAGTTTTTTTTTTCTTATTTTTATCCACTGGGTTACATATGGTTTTATCGCCACTCTCATCGTCCGCTTGCTTCATCGCTAACTTCATGTTACTATGGCACCTCTGTAAATGTTTCGATAAATTACTGGTGCTATTTCACGAAGTGGACAGTTCTTTAGTACACAAAGTACACTTGACGACTATATTCTTAATATCCTTATTTTTAACAAAGTTGAAGTAATGGGCATATGCCCATCTGGAGAATATGCTGTCTAACGTTTGGTTATTTGAAGGCTCACTCATCTCACTCTTCTCTCGGACCAACCACCAAAGGAAAAGGAAGTGGAACATTTGGCGCGGACGTTAACCTCTGCTGATCTCGCGATAGCTTTGGCGAATTTGTTGCCAAGGCAAGAAATATTCTACCACTTCATTTCAAAAAATGCATGGTACACTGACATATGTACCGAGTAAATATTACCAGAATTTTCCCCTGTAATGCCTTACATTACTGCGTTACCGCAAAAAGCAATGCATTACGGTAATACGTTACTTTAGTAACGCGTTACTCCCAACACTGATTGTAAATCGGTTCAGGCGTCAAGGAGTTCATTACTGTCAGACACGTGACACATGAAGAGTTGGATAAAATTGTGGTTTAAGGTATGGCAACTGATGTTTGAGGAAGCAAAACAATGCCAGCTTCCCAGCAACCTGTAAGCATGTGAAAAGTCTGGTTTGACTCTTGACTCATGTTGTTGAAGAGGCTTGGAGACAGGCCATTGCTGGATATAAAGGAGGTTGGGGTTCTGCCCAGTACTGAATCCTCTTTTCAGCAGTACAGCCGTTCTTCAAAGGTTCAGATGTGTTGTAGGGCTTGTCAAAAAGGAGAGCTGGCATGAGAGAAATATGTACAGCATAGAGGTGGCGCATAACTGTCACGCAGTTCCTGATCGCCCTCTCTTGTCAACGGCCAGTTGTTGACAGCACATAAGTGACACATGACTCATTATTGGCAAACCTTGGTCTGTTTAGCTTGAAAGGTAAGGCTATAAAGTGCTAATAATAGCTGCCTTGTTTTATCTTGTGGCATGAGAGCTGGTGGACAGTTTTACCCAATCAACAGGCCAATGTCACACTTATTTGGAGGCACAAATAAGTGTGACATTTGCAAGATGCTCTAAATCAGGGCATTACTTTGCAGTTTTGCAGGAAAGTGTGCCCAGTTAGGAGAAACAAAGCCAGTGTAAGCTATATCGACTGTGACCACCACAGTCATGCCGCACTGGGCTCCAGCCAGAGCGAGTCCCAAACTGCCAGAGTGCTGTTCTCTTCTCCTTTTATACTCTGGCCACTGATTGAGTGGCATGCACGCACCTGGAGAGGGAGAGAGAGAGAGAACAGCACCACAGCAACACGCACACACACACACACACTTTAAAGAAATCGGCCCACAGGCCATAACAACAACAAATATATAACTTAAAAAGATTCAAAGCAGTAGAACTTCATTAAAAGAAAAAAGTAAGAGCATTTCCACACGTACAATGTGAAGGGAACTCAGGGGACTGCGACAGCTGTGTAGCCTCTCCCTGCAGATCCAGATCCTCTACAGTGCACCTACAGAGCCAACAGAGCTCCAGAAGATGCAATTTCCAGCATGCCCCACCTCTCACAGTCTCACCTTGAGCAGAAGAACACACACTGCAGGCTTCAACACCATCATTCCACAGCAGCCGGTGGAAAAACTGCACCTCATAAAGATCAACAGCATCTGGTGAGCATCTTTAACAAACAGTGAGAGTGGACAACCGTACATCAAAATCCATCACAGTGAGGGCAGCCTCAGTCCTCTCTTCTTCAGCCTGCTCACCCATGACTTCACAGCTAGATTCTGCAGCAAACACATTGTCTAGTTTGCAGATGACACGACCGTGGTAGGCCTTATTAAGGACAACAATGACTCTACATACAAGGAGGAGGTGAGGCAGCTAACAACATGGTGCAGACATCACAACCTCTCTCTCAACGTGGATAAGACCAAAGAACTTGTGATAGACTTCAGGAGGGTTTACAAACAACAACGTGTACCCCTACTGACTGACAGAACTGCTGTGGAGAGGGCGAGCAGCGAGAGATACCTCGGTGTCCACACTGCTGATGACCTCACCTCATCCTCCAACACCACAGCAGTCATCAAGAAAGCACAACAGCGGCTCCACACCCTTCACAGACTCCGGAAAACTGGCCGCCCCACCTCCCCCCACCCCCACATCACACAAGCATTATCACTTACAGCTTCACCTCCTTGTTTGACTGCTGCAGTGAAAAAGGAAAAAAAGCAGCTGAACACAACTGTTCAACTCCATCATTACGGAATTCACATCACCCCTCCCATCACATATTCTCATTACAGCCCTCATGGAGTAAACAAGCATCATTCTGGTTGTGCAACAGATAAATAATATGCCAGCATCTAAAACTTTTTTTCATGCATGCATCTACCCACGCTACCTTCACAATCTTGATTGTGATCACTCTATCACTGATTGTCTAGGTAATTCAACTGTGATGAAGTCACGTAGTATTACACAGTATTCGCCGTGGGAATGCTGTGTAGCAGTGTAACAACTGGTCCTGCTGCCTCCATGACTGGGATACAGTCAGGTGTGGTAAAGCAAACTCTGGAGAGAGCACCTGATGCTGGTGCCTGTGCTTGATGAAGCTCCAGAAAAAGTCTTCCAAGTGGTAAACGACACAAAATAAGGAGCTGGTTTTCAAAGCTGTGGAAAGATTTTGGCCTTTCCATCTCAACGAATCACTCCCCTTATGCTTCTGTGGAAAACGTCTCAGTGTGTGGAAAACGTCTCAGTTATGATGAATGAGTACCCATTCCTCGGCACGCTTGCTGTCAAAACAATCCTATCATTCAGCACGACCTTTGTGTGTAGTTGGCCTCTGTTCCTCCGTCCAACTCAATTCAAAGCAAAGGAACAGGTTGGACAGCGAGCATGAGCAAGAATAGCACTGTCTATTGTCACCCTAGACTTTGAGATTCTTATCATGTGTAAAGCAAATTCCTGATTATTTCGTTACCTCCCAAAAAATGAGTCCCATGAATCCTGACATCATCATCCTGGAATATGCCTGTGCAACCAGGGAAGACAAAAACACTGATGGACTAACCTGGTCATTCAGTATATTCAGGTAGTCAGCTGACCTCGTACTTTGGACACATAATGTTGCTGAACCTAGACCTGACCAACTGCAGCAACCCCAGATCATAGCACTGCCCCCACAGGCTTGGACAGTAGACACTAAGGTATGATGGGTGCATCACTTCATCTGCCTCTCTTCTTACCCTGATGCCCCCATCACTCTGGAACAGGGTAAATCTGGACTCATCAGACCACATGACCTTCTTCCATTGCTCCATAATTCAATCTTTATGCTCAGTGGCGAACTTTTTTTCAGTTAGCCTCACTGATTAGTGCTTTTTTAAGGCTTCACAGCTGTTCAGTCTCAATCCCTTGAGTTTCCTTCACATTCTATGTGTTGAAATGCTCTTACTTTCTCTATTAAACATAGCCCTGAGTTATGCTCTTGTTTTGGTTTGATTTGATTTCACCAAACGTTTAGGTGATTGACAATCACAATCAATCAGGATTTTTTTGCGACCACATTTCTTCCTTGAACAGTTGGAAACAGTTCTTAAACCAGTGTTAGTAGTTTCTTCGATCTCCCTAGATGTTTTTTCTGCTTGATGCATGCCAATGATTTGACCATTCTCAAACAGACTAGCATCTTTTCCACGACCACGGGATGTGTCTTTAGACATGGTTGTGTAAGAAATGAGAAGCTACTCATTACATCAGTTGGTTTAATAACTTGTTGATTACCCAATAGGAGGCTCTTCCCTGTTTGTTAAATCCAGGTGGTGAAAAACAAAGATGACATGGGTGTGTTTTCAAAGTCTCTTTCTAAAAAATAAATTTCCTTAAAGTATATCTGAACTTAATGACCATGGGAAAAAATAAAAACTCGTAAAGGACTGAAAATATCACAGGTACCAAAGGTACTTATGGAGACACTACAAAAACTGTGCATCAGTGCAAAGTAAATCAAATCCATTTATTCTGTTAAATAATAAATATAAGGGCACAGGCGGCAACTACACAGTTACAACAATGCCATGAATAGCTTGCAAAACAACTTGAGCTAAAGATAGATCTGACGCTATATAAATACAATTACACTGAATGTAACGAAACAAGGCCTTAGGTCTTGGTTACTGACTTTGGTTACTATTCACCTTGCCACCACGACAAATCTACAGTTGAACTGTTCAAATGCACAGCCCACATTAATTCCCTGTTTGCTATTAACAAGTCAAATTAGCCTGGCACGTAAATAACAAGCCATGCCGGTTGACTTAAGGAAATTAGTCCCCATAGAAACAGAGAACAAAAACAAAAGGTTAACTTCATGAGAAAAAGACTGAACCCGACATTCCACTCCGTCCCATTCACCAATGTTAGTGCTGTGGCTTTTAGTTTAGTTAAAGTGATTTTCATAGAAATGTGTCCCACCGGCAAGACGCAGAAGAATAAAACACATGTCACAAAGGAAAGTGCTCCAAGTAGAAAAGAGAAGACAACAATTAAAGGTTTCTGTGCTTGAGGATTGAGAGGATTAAGCTGTATTTCATGTTTTGTGTACATGGCATTGCGGTATATGGATGAGGTATATGGATGTGTTGTTCAGATTTGGGTGGAGACAAACTGTAAGTGTGAGCATACCACATGAGTTAATTACAGTACCTTTGACAAGCTCCTATAAACAATTCCACATCATTACACAAACTCTTTCTCCTACACAGGAGCGAATTCTCTTCATAAACATGAAAGTAAATCCCTTCAAAAATAAATAGAAACATACAGTATATTATTTGATACCCTTTAACCGTGCATGAGAAAATCCTCCATTTTGTACAAACTTCATACATCCCAGTCACCTCCTACATTTAAAAAAAAAAAAAAAAAATAGTCTGGAATAATTCTCTTCAGGATTGTCTTCACAGAATCTGCTTCATTAATAAAAAACAGTGCAACCTTCGTATCATTAGCCTCACAGCATAACTGCATAAGTCACATTTAACATTTTCAGAAAACAAGAAAAAACGCAACTTTTAGCAGGCACTCTGGTATTTTTTAAGAATGGCCAGTGTAGCCAGCTCTTTTAATTCATCTCTTCTTTCCTCCTTCCACTCTCTGGGAGATCGTAGCGTTGTCCCAATGAAAGCACTAGTCTCATTTTTCTGCGTAAGTGTACAAGAGCCTGGATGCTTTCAATTCTGGAAAAAGAATTCACCACCCTCTGTAAAACGTGAGGTGTTTTTCCATGTCTAATTGCTGGATAATGTCATACTCCACTTGTCCCGGATGTATTCCAGTTTTGTACTTTTTGTCCTTGAGTTCCTCCCAGTAATGGCTCCAGTTTCCATCGCTGTCTGCGCCGAAACCAAACACATGGACCTGTGAAAAGGAAAATGAACATTAATTAACATTAATCAATAAGTATGCACAAACAGTGCACAAACCGTTCTGGTAAAAAGAAAAAAAAAAAAACAAGACAGCAAAAGACAAAAACATTAGATTTCTGTGAAACGATGAGGAAACTTTATCTCACAGTAATGCATTAAATATATATGTTTTTTTTTATTTTGTTCCATTTTGGTGGTTTGAAAGTGATGTTTCAATTTTCAATTGTGTGATCTATCAGTGGCGACACAGTGTTATAAAAAGTTATGCTAAAATTAATATTTCCCTCACCCTTCCTCATTATTATTATTATTTATTTTACTTTATTTTTTTCTCCTTCAGCTTAATATGAGATATATTCAGTTACTTATTATTCTTGTACTTTTAACATGTCTATGTATTTTATTTATATTTAAAATGCTATGTTAAAAAGATATTTGGACCACTGGGTCAAAATAAGAAAAAATGAGATGAGGATTTTTGTTTGTAACATTGACATGTGACTCCCAATAAAAATAAAATGAAAAAATAAATAAATAAAAAGTTAATGCTAGTTGTGGAGACGGTGGAAACCTGTTGTAGCTTCGAATAGACAGCGTACACACATGTTCATTGTCGGTTGACCTAATTTTCTGCTGTTTACTTGGGTGAGGGTAGGATTCAAAGGCGGTTTAAAGGCCTTTATATAGTGTGACGGCACAGGCAAACTCATTTGCATGAGTTTGCCTGTGCCAATTCTCAGCCACACAGCAAGTAGTCATTGTTGAACATGGGTTCAGTATGGTGACATTAGCAAGGGGTCACTTGGTGAGTGCCTAAATATAAACTTTCCAAAAATTCACTGTCCAAGCATTTAACCTCAAATCTTCCAGTCCACTGCTGAGTAAGATAAGGTAGTAGCTGACAATTTCTGAATGAAGATACATGCAGGTCACTGCATATCTAAGTGCTAAGCCCATTTGCCTTCGTTTTATGAGACAAACATTTTGAGCTGCTTACCTTGAAGTACTTATTCAGAAACCAAGAACGTCTTCAACTTTGCAAAGGCAGCTCCATTTCAAAGGCTGAACTTACCTCATGGCAAATGTTCAGTGCAAGAGCCACAGTTATAAAGCCAGTGGATGGATACCGGCCCTTCTTTCTCAGCCACGTGTCGTGAGCGTATCTTATGAAAGCCGGGTTGATCACCATCACCTGTTGACAATCAGAATCGCCCTTTAAACTCACACGGCTCGCTACCTTTGCAGACGATGAAGCGCTTAATGGTACTCACCAAATCCTTGTTGGCTGCTATTTTTGATTTTACTGCCGCGTAGGACCTGTTGGGGACAGCATGAAATGACAAATTCAAATACTAGCCCTTGACACACCATCAAATAGCTCATCACACAGATGTGACCTGTGGGCCTGTTAAAGGAGATCCTAATTTGCATGATGTATTTTTTGAGAAACTCTACAGCGACATACACAACGAACCGTATTTTTTTCCGAGGACAGTGCATTCATTATTTCACCCATGTCCTCCCCGCTTTAACTCTCCCTGACTTCTGACAGGGAAGCTTGTTCAACTGAAGATTACATGCAGTTTATTGTTTTCTACTGTACCTGGGGTAACATGAATTAAAGGTCATGGTTTCACACCAGAAATGAATGACAGGCGGACTCGCTACCTAATGTGCTGTTTGTTTTGGATATAAATGGTGCATTGCAAGGAGAGGCACAACATGTCAAGAGACAGCAGGCAACTGCGGTAATGTGCTATGTTTTGAATGACAGCAGAAGTAGGCCCCCCACCTGACACAGTTCTGCAATCTCAATTACATTGCACGCCATGCTCCTGACTAAAGTATATGAGCACGACAACGGTTCAAACTGATTAGAGGTGGGAGAGAATGACAAAGAGGAAGAGGAGAAAGGAAAGCACATAATAGATAGTATTAAAAAGTAGTTTCATTCTAGTCTAGTCTTTACAATAGGGATTAGAATGACTACAGCGTGTCTAGCTCTACTAGTCCAACAGGAATATCTCCTATTTTGTGATCCAACACAGCCAATCTGATTGAAGTGGAATTGTAGTTTGGCATCATGACTCAGCATCTATATCTACGGGCTACACCCTCTAACTTGGCTTCCCTTGTCACGCAGGATGGCACAGAATGACACGCTGGACGATCTTTTCCCCTGAGGAAATGCTTTTAGGTATCTGGTTACCTGCCATTCTACTGCCTCCGTTACCGAGTATTAATAATGCGTTGAATCTTCATAGCACATATATCATCTTTAGTCATTTGTAATATTCAACACACCTTATGTCAAACTGGGACAGCCCACCTAAAATACAGTCTAAAATGAAAAGTTGAAAAGAAAGAGACTCACACTCCATGAAATCCAGTCGTCATGGCCCGTATGAGCCACTCTATATCCTGTATCTTGAATGGAGCCAACACAAGGTGAGTGCTGTTGTCTAAATCCACAGCACTCTCTGGATATACGACACGGTGAGTTGTTCTGGTCCCAACATCTTCTTCGTAGCCTTCAACGCGACCTCTATTAATTCTGAATAGCACAGGGGGAATCATTTTAGTGCTGGATATCTTTTCAAAAAGTTTAAATATGATTTTCTACTTGGTGAATAGTTACCTGATGACATAATCATGGAAATCTATCAGAGGTCCATTATGTGATCCCTTCAAGTTACCAGAATTTCCCACCACAGCACAGGTCTTGCAGCCACCACTGCTGGGCTTTATAAGTCCTGGGGTGGTTGGGAATGTCTGGAACAGGCTGGTCACTGTTTCATTATATTTGTCATAGCCTCGTCTTTCATACTGTAAGCGCTGGTGGAGACAGATGCAGACTGTTTATCTGGACTGGCACACAGGTGCATTTCCATCCACCAACTTCAACAACACAGAGGAACTCTGTCCTTACCGTCCACCATTTGAAATCATCCTCCGAGAGGTTGTGGTTCGCAGACAAAAGCGGCTCAACGGGGGGTTTTATGGGATGCGAACACAGACGATTGTTTTTGGATAAACATGTGTCACAGAGGTTTCTATCATCAACAGTGAACTGAAAACTAAACTCAGTGAGTCCTCTTAAAAACACAAGAATGCCTGTGAAGCACAGGACTAAAATGATCATCTTCCTCTTTGGCATAATTCTGGATGTGTGACGTCTGTGGTCAGGGAAACAGCTCCAGTCTGTGATAACAAAGGGTACAGGAAATGTCCACAGTGAGCAAGAACTGAGGAGATAACCGCCACTAGTTCAGAAAAGAAAGGACACATATAATCCATGTATATGAAGTCATGTTTACAGTCTGTAAGTCTGTAGTCAGAAGATAATGAAAATGAGAAAAGGGGAAGATGATGAAGTAATAATAATATTAATAATATAACAGTAATAATAATAATAAGAAGAAGAAGATGGAGAAGAAAATGAGGAAGAGAAAATAGAATAGGCAGTGAAAAAAGATGAAATATTATAATGATATCAAGAAAAAGAAGAAAGCTACAATTTTACTGATCATAAACCAAGGTATAAAGCTGATAAAATATAAAGAACATATTTCAAAAAGAAATACAAAATTTTTTCCCCTTACCTGGTGAGTAAATGTGCTTCTGGTCCAACTGGCTCTAAAAAAGCGTGACATTGGTTGAACTGGCATCCGATGACTTGATATAAACCCTACAAGGATTTTTGTTTTTCGAGAATGTGATTGGTGGCCTGCACCTGTGCTGCAGGTGTGGAGGGGTGGGGTTTGATGAAGAACCAAGTTCTGCCCAGGTGCTGTTGTTTTCTCCATTATATGGCTATATCTTGAATAAATGTATCCTTAGAAGAACATTTTGAACGGATTATTTTTTTATGTTTTTTTTTTTCTTTTGTCCACTAGTAAAAGGAATTGATCTCCAACTATATGACATTTATTCATTTATAAAATCCAGCCAAAGTCAGGAAAAAATAAAATAAATAATGTGAGTGTACAAATGCGGAAAGAGAGGAGGAAAATAGTCTGACTGAAGAAGTTCTTCCCGCGGCTGCTTGTCTCATTTGTCCCCCGCAGTGAAAAAAAAAAGACAAGCAGTCTGTAAATCCGCTACCTAAACGGGCAGGCTGAGTTTCAGCAGCATCGGGCGGTGTGATTAGGACTTGTGGTGCTATAATAAAAAGTCACAGAGCAAAGGAAGAAGTGGACTCCGACGCTGATCAACACTGGCTCCAGTTTGAAATAATTACGAACAAAACAAATAATCTTAGGGAAGGATATGCGCAATACGGAATTTAAAGCGGCGCACTTTAACGGCAACTTGAAGACTTTCGATTGTAAAGGCTGTTATCTAGCAAGCAAGCGCTTCAGATAGTAATGGACGGATGGAAGTGTTCGATCCTGTGCTTCGTGCTTTATTGCTCCCCCGCTAACGGACAAGACGCAGCAGGCGCGCAACGTCTCCAAGCGTAAAAACGTGATATTTATGAGCTGGTGAGTTCAAATAAATTATAGAAATATACTATGAGAATTATACTAATCGTGCAGGCATGCCATAATTTGATATATTGAAAACATATTCCATTGCGTGTGCGTGGTTAATGGAGCTGGAAGTGTTCCTGTGCGCCAAAGGCAATGGAACAAAAAATACACAATTAATTTTATATATATCGAATTAGATCCCACACACACACACACACACACACATATATATATATATATATATATATATATATAAAGAGAGAGAGAGGAACTGAAAGGACAAAATCGAAAAAAGAGACAATGAGGACACACATCAGTTTCCTCAGACTTTATTGTTTTCTCCGTAGAAGTCTGTAGTTTTGATGAAATAATGAATAAATAAAAATGTCCGAATACTTGTGGTCTTCTCTGGACAAATCAAACACACATAAGGCATGCCCACTGTGACAAATGATAAGGCATCACCAAGAGATGGCGCTGCGCTCACAGAAACACAAAAAGCACCCCCCCAGATTCTCACAGGTAAATTTGCCACCAGCTTGTTTGTGTTTGCCTCTGGAGTTGATCCGGTGCGATAAAGTAACGTTTGCGCACCACGCAGAGGTTAACAAGTCTAATTTCTAAACAATATTTTCTTATGGTGTTTGTCCCAGTAGACCAGGGACATATTCAGAAGTAGAAAAAAGATCACGAAAACTATTGAATACCCAGCTAAAAAAAATAAAAATAAAAATACACTGAAATATACTTAAGTCTACTTCCATGTTCACTGCTGATAACTGTACTAAAGTTTAAAAGTACAATTTTCGCTGTACTCAAAATGCCCTTTCACGCTGATGTCAGATCACTTCGGTCTGAAAGTGCAGGCCTACTTGTGGTTCCTAGAATTTCAAAAAGTAGAATGGGAGGTAGAGCTTTCAGCTATCAGGCTCCTCTCCTGTGGAACCAGCTCCCAGTTTGGGTTCGGGAAGCAGACACTCTCTATTTTTAAGGTCAGGCTTAAGACTTTCCTTTTTGAACAAGCTTATAGTTAGGGCTGGACTAAACCATCCCTTAGTTATGCTGCTATAGGCCAAGGCTGCTGGGGGACAATGCAACAAACACATGTTCTCCTTCTTTCTTCTCTCTCCTCTCTCTGGTCCTACACTTTCTTTTTCTCTGGCACAGAGCTCCTGCCCTCTAAATTCCTATCTGCTACTAGTCAAGCAATTCTGTGCTATTACTATGTAGAATGTTTACTGCTGCTCTCCCTTCTTCCGAGTATCTCTGGCCTGGAGTTGAGTGTTTCCCGTGGAGCTCCATACTACATCTGTTGTCATGGTCTCATCAGCCTGCCCAGTCTCCATTGAATCCTGCTGTTATCCACTCCTACCTGAATGAACAATTCTCCAACCTGCCTATGATTCCTCTTACATTTTCAAACTGTCATGTAACATCATTAGTTTGAATCATAGCATCCCACTTGTATGCTTTAGTCAGATATGTGTATTGATGACAGATATATGTCTATCTTGCTGTTCTCTTTCTCTGTCTGTCCCCGGCTGTCCTCGGCAGATGGGTCCCTCCATATGAGCTGGGTTCTGCTCAAGGTTTCATCCTGTTAAAAGGGAGTTTTTCCTTGCCACCGTCGCCTGCAGGCTTGCTCTGGGGGTTTTAGGCCGGGTCTTGTAAAGCGTCTTGAGACGATTTGTATTGTTATTGACGCTATATAAATAAAACTGAATTGAATTGAATTGAATGTCATAAGAGATCCTTAATATATAAATACGTTGTAATAAGGGTACTTGGCTATACTATTTTGAGACACCATTATGATACACTTAAATGCATTTAAGTACACTCTTTATAAATGTGTCAATAAAGGTATAATGCTTAGGAAATATACTTGGAATTTAATAGAATTGTGTAGTTAACACATTCTGAATATAATTTAGATAAACTCAAAGTGTTTCAATATACACATATATATTTTTATTAAGACTTCTGTTACCTAACTAAATGAAGTGTGTACTGACTATGTTTTGGCTATGGAACAAACTGACACAGTCAAGTAAATGAAGTGTTATGTAGTTGATGCTTGGTCTATAAGGACTGAACAACAAACCAAACGACGACTATCCTTCATCACAGAAGTTTATTAAACTTAAACATAAATACATTTTCATTGTTACATTTCCTTCTAATCACTTGTCACGTCAGACACATTTGTGGTTAAATACACAAGCCATATCAACTATCTGATATTACTCAAATCTGGAAAGAAGCAAGCATATAAAACAGATGTCAGTAAATCTTTTATAGTCATCCATAAATTGCGGTTAAAATTACACTTTGCTCCACATATTAGCAACACATTAGTCTTGAAAATAGTGCCCTTATTTACATCACACCCATTGCAAACGTCCATAATATTTGCATTAACTTTGTTTGCTTTTTCTGTTGTGAAATACAGCAACGTCTACCACGTTTCTATCACTTTCTTTTAGAGGTCACGTATCAACTGGATGCCACATACTAAACAGCTACACAGTGTCGTGAACATAACCTGTAGCACATTTGCTGATAAACTAAAGTTAGCTGAGCGTTAGTTGGCGAGCTCTACTTACCGTTCGTTGTGCAACTTCAAATGTCGAAGTTGGAAGTTGTTACGTGCCCGTCTGTAATCTAAACACCCGGGTGTTTTATGTTCTGCAGTTCGTTTTTTAATGTTTTCTTTCTTTTTTTGTTGACCACTTTTTATATTCGAACGAAATTGACCTTGGTTTTATTTTTATTTTGTTTTCTTAAACCTCAGCTCCTCCTTCGTTAGTTTGAGGTACTAAGGTACTAACACGCGCGCACGCAAGTGCATACGAAATGAAGTGATGAGTGCGCACGTGACATTTTTAATCTTCGGGTCTTGGGGCAATTATTTTCAAGTCTTAAAGTCACACGTCATTGTTGATACAGTCCAAGTCGAGTTGCAACTCTTTCTACAAATTGCCAAATCGAGTCAGAAGTCATCAAATTAACGGCTCCAGTAGTGTAACTCGGGCCCACACCTCTGCAGTAATAAATAAATAAATAAATAAAAATAAATTGAAAATGTACAAACGTTTGTCCTATTTCTGTACACTCTTATAGCAATATTACATGCTGGACTGTCCTCTTGCCAACTGAAAAAGGTTGCTGTTTATTTGTTATTGTTATTATATATATATTTTTTTTAAGATAAAAGAAAATGTATGTATTTTTAAACTTACATACATTTTTAAATTTTTAAAGCTTTTTTCTTTACATAAATGTTTTAATCAACTTCAGTCATAATCATAAATACAAAATGTTTGATTCATTTAATTATTTAAGAAATAAAATATGGTAACATATGCTATTTTTATGTCATTTTTGAAGAAAACACTTTTGTCCTTAATGGTAGCAACATAAACATTCTTGTAAATCTGACACTACCAAAAAAATAAAAAAATAAAAATAAAAAAATAAATGTTGCTACTAATCATTGCCAAGTCTCAAAACGTGAAAAGGACACTTTGTCCCTAGGGCATGAGGGTTTTAATACACTTATTTTAATTACACTGATTTGAATACTATTACGCTATAAGTGTCTTGGAACTTCTGATAGAAGGGCAAAAGTTAGTATCTTACAGGAAAATGATTAAGTGCAAGTGAAAATTCCCGAAAAATGAACTGATCTTTAATGCATTCAAAGCACACCGCTAATGTGATAAAATACATGTTTTTGGAAGAATTATTCAAGTATAACTGATAATGAACGTATTTCATGAAAGTACACTATGGACTGACGGAGCAATGCACTTTTGACTATTATGTTCATAATATACATTTATTTCATTTAGCACACAAAATGACAGTATACTACAAATGTACTCACTGATACTGGAGTATATTTTTATCACTGAAATACACTTCATTTTCACCTGGCTAAGTTGTCCCGTACTTCTTGAGACGTCCTTCTAAGCATAAGTCCACAGAAGTGTCAACTGTACTGGGCAGTAGTGATTTTAATGTAATTGTAAGCTAATTGCATATTATATATAATCTGAGATGTCAAGAATAGCAATGCTTGGTGAAGATGTTCCAGTAATTATGAGCCTCATACCATAGTGATGTTGCAAACACTCTGTTAGTGAGTAGTAAGTGAATGAGGAAGCGGACAATATTTTACGTTTCGTCATACTTTCCACATTGTTGATTGTTTTCCGATTGGCTTTCTTTTTTTGTTTACCACATAAGCTCCACAATACTCATAGTTACTGGAACCTACACTATGTGCTTGGTTACATTTGCTTTCCGCTTGAGCTCAGACGAACCAGTAGTTTCTAGTCACGTAAAATGCATTGCTAACGGTGTGCTAATGCAGGAATGTTGCCATGGAAAAAGATTTTAAACTCCAGTGTGCTGCCAAATACAGAGAGATTGGTCTTTGACTTCATTTAGCAAGGGCTTGAAAGTAACAGATGTTCATTCACATATCGTAAAAATATTAAATTCTAAAACATTTGTGTGTAAATCAGACATTCCTTTAGTGAAAGTGTTCACAGAATGGTATAGGATTTTTTGACCTTGCACAGTTCCACATTGTTTGAACTATGAGCTCTCAGTGGAAATGAAAAGCCACAACGTCGCTGCGATATTTCATCTCAATGTTATGACGCTTAAGCTAAACTCGGATTGTAAGATAGCAATTTATGTTTTGAAGACTGCAAAGGACCTCGGCTGTGCATCTCTCTGCAGGAATCAGCAGCTTGTGATCTGAAAGACTGACATCAATAGATACGTAATAAGAAACCTTGACTCTGCTTATTGATTTCATTCATTCAGTTATTCGAGACACTGATTCTGACATTCCTCTGTTTTTAATTGTATATTTGATGCTGCAGCACAAGCAAAATAAATAAACAGTAAATCCAGTAATACACTACATAACTGCCTAATTTGCAAAGAAGATGACTGATTTAGTTCATCTTCATGAACGCTGGAGTGAACAGCTTCAGTTTAGCCCAACACTGTCATTGCCAGTTCTTTTCTTCCCTCTCAGTGACTTTACACTGTGAGTTGTGTTTGTGTTTGTATTAGAACATACTAGTACAACCATGCACTGTATGCAAATGCAGGATGTACATATCTGGTCTGATAACACATCATTTGAATTCCATTGTGAGTTTTTCTTTTATTTTATTTTTCAGTTGAACAGAAAGAAAGAACAATGATTACAATCACAGCTCATGTCGTAGAGACAAATTCAACTCCAAGGCACAGAGATGACTCGTCTGACTAAGCCACTTTTACTTTGTTGTTATTTTTTGTTCAAGTCTGTCCAAACCAGCAGATCTCTCCCAGAGCAAACAACTGACTCCCAACGGAGCAACTCCAATCCAACTTTCCCAGGTAAAATAGTTAATGTAGTATTACTGTAAAATCTTCCTTACCTGCATGACACTGTGTTCTAAAGTCCCTTACAGAGGTGTTTAATTGAGATCATCGTAAAAAAGCTCAAAACACAGCTGGCTTGACCATGAAAATGGGAACGAGGTCTGACTTCATTTGTTTTGGCGTCACTGACACATGACCATGTAATAGACTTGTAGTCAAGACCGCCTAAACCGAGACCAAGACACTACCCAGACCAGAGAGTATCAAGACCAAGACAAGACCAAGACCAAGACCAAGACAGACCAAGTCAAGACCAAGACTAGTTCAGCTCAAGACCGAGACCAAGGCCGAGACCAAAAAAAACAAAACAGGTTTTTGCCATTTTGCATGAGTTGTAGAACCTAAGCACCATACTGGGTTCAGCTGCTTAGTATAAATATGAGATTGTATTATTTCAGCTACAGGTACAATAATACAGAGACAGTGCATGTCTTGTGTGTGAACTCACTATAAATGTTTTCATCAATTGGCTAAAAATCTATTTGAGAGGTGGTTAACGTTACTGCTAACTAAATATCAGAGCTAGTTGCTTACCTTTCCCGGTGTTTTCGCTTCAGATGTCTGGTAAAAGTGGATGTGGTCCCTCCTGTCTCCGTTAAGCACGCTTTGCAAAATTTGCATGTTGCAGAATGCTTCTTTTTGTTGGTTGTGTGGCAAACAAACTCTTTATGGTCTGAAAAACCAAACCTGACGACTGACGAATTTGCCGTCATTTTGCCCGAGAGGACGAGCGCCAACTGGTACTTGATTGGTACTTGAAGGGGGCGTATAATGATATTAGAAAAAAAAAGTCTGTGCCTGCCTGGATATTATAGGTTACCAATTCCTTCGAGACCGCTCGGCCAGTCCGAGACATTGCGAGACCGAGAGACCCGAGACCGAGACAAGACCGAGACCAAAGACTGTCGAGGCCGTGACAAGACCAAGACCACTTTTTCGTGATCTTGGTCTTGTCAATAAGACCAAGACCGGTCTCGAGAACTACAAGTCTACCATGTGACCATGTGACTAATTTTAAGCAACTGGTTTAATCTGCACACAAAACTTGATTAATATCTCCTTTTGTTTGCTTTTGCAGAATACCACAAAATAGTGAGCAGAAGACAGGGTTTGTGCTCAGACATGTTTTGTAAAGTAGAAGATCCTCTTTAACAGACAACTTCATCCAATCACACTCATTACAGTAGCTTAACCAGCATAAAAGAGCCCATGTCATCGAAAAGTACATTCTTACCAATCAGCTGAATTCTCGTGCTTATATTGCTTGTTAATTACTCAGAATTTATTTTGTTATGATTAACATTTATTGTTAAAGGCATAAGCCGTGAATCTGTAGTTCCACTATAGGTGAGGATAGAAGTCACAATATTCTGAAATCAAGGAATGCCCCGTCGCATATCCTCATTAGTGTTTTGTTGAGATGCTGTTTTTTCATTGAAACACACAGATGTCAGAAATGACCTATTGGACATCATAACAACGGTATGTGTAACTGTCCCTTGACAAATAACTGTTGTGCAGTTAGTTTACACATAGGTTCAAGATGTCTGGTGGAATTAATTGGCAAAAACAAATGAGCAGATACAATATAAATTACTAATTCAGTTGTAAATCTGTCAGATATGATTACCTTACATGATTTTTCTCATTGTTACTTCTCAAGAAAAATCCTTCTATCATGGGCTGAGCCCTCAAAAGGCTGAATCTAAGCCTGTGCACAGCTGTTCAAAATGGTAAACATATCTTTTAACCCACTTGACAATTATATACTTAAATTCTGGTCACAGATATGTGTTTCCCACACCCTGAAACCCCTGACTAAGTGTTCATTTTATTATTTATACCCTCCTATTCTAGGAAATCACTAATCATTGTAGAAACTACAAATCCCTTGAGCTGCAACATGTAGCGTGATACCAAGTCACGTGATATTTGTAGTTTTTCGGTTTTCAAACGCACATGTTAAAATAGGGTTGTAAAAAGATATATATACTGGTTACATCGAGTATCTAGTGTTGCCAAACTAGCGATGACATTGCTTTAAGTTGATATATGTTAAGAAAAAGTACAGTTAGTTTATTTAAGATGTGTTTAGAACCGCCCAATATAGATTTACGCCAAAAAGCAATGCAGTTTGGTTCTCCCGGCTTTACTATAGAACAGTAGCTAGGGTTAGAATTGGTTGATCTGCTTTACACATGAAATATTTACTACAGCCGAACTTGTAATGGCGGTGATTACAGTTGCTTTAAGTTAAGAAATGACACACAACACTGCATTTGAGTCGTTTATTTGAAAATATTATGAAGCTTTGCTATAGCTTGGTTGAGCGGCAGAAACCGAACGCAGCCAATCCACGGCGGACAGCTATAGACAGGAATGGAATAAGTCCAACTACGTCACTAGGCTTTCTGCCGATCTCATAAGCCTTCTTTTAATAATACAGTTCAAATTGAACCAGGTTTAACGAACGCAGTGAGTAACACGACATTAGTAGCATTCACTTTGAGGATGTTTGTAGTATTTTCACACTAATCTGCTCGTTTTCCACCCCGGGATGACGATGGAGGTTGACAGGCCGATCACCTCAGGAGGCCGGCGGCTCGCCTCTGAGATGACCCGCTGCTCCTGGTTCCACAGGTGGCGTTTCACTTCTCCGAAAACGTCCGAGCAAACTTCCAAACAGGCGTTATTTGAATAAACTGATCACATATTCGGGATCTACATGGTTACTTTCTCGCATGAAAAAATATTAAAATTAATGAAGTGACGTATTAACAGCTCTAGAGCTACTCACCCTCAAACGTAACAGTGTGTCGTAATTTGGGTGCATGCAAATGTCGATATTTACTCGACCACTAGGGGTCGCTTAACTTCGAAACGTACAATGAGGTCGTAATTCGCAGTTGTACACACGACTCATGTGGTCGCTTTATCGAGGACAGTCCCAAATTAACAGAATAAAATAAAATATCTTTCTTAAACAGAAACCTGTCCTGCTTAACTTAAAACTGTACAAATGTAAAATATAAAACAATAGAAAGCAGAACATTCCTCTTGTAATAGTACAATAAGAAAAGTGTAAATGGAAAGTGTGAGGAAAAGTTATTGCTTTGTTGTGTACCGGTATCTTATCTGCAAGCAACAGTACCTCGACCAATGAGATGAGCGGGATTCCCGCTGCCATCTCATTGGTCACAGAGCAGGAGACGTCCTGCGACTAAGTTTACTGTAAATTTTCATGTAAAGCATCTGTTGTTCATTAGGATGACCGGACGTCCCCCATTTAGCTTTTTATGAATGAGAAATAAAATTGCATGTAGACTACAACTACAGGCATTACGGTAGCCAGGTAGCAAGCGCGAGTAAGCATGGTGCTAGAACAACGGTTATTACGGTAGCCGGTCACGATCAGTTCTAGGTGGTTTAACCCGTTTTATTACTCTCTTACTCAGAGATTGCGCTAGACTTTTTCGTTGTCTGTGAAGGCTTCTGTCAGGTAGTATTTAAAATACAACTTGCCTTCCATCAGTCCTAGCAATGTGTTTTACTATTGGCTATACAGTCAATGGTTTTCATCCAATTCCATCATGGTAGCCATTAGCTGCATATACAAATACATAGGCGAGCTCTGATGTGTGCGTCAGTATAATCGGTGTTCCCTCTAATTTTTCATGTGTCTGAGCATACACAAAAACTCCGTGTCCACACACTGTGGACACTGTGAGCAACATCACACGTGCACGCTGGGGCCAACGACCAGTATCACACCTGTCCAAAACCCAAGATCATAGCAAATTACGTGGTATGTTAAAAGAATCACATTATAGCAGTAATTGTCGTTACTTTTAATATAAGTGATTTGGCCACCTTGAAAAGGACAAATGAAAAAAATAAAAATAATTTATTTGTTTCATTTATTTAAAGTTCATGTTGGATTTTGTTTTAAGTGCTGCATAGATTTTCTTGTGCATGAAGAACGTGCGAGCAGTGCGTGACTGCGCAAGCGTGCAGTTTAGAGGGAACATTGCTTGGCACCATGACAAATCTACCTACAGTTGAACTGTTAAGGTAAACAGCCGACGTGAATTCCCTGTTTGCTATAAACGAGTCAAACTAGCATATCACTCAAATAATATGTTATGCTGGCTGGCATGAGTCCATAGAAACAGAGAACAAACAAAAACGAAAGGCTAACTTCATGAGAAAAAGATCTTGTTGTTCTTGTTTGTTTCTCTCAAACATGTAATACACATAAGAGAAATGATAACTCTGAGAGACAAAGTCACTGAACCTGACATCACACAATTTTTTAAACAGGCATATTGGTATTGTTTAAGAGTGGCCAGTGAAGCTAGCTCTTTTTAATTCATCTCTTCTTTCCTCCTTCCACTCTCTGGGAGATTGTAGCGTAAGCGTACGAGAGCCTGGCTGCTTTCAGTTCTGGAAAAGGTCACTACTGGAGAAAGGGGCATTAAAATGTGTCTGAGTAGCAAAATGAATTCAATGACAACAGGTGAGTTTAAAAATGTATGTGGTTATATTGAAAAAATTGCAACAGTTATTTACCCTCACTTTCAAAACGGGAAAAAAAAAAAAACAATAATACCAAACCACAAATATATCCAGCTTGTGCATCATAAACTCACAACTGATCACAGTTGGGTTGGCTCACCAGTCTTTCTCTACTTTCAGGAGTGCTTGCAGAATTCCAATAATAATAATAATAATAATAATAATAATAAGTACAGTATTTTAAAATATTTGTAAATCATTAACTATTCATCTGAAATAAAGTAACTGTACATTCTTAATTTTGGTCTGCCCCTTCACTTAACTCTTTACTTTTCTCTTTTTTAAGTTTCTCAACACAATAAAACTATGAGTGCAAATTTACTGTGAATTCATTTTTCTTAAATACATGAAATTGACAGGGAAAACAGTATGTACAAACTGAATTCATGAACTCAGAGGTGTCAAGTAACGAAGTACAAATACTTTGTTACTGTACTTAAGTAGAACTTTCAGGTATCTGTACTTTACTTGAGTATTTCTTTTTCTGACGACTTTTTACTTTTACTCCCTACATTTGTACACAAATATCTGTACTTTCTACTCCTTACATTGAAAAAACAGGCTCGTTACTTTTTAAACGGAAGACAAGACATAAAAGACGTGACATGATCGGACCGGACTAGAGCATTGGACTAGAAAGGGAAAGTCTACGATGCGCTTCCTGATTTCTTCTTCTACTGTTCTGAACAGGCAGCCTGTTGGTCAGTTTGAGCTCTGCTGCCACCTACTGACTGGAGGCTTGTTTAATACTGAAAGTCCGCCTGACCCCACTATTTGAGAACTACTGGTCTAATGTAAAAAACAAATTGAGGTATGGTGTGGTTTCTGTTGCTATCATTAGCTTTTTGAGGATTTTTTGGAAGCTAGATTACAACGTTAGCAATGCTATGGGAACACATCATTTTGATAGTTTATGGCTAACACTAGCTAGCAGTTTAAAAACAACAACCCAATCACCCTAAATTTATGATTAAAAATTATCCAGATGCTCATGCAGGACATCTGGTCAATTAAGTCTATATTATTTTGCGAGAACCTTTTCATTTTGCAACATTTTCAACAGATGAACTGTTTCATTTATGGCAAAATCATTTTTACTTTTTACTTAAGTACATTTCAGAGCTTGTACTTTCATACTTTTACTTGAGTAAACGAGTTGAATCAGTACTTATACTTTTACCAGAGTATTTTTTTACACAAGTATCCATACTTTTACTTAAGTACAGAGTGTGAGTACTTTTCCCACCTCTGCATGAACTTATCAAATCTTATCAGTTTTACACTCACTAGAGAGTCAATCCTCACAGTGCACATTCAGGCATCAAGATATCAGCTCGCTTAATTCCAGATTGCAGCTTGCTGTTTGGAAACGCAAGGGACGGAGTTCACTGACAAGCACTTGAATAACGGAACGTAGCGATAGCGGCTAAGAATTTAAGCTAGCGTCTTTTTAGCATTGTTCATTTACTTACTTTTCACTCGCTTCACTATTCGTTTGATATTCCACAGCCTCTAAACAATCTCGAAACAGTCTCTTCTTTCAATAACGCTGGGGAAAAAGTAAAAATATATCTGATGTTTAAGGATTTAAAAAAACAGAAATCCACATGAACGCGAATCGCAGCCACCTTGTTCTCAGTCTAGCGGTGTGTGTGTGCGTGTGTGTGTGTGTGTGTATATATCCCTCTCACCCTCCACGGGTGGTATTTGTGTCATCCTCAAGCTCGGGTCCTCTACCAGAGTTTGAAGGTTTTGCACAGTATCTTAGCTGTACCTAGGACTGTGCTCTTCTGGACTGAGGCTTCTGATGTTGTTCCTGGGATCTGTTAGAGCCACTCCCCTTGTTTGGGGGTCACTGCCCCAAGTGCTCCTACTACCACAGGGACCACGCTCGTCTTGACCTTCCACATCTGCTCCAGCTGTACTTTTCAGCCTTTTTGTGTTCCTTCTTTCTGATAGTGGCATCTGCTGGTATCGCTACATCTATCACCACCACCTTATTCTGCTCTTTGTCTACCACCACTATGTCCGGTTGGTTAGCCAATCTGGAATCTGAAGTCCCACAGCACCTTGGCCCTCTTGTTCTCAGCCACCTTCTGTGGTGTGGCCCATTTGGATTTAAGAAGTTCTATTCCATACTGGATACATATCTTCCTGTACACTATTCTAGCCACTTGGTTGTGTCTCTCCATGTACGCTGACCCAGCTTCCATCTTACACCCTGCTACTATGCGCTGGACTATCTCAGTTGCACCTTTGCATAGTTTGCACCTTGGATCTGATCTACTCTTGTAGATCTTGGCCTCTATGGCTCTTGTACCTAGGGCCTGTTCTTGAGCTGGCATGATCAGTGCCTCTGTGCCGTCTCCGAGTCCAGCCTTTTCCAGCTATTGGTAGGTCTATCAGCCACTTCTTAAATTTGGCGGTGGTACATGCCATGTGGGGGCTTGTCCCTCCAGGTGATTTGCTCCTCTTCTTCTGTACTCTTATTGGGTTTCAGTTGCCTGAGACATTCACTCATTTATAGCCATTTTTCTGATGTACTCTTTTAGATGTTTCATCCTGGATAGTGGCCTCGATGCTCACTAGTCCAGTGTACAGTCTCACGGTGCTGGATTTGGGGTGAAACCTTCCATGCATGGTGAGGAGCTTTTTTGTCTTGATGTCTGTGGCTTCTATCTCCTCCTTTGGCCAGCTTATGATCCCAGCAGGGGATCTGTTGACTGGTATTGCGTACATGTTGAAGGCTTGGATCTTGTTCCTGCCATTCTGCTGACTTTTCAGGACCTGCCTCACCCTCTGGAGATATTTGGTTGTGGTTGACTTCCTTGCGGCTTCCACATGGTTTTCGTTAGTCTGTGGGATACCAAGGTACTTGTAGCTGTGTTGGAGATCACCTGTGTTGCCCTCTGGTAGGTTGAACCCTTCAGTTCTGATTATCTTGCCTCTCTTTGAGACCATCCAGCCACACTTGTCCAATCCGAATGACATCCCTATGTCATTGCTGTAGATCCTGGTGGTGTGGATCCGTGAGTCCATTTCTCGCTCATCCCTGGTGTACAGCCTGATGTCATCTATGTAGTGCATGTGGTTAATTGTTCCTCCACTCTTTGTGATGATCTGACTGAGGGGGTTCAGGCCTATGCAGAACAGCAGTGGTGATAGTGAAATAGTGCATCTCTTTGGTATATGCCACATTTGATGTTGAGTTGGGCATTCAGTGGTGGACGAAGTACACTGATTATGTACTTAAGTGAAAGTATAGATACCTTGTGTCAAATATTACTCAGGTAAAAGTAAAAGTATGCACTTTGAATTTCCACTTAAGTAGAAGTATAAAAGTATTTGCCTTCATATATACTTAAGTATTAAAAGTAAAAGTACCTCATTGCATAATGGCTCTAATGGCTTTTTAAAATCATTTTTACATCAAAGCTCCTGCTCTCTCAACTTGTATAAGGTGAAATACTAATGCCACTTACATTTGTGTATTTAAAGAATATAATCACAAAGCATTAAAATCTATCTATTGCCATAAGGTAAGACCAAGTGGTTATGAAATAACAGCTCTCAAGAACATTTAATTAATTTTACATTTATTTGTAACTTAGTTGCTGTTCCACATTTCATTACAACAAATGTGTAGTAAAACAAGCACCTTTCTTTTGTCACATACATGTATATGTCTGAAATGTGTTACTGTACCTTTCAACTCAAAAATACTGATTTATGCTTCAAAACATTGGGTATACCACTACCTGAGCTGATTAGAAAATCAGAGAATGTGGTGTCATACTAGTTGGTGCTTAAGACTAGTATAATATTTTTGATATTACCTACACCAACCTAGGTACAAAAACAGACAAAAGTCAAAATAAAACCTTTGACCTCAGATCAAATATGAAAAAAACAAAAAATTGCAAGAACTAGCTTTTGCATAAATTCCAGACAATTACAGTGCATGCCAGTTTGCACAGAAGACAGAAAAAGTAGGCTAGTGAATGACACATACTACAAACACAGGAAGTCAAAACAAAATACTTCCATTCCAGGAACTAGTAAAGCATTTTACGATACCAATTTGTGCTTAAGATTATCGAGGAGGATACTCTAACAAAGTTGTGGCGCACAATAACGAAGTCACAACAAACCAGTTTCCCTGACCTATCCTGAATCACAAGTGGCATGCTAAAACAGCAAGCCTAAAATGGTATGCACAGAAGACATGAAAATGTATGTAGTGAATGATACATACTACAAACACAGGAAGTCAGAACAAAATACTCAGTCAGATATCACAAGTGGGAATAAAACTACCACTCCAGGAACTAGCGCAGCATTATGTTATACCAATTTGTGCTTAAGATTATAGTGGAGGATACTCAACAAAGGTGTGGTACCCTTAATCCCACGTAGCATGCTTAAACAGCAAGCTTAAAATGTCAAAGCTGTTCACCACTTACTAAAGCTTAAAATATTTCTTATTTCGCTTCAGGAGGAGTTGGTTCTCAAAATTTTTGCGTCCAGCCTTGCCCGCCGTGGGGTAAAGATCGGCCCAGCAGTGCTAAATAGGCGCTCGCAAGCGGCTGAGGCTGGTAAAGAGGTGTTAAGTTTAAGAGACAACTTACACACTGCGGGGTATGACTTCAGTATATCCTTGTGGTCTACCTTTGAGGCAAGGTAGCCATCTAATTGTTTAACACTGTCCTGACCATTAGATGTCTTCATGCTTGCGAAGAAGTCCTCATCATCTGATGCACTGGAGCCATTAGCTGGTGATTGATGTGAAGAGTCTTCCTCCAGATGGTCCTTAATGTAGTCCAGGCCTGAAATGGACATTGAAATAAATGCTAGAAATAAAGTCACTGTAATCATGCGTTAAATCAGAATAACAGAATTTAAAGGTGCATAAAATGTAATGCTTACCCATTTGAGTTTGTAAGCATTTTTAAGCATTATTTTGTTTCTGTAAATTTAAGTTTAAATACTCTTCTAACAAACAATACTAGTTAAGTCTCACCAAGTTTTATGAGGTTTTCGTCAGAGGTCCATGATGTTTTAAACTTTGGGACAAGGATGGCAGCAGCGATAAACTCTGGCTCCACAAGCATGTCAGCGAAACGTCGCTGCAGACCCTCTTGGACAGCATCCACCAGAGGTTTGCAGTATCTGCAACCACTGCGGATCTTGTTCAGCTTTGCGATCAGCAGCATCAAAGTAGGCAGGAGCCATCCCATCTGCACGTCTGTTTCAGATTGCAATATGTTGAGGGCCTTGGCGAGTGGTCCCATCGTTTTGGCGTACTCCTCTAGAAAGGAGATCTCAACTGGACTCAGCCTAATAGATTCAAACAACAACAATTTATCAATTAATGTGATCATATGGTTAACTCTGCATGGTTTGGTCATTAACATTATGAATAATTATCAATATTGTTAAATCACAATATATTTCCGTCATGTCACCAGGCCTACTCTGGAGTCATAGATGTGCTCCATTTAGCAGAATAACCATGTAGAATCTGGCATACTAGCTATTTGAAGTACATGAGTTTAAAAACTTAAAAAACAATGCTTACATGGGCAACTTGAGTGAAGTGAAAACAGTTCTGAGAGCTCCTTCTCCCTGCTCTTTTACAATTCGTAGGATTCTCTCAACAGCAAGGAAAAAAGAATTCCACCTTGTTGCGTTTGGCCGGATCAGCTGAATTTTGCATACATTCTCTACAAGCTCTGCAGCAGCATCAGATCTCCCACACTTGTTCCATAGTGCTTGGCATTTCGAGAAAGCTGATCTAGACAACCTTTTGAAAGCATCGTTAGATGTTGCTTTTTCTGCATCCACTGTGGAGACAAGATTCAGCAGGTGGCAGGCGCATCGATGATGTTTAGGGAGTTGGAATTGTAAACCATCGTCTTCATTTAAGATAGAAGTGACTTCGACAAAATCCACTCTAAACCCATCCCACTCCTGTTCCTCGTCATCATCCATCTCATCCACATCATCCTCAGATTCATCTGAAGGTGAATTGTTATTTTCATCCTGTTCTCCGTACATGCGGAATGCCTTCAAGAAATTGGAACCGTTGTCCGTAGTAGTTCGGGTTATCTTGTTCTGTATGCCATATTCAGCATGAATCTCATTTAACGCACCACCCAAAACATCAAAAGTGTGTGGACCTTTCAGCTTCTTACATGCTAGTGCCACTGAGCACCTCTCTAGGCTATTGGGATCAACCCAGTGGGCAGTAACTCCAAGAAAACCTCTTCGCCTTGCGCTCCAGCAATCTGTTGTCGTAGCAATAAAACTGATTGGTTCCATATGTTCTTTGATGTTTCTTTTCATCTCAATTGAAGCCTCATCTATCTTGCGTCTCAAGGTGGTCCTGGACATGACAGTGGCATTTGGATGAAGACCTCGCACAAGCTCTTGAAATGATGGCTTCTCTACCACACTAAAGGGCTGGAGGCTCTGGATCACAAAATTAATGACAGCATGATCAACATGTCTTTGGGAAACTACGTTTGTTTCACCTAACTTTAACTGTTTGACAGTTGAGGGACCATCTTGGTTCTTTGCTTTTCTTTTCCGTGGGGCAGTCAAAGCGTCATACCTATCCACATAACTTGCATGCTTTCTCTGAAAGAAAAAAAACAGTCCATCCATTAACAACATATCCACACAGGCTACTCCAATTAATAAATTAAATACACTTTTTTGCATTTCCTAAATCTAGGCTATGCTGGGCTTTAGAATGTGAACTACAAATTAGTGGATTTCATTTCTATCCATTTAGCAAAAATGCAGTCCATTTATTTGCCAAGCAAATTCCAGCAACCAACTCCTTTGGCATCATATCATTAATTTAAAATTAAAGTAAAATGCATTAAATTTCAATTATGCGAACATCAGTAGTAGGTTATATTTCTAGTGGTCATACTGTAGCCTACATTATCCACTTATGGCTACTTCTCAAAATGACAACAAAACAAACTTCACCGAAAGTGTCTTCAAAAGCTAATTTCTTAGCGACAACCTCACCGTTTTCTAGTTAGAAATGACGGCAGGCTATTTCGCCAAAGACAATTAACTTATGTAGGATAAAAAGACCACTTTACTTGACAGCAATGCAAAGAATTTACCCTCTGAACGAAGGCTTAGTAAGAAGGGAGCATTCAACATCAGTACGATTAGCCGCTAATACGCTATGCTAGCGTATAGTTAATTTAGCCGAACACACATGCAGACAATGTAGTATCCTTTAGGTTAAATTTAAAACAATTCGGTTGCTAGCCATCAAACACACCAAAGTAAAAATAACTTACCTCGATGTGTTTCTTCAAATTGGAAGGAGAATTCTTAAAGGAGGATATCCTGTTCTGCTTTGGAAGGCAGAGTAGACACTTAAAGTAAAAAGAATCTTTCTTTCTGTCCATTAATTCAAAAAATTCGCCTAAGTGAGGCCATGGGTGTTCGAGCAAGTCAGCATCTTCCATCGTTTCTGTCATTTTGTTGATTTAACTTGTAATTCTTCTAAATGCAATGCTTCCAAATTAATTCACCGAGCTCTTCCAAATACCACTCATCAAATGAACGACGAACGGACTGACGAAATCGACAGGACTTCAGAGAGAGCAAATCGCGCACTGAGCCCTGATTGGTGCGTGACTGACTGCACTGTTTTTTGACATCTCAATATTATTGGTTTCGACAAAATGTAACGATAGGGTTTTTTATTCATGTAACGGAGTAAAAGTACGAATTTTCACTTCGAAATGTAGTGGAGTGAAAGTATAAAGTCTCACCAAATATAAATACTTGAGTAAAGTACAGATACATCTATTCCGTACTTAAGTACAGGAACGAATTACATCTACTTCGTTACTGTCCACCACTGTGGGCATTTGGCTTTGAGTTGGCTTCTAGGGTTGTCTTCCACATTTCCATCGAGTTCTGGATGAAGGCCCTTTGGTTCTTGTTAATCTTATACAGTTCCAGACATTCCAGTATCCATGTGTGTGGCATTGAGTTGTAAACTTTCTTGTAGTCGATCCACGCGGTGCACAAGTTGGTCTGTCTGCTCCTGCAGTCTCTGGTGACTGCTCTATTGACCAGTAGTATTAGGGTTAGCCACTCTGGGTCAAACCCACCCCTTAGCAGCTGGTTCATCTGTGCTGCTAGGCATTCATGGAGCGCTGTTAGCTTCTTCAGTCAGTAGGCATGGATCATATTCATCTTTGGCACTCTTTCTTGGATGTATGCCATTGAGATTGCTACTGGTTCTTGTTCTGGGGGGTTGCTGTGGTCTGCTCGTAGGTCCATTAGCCATTGGGCATCTGGGTTGTGTGATGCCTCTTTTTCCTATATACTCTCCTATATACTCCATGGTGGATGCTGCCTGTCATGGTTTGAGCCCATCTTATAGCCAAGCATTTCTAGGATTACTGTTGCTGTATTGTGTATCAGCTTATTGGTCTCAGTGATGGTTTCCATAGGGATTGTTGTTAGTGCAGCATTCACATCCACTAGCAGCTCTTCTGAATGTACGTTTGAACGTTTGTCTTGTTTGTTTTGGAGTTGCAACAGATACATTTTTTAGACTAACATCTAAAAGAAATTTTCAGTGGCACGCGATCTACCCGCACTACCTTTGCGATCGACGTAATGAGCACCCCTGCCATAGATCATCTTGTCGTTTCCGACCACCAAGGCCCTTGCCGCTGCCACCGAGGTCCATCATTTAGTGCGACTGTAACGGCAGGCATGTTGTGCAGAATGTGCACAGATGATGCCATGTGGTGGGCCTGACCAAACAAGGATAGAATGCAGCACCATTGCTGATACCTTTTAGCTTTTGACAGACAATAGGCAGAAATGTCATGCAACGGGTGTCAATGAAATATTTATGTTATTGTCATCGTCGACGAAAACACTGGTAGCATTCCAACAGTTCTGTTTCTGCCCTTGTCCATCTAAGTCTTGTTCCAGTTGCCCATTTTTCATCAGTTACCCTGGTTCCCATAGCACCACTCTTGAAATGAGGATCTTGAAGTGTCAGCGTTCTTTATTCAAGCAGTGCACTGAATCTCACACAAGGTTATGGGAGAGGAGCTCCCAGAACAGAACAATGAAACAGTATTTACACACAATGGTAGATTATCTTCAGTACACATACTGCCTATCAACAAACATGTTATTATACGGAAAGAGGGAGTATCCTTGGGTGGCACCAAGGCCTCAGGCCTCCTGCACTGGGATTAAATGGATTACATGATTAAATGCATTGTATTAGTTATATAAAAAGAATACCTCATCCTGGCAAATATTCTTTTCATGTAACATCAAAAGCTGTTCCTAATACCTGTTCTCCCAGAGCATAACATCTCCTACCATTCATCTTATTATTGGTTTGATACATTGTATGAAGTGTTACCGCTAGGCTCAAAGTCGGCAACAAAGAGGGAGGCTACACACAGAAGTAACGGTCAAATTCGTTTATTTAATTCAACTCAGAAAATGAGTAGAATGTCAGAGAACACAACAAACCAAACGAAGGATCAGGATGACGAAGATGCAGCAGGCCTCGCTGGGAGAGAGAGACAATGAGAAGGGCCGTCGTTTATGCCCTTCTAAGAAGCCGAGCCCACATGGGCAGGTGCTTACAGCAGACCCCTCCCAGCTTCACCTGAAAACCAGCATCAAATTATGGAGAGAGTGGGAGGGATCGTCACACCCCCACCCTTAAAAGGGGCGTCCTCACTAGGATCCCCCAGACAACACAATATATCTAAACAACTCAAAAATCATGTTTAACCTACGGAATGTTGATACCACCTGCAGGATTGAAGTCAGCATTGATGTCACGCCCCCTCAGCAACTTTGGTACCTAAGAAGCACTTTTAAGAGGGGAGAGAGACACAACAAAAACAGACCTTGCAGGAAGTAAAACACAAGTTAAACTATGTGGTTATTGCCCGAGATAAGGCATCTGCCACCGTATTCTCCGATCCCTTCATATGACGTATGTCTAAATGAAACGGTTGAAGGAAAAGACACCAACGCATAAGCCTTTGGTTTGGGTTTTGGAGCGAGTGGAGAAAAGTCAGAGGATTGTGATCTGTATTAGAGGTCGACCGATTAATCGGTTTGGCCGATTAATCGGCGCCGATAGGACGTTTTAAAAACTATCGGCATCGGCTGAATTTGGCGCGCCGATAGCTGTCATTTTTTTCCTCTGAAAAAAAAAAAACTCCGCTCTGTCGCTCTGATCACTGAGGGGCGGGGCTGCTCTTCACACACAGTGAGAGAGAGAGAGCATGGGAGAGAGAGAGAGAGAGAGCATGGGAGAGAGAGAGAGAAACGCAGCGTGTGCAGCGGCAGCAGAGAGGAGTTAAGTGATCTGTGGAGAAGTCGACTGGACGATAACAAGTGTCATTGTAAGTGAAATAAAACCTTCACAAGTTGAAAGTCAAACATAACCTCCTTCAGGCAGTAAGTACCACTAGTTCAACAAGCATAAACGTGCATCATATTTCAGCATAAACAGCCACATCTCCACCGGCATGATTTAGCCTACATGAGCTTGTTAAGCTAACAGTTAGCTTGTTAACAGGCTAAAATGAAAGCTGTCTGTGTGTAGTCTCTTCATCTTAGTTTGCCATGAATCTTAAAATTTGGGAATTTCTTGTAAATTCTTTGGTTTTAATAAAGAACAGGACTTCCAACAGTGTTGATTTTTTTTTCTATTTTGGGGGGGGGGGGGGTTATCGGCCGATTAATCGTTATCGGTTTTTTCCTGCTCCAAACTATCGGTATAAAATCGGCATTCAAAAATCCACTATCGGTCGACCTCTAATCTGTATACATCACTAATGGTGTTAGTCCACCCCCCACATATACCTCAAAATGTTTTAAGGCCCAGATGAGTGCCAGTGCCTCCTTTTCAATGATGGAATAGTTCAACTGGTGTGTGTTGAACTTTTTAGAAAAGAAACTCACCGGGCAGTCAATACCGTTTGTGTTCGCCTGCATGAGGACAGCACCAGCTCCCACCTTACTAGCATCCACATAAAGAGTGAATGGCTGGTCGATCCATGGAGCTGCTAAAACAGGGGCAGAACACAATAACTTTACTGATTCAAAATCCTCTTGACAAAGAGGGGACCATTCAAATGTGACCTTTGGGCTTAAAAGATCAGTACATGGCCTAAATGTACCATCAGACTTCTTCACCAATAAGCGTGGGGAAGACCAACTGGATGCACATGGCTCAGCGATATTATTTTCCAGCATATAATGTACTTCTGCTTCCAAATGTTGGCGCTTGTCTGGGGACATGCAATAGAAGCGTTGTTTGACTGTCTGGGCCTCTCCCACATCAATGTCATGTTCGATGAGATGTGTGCGAGAAGGTGTATCAGCACATAGAGAAGGCTAATCCTTTATAAGACTCATCAACTCTATTCTCTGTGATTCAGGCAAATGCTTTAACATTGCATCCAGATTAGAGAGTGACTCAGAGTTTTTAAGACGTCCTCTCAAAACTCCATCATCTGGTGTACCCAACTCTTCCTCAAATTCTCCAGCCAGACCAGGAGATGGAAGTAAATGGTCAACTGGGACTGCTGCTCCTGTCACAGGAGATCGAGCGAAATACCGTTTTAACAGGTTACAGGTGACACAATTGCACAGGCTTCTTCCGATCAGGAGTGGAGATTAAGTAGTTTAATTCTGACACCTTACGGGTCATAGTATAAGGGCCAGAGAACTTTGCCTGAAATGGAGAGCCAACTAAAGGAAAAAGTGCCAGAACCTGATCACCAGGGCTGAACTCATGGAGTTCTGCACGTCGATCATAGAGACTTTTCATCTTTCCATTTTATTCGCCATGTAGAGACGGTGTCTGAACCCATTCACGTAGTCTATTAAATTTTTTGGAGCTTCCTTTGCCTGCCAATCACTGTGTAGGGAGGCCAAAGGGCTGCGAACAGTATGACCGAAAACAAAGTCATTTGGACTAAAACCCAGACTCTCTTGGGACACCTCCCTAGCAGCTAGCATCAACCACGGTAACCCTTCTTCCCAGTCACGGTCCAACTCGGTGCAATATGCACAGAGAAGGGACTGGTCTGGTGAAACCTTTCTAAGGCACCCCGACTCTGAGCATGATAGGCACTGGACTGAGAATGTTTGATGTTTAACTCTTTTAACACTTCTGCAAACAACTTTGATGAAAAGTTAGATCCCTGATCAGACTGAATGATCTTAGGGACACCAAAGATGGAGGGGGTACGCAGCAGGATAGCGTGTAGCCTGGCACATCACTGTAAGCAAAAAGGTACTGCCAGCTTTAGAGCGTGGCAGTGGACCGACACAGTCAATTATTAGATGTTCAAATGGATGTTCGGCAACTGGAATGGAAGGCAAAGGGGCAGGCTTGATTACCTGGTTTGGCTTTCCAGTCAACTGGCATGTGTGGCAAGTCTTAAGGAAAGCAGAAATGTCCCTTTTCAAGCGAAGCCAGTAAAAATGTCGTAGGACTCGATCATAGGTTTCCTTCACACCTAGATGACCTGCAACACCATCGTGAGCAGTCTGAAGCACAGAAAGTCTTAAAGAAGACGGCACCACAGCTTGTATAATCTCTTCCCCCACAAAACACTCTCCTTGGGGAACCCGTTTCCTCACCAAAAGGCCATCCTGAAGAAAATAACCACAAGTTGCACTCTCAACCTCATCAGCTGGGAGAACTTGGCTGTACAGAGCCTGAATGGTGGGGTCATCCCTTTGCTCCCTCACAAGGTCACTGCAAGACACAGGTAAAGGAAAAACTGGCACAGGAAATACAGACTCTTTACCAAATCATCAGGGTATGAACTGTCACGGCTCATGGAACGGGTCACAGCACAGGTGGGGAGCACCACAGAAGTATTTTTGGGAGTATCAGAACTTTGTACCAGGGAGGTTGGAGTATCCAGTGGAGTGGTTTCATCAGGCCAGACTCGCTTACCCACTAGGTCATTTCCCAAAATAACCTGTATTCCAGCCATGGGCAAAGAGGGGCGGACTCCCATAACCACCTCACCTCGCAACAGATCTGAAAACAGTGTAAATTTATGCTGCGGAACAGGAAACACCGTCAGTCCCATTCCCCGGACATCTACACTTGTGCCAGCATATGTTGCCTCTGAGAAGTTTAGCACCGATTCCACAATAAAGAAGTTCAGAGCACCTGAATCCCTTAATATTTTGACAGGCACTTTCCTCTCACTTCCAACCAATGAAACATAACCGTCCGAAACAAAGGCAGCATAACCCGGATCAATTTCTTCGTTAGAAATTTCCAAACTCTGCCCGCCAACAGGAAGCTCAGCAACCAACTCTGATACAGGGGTTTTTGTGTGCTCCTGCACAGCAGCAATGACACGAGCTCTCTCTACATGTAGAGACACAGCAGCACCAGATGGTTTTGCCTCTAAAGCCCCAGCTTTCATCATTTTCTTCCTCAATACCATACACTCATCTCTCCAGTGACCTTTACCAAAACAGTAGTTACAGACACGATTGGGGTCCATCTTTCCTCGCAAACCACGGTCAGTTTTTGAACCTTTCTGTCCAACCTCTACTGGATTGAGTTCCCACCGCACTCTCTCTGCCACCAGATTCCCCACGGCCACGGTTCTCACCAAAAAACCTATGGGTCAGAGAAAACTCATCTGCCAACTTGGCAGCCACAGCAACCTTAGCTTTCTGCTCATTTATGTAGGTAATCACACGGTCTGGCAGAGTATTCTTAAATTGCTCAAGCAAGATTAGTTCCTGCAAATCTTCCAAGGTTTTTACCTGGGAAGAAGCACACCAATGATAAAAATAGGTAGCTAGTTCGCGAGCAAATTCAGTGTGGGACCGCTTTTCTTTCCTGAGAGTTCTGAACCTCTGGCGATAAGCCTCAGGTACCAGCTCATATGCTCTAAGGACAGCAGCTTTAACCAACTGGTAGTCACTACTATCAGCAGCATCCAAGGCTGAGATAGCCTCCTGAGCCTTACCAGTAAGCACACACTGAAGCAACAAGGTGCGCTCAGCATCCAACCAATTACGTGCATTGGCTAAACGTTCAAACAGTACAAAGAATATATCAGGATCTCTCTCATTAAACTTCAGGACTAGCCGTAAGTTACCAGCCACGTCAAATGTAGGTACACCCGATATTGGATCCTCACCCTTTTGAGGTTCAGCATGCAATTTTCCTTCACTTAGAAGCTGCAGCTTGTAACGCTCAAACTCTAATTGCTGTTTTGACTGGACCTGGGCGATTTCAACTTCACGGAGACGGGCCTCCTGTCTAAACTTCTCTAATTCCAGAGCATTCTGTTGTTGGCTAACTGCCTAACCAATACTAGCTGACTTACTCAAACCCTAGTCTTCATGCAGGTTGATGGCAGGATAATTTAAGCACAAAGCCCAGTAACCCGGTTAACTCTCAGCATGCTGAAAATCACCTAGTCAGTCGTGGAAGTGCACCCGAGCAAATGCTCTAACCACTTACTGCACAAAAACAAAAAACTAAAACAAAAAAAGGATCAATGGAGACAGCTAGTGCCTTCATTGCTTATGCCTACCAGGAATGAAGGTTCCATATGACTTATCAGCCTGTACCACTACTGACACCTGAAAAAAAATTAGATTTACTAGGCCAAAATCTATGGCGCAATACATTTACCAGATTGCAAAGAGTCCAGGCAACATCAAGCCAACAGATCAACTCACTATTAAAGCCAACCAAAATGTGTGTGAAGCACTCCTTTAAAGAACACATGAACTCTACTAGGTTCCCAGCATTTAATTTCCCTTCAGAAGACAAACTAAAAGGAAAATTTATCCCGGACGAGCCCCCATTTGTTACCGCTAGGCTCAAAGTCGGCAACAAAGAGGGAGGCCACACACAGAAGTAACGGTCAAATTAGTTTATTTAATTCAACTCAGAAAATGAGTATAATGTCAGAGAACACAACAAACCAAACAAAGGATCAGGATGACAAGGATGCAGCAGGCCTCGCTGGAAGAAAGAGAGAGAGACATTGAGAAGGGCCGTCCTTTATGCCCTTCTAAGAAGCCGAGCCCACATGGGCAGGTGCTTACAGCAGACCCTTCCCAGCTTCACCTGAAAACCAGCATCAAATTATATCCCTCATCCAAATGAGGCTCTGCTGAGGTAATGTAAGAATGGTCAGATGGCAAAACAGGGTTACAAAGATCCAGCCAACTTGGAGGAAGGTTAAGATAGATGTTATAACCACAGAACCACATCAAATCTGTCTGGGGGTAAGTGCCCATAACATCTGGAACAGTGTAGTATGGAGCACAGCTGCTGCAGTCAGTGTTCCATGTGTCATTCAGTGTGTTGTTATTTCAGTATTGGGTACTGGGTAAGAATGGAGGAGCGAAAGAATGTTGGTATTTGTCCTAAATATTCAGAATCTTTTGTGGCACCGACCGAAATGCTTCGGTAGTACCGAGTATCAAAACATGCCTCGTCTTTCGGTGCCAAGTTTCGATACCCGGAGGTGATCAAGACCTGATAATGCTGCCAGTGATTGGCTGTAACGTTATACTTTGCGGCTTGCAGGAAAAATACGTGGTACCAGACAGAGACGTTTTGTGGTTACGCCCACAGACGGGGTTCACGTGTATCTGTGTTGTGATTGTGAACAGGAGTTGTGCGTCGTTGAAACGCTTAAAAAACGCCACCGAAGTCAAAAGTGTGGCTCCATTTTTAGCAAGATTGATGGCAATACTGCGCGATGCAATATATGCAAAAAAAAAAAAAAAAAAAAAAATCATAATTGCTAAGGCTGGCAATACGACTAATTTAATGAAACACCTGACCGTGCACGGAATCAGTTTAAGAGCAGTAAGTTGCTCCGTGTTTGACTGCAAGAAGATCGGACCGCAGCCTCTCATATCCCGCGAAACTTCTCATAACAACATCAACAACAATGGCGGACTACATGCTTGCGTTACTACTGGAAAAGATATTGAGCCTATTATGGTTACTAGGGCAAAATCAAATTTTTCCTTGAGTTTGGTTTCTTCGAAAGCCGATGTGTAAAAAGCGCTCAAGCTTCATGCGCCACCTCTTCCTCTCCGTTTTTGGTGAATTTCTGAAACTGAAACAGCGCCGCCTATAGACCTGGAATATGAAGTAGCGTTCAGTCGTGTAAAGACAGAAAAAGGATATGATATGATGTTTATTTTTTCTGTAAAACTGCTTGGAGTGGAAAATTACCAAAGCTGAAAAATAAAACTGAAGATTTGTACAATGTGTAATGTAATTTGCTTTTTGTTATCTTATAATCTTATAAAATTGGTATCGAAAAAAGTATCGTTCTGGTACCGGTATCGAAATGAAGGTATCGGTATCGGTACCGGTATCGAAGATTTTTGTTTGATACCCAGCCCTACACTACGCTGCCATGGATTAAAATCCTGTAGCACATGCAAGGTCCCCCTGCTCAAGCCAGCACATGTCTAGGCCTGTCTGAAGGTTGCCTGTGGCCATCTGGATGATCCAGATGAGGCATGGGAGAAGGTTATGTGGTAAAATGAAACCAAAAGTGAACTTGAACTGGTATAAACTCCACTCACAGTGTTTGGAGGATCTGTACTAAATATTAAGTTCTGTTTTCTGGTGTATCAAATACTTATTTCATACAAATAATGAAAATTAATTATTTAAAAATCATATAATGTGATTTTCTGGATTTTTGATTAGATTCTATCTCTCACAGTTGAAGTGTACCTATTGTCATGTTCTCTGTCTTGTCTTCTGTCTTGTCTTTCGTCTTTTTGGTCTTGTCTTTTTTTTGTTCTGCCATGGTTTAGTTTCTTGTGTTTTGTTGTATCTTTAGCTCTCAGTTTTTCATAGTCATGGGTTCTGTTCTGTTTCCTGTTTTATTTTGTTAAGTTCCTTGATTTCCTGTTTGTCATGTCTGTGTGTTCCTTTTTGATTAGATCATTGGTTTCACCTGGTCTCGTCTGTTGATTTGCTTCACCTGTGTCTTGTCACTCTGTGTGTGTATATATAGCCCTGCTTTCCCCTATGTTCTTTGTTGCATCATACTCGTTACTTGTTACTGCTTGTTTCTGTGCCTTAGTGTTTTATGTTATCCATGTGTCGTGTAGCCATGCCAAGTCATAGTTTTGATCGTGTTTGAGTTTTGCTTTTTCTGGATTACCTGCTTGGTCAGCAGCGCCCTTAGTTTTGTAAGTTGTTTCTTTTCTTTATTAAAATTTATCTTGCGTACTCCTGCCTCCTCAAGTCCTGCACTTGGGTCCGAAAATCCCGTTCCCCTTTGTGACACCTATGATGAAAATTACCGACCTCTCCATTCTTTATAAGGGGTTTATCAAATACTTATTTTCCCCACTGTAAAGTAGCCATACGTGACACATACAAGATGTTTCGCTCGTGACATGTGTGAATGTTTGTGTTCCAACAGAAACAGGGAAACAGCATGTGGAACTTTAAGTGATAATGGTCTATATTGTGTGTTTCTCAGGGTACATTTTTTATTTTTTATTTATCTATTTATTTTACTGAAACAATCATAAGGCACACCACCATATTAGTCTATACAACACTGTTACGTGACAGGCAGGGTCAGGGGGCAGAATTGTTTGTATGTGTGTTTTTTCCCTCGTGTTCTCCTTTTCCCTTCCTCCTTCTCACTCCTCAGGTTAACTGGAGGGTTGTGTAGCGGCGGTGTGGAGGGGGGTGATTCCAGGACGCTGGAAATCACTGTTAAGCCTTCTTGAGGTGTCGTGGGCCTAACTTAACGAAACATCGGTGAAGGGAGGTGCCCACTTGAAAACCCCAATGATATGCTGCGTACTGCTGTTGTTCAGATCATGTTCTCATGGTATTTGGTAGCCATGGTTTGCTGCTGAGCGGGCCATACAAGCCAGCAGTGTTTAGTTAGGTATGTTTACAATGTTTGAGGTATCCTCTGCTGCTCAATGGGCTTACAAGCCAGCAGCCTCTAGTTAGCCTAGGTAGAATATAGGTTATTGGTCATATTATATGACTGTAGGCTTGGTAGGGCCTCTTAGTCGAACAGGGCCTCTAAACGTGTTTTGCCTGGGATTTCGGCACAAGGGATTGTAACATCTTGTCCTGTGTATTTCTAAATGTCTATCTAGTCTAGGCTAGTGACTGTTGTGAATAGTGCAGCTGACAACTAGGGAAAGACCTAGTGACAGCATGGAAAGACAGCTGACAGGAGGGAACAGTCCCCACCGGGGCTACAGTGGGTTAGCAGCTCATTGTGGCAGTAGCCCAGGCTTTAATAAGCCATGGACTACACCCCAAGTTGCTACAAATACGATTAATGATAAAATACCCCTAGAGTCAGCGAGAGCAGGGGCAGAAGATGACTCACTTTGGACTGACACGGCTTTTGACCCAGGATTGAATTTGACACTGAGTAGGCAAGGCACGTTACTCGAAGCTACTAGTTCAGATGGAGATGGAAAGAAGCAGCAGGTTTGTGTGTGTGGCTGGCAGAAGTTAACAACAATGAAGGGCCTCAGAATCCATCAAGGGAGGAAAAAGTGCTTGGCAGAGGGAACACAGGGACCCCGCATTGATAGCTACTTCTTAAGAAGTGCATTAAGTCAGTCGGTTGAAGTCCAGCGACAGGAGTTAACCCACAGTTCGCAGGACATCAGCACCCCTAATGTTGAAGTAGGTGCAAGCACTGAGGCAGACAGAGAGGTTAGCCAGCCAAAAAGGGAGAAAATTAGCAGTCAGAAAGGAAGGATCAAATGGCCAGGTGCAGCAGATATTAGGCAGTGGGAAGATATCAATAGCGATTTGGTTTGTGTACTAGGTAGGCTTAAAGGGACAGCGGAGAGTAAGTTGGAGAAAATGGGAGATCTCATTTATGATTACGGTAAGGAAAGATTTGGTGTGGCCGAAAAACAGAAGAAGCAAAAGGGACAGGTGGTTAGATCGAGGCGTCAGCAAGAGATTGATAGACTCATACAGGAGAGGAGACTCCTTAAGAAGCAGTGGAGGAAAGCTACAGTTGAAGAGAAGGAAGGTATTGATTGTTTACAGGCAGATGTTAGGAAGCGGTTGGCAGCTTTAAGAAGGGCAGAGAACATTAGGAAAAATAGGAAAAGGAAAGAGCGGGCTAGAATAGCATTTTATAAGGACCCATTTAGGTTTGTGAAGTCACTATTTAGTAAGGAAAAGAATGGTAGCCTTACGGTACCAAAAGAGAAGCTAGAGGAGTACTTGGAGGAGGTGCATAAAGATGCGGACAGGTTTAGAAAGTTGTCTCTACCCTCTGTTATTCCACCTATTGGTGAAATTGTTAGCCAGTGTGATGACAGCCCACCAAGGTGGAAAGAGGTTCAGGAGGTGGTAAGACGCGCAAGAGCCTCTTCAGCCCCGGGACCTAATGGGGTTCCCTACCGGCTGTACAAGAGTGCACCAGATGTGTTGAGGTTCTTGTGGAAATTAATGAAGGTAGTGTGGAAGAAACAGGTTATTCCCAAGGCATGGCGCAGGGCAGGGGGGATTTTTATTCCCAAAGAGAGGGACTCGTTGGAAATAAGCCAGTTTAGACCAATTAGTCTACTGAATGTTGAGGGGAAGATCTTCTTCAGTGTTGTGGCACAGAGGTTGTCTAGTTACTTAGTGAAAAACGGGCTAGTTGATACGTCGGTGCAAAAGGCTGGGATCCCCGGCTTCTCTGGGTGCTTAGAGCACACCAGCATGATTTGGCACCAAATTCAGTCAGCAAAGCAAGAGAAGAGAGACCTGCATGTTGTATTCTTAGACCTGGCTAATGCTTTCGGATCAGTGCCACATAGTTTGTAATGGGAAGCATTTGATTTCTTTAGAGTTCCAGGTAGTATAAAAAACTTAGTCAAAGCATACTTCTTAGACATTCAGCTCTGCTTTACCACAGCAGAGTACACTACAGCATGGCAGCAGCTGGAGGTAGGCATTATGGCAGGGTGTACAATCTCTCCGCTAGCCTTTACAATGGCAATGGAGGTCATTATTAGGGCTTCCAAATGGGTGGTAGGTGGAGAAAGGCTGCAGGGAGGGCTTCGCCTCCCCCCAATTAGGGCCTACATGGACGACATGACGACAACAACGTCAACCGCTCCTTGTACTAGAAGATTGCTGGATAAGTTAAATAGCAATCTGCAGTGGGCTAGGATGAAAGTGAAGCCTACTAAATCTAGGAGTATTTCCATTATTAAAGGAAAAGTGGTAGATAAGAAGTTTTTTATAAATGATGAGGTAATTCCCACAGTGCTGGAGAAGCCAGTGAAGAGTTTGGGAAGATGGTACGATGCAAGTCTTAGTGATAAGGCGCAGTTTGAAGGGTTGAGGCAGGAAATGATTCAAGGCATTTCAAGCATAGACCGGTCAGGGCTACCAGGCAAGCTAAAACTGTGGTGCTGGCAATTTGGTTTACTGCCCCGGCTAATGTGGCCGCTGACGGTGTACGAGGTTGCCCTTTCAAAGGTAGAAAAGCTAGAAAGAATGAGTAATTCATTTATCAGAAAGTGGCTTGGTGTCCCACGCTGCTTAAGTAGCATAGCGTTGTATGGGAAAGGCATACTGGAGCTCCCAGTTACCTGCCTAACAGAGGAGTTTAAGTGCACTAAAGTTAGGCTGGAAATGACTCTAACTCAGTCAAAGGATCCAGTGGTTAGGAGCGTAGCACCTACTATTAAGACAGGGAGGAAGTGGAAGGCAAAAGAGGCAGTGCAGCAAGCACAGGCAGCTCTTAAGCATAGGGATATCATAGGCCATGTACAGCAAGGGCGTGGAGGCCTAGGACTGTGTGCAGGGAAACCTCTGTGGAGCAAGGCATCAGCAGTAGAAAGGAGAAAGATGATAGTGGAAGAGGTACGGAGGCAAGAGGAAATGGTTAGATGCTCGAAGGCAGTGTCGCAGGCTAAGCAGGGTCAATGGGTGAACTGGGAGAGTGTGGAGAAAAGGAAGGTGAAGTGGAGAGAGCTTTGGAGCATGGAGGCCAGCAGGATTAGATTTATGTTAGGGGCTACTTATGATGTGCTGCCAACTCCCCAGAACCTGAACCAGTGGGTAGGTGAGGATGCTGCCTGTCCACTGTGCACTTGTGTCTGCACGCTTAGTCATATTCTGACAGGTTGTAAGGTTAGTCTCTCCCAAGGACGTTATACCTGGCGTCACAATCAGGTGTTGAAATGTTTAGCAGCTGCAATAGAGGAAAAACGGGTGAATGTAAATTCCGTGGCCGTTAACAGAGAGAATAGAGTTATTAAGTTTGTACGGGAGGGAGAAAAGGCTAGAGGAGCAGGCTTCAGGCATAACACGGGACAGCTAAGGGTAGGAGGAGCCTGGGAGATGAGGGCGGACTTAAATAGCCAACTGGTTGTCCCAGGTGAGATAGCTAGCACTCGACTACGGCCAGATCTGCTGTTGTGGTCTGAGCCAGAGAAAGCAGTCTATTTCATAGAGCTGACTGTCCCGTGGGAGGATAGAGTTGAGGAGGCTAATGAGAGAAAAAGAGCTAAGTATGCAGAGTTAGCAGAAGATGCAGAGCAAAATGGATGGAAGGCTTATGTCCACCCGGTAGAAGTGGGCTGCCGTGGATTTGTGGCAAAGTCGGTCATTGCTCTGCTGAGTGAGCTGGGCATACGAGGAAGAAGCCAGAGGACTGCGGTTAGCAATATGTCCCGGGCAGCAGAGAGAGCCAGTGACTGGTTATGGGTGCGCCGGAAGCATGCTAGCTGGGGAGCTAACTAAGGTAAGGATGTAGGCCGCATGTAGGCCGCATGTAGGCCGCATGTAGGCCGCATGTAGGCCGCATGTAGGCCGCATGTAGGCCGCATGTAGGCCGCATGTAGGCCGCATGTAGGCCGCATGTAGGCCGCATGTAGGCCCCAGTTGATTTGTTTGTTGCTTGTCACAGATTTGGTGGTTACGCGCTTCAGCTTGCATCAACGGAGCGGAGCATGGTAGATTTGTTTGTTTGTTATGGATTTGTTTGTTTGTTATGTGCTTCAGCTCGCATCAACGGAGCGGAGCATGGTAGATTTGTTTGTTTGACTTGTGGCTATTAGTTTCCATACTAGTTGTTGATAGACATCGAATGGTGAGGAAGAGAGGGTTGTGTAGTGGCGGTGTGGAGGGGGGTGATTCCAGGACGCTGGAAATCACTGTTAAGCCTTCTTGAGGTGTCGTGGGCCTAACTTAACGAAACATCGGTGAAGGGAGGTGCCCACTTGAAAACCCCAATGATATGCTGCATACTGCTGTTGTTCAGATCATGTTCTCATGGTATTTGGTAGCCATGGTTTGCTGCTGAGCGGGCCATACAAGCCAGCAGCGTTTAGTTAGGTATGTTTACAATGTTTGAGGTATCCTCTGCTGCTCAATGGGCTTACAAGCCAGCAGCCTCTAGTTAGCCTAGGTAGAATATAGGTTATTGGTCATATTATATGACTGTAGGCTTGGTAGGGCCTCTTAGTCGAACAGGGCCTCTAAACGTGTTTTGCCTGGGATTTCGGCACAAGGGATTGTAACATCTTGTCCTGTGTATTTCTAAATAACTCAGCTTAGTTAGGATACACCTGTGGATCACACCTGGCCAATCACCCCAGGTTGAGGTATAAAAGGACTGTGCCTACAGTGGCGAGGACTGCTATTCTCTGCTTGCCTGCATTGTTGGTGTTCCTGTGCAATACTTCGTGTCATGAAGGTCATTGAAGTTGCTGATTCCTCAGTCGAACGGGTGGGTGAAATTTTGGTCTGATGTTCCCTCTGTGGAACCATGTGCTCCTTCCCTGGTAGAAAGTTAGGGGCTCAGTTACTTAGGATCTTTGAAGATTTCTTCATATCGTGTGTCTGATCCTGGAGTCCTTAATGAGTGGTAGTGTGCTGTAATTGGATCATATAGTTTTGTCTGTTATATTAAGAATTCAGTGACTCTATTCCCAGTTGATGACAGCACTATCATCCTATTGTTTGACATTTTGCAATCTGTGTGGAGCTTCATCTTGTAGCACAGTTTTGCACTCTCCTGAAACACAAAGGAACACTGTCTTGATTAAAGGTTTTTCTCCTTCTGCATGTAACAACAAATCAACATTATCCAAGTTTAACACTTCTCCGTGTACGTGTGAGTCATGTTTGCTATTTGGCAAGGTCATGTTCTGGTCTTCTGTCTGTGTTCATGTTATCGTTGTGCGCAAGCGTGCGTACATGACCTGATTTTGGGGCGGTCAGTCATGCTGATGCTCTGGCGCTGTCACCTTGCCGCCTCCCCGACCTCCTCGTCCCTGCCAGCCACCACGCCCACGCCCGCCTCCTTGCATTTTAGCTCTGCAGTCACGGGCCATATGTCCCGGCCTTCCACAGTGGTAGCAGCAGAAATATCCTCCTTCACTGTAAAAAGTGTCAACAGAGAAAAAGGAACAAATATCCCCTTTTTTTTTAATCCTGCTTTTTTCTTTTTGTTTGCTACCACTTTCTCTGCATGTTTAGCATGTGGGACGATGTTCACAAGTGTAGCGTTTAGTGTTGTAGTTTTGTCAAGTCCTGTCAAATCTAGATATACATTTGTGTCTAGGGCATTACTTCTCTGACTGCTGGTGGCTGCTCCTCCTTGGGAGTAGGGTAGCAGCGCTGATGGCTGTGAGGGAGTGATTGGATTGGCTGCCTCCTGTACAGGAGGTACACAAAAGCACTCTGCGCTTTGTTAGTACCATGAGAATCTTGCTCTTTCAGTTTGTTTTCCCATACTTAACACTTTCTTCTTTCTCTTCTCTTTTTTTGTTTCCATTTTGTAGCTCTGCCCTTAGCTTGGATGAGCCATATTTTTGCACACATCAATCTTTTTCTTCCCTCTTCGCATCTCCCTTACACACCTTCACAACACTCCCAATTAACTTTTTGCACTCATCAACTTGCAACACTCCCTGAGAACCATATTTCTTTTTTCATCTTTCAAGATGCTGGACACAATTAGAACGGATTTTGGTGGACGACTGAATCAGATATTAGATACAGACATGAATATTGTAAACTCAAGCTTTTTTAATGTCTGGGAAAATGCGTTTAATTGCATTACTGTTCTAAACAAAGAAAAGAAAAAGAAGAAAATATCCCTGGCCAAAACTGAACAGGCCTTAAGTTAAAGTGCAATTTTAAGTATTTGAAGTACTTTTTTAGAACAGTGTTGACTTTAAATGTAAAAAAATAAAAAAAAATAATGGGCTGCATCTAGATGCCACTGTAGGGTTGAAGTGCTTCGGTGGTATGCAAACTCTTTTTTTTTTCACAATTTGCTCAAAACCCTGCTTCCATCAGTCCGAGCCGGCGGCACAGTGGCGAGGTGGTTAGCACTGATGCCTCACAGCAAGAAGGTCACCGAATCCATGGGAATGTTCTCCCTGTGTCTGCGTGGGTTCTCTCCGGGTACTCCAGCTTCCTCCCACCATCCAAAGACATGCTCATTAGGTTAACTCAGTGCTTCTCAAATAGTGGGGCGCGCCCCCCTGGGGGGGCGCCATGCAATGCCTGAGGGGGCGCGAGTGCTAGCTCTTGTTGTATTCGATTAAAGTGTAATTGCACATCCAGAACGTAGGTGGCAGTGGCGCTCTCATTGTGCGCACTATTAGCTCTATGGTGTTTTTTAACAGAGCCGGCGGTAAGAGATGTAAACAAACTGAGGAAGATGGAAAAATATTTGACAGGGATGAAAAGAAAGGCCGTAAAAGAGGAAGATAATAAGACAAAGGAAAGTCACTCAAAACCCAAGACAAGGAAATATGACGAAACGTCGAAACGTATGTAGCGCTTGGCTTCACTGTAACTACGGTAACTACGCCGCAACATATTCTTCTTCCTAAGGGGGGCATAACAGAAAATAATTGAGAACCACTGGGTTAACTGGTGATTCTAAACTGGCCGTAGGTGTGAGTGTGAATGGTTGTCTGTCTCTGTGTTGGCCCTGCGATGGACTGGCGACCTGTCCAGGGTGTACCGCTGCCTCTCGCCCGATGACAGCTGGGATAGGCTCCAGCAGACCCCTGTGACCCCTAACAGGACTAAACGGGTAAAGAAGATTACTGACTGACAGTCCGAGCCACATGCTTTCATCTGATTCCTCTATTTTGGTAGCCGTTAGCCGAGTTCTAACGTGTGCATCAGTGTAATCGGTGTACCATAAAATCACGCACTGACAAAATTCTGTGTTGTTTGGAATGGAATGTTTTTTTTGTAATTAATTAATTGTAATTAACACAAAGTCCCACCCCTAATATATATTTATGGAGCTGTGCATGCACCCGTTAAGATTTTTGTGAACTATGAATTGAACGGGTAATTTTTCCAACTGAGTGTGGATGTGAGTTTCGCTCACCAGCTGTCAGCCGATGTGTGATTAACGACATACAGCATGGCTGGTGCAGCTGAAAGAGAAGCCGCCTCGGGCACCGCAGAAGCAGCTGATCCACACAAACATCTGAAGGAGTTATTCAAAAAAAATATTTTTCTGCAAATTGTGCCCGCCGAGTCTGGAAATACAAGTCTGGACGTCCATCATATCATTTTCGATGGGTTGCCATATCTGTTTAAACCACCTCACATCACACAAGCATTATCACTTACAGCTTCACCTCCTTGTTTGGTGGCTGCAGTGCCAAGGAAAAAAAGCAGCTGAACAGAACTGTTAGGACAACCAGCAAGATCATCGGCGCCCCACTCTCCTGCTTGAATTATACAAGCAGCGCTGCGTCCATACAGTCATCTCCATCATTACGGATTCACATCACCCCTCCCATCACATCTTCTCCCTGCAGCCCTCATGGACAAGGTACACAAGCATCATTCTGGTTGTGCAACAGATAAATGATATGCAACTCGTAGGTCACACAGTGTTACACGGTATTCACCGGTAATACTGTGTAACAACTGATGGTGCTGCCTCCATGACTGGGATACAGTCCGGTGTGGTAAAGCAAATTCTGGAGAGAGCACCTGATGCAACATAAAACCACTACTTTCTGTGACAAGAGGCACTAGCAGCCCCTCAGAATAAGGTGCCTGTACTTGATGGAGCTACAGAAGACGTCTTCCAAGTGGTGAACGACACAAAAATGGCCGCTGGTTTTCAGAGCTGTGGAAACTCTTTGGCTCCTTCATCTCAGAGGATGACTCCTCTTATGCCCAGTGACACTGACAGTAATCTTCCCACTTACATACATTGATCTGGCATATGCCTACCCATTCCTTGGCACACTTGCTGTCAAAACAATCCTATCATTCAGCACGGCCTTTGTGTGTAGGTGGCCTCTGTTCCTTGGTCCACCTCAGTTCAAAGGAACAGGTTGGACAGCGAGCATGAGCAAGAATAGCACTGTCTATTGTCACCCTAGACTTTGAGATTCTTATCATGTGTAAAGCAAACGCCCAGTTATTTCATTAACTTGTTATTAAAGTTCATGCATGCATGTGTTATATCTCATTATGCAGCCATATTTATTTAGTTCCCTCTTGATACTTATTTTATTCACTTTTGTAAGTGAGTCTGCTCTGCAATGCACATGTACATTTGTGGATTTATTAATAATAAAATAAAGATGACATGTGTGTTTTCAAAGTCTATTTGAAAAATGTATTTGCCTTAAGTACATCTGAACTTAATAACAAAGGTACTCATGGAGACAGTACAAAAACAATGCATCAATGCAAAGTACATGAATTCCATTTATTCTGTTAAACAATAAATATAAATAATAATACTTGACAGCTAAATTGACAATGACACTGACAGTAATATTCCCACTTACATACACCGATCTATCATAAAGGCATCATGTCTAAGTATAATCCACATGAATGCCAGATTTACCAGCAGAACATTGAATTGTCACAAGATTATCATTGTTATTTACTTCTCTTGTCAGTGGTTTTAATGTTTTGCTTGATCTGTGTATGATATACAGTACATTCGTATATTGTGCTAGCTAACTGTCCTATAAGACAACAGCTATTGTCACTGACATTACTCCATGCCTCTGTCCTTTTTCTACCTTTGTGTGTTTTGACCACTGAACTGTCTGAATAATAATGCAGCAGAAGAATCGTGTTTGTACATTGTTTCATTTCCTGCATTTACAGTTGGCCTTATAACACATTTCATCTGTTCATCTGCATCAGCTGTTTCCTTTTCCTCCATCCCATCTCCTCCTTCAGTTGGTGTCTCCACCTGACTCATCTCAAGCTGACGTGTCCCTACAAATCTGCTGGGTATATCTGCTCTAGGTTTACTGCTGTTCAGAAGTTCTGTTTCTCTGAGGGTCTTCAACCTCTGGGTTCTGGAAAGCGTCCTGAACTAAAGATGGATTGTATCTGACGCTATATAAATACAATTACACTGAATGTAACGAAACAAGGCCTTAGGTCTAGGATACTGACTGATTTATTCACCTAGGCACCACGACAAATCTACAGTTGAACTGTTAAAGTGCACAGCCCACGTGAAATCCCTGTTTGCTATAAACGAGTCAAACTAGCCTGGTATGTAAATAACATGCCATGCTAGCTCGCATGAGGAAATGAGTCCATAGAAACAGAGAACAAAACAAAAAGCCAAGTTAATGAGAAAAAGATCTTGTTGTTCTTGTTTTTGCTCCTGTAAGTAATCACACGATCAGTGATTCATTACAAAATATGCATGTGAATAAAACATGTAATACACTGACAAATGATAACTCTGACAGCCAAAGCCACTGAACCAATACCAACGTTAGTGCTGTGGCTTTTAGTTTAGCTAAAGTGATTTACATAAAAATGTGTCCCACTGGCAAGCCGCAGAAGAATAAAACACATGTCACAAAGGAAAGTGCTCCAAGTAGAAAAGAGAAGACAACAATTAAAGGTTTCTGTGCTTGAGGATTGAGAGGATTCAGCTGTATTTCATGTTTTGTGTACATGGCATTGCGGTATATGGATGAGGTATATGGATGTGTTGTTCAGATTTGGGTGGAGACAAACTGTAAATGTGAGCATACCACATGAGTTAATTACAGTACCTTTGACAAGCTCCTATAAACAATTCCACATCATTACACAAACCCTTTCTCCTACACAGGAGCGAATTCTCTTCAAAAACATGAAAGTAAATCCCTTCAAAAATAAATAGAAACATACAGTATATTATTTGATACCCTTTAACCGTGCATGAGAAAATCCTCCATTTTGTACAAACTTCATACATCCCAGTCACCTCCTACATTTAAAAAAAAAAAAAAAAAAATAGTCTGGAATAATTCTCTTCAGGATTGTCTTTACAGAATCTGCTTCATTAATAAAAAAACAGTGCAACCTTCGTATCATTAGCCTCATAGCATAACTGCATAAGTCACATTTAACATTTTCAGAAAACAAGAAAAAACACAACTTTTAGCAGGCACTCTGGTATTTTTTAAGAATGGCCAGTGTAGCCAGCTCTTTTAATTCATCTCTTCTTTCCTCCTTCCACTCTCTGGGAGATCGTAGCGTTGTCCCAATGAAAGCACTAGTCTCATTTTTCTGTGTAACTGTACAAGAGCCTGGATGCTTTCAATTCTGGAAAAAGAATTCACCACCCGCCGTAAAAGTTGATGTGTTTTTCCTTGTCTAATTGCTTGATAACGTCATACTCCACTTGTCCCGGATGATTTCCAGTTTTCAGCTTTTTGTTCTTGAGTTCCTCCCAGTAATGGCTCCAGTTTCCATCCCTGTCTGCTCCGAAACCAAACACATGGACCTGTGGAAAGGAAAATGAGCATGTAAAATTAATTGACAATAATCAATAATTATGCAAATACAGTGCACAAACCGTTCTGGAAAAAAGAAGGAGAAAAAAAAATACAAGATAGCAAAGGACAAAAGTTTGAAGGCGCGTCAAGTGTGTGATCTATCAGTGGTGACACAGTGTTTTAACATGTTGTGCTAGATGAGAGCGGAAACCTGTTGTAGCTTCGGAAGGACAGCGTATACACATGTTCATTGTCGGTTGAATTAATTTTCTGCTGTTTACTTGGGTGAGGGTAGGATTCAAAGGCGGTTTAAAGGCCTTTATATAGTGTGACAGTCAAGTGACGGCCAATCCTCAGCCACACAGCACAATAGTGGTTGTTGAACATGGGTTAGATAGATAGATAGATAGATAGATAGATAGATAGATAGATAGATAGATAGATAGATAGATAGATAGATAGATAGATAGATAGGTCTGTCTTTTCTGCTGTGTGAATTTTTTCCTTCAGTATGGTGACATTAGCAAGGGGTCGCTTGGCGTGTGGCTAAACATAAACTTTCCAAAAGTTCACTGTCCAAACATTTAACCTCAAATCTTCAAGTCCACTGCTGAGTAAGATAAGGTAGTAGCTGACAATGTCTGAATGAAGATTCATGCAGGTCACTGCATATCTAAGTGCTAAGCCCATTTGCCTTCGTTTTATGAGACAAACATTTTGAGCTGCTTACCTTGAAGTACTTATTCAGAAACCAAGAACGTCTTCAACTTTGCAAAGGCAGCTCCATTTCAAAGGCTGAACTTACCTCATGGCAAATGTTCAGTGCAAGAGCCACAGTTATAAAGCCAGTGGATGGATACCGGCCCTTCGTTTTCAGCCACGTGTCGTGAGCGTATCTTATGAAAGCCGGGTTGATCACCATCACCTGTTGACAATCAGAATCGCCCTTTAAACTCATACGGCTCGCTACCTTTGCAGACGATGAAGCGCTTAATGGTACTCACCAAATCCTTGTTGGCTGCTATTTTTGATTTGTACCTGTTGGGGACAGCATGAAATGACAAATTCAAATACTAGCCATTGACACACCATCCAAAAGCTCATCACACAGATGTGACCTGTGGGCCTGTTCAAGGAGATTCTAATTTGCATGATGTATTTTATGAGAAACTCTACAGCGACATACACAACCAACCGTATTTTTTTCCGAGGACAGTGCATTCATTATTTCACCCATGTCCTCCCCGCTTTAACTCTCCCTGACTTCTGACAGGGAAGCTTGTTCAACTGAAGATTACATGCAGCTTATTGTTTTCTACTGTACCTGGGGTAACATGAATTAAAGGTCATGGTTTCACACCAGAAATGAACGACAGGTGTATTCGCTGCCTAGGAGAGGCACAACATGTCAAGAGACAGACGGCAACTGCGGTAATGTGCTATGTTTTAAATGACAGCAGAAATCCTCAAGATTAGAATGACTACAGTGTGTCTAGCTCTACTAGTCCAACAGGAATATCTCCTATTTTGTGATCCAACACAGCCAATCTGATTGAAGAGGAATGGAAGTTTTGCATCATGACTCAGAATCTATATGAACGGGCTAAACCCTCTAACTTGGCTTCCCTTGTCACGCAGGATGGCACAGAATGACATGCAAGACAATCCATTCTCCTGAGGAAATGCTTTTAGGTATCTGGTTACCTGCCACTCTACTGCCTCTGTTACTGAGTTTTAATAATGTGTTAAATCATGTTTATAGCACATATATTATCTCTATTCATTCATAATATTGTCCCTGTTGTGATGCCCTGTTTACCGCATTACATTAAACACACCTTATAGCAAACTGGGACAGTTCACTTATACATTAAATACAATTTAATACAGTCTAAAATGAAAACCTGAAAAGAAGGGGACTTACTTTCCATGAAATCCAGTCGTCATAGCCTGTATGAGCCACTCTATATCCTGTATCTTGAATGGAGCCAACACAAGGTGAGTGCTGTTGTCTAAATCCTCAGCACTCTCTGGATATATGACACGGTGAGTTGTTCTGGTCCCAACATCTTCTTCGAAGCCTTCAGTGCGACCTTTGTTAATTCTTAACAGCACATGGGGAATCATTTCACTGCTGGATATCTTTTCAAAAAGTTTAAATATGATTTTCTACTTGGTGAATATTTACCTGATGACATAATCATGGAAATCTATCAGAGGTCCATTATGTGATCCCTTCAAGTTACCAGAATTTCCCACCACAGCACAGGTCTTGCAGCCACCACTGCTGGGCTTTATAAGTCCTGGGGTGGTTGGGAATGTCTGGAACAGGCTGGTCACTGTTTCATTATATTTGTTATAGCCTCGTCTTTCATACTGTAAGCGCTGGTGGAGACAGATGCAGACTGTTTATCTGGACTGGCACACAGGTGCATTTCCATCCACCAACTTCAACAACACAGAGGAACTCTGTCCTTACCTTCCACCATTTGAAATCACCGTCCGAGAGGTTGTGGTTCGCAGACAAAAGCGGCTCAACGGGGGGTTTTATGGGATGCGAACACAGACGATTGTTTTTGGATAAACAGGTGTCACAGAGGTTTCTATCATCAACAGTGAGCTGAAAACTAAACTCAGTGAGTCCTCTTAAAAACACAAGAATGCCTGTGAAGCACAGGACTAAAATGATCATCTTCCATTTGGGCATAATTCTGGATGTGTGACGTCTGTGGTCAGGGAAACAGCTCCAGTCTGTGACAACAAAGGGTACAGGAAATGTCCACAGTGAGCAAGAACTGAGGAAATAACCGTCACTAGTTCAGAAAAGAAAGGACACATATAATCCATGTATATGAAGTCATGTTTACAGTCTGTAAGTCTGTAGTCAGAAGATAATGAAAATGAGAAAAGGGGAAGATGATGAAGTAATAATAATATTAATAATATAACAGTAAAAATAAGAAGAAGAACAAGAAGACAATGGTAAAGAAAACGAAGAAGAGAAAAAATAATAGGAAGACGAAATCATAAGGCATTAAGTGTCAATCATAAACTAATGTATTACGCTGATAGGTAATAAAATATAAAGAACATATTACAAAAAGAAATACAATTAATTATATCCCTTACCTGGTGAGTAAATGTGCTTCTGGTCCAATGAGCACTATAAAAGTCTTGACTATTGGTTAAACTGGCTTCTTATTGATATAAACCTTGCAAGGATTTTTTTCGAGAATGTGATTGGTGGCCTGCACCTGTGCTGCAGGTGTGGAGGGGTGGGGTTTGATGGCAGCAGCACAGCTGAAGAACAACCATGTTCTGCCCAGGTGCTGTTGTATTTCTCCATTATATGGTTAAATATTGAATAAATGTGTCCTTAGAAGAAAACTTTGAACGGGTTTTAATTATTTTTTTCTTTTGTCCACTATTAAAAGGAATTGATCTCCAAGTAGATCACATTTATTCATTTATAAAATCCAGCCAAAGTAAGAAAAAAATGTGAGTGTACAAATGCGGAAAGAGAGGAGGAAATATTCCGATTTCTTCCCGCGGCTGCTCGTCTCATTTGTCCTAAGTGAGAAAAAGACAGGCAGCCTATCTGTAAATCCCGCTACTTCAACGGACAGGCTGAGTTTGACGAGCACCGGGCGATGTGATAAGGACTTGGTGGTCCTATAATAAGCAGTCATCGAGCAAAGCAAGAAGTGGACTCCGACTAGGGTGGCTATACGTCCGGATTTAGGCTGGACAGTCCGTAATTTAAATGCCTTGTCCGGCGTCCGGCGCAGCCTCAAGCCGGACGCTTATTTGTCCTCCTTTTTGGAGGTGCACCCGAACGCAACGCTGCATATCGCCCAATGGTGTAAAAAAAAAAAAATGGTTAAAATGATTGGCTAAAAGCGGTGTCACTCAATTCTCTGATTTCTCATTGGTTGAAAATGGAAACAACCCGCCCCCTGTTCCCGCATGCTAGCTGTGTCACTCATAGACATATATACATAGACGCCTCATTGAGCGCTGTCGCCCACTGGAGCGGCGTACCTACAGTGCGGTCATCTTGGAACAGGGCCACTCGCGCCTACAGTGCATTACATCCATGGAGGAATGGTGTTTCTACATAATAAAAGTGATCATAAATCGCTCAGTTGAAGTCCGTTATCTTTTTATTACAAGCCTCTGTCAGAAGGTAGTCTGCTGATTAAGTAGAATTCGTATTTGGGTATTAAACCCATATTTTTATCATAGCTACACGTGTGACGTTTTTAACAAATCAACACGTTTGGAAATCGGTCCAAAATTCAGCGAATAATTCTACTTTGAGATCGCGGAGAACCTCTTTCCTTCCTATGTTCATGGACCGCTGCCTCTGCTAGCCCTGTACCAAGATGGCGGCGCTTTAGGCACGTCCATCCACAGTCGATGCGGCGTCTCTGTGTCTATGGTATCACTCATCTCGTTATCTGATGAATGTTAACATGCCGAAAAGACGAACCTCATTTAATGGTCCAAAGAGCAAAAGACATGGTGTTGTTTTTCTTCTTACTGTCTTTTGATGTTTACATAAAAAAAGTTCTATGTGCTTATTAAGAACAGGAATGTATATCTTTTGCATTTATTTATTTTCATGTAGCCTAAATTTAATTTGCACATTTAAGGTCATAAATGTTCTGCTTTGTGGCACTGCACTTTGGAAGACAGATGTATTGAATAAATACAAATACAGTGAACAAATACTTTTCGCCTTCTCAGTGTGAACAGAGTATCTCAGAATCACTGCATCGTGATAGCATCGTTATCATGCACAAAACTGTATTGTCGTGGGTAGTACAGTTGTACGTTGCGATTTTTCTTTCCTCACTAAATGCCGCGAAGTGTGTTCCTTTTTGTGGAAATGGCCACCCTAACGCCAACACTGGCTCCAGTTTGAAATAATTACGAAAAAAATTAAATAAAAGAAATCTTAGACACTCCGGTTACAGTTGTCTTTTCGTAGACAAAAATATTAATATTTTTTCATGCGAGAAAGTAACCGTGTAGATCCCGAATATGTGATCAATTTATTCAAACAACGCCTGTATTCGGTTCAGCGAAGCGCCACCTGTGGAAACAGAGAACCGGCAACAGCGGATCATCTCAGAGGCAGCAGCTGGCCTCCTGAGGTGAAAACCGGTAAGGTATATTATATAAGGTAATCATTTACAACTGAATTAGTCATTTATATTGTATCTGCTCATTTGTTTTTTCCGATTAATTAATAATTTCTGACATCTGTACGTTTCAATGAAAAAACAGCATCTCAACTAAACACTAATGAGGATATGCAACAGGGGCATTCCTTGATTTCAGAATATTGTGACTTTTATCCTCTCCTGTAGTGTAACTACAGATTCACGGCTTACGCCTTTAACAGTTAATCCAAACTAAATCAATTCTGAGTGATTAACAAGCAATATAAGCACAAATTCAGCTGATGGGTAAGAATGTACTTCTCGATGATATGGGCTTGTCTATGCTGGCTAAGCTACTGTAATGAGTGTGATTGGATGAAGCTGTCTGTTAACCCCTCACCCTTCTTTAGTGAAAACAAACCTATTCAGGCTGCTAATTTAACTGTAAACAGTCATGTAACTGAACTGAATGGAAATGAACACGGACAGATACAGTTGGCAGATATTTTATTTCAAAACATTACCAGACGTTAACATTTGTCATTCATGTAGCCTTCCTCCTTAAAGATGAAGCAAAACAGATCATAAAGTAGTTATATCAAATAATATATAATAACTGATTTTCTCACTTGTCAGCAATTAAATACCAGTCTGAATCAAACAATACAAAATTAATTATTAAAAAAAGAAACATGTCTATACTTGAACATTTTTGATTTCCACAATATGGCAGTCAGTCTCCATAACTGTCATACAAGACAGCAACAATAACAAAATCAATATGACACAATAACAGTCTCAAACAATTTATTGCCTATTTCAGGATGTTAGCTTTGAATGTTCTCTTTTGGCTCCCAGGAGTTTTTCCACTTTGTCCCACTGCAAGACATATAGATAGACAGCAATCAGTATTACTGTTAAATTGTTTGAATTTATTGAAAAATATACAATTTCCAATGATACATTGATTCCTCAGTTATGCAGGCATTTTGTAATACCTTTTAAAATGATCCACGGTCTGTGTGTAGAGCCTATATCTGAAGATGACGTGATAAATTAGTATAGCCAAGTTAGATAAACAAAGGTGCATTATGTAACACAGTATGCATGTGGTACACAACATACATACTATGTAGTCAGGCATCTAAAAGGTACAAACATGTCATGTTTTCAATTTGCAGTATAACATTACTCATTAAAACATCAGAAATATAATGTGCTGCAGAAACAGGACAGAAGATGTCACATACCGTATAGATTGTAAACAAATTGATTTGGTTTGATGTCGGGCTATATAAATAAACTTTAAGTGCTTTTGATGCTGGATGACATCAGCAAAACTGTCTAATCAAGGAGCTACCTGTCTGTTTAATTTCATGTTTACCTCTTATTTTCCAGTCAGTAGCTTACTATTATATCCATGTTATGCTTTGTAGAATTAATGGCCAATCAAACAGTGATGCAGGCTATGGGTTAAGAGAAGAGAAGAATGAGACTGTTCTCACTGAAACAGTTTGACAGGTATTCATATAGTGATAATAAAATTACTAATGGTGCCCCTTTTAAATGATCTAATGATCACTCTGACCTGTCAAGAGGGCCTCAGGTTCTCAGGGACCATTCCTCCATGCAGTTTTAAATTAATATATTACTTAACTACTCCAGTACACGCTTTCTCTTCAGAACAATATACTGTGTGTTGTGAGGAGAAGGCCCTGAGGAGGAGGGATCTGAAACAAGCAGGAGTAGGCGAAGTCTGGCATGGTTGTATTGTGTTTGACCCTGATTTTCCCCTGGACATACCTAGGGATGTAACAAAATCCCAGATGAGCCCCCAACCCCACTGACCGCTTGGACTAGTCCCGCTGAGCCTTTTGTTTGGTCTAGTGAGTACCAAGAATCTTTTCAAAACCTTAAAGGTCTTCTGTGTAGCACTCCTGTTTTGTCTGTCCCAGATTTTTCACTGCCTTTCAAGCTGGAAGTTGACGCCAGTTGAGTTGGGGCTGGAGCTGTCCTTCTGCAAGAGGACAATCAAAGCATTGCTTGCCCTGCAACATTTCGAGGTCTACTTGGGATCCAGTGTTAAACCCGTTTAGTTTTCACTGACCATAATCACCTTTTATTCCTCTCTAGAATGTATAACCACAACCAACGTCTAATGCGCTTGTGTCTCATTGTGCAAGATTACTATCTGGAAATATGTCACAAAAAGGGATCTGAAAATGTTGTTGCTGATGCCTTGTCATGTGCTGTATAGTTTTATAAGATATAGTTCCAGACATATTGTAACTTGGACTTGTAAGAGTGGGGGTGTTACCTGCCAGACAGGGGCAGTGTATTTTGAAGATTTCTTTCATGGCCTCCAATTCAAGGCGCCGCAACGATATCTTTCTTGACTTCGATTTCTAACCTGCGGATTTGTAAACGAAGCTCATACTCTGCCTTGTGAGTCCTTTCCCTTGCCTGGGCCTCTAGCTGAAGACGAGCAAGCCGAACCTGTAGCCTAGCATCTGTACTTGAGCCCTGGACTTCTGGGGAGAAAGGCTCAAAACGGGGCAAAGTTGCAGGTAGGGCCTGACGTTCAGTCCCCTCTGCTTGAGGTGTAGCTGGTGTGGCCTCATCACCTTTAACAGCAGAAGCCTCCAACTGAAAAGGATCCAATGGACCAGTGTCCTAGGCAGAACAGGGCTTCCAGGATTAACTATCTTTTCTACTAAAAACATTATCAGAACTACATGGGTGGCACCAACCAATAATCCTAGTGTGTATAACAAGCAGGACGTAGATAAAACCAGCATCAATTGCCTGCCATCCTCGCCAAAATAAACCAGATAAACAAGATCTTACAGTGTCTCATTGCGCCTGACCGCACCGCTATAGTGTTGACACTAAAAGTCGACCGATAGTGGATTTTTGAATGCCGATATTATACCGATAGTTTGGAGCAGGAAAAAAACGATAACCGATTAATCGGCCGATAACACCCCCCCCCCCCATAGAAAAAAAATCAACACTGTTGGAAGTCCTGTTCTTTATTAAAACTAAAGAATTTACAAGAAATTCCCAAATTTTAAGATTCATGGCAAACTAAGATGAAGAGACTACACACAGACAGCTTTCATTTTAGACTGTTAACAAGCTAACTGTTGTTAGCTTAACAAGCTCATGTAGGCTAAATCATGCCGGTGGAGATGTCGCTGTTTATGCTGAAATATGATGCACGTTTATGCTTGTTGAACTAGTGGTACTTACTGCCTGAAGGAGGTTATGTTTGTTGACTTTCAACTTGTGAAGGTTTTATTTCACTTACAATGACACTTGTTATCGTCCAGTCGACTTCTCCACAGATCACTTAACTCCTCTCTGCTGCCGCTGCACACGCTGCGTTTCTCTCTCTCTCTCCCATGCTCTCTCTCTCTCGCTGTGTGTGAAGAGCAGCCCTGCCCCTCAGTGATCAGAGCGACAGAGCGGAGGTTTTGTTTTGTTTTTTTCAGAGGAAAAAAATGACAGCTATCGGCAACTATCGGCGCCGATTAATCGGCCAAACTGATTAATCGGTCGACCTCTAGTTGACACCCAGCTCTACCTTCCTACCTCCCTCTGTGACTGCCTCCAAGAAATCAAAACTTGGTTTTCCTCCAACTTTCACAAACTTAACAGTGACAAAACTGAGGTTCTTCTCATTGGTTCTAAATCCACCCTCTCCAAAGCTAACAGTTTCACCATCACCATCGACAACTCCTCTGTCTCCCCCTCCCCTCAAGTCAAGAGTCTGGTTGTCGTCCTGGACGGCACTCTGTCTTTCCATTTTCACATTAATAACGTTACCCGTTCTGCATATTTCCATCTCCGCAATATCAACCGTCTCCGCCCGTCCCTCACTGCCGACAACACCGCCATCCTGGTCCATTCCCTCGTCACCTCCCGCCTGGATTACTGCAACTCACTTCTCACTGGTCTCCCCCTCAAGTCCCTCCGCAAACTACAACTTGTTCAAAATGCTGCTGCCCGGATCATCACCAGAACCCCGTCTTCTCATCACATCACCCCTGTTCTCCAGCAGCTTCACTGGCTTCCCATCACACACCGCATCACCTATAAAATCCTTCTATTAACATTCAAAGCCCTCCACAACCTCGCCCCTCCTTACATAACTGAACTTCTCCACTTCAACACACCCAGCCGGACTCTTAGATCATCTTCATCCATCAGCCTCACTGGCCCCCCTGCCCGTATGACCACCATGGGTTCCAGAGCCTTCAGCCGTTCCGCCCCCCGCCTCTGGAATTCCCTCCCACCCAACATCCGAAACATTGATACACTGACAATTTTCAAATCACATCTCAAAACCCACCTTTTTCTGCAATGTTACCCTCCCTCACTGTCACGCTCTCCAGATTTTTTATTTATTTATTTATTTTTTAAACCAAATCTTTTTATCTTTTTATCGTATCTTTTTGTATCTTATAGTATGTTAAATGCTTTTGATATCTGATATGTATTTTAAACCCTGTTTTACTTGTACGGTGACCTTGGGTGTTTTGAAAGGCGCCTATAAATAAAATGTATTATTATTATTATTATTATTATTGACAACTTTCCTGGTAGTGACGAGCTATTTTACACTGTAACTGGTAAATTAAGTATGTAAAGTATGATAACAGAATTTGAAAATCGGCTTACAGACACCAATGGACACCTGTCTTATCTGTCTGTCCTTTTACATTCTAGGCTTTCACCTTTGCATGTCCTGACGTCTTCTGAAAGTCATTTACATAGCCGTTATGATACTATTGTTTTAATGCGACGTTAGCTCTTAGCGTTAATTTTATCCCCGTAGTAATTCTAGATAGTATATTAGACAGCGAAACAACATTAAAACGAGTTGACAACATGTTATATTGTTCTCAAACGTCAATTAAACACATTTGCTGTACTTACCTTAGTTCGTCCATCTATGACATGCCAATGTCGCGGATGAATCCCCGCAATCTGCAATACTCTCCTGTTAGCAGTAGGAGCGCTATTACAAGAAACACTCCCATGGGTCGTATTCGAGAGCACACACGACCTATATGGTCGTATAAATTGGAGGGCTTGTTGACAGAACTGCTCAGCACTGTTCGTACTGTAATACAAAGGGGCGCGTTATCTGTGATCTAAAGCAAGCGCACCTGTGCAATCATATTTTTAATAAGGGGAATTTAGTTAGTCAGTTAAGGAAAAGAAAAACACACGGAGCTCTTCTGAATTCCTCAGGCTGACTACCTTTTCTGTGTGAAAAATCAACAGTGCATTTTTACAAAGCATGGCACTATTTTGTAGTCACTAGACACCAGACTATTTTTGTATTTTCTTTGGAAATTTGGAGCACAGTTCCATTGATTTCAACAGCAATAACATTTCAAAGAATATTTTCTGATTGATTGTTTTTTTCTTTAGATTATATATTATTATTACATCAACAATCTTACGCCACTCAGCTTCCTCTTGTTTTTCCACTGTCCCTTGCACTTTCTCCTTCAGTCTGACTGCCTTTTTCCCAGGTGTAATTAGACAAGTGACAAGTGTGGATTCTGTAGGCTACACTTGCACCAAATTTAGCGCTTGATTAAAGTCCTTGTTGAACCAGTGGGCTATTTATGCACTAAACAATATTTTCTTATGGTGTTTGACCCACTAGACCAGGGACATATTCAGAAGTAGTCACGTCAACTATTACCCAGCTAAAAAAAAAATACATTGAAATATACTTCATTTAAGTCTACTTCCATGTTCACTGCTGATAACTGTACTAAAGTTTAAAAGTACTATTTTCGCTGTACTAAAAATGCACTTTCATGCTGATGTCATGTCATAAGAGATCCTTAATATATAAATACGTTGTAATAAGGGTACTTGGCTATGCTATTTTGAGACACCATTATGATACACTTAAATGCTTTTAAGTACACTCTTTATAAATGTGTCAATAAAGGTATAATGCTTAGGAAATATACTTGGAATTTAATAGAATCCCTTCATCACAGAAGTTTATTAAACGTAAACATAAATACAACATTTTCATTGTTACATTTCCTTCTAATGTTCTCACGTCAGACACATTTGTGGTTAAATACACAAGCCATATCAACTATCTGATATTCCTCAAATCTGGAAAGAAGCAAGCATATAAAACAAGTCAGTAAATCCCTTATAGTCATCCATAAATCTCGTTTACCCTTTGCTCCACATATTAGCAACACATCTTCAAAATAGCGCCCCTATTTACATCACACCCATTGCAAATGTCCAGAATATTTGCATTAAATTTGTTTGCTTTTTCTGTTGTGAAATACAACCTCATCAGCCAGTTATACTGTAGGAGCATTAAGCGAGTATTACCCGTCCCTGTCTGGGCTGTTTTACATGCGCTGTGCCACTGTTCAGATCTGAATTCAATGCATTGAACTTAGAGCAAGAAGACTCAGTTGAGGAGGCTTTCAGTTAATCATAAAATTCAGAAATGATGCCATTTCCAAAATGATTCTTTGTCAGAGTTTTCTCCAGCAGGGTCGGGGCGGGCAGGACATGTAATGAATTCGATTTGTGCTAATAAAACTCCTTAACTGAAGATATTTGAAGAAATGTTTCTGAATTTGAATAAGCTATTGAACAGATTTTTTATTTGGGGGAAAAAGCTTGGTGGAGGTGGAGGCATATTTTGAAATAAATATAAGAGTTTGGGATATTAATATTAAGTTCATATCCATTTTGTTGTCTACTTCTTAAATATTTGGACAGATAGCAGATGCTTTAGCCACCTTAGTAGTAGTAGTAGATTATCTTATACAGTACATACGTCTGTGTTGACCTGACACTTTCAAGTTGTGATCTGTTGATAATTAACAGCAACGTCTACTACCTATCTATCACCATTTAGAAGTCACGTATCAATTGGATGAACAGCCACGCAGTATCGTAAACATAACCTGTAGCACATTTGCTGATAAACTAAAGTTAGCTGAGCATTAGCTGGCGAGCTCTACTTACCGTTCGTTGTGCAACTTCAAATGTTGAGGTTGGAAGTTGTTGCGTACCCGTCTGTAATCTTCAACCCGGGTGTTTTGTATTCTGCAGTTTTTTCTTTCTTTTTTTTTTTGTTGACCACTTCATACTTTTTATATCATAACGTAATTATCCTTGGTGTCATTTTTATTTTGTTTTCCTAAACCATAGCTCCTCCTTCATTAGTTTGAGGTGCATACAAAATGAAGTGATGAGTGCACATGTGACATTTTTAATCTTCGGGTCTTGGGTCAAGTCTTTTCAAGTCTTAAAGTCATTGTTGATACAGTCCAAGTTGAGTTGCAAGTCTTTCTACAAATTGACAAATCGAGTCAGAAGTCATCAAATGAACGGCTCCAGTCCAAGTAGTATGACTCGGGTCCACACCTCTTCTTCAATTAAACATAAAATGAAATGTATGTATTTTTAAACTGCTTTTAAAAAAAAAGAAAAAAGGTCACTGCTCACTAATTTGTATTGGTGTATTGTGTACCAAAGACTGATTTATTATTGAATTGTTTTAAATTATTAACCATAATCCCTGATTTTACGTTGGTACCATTAAGGGACAAAAGTGTCCTCAAAAATGTTTTAAGAATAAATGTTAATATTTTTTCTGCTTTTCTTTTTTACATAAATTTTCAACTTCACTCATAATCATAAATACCAAATGTTTGATTCATTTAATTGTGTCTGTGAAGGTTCTCAGTCATCCAGGTCATGGTAATCCAAAAACTGGACATGTAGATTTTGGAGAAGACGTTTCACCACTCATCCGAGTAGCTTCTTCAGTTCTGAGGGACTGGTGGGAAGTCTGAGGTTTACAAAGGAACTCCTCCTGAGAAACCTTGCTTGTTATGCTAATAACCTGAAACTAGTGCAGCTATTCCCACTAACGACTGGGTACTTACCTGTTGTGAGGGGGGACTGTTTTGGTCCCTGTCCTCTTCTCTATGAATGGTTCTCTAACGACTCTTGTCCGTCTGAGGGGCCGTCCACACGAAAACGCATTTTGGCGTAAACGCACATGTTTTTATTCGTTTTGGCCGATCGTCCAGACGAATCCCGTAAACGCATAGCCCTAAAACGCACTTTTTCGAAAACGGGTCCCAGGGTGGATAAATCCGTAAACGCACATCTCGTGGCTCGCTGTGGACGGTTGAATCCGCATATTTCTGAAAACGATGACGTAATCGCCCCTATGGCCACCATGGCCACACCCCTCGAGCAGTCTTCCACCTCGTATATCTCGCGAAACGTCTCATAACAACATCAACAACAATGGCGGACTACATGCTTGCGTTACTACTGGAGAACATATTGAGCCTGTTATGGTTACTAGGGCAAAATCAAATTTTTGGTTTCTTCGAAAGCAGATTTGTAAACAGCGCTCAAGCTTTATGTGCATGCTCCGCCACTTCCGTTTCCGTTTTTGGCGGATTTCTGAAACGGAAACAGCGCCACCTATAGGCCAGGCATATGAAGTAGCGTTTTCAGGCGTTTTCAGTCGTTTTCACCTCGCGCCGTGTGGACGCGAATATTCTTGAAACGCTGCCAGCGAAAACGGATAGGAAAAAGATCGTTTTCGTACGTGTGGACAGGGCCTGAGACTCCAGTGTCAAGGTGTGAATGAGACTGAAACTTCTTGGGGACAGAAGTTAAAACTGTATTGTAAATAGATGGCAAATTAAATCTCAGTCCACCTCCTCGAAGGTTTTTCCAGTCCGACATAGATGGCTTCCTTAACTCCTCTTTCAAACCATCGGTCTTCTCTGGCTAAGATTTGGACGTTGTTATCCTCAAAAGAGTGTCCTTTGTCCTTCAGGTGTAGGTGGACCGCTGAATCGTTGTCTGATGAGCTGGCTCTCCTGTGCTGGCACATGCGTTTATGGATAGGTTGTTTAGTTTCCCCAATGTATAAGTCTGTACACTCCTCACTGCACTGAACGAGCCTTTCACAAAGGCCCAATTAGAATAAGACATGTGGTTATCCTAATTTGGCCTTTGTGAAAGGCTCAAAAAGATGTTGAGAAATAAAATATGGTAACCTATGCTATTTTTTATGTCATTTTTGAAGAAAACACTTTTGTCCTTAATGGTAGCAACATAAACATTTTTGTAAATCTGACATTACCAAAAAAAAAAGAAAAAAAAAATCAATGTTGCTACTAATCATTGCCAAGTCTCAAAACTTGAAAAGGACACTTTGTCCCTATGAGGGCATGAGGGTTTTAATACACTTATTTTAATTACACTGATTTGAATACTATTACGCTATAAGTGTCTTGGAACTTCTGATAGAAGGGCAAAAGTTAGTATCTTACAGGAAAATGATTACCGTAATTTCCGGACTACAAGGCGCACCTGAATATAAGCCGCACCAGCTAAATTTTGGGGGAAAATACAGATTGATCCATATATAAGCCGCACCCGACTATAAGCCGCTGGTGTTTTAATGCCTAATTACCGTAAGGGTTTCTTCGAGGGGGGATTGACGGGACAGAAATGACTTTTTGGAAACGCAAAGCGTCCCATTTATTTACATTTGAGAAACACAATAAATATTTCAGTCAGTCAAACAATCAATCAATCAAACAATCAATCAATCAAACAAACAAACAATTAAAACAATCAATCAAACAATCGGTGCTCTCCTAGTGCACTTCCTGCAGTCATAGTACCGTAGTAGTACAGTATAACAAAAACAAAGCTTACAACGCTTGACAAGGCAACAACGTTAAATGGCTAAATTTAATTCGTTTTTAAAAGTACTTGCCTGTAACACGGCAGCAAAAGTGCAGTAACCCGACTGCTCAACAAAATAACCAGCATCTTTTTTGAAAACAGCCAACACGGCAGTAAAGGTGCAGTTACACGGACGTTTACTGTATCAAAGTAACCAGCCTACTATACCAGAAAAGTCAGCCAAATCGATCTCCACTGACTTAAAAGCAGCTCTCGTACTGTATTTGGGCTCACTCGGTTTCTTTTTCTCTCGTTACCTGGCTCGACCTGACCTGTCTCGCTCTTGCGCGTGATAGTGCGCCCCCTGGTGACCGTTAGCTGTAAAAATCCATAAATAAGCCGCACCGCTGTATAAGCCGCAGGGTCCAAAGCAAGTGACAAAAGTAGCGGCTTATAGTCCGGAAATTACGGTAAGTGCAAGTGAAAATTCCCGAAAAATGAACTGATCTTTAATGCATTCAAAGCACACCGCTAATGTGATAAAATACATGTTTTTGGAAGAATTATTCAAGTATAACTGATAATGAACGTATTTCATGAAAGTACACTATGGACTGACGGAGCAATGCACTTTTGACTATTATGTTCATAATATACATTTATTTCATTTAGCACACAAAATGACAGTATACTACAAATGTACTCACTGATACTGGAGTATATTTTTATCACTGAAATACACTTCATTTTCACCTGGATAAGTTGTCCCGTACTTCTTGAGACGTCCTTCTAAGCATACGTCCACAGAAGTGTCAACTGTACTGCGCAGGAGTGATTTTAATGTAATTGTAAGCTAACTGCATATTATATATAATCTGAGATGTCAAGAATAGCAATGCTTGGTGAAGATGTTCCAGTAATTATGAGCCTCATACCATAGTGATGTTGCAAACACTCTGTTAGTGAGTAGTAAGTGAATGAGGAAGCGGACAATATTTTACATTCCTTCATACTTTCCTCATTGTTGATTGTTTTCCGATTGGCTTTCTTTTTTTGTTTACCACATAAGCTCCACAATACTCATAGTTACTGGAGCCTACACTATCTGCTTGGTTACATTTGCTTTCCGCTTGAGCTCAGACGAACCAGTAGTTTCTAGTCACGTAAAATGCATTGCTACCGGTGTGCTAATGCAGGAATGTTGCCATGGAAAAAGATTTTAAACTCCAGTGTGCTGCCAAATACAGAGAGGTTGGTCTTTGGCTTGAAAGTAACAGATGTTCATTCACATATCGTAAAAATATTAAATTCTAAAACATTTGTGTGTTTCACATTGTTTGAACTATGAGCTCTCAGTGGAAATGAAAAGCCACAACGTCGCTGCGATATTTCATCACAATGTTATGACGCTTAAGCTAAACTCGGATTGTAAGATAGCAATTTATGTCTTGAAGACTGCAAAGGACCTCGGCTGTGCATCTCTCTGCGGGAATCAGCAGCTTGTGATCTGAAAGACTGACATCAATAGATACGTAATAAGAAACCTTGACTCTGCTTATTGATTTCATTCATTCAGTTATTCGAGACACTGATTCTGACATTCCTCTGTTTTTAATTGTATATTGGATGCTGCAGCACAAACAAAATACACTTCATTTTCACCTGGCTAAAGTTGTCCCGTACTTCTTGAGACGTCCTACTAAGCATAAGTCCTCAGAAGTGTCAACTGTACTGGGCAGGAGTTGTGATTTAACTTGTTAGCACAAGTTTCACATGTTATCTGTATTAGTTCTGGTTTGTAAGGAACATGAAAGCGTTGGTGTGACCATGAATTAATTTCAAACGAATGTTACAGTTGTAACTGGTTTAACCTGCGTGCACAACTTGATTTAATATCTCCTTTTGTTTGCTTTTGCAGAATACCACAAAATAGTGAGCAGAAGACAGGGTTTGTGCTCAGACATGTTTTGTAAAGTAGAAGAGCCTCTTTTAAAAAAAGCATGCATAATTTTTTTGGATACTTAAACTTACATCAGTCAAATTTACTACTTATGTGGGTGTAATTAATGCATGAGCCAACAAAAGAAGAAAAATGATCCAACAGATAGATGTGATAAGACCAAGATCAACAACAATCTAACAATATTATGGGTGTGGGAGACAATAGGTATCCAACACTATATTGAAGACTTTATAGAAATTTCTAACTTTACTCTATAGCAGGTTTTTGAAGAACTCATAGTCATGCCACGTTGTCACTATATGGTATTCATAAGGAACAGACTGCTGGGGAACAGCAGTTATGTCAGCCTCTGAGTCGCAAACGCAGGTAGTTAATGCAAACTGAAATGAGATACTGACACAAACACAGAGTGCATTCAGGTCTGGACAGTGCTCTACACTGTTTACATATGGTTTAAGAAATGTATTTTTGATTGATGTAATCTGTCTTGCAAAACAGATTCTTACTGTGTAAAAGCTTAACATTAGAATGGTATATGATGGTATACCGACAGAATCCTAGGACAAGAACCCCCTTGTTGGGGGTGTTGTAGTGGACTGGAGCATAATAATAGCACAATAACATATACATAATGTGACGGCCACCTGCCACTAGGGCCTGTATTTGTGTTTTTCCCCCTTGCCTTGTCTTGTGTGTTCCTGCAGGTACCTCAGTGGGCGGGTCCAATTTGGAACAAGTGGGAGCACCTGGCCAGTCTCCCTGAGTTGTTAAATGCAGGAAGTCACAGTCCTTTCTTTCTCTCTCTCATCTGCCGCCTGATTCCAATCCTGGGTCTTTGGTTCTGTTGGCTTCGGCTTGTTTGTTTTGTTAACACCTTTCAACACTACACATACATGATCATGCACCCATCAACAGACACACTGATTCTCACACTCAAATCTCATTAGTTCCTTTGTTTTACTTTAAATAAATCAGTTTACCTTTACGTTTAGACCGTGTCCCATTGTGTTTTGTCATGGCTCATGAGCCAGGTCGTGACAATAACAACAACTTCAAATTTCCCCTTTGTGTTATTCCAAAGAAGTTCAAGTAGTTTCATTCATTTTATGTGCATGACTCTGGCTGAAAAGTGCAACACTTAGTGGACAAATTAGGATAAGCAGTTACTTTTACTGAAAAACTACAGTAAAAGTCTTCTATGAAATTTTAGCATTTTGCAAATTCATCCCACGGGCCAGACTGGACCCTCTGGTGGATGGCCTGCAGGCCGTTTGTTTGACACCCCTGAATTAGAGGATGCAAACTGTCAGCTAGGCTTCCTAGTCATGGAGGTGGTGATTAGGTTGAGGTGGGATGTGCAACACTAACTGTAAAACACAGAACTGTAATTGAATTTAAAGGATCACAAACAGGGACATGGTTGGCTTTGGGAACAGAGACAGAAAGACCACTGGACAAGTATGGTGATGTGCAATTGAGAGTGAATATTCTGAGGCAGTGTCAGTCTGTCCGTGAGTTTTTCTACACCTACTGATCCTCAGAGGATGAAGTCCACAGTCTTTGATATCTAAATGTTTTCTCTTGCACCACCAGCAAGGCTGGTGTTTGTTTTTCAGGGGAACTATCTGGAGAAATGGTTTACTACAGCAGACAGTTTTTGTTAGCTCACATTTAGCTTCACCATCAATTTAAACATTCAGTGTATCCAGTCATCCAACTACCCCCACTGCTGGTGGTTCAGGGTTGACAAACTTAGCCTCATCCAGAAGGAGCGGTAATGTCATTTCTTTCCAGGGATGAACGAAAGGGTTTTTGTTCACCGCTGATGGATGATAATGCAATCGCAACAACTGATGGAGTTGTCAGCCTAGTTTAGGGAACACAACCATCTGTCTGCCCGCCGCAGCAGAGCCCATTCTTCACGCACATGCATTGACAACTTTTTATTCGATGATAAACAAGCTTTTCACCGGGTTTGACTGGAGCATTCCTGCGGAGAGGCGCGAGCTGCCCATGCTGGTCAGATTTGTTTCTGTGCGCATTTAGATTCATGACTCAACAGAAGAAGTGCTTCCAGCCTATACAGTCACATCGGGAGAGTCAGCCCATGGCATTTTAATTTTAAAACCCACAAAAAATAATGTCTATCAGTTCAGTATGTTGACATGTGAATAGTTACCCCTAGTACTTAGCTTATGGCTATGGTTGGATTAGGTGATCGTGCTATAGGTCTAGGCTGCTGGTTGACCTCCCATTCATAGCCACTGAGCCCCTCACCTCTACCTCTTCTCCCTTTCTTTTGCCTTTCTCCGTACATGACTAAAAGCTCAGTCTGTTAACGTCATTGAGCTCTTTTAAATCTAAAACTGAGAGTATCTGAGGCCAACTTCACAAGGTGCACTTGTTTTCGATGATTTACTCCTAAACTTTCATATTTTTTTCTTTTCTTTGTCTGCTTTTTAACTGTGCCATTTTGTAACTTTGTGTTGAATTTGCTGCTGCCTGTCTTGGCCGGAACTCCCTTAAAAAAGCAATTCTTAATCCCATTGGGATCTTCCTGGTTAAATAAAGGTTAAACATAATAATAAATATTGTGAGGCTATAATGAAAGACACAACGTTCTCTGAATTTGTTCTTTTGTCTCTCCATATCCAAGGAAGACAAAGGAACAGGTGTAGGCGTGTGAGATCATTATGTTAGAGGTCTATGACGAAGTCAGAAAAAATGCATAGATTAGAGATACTAAAATCAGTATGCCACTGGTTGGGCGAACTAAATTAGAGCTAGCTTGAAATCCTTTTAATACTGATTTGAAAGGGTTCCATTTTACTCTCATACAATTAATATGAAGCAAACTGAAGTGAAAAGAAAAGGCTCATCCACATCCCTGTGACAGCATCTGAGAGCTCTTTCCTTGCTCATCTGCCCTGCGCCTCAACATTAGCAGTCAGGAGACGAGTGGGAAAAGCCCAGTGTGGCACACTCAGCTCCAGGCTTTGTCAGTGCTTCCGGCTTAAGTATAAACCAGTGAAATTATTTAAGATATTACTCTTTGTCTGCTGTTACAGCAATTCTAGGCAATTACAAGTTGAGGTGTCTCGGAACAAAGTGTTTCCCATGCTACAATGTAATGTTAGTACAAAAAACCCCAGAAAAAAACAACATAAAAGTTTGTCCTAAAATAACATATGACTGTTTCGGAGAACGCCCACATGTTCAGAGTATAACCAGACAGGTGACAATGAATAAAAACAGAGCCCTAACAGCTTGTGCAATCCTTGCAGTTATGTGCGTGTAGTTACCAGTCACCAACATGTCTTAACCGGCTTGCCTGGTACATCCAAATTTCTCTGTTGATGTTACAGTTCTGTTAGCATAGGCATACTTTCCACATATGCTGGCCCATCTCCATCTTTTGTACCACCATACCTTTCTTAGGTGGAATAATAGTAATAAGGTTCACTAACACCCCTGGCAGAGACCTGGCATTCCTGAATTGAAACACCCTGCCTATGCCATTGCACACAGATCAGATGCTGCTCTGTGCATCAGGGGCAAAGCTATCCTTTTGCTTAGAAAGAGAATCACCGGAGAATCACTGGAGCAGCTCAGATGTGAAAACTTGTCTTTATTTGGACTGCAGACATATACATGTTCATACATCTTCTCAAGAATGGTCAATGTGTCATATTCCAGAAAACAAAATAGATTGCTTATTTAGGAATAAATATCAAAAGCCTATAGAAAACATGACAGATTTAATTCCTCGTTGAGGCCATGAGGTTCAAGTGTGTCAAGGGTAAATATCCAAAACGCCTCTCTACTTAGAAGTTTGTTTATTATATCGCCCCCTCTGGGGGGTATAGTGATTTTTTCAATCCCCATTTCAAGGAGGCTGGTGAACCATGGTTGGCTTCTAAGTAATGTCTTGCCATAGCATAAGTGGTGTTTTTTGTACGTATGGCTGTTTTGTGTTCTGATATTCGAGTTTTTAATTGACGTTTTGTCTGCCCGATGTAGACTAACCCACAGGGACATTTCAATAAGTAAATGACGTGTGTACTATTACAATTAATAAAAGAATTAATTGAATAGGTTTTACCCATTCGGGGGTGAGAAAAGTCTTTAGAATTGGTAGAGTTAGAGCATTGGGCGCAATTGCCACATTTATAGAAGCCAAGCGGAGGATAAGAAAGCCAGGTGGTGGGGGGCAAGGTTTTCATATCAGAGTGAACTAAATCGTCTCTGATATTGCGAGCGCGCCTAAAAGCAAATCTAGGTGGTTCCGCACAGATGTCTTTTAGAATCGGGTCACTTTGGAGGATGTGCCAATGTTTTTTAATAGTATGCTTAATAGCACCCGCTGCTGGCGAATAGCGTGTAGAGAAACAAACTCTCCATCTTAAGACTCTGATGAAGACGTGGTAGACATCGAAACGTTAGTCCTTGTTTTTTGGCACCGTAAATAAAGATAAGTTTTCACATCTGAGCTGCTCCGGTGATTCTCTTTCTAAGTTTCAAGTTCAGTCCTGTCCCGTGGATGCACCAGAGAGGAGGATACTCTGTTTTTTACGCTATCCTTTTGCTTGTTATTGAAACTTTTATTTCATGTGTCAATTCTGATTCACAGTGTTGTTTGTTTTTTAGCTTGGGAATGAAAACTGTAGCCAGTTTCCTTTTGGCCGTTGTACTCAAGGTTTAATTATTATTTAGTCTTCATTGCATTTGGAAAAATAAATGTTGTGATTTTAATAATCAGGAGGTCACCAATCACTGCAGAAGGTCATTAAAATAAAACCAGTAAGAGACACCTCAGGGGGTAAATATTGTCAACACCCCGTGGCTCAAATACTGTCAAATTGTCTTTCTCTTCCTGGTTCTTGAAATACTCAAAACTGCAGGGTGGCATGAGGCTGGCTCCAAAAGCATGTCATTTCCCACAGATCCTCACATTTACAGCAGAAATAAACATGTTTGCTGCTTGGTACAAGATAATAATAATAATAATGTTTGCTATATATAGTCACATATATATATATACTACTCACAATAAGTTAGGGATATTGTGAGAGGCTCAGTGGCTGTCATACATACGGTGTTTGTTTCACTTCAGAGATTTTTGGGATAAGGAGGCAATTGTATTGGGGTAATAAACACACCTCATTTTTCTGTTTTCCACGTAATGGTCTCACTGTGTACAGTGTGCCTTACATATTGGGGTCAAGTGTTTAGGGACCTTTTCAATGTGGCATCAATTTCAACATTCTGTGGGTATATAAAGCTGGTATTGTCAGTCCGTCATTCAAAGTTCATCATTCAAACAGCCATGAACAGACAACGTCACTTAACGGACGAGAAGCACCACCTGGCCATAGCGCGCCTTCGGGTCGGTGGCTCAGTCAAATGTTGCTCATGAACTTGGTGTGTCTCAAAGTGTCATCAGCAGACTTGCATCAAGACACAGAACTACTAACATGCTTGGCAATAAAGTCCTTTCTGATTCTGATTCTGATTCTGATTCTGACAGACCCAGGAGTGGAGCCCCACGAGTGACTGCCACATAGCTGCAGGCCCATTCACAAGATGTGAGGGGTACTAGGGTTTCCAGACAAACCATTCGCAACCGACCCCAACGCTTTGGCTTGATTGCCAGGCGACTGTTCCAGGTGATTCCACTGACACCAAGACACCGCCGTGAACGTTTGCAGTGGGCACAAGACCATGTGACCTGGACAATGCAGCAGGGGTCTACCGTCCTGTTCTCTGATGAGTGTCAGGTCACCTTGCACAGAAATGATGGTCATCAGCATTGCTGGAGAAGGCGAGGTGAGCGATACGCCCAGGTCAAAACAGATTTGGTTATTGTAGATGGCTCAGTCACTGCACATTCTTATCTCAGAGACATCACAGAACCCATCATCATCCCCCAATTCTGCCAGCACACCCCCAACTTTCTGTTCATGGATGATAATGCTCCACCACATTGTGCCAGAATTATCACAGCTCAACTTCAGGAAGTTGGAGTGCCTCATATGGTATGGCCAGCAATGTTCCCTGACCTGAACCCCACAGAGCACGTCTGGGACCAGCTGAAGCAGAGACTGGATGATTGTACCCCACGTGACCTGGCAGAACTGCGTGTAGCACTTGTGGAAGGGTGGAACACATTGTCTCAGAACAACATCATGAGGCTAGTGAGGAGCATGTTACATCGCTGTCAAGCTGTCATTGCGGCAAATGGTGGAAACATCCACGACTGACATTGTCAGTTTTTGTTATTTGGGGCTATCCTTGTTATTGTCAAAATTTTTAGGGTAATAATTATTACACTAATGAGAATGGTGTTTCTTCTCATTCATTATTACTAATATCAAAGGGAACTTTTACTTACTTTATTAAAATTCAGACCAAATAGGAAAAGCACTCATGTAAATAACACTATCCCTAACTTACTGTGAGTAGTGTATATTCCATCAAGCCTTAGGGTGGGGTACGGTGGACAGGTGGATGCACTGACATGTTGTTAGACATATCTGTCTAGACATCACCTACCCACTTAAGCTCCACTCACCCACCACCCGTTTGACCATTTTTGAATAAAGCTGGAGTCAGGTATCTTTAAGCACGGTGCCAAGGTGCCGACTGCCAGAGGCATTCAGAGGAATCTTTACAACAAAAGGAGTTTAACACACTCAGATTTAACTCCAAAGATATAGATTATTGATGAATGATTCACTGTATATTAAAAGGGCTCATGCACTGTATTTTTCCGCAGAAGAATGCCTGTTAATGATGTTTGACTATAAGGAGATGCTGAGGGTTTAAAGGAACACTCAGCCAAAAACTAGATCTTTCATTTCCGTCAATGTGACCCTGAATAACAGTAAAGAATACTCTTCTGTCCAACTGACTCTTCTTCTTCTTTTTCTTTGATTTTTAATTCAACTGAGATGTAAAGAGATGTACAATAGTGTCTCTAAATATGTGAAACCAAGTAAGATCATTCAATTATCACCTGCACACAGGCTCTATCTCTGAATGGAGACGTACTCCCCAAAGCACAGAGGCTGCTATGAATAAAATGATGTGTCACAAATAGCTTCACTCTAAAAATGATTTCAGCTGCAGCCCCAGAAAACAGAAAAAAACAGATTCCTATGAGAGAAGATAAGTTCTTTATATAGGAACTGAAACCTGCACAGCCCACAACACAGTGCCATTACTCAGATGTTCAGCATCTTCATAGAATACACAAAGTGTCTGCTGGCCAAATATCTTAAAGCAGTTGTGTAGCTGTGGTGACATCTGGCCTCTGAGGCTTTCAACGATACCGAATATCCTTGTGTGAAGCATTTTAACCTGCAGAGTGAGCCTCTTTCAATCCCTTGAAAAGACCATGGACCAGTATATATACCTTATGAAAAGCATTTCCACCATTTCCTCAGAAGTATTTAATCAGGAAGTAACACACAAAGCCTCAAATGTGGATAAATCAGTTGGTGGTCTAGCCCTGATGTGCTCTGTTACCCTGTAATCTGGAGTCAGTTTATAGAGAGATGTGTTATCTACAGATTCTGAGGACTGAAACTTTACTTAAAATAGACAGAGTTTAAAGGGAGGACTAACTCCATAACTGCTACATTATTAAATTTTTTGCTTTCTAAATTTTTAAGGGGTGTTTACATTAGTAATGCAGCAGCAGTATAATTGTCATTCTTGGCACTGCTTTGAGGGCCTTTCAAAGCAACGTGTGAGCTTGCGGTTATGACATAGGATGTCAAATACATAAAATAGGAGCTTCGGTGTTGAGGCGATAACGTCGGCTGTAAGTTGTCAGAACACCATCACACATAGGTAGGGCAACTGCAAGGCTAGCAGCTTAGCGAGCTAACAATTAATTCAGGAGAACAGTCATAATAAAACTTTGTTTTTGGTATTATGGATATCAGAATTTTCACCAGACCTACAATTAAAAACTATATGCGACCCAGTTACCTTATACACTGATGAGCCACAATGTTAAAGACACTGACAGGAGAAGTAACAATGTTCAACAAGAACAAAAAAATGTTCTGCTGGGAAACTTTTGTATCTGGCATTCATGTGGATGTTACTTAGACATGTAGCACCCACCTAGACCAGACCAGGCACCCACACCCCATAGCAATGACACTCCTTGATGGCAGCAGCCGTCCCCAGCAGGATGCAGCCTGACACAGACACAGAAAAAAAAAAAAAAAATACGAAGACACCCACCACAAGACACCCTCAGAAGGCCCATGTCCATTCTCTGATGAGTCACAACTGTTTTGGAGGCACAAGGGAGACCTACACAATATTAGGAAAGTGGTCATAATGTTATGCCTAATTGGGGTATGTGTGTTTTTGTATGGTGGACACAATAACTAGAACCCATTTGAATTAAGTGCATGAGCAGCATTAGCCTTATTTTTATAGACTGTATTCAAGGCTAAACGGATGCGCTCTGTTTTGCAGAAAGACCAGCAAAAACAGCTGGTGGCTTTTCACTGAGGAGCTTGGATGCACATGCTAAGATTTATGACATTTCTTTCAAATGTCAGCCAATTGTGCACTCAGTGTCTGGAGTGGATATGTGCACTTAAGAATCATTGACCAAAAAAAGAAACAGAGAGAGAGAGAGAAAGAGAGAGAAACCCTTTGAAATGTGTTTCAAGCAGATGGCACTTTATATTTATATGTGATCTGCATACTACAGAATGATAATAACTCAACAATGTAATAACATCCATAAATATTCCAAGTTAATGGAGGATACTCCAGACAAAAACACGGCCGTATGATGCCTTCACCAGTGTCATCGATCGTGGCCAATCTCTACATGCAGGAGGTCGAGACCAGAGCCAGAGACCAGTGTTTGTTCCCAGACCAGTGATGATTCCCCTTATATTTTCAAACTGTCATGTAACATCATTAGTTTGTATCAAAGCATCCCACTTGTATGCTTTAGTCAGATATGTGTATTTATGACAGATATATGTTTGTCTTGCTGTTCTCTTTCTCTGTCTGTCCCCGGCTGACCTTAGGCAGATGGGTCCCTCCATATGAGCTGGGTTCTGCTCAAGGTTTCTTCCTGTTAAAAGGGAGTTTTTCCTGCCACCGTCGCCTTCAGGCTTGCTCTGGGGGTTTCAGGCCGGGTCTTGTAAAGCGTCTTGAGACGATTTGTATTGTTATTGATGCTATATAAATAAAACTGAATTGAATTGAATTGAATTGTTTCACAGGAAACACCCCCACACACTGGTTCAGATATGAAGACAACAGTTGGGTTAAAATCAAGACACAGAAGGTGGAATCTTTAACACAGCACATCAAGTTCACTGGGAAGGACATCAGCAGAGATAGTTTGGCCTTATTGGACTGTCTCATGCACGCAGAAGAAGACCAAAGCCTCAACATTGGAGTATATAGTAAAACCCACTCACACTTATCAGCACCTATTATTTGATTCCCCACCCCAGACTGTACCTACAAGGACGGATGGCAAGGAGAAGGAGCAGAAACGCATCAAACAAACACTCAGGAATGTGGATAATCAAAAAAATAGAGAGGAGGAGAACATCGTGACGTGGCTGACGTATATGAGAAACTCAGGAAATACAACATCACAGTTTAGTTCAAACCCGGTAAAACACTTAAGCAGGAACTTGATCCCCCAAAAGACAAAACAGGTACAGGTAAGTAGACTGGGGTAAGAGAACAACCAATCCACAAACGCATGTCCCACCACAGGAGAGCCAGTTCATCTGGAAATGACTCAACCATCCACCTACACCTGAAGAACAAAGGACACTCCCTTAAAGACAACAACATCCATATCTTAGCCAGAGAAGACTGACGGTTTGAAAGAGGAGTACAGGAAGCCATCAGGTTCAGATTAGAACAGAGGAGGTGGACTGAGATATGATCTACCATGCCTTCACACATGACAGATAAGTCTCTCACCATTAATGGTGTAATGGGTCTAGTTATACCAGTTATACCAGCGTCATTGTTGATGACCAGAAACCATTTAAAGTGCAGGTTTCCGGTTAAACCCTTGGATGTGTTTACCGTAATTTCCGGACTATAAGCCGCTACTTTTGTCACTTGCTTTGGACCCTGCGGCTTATACAGCGGTGCGGCTTATTTATGGATTTTTACAGCTAACGGTCACCAGGGGGCGCACTATCACGCGCAAGAGCGAGACAGGTCAGGTCGAGCCAGGTAACGAGAGAAAAAGAAACCAAGTGAGCCCAAATACAGTACGAGAGCTGCTTTTAAGTCAATGGAGATCGATTTGGCTGACTTTTCTGGTATAGTAGGCTGGTTACTTTGATACAGTAAACGTCCGTGTAACTGCACCTTTACTGCCGTGTTGGCTGTTTTCAAAAAAGATGCTGGTTATTTTGTTGAGCAGTCGGGTTACTGCACTTTTGCTGCCATGTTACAGGCAAGTACTTTTAAAAACGAATTAAATTTAGCCATTTAACGTTGTTGCCTTGTCAAGCGTTGTAAGCTTTGTTTTTGTTATACTGTACTACTACGGTACTATGACTGCAGGAAGTGCACTAGGAGAGCACCGATTGTTTGATTGATTGTTTTAATTGTTTGTTTGATTGATTGATTGTTTGATTGATTGATTGTTTGACTGACTGAAATATTTATTGTGTTTCTCAAATGTAAATAAATGGGACGCTTTGCGTTTCCAAAAAGTCATTTCTGTCCCGTCAATCCCCCCTCGAAGAAACCCTTACGGTAATTAGGCATTAAAACACCAGCGGCTTATAGTCGGGTGCGGCTTATATATGGATCAATCTGTATTTTCCCCCAAAATTTAGCTGGTGCGGCTTATATTCAGGTGCGCCTTGTAGTCCGGAAATTACGGTAATTAAATAGCAGTCAGGAAGTCATCTCACTGATGTTTTCTTTTTCTTTTTCTTTTTTTTTGAAAATGGTGACAAGCAGAAACGATGGGACAAAAAGACATGAAAATGATTAGACAGGCTTCTGCTGCCTCCTTCTTCCTGTTTCATTAAGAAACAATCAAGAGAAAAATCAGTGGTGCTTGATGTATATAGTTGTCCGCTGAATTTGAGCATCACAGCGGCAGCATGTTTGCAGGCCTGTAGTGTCACATTTAAACTCATTTCACAGAGAGTTACTTGTGACGCTAATCACGTTCATTAAAAAGTGAGGTGTTTTTATCGAAGCACTTCATAGGCACGTTAATGAAGGACATCCATACGCTGTAGAAATGGATGCTTTTTGTGAAGCACACATTTGTGGTGTTTATTCTCTCCATCTATTTTCTACCACCAGGAAGGTCAGATCTGCCCAACAGTGCACTCATGATGAACTAACTGAAACTGAGCTGAAAGGATTTCTGTCACCGCCCAGGCAGTACAGATGGTAAATGGGTTGCACTTAAACAACTGTTTTTTAATGTTGGATGTACATAGCACTTTACAATTCCCATTCATTCACACACCTATAGTGGAAGCTATCGGCCTTCCATTCATTCCATTCAGTGTCTTGCCCTGAGAATAGTGGGCACCATTTTTCTCAAATGAGAAATAACATTTAATATTATATATTAAATCTGTTCATCTCTGCTGCTATTTCAATAAGGAGAGTGCAAATTGGTGATGAATGAACATTTATCAAGGGAACATGAACACGCAAGGTCATAGTTTGTTGTTTAGATTCCAAGAGTGACTGTGTCTTAGCCCAGGTAAACATCTAGTCTATATTAATGTAATAAAAATGTACATCAAAATCAGTGAGTACACTTGTAGTACACTGTCATTTTGTTTGCTAAATGTGATTATGTGTCCATTTTTTTGTGAATGTTCATATTGGCATGTGCACATATAGTTTATAGTTTTCTTACTATTTCTGAATTTGGACTTGATTTGAGAAAATTTCAGTTTTAAATGCAATTTATGGACACTGACACCTGCTTACTTCTTTCCAGATTTGAGGAATGAATACCAAATAGTTGTCATGGTTCACTTTTTTCGTTCATGTTTCATGTTTTCTACCTTCTGTCTTGTGTCCCTTCCTGTCTGCCCCACCCTGATTGTTTTCACCTTTACCTCCTCTGCCCTTGTGTGTGTATATATAGTCCTGCTTTTCCCTTTGTCCTCTTTTGCGTCATACTGTTTTTTTTTTTTCCATGTCTTGTCATGTTCAGGTCGTACATGTTTCATGCCTTAGTTTCATGTCTTAATATTTGTTACTTGTTTCCTTGCCTTGTTCATGTCTTGAAGTAGTTTTTGTTCTCATCACTTCTGGCTTTCTGTTTTGGTCTTGTTTAGTTTTTTTAATTAAATACATTTTTTTTTGTTTTTTTAACCCTAACCCTAACCACCATAACCTTGCCATTCCTGATAATAGCTGATAGTATCAACATCTAGGGCAGGGGTTCCCAATACCTCGATCGCGAAGGCAGTGTGGTAGATCACGTGACATTGGGGGGAAAAAAAGTTTTAGATGTTAGTCTAATAATTTATCTGCTGCACCAGCAAAACAAACAGCAAGACAAACCTTCATCTTTTTTTTCTTTTTTTTTCACTTTTATTGCGATGTGCGCGTTCAGCGGCACACACCCACAGCCACGCACAACTTCAAAAGCTTCTGCTCCATTATTATTTAACGTTAATGGGGTCAAGTTAAACATTTTATTTTGAACTTTATTTCATTTTATATTGTGCATTGTTGGAATGTGCTTAATAAATATTTTCATAATTTTGTAATTTACTTATTTTTTGAAACATAAATATTAATTTATGCAATTGCAATGCATTGATATAGTTTGGGATTAGTACACAGTCATAGCTGTAAATGCAATGGTACAATTTTATGTTTGTGTGTGTGTGTGTGTGTGTGTGTGTGTGTGTGTGTGTGTGTGTGTGTGTGTGTAGATTTAGACACTGTAAAAGTAGCTCTCCAGCCAAAAAAGTGTGCACACTCCTGTTCTAGGCTATCCACCAACAGGTTTATGTATTTAACCCCAAACGTGTCTGACGTGACAGCAGTGATGAGAAGGTAACTCTACTGCCATCAGGTCGGCGTTGCCTGAGGACAAAGACTGAGAGGCTGAAGAAGAGTTTTGACTCTGAGAAGAGTCAAGTTTACACTTGAGTCTTACAGTCTATATTTTTATTCTATTTTATTTCTCTCGATGTACATTACACTTATATTGCTTACCTTGTGTACAAACTACTGCTTACTGTAGTATTTATATATATATATTAACACTGGCTGCAGGTACAACAATACATTTCACTATGCACTGTACGTTTATCAGAAGACATGGAAGCATACCAAGTATACCTACGCATATTTCAGTTTTTTTTTTTCTTTTACCTGGGAGAGCTGGATCTCAGACAATGAAGGGAAATAGGGACGTGACTAGACTAGTCTAGACGCTGGTGGTGTTGGAGATAAAATTGGCAGATGGATGACTTTTTGAGATGAGGTGGGGGGGTTGTGCAATGGACAGCGTAACCGCAGATGGAGTGACAGCATGACGAGGGAATGATTGGCTAAGAGGAGGAAGGCGTCTAGTTCACATGATCAATGTGGTGACGTAGCAATTGAAGGCGGACTGATTTTGACAGCGTGGGAAGACGGAAAAGATGAGCAAGTAGAGCGATTGCTCACATTCAGTGGAGAGGAACAGAGCATGAACATAAAGAGTTCTGTATAAGTTTTACTCGTTGCTGATAAGGCTGAATTATCAGGCAAATCAGACAAAACAGGAGATGAGGGCCCAGCAGTGCCAAAGTTCGCATGTTTATCTGATGGAGTTAGAAAAATTGCAAATCTGTCAAGGGACGTGCATCACTGAAGAACTGTCAGCTAGGTTCTTTATTGTTTGAGCATGGTGGTCACTCTAGGGAAGGCAGTGATATTATGTTGTCTAATTGGTTCATCCACTTCCCCGGATCAACTGATAACTATTCGTTGCACTGTAGGCTGCTGGCACAACTGTCTTACTACATGTTGCCCTTGTTCCTTCAGTTAGGTGCCTCCTAAATTTCCTCCTAAAGATCGTTTTCATACATGTGGACGAGGCCTTAGAGGCCGTGATTTGCATCTTGAATCCCAGTTACAAAAACAATAGAAAACCAAAAATTCTCTAAGCTGTAACTTAAGCCATTGTGAGTTCAATGCTACATACTGTGTCAAGACAGTCTAATATGTCAAATATTTTTTTAAAGGCTGCCAAGACCTTTACACTGAATGAGAAGCTGTGAATGCTTGTGAGTGCTACAAATAGTTGTCAGCCAAGCCTTAGCAGCAGTTTGCAGTTTGGCATGTTGGTAAATCCTTTCCCCATTTGTGTTGTTTCACATTTCAAAGTCTGTATCTCACACAATGGAGTTCCTATTAAAAACAAATAGACCGCTATCAAGCATTGCAAAACACACAAAGATACCAGGACATGGACTGCAATGAGTCAACATTATGTGGGGCGTGTCGTCTGTATATCATTGTTGCCCCATCTTGGGGTGTCTAGGATACAGCATGATTTAAGGTTCCCATCTTCTCCAAGTCCCAAGTAGCCACCAAGACACTACCGAAAGAATTTATTTACAGAAAATGAAATTATTTAACAATGAGTGGATGGTATCTTCAGGGTGGACTGAGGCCAAAATTATAAACAAAACAACTCTACTTAGAAATAAATGAGATAACGTAGCAAATGCAAGGACAACACTTCCCTCCCTACCTCCTTACCTAAATAAACAAAAGAAGGTAATAAAACTGGCAGTCTGCCCCTACTACGCAACCCGAATGGCATAAGGGTGTTGGAGGAAAGTGTTGGCGGTGGCAACAGCAGATATTTCAAAGGCCCGTGGGGTTAAAGGAACTTGCCAGTAACCTTTTAACAGGTCGAGCTTTGTCACAAATGTGGTGGAGCCTACTCGGTCAATGCAATCCTCCATTCTAGGAAGCGGGTAAGAGTCAGGTTTGGACAGACTTTGGACAGAACTTTTGTTTGGCTTTGTGCCAGATTTTCACGGGCCAAAAGACAGGCGTGGTGGAGAAGCTCGTGATAAGTAAGTGGTAAATGGTAAATGGCCTTGCTTTTATATAGGGCTTTTCTACCTATTCGTACTCAAAGCGCTTTACAGTCAGAGACACATCTACCCATTCACTCACACAAGCACTCACACATTCACAGCAGCAGTTTGCAGTTTGGTAAATCCTTTCCCCGTTTGTGTTGCTGCACATTTCAAAGCCTATATCTCACACAATGCAGTTCCTGTTGAAAACAAATAATACACTATCAAGCATTGCAAAACACATGAAAGTACCAGGACATGGACTGCCATGAGTCAACATTATGTGGCGTGTCATCTGTATATCGTCTGGCGAACATCATCAAGGACGAGGAGGCACTGTCCTTTGCAGCAGCTGCTTTGCAAAAGCAGAATTTTCCTCAGATTTTCATCATGTCATGGGCTGCTTTTAACTCTCCCTGTATGGAAGTGCAGGTCACATGATTCATACGGAGGGCACGCTGACACAAATCAAATGTGTCGTTTGCTGTTAGAGCAGATGTGAAAGTGACCTGAATTAGAATGAAAAATGTCAGTCTCTGTGCTGTGTGTGTGTGTGTGTGTTTCTACTGACAATCTGGATGCAGAATGCTTTTCTTAAATAAAAAAACAACAGTGCCAAATAAAAACTGAAAACCAATCTTGAACAATGAAGGACACGATGTTAATTAAATCCGCTGTCACGACACATTAGGGGGCGAGAGAAAGCACACCTAAATCTTTCTCTTTTGACCGAACAATGCGCGTAACATGCACAGCTGAAAAGATGAAGCAGCTCTTTGATCAGACAAAGGCCAGAGAGGAGGATGAGAAGGAGCGTGATGCAGGTGATGCAGAGGGGGAGAAGTATTAAATTCAAGCCGTGTTCCTTTGCTGGAAAGTGACAGGGAGACCTTTACTCTTTCACAAACAGTTTTGACACAATGTCCCGTGGTCCGTCACAAATGATCATTTCGTCCGTGATGAGGCTGGCACGAGTCATAAATCAGCATTTATGAATGTGCCATGCAGTTAAAAGGAGCCTGCAGTCAGGCCTTATGAATGTGTTAATCATCAGGTTATTAAGAGACCATGTTTAACTCCACACTCAAAGGACTCCTACAGAGCCCATGCCTTCCTGTCACCAGTTATTTATAACCGTACTCTTTAATAATTGCAAATCATCCGCCCCATATATCAGACAGTGTTTTAAGGTGGACTTTCCACTTTAGTGCTGGGTCTTCTTTTTTTCACTTCACTCCACTTGACATGCCATGGAGTCACATTTCAAATCCTGCTTCTCACACAATGCAGTTCCTGAAACAAGTGGAAAACAAGTAATGCGATATAAAGTATAACAAAATACACAAAGGTTCCAGGACACAGACCCGCCACGAGTCAACATTATGTGGCGTGTCGTCCATATCGTCCGTGTCGTCCATGCACAGCTGAGGATCAGCTGCAGTCCTCACATCTCTCCCTGTGGTCAGCTGTTTTCTTCTGAGTCTACAGCAGTCACATTTGAAAACCAAAAACCTCCAGGCATTATGTAAAAATATTCTACTAGTCTGACATACATTTGTTTTAAGTGGGCATGATTTCTACCTCAGTTTCATTTTCATCTTAACAAAGCTCAATTGTAACCGAGAGGATGTATCCAGCCATCTCTGTTGCAAATTACCGTCCATATGGCAAATCTCAAACAATAAATTGTGAAATCCTCCAGACTGTGAAGTGTTTAATTGAACATTTGCTCCTGCAGAGGTAAGCAGCAAGTCTCTTTTTTTCCAATAGAAGCATTTGTCACGTTCATTTGGAATTAAGAGTGTTAAAGCTGCACAGCATGTCGCATCATAACACCATCAAACGGCACCATGGTCACATCACAGTGAAAAAATACATCTTTTCTTAGTCCAAGTTCTTGTTATATGCTCTCTAGAAGACTGTATGCTCAGATGAAATGGTTCACCCTTTTAGCCATTCAGGACTGCATTGCTTTTGGCTGGGTTTCTATAACCTTATATACCAGCCAAGTCCCCTCTGATAGATGATTAATGATCCGGTGACTTGCTTTGCCAGAATGGGGCCATCTACATTGCGACTCTGTCACTTAAGATGGTGAAGGGCAAAGCCCAATAACGTACAGTGGGTTGCGGTATTAATGCATTATGATTCATACCAAATTCTAAACTCCACAGTTCATTTCATCTTTTTGGCCTTATTGTTTAGAATCTTTAAGCCACAAGCTCCACTCTTGTCAGTCCTGCTTCCCATTGTAGTAGACAGCTGCTTCAACAATACACTCGTGCAGAATAAAGGACACACAACAATCTGTCACATCAGTGAAACTTCCGGGAACATTGATTATCTCATTACCGTGGCACCCATCACAGGATGGGGTATATTAGACTGCAAGTGAACAGTCAGTTCTTCTTGAAACCGTTGGAAGCAGGAAACATGAGGAAGAGTATTTATCTGAGCGACTTTGTCAAGGGCCAGATTGAGACTGAGTCAGAGCATGTGGGAAGGTCTTGGTGTGCACTGGTTTGGTATTATGTGCCAAGAATAGCGCAAGGAACAACAACCGGTGAACCCGCAACACACAGGGTCACCTGCGTCTCCGACCCCACAGGAGAGCTGCAACAGCACAAATGTGCTGGCTCTCGCAGAGGGATGTCAGAACACGCACGCCGCAATCGCAGCGTGCCAGGGATGCTGCTGTGTAGCTGCAACTGGACCATGAAGCAATAAAAGAAGGAGCTCTGGTGTGACGAATCACATTTTCCTTTGCATGAAGTGGATGGCCCGGTGCTTGTCTGTCGTTTGCCTGGACAAGCAAGTGTGATGCTCTGGGCGTCTGGGTCCTGGCGTTCAGTTCAATTTGAACACCTTCTATCTTCCTTAAACATTGTGGCATGTCACCATGTGCACCCTGTACATGAATGCGTAAGTTCAGGAATGGTTTGAAGACAAATGAACCGATGGCATGAGCAGGACAAAAGTCTGATGCATGTATCTGTCACAATCCAAACTTTTAGGCCTTGCAGGATTTGTCGCCAATACCCTGGTGCACGATTCCATAGGACGCTTTCAGAGTTCTGAGGAAGTCCATGGCTCAACACGGGAGAGGCCAAGCCTTTGCAGCAGTTTGCAGTTTGGCAAGTCGGTAGATCCTTTCCCCATTTGTGTTGTTTCACATTTCAAAGTCTATATCTCACACAATGCAGTTCCTGTTGAAAACAAATAATACGCTATCAAGCATTGCAAAACACACACAAAGGTACCAGGACATGGACTGCCATGAGTCAACATTATGTGGTGTGTAGTATCTATATCGTCTGGCGAAAGACATCAAGGACGAGGAGGCGCTGTCCTTTGCAGCAGCTGCTTTGCAGAAGCAGAATTTTCCTCAGATTTTATCTGCATCCGCCACAATCCAAACTTTTAGGACTTGCAGGATTTGTCGCCAATACCCTGGTGCACGATTCCATAGGACACTTTCAGAGGTCTGAGGAAGTCCATGGTTCACCAGATACTATACTGGGGAGGTGGTTTTGTTGTGGCTGTTGGGTGTATTTCTCAAGACATTTAAGAGACATTCTTCAAGGACCCAAAAACATTTGCTACTGTCTGTTGGATGCATAATGTGGCAGCATGCTTTTTATCTCAAAGCTGCACTGATATTTTCCTACTAACAATGAAAACTATGTATAATGTGAAAGAGATCACTCACAAAGAACAACACCAACTCATTAGTTCCCGTCAGTTCTTTCTAAGGAGGATTTTTTTTTTCATATTTCAGTTTTTGCTTTCAACCTCATTTGAAGCAACAGCTGTTTTTACACAGACAAGTTATCAACGTGCTAGAATTAAAGAAGCCTTTTGCTTAATCAGATTAGATTAGTCAGAATCCACATGATTATTTAGTGGTTAATAAGTGTAATTTATCATCATATTTCCACTCGGACATGTTAAATCCACCAGAGGCACATGTTTAAGGTGTTATCAACCCAGAAAAAAAAAATCTGTGATGCAAAAGAATCTGTTAATATTGCCTGCTTCACTCCAGAACTGCTATGTGTTATGAGGTTTTTCAGGGAGAGACGGCATCAAATCAAATAAAATGACCTGTGTCCATTGTCTGGCTTAAAATAAAATGCTGCGGTAACTGGTTTTGTCTACCAAAGCCCCTCTCCTTACTTCATCTTTATGTATTACTCACAGCTTCCTGCCGCTGCACTGTATTCTCAGGTGAGCAAATGAGTTATTAAGTCTGGTAAACATGCGGCACCTCCACCCAGTCAGGGGAGATTTAAAAATGATGGATAAGAAGGAGATTAAAAATAAACAGACCTTGATGGGGGAGAATTTAACGTTCGCGAGGAGGGGCCCTGCGTGCTTAGCAATGTTTGTTTCATTTATGGAAATCTTTCAAGCCCTATTTAGTTCCCCTCAAATGAAAAGGCCTCACTATTCATTTCCTGCTGAACAAGCAGCGATTATGCAATACCCTTGAATGTCAGTGATTTCCAGGCGGGCATGGATTACAGGGACTCTGTCAGTCACAGAATCCGCAGTTCCAGGTATAGGACGCTTGTCGCCTAATAGTGCAGTTGGGAACAGAATGGCTCTGACAGCTTTTGATCACGACGCCTGTGAGATAAATTATGCAGACGCTGCACATTAATTATTCCTCTCATCCCTCCAACCTGTTGTACTGTAGGATTTCCAAGAGCCCCCAAGAAAATTTCATCGTAAACAATCCCAAGATGCAGGATTTCACCAGCCGTCAGCGCTGAGCCGTAACACTGTGGCAAGGACAGAAACCCATCTGCCAGAGCCATCGCCTCCCAACACTGCAAACTTCTTTCACTTGTCACCCGGAACTATTTTTCACTCCTGACATCTGTGTTGGCTTTCCATCTTGTCCGCAAATTGAATCTCAGATCCTCCTCCCTCCCAGTTTTCGCTCTGTAAAAATGAAAGACACACGTTGAATCTACAAACACATCTCACAACGCACAACACCCAAGGATGGATTTCTTGTCCTGTGGTGCAGCAAATTGTATTTTTTTTTTTTCTCCTTCTCTCAGCTGGAGGATATATCAGCTGTAATTAATAAACATGAAGCAGGGCAGATTCTCTCTGATACCTGGAAAACAATGGAAAAGGGATTTTTTTCATTGCATGTAGACACTCTAAAATTTAGAGAAATAAATATCCACAAGACAGATAAAGAATTTCATTTATGAGCAAGCTGGAGATTGACCATCTTAATATGTACTGGGAATTGTGGGTTTCATTCACACCTGCAAACTATATATCAAACTGGATCTGTTGACAGGTCTTATTGTCTGGTTCACCTGTGCCTCCAGTCATACACTTACTCTAGCGCTGACACTGAATCACTGCGGAGTTCAAACTCAAAGACAGTTGGTTATGCACAGTGGCGCTCTCCATCTGTGAAACCCATTTCAGGGGGCAAATGGAAAATCACACCCTAAGCTATGCATCGGATCTTTTATGGTGGGCGGCCCGAGGTGAGGGGGGCAGACAGACCACAGTAGCAAACAAATGTCAGCTCTGGGTGCTGAATTAGCGCTTTGACAAAGCGTAAGAGCTGCTGGAGACAGATGTGGCCGCCCCAGGACAGAGCTGGGACTGATAGGAAGCACAGAGGCAACTCACTGCTGCACTTAAAAAGAAATGGTGGGGGGAAATGGACCCCTCCTCTTCACGGCTGTGTAAACCAGAGCAATGCAAATGACTTTATTACTCCTGGGAGTGCAATCAGTTGACTGGTGAACCGATGAGGCTGCTATTTATAATAAGTGAGACTGGCATCACGGTGTTGGATTGAGTTTTCTCTGCAAGCTGTGCTGTCACCGAGGTGCACAGTGTGGCCTTGGGCTGATTATCGTCTATACTGTCGTTTTCTTAAAAGATCAGTCTGGCTCACATGCTTGTAAACAGAAAACTCCATAAAAACTGATTTCCGTTTCACCTTGAATGAACAATGTGTGTCCTGAGCTTTCACTGTGTCTCACAAGGCTTTACATCACTATGCAAAACGGAGCTCGGAGAAGAAACACCACCCACTTTTGCCTCTCTGTGAGACTGTCATTCCAAACCAAAGACTATTTTCTTGCTGCCAGTCAAGCAGGGATAGTACTTCAAGGTCTGCCAAGGTTGAAAGCAAAAGATGTTGCAGATGTAAGAGGCCTCTCTTGTGCGTCTTTGTTTCTTTGTTTCTCTTGACAATTTGAATAACCTTGCAGTCGCCTTCATTTCACTGCAACAGACAGACAGATGAGCACTGCACGCAGACATCACACAGCATCGAATTTGTCACACGCCTCACACTTTGAGAAAAGGTCACCTGAGCAGTCTGTGATGTGCACAGTTCTGGATCTATATTGTATGTGACAATGACATCAAGCTAAGTAATGAAATGGATGGAAGATGCGGGCGGTGGGGGTAGAGGGGTGAGGCGGTATGGGGAGGGCTGCACTGTTTATGTCAGGGTTTTGTAAAAGGACTGTTATGTGTCAGTTGTGTAAAGATTTTGCAGCAAGCCCTGAAGCTGAGTTATTCCTCCAAGCGAAGCCGCTGCCGCTGCTGCTGCGGCTGCCTCTCAGCACATCACGGCAAGGATCAATTTTAATGTACGAAAAGATTTTAGAGCATAATTATTCTCCCGGGCTTCAAATGCAAAGAAACAATCACGAGACAAATGTAGGTCGCACATGACAATCTTGCAAATGCAGATTATTTATTCATTATTGTGATGTAGAGGTTGCTTTTGCTGTTGTGTCTAAATGCATAATTAATCAGCAGCATCGAAGCACTGGAAAGAAATCTGACTAATGAGAATCACAGAATGCGGACACAGAACTGAAATCAAACGGGGAGGAAGAAGCGAAAGGTGGACACGGCGTCTGCAAAGTGTGTTCATATAGAGACTCACAGTCTTCTCCGCAGCAAAAAATAAATAAAATAACTAAAGTCAAGCAGCGTGAACAGATTACACGGTTCGAGGGGATTACTTTTCACACTTGTGAACCTGAAGCTTAAAAATGCAGGTGCACGAAAACTCCACTCGGGGTGAAGAAAAAGAAGGAAACTAATTCCATCTGCCATCAGGAAGGCTAGTAAATGTATCAGTTGGGAAATAATGAATGGGTTTTTGCTAAAGCTAAGAATATTTCTAGCCTGTCAGATCAATGTAATACTGAGAAAAATCGTTGTCTCACGGAATAAACTTTATTGATCCGCTGCCTCATGTCTGAGATATAAAAATGAGAAGCTCTGGTTGGATTAGAGGCTAATGATGTCTGGTGGCATTTGTGTTGTGTCAAAGGATCAAACAGTCACATTAAAGCATGAAGTTATCCCTGCTTTATGGCGTATAATAGAGGACGGATAAGCCTCCTGGTTCCCATGTGTGGTTCAGATGTTCAGACCTGGTCCCCTGGAGACCTAACAGACAGGGATGAAATCCTACTGTTGGAGTACTCTCATAAATCCTTAGCGAGATCCCCATGCTTCTCCTTTATCCAATCTATGCACCACCAGCCCCTCTAAACTACAGATGTGGAGAATTAAGAGATAAACAGAGTAGAATTAATCCAATTAGCTCTAATGGGCATGCCTGCAATGGAGTATATGAGGAGGAAGTGCCTTGAATACTCCCAAAGCCTGCTCCAATTACTGTAGCTGTGTTTACAAGAAGATGCTTCCAAGGTGAGTTATAAAGTAAAGCATACAACATTTTATGTAGCAAGAAAGCAACTATTAAATAACAGCTTACATGAAGTGAGAAATGTGATGAAGTATTGTTATCTGCTGTCTTGTAGCAGCTTCTTTTTGTTCACATTTCTGCACTGCCCGTGCTTCTTAGAAATCACTGCCAGTCTCACCAATTCTCGTGGTCATTTTAAAGTAGATATTAAATAGTACGATGCTTTGCGTTGACCTAAGCCTTCCTGAGAAGTCTTTGTGTCCGATGCCACATTTCTGTGAATCTGTTTTGCGGGTACTGCGTCTCCTCGCTGGCTCCCCACGGCACTAAATGGCCAGGCTCCTGTGTATATGCCTGATCTCCTCCACCCTCACTCTTCAAAGGGGTGGAGGAGCTTTTGAGGCTGCGGCACCACAACTGCGGGTACTCGTCCTGCATTTCTGAGTTTAGTCGATTCTGTGGATTCTTTTGAAAGCCAACTCAAGACATACATTACATGTTCAGACAGGTGTATGGGGATTATGTCTGTTTTTAATTTCAGTTAGTGCCTTTTGAATTGTCTTAAAAAGAATCTACGTAATCAGACTTTGCTAATTACCACTAGGAATGATGGAATAAGATGCCACTGAGTTGAACTGAGCTTCATCTGAGATTTTATTTTGTTTGTGTGTTTTGAATGTTTCTGTTAACTTTGTTTTATGTGCCTGCAGATTTGTATGTCATTGTCAAGCACTGTGTGATACTGTTTTGAAAAGAGCTATTGAAACAAAGATGTCATTGCTATTATTAATGCAATTTTTCTGTTATTTTGTCATAACAACAACCTTAGAAACTCAGATTTAACCTGAAAATGGCTCAAATACAATTCAATATAATACGTTACGATATGATATGATACAACAGAATACAATCTGATACGATACATAACAACATGATACAACAGAATACAATACGATACATATCAATATGATACGATATAATACAATACATATGATACAATACAATACAATACGTTTCAATACTTATGATATGATACAACAGGGTGAAAATGATATGATACTGCAACATGAAATAATACAATATGAACTTCTCAGAGGTGCCAGTGGAAGAGGTAGGTGATGACTAAATTAATTTATATTCATTGACTAGGGACTGTGAATGTCCCTATACAATTGAATGGCTTGTGTCTGAAGGTTGTTGAGATATTTTCTGACTGAACCAGTGAGGTGGATCAACTGGCTGAATAATATCACCAGCCTTGAGCGCCCCGTGTAGTCAGTAAAGCTGTTGCAGAGCACAACATGACTAAAACGCGTGGATATATTATTTAACTTTCATTATTTATTTTTACAGAGGGAAATGGTGCCCTAATGAGTATTTCTGCCAGTAGCACAGTGTGTGTATGTGTGAGGCAAACTAAACTACAGTGTGTGTCCATGCTAATGAAGGAACATGTCAGTCAATGCAACAGTCACTGATGGGGAAATACCAGGATTGGTCTCATTGTTTTTACAATGTGTCAGACAGTAAAAATGCTTCTTGCGTTGTCTGAATTATGGCAAATTGTGTTACTAAAATACACCCAGCCTAATGACAATCTAGATCCACTTTGGATTTTTTTTTTTTTTTATCCAAACTTTCCACATTCCACAAAGTGACTGTGAGCACTTCCTCCTGCTGGTTTTTCAAATCTTGTTAGCTGTGAGGTGAACATGTTGACACACTGGTCTGGTCTAAACTCGTTATGACCAACACCCATCAGGCAGCCCAGTCCCCTTAGTAATGCTATTAGGACAGCATGAGACACTCAGGGCTCACACATCATTAGCTTTTATGCAAATCTCATTCTGCAGGAAGGTAAGCAGAAAGCAGGATGGGACTCCTGACTAACTTGTGCATTTCTTCACACTCACAGTACACTTTGTAACCAGAGACCAAACAGTATAACAGCATTTCACTAGTTTATAAGCCTGAGAGTGAAGGATTTGAATCTTGCAACGTAACAGTAAGGCTGGATGTTGCTTTATTGCTTAACACTATCATGGCCATGGTCTGCTGGCAACTGTGGTAATGCAGCAATGTCACTATTGAAACTTTAACTCAAGAACTTTTTTTTTCTTTTTTTTTTAAGCACCATTTCTACTGCCATGTCTGTCCTTCAGATGTTTAACATGAGAAATAATGAGCTCAGAGAGAAAGTGTTCTGCTATGGTGGATGCACTACAAAAACACTCTTATAACAGCCTTTTACTTATCTTTTTTTTTATTTCTTGATCATTTTTTTCTGTTCAATGTCAATGCTTTGTTAAAAAATTAAATGCTAATATTTTATAATGCATTTCTTTTTTTTGCAGCTGTAAAGGTCAGTGTTTTCAACATAAGAAATAAATCAGATGTTATACATGTAATGCCTGAGCTGTTGTTAAGTGTGGCTGATGGCGATTGATTATTGCACTGTTCACAAACCTTTGTGGTGTTTTAGCATTTTTTCAATATGTTGTTTTGCTTTTACAGCCCGCAGCTTTGGAGTATTGGTTCACTCTCAGTCTTTTCATCCACCTTTTTTCCAAACATTTGCCCAGAGCCAAATAGCAAGCAACTGCTGGACATAGTAGAGCATTTAGCCAAGGAGCCTGATATTACTTTCATGAGTCTGCAGAAAACAAAATAAAACTATTCATGGAGCAGCCAGAAAGCCCCATTACCTTAACAATAACCATAATGGAAATATATGCGTCTAGTGTTTCCAGCCTGTTGCAGTGGTCCCAAGTGACCAAAAACAATGAAATGGCATGACCTCACCTCCTAAACGGGTTACGGAAATTGTGTGGTTAAAAAAAAACCCTAAAACAATAGGACACAATCTCAAGAGTCCAGCGCAACACACCCATCAACCACCCCAACCTCCACACCCATCCGGTAAGTACACTATACTCCATGCAAACATAGTCACATGTAATTTAAAAATACAAGTACTAACACATTTATGTGTTCATATCTTCTGCAACATAGGATATTAGTCTGTCTGTGTATCTTTTTCTGCGTCTTCTCCTCCATCTTTGGTATCTATGGTGTATGAACAAAATCTTAATGAGAGTAACAGTTTCTCAATTCATGTATTTTATTCCTATGTCAGTGTTTAGATAATTCATCTCTCATTCATGCGTTCCCTCACTTTATAATCCATTTCGCTGCGCTATTTCAGTGTCCGCTTGAGCGTTGTTGTAAATCTAGTGTCGTGATTCGTCTGCGCTGGGGCTGCGAAGATAAAGAGACAAGGCTGAAAAAACCCCAGTGTATCACGACGAAATGCAAGATCTCGAGTGCTCTGAGTGGATTGAAAGCTTTTTCCATGCAGGCTTGTCAAGTTCGAAGAGGTGCTAAATTAAATACTGAACAGGCACCCCCACCCCCAACCCCGCCCGCCCCCTTCCTTAAAACATCCACTGTCGGGAAAAATTAAAGCTTGCTCTCTCAAAGCCTGTCCCAAAAGGAAAGGAACTTCAAATTAAAATAGGGCAGACACAAACATGGCAGACGGGACAAAGAGGTGCCTCCAGTGTGTCAAATGTCAAAGAAAATGCCAGGAAGAGTTTTATAATTGATAGGTAGGACATTGTCTCAACACTGCTCGTCAGACACACAGCGCAGTATAACACGGAATATATAATCCTGGAGCTGATGTGACAGAAATGACACATATTTAATTTAAAAGAGCTATGTAAGAGTCAGTAAAGTGTGAGAGCCTTTAAATGTTAATAGTGTAGATACACACTGTGCTTTTAAGGCCCGTTCTATGTTCTCAGTATGAGATGCTCTCGCTCCCAGCGCGGGGCTCCCAAGTGTACGTGTCAAACACACTTTGAAGTTCTTAGCAATCTGGCAAAAGTGCCTGTTAGTACCTCTGCAACACCAATGCTCCCCCTCTGCTAAGAAGTTAAGAGTGGCAAAGGAAAAAAGAAAGACAAAAAATGAAACACACGAGGGGGTGGAATAGAAGGGAGAATGTGGGGGCATTTGGTCAAACTAAGCCAAAAAACAATGTTTGGTCCTCAGGTAGGGTGTCTTGTGTGTCCCTGCGGTTTTGTTTTGATGCTGGTAGCAAACTACTTTCTGTCACATAATGGTGGGTAAGGAAGCAGAAAGCAGTGTTACTGAGATGTTGGTTGTGTGAAGTCAGTATTGCATAGGGCTATTATCTGATGACATTATGCTTAATCATTGTGTCACCAACAGAGACCATGCCTTTAACGGGAACTGCTGTTTTTTTATTACCTGGACCTTATTTCTGGCGTAAAATGCACATGTTTACTCACCCATACGACGTTGTTGTTTGGAGGCGTTAAGGTGATATTTAGATCTGCGTATATCCATACAGTGGGAGTGACTGAGGCACCGAAACGCAGACTCTAAATAACGCATTATCTATTCGTGGACGTGCAGTGGTTTGTTTTTCTTTGGCCAGCTGTTCCTCTCTCTGCCTCCACATCCTCCTTTCAATGAGCTCCTCATCTGTATACTCTGACTCAAAATGGTAAAATGGTTGTTCGTGAATCTAAGCTATAATTGTCACGTTTTCTGTCACGTTTTGTCATGTCTTCCATTCTTGATTTTCTGTCATGGTTTTGTCATGTTTTTTGTCTGTTAAGTCATGTTTAGTGTTTAGTTTTTCTGTTCTGCTTCCCGTTTTATTTTGTTCTGGTTCTGGTTTTCCTTTGCTTTGCTCCATGTCTCATTTTCTGTCATGGTTTAGTTTCTTGTGTTTCTGTTTATTGTATTAAGTTTTGGCGTTTTCATAGTCATGGTTCGTGTTTAGTTTTTTTTCTGTCAATCCATTGACTTCTGTGACTCCCTGCCTTTATTTATTTAGTTTAATAGGTTACGATTTAATTTAAATAAGTTACATTACTATTTTCCTTCCTCACAGAAAAACCAAGGTGCACCCAGTGAGCTTTTGTTAGCTGTCCAAATGTCAGCTGGTGGCAACAAAGTGTACCTCCCTGAATGTGTTCTTCAAATTAGTTTCCTTCACCGCATACAGTGTTCTCTCTAGAGGTAGCAAACACCTTTCTCTGTGGCAGCCTGACGCTGCTCTTAGTGGAGATTTTCTGTATAATGCGTCGAAATGAGGGTGAGTCAAGTGTGGAAATGGCTGACATCTTGTGCACGACTACAAGCTGCTTCAGATCTTGCCCACTTGACATGTTCCCGCCACCATATCCTGCCTTGAAATCCACTTTATTCAGTTAATGGGAGCGCATATGAGTCTCTAATGTTGCCGTCATCAGATTCTTTAGTAAATTAAATGCTGTATTTTTCCTCAGATGAAAGCATTTTGCTGCCTTCAATTTATGATGGTATTCTTTGCACCTAATCTAAGACAGATTCAAAGTAATGACAATACTTTCCAGCTGTTGAAAGTGTACCTCATCCTCTTTCTTCTGTTTAGCAAGTTAACCAGACTGACTTAAAAAACACATCACTGATTAGCATTTTGGTCCTTTTACAGAGCGAGCCAGACTGATGAGCGCACAATGGCTACGTGATTAGGGTACGGCGTCCACCTCCTGCAGAGGCATACACTGGGCTTTAGCCTGCTGTTACAGTAGATTTTGGATGGACAGACTTCGCTGCCGGCTCCTTTTTTCTTTCTTCAAAAACATTCATCCCTTAATAACAAGGATGCCTGTAAGTGATTAATAGAAAATTGAACCGTCATGGTCGCTTAGGACAAATGCTGACAGCAGGTTAGCCAGAAAAATACAAAGAATTTGCAACAGATTGCTGGTGTTCAACCTTCATCTGGTGAAACTAATTTATTTGCAATATTTTGGATCATAAGTGAATACCAGTAATTAAATATGAATGGCATTCACATCAGCCTTGTCTGTACCTTGTGTTTAGTCCTATTTTCCTAGCACTGCTTACATGCTAAGGTCTGATGGTGACCATGATAAACATCACACCTGTTAAATTTCAATCCTTCACCATCTGACACCTGCTAACAACTTCATTGAGCACCAAGCAGCTGTAGCATTTTTGTCTTCTTTTTGATTTTTCTCCATTTTCTCCATAGTTTCAGATCAACCCACACTGGACAATCCATAGGTTTTCCTCGTGCTCCATCTGCAGCACCCTTCTTATGCAATTATGTCATGATCTAAGCAGCAGATAGATTTGTTCCAGTGGAGCACCATCATCCCACAAGGGATTTTAGGTCCATCCTAAAGCCATCACATTTTAGCTTCATTGCACCTAAATCTGTGCAGACCCCGATGAGGGCTTTTTCATTTTGTCTTATTTCAACATCTCTCTCGAATAAGCCTCTGCAAAAGTTCACAATGATCTTTGCTCTCTGCTATAATAAAAACCTCTGCCGGATCAATTTGGATTTAGAGAGGCCAAGGCATGGCAAGTGTCACACAATGCCAATAACCCATCTGGCGCCCATACTGTGATCCGATGCCGAGAGACTTTTCACAGATCGACAGAAGAGGACTTCAGGAAGAAAAATACTCTAAGATCAAAAGCGAGGGCACTGCCCAATCAATTTTCACAAGGCATCGCCAAACACGACTGTGGTTTCAGGTGAACTGCATTTTTGTCTTCACCGTTTTCCATCAGCAAAACAGAGTCACACACTCTCATCTCTCCTTAGAAGCTATGTAGCTCTCCAACAATCTCTACTGACTACAGACGCTCACTACTTTTGATTATATCCCCACTACATAGTGTCCTCGCATAAAGCTGCCCAATCAACCTACATGTCTACCATATACACATACACAAACACACACTGCCACTGCAAGCATAATATAATTGGACAAAGATTTGAAATAACAGCATCTCCCAGAGGAGCGATAGTTTTTTTTTCTCCTGGAAGCAGTGAATTGATAATCCCTTCTGTAAAATACTCCTGGGGTTCCCAGTCTCATGCGGAGCTGCTGCTGAATTGGTAGAGGCAGCATTCAGAGCTGCAACACTCAATTCTTCATATCTCACATCGTCTAATCCTAATTGCCCATGGCTGCAGAGCCACAAAACAGTGACATGCCAATAACGCAATTAATTACATGACATGAACTTTAATTTATTTGTCACGGCGTCCACAAATCTTGAGCAGTTTGCTGCTGCAGGGCAGAATTGGAAAGTTTTGCTTGATAACCACTGATGTAGCGTGGCACTTTATTGACAGCAGACCCAATAATCTCTGGAACTGGTTGCCATGTGGTATTTCTCTCCCTGAAGACCATTTTTTATCATCACAGCTTCTAGGCTAATGACCTTATTTGATTGAACTGGAAGAGAAACACGAGCGTTGGAGGAAGCAGTGAAATACGAATTCAGCTCCTAAGACTCGAGTGCCCACTGTTAGAGAACTGAAGGAGAAAACGGATGAGGGCGGAGGTGAAAAGACCCATCCTTGGAGAGGAGCCAAAAGGCACTCAGGTGCTCCACTTTTTCACAGGTGTAATTAGTCGAGCTTGAGGAAAACAGTGAGAAAAAAAGAGTGGCACTTTACACACTGAATGATGAGGGATGCACACGCTCAAAGTCAATAGCACTTGATGATGGAGGGGCGATTGAAGAAAAGCGATAGGGAGGAAGTCAACAGAGAGTTGCCCAAGAAACTGGTAAACCTTTTACATTGTGAGATGGGATACCATAGTTATCCAAGTGACCTTGGGTCTGTGTGAGAAGGATATTGCCAGAGGGCTGTACACCTCATGCTGGGAGATATTGCTATTTGGCACACAGATACTGCAGCTGAAGCCCAGCATGCAATGCACTCTGTGTTAAAAACAACAACAGTCTTGTGGGTCTTTTATTGTGGTGATCCATGTTGCACACAGAACAGAACATGTTTATATACTTAATGTTGTTTCGGTGGAAATGAACATTTTCCATCTGTTGTTTTTCTCGCATTGTGAAAAAAAAGACCAGATTTCCCTGCAGTCTGAGGATGTGTGAAACCATTGAGAGCCAGCCTTTCAGCCTCACATATTATTAAATTAGCTTATGCTTCATTTAACCTGTATCTACTTCAGACATGGCAAGTCACAGACGGTATAATATTTCAATGCCTTGCACGTTTTTCCTGCAAGTATTCTTGATTTGTATTCCACTTTCCTTAGAAATGGGCACACAAGCTGTCAGTACACCAAACTCATTGTAGATTTTATATACCAGAGATACTTCAGGCTGTCTTCAGACAAGGAGGAAGGTTGCCTTTCTAATCTATGAGGTCTAATAATACAATAAATGCTGACTGCAAGCTGTGTTGGTTATCTGGCAAGCACACTTCAGAAATTGATAGATATAAAGCTCATTCAAAGGTAAAAATCTGGACAAAGTTTGAGACCACAAAATCTATCTTCCATTCATTGTTAATTGAACATCTCCAGGCTAGCATTTGGGGAGAATTGTTAATGTTCGCAGTATTGATTGGCCTGCACTGGGCCTTTCGGAGTAGGCCTTGCAGAGCTGCATAAGGTGCACAAATCCAATCTAACCCTCTTTTTTTTTTGGTAATTACGAGCTAACATTATCCCCTACATTAAAATTTCATGACCCAGGGACAAAAAGGGCAGCACCGAAAAGTAAATCAGATGAGGACACCAATCGAAGAATGAACCGGTCAGTCTAATTTCCAAAAACTTTCATAATAGTAACCTCAAAGCTTAAAACCTTAAAACTTTGCCACACACACATAATATCAATATGAAATCTCAGCTAACTCTGCAAACAGTTTGGAGGGAGGTGTCTTTTTTGTCTTTAAAAATTAAAGAAAGAAAAGTGAAGCGTGACTGTGAATTGAAGTGGAGTAGAGTAGACTAAACATTGAGTTTATTTGCTTAGCTTAGTGTTTCCGGCTATGCTAGCCAAGCAAGTTGTCAGCTTACCAAGCACTACTTCAGTGAGCATCAATAATTAATTGAATTACAAGTTACATTCAAAATACAGTAAATTAGAACTCAGGAGACCCTTTAAACAAGTTGACCTAAATGTAATTAAGTTGCTTTAAAGGATATCAGTCAAACCAGTGCTGTTCCTGCTGTGACATAACAAAATATCTGCCGAAAAAAAGTGCATTGTAGATGCTGGCCAACATTGTACTCAGTAGAATACTTCATCCAACTGAGCCATTGTTAGCACAATTAATTTAACCTGTGCTCTTCCTGACAGATATGCCAAGAAAATGTTGAATGTGGTCAGTGTGTGGCAGCAAGCCGTGGGCTCTATCAGAGAAGCAGCTCCATTCTGTTCTTTTGAATTTGAGGAACGCCACACTCCAGGCACATTTTTTTTTTGTGTGTACAGCTTCCTACAACCTTTAAACACGGTAATACGTGACAGACATTTGGGTTAGTCATTAAATTTTTCTGTTTCCTGCAACTAACAAGGGCAGCACTGCTTTTTAACATCAGCTAAGGACCTCAGTTTGGGACTCCTTTTAGAGGAGTCTCAACTCTCCTACGGAGCTGATAGTAGCTTCATTAGCTGTTGAATTATTCAGATTCTCATTATTGTTGAGAAACCAGCTTTTGTTAGTCTTGACTTTTAATGGCATGTGTGCTGTGTCAAGAGTAGCAAAAGGTAGGAGCTTTGTGACCAGACACTTGATAACTGATATCATATATTGCACTGCTGTGCCTTCAGAGGGGATTCTGTTTAGCATCTTTGTGAGAAAAGTCCATATTGACAGCCCCCTCTTGTGGGACTCACGACTCTGTTGAAAGTGGAAATTCATATATTGCAAAGGTCAGCGCTCATGAGTTATATTGTGTTTGCTGCATACTCTGTATGTCGGAACAAAAAACTGTGCTTTTCATTTTTTGGGGGATACAATGTTATGAGCCAGTTTCTACACTTCGAAGAAAGCACCATGGCAACAAATGTCACCATATTCACCATCACAACCACACACGTTGCCGAAAGCAAGGAAAAAAGACTATATTTGACAGTGCATCACTCCACTCACTAAATGGAGCTCTTCTTTGCTGCCCTCCTTCCAGCTTAACCATGCTGTCTGCACCTCCCCACTCACTCTTCACACACTCCATTTCCACAAACCCCTTACGCACACACACATGCTTGTTTCCCATGCTATCTTTGGAAAGACATTTATGGACATAATGCATCTGTTAGCCCCCTACTTTCACCTTAACTCTCCCAGCAAAGTGCAAACACCCAGTTTTGAATTAAAACCATGTCTGAACTTCAAACAGCTCATTGAGGGAATATAAAAAGGACTGATCAAACTGTCCTCGTTTGGTCTAAACCTCAAGCGTGTCCCCAAAAAGACAGCTGGATAAATACATGCACACACATACGTTTTTATGACTATCATTGTGAGGACTTTCGGTGACGCAATGCATAATCCAGTCCCTTACCAATGTCAACTAACTGTCTGATCCTAGCTTGTTTTACCCTAAAACAGTCTTGCACCTCAAACAGCCTTGTAAAGAAGCAAGAATCGGCCAAAATGTCTTCACTTTCCCCAAATGTCTCCACTGTGATGGTATGCAAAACTCAAACCAGTCCTCAGAAAGATAGCTATGCTAGAGCACACACACGCTTGCCAGCAGTCTTCATTCCACCCTGTATGTTCAGCTGGCCTGTCAAGTCCCCAACCAGCCAAGTGGCCACCCATCTGCTGAACCTCAGATGGCAGGCAAACGAGATAGGAACCGTTCTATCAAATCATGAACTTATCTGCATGCAAACAGTGGCTTTCGCGGGCCCCTGGGGTCTCGGGCCCCGGGGCATGCTGCAGAAATGCTGGCGTAGGCAAAGCTGCACTGATGTGAGATACAGTTTGATTAAGCAAACTATGCGCTTCCTGTTTAACATCACTTATTTCTATGTATGTGCAGTATGTCTAGTAGCTGATGCTAGTAAAAGGGTTAATTCATTTGATTCGTTTTGCTTTCTTTACTTTAGTCACATCGGCAAGAAGGTTTCAGACCTGTTCAGGTGTTCACAACTCTTGTATCTGACAGAAATCATTAGCTACATACATTTTAAAAGCAGCCCTTACCAAGGAGCTACAGGAACTGCAGTCACCTGGCATAACGGGCATAAATCTGACCAACAGGTCTCCGCTGGCCCGAGGCCATTATGGCCCAAGTGAACATTACCATGGGTCAAGTTCACTTAAAGTCACTGCAGTTAAGCCACCAGTCACCTTATTATCCTATTAGTCTGTTGCACTTACCAGCTGTAGTGATCCTGTAAGCAAGTTTAGAAGGAAAGTCTGCAACTATATCTATTATATCTGATGGATCAAATTTTGCCTTGGAATAAAGTTTAAACTCAACAGTGGTGCAGAACGTTAGATGTGGTCAATCAAAGTCTGTCACTTATTCCCATTTGGTGTTTAATAATATAATAAGCCCAATTACATTACAGAAAATGGGTGGAGATGAATATTTTACTATAGAAGCTATCCTGTAGCATAGGCTATAAGACCTGGTATCGCATGCCCAAAAAAAAGAAGAAGAAAAAAAAGATGTGAGTGTGTATGAGTGAGGATGCTGAGGGGCGTAGCAGTGTTGTGCCCCTCATGGTCAGCGCTCAGGAACGAAAATGCCTCTCACTGCCTGGGAGCGAGGAGCGGTTCGCAGCCATCCTCCTCTTTCTCGGAAACAGAAAGAAAAAAAGGAAAGAGACGCGTGGATGCGTTGCTTACACAAGGGGAGTAAACCTCGTCCCGGTGTTCTCGGATTCAAAGAGGCAGCGGTGTGAGGTTGTACCAGTTTGGAGCTTGCGCGTTTAAATTGGACCTTTCAAGCTGTGGCTGGGCTGATCTGCTCGCCTGCTTCGCTCTGCGTGGAGGAGCTTCTGCTGCTGCTGCCGCCTTCGCCACAACGCGCAGAACCTAACGGGACTGTACTCTCAACTCGGGACGGACTTTAGGTGAGAATGGACACACATGGCACGTTTTCTATTTTTACTGTTTTGACTCTGCACAGCGCGTTAGGATCACCGTGTGTATTCTAATAATAGCCTTTAAATCTCGATGCTTTTAACTGAGCAGCGCGCACGCAGGCTTTAAGTCTTAAAGCTCTGCTGACCAGGTGTTGCACAACTTTCTACTCCCAAAAATAATGTGCGAAAATTTAAAGACTTGGAAAACCGAGTCACAGAAGGCATGCTTTTCTTGCTCTGATTTTTAAATTCACCCATGCATATTTATAGTAATTAGTGTTTATGTTTGTGGCTTAAGTCAAGCCAGAGCTTTTTAGACTTCAGTGTGAGGCAGTTCCTGGCTTGCAGGCACTAGCCCATACTGTAGAATCATGTTGAGAGAAAAAAAAAAAGAAAAAAAAAAAGAACTTCTTCTCTGAGGACTGATTTCAATTTCTTGGCTTTAGATTCTTTGGTTGGGGGTTCCCAACTAAGGCATGGAGTCCTTATCTTTCAGACTTAATAAGCTACATACCATCCACCCGCTTTGCTCCAAGCTTCAGCAACTGTTGCATATAGAACGGAGATATCTCTGCGCTGAACACATTAACAGCATCTGCCTGGTGTCCTGGAAACAGCCTCATTAAGTACAACAGCAATTTTCACTGACAGAAATCCATTTAATTCACTATAAACATGAATCACTCTGTGTTTTCTTGTCTGTGTAATGCCCCAGTGTTAGTAAACTCCAGGTTTATGGGTTATGAGTCTTGCGATGATCCTCTCTGTTGTGTATTTTGCACGAGATGTCACCTCACTTATTAATGGAGGCGTGCGCGGCCCTCCGGTTAATTTCCCACCGTAACCTCGTCTTGCCATTATAAATAATAAGCAAGTGGAATACATTAGCTCTGGCTTCTTCCCCACCACGTCTCCATTCAGTTTGGATGGCGTGACCTTGGGGGACAGCGCTGCAGTATTTAGGAGGGGAGGGTGGCAGAGATGGAGATGGGGCGCCTTGGTGGCATCCATTATCAAGGAACCCAATTACATGAGGAGAATGTAGCTGCCATAAGCAATTGCCATTTGTTACAGTATATAAGATAGAGGAGCTATTTTGAGAGCAAGTGTTATCCTGTTAATGTGCACTTCCGATATGTTTTTGCAGCCTTCCTCATCTGTATATATACGCGTTGTAATTTAAAAGGAGTGTAATTCCTCTGTACCGAAGTCCTCTGTGGGCTCCTTTTAACAATGGCGCTGGGAAGAGGCAATGAGTCACAGTGAATCATGGCAACCCTCACCAGCTGCCAGCCAGATGAAGACATGCGGCAAGGAAAAAATCTGATGAAACTGCAGTCGTAGTTGTGCCGCTGTTTCCACTTCAAAGCGGCAAGCGACGAGCAGAAAACACGCAACGTTCCACGAGGGCGCCTGAGAGCTCGTTCAAAGTTTGCGCGAGTTTCCCTAACGACGCGAACGCCACTTTCCAGATCCTTCCTGTAAGGTATTTCCTCTTTCTTCTTTCGGGCTGCCATGCTGTGAAGGCTGAGTTAAGTCAGCGCGGGCTTCACTGTAATCAGTTATTCAGCTCTGGCATTCAGCCTCTCAGCTCCAGACAGAGGAACCCCCGTGGTTTGCCACAGACTCAATCAGGCCCTTTACGACAAGGTCTGGGACCAAGACTGGAGCAGCAAAATGTTTCCAGTCTCTGTGGTGGTCATGGTGGTGGTCTAAATGCATACATAGCATGCGCATGTGTATTTCACTAACAGTTAGTGTCTTTTGTTCAGGCCTCCCAGCTCACTCACACTCTGTCTTTTCCCTTCAAAGCGTTCCCCTTGGACTTCTCCCTGGCTTTTTGATTTGCCCTCTGTTTCCACTTAACAGACCTGGCTATTTTCCAAGAAACACCTCAGCACCATTCTTTTTTTTCCTTTCCTCCCCGAAGCATGAGCAGACTTCCTATAATCCAGGCACACATGGAGAATATCTGGCATGTGCTGTCTGTGAGCATGTACAAGGCAGGATTGTACTATATCTCAACTGCCTCACTTGGGATGTCATCACAGACAATTGCAAAATGACGGTTTAAGCACGACAGCCTCGGCGAGAAAGAAAGCCATCCCGTGATTGCCGTCGTAATCTTTCCCCAGCGCAATCAGCGACGTCTAGAAGACGCATCAGTCCTGCAATTAGTCTTGTCAAATTACTGCGTGGCTTTTATCTGCGGCTTGTTTGATAATGCTTATTGGCAGGTGCCTTTGGAGGAGCCGGGAAAGGGACTCCACAGCTGATGCATTATGTAAAATCCTACTGTACCGTACAGCAGATGTTCCACCCTGCCTAGATAACCATGCATCTTAATATCACAGCATTATCGGGACTTTTTCCTCTCAACTTTTCTTCATTTTGATGGGCACGTGCGCCACCCTTGGCTTTCATCATTTTGTCGTCAACCTGAGCTATTTTTCTGCAAGCATTCCCCCCTCGCTGTCCAGATCGTTTTCTGGTGCAATCACTTTAGCCTGAGAGCGTGCGTCTCTCCTCCAGCATCATAATCAATGTATTGCATCTTCTCTGCCTTTTATTCTCCGACACTCGTGTTGACAAGCCTGCAGCCTCGGTGACCTTGTCAGGGAAACAACGCCTTCATTCTTCACTCAGATTGAGAGTCACCTTTACTGTATGTGCAGTACAGTATTCACTGTCATGTTGTGCGGCTTTGCTCAACATTGGTCCCACTTTCTGAATGCTTTTCACTTGCTTTTTCTTGTCATCACTAGGGTTTTAGTTGCCAGCGTGAAGGGGGGAAAAGGATTTTGTCAGTGGGCTTAGCACGCTTCCCAGCTTTTGCTGGGAATCTGAAGGAAAGGCTAATTGTTATGCCTCAGAGGTCCATTGTTAATTAGAAGTTATCTCGGGCTGCTCTCACATGGTCACCGCTCTAATTGGCAGTCAAAGCTGAGCACCACCTGGCCTAGCTTTTAACTCACCAGGTGCTCCCAGCAAAACCGACGGCCTTGGCATTATGTGAGCGCCGACTCTTAAAAGAAGACAGACAGCAAAGGGTGAGAGAGATGGAGAGAGGGGTAGACAGGAAGGAGGAAAAGTCAATGAAGTGTGTGCCGCATGCCAGGAAACTTTCCTAAAATGGCAGAGTAAAACGGTTATTTCATGCTAGGTTGCTAAAAAAAGATTTTTGAAGCCCGTATTAAAAAAAGAAAGAGAGAGAGAGAAAATAGAGAGGTTTCAGAGAAATTAGTGCAATCTTTTTTAATACATGTCGTCACACATTCTTCTGTATGTGTAGGAACCTATAGGTGCTATGCAGAGTGCCGATGTGCCACCTCAAAGCCCCATCTGAGAGGAAAATGAACAACAATTAGTAGCAGAAAGGCTTTTAAGGTCTGTTTCAGCATCTGTCCGCGGAACAGATGAGATAAAAACAATAATCCAGTGACGTATTTTACCATTCATGAAGGAAGACGAATGTTAAAATCAATTCTCGTGAACTATTCCTCTGAGTCTCGAAGCCTTTTTTTTTCAGTGGAGACACCGCGGAGAAAAGGCAGCGATTTAATCGCGAGATAGTGCAGCTGCTTTACACAATGAATTGGAAACTCAGACCAGGAACCCGCACAATAAACTGAGATTTTTTTTTTTTTTCTCCACATGTGATCCAGAGATGCGTTAAGAGAAAATTCAACCATGACCCTCATAAATCTGGACTTACTCGTCCAAGACCATGTTTAGTCCTTTCAAAAGGCTGGAGAGGTGTGACCCGTGTATGACACAAACAAACCTCTGATAAAATGTGCCTTGCATCGCTGTGCTCCGGAGGACAAAAGACCTTTTGTCTTTTCCGCAGCACAAAGTCAATAGCTTTGTTTTGTTTGCTGCCAAAGCATCTAAAGTTCACACTTATTCCCAAATGTGTTGTCCTTTTGTTCTTTGATCACAATGGGGATTTGAGATGTAAAGCGGATTTAGACGCTGCGCTATAGCTTCATGCCTAGAACAGAGAGAAGTGCTGGAAAAATGCTTTGTAAATCTGTTTCGTTAGGAGCCGTAGGCAGAACGCTGAACAGAAGAACAGAAGATGATGGGGACCTGCGTGATTTGTTGTTACTGCCGTTTCTTTTCCTTTTTGTTAAGTTCCCTTTTCTAGTAACTGTTGTGTTCAAGCTTTGGTAACATATGTTTTATTATGTTCTGCATATGCAGTACATAAGCAAGAGGACTTATATGCGACTGTTACTTCAGTTTAGCATCAGTAACAATAAGTGATAAATAAGTTACCAGTGTCAGTTTAAAAAAGATGTCAAAAAATGGAAACGAATAATGGAAACGATGAATAATAACAAAAAGAGCAAATCAGTGGCTCATACAGACTAATTATAATAAACAGGGCTATCACTGCTGTAATTACTGGCAGTCGAATCATTACTTCCCCTAGTGCTCCACTGCAACCGTCGTTAATAACAGTTCATTAATTAAACATACTATGGAAAACAGCAGCCCTGCTCTCTGGAAATGACTTCTCCTTGACTGGACCTGCAGACTTACAGAGTGTAGCTTAATTTTGCTCCGGAGGTCATTTCAGGAATAATGAGCAGGAGAAATGTAAATACTCCTCTTCGCTTAGCGGCCAAAGCACTTAGAATACCTGAGACGAGCCAAATTTGAGATTTGGGTTCATAATGAGGCGCTTATATTAATACATGCTGGGCTGGTGGAGTGGAAAAGGGACCTTTATGCAGTGCCAAAAAAAAGATTGAGATATCGATCACTGTTTAAAACCAATTAGTTTCTGTGTGTGAAATGAGAAGGCAGATATCAAGCTCATATATAATATATAAGTAAAGAGCTGGGCGTGGGATGAGGAAGTATTACTTTAACATAAAAGCCAGAGGGTAGACTTGTAAAAAAAAAAAATGCTGTATTAGCTTTCTTTGACTGCTCTTTGACAGTGTGGGTACATCGTAGGGGATTAATGCTGCCAAAAGAATTCATACCTGTGCACTCGTGTGTCCGTATTGTTTACTAGACAGCGACTCGCCAGGCACGATGAGTTTTGCTCGGTATTTCATACAATGGCAAGTGAAACTGAGTGGGTCATGTTGTAATTTAAGATAATAGAATATTATGTCTTTATTGTCATTGTACAGGTTCAATGGAATTAAGGTGACCTGAGGTCATAAAGGTTGAACAACAGTTGTTTTCACAGAAATTACTGCACCACAGAACAATGAAAAGACATCTGAGTAGATAGTGTGTATGAGCCTGAACAAAGGAGAACTTTCTATGCTTGTCTGGCTGCTGAGTCACGAGAGCTCAGAAATTAATTATGGACCAATCACAGTGGTACGTAGTTACATTTAAGGGGAGGTGAGCGTCAGGTCAGGATCTGGTGTAATGTCTGTAGCCATGGCATACATTCACCGTCAATGTGCTGCAGTTCTACAAATTACGCGATCCATTGTACCTCAAGGTAGACCAACCATGTTTTCACTCATCTTCTGTACTTCTAACCAGTAGTGGCGTTTGACAGCATGCACTCTTGTGTTTCTTGCACTCTTTAGATCACCATCAGTTGCAGTATTGTTACCAAATGCAGTTTAAATGATGTTTTCAAGAAACTGCTTGGACATGGTACAGCCACGTATCCCCCAGAATGTATTTCTTGGGCATCATTAAGTACGGTGTTCCAATTCCAGAATGGCATGCTGGGTAATCCTGGCCTCTGGAGTTGAGACTTCAGATCAAACTACTACAATCAAACTACCAAGTACGCAAGTCTGAAGTCTGCATAATTGATAAATGCTCCAGGGCTTATTCAGGATTCCTGAAATACCTAGAGAGAACCCACGCAGACACAGGGAGAACATGCAAACTCCACACAGAAAGGCCCAGTCAACCCATGGATTAAAACCTGGGACCTTCTTGCTGTGACGCATCAGTGCTGACCACCTCACCACTGTGCCGCCCTAAAATGTCTTGTTTTCCAGCAGAAATAAACACGTTCACAGCAGTGACGTGTGGTGAGGTTCGCTGCTGGTTTGTTGCTAGGGGGTTAAAGGTACTGTTCAGTGACAGACCAGGTGTGTTGAGTGTGTTGGCAAGTGAAACTGAGTGGTTTCATGTTGTAATTTAAGATAATAAAGGTTGAACAGCAATTGTTTTCACTGAAATCACTGCACCACAGAACATTGAGAAGTAGGGATGCACGATATTGGCTATTCTGCCGATATCCGATATTCCGATATTGTCTAACTCTTAATTTCCGATACCGATATCACCCGATACCGATATATGCAGTCATTTTACACCAAAATTGTTAGGTAACAACATAACATATCACCTATTATGGAATTAACACATTATGCCTAAATTTATTGCGATGTCCCACTGGATGCAAACATAAATGCAACATGGCTTTTCAAATGTAAACACTGTGTGTGCAAAATAAGTTACAGAAAAAAAGTGCCAAAAAGTGCCATTTATTTATTTTTTGTGTGTTTTTAGAGAGAATATTTTGCCTCAAACACTACAGACTAGAGGTCGACCGATAGTGGATTTTTGAATGCCGATATTATACCGATAGTTTGGAGCAGGAAAGAACCGATAACCAATTAATCGGCCGATAAGATGAAGATGAAGAGACTACACACAGACAGCTTTCATTTTAGCCTGTTAACAAGCTAACTGTTGTTAGCTTAACAAGCTCATGTGGGCTAAATCATGCCGGTGGAGATGTGGCTGTTTATGCTGAAATATGATGCACGTTTATGCTCGTTGAACTAGTGGTACTTACTGCCTCTGCGAAGGAGATTATGTTTGTTGACTTTCAACTTGTGAAGGTTTTATTTCACTTACAATGACACGTGTTGTCGTCCAGTCGACTTCTCCACAGATCACTTAACTCCTCTCTGCTGCCGCTGCACACGCGTTTCTCTCTCTCTCTCTCCCATGCTCTCTCTCTCTCTCTCTCTCTATCTCTCCCTCTCTCTCCCATGCTCTCTCTCTCTCTCTCTCTCTCTCTCTCTCTCTCTCTCTCTCTCCCTCTCTCTCCCATGCTCTCTCTCTCTCTCGCTGTGTGTGAAGAGCAGCCCTGCCCCTCAGTGATCAGAGCGACAGAGCGGAGGTTTTTTTTTTTCAGAGGAAAAAAATGACAGCTATCGGCAACTATCGGCGCCAAATTCGGCCGATGCCGATAGTTTTTAAAACGTCCTATCGGCCAAACCGATTAATCGGTCGACCTCTACTACAGACAATATCAAAACAAGGAAGACGAATGTAGGTATAACTCCACATGATTTTTCTTGAGGTGGGAGATCAAATTTGATGTATTACAGCACAGTTACTCATTGCGCAGCTCACGAGCCACATGCGGCTCGTCAAGCTATAATTGGCGGCTCGCATGGTAGTTTACAGTATCACACTGCCACTTGCCTTTAATTGCAATCCACTATTTACCGGCAATGCTACTTAAACTGCCATCTCGTGGCGATAAGTTGTAATACATTTCACGCAGCTGAATCACGGAAAGCGCGAATGAAGGTGGCCATGTGGCATTGTTTACAAAACTTGACTGCAACGCACGTTTGCAGGCAGGCGACGTAAACTCCGCTAGCTAGCGTAAAACACAAAATGGACCGGTTTTTAATAAAAAAAGAGACAGAAACGAGCTCATTAAAGTAAATCTGGTCTTAAATGAAAATGTATTGGCCGTGTTATTTATTTTTTGTGGGATGTCCATTTTGTATGTTGTCGTAAAAGTGGCTCGCCTTTTGATTTTGCACTGCCAATGTGGCTCTTGTGAAAAAAATAGTGAGGATCACTGTATTTAAGGAAGACGCATTGTTTCCTCCTCTCATAACCACCTTTGCTTTGCAGTCATTACAAATCGCAAATTCACTGTTAGTAGGTGACACTTGGAAATACTTCCAAACCATGGACATCTCATACACTGGGCGAGCTAGCTTGTTAGCCACGGTTAGCGACCTAGAGACTAGCGTGTTGTTGTTATACGTCATCAAGCACGCGCCTGTTAACGTCCCATGCTGCGTTCATGCACACTTGGAAATGCTGATGCCTACAGAACAAATATCAGTTATGAAAACCCGATAATGACTCAATATCGGCCGATAATATCGGCTCTCCGATAATATCGGACATCCCTATTGAGAAGACATCTGAGTAGATGGTGTGCATGAACCTGAAGAACATTCTATGGTTGTCTGGCTGCTGAGTAATGAGAGTTCGGAAATTAATTATAGATCAATCACAACCGTTACAGTCCATGGGACGTACTTGCATTTCTGGGGAGGTGAGCGACAGGTCAGGATCTGGTGTAATGTCTGTAGCCATGGCGTACCTTCACCGTCAATGTGCTGCAGTTAGGGATGCAAGCAATTAATCGATTATCGATTAATTGTCGATAAGAAATTACTCGATTAAAATTAATTAATTGCAATTAATTGCATTTTGAACCCGTAATTCCCCGCGCGTACTTGGCGCACACGTGGGAACACAAGCGAAGCAGGGCTCTGATGACAACAACAGACAAACGAGAAGCGGTATGCTGACAAGATGAAGAGGCAAAACGGAGTGCAGTATGGAGCCACTTTAATTTGGTCAATGACGACAATGACGCCAAATGCACAATATGTGGAAGTATTTTAAAATACAACTACTCCACAAATTCGTTAAATTACTACCTAAATATGTCACATTCAGCCATGCTACAAACAGCGAGTGGTTAGCCTACAACAGTGATCCTTACTATTTTTTTCACAAGAGCCACATTGGCAGTGCAAAATCAAAAGGCGAGCCACTTTTACGACAACATACAAATTGGACATCCCACAAAAAATAAATAACACGGCCAACACATTTTCATTTAAGACCAGATTTACTGTAATGAGCTCGTTTCTGTCGCTTTATTAAAAACCGGTCCGTTTTGTGTTTTACGCTAGCTAGCGGAGCTTACGTCGCCAGCCTGCAACCGTGCGTTGCGGTCAAGTTTTGTAAACAATGCCACATGGCCACCTTTGGCATTGCCGGTAAATAGTGGATTGCAATTAAAGGCAAGTGGCAGTGTGTTACTGTAAGCTACCATGCGAGCCGCCAGTTATGGCTTGACGAGCAACATGTGGCTCGCGAGCCGCGCAATGAGTAACTGTGGCCTACAATCACCACGGCGTTGGGACGAAGGGTATGTGATTCCACAGAAGCAGAGGGCATTTCCCAGTGTATTTGTAACATACATGGTTACTACAGACATGCTGCCGATAAATGTCGTTGACGGACAGGCACGTCAGCAGACGTCAGTCACTTCTGAGCGTGTATTTTCAGCAGCTGGCCTAACTAACAGGCTGCGTACACAACTTAGCTGACTATGTTGATATGACATTCTTTAACAAAAATAGATAGGTCTAGCTATGCAATGAGGATTAGGATCAGAATCAGAATCAGCTTTAATGGCCAAGTATGTACACATACAAGGAATTTGACTCCAGTAACTTTTCTCTCTAGTAAAGTACAGCTTAAATAGGTGAAATAAGAATAGAATAAAAATAAAATAAAACACAATACAATGAGGAGCACTAGGGATGTTTTTGTTTTGTTTTACGAAGACAGACACATCTGTCATCAGGCAGCCTATATTTAAATTAACTAGAGTTACGACTGTCCAGTCCTAGTCTACTAATGTTATTGTGATATTGTCACATTTCCCAATTTTAAGGGGGATTATAAATGCTGCTAATAGTCCACATGTGACACCTTATTTACTTTTCAGAATATGTTTTATTTATTTTTATTATGCTGCTAAGAGACAGCGCATCGTAAGGAAGATTGCATTTTATGTTACGTATACAGTAGATAGAACTTATTCAGAGGGAAATTCAGCTTCTCAGAAAAATTGCCGGTTATCAATTAATCGATCATCGATCGATAAGATGAAACAACTATCGATTAATGAATTACTCGATAATTTGCATCCCTAGCTGCAGTTCTACAAATTTCACGGTTCATTGTACTTCAAGGTACGCCGGATTTTTTCATGACTAATTGACTGTTTGTCCTGTAAGCTATATCAGAAACAAGTTTTAAACACAATACTCACTTTACTCCTACTTGTACATTTGATGTGGCGAACAATATGAGGTTGCCACTGTGGAATCACCAAAAACTGCAGTTTCTCTAATGGCCACTTGAGATTGACTTCAAAAGTGAGTCATCATCTCCAGATTCCATGTTAAGATGTCTTATTTTTCAGCAGAAATAAACATGTTTACAGCAGTGACATGTGGTGAGGTTCGTTGCTGGTGAGGCACAGATTTACAGTTATGAACCCAATGGAGTAGTTTGAATTCATCATTTAGTTGGGTGCTTCATCTTGTCCTATTTCAGTGCGGTTTAATGTCAGATCAGCAAGACTAAATGTGTTACACTCATACATGAAATGCATTAACTAGGTTATGGAAAATTAGGACATATAAAAGTGTGTACAACCATTATATTGATGACATACAGAGAGTTAGCCACAGGCATGCGCCAAGGACACAAGACTAACGCAGTTAGTGAGAGATTGCACAGTTCGAGGTGAGGCTCAGCTTGCTGCCTGTTGCCCCCTCAACACATCTTCCCTGTCATTAAATTATCGAAATGACTGAAGTCATACAGAAATTACATTTATATCACAGACTAATGGACACTGGAATATTTATCAACTTGAATTAGAGTTGATACGACTCTGAGTTTGAAAATTCGAGGTAGAGTGAAACTGTCCAATCAGAGATTGGAGGTTGCCTTCATTTCCGTATCATGTGTTGTAGATTTTCAGGACAGACTATGGCGCAGGCTCTTCTGTGACCCAGGTGGGTTTAATTAACTTTATCATGGAGTAGAAAATAATGGTAAATATTTCATGTCCTGTACATGAATGCCTTTCAGGACCCGTCGTGAGTATAAAGAGAGCAGAGTGGAAGCCTTGTGACTTGATTGTCACTCCCCAGTCAGATTAAGGTGTAAAAGCGGGCTCAAAATTCATACTTGTACTGGAACTTCAGTGCCACAGTCATTCTGAGAACTCTCAGCGCTGTACGTTCTATTGTTGTGACCTTGGATTTGAGATTTCCATAGGAAGCAAGCGGAGTCTGAAGTGCAGTCATGGTAAACAGTGCTGAAAATCCTAAAAGTGGAAGAAGACGAAACAGAAGAAGAAAGCATGCATAAACTAAAAAACAGAAACTGATAAAGACTTTTTAAATGGCAACTTCCGCCTCCTGCCAGATGGCTCTCTCTGGCTATGAACTGAGAACTGAAAAGTAATACAAAGTTATAAACAATCCCTTGCACGCTTTAGAATCGTCTGTGAATATCACTTTACAAGCCTAAAATCTTTCAAATTATCTCTGCTCATACTCTGTGCAACTTTACCAATCCCTGTGAGAAGGATGTTTCTCTTTAGCAGCTAAATGCTCCACATTGTTCACTAGCTAGTTGACCACTTTGGATTTTATTTGATTTTAGACTTTTTAGATCATTTCCAACAGGGCATAGACAAACCATATCAGTAAAATGACATGCCAGAAAACCAAAAAAAGTAGCTGAAAGAGGAGAAAACGCTCTTTTGAGCCTAGAAGACTTGCAGTTGTGTGATAGTTCTCAGTGCTTAATCAATACCAGCATCCCCTTTCACATACATAGTCATGTGATCTACTGATATAAGAAATATTGATTATAGTGTCTTTAGTGCACATACATTAGACTGATATTGATTTTCTCATTTCACTCTGGGAAATGCAGGAAACAAGTGCATTCCACTAAAGCTACATCTTCATATACAGCCTATAGGTCCTAAACACATCTCCATCACAGGCTCCTTTAATGGTTACGAATAATTACTGTCTTCATTTCAGTTCTGTAATCAGTACTGGAGGTGCATGTGGTCGGCTTCTGCGTGGACATACAGTGGCTATCAGAAGTGTACAGGCCCTTTCTAATTTTCTCCCTTTTATTGCCTTGAAGGCTGAAATGAAAACCTATTTAATCAAACTCGAATTTTCCATTTCCGTTTGGACATGCCGAAGTAACGAGCTAAAGGTAAAAATGAGAAGCAGCTAATTTCTGACAATGCGTTGGGAAAAAAAAGGCCAAAAAAATTCTCGGCTTTGTGAGGGTGAACACTGACGCGTCTGGCTTTGATAACACCCGTGACATTTCCAGATACGTTTCCATCCACCAGGGAGAGTCAGAATCTAGCAATTGTTCCTCATTTCCCTTGTCAGCGTGAACAGTTTCTGTATACACACTCTTTTGTACAAGACCAGGATGAATGCTATTTTTTAGTCTTGGCCAGTGGCTGATTTGACTGTGTGCTTGTGTGCTTTGGTTTTGTCATCTTCTCAAAAGGAAAAAAGTCATCTTTGACATGAGTAGTGTGTTTTTGCTTTAGAGGGCAGACAACCCCCCCCTGCAAAAAAAACTATCTTGGTATTTGAAGCCATTCATCTTCTCTTCTACCCTGACCACATTGTCTGTCCAGCCTTGTGGCATGATGCAGCACCCAAAGAAGGAACAGTGTCATTTATAGTTATGGATCGGTTTAATCACTGAAGTCCTGTAGCAGTTTTGCTGAACGTACATGAATCCATTCAAGGAGATCTCTGCATGTAATCATTTGTTTGCCCACTCTTTTATCCAGTTACATTTCCTTGCCTGTCCTCTGGGTCCTTGCAGAGCATCGTTACGACATACTCACTCAGTACCAATTTGCAGCACTACTGTTAAGGATGATTGCTGTCTCTGGTATTGTGAGGTCATTTCTCTTTATTGCACACTGTGTTAACTTCCCCACCAAGAAAAAAGCAGTGAAAAAATTATTTCTTTGCATTTCTTTTATCCTTGGGTGAGTCATAAGCACAATCAAAAAAATTTTTTTCAAAAGACCCTGTGGTTTTTAAAATATTGACCTCTACCAAACGGTTGAGATGTCACTTAATGATTTAAGTGCGGAACTTATTACAAATACCAGAAACAGTATATATATTAAAATAAAATGCTAATTTATGAAAAAATAAACAACTTAAAATGTCTGGGACATTGGATACCCTTTATTTCTGTCAGTATGCCACAAAACACCAATGTTTTTTATCTCATGCAAGGAAATTATTGTTTCGAAATGCAACGTTTCTAATTTTCACATCTTGTCTGTATCCGTGTTAAAGTGCAACAGCACAAAAGTCTCAAATTCAGTTCACTTCTGATTATATGTAACAGTGCAAAACATTAAGTTTTGCATTCAAAAAGGAAAAGAAAATACTGCAAAGCAACAGAAATATTTGCATTTTGTCGCATTACTGTCTCAACACACCTTGTCTATGTTGGTGCAACAGCAGTTATGTTTTTTGGGAAAAAAGGAGTCACATTTCTGATGGACTGATTGAACTAGTATAGCTGGCTTCCTATTACTGGTTATATTGGTTATATTAGTTTCCTATTGCTGGTTTCCTGGCTTGATTGAACTATTATTTCTGATTTTGTAAAACTGGTCTGGAGAAGAAATGCTCTATCTCTTTAGGGATCCCAAAACTCATGAGCTGAGTACATATTGGTATGATGTGCAATATGTTGCATCATCTCATCAGTGAAGAGCATTTTGAAGTACTGGAAGGGTGTTCAAATCTCAATCATCTCATCGTTGAGGAGCATTTTGAAGTACCGATCACGGGGTTCAAATCTTGAATTTGGAACCTGGAACTTCTCAATGTCTTCATGCTTCCAGATTCTACTTGTGCTTTTGTTTGGACCTGGACCTGGTAACTTGGGTCAGGATTGTCATCTGTCTCCTCCAAGGGAAATGTTTTTAGGATGTCTTGTACAATAGAAGGTTTTGGCGTCCATCTAGTAGTTGTAGTAAGTTAAAATTAAAGTATCATTAAACACCTCTAATGGTAGTAATAATGATATACCAGCTTGTGTCAATTAGTTGAAAGGGAATTAGTTGTGAAAATTATGATTTCCTCACATTTATTCTAGATTTTTACCATATTTACTAATATCAACTCAAAAAGTCATAAAAATGACATAGAAAAATAATTCTCTTATCATATTCATGATCTATATGACTGTAACAACACTTAATTTTATATTTACAGCAATAGATGAAAAGAAATTTTGTTTTTATAGCAAAGAAAGTCAATTTTAATTGCATTTGTTTTATTTGCTGCAGTTACCATAAATCGACAAATCAACCATTTGGTAGAGCATATTTTTTTAAAATTATTAAACATTAAATTTAGGTTTTTATGTGGCATCAAGTAACATAATTCTGTTTAGTAAGGTCTCCAGCACTAGCATATGTCATATAACTATTCCTACCTTTCAAAGTTTTAGTAAAAACAGTCAACATGTCTGAGATGATTTTCCCGTTTCTGACTTCCTATTTGGAGGGGGGGCGAAGAAGACTACAATTTAAAGACAAAGTGCAATATAGTGGATTTTTTTTAGCATAACATACCTCAGCCAAGTGGCTGAGATGGCTCAACTAGGTTGAGTTAAGTTAGGCACTCATTGAGATATAGTGAACCAAATGTGCTTAACCATATGGTTGAGCAGGCAGCTAAAGGGTTGGACAGTAATGTAGGTGCACCTAAATCTAGCATATATATATATATATAGCATATATATATATATAGCATATATATAGCATAATTAAGCCAACTATAACAAGTGAAGGTTCTAAATGGTAACTGCTGCATGTGAATTCAGCTTTATATCATTTTAATTATGTAAGAAGGCCAAATCAAACCAGAAAAACCATATCGTTTACTCACAATGAGACAGTTTAACAGTTATTATTATATAATTTACTCTGAATTAAACAGATTGTGTTAAATACTGACATTAAGAGGTATATTTTGTTACATCTGTGTTTCCTCAGTTCCTAGTCTTTATGCAAAGCTTAGCTAGCCAGCTGCTGGCTGTGGCCTTGGTGGACGCATATGGGATTAATATTGATTTTTCATGTTGCTGTCTGCAAGAAAGTGAATAAGTGTCAAAATATTGCTTTTAGGATACAGTACCTTTACAGACTCATCCCCTTTGTGACACTGTGAAGCTAATGTGTAATTTTAATCCACGTGGCTGAAGATCACAGCTGTCATCAGTCATTTCAACAATATCCAAAGGATTTCAGATGCAGCATTATTAAATAAAAAGTGACATCTGTGACATAAAGAACACCTTGTTACAGAGATTAATGGTACATCTACACGTGTATATTACTTCTTAAGGATGTTCAACTTGTGTATTTCCATTTTATAGTACTTAATAGTGTAGCATTTTGGAGAGAAATACTATGCTATTCTCCAGCTCATTTACTTTGCAGATGTAAAGTATAAATCGGTCTAATAGGTTATGACATAATAATTGTATATTAAGGCACTTGGCAATATATAAAATAGATTAAATACCACACATTTATCAGCTGCAACTGTGATATAAAATATTCTATTCTGTATAAATGACTATATTTTTAATTTTACTACTTGTTTTATCTGCAGTGTGCTGGATGTTCTTTGAAAACACTGGTGTATGAGCTTAAAAGTGGCTTCTACCTTCTTTAGATGAAATATCGGCTTCTTGTGAGACCGAAAGGTTAAAACTCAACATTCCGTTAAGCCCCAGATGTTTCTGATAGTTTCTAGAGTGCATATTCTTGCATAATTAAGAAGAACTGGATTTTATTTTTAGGGGGAAGTGGTGTCTGCCTCACCACCTGACTGCTCAGCCTAAAAACCTTGCAAACATGCAAATGAGCGGGTACATCCACAGAACGGGATTCCTGCACTTGGTTGTTAATATTGCTGCTGGCCTCTTTGCTTCTCTGTCGCGCCTGCCTCTGCACAGTCATTCATCTCAGAGAAACCCCCTGATCTCGGCAAGATCCTGCTGCTATACTACCTCCAGTCTTGGATTACAGATTTCATTGTGTTTCAGGCTACATTAATGAGAATCTTCTAATTTCCATTTTTTAATCTCAGGGTTTTTAAAACTCCTATTCAAGATGTGTGATTTAATTGGAGCATTTAGCACCACTGGCAAATCGTAATATGTCAAATGCTGTTTGGATGTATGGTAATGTAGGAGCGAATGTAAATAAAAACCTTGTTTTGTACAGCGTGTTATGTTATGGAATTAATTTTAATTAATACATGGAAATAGTATTTTTCAAGAAAGCAAAGTGGATCAATCATTTAGCCATTAGGCACTTAGTGACCTAACTTGATGAACCAGATTTGCTTCTCAGCCTAGCCAAACTTTAATTAGGCAGGGATAGACAATAATTTTATCAGGTGATTAGCTATAAACGTACACCCATTAATGACCAAAAGCTTTTGTGTACCCGCCTGTAAACATATTTAATTCTGTTGTAAAGTTTATCATTCATAACATGGAGACCTGTGAGGCTTGACTCACTTTTGAAGACAGCCTCAAGTGGCCATTTGAGGAATTGCAATTGCAAACAAACATCCACAAATTTTATGAGTCAAAGTCAATCTGGTGCACTGCAGACAGGAAATAATTGAGCTCTGGCAAACATCTGATGGGCCAATATTTTCATTTGGCAAGAGTAATAGAGTTGTAGTCAAACAAGTGATCTGAGCCCTGGGGAACTTGTTTACCAATCTCTGATTGGTTATTGGACAAAGTATATGCGTGCCAAAGGCAAGGCAAGGCAAGGCAAGTTTATTTATATAGCACAATTCATACACAAGGCAATTCAAAGTGCTTCACAGTTACATAAAATTACATAAAAAGAGGGGCAGATAAAATCAACACATAAAATATCATCAATAAATTACTTAAAAGCAAAAGATCAGTTAAAATACTTTCAGTATGCACAGGTAAAAAGGAATGTTTTCAGCCTGGATTTGAGCATTGTCAGAGTTGGGGCCTGTCTCACACTGTCTGGAAGCCTGTTCCAGATTTTGGCTGCTGAGAACTGAAAGGCAGCCTCACCGTGTTTAGTCCTGACTCTGGTCTGGATCAGGAGACCAGTTCCTGAGGTTCTCAGAACTCGAGCTGGTTCATATGTCTCTATCATGTCAGAGATGTACTTTGGTGCTAGTCCATGAAGAGACTTGTAGACTAGCAGAGCGGTTTTGAAGTCTATTCTCTGTGTGACAGGAAGCCAGTGCAGAGACCTAAGAACTGGACTAATGTGGTCGTATTTCCTGGTTCTGGTCAGGACTCGAGCAGCGGCGTTCTGGATGTACTGCAGCTGTTTGACGGCTCGTTTAGAGAGGCCAGTGAGCAGGCCGTTGCAGTAGTCTAATCTGCTGGAGACAAATGCATGGATGAGCCTCTCTAAGTCTGGTTTAGACACCATATCTCTGATCTTTGCAATGTTTTTCAGATGGTAAAAAGCTGTTGATGTTATTGTTTTGATGTGGCTGTTAAAGTTCAGGTCCGAGTCCATTATTACCCCCAGATTTCTAACCTGATTTTTAGGTTTTAGAGTGAGCGACTCAAGGTGACTGATAACACTTTCTCTTTGTTTCTTTGGGCCAAAGACAATGATTTCAGTTTTGTCAGAGTTTAACTGGAGAAAGTTGTTTTGCATCCACGCACTGATCTGTTCGATGCAGCGACAGAGAGAGTCTATAGGCCCATGTTCACCTGCTGTCAGTGACACATAGACCTGAGTGTCATCTGCATAGTTATGATAAGACACATTATTTCTACGTATTATCTGACCCAATGGAAGCATGTATAGGTTGAAAAGGAGGGGTCCTAAGATTGACCCTTGGGGAACTCCACAAGTCATGAACACTTTGTCAGAGACACAGTTACCAATTTCAACAAAGTATGTCCTGTCCTCAAGATAGGACTTAAACCAGTTTAGTGCAGCACCAGAGATTCCCACCCAGTTTTCTAACCTCTGTAATAATATCACATGGTCCACTGTGTCAAAGGCAGCACTTAGGTCCAGCAGAACCAGGACTGAGACTTTTCCTGCGTCAGTGTTCAGGCGGATATCGTTTGTTACCTTGACCAGTGCTGTTTCAGTGCTGTGATGAGGCCTGAAACCCGACTGAAAGGTGTCAAAGGCATTATTAGACTGGAGGAAGTCAGTAAGTTGTTATTTTTTTTTCTGTATCAGTTGAAACACATCCTATAATGAAATCCAAATGGCATGTTACGATTGTCACTCACCAGTTTTTGCAGACTTGCTAGTTCGCAGGTTTTTAACTCATACATATCTGATTTTATATTGCGGGACAATACAGCCAATATATATATATTTTTTATTTTAATGTATTAATTAGAGCGAGAATTATTACATACAAAGTGTTATAAGAGTATGGAAAAGATTAATAGGAGGGTTCATAAAGGTTTAAAACATGCACAACAATATAATTAATCTGTAACGGGGTCTGTAACGTAAACCCTGCCATAAATGAGGGAACGCTGCACCAGGTTTTGATGAGAGCTGAGTCTAGCTACACTAGGCTAGTACTAGTAATGAGTTACCACAACAGTCTGTATACTGTAGAGCTTGCAGTAGTGTCACATGTTAAAATTAAATATAATCTCATGTTGTGGCAGTCATGCTGACACACTCCAAAACATTCATCCGTCCTTATTTTTGACCACTCCGAGCAAAGTGTCATTCAAAATTGCTGTTGACTGCTGTTTAGGAGTAATTGGAACACAGCCCTCTTTTTAATGTGTGGCTGCAGCAGTAGCAGTATGTCAAACTGGAACAATAACATCCTGACTTTTATCCTCGCTCTTGACATGGGCCCAATATTTTATTTTTATCTTTCTACTTTCAAGAGGTGAGAGGATCTCTAACTCATTCTCGCTGCCTTGTATCGTAAATGTTAAAAAAGAATAGATAAATAAAACAGGTATATCATAGAACTGTTTATCAGTTCATATACATTTCTTAAAAAGCTGGCAAATCCCAAATATATTGTTATGTAGCATTTACTAACTGCTAAACGATTTAATGTTGCTAGGCCATTGTCAGTCATCAGGTCATACTATATCAGTATCTATATCTCGCTTGAGTGTAGACACATTTCATCTCTCACCTGAAAGGTTTCTTGAAGTCATGGCTTCAACAGTAAATTAAGAACTTAACCAATGTGTTTGTTGCCTGAACCGAAGAACCACAGCCACCCTGGCTCCTTACATGCCAACCTTGATGTATTGTTTTGCACACATACATAATCGGGAAAGGTTTGGCTGCGCAGAAAAGTCGTATTCTGGGAAACCGAGTTGGTGGACAGTCCAGATTCCACCATGAAAGTCGTATCCAGTGAGTGAAGAGATGATTTCGCAGCTTGTGCTACTACCCCACCTTTGATTCACTTTGTGCTGGACCTACCTGCTGAGCCTCACAGCGTGACAGATTTCATCTTATTTCTTACAATTGGAGCCAAAAACTGGTGCCAGTGTGGCTTTCTCTCTGTGTAGTTTTGATTCTCATTGATCACACAGCTAAATTCTTGTGTGAAGCTCATGTCACTGATGTTGCTATCAAAGCTGACTAGCAAGAAAAGGAGACGGGAAAGGAAAAGAAACAGACAGACCCTCAGCCCCAGTTAATCAAATGACCTGAGTACACGGAAAGGAAAAGTTTCTTTGTGTCTGGATCCAGTTAAGACATGAATCACACCTATAACTTTTCTCATCACCCAAGAAAACACACACTATGTCTGATTAGGTAAGTCTTTCCATCTCATAGGGGCTAGTAATCAGCTTAGAGGATTATGCCACCATTATTGAAGTTTCCTTATCTCCAGTTGCTGGTGATCACATGTATCCGCCTCTGACATTTTCCCTTTGCTATCTACAAATTACAATTTGCCGTTTTTCTCCCAAAAGCATTAAGTGACTCCGGGGAGACGTAATATTTTGTGTTCATCCACCAGAAGAAATGTGATGAAAGTTTGGCAGAACCCAAATTCCCGTCACATTCAAGCGTTCCCTCACTGTGTAGCGCATATTCTCACCTCCCCCTCCCATTTAAACATGACCCGAGGGTGAGTTACTGTTCCATGATTTAAAGTAATAACTCTGGCAATTAATACAGTGAAACTGATGTAATCAGGCCTGTGTCGACTTGCAGAGGTTGTATAGAGCTGACAGAATGCTGTTCATTTGTTTTTGTTATTCTCTGTTCAGTGGAGAACTAAAACTCTCAAAGGACTGACATGTTTGACTCTTATATGGATAACAGATACAGTAAGTATAAGCTCACATTTGCTTATCTGTCAGTGCCTTCTGTTTCCATATTGTTTCTGCTCCTTTAAAACTTCCCCATGTTTGAATAATTCTTTTTCTGTTATTTGCTTTTTGTTGCTGACTATCTGTACAATCAAACCACAGACTTATTTATTATTTTTTCTGAAAATGTCTACTATATGGCTTTTTTTTTAACCAATAGATGATATGTATATGCTTCTCTGCAGTACAGAAAAAGAAATGCATCATAACAGGAGAAACTCAAAGGCTTGCTTCTGACCAAATCTAATAAAATCCAATTTCATTCATTCATCTTCTATAACCGCTTATTCCTGTTGAGGGTCGCGGAGTCCGCTGGAGCCTATCCCGTCATTGGACGAGGTACATCCTGGACAGGTCGCCAGTCTATCACAGGGCTATATAATACAGTTTGATAAAGCTAATAAAAAGTATAGAGTATAGTTACTGGACATGGGTTTCCTGTGCTCACGTGAACTGTGACGAGTCTCTCCTTGAGTCAAGATTAGTCTAGTTTGAATAGAAGGACTAACATCTAGCTTTGACTATCAGGCCATTGTTCAACATGTCCCTAACCTGATCGCCTGACCTGTCATCACGACTCTGTTGCCAGATTGGGGCTCTATGACATTTTGTTTGCGGGTAAAAATGATAATAATAGTAATCCTTATTTCAGTGGCACTCAAAATGTCAAACCCAAACATACAAATCTGCAGTTTTAAAAACAGTCCCTTAAAGTCCAGCTTAATCTCGATTAAAACCAGGAAAGGCTACCCGATAAAAGTATGTTTTGAGTAAAGATTTTAAGACGATCAGCTGATTTCCTTGGGCAGATCATGTGGGGCCTTAATTGCGATTGCCCTGTCCTCTTTTGATTTCAGTTTGGCCCCTGAAACAGACGGTTCACCTCTGGTTTGGGATCATTTTGGCAGTTTTTGTAAGTTCTCTCTACTTTTTGATGCCAATTTGCAACAAAAGCAAGATGCATTTTGCTTTTTATGTTGATCTATACTAGATGTAACAATCCTGGCTGTCAAAGTACTAAACAAGTGTAATATTTCTGTACGCTTTAGTTATTTTTTGGTATATATAGGTACAGTGGTCCTTCGTACTAAATACTAAGGTGGAAATTTCACTACATTACAATAGTGTTGATTTGTAGCAGGTATGAGGCTTCACCGCAGCTTAGAATGTCGCTAATTAGCGTGAAAAACAAGCTGCGGCTGAGCAAACTGCCATTGGTTTTGAAGGTAATAGTTTTACAAAATGTAATTATATTTCAAATTTTGACTTCATGGTGGAGCTAGTGGAAAAGGTCAGGGGTCAGAAAACTCATTAGTGTTCATTCTCTGGATTTTCACAACAATCCATCCTGTAGTGGTTTAGACTTTACTCTGGAGCCATGTTGCTTCTATTGGTAAATGACAAGGGAAAACCTACAGGTCATTTTCTTCAACAGTTAAGATACGATATAAGATGTAAGATATAAGATAAGTCTTTATTTATCCCTCTGTGGGGAAATGTGCAGTGTTGTAGCCCAGTGCACACAAGAGATAAAAATGTAAAACACAGAATAATGTTTTGTCATTTTTGTCATTGATCTTGGAGAACTTTTGGTGATGGGCTGACATTTTGGAGTTCAGAACTGGTCGCCTTGTTTGCTGCCTTGTTTGCTGCAAAACATATTACTTTGTCGAAGCCATCAGCGGGCCTCTATTATTCCTTGCACCGAAGAAATTGCTGCGCTTGTTACAAAATGTTTTTATTTAGTTTGAGCAGTCATTTATTGTGACTCTTGTAGCTTAGAAGTCTGTCTTCCATAAACGAAAGTGTTGATGCTTTTTATTTTGTTCAGAATGCATTGCAGTATATTTAAAGTGTACATTTTGAGCACTGCTAATCAGCCTAATCAGCATGTTGAGGCAGGAGCCTAAAGTATCATTATAATCAAGATTAAATCTCTTCATATTTGATTACAGATAAATTCCAGTATAGAGGAACTAAAAAAAGCAGCTGATACTAATCGATTAATTTACATGGCCAAAAAAGAAATTTGCTCATTAATACTGAGTGTGGAGCTAATGAGGAGTGTTTACATCCATCTGAATCTCTCCAGTATTCCCTTTTCCATTGGCTACATGTTGTTTTCAATGCAGAGAGAGTTCACTGATCTTTTCATGCTTGAGGCATGATCACAAATTTTTTACCATGATCAAAGCCTGTCACAGGGATGCTGTTGCTCATGACTACCTATTGATCAGTGCTATGGGATGTGCGTGACTACACATTTGAGTAGTTTTGTCAATGGTGAAATAAACTGAAGCTATATAATGAGGGATGGAGGGATACATTTTGTCCGCAGATCCCAGGTTGCTCACTTCTCCAGGCTGTTTCACAAAATACTATAAATCAGTTTGGACATATTAGGAGGGGAGGATATCTGACAAGGGTCTAAAACACAGGGGAGCTCTATATTTTGAGAGTGTAAGAGCGTGAGAGCGCCAAACAACACCATGCATGAATGCAAAACCCGAGGTTGTGCTGTCCTGAAAACCCAAATAAACACTGGCAATACGCTTTAGTATAACTCCAGTGCCTTGTGGAGCTGTGTTAAAAGTTAATGTGAGTAGACAGGTAACAGAAATGCAAACTATTTTTCAAACAACTAGGGGGAAACGCATTTTACTATACTATAATATATGAACTAATATGCAGATGGAGCGACGTGCTAAACAGAGATTGCTGACAGAACATGTAAAAATGCATTTCCAGAAAAATAATGAAACTGCATTCTCCGGAGGATAAAACCTGCATTCTGAGCAGATTTTTATTTATTTATTTATTTATTGCTAAAAGAAATCCCCAGAAATCCCCCTATTCAGCTCTAAGGTAGATTATGTAAGATTTATGTAAAATAGCACCCCCTGCAGGTACAGCACAGAGTGACGAATCAGGACCAAAACAAAAACATCCTCCCAGCCTGGGCTCTTGGTTTATCTAGCGGACAGGATGCAGGAGGCAGAATAAATATACCCCAAACCCCAGTCTTAAGCTGACAATCTACCCGCACAGTATGCTGTACGCTAGCATAGAAGAACATACCATAACTTTTAAGCACAAAGCTACTGTATGCTTATCTTTATCTTGCCATTGTAGCAGGAGCTAGTCTATCAGATGCCTGTAGCATTTGATAGCATTGTATCTATAAACCCACTATAAAGCTATTCTCCAGTCTTCTTGTTTAATGTTGTAGTTGTAAATTGTGTTTGCCCATATGGTGGATGTTTGCTTATTGTTAAATTTTGTGGTGTGGCACGAGGTACACTGTGCCAGTGTCAGTAGGTTAGTCTACTGCATTGGTTTATCCAATCCAATCCAATCCACTTTATTTATATAGCACAATTTAAATAAACACAAGGTTTCCAAAGTGCTCCACAACAGGAAACGGTAAAACACAATAAATAAAGAACACAATTTAGACGATGGACTGTATAATGATGGACGACACAGCTCCTCAAAAGTGAAGTCAAAGCAAGTAGAGTACCCCCTGGTGGTTGGCTGCAGTATAGGTCATAGGCTACACCCCCTCCTCGATTTACAACATGCCTCCATGTGGCTCCACTGTTGGACTGCATTGCACAGACTCTGGCTCCAAACTTGCAAGATGGCGCAGTCCATATCCCCAGGAAAATGGTGTCAGTTTGGTCATTGCAAGGAAGTGGGGATGCATTGTCCATATTTATATACAGTCTATGTTCAGACCATCAAGTATCTGTATTATTTCATTGAGTCCTGTGAACTTTGCCAAAGTGGCTTCATTATCAGGTCATAATTTGCCTATTTCTGGGTTTATGATGAATTCCATTAGCCTCAGTTGTAGTCAGTTTATGTCTTTGTTGGAGTCATGTTCATCCTGGCCACAAGAACAGTCTAAATGCACGTCACTTTCTTGTGGTATTCACAACCTTGCAAGTTCAAAGTTTTGGAACATCCAAACTGACAGGTTGTGATGTGTTTGAGTGAATGTTAAAATGAAGAAACTGTTAATCTATACATATTGGTCTCTATATTTTATTTTGCACGTGAGTGAGTTTTTATAGTGTCTGAATTATATCAAGGATTTATTATGTGCATGGCAGCCGCGAGTGAGTTGTCCACCTCAGCTCCACTCACACTTCACCTCTTTGGCCATTTCTGAATTATCCAGGAGTTACATAATTGCTTTGGCCAGAACCACAGCACTCAACCTTAAAACTATTCCTCAGAAAAGCCCAGAGGAAGCATATTTAGGGAAACAAAAGAATCCAAAGTTACCAATGTAAATCACAAATAGGCGGTATTCATAGAAGTTGTGTTGGATCTCTGCAGTGTAATAAAGCTGTCTAGATGGTAAATATTTGCTAACTCTTGTCAGTGTTTTGTATTTTTAGCATTTATTGAATTCCTTTGAATCTCGGTGAAAGCCCTAATATCCCGCTGGTTGTTCCTATGAGCATTTTTTAATGCAGCTGATCCCAGGTGGACGGCTCTGGTGCACAAGAAGACAATTAACCAGAGGGATCAGAGCAGAGCTAATACTCTAAAAATGTCCTCTTTTTTTTTGGTCCTGTTTGATAAGACACCGCTATGGTTTAAAAAGCTAAAGACACCAGTAATTTATATATCTGCTTGTTTATTGGATTTTTCAGCAGTTATCTTATTTGGATAGCAGTGATACAGATGTAGTGATTAGTTGTTTTCAGAGCCCTTCATGTTGCACAGTCGCAGTCATTCACAAATAGAATTATGACTAACACAGTTTGTAATGTTCTATTTCAGAATTATTGATGCCATCGACTTTGTCAGCTTCAAAGAGCATGCAGAACAGAGCAACGAATGAGCCTGACAGCTGGGAGAAAAATCTGAAAGTGGTATCAAGCAATTTGGGAATTTTCTTTGACTGAAAGTGCTCAGTATATTTTTTTTACTAAGCCCTGGGACTGTCTGAAACTTAAAGTTCAGAAAAGAGAATCCAGGACGTTTATGAAAAGGAAACATTTAAATATTACCAAGTGACATGAACATGCTTGCAGTTTGACATGAATCATTTTGTCAGCCAAAGCAATGGGACGATTGTGTAATAAGTGAAAGAAGTATGTAAGACAGAAATGTGCAAAAAGCATCGTGGCCTTCAACACATGCAACATTTAGATGTCTTCACTTTTAGGTGACCTTGTCCTTATGTCCTGTTTTTGTTTGCAAAAAAAAAAAAAAAGAGCTCTGCAGACATCAGATGGCTGAAAATGTAACCTGTAACCTTAACCGAGCCATAAAATGTGTTCCGTTTCCTCGTGCTTCTCAGTGAAATGCATTTACTTGACTTTTAGGTTGACATTTATGCAAAGTACTTCATCCGAGCTGAGTGGGGGGATTGAAGAAATGTGGGTTAATTGAGGAGCGTGGGCAGCAAAATCCACTCCACATGGATGGATGGATTGTGAACAAGTAGCTCGCTGGCAAATCACTCTGCACCGCTTGCTGATCGTTCCTCGTCTTTAGTGAATAACAAGATGTTCTTAGCATCTTCCTACAATTGCTCCGACCTTCATATTACCATCAAGTGCCACAGTGGCTCCCTTTAGCCGCAGAGTGTTTCTGTTGTCAGTCTTATAAATGCCTTGAGCTGCATTACGTTTGATTCCACTATTGAGTGTGATTATCAATCTTGTATTATTTTGCTTCTACTTCAGCATTTAAATTGTGCAATCCATTCATTTAATGTCATAAGAATAACTGAAATTCATGTGATTAGGTTTCCTGGTAGCCTATTTTTTGAAGCCCATACTTGCAATGCACTCATTCTTGTCTGCTTCCATTTTTGCGTCCATTTTTCATTGGCCCAGATAGCGGAAACACTGGGGCTATGTCTTAATAAATTTCCACATTTGCAACCTGTAGCTACTACCAACCTATGTTGCCAAGTTGGATGGTTTAGAATTTTATTTAGCGTGTAGAAAAGTTAGTCAGGTGAAAAATCAGTCGATCTGATCATATTGGTGTTTTACTGTAGTACTGTAGTACTTTTCAAACCTAATTTGAAACAAAACTGAAATGCATTTAGTCCTTTCCAAGACAGTTTGAGTTTGTGTATGCATGTGCAGCATGCCTAACGGGCGGTTTATTCTTCTGTGTTAAGTTGACGCAGGCGCTACGGCAACAGCGCAGACCCCTACACAGACCCCTTCGTGCTGACGTGCACCTGCCCAGAAATGTAACGCCGTGCCATCAAAGAGTGCAAGATAGATCGATTGTTTTGGATCAATAAAGATGGACCACATCGAGGAAAGGTTAACTGGGGAGGTTCAGCGATACGCACATTTGAATGACTCGACTCAAAGCTACGGTCGCCACTGTTGTCAGTGAAGCAGGAAGTAGAAACAAAAATGTGACTGACAAACTAGTGTTTGGGTGGTGTTTTTACAGAGCAAGTCAGGCTGACGAACGCACAAGTATAAATGGCTTGCACTCGTGTAGGCTACGTGCATAAGTTACAGAGTCTAAACAGGTATAAACTCCTTAAGTGCTCTGCATGTGCGAAGAGGAAGATTCCTATTGACTGACAGACTAATGACTATTGTCATGAGTCTGCCTCCACACAACAAGCAGTCTTTGATTCAGCTGCCACTTTTAAGGAGTAGAGAAACTCCATAAGCCTATCAATGGACTTCCTGACTCATCAGATGTCTTCATAGTAAATATGTGAGTAGCTGTGGTGGTTGGCTGCTGTGGTTTGTTGCTGGAGGATTGCTGTACTTCCACTGCATTGCATTTTATGAGCAAGCTACACTAGAGTGAGCAATCTGGTTAATGTGCTAAATATAGCTTCAATATTTGTACATGTACATTTGTTTTTTTGCCCATTGGCTTTCGGGGTGGAAACCGTCAGCTGTATATGGCAACACTGGGAGCAGCATAAGATAAGATGCAATGGTTAGAACAGTATATGATGCACTGAGCATTGCAGCAGTGTTCTCCTTAATCACTTACTGTACTTTATCAACAGGAATTTAAACTCTGACCAATTTATGAAGTTTAGACATTTTGTCTGGGAAAAATAACTGGTTGTCAAATCTGCACGAAAGCTTGGTGAATTATTAAAGGCTTTTACAAACACTTTAATAGCCAACTGAAAAATCAGTTAATGGAAAAAAAATGACAGGGAGAACAACTGACAATGAAAACAACAGTTAGTTGCTGTAGAAATAAGCAGTAGATTTAACAAAAAAAGTCACATATAAAACACAATTTTACAGCTTTTACTGCAAAATAGATTAAATCCAAGAGTCCGTCTGTTTTTCTCCAATAAAAAAAAGAAACAAAGCTAAATGTTTATTAGTGCATTTAATGGCAACATTACAGAACATGTGAACTGTGACAATGTCAATAAATTTCACATTGTCTACATGTAGCTGCAGCCTTCACTCACACCAATGAACCTAACCAGCATGTCTTTGGACAGTGGGGGAAAGCCGGAGAACCTGGAGAGAACCCACGTAGACACAGGGAGAACATGCTAACTCCAGTCAGCCTGGATTCAAATTCCTGCACCATTTCACCCAGTTCCATTAGACTGACCAAAAAAAGACTGACCGTTCATGTCCTCTGGGTGCAACTGCGTCATGCTGTAGTGGCATGTCACATCCTTGTTGCTGCTCTGTCCATTAAAAGCATTTTAGGAGCCAAAGCAGCCACGTCATACCTCTGCTTCCTCTTCACACCGTGGAGCAGAAGGACGAGGCACCAGCACTTCAATAAATATTAATTTCATGCCAGTTGTCAATAAATATTGGCATTTGTACACAATTTCACGCTTCTGAGACACTGATTATTCGTGCAAAAATAAACCTGGTGCTTGAAGAAAGCAGAGTAGACGTCAGTACCCTACCCAGTTTGAGAAAGCGATAAAAGAGGAGAGATTGCAGATCTTAAAAGAGACGTCAAAGCTTAATGAATCTGGCGATTCCATCAAATTGAAAACTGGATCAGAAACAGCTTTTAGAAGCTAAACTAGGTTACTATTAATGAAATTACTTGATATAAAATATGGAAGGTACAGATCTGCAAAGATTTGTATTATATAAATTAACTGCCACTGTAAAGTTAAAGCAAGCTAAAGGAATATCAACTGATGGGAACAAAAGAACCATAATGGGTTTGACCATTGCATGTAGACCAACATTGCCAGAGTTCCAGTACTGGGCTCTTATACAAGCCCAGTATTAGATTAGTGGGATTAATTGTGATCAGTGTGATTTCTAATCCACTGGATTAGTTTTCTAGTGGGTTCGTGCTATCGATCCAAAGGTCTGTTACTTACTGACATCTTCTGACTAAATGAATAGACTGTCTTGTTCCATGTCGCTGTATGTCATAGAGAGAAAGGTAACTGTGGTTTCACTGGAGCTAATCAGTTAAGGAAATCAAAATGCTGAAACTTTATCAGATTAACATTGATTATTTGAGTGTATGTAAATTATCTCAGTTCTCTCATATCCCCTGGAGCAGCTCCACAATACCTCTCATTTAAATAACTGCGATTGCACACTGTGGATCTTCACAAACTACTTCTGTGTAGGGGGGAAAAGCTGTGGGCGATGCAGGTGGATGCTCCTGCAGTTTCCCGGATAGCACTCTGTCTTACCAAAAGGATGTAGCTGGTACAATTCCCGGGGCCACCTCAAGGCATTGCCCTTTTATCCCTCATTAGCTTTGTTATATCAGATATGAGTATCATATTGTATAAATCATCCAGGTTGTAAAATTGATGTTATACAAGCAGCAGGCAGTTGATGACACACCTCCTCTTTCCCATGTCTTTTTTTTTTAAACACTATTACCCTGCTAGGCAGTTATACGAGACAGAATATGAGACCTTTAACTATTGCCACATTATTACATGTACAGTATATCCACTGTTGATAATATAGCCTAATGGTACATCTGAATCCGCACTTAAGCAAGAAAGGTAAACTTTTATACTGCACAGGCTGACATTTTCTCATGTAAATATTTGAAGGTCTGGCCCTTAGGTTAACACTGTTGGCAGGTGGTTGCCACATGGAAACAATGACTATTAATTTTACTGTAGGCTGTAAAATAAAATCCGTGTCTTTATAGTTTTATTCTGGAAAAGGGGCAGCGGGATTGCTGTTTGTGTAATGAGATATGGGGCAATTCCACTCATATACCTGTGAAGTAGCGAGTCTGTACACCTGACATTGACGCTGTAGCTGTGGGAATCAGTCATTTTATTTACAGAGGGACTTTACCATTGTTATCTTTGTTGGAGTATACATCCCTCCCTCAGCAGAGCATGTGACACTATCCACGTTCATCTCATAATTTCTGGGGATTTTAATCATGTCACCTTGTACACTGTTTTTGCCCACTTTCCTCTCATTTGCTCATTGTACCATCCGTCAGAATGAAACTCACACTACAGTATGCTAATACACTAATACAAAAGATGCATTCACTGCCACTCTTCCGCCCTGGCTGGGATGGTCAGATCACAACCTGGCGCTGTTAACACCGGAGTATGTCCCTGTCTCCTCAAGGACATTAGGAGGTGGAGACAGGAAGCCAGCTGCAGAGGTTCTCTGATGACTCTGCAGTGGTTAGGTTTATTAGAGATGGACAGGAGGTGGAGTATAGGACACTGATCAGAGACTGGGGAGTGATCTCAGGCAAGCTACCTGCTCCTGAATGTAGACAAAACCAAGGATCTGGTCCTTGACTTCAGGAAGAAGAGCACACCAGTGGAGCCCATCACCATCCAAGGCCTAGATGTGTTGGTAGTGGACCACTATAAGTACCTGGGAGTCCAACAGTGATGCTATGTACAAGAAGGGCCTGAGTAGACTCTACTTCCTCAGGAAGCACAGGTTCTTTGATGTATGCAGCAAGTTTCTGGAGATTTTGTACCAGTCTGTTGTTGGGGGAACAGTAACAACAAAGAGGACATCATTAGATTTGACAAACTGATCCGAAAGTTGAAGACATTTGGTGTGAGTGAGGGACATGAGGACACTGGTCAGACTGAACTTCAGTAATCCATATCTGAAGAGATGTCTTATGGCTTTTTTTGACAAGACAAATATGTTTACGAAGAAACAATAGGATCAAGTGTTTACATGGTAATGAGCTGCACTGATCAGGTATATGACCACCTTCCTAATATTGTGTATGTCTCCCTTGTGTCTCCAAAACAGTTGTGACTCATCGGAGAATGGAGGGTGTCCTATGGCATCTGGTAACAGAAGTTGTTAGTGGGGGGCTTTTGGGTCCTATGGATTGGATGTGGAGGCTAGGTCAACACCTTTGCTGTTTTTCATGTTTTCTGAGTTGTTCCTAAAGTGAAAACTATTACACATTTCCATGTGAGAGACTGGAACAAGTACATTTTGGTAATTTTTTTTTTTCTTGTCACTTTATGAATCAGATAAAATGTGTTAATTTCTGGTAAAGTCAGTAAAATATGATGGGATTTGTACTGTTCTATATATGTATCAAATCTGGATTATATTGGTTACAGTCAAATGCATTATTGACTATCCCTGAATAATACGGACCACAGCACTGCCACCATGGTGATACAAACTAGGTTTTGGTGGATTTCTGACACGGGGAGAAATCTCCAAATCCGTCCACCAATCCACATGGCGGCACCCGTCCTGAGTGCTTGGACGGGAGGCGGCAGGTGTCACATTATTAACAACCTGCAGTGGTCCGATAACACTGTGGCAATAGATTAGACAAGGCAGAGCTGGCTCTTCTTCCTGAGGTGGTTTAGGTTATTTAATGCAGCCTGTCTTAATCCTACACTCTGCAACCGAAAAGTCTTCCCAAAAAGTCAATCTGTTCCCTGCATATAGGCGTCTCAAATGTATGAAGTTTTCATCGTCTTAAAAAGTTTTGGGGACATTTGATGTGACTGGTTTTGAATAGCAGTCATAAGAGATTTTAAAATGAATTTCAGCTTTTCTCCTTATTGTCACCACATTTAGGTAAACATCAATAGAATGTGCAAACTGACTGTACATTGAGCATACTTGGTATTTAACCATGGATCTCAATAGTTTCTCTTGGTAACCAGCAGAACATGTAACAGTGCTGATAGAAAATATCTCCTCCTACACTGCCCTTTACTCCCTTTTCTCCTTTTATACCTGCATGCATAATAAATATCATATTCATAATAGAGATGGGGAAACCAGTGAAGAGCAGAGACCAAACCAAATGTTTTAATGAATGGTATGCAAAGTACAACAAGTGTTTTGGCATTTTAATTTATTGGCAGAATAGCTGATAGATGAGCAAGAGGTGAGAATTGGTTTTTTTTGTTTTCTTTTCTTTTCTTTCTTTTTTTTTTTGCAGGAATTAGGCCAACAAAACCAAATAGGTTATGCTACATCCACATGAGTAGCATGATGGCATACCAAATCGAAGACATGAATTCTGCACACAAATGCATGTTGAAGCATTGAAGCGTGTATTCTCAGTGTATCAGCAGTAGTATAAGCAACTTAAAATTCAAATCACACAATTAAATACTAACATATTCTGTAATATGACCATACTGACCAAGAACCTTTTTTTAGTTTTAATGTCATTTATTGATCCCTCATGGGGATTCTTTACTTGCATTTAACTTATCCGTTCGTTCACACTCGAGTGTGTAGACTCAGAGCAGTGAGCTGTTGTGTGTGGCACTCAGGGAGCCTCTAGGCACCTCAGCCATGGACATATTGTCTTGCGAACCCGTGACCTCCCGGCCCCAAAGCTGCTTTGTCGTGTAGATATCGTGAGGCTGTCTGCCACACAGGTGTCTCAGTGTTCTGCTGTGTGGTGGAAACCGATACAGACGTACATATTTACATATATACATATAGATATACAGTACATATATTGTAGAGAGAAGACTCACCAGAGTACGATATACTGTGGACAGAGAGCAAGGACTCTGATGAAGAGCAGCAAGTCAATTAAATAATCAACAGGGTTTTGTCATGTTGATTATTAGTCAGGTGCATCGCCTACTTAATTTGTGAAACGAGTGAAATTAATAAATAAATCAATCAAAAACCAAGCTGAATGTTCACTGCTGTGTTTTGGTATCACGTATGGGTGAGCTACAGGCTCTCCTCTCTTTGTGACACACATACACATACACACAGCAGTGAAAAATAGGGAGGGTGGTCAAAGTTAAACATGTCAAAAAGTGTTATTTTGATTGTAAGTATATATAAAATGTCTTTATCTAGTGGCTCTGCTGCTGCTAACATTATGGTAGTCGTATTTTATTGTATGTCTTTTCTTCTTTCAGTAGGGAACTGAATAAGAAGTGGCATTAAGATAAAGATTGAATTCACACAATGCCCACATCTGACTGGTGGCTACATGCTTATTGCGGAAAGCAGAGAGAAACAAACACCGTTTTTAGGGTTGCAAACACCCTAAAATCGTTTTGGTTCAGCTGTATTCAGCGTAATAATTTTATCTCTATGAAATGTACTGATGCCAATGTTAATGTGACACTAAAAGGCAATTTAGTATTTTGTCTGCTAAAACCAAATATGCTTGGCTGGCGGATCGTGTCATTCGTCAGTTAAAGTTCATTTCAGTCAGTGCTCATGACACTGTCCTCCTCTGTGAAGTTGCCAATGAGCTGGCAGAGAAGACAGAGAGCATCAGGGGAAAGTGGAAGCTAGAAAGTGAGCTGCAAAAGCCTGAAATGTCACCAGTCAGACATACAATCATCCAGCTATTGTTATTGATCAACCACAATATGAATTCCCTGGGACTGATTGAGTGTAGCTGGAGGTGGAGGGTTAGAGTTAGCTCATATACTGGTCTGCCAGCAGTGTAGTTCTTTTGCATGACAATCCTCATATTTCTACACGTGTGTAGCAGTGACTCTGCAATGTGCAGGTTGCACAAAAGTTTTAATTTCTTTAGGTGCTGTCAATCACTCTTTGCAGCTGCTTAAACAAACCGATAACCAGTTAGCCTAATTGTGAATGTGAATTGTGAGGATAGACCCACAACCAATCAGAGACATTTTTGGGAACAAACAACAAATTACTACATTACTGTTACTTTTCTGTCCATCACCACATTAAGTCCACCCAAACTATTTGATTGACCCAGTAGATCCTTGCTGTAGTATAATCACTTCCCAGTGTAGTCACTCCAGACCATAGACTGTGTAAAGATGCATGACAGAACAGCTCCTCAAAAGTGAAGCCAAAGCAAGTAGAGCTCCCCCTGGTGACTGACTGCAATATACATCATAAGTTCCTTGTTAGTGAATGGGACTTGGGCCAAACTGAGACACTAAAACACACGCCAAATAATGTTTTTTCAAGGATGGTTTCTGTCATTTTAGGTAGTTATTATAATGCTGATGGATCCATTTTTCTGCTAAGTTTAGCTACTTGATGCTATCAAAACAGGATGTGATATCATAATGAAAATTGCGTCAGTTCGGCCATTGCAAGGAAGTGAGGTCGTGTTCATATTTTTGTACAGTCTATGCTCCAGACCAACCGTCCCAAACTGAAATTTTGTAGGGAAGTCTGGGCTGGGCTATCCTCTTTCTAGTGTCTTTCCTGAATCAATCAAGGTACTAAAGGAGCAACATTTAGTGCAATCCCTGGAGTTTTCAGAGGTGCAAATACACACAAAGAACAATGGAAGATCACAGATTTTCCCGTGTGGTCAGGAAGAAGTGGCAGCAGTTGCTGTGTAGGAAGAGTATGTTGTCCACAAACCAGAAGGTCTAGGTGTTCCTAAGGCACTGAACACAGAGTCAATCCCATGCTTGGCACTGGTGTGTGAATGAATGGGTAGATTACAGTCATTGTGACTGTGAAGTGTATCAATAAGTAGAACAGCACTTTAATATAAACACAAAACCATTTCCATGGCTGGGACCGAAAATGATGATCAGTAGTTAAGAAACCATCATTTAGTGTTGAAGGAATGAAGTGGCTTCTTCTGAAACATGTGCATGCTCAATTTTAATTCTGCTATAAGGACGTCAGGCCAATTCCTGCTGTGCCACGATACTCAACGTAAACATGAGTTGTTTAAATTTTTTAACAAACAACCAACACATTCAGTCTCTTGAGAGGACAGCCTGCTTTTCATGTTCTTTTTGACAGAAGTGGATTTCTTTCCAAATGCAGAAGCGAATCTGGAACAAGATCAGAGGCAGACTGAACTCCTCAGTGGATCTGACTGGCAAGTTAATAGAAAAAAAAATCATTCAATAGCAAAAAACAAAATGATAAAAACTCTTGTTGCTGTACTGCGGTGACAGATCTACCATCCCACCTGATGTTTGAATAACGGATGTCAGAAATTTAACAAAGACACTGTGCTTGTGCCATGCAGTTGAATAGGATCATTTCCGCTCGGAAACATGCTGCCTGAAAATGCTTCTTTGCTGTGCGCCAAATCCCTAAGGTCCCTGGAGGCTTCTTCCACACTGTAACCTATTTTGCCATGTGTAGTAAGTCTTCAGTAAACATGCTTTTGTGGCTTGTGTTTTCACATCTACATAAAGAAGAAAATGTCTAGCCCTCTGGTGTAAAACAGCTGTATAAAGGATCCCATGATGAAAAAACACTGAACATAAAGAATCATAAGAATCATGATGGATATTTTATGTCACCAGAAATGCAAATAGACTGGCTTCCCACGCCTTCCCTGGTGCTCATGATTAATAGCATACATTGCCTTTTGGATGGGGAACTTCCTTGACATAACACATTAATACCGGCGCCTGTTTTACATTCTCACCCTGGCTGCATCGAGTTATCAGTGGAAGTGCAGGAAAAACATTTGTCTGCATGCAAAATGGCCAAAGTAGAGATAAAAAAAAAAAAGTAAACCAGGAGGGAGAATATACCAGTCCCGTGGGAACACGTATTACATGTTGACAAACATGCAAATGGACTAACCCAGTGCCATCGAGTGAGAGAGTTGCGACACTCTTTGATGTCGCCGCTACGGCTGTCACGTGGTTCATGTAAACCCCATTAGTTCCAAACATACGCTGGCTGTCATGTTCTTCTATGGGACAGACGGCAGCGATTGCATTATTGAACGGTAAATATAAAATAAAACACACACCCAAGTACTTTTTCAGCTGTTATTACATTTTTGTTAATGTCGGTTTTGCATTTGAGAGGCAGGGTGACAACAAAAACTTAATATTTGGAGGAAAAAGCTTATAGTGTTCATGTTCGCATGGGTAGTAGCACTGGCTTTAGCTGCTCTAACTTAACCTTTCCATATCATTGATTCATCTGATGGTAGACGTCTCATGATATTAATTTGATCACAACTGGGCTGTATTAGGCTATTGATTCCCGTGATTTTGCTTATAAATTCCAATTGAGGGATTAGCCTACCTCTGTGATAACGCAAAGAGGTCTGCCATGGCGGTCCGTTCAGAATTCGCCTAGAAGCTAGCTCACTTCTAAAATCCCCGTCATTCCTAATTAAATAACCTTCGCTCAAATCACGAGTCACGACAATGCCTTGACATACCCTGATCACGAGCTCATGGCATGGGATAGCAATCTATCAGCATCTCATCAAGCATCAGCAAGTAGCGCTGGATATCAGTGAACAGGGACAGTACAACAAATTAAGTACAGCCAACACGTCACATAATGAAAAGTTAGTAGATCACAAAATTCTACTAAATAAAAGTTGCTATAAAGGTGATAGAGACTCATCACCGAACTACCTTCACAGCAGGGGAAGTCGCGCTAGCTAATTAGCTAGCAGGCAATGCTAGAAAACAGGTTGAAACAACCAAGATAAAATATAAATAATTACGCTGTGCATATACAAATGAAGACCAGTATAAGCATCGCAAAGGGCCTCTGATACAATATAGACAGTTGACAATTAAAAAGAGGTCGATATTTCAGCAATTTAACTCCTGGAACAATTCAATGCGCAGCAATGTAAGTGAATGGGGTCCAACGCCCAAATGACGGTGTTTGGAACTAATCCGATCTTCAAATCCGGAAGTAGGCGTTTAAAAGCGCCGCCATTTTTTACAACGGAGGTCTATGGGCGTGTCGTAACTCTCTCACTCGATGGCACCTGGACTAACCGTTTCACTGCATCAGTGGCATATGCCATCCTGCACTTTGACAATGATTAAATGCACAGATGTCTAATTTTAAAACATGCCTCGCAATGCACACCAATAATTAAACTGTGAAAATACATTTGAGCGTGTGCACAATGATTGGGGATTTTCCATTTGAGAGTAAACATGAAAAAATAAATTTCAGGAGAGGCTGTAGCTGCAGCTACGTCTACCTGAGCTTGGTTTTACTGCACCAGGAGATTTGATTCCAATCTGAAAATCATCAGCTGCCTGGTACTGGGCTGGGAAGAGCAATTGACTTGTACAGAGTGCACCCCTGTTCCTCATATCATATGTGGATCAGATACTTTTGTATTACCATATTGATGTATTTTGTTCTTCCTGTATCATGACTGTAGTGCAGAGAGAGAAAATACCATCTAGAATGTTAACTTTCCAGATATTATTCATTTTTTTATTTGGTAATTGTCTGATCAGCCTGTGCAGAATACAGCCCTTTAAAAACACCTGGCTTAGAGGGAAAATATATGTAATATGAAAGTAAAATGTAGCAATAAGAAGAAATTAATATTAATTAGTCATTGTATACTCAGTGTCCCAACCTGGTCCCAACTCCCTGGGCTGATGACGGCAAGAGAGAGAGCAACGGTGGCATAGCAAGCCTGAGAGCTAATGAAGAGATGGAGCGGCTAGCAGGAAGCAACAAATCAGGTTAATAAACTATTAGTTCAGTCGTGGCATGGATGTTATTTTCCAAAGTAGTATCGTCTTGTCCACTGCCCCAGTCTAGTAAGAGGATTATATTAGCGGCAACTTTATTGTCAGTGTGCTGAGTACAGGTACAGAGCCAAAGAAATACAAATAGCGCCTAACCAGCTCTCTACGCTATTGTGTATAAAGGGATGACATGGGTTATGTGTACATGGAAAATAAGAGGTGATTTCCATGCATAGTAGCTGTGCATGGCATGCTTATAATTATGTATCAGCCTGTAACATACAGCTAGAATATTAATAGTAAATTTTCAATGTTATCGACCTGCCAGTATATCAGTGATCACAAATTCATGGTATCCATGGAAAGCATTCAGTGATGGGCCTGCCAGAGGTTTCAGATTTTGTTGATTTTGGTAAAATGCTAATACTCAAGACTTGGAACAGCACTTGGCTTTAAACATTACAAAGTGTAAACATCATCAAAGCTGGAGCTAAAACAAGGTGGTACATACAGTACACCGATCAGGCATAACATTATGACCACTGACAGGAGAAGTGAATAACATTGACCATCTTGTGACAATTCAGTGTTCTGCCGGGAAACCTTTGGACCTGACATTCATGTGGATGTTACTTAGACATGTAGCACCCACCTAGACCACAACTGTTTTGGAGGCACAACGGAGAGCTTCACAATATGTTATGTGTAATCCTGTTGTGAAAGTGAGCGTTCAGATGGTTTATTTGGATCTAAAGCCACTAAAGGGGGATACTGAAGGTAAAAAAAAAAAAAAAAAAAGAAGAAGAAGAAGACGCCTTTTAAGGTGTTTAAAATGGTTAGGCTGACCTGAGGGAATTGCTGAGAAACCCAGTGGGAAGGGTCGTCTCAAACCGTGCTTGTACTCATTGACGCCAGCCTAAAGTGAATAAAGCAGCTGCACAAGGAGGTAAGACTTTATCGCTTTAGGCAACTGCTGGTGCATGGGTGGGTGTGAAGGACGTGACGAATGAGAGTCTGCAGTAATCAGTGGAAATGCAATGAGGGCGATAATGTCATTTTGAAATAATTAGATATGTAATCTGCTGAGCCAGGGCAAATGAGTAAAGGTTTAATGGAGACATGCTAGTAAGACTAAGATCAACAAGGCAGATACAATGATACAAATCGTCAGGTGAGTGTCCCACGAATGTTAATATCCTTTAGCAATAAAAAAAGGAAAGCATAGAAAGAAAAGAAATATACAATATGCAGTAAAGCTAATCTTTAAAAACAGTACTTAAAGCCGGACAAGTTTTGCCTAAAGGCAAAGACAGGGCTTATTTGTTGGCTGATGACGCATGCCGTGATGATCGTGTTGCTTGTTACATTGATTCATTGATTCAGGGAAGACACATTGCTATCTGAGTTACTGTCCCTGATAAAGTGTATCAGCACTATAGACTGTAGGCTAAAGTCTGGCCTTTTATTTATTGTTCTTATGTTTCTGGAAAACAACATGCTGGACAAGGCACACATAAACCAAAGATGAGCATACAAGGCCACCCACCGCCCCCACCTCGGCCTCTAACACTGTCAATACAGTTCCAAAGCAGATCAGAGCATTACCTGAGGGGGTCACCTCAGCACTACAGGACTGCTTCGACACCACTGACTGGAACATCTTCAGGGACGCGGTCACCTATAGCAATCAGACCGAGCAGCAGGGGTATGCAAACACAGTGGCTGCATACATCAGCATGAGACTGTAACAAAAACCACCACTGTGCGTGCCAACCACAATCCATGGCTGTCTGGCAAGTTCCGCTGCCTCCTTAAAAACGACCTGTGTGAGCATGCTAGTCACATTCACAAATCCAGACATGTAAATCAATAGCATGCAAAGCCCGTGCCCCATCACAGTTAGAAAAAATCTAAAAATAACACATTGCTGTTGGGGAGTGAATATTCTCACCTTCCAAATGTCAAGAGCCAGATAAACAGCTGCATTTTAAATGTGACCACTTTGCATCTCCCATTTTATCCACTGAATTTTGAAAAGGCATCAGGAAGCCAGGAGTCGCGTAATGTTTCCAGCCCACTGAGACTCTAATAAACCCTCTGTCAGATCAATAGAATCTAAAAGAGCTGTTTCACAGCTGTTTTTTACTAATGTTTTAAAGAGCTCAACACATAGACTAATGGTTGTTTGTATACTGTGTGTGTTCTTTTTTTATCTAAGCCACCTTCAGTTTAACCCATTCATCCGACGACTGTAACATACAGTATTTATTACATTCACCTCTATGAACTGAAACACTTCAAATCTCAAATAGTTCTGCCCACACCTTTCAGTCCCTCGGTGCCTCCTGAATCCACTTGATGTGCTCGAGCAGGAAACATAACCATGCTTCTGCTTTTTATTAAAATAAAGATCTGGGCTGAAAGTCAATATCTGTGAAAATGAAATACTCCCCACCAAAGGCAGAGACTGCAGCATGAAGGCTCATAAGATGTAAGATGTGATGCCATCAAATGTAAAACTCTGGAGCTTTTTTTTTTTTTTTTTTTTTTTCTTTCCCCTGAGTGATATTATTAGTTGTGGAGCAGAGATTTCACAGAAAAAAAAATATCTCCGGGTTTGCCATATCTCCCTATCCATCCCGCCTGGTGCAGTTTCAGATATTGTCGACGATAGCAAAGAATTTTCTTACTTCTGGCTTGGCCATATTTCCCTTCACATTAAAGTGGCCTTCACAAATATTTTAGGCTGATCTGAAGGCAGACAGTGGTGATGACAGTGAATGCGGTTTAATACTACAGGTCACATACTTCTGGTGAGAGCCCATGCATCTTCAACATCTAACAGCTCCCCGTGGCTGCCTCTTCTTGTTCTGTTTCTTTCATGACAAAAACAATTCCTGTCCCAATTTGCAGACACATTTTTGATGAACAGTAGCAGTTAAACATATGGCATTTTCCCTGCACTTCATCATAAAAGTCCCTTTGTGCCAATTCAGCTCTTGTAATGCGAGGCTGCAGCAACAGGAAATGTTCATTTCTGCACTAATATCCAGATATCTGTAGAGATTACATTAGCAATAACTAAAATGAGTTGGGGACTGTTCTTAGCCGTGGATTTATACACATTTGGCGGTCTATTGAATAATTATGGCAGCTGCATTCTGTTTTGTGTGTGGGATTGACTCCCCTCTGCACAGCTGCAATGTTCATAATTGTAAAAATGTCACCCACTACAATAGCATTTAATAGGCAAAGCACAGATGGACTTTTATGATGCAGAGTGTTTAACTGCTACTGTTCATCAAAAGTGTGTCTACAAATTGGCACAAGAGTCATTTTTGTCGCGGAAGTTCATGATAAAACGAATACTGTATTATATATTGCGCTCTGCTTTCATCTGTCTCAATCTCGACTGTGTGATTTAAAAGGCAACTATTTAAATCAAAATCTGTTAGATTGTCGCGTTCAGCAGCCAGACTGCTTTATTTTCACATGAAGTGTTTCCAAAGCTCTTTACTGACATGCAATAAGTAGCATTGCAGGCTTTATCTGTCTGGTAGAGTACAGAGGTTTCCATTATGCAAATTTCCTCTTTAGGCCAAGTTTAGAATGGCTTCAGTCCTGCATGATAAAAATAAATAAATAAATAAAATGAATGCAGCTCAATCATTCACTTGAAAGAGGCCACTCTGGTTACACAGCGGGGACTCTTAACATTGACTGATGCACAACATCAGTGAGCAAAAAAAAAAAAGTTTAACATTCCTCAGCTGTCATCTGGCATGGAACGGAAGTCGCTCTGTGTATACTCGTTCCAGAAATGTGACAAAATAAACAGTAAAATAATTGACAGCAAAATAACATTCTCACAGCATTATTATCAGTAATGATAGTGATGTGCCAAACCAAAAATCAGTGAGTAATAGTGAAAACGCTGCTTCTCATGTAGTGAGCCATAGAGCTCAAGACTTTTGTCAACAGTCCAAGACGGCACTGATTCAACGGGAGACAATTATACTTAAAGACTTTAAATGTTTTAGTGATGAAGATGGATGGCGGAACAGCTCCTCAAAAGCGAAGTCAAGGCAAGTAGAGCTCCCCCTGGTGACCCAGGAGTGAGTCTGGAGGAAGCATAGGCAGGTCATCGGCTCTGCGTAGCTCCACTCTTGGCCGTACTACGCACACTCTGGTTCCAAACTCACAAGATGGTGTTCGCTGTATCCCTGGGAAACTAGCCTCAGTTTGGCCAATGCAAGTATGTATATGTATGCAAACATTCAATACAGTCATGTTAGTAGGTCTGACCAGGTGAGGTTTGCATTTTGCCATTTGCCTAAACAACTGATGCTATTCTGATGCTGACAATTTAAGTTACACTGCCATCCCTCACAGAGTTAAGTCTCACTGGCTTGGCTCTCTCTGTCAGCTCTGCAGAAGTCCCTCTCTAAAGTATACAATACATAGGAATCTTCAGAACTGCAGAATGTTGATTTCCTAAATTGCTCTCAAGTAGCAAGAGGCGAGCCGGAGAGAAGAAACAATTTCCAGCAAACACCAACTGAAAACACTTCACTGTAACTACACCCTGCAAAGTTGATGACTTCTCAAAACTGAAGATTAGGCGGAAAATCACAGCCCATGCACTTTTTTTTCCCCCCCTTCTCCTGCTACTTGCCACCTCCTCACTTTCTCTCATCCCAACCCCCCTCCCCACCGCCACAACTTCCCCTAGTCTCTGAAGTGTGAACAGACGCTTTGCTGTCTCAGCTTGGCAATCTTTGATCAGCGCGAGGTTGCCAGCCTTCAGACAAGGTCAAGGGAACAGGGTGACGGTCGGTGTGTTGTCAAAAAGCGGGGAGTCGCCACCTGTTTGAGAATATATTCCGCTTGCTCTCCCATCTACCTGGACCCTTGATGCCACAGCCTTCAAACTGAGTGGAGTCAACAGCCTGTTTTAGAGAAGCAGGCCTATTCATTGATGTGTCCCCAGGCATCCTTGTCAAACGTGCTGTGTTAGACATTAACCAACCTTGGGCTCTATGCTAATCTGCAGTCTGTTGTCAGTTACAAAGCCCCGATCAGCAGACGCAATCCCTTAGATATAAGCCTTCCTGTGCACTGGCCTGTGTCAGTGCAGCTGATAAACGACTGTAGAGTTGGTTTTTCTGCTCCCATAGCAAGAATGAAATCAACAGGCAAGCTGTGTCGCTGCATAGTCTTTCTCAGGCAGTCTTAAACCCAATCCTCTTTGCTTGCCTCCAGGGTGGACTATGAATGACCTGATCAATTTCTAATCAGGACCGACCTCGCAGCCTTTATCTCGCCGTAATAGAGTTTCCCACAAATGCTCTGTAAGGAGGGTTCATGCAGAAATTGTCAGGAGCAAAGTGCAGGTAGTGTGTTTTCTGTGGTTGATTTTTCTGATACATTTCTCACCCTGAGTTGGTGATGATGGCATTCTATCGCCAGTGTGGATCTGCCGTAAATATTTGCGGAATCCAAAACAGAGCTGCAACCTCAGAATGAAATCCAGCGCTGTGTAAAGGCGGAGGTTGGCCTTTTCATGTTGAAAAATCAAACCCCAGGAGGTCTGCCTCTTTGTCGGTCCCGGAAAGTCATTGTCTGAAAATAAAAAAATAAAAAAATAAAGTTTATTCTGGGAATTGTGTCGCCAGCGCGTTTCTGACTCACTATATAGGATCTATAGTAGCTCACATTTTATTTATTTCTGTGGTTTCAAACTGTGGTTTTACGTCAGACTTACCATTACCTCAGCCCTGGCTGCCTGAGGCTGAAGTTCACCTTGAGTGACACCGCCTGTCGTGCTCCTAATGCGTTCATGTATCAATAGCTTTAGCTATGCACCGTATTTCAACCACTAGTTCATGCTTAGATATTTCAACCATTTTCAACCATTGATTCAGTTATTTTAGCTATGTTAGCTAGCAAAATCACTGGCTATTAATATTTTATTTTTTATACTGATTTTGTATAGTGATACTGAGCTTCGATTTCAACCACCTACTGCATCTATTACTTTGACTTATTTCAGCTGTTTCATCCATTACCTTAATCTAAACAGTCTTTCATCAAGTTCTCTTGGCTCTGTATTCTGGCTGAATGATTGACCATGTAATACTACAGTTCATGAACCTGCAGTTAGTTAGATTAGAGAACTGCGCGGGTCACGTCATCTGTTCTCGCTGCCGTGCCTTGCTCCACCTTATAGCACCATGTAGTCCACTGATAGGCAAATGAAGCTTCTCTACTTTTTTATAATGCTGCACCAAACGCTGCCTATCATGTGAAGGCAGTCTAATGAAAACTGGCATCTTCCTCTTTGCACAAACAGCACATTCAGCGCACTCATGCTTGCACGCGCTCTTTCTCTCTCACGCACATCTCTCTCTCTCTGCATTAGTCTGAGGGGCCATCCACACGAAAACGCATTTTGGCGTAAACGCAGATGTTGTGCATCGTTTTGGCCATAGCCCTAAAACGCACTTTTTTGAACCGGGTCCCAGGGTGGAAAAATTCGTAAACACACTTCTTGTGGATCGGTGAGGACAGGGGAAACCGGAGATTTCATACGTGTGGACAAGGCCTGAGTGACTGAAGGGATCAGGAAGAAGTAAGTGCACTTTGGTCATGTTTTAAATTAGCACTGACTGGAAATTTTCACCAAAGTGTTCCCAAACCAGACCAAATTATCTGGTAAACAACTCAAATTCCACCCACAAATTAAAGTTCAAAACTGCCAATTGAGGCAATGTGGCAACACTGTACATACCTTCTTTGCTGTTGGTCTGCCGTAGCTCTGGATCCTTGCTCTCAGCGTTCAAACAAGCACAGAAAACTCTCCCTACCTCTGCCTCCTACACACTATCTATACTCAGATGTCTCTTTTCTGTGTTTCAGTGGTTTCAAGGCAACTTTTGATCAACATTCATCAGCTCCAACATGAGCCGCTCAGTTCCACTTGCCATTGTGTGAGGCACATGGAGAAAGCCACCCTCTGGACACCTTTGTGGCAAAAATGTACAAAGAAGCTTCCATAAAACCCTCATAATCAACAACTTCAGACTTGTTCAAAACTACATCATATTTTCAGGGGTTAAACTCCTGAAAACTATTGATGGTCTGAAGTTGTTTAAGTGGTGTATGAAAAAAACATAAAAACATACTGATGGATGAGGATTTTATGGCCTTTTTTTTGCATGTATACATTTTTGCCACGAAAATCTCAAATCTAAAATCACAATCTCTGAGTTTTCTTTTGGATGGTGTTTCTCTGAACCAATTATTTCTCCTCAATTGTCAGACGGAAACATGCAGACACACGTGTACCTTGGGTTCTGTGGCAACTACTATGGGAACATGTGCCCAGTGGAGTCTGCCATGGCAACAACACCCGTTGCAGATCTCATAGGCAGTTACATGGTTTATTTTTCAACTTTACTGAACTTAAAGCTTTGATATAAAATGTTTTTTGGATGCCTTGCTTGCAGTTGAGCACCATGGCAGATTGATGTATGGTTAAGTGAAGCTCTTGCTTATACATTTGCTTACCACACTGGAGAGAAGGAGAGATGTCGGGTGTCATATATAGTTTTGCCATAAATTCCTTTGTACACAAATAAAATATTCCAAATGACTTCTGAACAGGAACAGGAATGGGTTTATGTGACTGTATAAAATTTTTGAAAGGGTTTCAAAACAAATGTCCTTGTTAATTTGATCGTTGGACACAAAGTTGTGTGTGATAAACAGTATACTTTGTTTCATCTGATTGTTTCACTTACAACATTCCCCAGATTCTCAGCTCAATGATGCATGCCGGCCATAAATAACAAATAGAAGTTCATAACTTGTATATATATATATATATATATATATATATATATATTTATATATATATATATATATATATAGAGAGAGAGAGAGAGAGAGAGAGAGAGTCTGAGAGTCTGAATCATACGTAATTTTTGACCAGGAACACAAAATAGTTTAACATGAAATGAATGGGTTAAATTTAAACAGTATCCGTGTTTTGGGCTGTTTGCTTTTCCCTGTATGTGTCTTACAAAAATGTCCCTTTGTTTGCCTTCTAGGTGGATCATTAAAGACTGAACGGCGTATCAGTCACTGACCTCACAGAGTCACCATCTGAGCAGTCAGTAAAACTTACCAAATCTGATCAACCAGGAGCCATTAAGCTGTCAGAACCACCGTGGATTTAGCTTCCTTTGATGGGTTTCATTAAGGACGTTTATGAACCAAATCCTGAGAAGTCTGGAAAAGGAGAACGGTGGGGTCTGCGCATTCGACAACAGTGATATATCTGAGCCCATTGTGCTGTGTGGTCAGCGGGGCTGATTTTTTTCTCATACCTTTGGGGCTCTAGATTTGTCATGATGCTATTTTTGTCCGTTGCCGTCCCAAATGTTCCCACTAACTGATTTTTTGACTGTGACGGCATGTTGCTGACCAGGCAGAGGAGTATCAGGACTTTTGCTCTCCTGGTTTGTGTCATTACATTTACAACATTCCTGTTCAGTTACACTTTCCGAGATCCTTCACTCTACTTCTTCAAGTACGCATCCCGCCTGTCGGACAGCTTTTTTTCCAAAGGGCTATGCGCCTGTCGGCAGTGCATAGCAGAGTTGGAGGATGACCCGTGGTTTGCCGAACACTTCAATCAGTCCGTCCACCCTCTGATGACCAGGGAGAACAGCGTCCTCTCTGATGAGACGTATAAGTGGTGGCAGGTAAGATTGAGGTTATGTGTTTACAGGATTTGCAATGCAATCCTGCAGGGGATTGGAAAAGAACACGCATGTTCAGCTTCTGGGAGCAGACGAGGTGGCGAAAAGAAAAGATCATGAATAAAGAACAGAGATCACACTCTGCCGTAATGCTCCCAAGAAGGGTTTGTTTTTCGCCACATTGATTGTTTCAAATCCAAGGGATCTTTAGCGGGATCAAGTTGTGAAGCAAACTCCCACGCACAATTTGTTCACATTGAAGAAGCGATATGGAGGATGTGGAATTTGCAGTTATTTTCTCACCGTCGCTCCTAAATCTGTAGACAAAGGGAAATGTTTTCTGTCATAACTTGAGTGCATAATTGATATCAAACCACTTCACCCACTTAGGATCACTCCCAGAAATCAGCCTCAGTCAGATGCTATGTCTGGCAGAGCATTTGCCCTGATTTAGACAACAATGATGTCTAGTTTAGTTACCCCAAAAAAAAAGAAAGAAAGAAAGAAAGAAAGAAAAGGTATATACTTATTGATTTTCTTGCTGGAGTTATTAATAAGATTATTGATCGGATTGATTGTACTAGAATAGGAATGAATGCATCGGGCCATTAGCTTAGCTTAGCATATACGAAGCCTCTTCAAATATGGCTGCCAGCAACCCTTCAATGAAGCGTATTTTATTTTTAATTTTTGCTGTTCTCAGCCGTGTGTCTGCAAGGGTCTGCGAAACGTACATTTCATCATCTGCCCGACTCAGTCTAGATCCCTAAAATTTGCCAACAGCACGTCCACTAAAAAACAGCTTGTTCGGAGAGGAGGCTGCGCGAAGAGATTTGCCATTATCCACTTCACAATTCGAGTACAGGGCAAGGACACGCAGATGGCGTTAAACTCCTGGCTAGGAAACATTCCAAATTTGTTCGAGAAATCCTGTGTCCGCCCACTGCGCTTGGACAAACCCCGGCTGTGGGCTAGTGCATGCAGCCCACTCTGTACCAAGCTGCTATACTTCAATGATCCTGTAGCTAAAAAGCGTCAAGTCCCAAGTAGGCTTTAGAAACATGATTAGGTGAAGGCTTTGTCTACGTAGCAGGCGTACTCAACCCTGTGATCAAGAACACAGCAGCCCATGGATGCAGAAACCATGAATCATCCTTAACATATCATTTGTTCCTGTTTAATTCTGTCTACACTTGAAACAAAGTAGACATTACACAATAACCTGGCAGGATTCCTTTCTTTTTAACTGTATTTGCAATTTAGTGAAGTCTACATCTTGTAAATATCTGCTGCTTACTTAAAAGTAAGCAAGCCAGACTAAATTTACTTCAATTTTACTTGAACATTGGTGTCTGACACTGCAGTCAGCAGATTATTTCTTATCTCTGCCTCTTCAAAGATGGATTTTGTCACCTGTGTGATAGCTCAGTGTCACTGTTAAATACCTTGAGAGATAAACCCTTGTATTCTTGGGACTGACAGGAAAGCCATTTCTTTTCCTTCTTGTTATTTGGTGACATTTCTTCCTATGTAACTCCATCTTGGCTCCACTGGATACATCTTAATGCTTCTAATGCCGTCTAAATATGGCATGTCATCCGCTTGGATCATAAAACAAACTTAAAATATCAACCCGGGCTTGTAAAATAGAACAGCTCTTAAAGTGTTTCATGGAGGATTTCATGTTTAAATCCACTTTCTTGTAAAATAGAATTCATGGCAGCCATATAACTGATTACATGCCAGTCTTGATTTAATTCCATCAAACCCATATATACCGCGCACCACATTATTAGTGCAGCTCTGTAAATTAGAAAAAGCCTATTCACAAAATTTATGTCACACAATTATCCTACCTTCGTCTGGAAGGCAGCCAGTGCCTTAAGTATTCCCACATTCACCTCACACCATGTCCAATTAGAGGCAAGAATAGAAAAATTACTGCAAGGTTGCCTCCTGTCACTACTCATTTCAGTTAAAGCTTCTCGCAGAGCGCTTGATGAGGCAAGTGTCACCTATCAACAGTAGACCGGCCAGATGGTTTGGACTGCCCAGCTGCAAGGCAAAGGCATGACCTCCAGGTGCACCAAGGCCCTTTCTCCCAGTGTGCTGTCAAAGCTTACGTGTTACATGGCTTTACATAAGTCTGGTAAAGGAAAGGTTCTCATCAGAGGAGCAGTCTGTTTTCTTTCCAAGGCTGGTATAGAAAAGAATACTAGACTATTACGATCTGAACTTAGTAAGTAATATCATATTGACATTTTTCACAGCAGGGATTCAGGTATACCGTCGCATTGCACACAGGGGAGGTTTTTATTTTGTGCATGTTGGTTCAGTCCAAGGGCCACACCGAAACAATGACAGTTAACAAGTTTAATGAAAAGAGATACAGAGGGAGGGAGAGGATGAATGAGCTGATCATCTTCTCAGGCTCCTTTGGGTTAGTGGCCGGAGCAGAGTAGACACTGGGATTCTGTCTCACCTGAGCAAGTTATGGGGCTCAGATGGTGCCTGAAAAGAAGAGGGAAAGGGAAGGAGTTGGGTAAGGGTAGGAAAGTGTAGGAGGATGAAGAGATGAAAGGACGGGTACCTGGGGATGAGGGTGAATGGATGAGAGGGAAGGGTGAGGAAGGGTGGGCTACTGGGTTCAGGTAATTAGGGGAATGGTTGAGGCATGGCCCTGTTCCTCACCTCAACCTCAGTTACCTTGTTAACTTCATTTAATGCACCTGAGCTTTCCTTACTATGACAGGTCAACATGTCTGCCATGAAAAAAAAAAAGCTTTTACTTGGTGGAAATGCCTCCACAAATAAAATCTAGACCATGAGTCACTAAAAGTCTTGCACTGACTCTCGTGAGGCCTTTGCAGAACATTCTGTATCTGCTCCGTGTTTAAGCCTGCCACGGCACAATACGTAATAGCACACAAAGCACACATGTTCCCCCGTTTATGTGCTGTCACTCCGAGTTCAAAGCCACCAGAAGAAGGCCAGGCCAAAAGAGTCCCCTCAGACTGAGCTAAGCCGCCCCGGAGGTTATTTTGCAAACGCGCTCGGTGTCTCGAGCTCCGTTGGCCTTGTTCAATCACTTCTACTTAAAGTGGCCCCGGAGCTGTGGCGCTCTCTCTGAGGCCTGTCTGTGCTGTGTGTCACCAGTGGTTGCAGTCAGAGAGGCAGCCGGCCAACTTCACTGAAGTGGTGGAGGAGCTGTTCCAAGTCATCCCCGATGAGGTGCTTTACATGGACGCCAGCCCCGAGCGCTGCAGGACCTGCGCTGTGGTGGGGAACTCTGGGAACCTGAAGGGGTCCCGGTACGGCAGGCTCATCGACAGCAGTGATTTCATCATAAGGTCAGTCAGCGCTTCAATCCGTGGTTGGATATTTGGAATAACAGTTTCACACCCTTGCCATTTACAGTGTTATTAACAGGTTTTAGGATCAAATTATAGTTATTGCTTCTTTGCTCTTTGGTCTCTCTGATTATTCTTGGAATTCGTTTATTGGAGACATCTTAAGACATACCTCTATATATAGATATGGCATTATAGAAATATAAAATAGATGTTCTCATCTAATTTTCTTCCACATTTGGTTAACCTGTAGGTTTGTTTGAATTGCCTCACTGCTTGTGCTCAGTAGTCTACAACCAGCAGATATTCACATTTGATAAGGCTCAGTACATCTTTAACATTTTTCCTCAGTCTGTCAACCTTCAGCATAGATTTCTTGCAAAACGTGCACTTCATCAGCACTGATCGCATCAAAATCTTTAATAAAAGATAAAAAACGTTTCATTTATCCGGGGTTCCACAATACAGAGGCCGCAAGGAATAACGGCATGGTGTGAACCGAGCCAGGCTTTCTGGGCTCTGTTCACACCAGGCATTAAAATGCTTCTTGGCTGATCTGATCTGAAGTGTACAGGTCCGTGTGAACATGCCTTGAGGACACACTGAGATCTGATCGCTCTGGCCATATTTGAAGGTAGCCTGTAGAGGCAATCCTAGAGTCATTTGTGTCCCCAGGCAAAAATGTCCCAAAGAGTTACCCAGTAAGTTAACTGATTTTATTCAAATCTCTCCCCCGTAGTTAAGCCATTCCGCTATTTAGTATTATAATGAATCCTCATTATCTGCTTTACTTTCCACTGTCTTGCTTTGCTTCGCTTCTCCTCCTCTTCCTCTTTCCTTTTCCTTTTCACCCCAGAGGGATAAGTTCTTTGAAATCAGTGCCTTTGTCATACTTGAAGGAGTCCACACGCGATGGGATTAGATGTGCACTTTGACACGGCTGAAGTATCCCAGCCCTCTGTAACCCCTAACTGGCCTTGTGCTCTGAGCAGTTCCTTGCCTGTTGACAAGCTGCACTTCTGGTGATCTGTGCCTACGCATGTCCTACCAACACTGAAAGACTGGAGGCCTAGTCATCTAAAGTCCTCTGCATAAATGGACCCTTGCCTCATGCATTCTGCTCTACAACACTACACTGGCTGTTCCTTACTTCAGAGAGCTTTTTAATAGCATTTGCTCAGGTAGAATAACATAAACAAAAAACAAGAAAAAACCCTTTCCAGAAGCAACGGTGCAAAACAAACCACCACCATCACCACAGTGTTGTTTATGCCAGACATTCAGACATGTAAAATTGTTTCCCATTTCCTGTCCAATCAACTTTGCTTGGTTTGTCTGAATCTGAGCAGACAGCACATCCCCGTTCACCTGAGAATTCATCCAGCTGCTTCTGTCTTCCCTCACATCATCAATAAACATGAGTGACCCAGAGCCATTTGGAGCCATGCATGCTCAGGCATCACACTGCCTCCACTGTGTTTTATAGATGATGTTGTGTCTTTTCAAATAGTGTTTTTCTTCTCATCATTCTGGTGCAGGTTTATAAAAAAGTGTTTTTTGTTGTTGTTGTTGTTTTTTTTTTCCGTTTGCTTTTGGCAAAGTATTATCTGACCCCGAGATCATCCACCACTATGGGTGGACATCCAGGCCCGTTTATTCTGCAGAGCTGACCAGTGCATCCTATTATTATTATTATTTTTATTTCTCAGAATGTACCGATGTACAGTTGATTTGGCAACTCTAGTGTTCCTGCTATCTCTCCGATGTATTTGCTTCGTTCTTGCAGCCTCTGGCCTGTTTGACTTCCACTGAGAGCTCCTTTCAACACATATTCTTAAACAGCAGCAGTTTCTGAATGCAAATGTCATAACTGGAAACAACTCTGGATAATGTGTCTGCCTAATGGATGAAGAAATAATGAAGGAATATTCCACACCTGGCCTAGAAAACAATTATTATTGAGCCCCTGAAAATGGATTCAGATGGTAGCATTTCCTAAACCGTTCTATGCAAATATGCTTTTTCGCTGAACAGCTGTTACTGTCCAAATATGTATGAACCTAACTGTGAATGCGATCACAAGTGGTATATCAAAATGCCTGCGGACACGTTATAATCTCAGGTGTGAGATTACTGACATACAAAACACCTCACCCCCCATCTCAACAAATCCAAAGAAATTTTATTAGCAGGGTTAGTAGATCAAAACAACCGAGTTTGAATATTCAAATGTGAAACTTGTGCCTTAGGGCAGGAGGAAACGTCAGCAATGCCTGTCTGGCTCTGTTATCAGTCACACAGATTGGGTATGAATTGGCAAAGCTGCAAAACTGCTGGTATCAAGATCAGGATAAACAAAGATTCCCATTCACACTTTGTTGATGCAGGTTGAATTGCCAGCATGACTCTGTCTGTACTGATATGCTAAGTGAGTTGAACGCTACAGGGATGAAAACTCACATTACTAAAGAGTGACATCATATTCCCTTGAATTCCTCTCAGTGTGTGTTATTTAACAATTCTGAAGACTTCTGCACTCTGCTCCTGAATTGCGATGTTCATCATCCTGGTGTTGGTCAAGTAGTAGCAGATTCTTACTCTCGTTTTGACGTACATGGTTTAAACGGTAATAATAGGATATCAGTGGAAAAATATAATGGGAACGCAGTGACACACAGTGAAAAATAATGCAGTTCAAATATCCACAATGCAATTCACCCAGTTCCTTCTTTATAAGCCTGCTTTATAGTCCATTTTGCACATTGAACCATCTTTGGCTTATCGGCTAAAGCCTCTTGTTTGTTGGCCGATTGCAGAGATAAAATAGATTTGAGTCATGACCGAGGTATTGCATCCGCTCGTGTTAGACAATATTAAGCTCCAGGGCTTTTTGAATAATGAAATTGGAAAGAGGATACGTCTGTGACGCAGCACAAAGTCACCACAGCGAGTAAAGCCGGATGTAAATTAGGGTTATGGGTGAGTCATGATAATTGTCAAATTAACGCACAGTGATAGATTTATAAAAACAAAAGTGAAAATGATGCTAACTTTACTGAGCCTCTTGCAGACTCATGAGAAAGAACCTGATTAAGGTCGAACGTGTTTGATATTTAGGAAATAACGTCTGGATAATGATGTCAGAGGAACATGTCTACCAGGACACAGATCAGCTGACAGTGTCAAGCAACATTTTGGGCCTCAATGTTGGTTAACTAGCATACTAATGTTGACAGTTGTTAACAATACAGTTTCTCATCCTCATTCATTTAGTCTTCTTTTTTTCATCCTTTTACATCTTGTCTTTAGTTTAGTTTTTTTTCTCAATGATATGTATTAGTTACTGCTATGTAAATCACCTATATCTAGACGGTTAATAAGCGGTTACAGAACATGAATGAATGAATGAATTATGAATTATATGAATTATTAATAACATATCATATGTCATATATGATCATATATCAAGAGACCAAAGGAACAGACCAACAGTCCTGCTGTGGAGGACTCCTAGCCAACCAAAATCAGAAAATATGAGGCAGCATTTATGCTAAACAAATGTAATGGTTACTGAATAGTGAATAAAAGTAAGAAAAATCATTCTAAAAGTTGATGTTTCTTTACGTATTTTGTAGCATTGTCTGTGGGTTTGCAAAGGGGGTCCTCGGACAGAAGCTAATGCTGTTTGGGGGGCCTTGGCATGGAAAAGTTTGGAAACCCCTGTTCTATTCCACAGTCCCATTTCTATTTTTGTTCCTATTTGTATTCCATTCAGTTCAGTTCCATTCTGTCTGATATTCAGATTATAATATATATTTTATACAGTTTTTACTGTTTGTACTGTGCGTCTTGCAGAGCTGAAAACAAATCTTACTGCAGTGTGCAAAATGCAATCTGAAATGACAATGAAGGATATTCTTATATAGGATATTTTTTTTGGATTACTTTACAGGAGATGCATTTACTGTTCCCAGATCTTGCACAGTATTTTAAACTACACAGTGTAGTGACTGTTGTGCAAATCTGAGGTTAAGCAGACGAATGTGTGAGTTACATTTGCTAGGCTTAGACCCAAAATTGGAGACCTTTAGTGTTAATTTCACCCTGTAACATTCAAATGAGACAAAAATCCGACGGCAGATATCAGGCAATATTTAGTAAATAAGAAATGATTTTGGTGGTTGTGTCTCAGCAGGTAGAGATGTTGTCCACAAACCAGAGGGTTTGTGGTTTGGCACATGGGCCCCCATGTGGAAGTGCAATTGAGCAATACACAGAACCCTGAGTTGCTCTGAGTGTTTGTGTGTTGGTGCTTATGTGAATGAATGTGACATTGTGACTTTAAAGTGTTTTGAGTACCAATAGGTTGAACAGAGCTATATAAATACACACTATTCACCATTGACATCAAAAACTAAATCTGGTAGATACAATGAGGTCTGTGAAACAAATGTTTGCTTTAAAAGAGAACGAGACTGATTTTGTGGGTGACATGAGAACCCTGTTAAGATGTATAACAAATGGGCTTCATAATGATGTGGCTGACACAAAGCTCCTATCAAGAGAGTAACCACAAACACTGCCTAAATATGCAAAAACAAATCACACCCAGTATTCTTGCACGACTCTTAATTTATCACAGCTTGACTTTGTCAACCTGCTGTGACGTGGTGCCTCTTTATAAAGCTACATTACTGCACTTATCTGCTCCGGCAGCCCCCGCTGTGACAGCAGCATGGTATTATCTACCAATTCAATTATCGGATGACAGGGACAAGAGTTATTACGTTTCTATTAGCAGAAGAGTTTTGTGCAGAAGCCAGCTTTGGAAATAGTCTGTTTTTTGTTTTATTTACTGGAGCTGGTGCATCACATTTGGAGTCATGCTTGGTTGGAAGCCGCGGTGCTCTGCAGAAAGGTCACCCTAAATATTGAGGAACAAGCAGATGCACACTAAGGTGTGGAATATACGTGGTTTTGTTAAGAATATCAACTTGTGTCTTGACTGACTCGAGGCCTGCAGGCGTGGAATATGCAAATTACCAAAGAAGTGCTATTCCTTAAGTTTTATCAGTACATTGTACGGCTTGAAATGATTTTACAGACTGCCTTTGAGTTATCTAGTAAGTATCCCGAGATTGTTTCTGCACAGAAAGAACTGACTGACAGTTAACGTTGTAGAAGAGGCTGCGAGCGAATGACTGGCATTTTTGAAGTGAAAGTTTTGAATATAATGGGAACGCCATCCAGTGAGTGTGAGCAGTCTGAAAGACAATTCAGATATCCACACTGCAATACACCCAGATCCTCAAAATCTTTACAGACCATTATGATTATCGAACAACACCAGCCTATCAGCCAAAGCCCCCTGTTTGCTCAGCAGATTGCTGTGGAAAAACAAATATGAATCATAAAAGAAGCTTTTATATCTGCCTCTGACAGAATGGCAGATATAAACCATGGACACAGTACCTGATCAAATTCTGTGTCTTCTACGACACTTGTTGCCACTAAAAACACATTTATTGGACCTCTTATCTTTGAGAAATGCACACACCACTATAGCGACTTTCAGTTTGTGTCTGAACGCAGATAAGAACTACATTTTCGGCACAAAGTCAATGATTTTATCTGGTGAATGTGAAAATTAAACTTGTAACTTTAAACTCACAGATAGGGGATTAACACTTCATCTCTCCTGTTGCTCAGACACACAGCAGAGATAAGGAAGAACAATTTGGACCAAATAGCAAACAAATCTGGCCTGGCAGATGGCAGTCTCAAACCAAGTGCAGTGAAAAAGTGCAACATCAGGAAGTGGATATTTAAATGCAGAAATACTTACATGGATAACACAGTAGACACAATTACACTGTTTAATAATGGAGATGGAGGAAGCACAAAAAGAGAATATCTAGCCTTGGTGCAAAGCCAAAAGGTCACAGGAACAAGTGGTGTAACACCCTAAAGTGTGGGTAACATACTTGAGGACAACACTCTGTCCAGACTCCAGTTTTTATGAAATGTTGTTTTTGCCCAAATGGAGACAAATGGGGATATGTATTTTTCCAAAACCGCTCTGAGCACTTTTGTGCAGAGAATATCTGCAATCACATCCTCGCAGTTCCTCTGCATGCTCTGAGCATATTTCATGTGAAAAGAAGCAGGCTGTCTTGGATGTATGATTGTCTCATCATTTATATTTACTCTGCTGAATTGGGGATCAGTCAAGCTTATATTCTACACCATGATGTAAGCCCTCGCAAATAACTTCATTAAGATGGATCTTTGAGCCAGGAGATGTAATAGGTAGGCACATCGCATTGGCGTCTCAAAATCCCTGTTGGAAATTGCTTTTAAAACCAGGATTTTCACTGAAGTGACGCTGAAGCTCTCTAGCTTGAGGTAGCTTTTGAGTCCACCTCTCAACCAGTAATGATGCTCTTTAAACGTGTTTATAAGAAAATGAAGTTTTTCCTTTCTCAGCAAGAATGTTATTAGCATAACTATATGTTCCTGGCTGCCGACGACTGACCAGGGTACTGCATGCAAGCATGCAAGTGCCTCTTACGCAACAAGCAGCTCTGTTTGAGGACAGATACCGTGTACTTTGTGTTGGTAATCAGTGCCCTAAAGCTCAAACAATATTAAAAGTGTATTTTTTATTTTTATTTTTTGCATTATTCCTCCTCCTCATTATTGGTATTATCATGGCACAAAGAGAGCAAGGTTTGCAAAGATCCATCATTACAAACATTTAGAATAAAGGCTCCATTTTCAGGTGCACTCAATCCACACTGCAATCATGCCTGTGCTTTGCCTAGTGCACCTCATTGCTATGGTGATACAAAGAACAATGGAGCTCGGAGGCTTGATTACTATTTTGTGCTACCTATGCTACAAATTGATGACACCAGGGCGCTGTTAGAAGCTCAGGAACATCTATCAAATGTCTATTTGCTGACCTAGATTACAGGCAATTTGCTGACATTACTTCATTTTATTTAAATGTTTGTATCAAACTTATTTTGACGAAGCTGCTCGCCTGCAACGTGAACTGCTATCGTATGGTAAACTGTCTTGTTTCTATGTAGCACCAGTCACAGACACATCTACCCACACATTCACACACCACTGCATGCACTGGGAGTCATTGTCTTGCTCAAGGTAACTGCTAACCCTCTGGTCTAGAAAACCTACTGAGCCACAGACCCCCGCAGAGAAGAACTAGATAGAACCATCTGCAAAAACCTCACTGGAAAACAGCAAGCACTTGGCGGACGATTGCACCAACCATGGTCACTGGCTAAACATAACAAGCTAGCAAGTGCTCTGAGGAGGTAGCTAGGTCGTTAGCATGTCAACTTCAACGGGCGATTCTTGCTGTATTTACATTGAAAATGTGTGCACGAAAAGCACATATCATTTTACTGAACAAACAAATGAATGAAAGTTCCATTACTTCTTGGTTTTGACACCATAGATTGAAAAGGTTAATGTGCCTAAAGATCCAGAAGTTCCTCATAGGACGCTGGTGGTTTGTTCACAACTGTATACCTCTGCAACCTGTTAAGATGCGATCTGGTAAGATGGTCTGATAGCAATATATGAATTATTATTAAAACGCTGACTAAAATGTTAGAAACAAGCACATAGCTTACCATACTTAAGTTTAACCCGAGCAAAGTCAATCCAAAATTTCAGCTGAAACTGCATAGACAACTGCTGTCAAATCTCACTGAATGGTTCTATCTAGTGTGACAAAATCTGGGCGCTTTTTTCGTTAGCGCTCCCTTAACAAGTCTGAGTCTTGTTTGCACTTTGTACAAGGTGAGAGTTCCTTTAACAAACAACACAAAGTAAGGCACGGTGAGGCTTGTGCTGTGTGTCAGTCTTGAAAGGACGTTCATTGTTGTTGTCTGGTAGAGAACTAAATGACAGGACTGACGAGAATTGATTGTAACATCCCGCTATTCACCTGCAAAGCTCACAGTATATTAAACAGAATTTTCTCTAGGTTTTGTGGTCCAAAGGGCTGGACTTCTTGTATTTTCCCAGACCACAAGGAGGCAGGTGAAAGTCAGGTGTGGTTCCAGGACAACTGTAAACCAGGACAACTGTAAGCCATCTGTAGCAAAGAAAGGCAGTCCTACACCGCTCACGAAGTAACCTTGAGTTGAGTGCAGCTTTAATATTCATCCTGCTAATTGCAAAGCCTCAGGCTTTAAAACCCACACCTGGGGTTCCTTTACTTCACTTCAAATGTTGCTTCATTCTGGCCCCGCTGCTTTGCTCGTCTGATAAAAATGTACACAGTGTTCCCTCCTCATCGTGGTTATTAGCCAGCTGGAAGTGCACAGGCGCTTTGACAATGTACACACACTCCGGCTTACAAAGGAGAAGTGTGCTAAGAGCAGCAGACTGGCGAGCATGCGGAGAATTGAGGCAGTACCGAAACACCGTTGACCTTTAACGTGTTAGTTGGTTATTACAAGCACCATGATCTGGCTGCACCTTGAAGCATGGGGCCGCGTTACGGAACACCGGGGTTCCTAGCTTTGAGCATTTTTAGTACAAATGCATGATAATTAGAAAAATAATGTCTAACAACCTGCTGGCAGGCAAACAGCCTTGACATTAAAGGTGTTATTAATCATTCAACAGCATCACTGTCTCTTTTTCTCACTTTTCAAAAAAGAAGAAAGACAACCCAGAGAGAAAACTGCACCGGTGTGAGATTTCAGTCCCAGTCTGACTACAGGCTAAACGTCTCGCCCAAATCTGTATGATTTTGATATTGTTTCAAGCTTGAAACAATTTCCCTGCAAGACAAATACAGTTATAATGTAGTCAGCGTAGCCAGACTTACTTCCTAGTAGTCTGGTAACAGGTAGCAAAATGTATTTGGCCCGGATCTGGCCCAGATCTAGCTTAAGATCTGATGATAATGGACTGTGCAATATCTGTGTCTGTGGTGGCAGAGCAGGTAGGGTTTGTTCTGACAGCATCTAAGAAAGAAATACAGACAACACACAAGGACAATGGAAAAATAATTACTGTATAGTGAAACCTGTTTCACTAAACAGGTTTTCATTTTTAGAGATAGGAATTCAGAGAACATTCATGATCTCACATAACAAAGTAAAGCATACCTGCAGGGAATGTGGCTTTCAACAGTGTTAGCATTTCTTAAAAGTAGGCTAATAAAAGGAATAACATCAAATTTTGACAGCCTGCACTTCACACACCTGACCATTTGGTGGCGACTGACCTTATTAATTGACTCTTGTCTCTAATAGAAGTTTTCATTCCAAACATCACAATTCTTTTGTCAGTGCACAATTTCCTGGTACACCGATTACATGCACACATCAGAGCTCGGCTAACCATATACAATGTATATGTCTATGTAAATGCAGCTAACGGCTACCAAAATGGAGCAATCGGATGAAAATCATTGACTGTATATTGTAAAGCATGTTGCTAGGACTGATCAGGTAGTATTTGAAAATACTACCTGATGGAAGCCTTGACAGACAACCAAAAATTCTAGTGCAACCTCTGAGTAACAGAGTAATAAAACGGGTTGAACCACCTAGAACTGATCGCGACCGGCTACCGTAATAATCGTTGTTCTAGTCTATATGCATTTATTTTTCTCTCATTCATAACTCGCTAAATCGGGGACATTTTCGGGAACAACTTTAATCAGGGACAGGTCACCCAAAACGGGGACTATCCCCGGAAATAGGGGACGTCTGGTCATCCTATTCTAGTGCTTACTCGTGCTTGCTACCTGGCTACCGTAATACCTGTTGTTATAGTCTACATGCAATTTTATTTCTCATTCATAAAAACCTAAATCGGGGACATTTTCGGGGACAGCTTTAGCCAGGGACAGGGACACCAAAACCAAAACTGTCCCCGTAAATCGGGGACGTCTGGTCACCCTAGTGTTATGGCTACCCAGACATATGCCATAACTCACCCATATAGTTATCTATCCGCTGGGCGCCTTTTTACCTTTTATGGCAAACCATAATCATGCCAAAGTTAATACGAAAGCTTTACCTTGCTTACTTTTATGCGAAAACAAAGCCAAAAACACCACGTATGCCAAACTACAGCAAGAATGTTTGCTATCTGGGTTGCATATTTACTTATCAGTTGTTTAGCAATTGTTGTTGTGGGCCTTGTCTGACATAGATAATATCCTGATGTCTGCTACAGGACATATGTGAAAAGGCAATTCTGGGCACTGTTTGGGGATTGTGCGTGAAGATGGCTTAACCAGTTTTTACTTATTTGAAAAGCACCATTACACCATGATCCATCAAACTACACGATATTGTAGTTTAACCATCATTTAAAAACCCTAATATTTATTGCAGCAGTAGAAATACTATGAAATAATGCTGGATACCTGCACAATGGAGGTATTTTGTTCTGGTTCTCATTTAATTCAAACATTTTTAGCATCTATTTGACCTGTTTTAATGCACACAGGAATTCTTGTGGGTGTCCAATGAAGTCTGCATTGGGACGTCAGCAGCAGGTCTTTTGGTTCAAGTGGGTTGACTGGAGATCATTCAATCAGGTCAGATCAGATGGGGATGTGGAGAGTTTGGAGGTGCGGTCAACATCTTGGGCAAGTTTCCCCGAAGCCTGCTCAGTGATATCAATTCTTACACTATGGTGGCGTGTATTATTTTGCTGTATGAAGCTGCTTCCATGAAGGGATGTGCTTGGTCTGTAATAATATGTATGTGGCTTATACACTTTCTTGTCTAGGGTTTGCCAGCAAAACATATAAGTGTGATGAAACTGTGCAGTCAGTGCTATTCGCTTCGCCATGGAGTAGTTTTAATGTTGTGACTGATGGGTGGATTTTAGCTGTAAATACTCAGCCACAGAGGTGAATCGTCAGTGGAACAGATAAACACAGAACCGCCAGTAATCCATTGGTGTGCTGCAACATTAGGCTCAGATCCAGCAATTGCCCAAGGATGACTCAGTAATGCTAACCCTGACCTTATAATAAACAATTAATTTACTATCTCATTCAGAGATGTTTCATTAATGCATGTTCGTTTTTCTGTCTGAAGTGAAGCCATTGATGTTTTTGGCCCTGTCCATCTGATATTATGAGCAGCCCCAGCAGCATTCACAGGCCGATGTTAAAAGTAAATCTTCTGTCTGACTGAAAATACATCGAGACGTAAAAGTGTTCCTGTTTGCAGGGAAATATTTCAAATCTGAAAAAGCCGTCTGGGAGAAAAAATAATCTACGTTCAGTGAAAGCTGCAGACTTTTCAGTCAGAATGAGGCTGAGGTTATGTTGGAGCTTTTAAAAGTCACGTAAGTTCAGCAGGGCTGATTGATTCTCATTATACTGGCACTTCACACTTCCAAAAAGCTATAAATCAGTGGTCAAGGCACTGATCATCAGTAAAAAAGATTTCTGTGATTTCTTTGGAAGAGTGTTATAGATCCTCTAAGAGTGAGGACTCTTAGAGTTCCAGCAGAGCGCTACCACTGAATCTTAATCAGTATGTAATGGGCACAAAAATGTTACTCCTAATCATTAAATACTTTCATTTCACATTGCTGCATTCTGTGTTTCCTGAGTGTTTGTGCATTCCAGGTAAAAAGCCTTGGCTTCCTGTGCGTGAGAAAGCCATCTTGTTGGTGACTCCTCAAAAGCTCGATATACTGTACATCTGCTTCAGTTTGTCCATCTGGTACACATTTCCAGTGCCAGGAGGATTTGGAGCATAAGTTGAATATTGATCAGTCCGTCCTGAATTATTCGCCTCTTCAGTGTAGTTGACACCGCACGCCCCCGCAAGATTAAGTGAACAAGCAGCCCGCAGAATCCTCTTAGGCTAACTTGTTGAGTGTCCTTGCAGATTTGCATTATCATAGCATTGACCCCTGTAGTGAGGAATGGCAGGATGTACATGGTCTCAAAAGCAACAGAAAAGCGAAGAAAAAAAATGAATAAGTGTTTCTTCTTTTATTCAAAAGCAATTTTGTGCAGTTGTTATTGAAATGGAAGAGAAAATAATAGAAAAGCGCCCTGACGGTGTCTTTCAGTTATTGTGTTTGGTGTTAAATGAGATAGAGTTTGGCTCTTGGGGAAATGAAAGAAGAAAAAGATAATGTGGCGTCTATTGTTGTTTTCCTGTTGAGTGTCAGGAAAAGAGCATTATGTTCCATTATAGCCTAATCTTGCATCCTGTGCTCTCCCATAGGCCTACATAATAGCAGAGGTGTGAATTAAGAGCTAAGAGCTAAAAGCTAATGTTACATTTCAGTACCATGACAGTAAGTAATGTGGTGCAGCTGAAGAATATCTCTGAATGTGCTGCTGGAGTGATGAAGTCTTCCCATTCTGCTATCTGACATGATATGGCTCTCCTTGGCACTCATTGCCATACATTTTCATCTGGCCTTGACGGCAAGCATCCACTTGTTGAGCAGTTTCAAAATTCCCAGGTGTGTCTCTTAAAGTTAGGGAATAAATCCTCCAATGTAGTCCTGTCAGAAACTTTTTTTTCCCACATAAATCATCTTGTCAATGCTGCATGTTGTCTATTCATTACAGTTCTAGCACAGTCAGAACCATGAAGCTGGTTTGGTTCAGATGACTCGCCACAAAGCAACAAAAGGAACACCCAACAACCGTTGAGTGTTTATTTAAAGTAAACCAGTAGCTTTTGTTCTCTTGGTTTTAAGTGAACTAACCTCTATTCATGAGCTTTGTACATAATGTGACACAGTTCATTTGACTTAAATGCAACAGCTTATGATGCAAGCTCATAATAATCAGTGCAATGTTGACACTTTACATAGTCAACAGATTTATTGCTTGTGAGAGAACACTGTGCTCTGGGAGCACCTAGCGTTCTGCGTTTTCACTGCTGATCTGCATCATGTCTCCTTTTTCATCCACTTATTCATCCTCTTTCAATTTAGGGGCGTCATTTATAGTTCACTTCTCAACCTTCTAATGCACTCATGTCTCAGCTTTTCTGGTTTATGCATAAAATCACCGCCTGACGTTTAAGCGGACATTTTTTTAATTTTTTTTTTTTTAATTAAAGGTCAGTAGAAAGTGATGCTTTTCAGCAATGATATCTATATTCTTGACCTGAATACATATGCTGGAAACAGCTCGTGTGCTACATACTGTGTGCTGCAGATATGTATAGCCTGCAGTTAAAGGTCGGATCACTCAACACAATTCACCAGCATATTGTTGATTTGCAGCCTCCTTCTCTCTGTCACTGCAGGGAGTTTTGTGAAGTTGTTAACTGAGTGCCGTTGAGAGGATTTGGACTGTTGCTTCTTTCAGATGAGCGTGCATTGCAGTAGCTCTTTTGTTGTTTTTCAGAACTAATGTATTTTGCATGTCACGATAGTTTTATCTTAAATCAAGTATTTCCACACACTTGAACTGCTGCTGGTTTGCTGCAATGACTGGGCTCCAACTGGACTCCGCATCTTTGTTCCAAGTGGCGTCCATGTTATTATTGTCATGTGATCAGTGACTAGTCAATGTTATGGCACTGCAGTTAAGTCAACAAACCAACTAGGCCGTCATTTGCCAGTGGCTAAACATTATGTGGAGTGTATCCTCAGCAGACTCTAGTCTAAGATAAGAGGGCGTAATATAAGTAGCTCACGAACACAAACCATGCCTTAATTGATGCAGTACGTTTATTGGTAGACAGGACGTTAGGGAAAATTGATGGGGTCGAGGGGAAAGGATGAAAGGGGTCGAAGAAAGGGGCTGAGAGGGATGGATGACGGTCTTCAGATGCAGAGGAACCCAGGGAGAGAGACTGGGGTTGGGAGCACATTTCAGAAGGTTTTTTGTTCCCTGAAAGATGGAAGAGGAAGAAAAGAAAATAGAGGGATGGGGACGGTGGGAGTTGAGAACTGTGATGAACAGAGGGGCAGAGGGTTAGGACATGGTTTTATAGGTAGGCACAGGAAATAGAATGACATAGGTTGCGGTCTTGTTCCGGAAATTACGTCATAATACCTTCATAAGAATCCCTAATTGCCTAGGCGACTGCTGTCTGGTCTATAGATGTAAACAGAAATTACTTAAGTAGTGAAATATTGTACAACCATATTATTATAACTATGGGCTGTTACAAGTCCTTATTGCAAAGTTTTTTTGCATTAGCCTGGAGCACAAAAGTAACCATCTACTAGGGATGTAATACTGATTTTGGTTTAAGTCCTGGACATGGCTGTCCAAAGCAGTTCTCCTTTTCCAGAATACTACATTCGTATTTGTTTCATGCGTTTTAGTTGTATTTGCGCAAAACTTTCTTTTAGATATGGTGGTACTTCCAAATATGCAGACTCATGGTCAATTCTTTTAACCAGGGAAGCTGCATCTTACAGTATATGCTACAATGTTACGAGAAATAGCCAAAGAATTTTCATCGACTATAACCAGCCTCGAATGCAGGAGGTCGTTTTTGAGTCCTGACAGGCTCGGGCTGAAAATGTCAAGTTGCTATGTAGCTGTCATCCCAGAGTCCATAATGAGGAAGATGATATTGCTCAGACCAGGGCGCTCAAAAAGGAGATGCTAGTCACACGAGGGGTCAGCTTCATGAATTTCCTCCCCTCTGTCACTTCCTGGTGTTGACCGAAAGCAACTGCCACTGTCAAACTATGTTCCTGCCAATTACTGCCCTGGTTTGAGAGGATTGTTGGACATAATAACAGGGAGGTGTTGCCCAGTTTGCCAGGCAGGCAGTCATTGTTGAGCTTTTAATGGATACTGGATTTCTCTGATAGGATGTCCAAAAAATTCAGAGGCAAGACCTTTGTCTTTGTTTTTCTTCCTTCTTTCTTTCTGCGCTGTCTTTCTTTTTTTTTTGTAGTAGTAATCATGGCCATCTTTGCATGCCTTACTGCCATGTGGTTTGACTGAAAGCTTGGAGTGTTTCAAATTCAACACATGGCCCGGTACAGCAGCAGCTTTCATTTGATTATAGGGATTAGTGTAACAAAAACGTGTGTGTTAAACAGTGCTCAACTTGAACTGTTCTTCCTCTTCCTCTTCCTCGGCCCCTGCAGAATGAACCAGGCTATCACTGCTGGCTTCGAGCAGGATGTGGGCACTAGAACAACTCATCATCTCATGTATCCAGAAAGTGCCATAGACCTGGACAATACCACCAGTCTGGTTCTGGTCCCTTTCAAGACTCTGGACCTGCAGTGGATTACCAGTGCTCTGACCACTGGTACTATTAAACAGTAAGTGCTCTTATTAAATATTAAAGCTGCAATTGTTCTGATTAGAATCAATTAAATGAAGGCACTCAGTATAAATGGTGTTGATTCCGCTGGGAATTACAACACAACAGCGGTTGTTTTAGCAAGTTGGACAGTATTAAATTTGGAATGTGTTTTGGGGTATAGGGGGATGAGGCATCAGCTCCGGCTTCTGCCTTCAAAGTCTCAAAACTCAGCTTGAAGAGAGAGCAAATGATGAGCAGATGCGAAAGCGTAGGGAGGGTGTAGTTTTCACTCATCACAACACTATGGTCATGATCTGCAAGGGCTTCTTTAACCATGAAAATTATATAATCTCAGTTTTTGCATATCAGCCTGCTTGCATGTGTGATATCACTGCAGTATAGAATATATTTTAAGGGAAACTTACATATGCAAACCGATTGTGATCACCTCATGGTTGCTGCACACACTCCTTTTTCATTTATCCTGTAACTTCACTAACAGCTCTACACTGGTGATGGTATATCCAAAAACCAAAGCTGAAACAAAGCCAATTGGACTTTCTTGATGACTGGTGGGGAGTTAGGATTTCATTAGGAGCCTACCGCTGAAACTCACATGACTGATCTGGTTGAGGCCTCGGTGTTTATATCCTATTTTTCCTATGGCCAGAGACTTCTGTCACTAACACCACCACTCCAAAACCTGCTGGCTTACAACACACACAAAAAAACCTTCTTTAACTTCTTAAAGTGGCCACTTGAGGCTGAATTGAAAAATGAGTCAATCCTCATGTTAAAATGTCAGCGTTTACAGCAGAAATAAACATGTTTGCAACATGATATAAAGATCAGGGTTAGTCTATGTGACTAGTTAAATCATTTATGGCAACTGAACACAGATGATTTTTTAATTAACGCAAGCTAGTTGGAGCCATAGACTAGCAAGATAGCATAAAGCCGCTCTACGTTAGGCACAAGTGAGGGTTGTCTGTCTTTGTATACAGTCAATGGGTAAAAAATGAAACAGTGTGCAGATTGCACACCAAACCCCAGATAATGGTTAATCGTGCCACCAAAGAAGCAGACATGCTTCATTTTTCACGTCACTGAAATCAGAGCTCGAGAATTTTCACTGGCCTGGAAATGTGAAAGCTGCGAATTCATTATCACGCCTGCTGTGTCTGCTCATTTACACTCTTCAGATACCAGATTGTCATAACAATCACAGTCGCTCAGTGTTGCTATTTGTCACTTTGCCACAACATGGATAATCACTCAGTTTATATCTTCCAGTAAATTTCTCCTTCAGCTGCTTCGCTCTCAGTGACCTGTAGTCATTAACTCGATTACTGGACATCTAGGAGATAAAATGAATCCACTGCCAATTAAAGCCACTGCCAATAACTCAATCACGCCAACACGTTAGATGGTGGAAGTATCCAAACAATGTTGCCTATAAATGTGTCTTCCAGCTCTGCCAAAGCAATCATTTGGCATCATTAAATTTCACTTTATTGTCAGAATTAGCAGTCATTTGATTTTACAGGGCTGCTGTGAATTATTTTGTTACATTTTCTAGTCTTGTTAAATAAAACGGTTCTCTGTTAAAGGACAAGACTGCATGGACTGGACACTGTATTCACATTCCTGACTTTGAGCAGTACCATTCTTGGAATTCAGTTACTTCTTTATACAAAACTGCTAATTCTGCACGTCCCGACACCTGTTGCACACTATGACTTCTTCATTCACCAAAAAAAAAAATGTTATTTGAATTTTAATGAGACACACTGCATTGCAGCAGAGACAGTATCCTTGATAACCCCCTTTTTTTTAATTAGGCACATTTGTCTACCATGTAATTACTTTTACAATTCAGTCATTGGTATGCCATCCGTGCTCACATAAGCACAGGCACAGTGTGGACTTTACATGAATCTTTTTGGCTTCTTTCATCATGACGATGATTTACACTCAGTTTTTGCATGTCAGCCTGCTTGCGTGTGAATCCACTGAAGGGTCTTTTGAAGACACTTTTCATATGCAAACTGAATGTGACCACCTCATGGATGCTGCACACGCCTCTATTTAAATTATTCCATGTCTTCACTTGCCGCTCCGTACTGAAAAGTCTTGCGTGGTGATCGGTGAAAAGACAATGAGCATGTTTCACTGCTCGTGATAGCTGACATATGTGAATATGTCTAACAAGGAAAGACAACAGTAATTTAGTTTTAGGCATTGATTAAAATCCTGTGCTCACACTGAAAGTGCCTTCCACTAGTTAAGAATGTGGGAGCAACACTTCTCGGATTCTCTCCATTGATCCCCTGTTCTTTTCAGAATAGATTTTAAGACTTTACAGATCACATTTTAAGTACATCTCGCTCTGGCCCTGAGCTACATACCAGAAATGTTAACCGTGTATGAGCCAGCCTTGCAGCAGTAGATCCTCAGGTGGGTCAAGACTTCTAATATAAAGGTGCTTTTGACATCAGGGCTTCCCTTCTTTGAAGCGACATTCCAGGGGATATAAGCTGTGCAGAGTCAGTGACTTCTGTAATATCATTTCTTAAAGCTCATTTCTATATATCTGCTTTTATTCTGTCAGTTAATTGTATTGCTTTTATTCTTTTTGTTAGTTCTTTTTACAGGTCTTAAATTGTTCATCAGTCTTTATTCAGCCCCTAGTCTTTAGTCAGCTTTAATCTGTTTAGTTCTTGCTTCACGTTGTTAGCTCTCTATGGTGCATTGTATTTTTGTCTGTCTGTCAAAGCACTGTGCATACTTTGTTTGTAGTTGTGTTTAATATGTTGAAGTTATTTTTATTATTACTTCATGTTCCATTCTTGACTATTAAAGCCCTATTAAAACATTTAATTTCAGCCCTCACTGTTGTCTTTTGTTTCAGAACATATATGCCTGTTAAATCCAGGATAAAGGCAAACAAAGATAAGGCAAGTATGCATACATCTATTGAACATGCATTACTTTCGCTTGAATGAATATGTACTGCATCCTACCTGATCAACACTATGTAAACACCTGAACCTTACATTCACATGATTGTGGTCTCCCTGTCAATACTAATTGTACTGACAGAATCATTTTCTCACATCCAGATTCTTAGAGATTATAATGAGAGGTTTTTGCAATGCAGCAGGAATACTGATGCTTGTCATTGTGTTGAAGCCATGATAGGGTCTCCCACGCGAAAAATAGTGGCGAGTATTCAGTTAGTTGCAATCTGCCACATCACCACTAGATGTCACTAAATTCCACACACTGGTCTTTAATGGCACAGCTGAGAACTGTTGCTCTTATGGATACTGGGGTTTGTCAGTTCAGCAATACCCAGGAAGAAAACACTGTTTTATTATTATTATTATTATTATTATTGTATTGTTGATTTAGAAGGTAATTTTCCATGAAATGAAACTTTTTTTGGTACAAATAACAGTTTGATTTTTATGTGTTTAAGTTTGTACCAAAGCTTTCCAATGTTGGTGTTGCTGTACCACAAAGAGTTCCTTAATTTGAACTAAGGCATCCAGCCCAAACCAGTTAAAAACAGACCCAAACTTTTCCAAAAAGCGCATTGAACTTTCGACTGTATTTAATGTTTATGCAATAATAACTTAAACCTTCTGGTGTTCCTTTTAACTCCAGGGTGTGTTATTTACAGTGGTGGGTGAAAGTTTAGGCCAGCAAAGCTTTCTCTGCTGGCCTAAACTTTATCAAAAGCACTAACTTACATTTTAATGTTTTCCCATTAATCATATTAAATTATTCCCAAGAGCCTACTCTTTTCATTTTATGGCTTGTTTGTCTCTCAGTTGTGGTGCCTCTGGCAGTGTAACTTTGCATTAGAGCTTTTATCCAATCATCACTCAGAAACCGCATCAGAAACCTGCCTGGGCCTTCAAAGGGACACTGTTCCTTTAACCAATCACATTTCAAGTTCATATTGTTAGGCCTTCTCTGTGGCCCACGCTGCTGTAAGTGTTTTCGTGTCCTCTGATTGGAGGGTCAGAGAGCTGCAGCTGGAGGAGAGGCTATTGATGTGGTTGGAGATCTTCTTAGAAAGACATTTTCACCTTAGACTATGAAGGACAACCTGGATATTGTGAGGAAAGGCCACCCACTCCTGGCGCTAGCTAGCCTCACCCACCCGGGAAAACTTTCAGGACAGCAACTATGTGCTACCCTTGGCTGACAGGCTCAGAGGAAAACTCTAAATTGTTTCTTCAGTGCTGGTGACTAAAATGAATTACATCTTTTGTGTCTATTTTTGCCATTTCTTTGGGTCGATATTGATGCTTTGACATATGTGACACTGGTGCACAGCCTCAGTGAATCGGTGAGTGAGAGGAGACTTTTTGAATTGTTCTAAGTGAGTTTCTTTCTTTAGTAATGGCATTCATCTCTCTATATGAGGTACCCGTCAATGAAGCAATGTCGCGATTCATTACATATCTGCATGATGTTGATGGTTTCTATAGCAGTGGTGTCTTAATAACCGTATTAAGAGGTGTATTGAATAAGGTTGGAGGTCATTGCAGGCCTAGGTGGAAAATGCATGGCCCACCACTGGCTATTTATGTAAATTATGTGAGCAATCCAGAACACAAAGCTGAACCTTTTTCTGAATTACAAAGGAGTAAAACCCACTCTGACTCCTTTGCAGGTGTTGATTTATAATCCAACATTTTTCAAGTACGTCTATGAGTCTTGGCTGGAGGGTCACGGGCGATATCCTTCAACTGGCTTCCTCGGCCTGATGCTCGCTATCCACATATGTGATGAGGTATGTTGAGCTGCTCTAATAAGTAACATATGACCTTGTCCAAATAATCCACTCAGACTTCTCATTCAGCTTTAAAAGGGTGTCTTTTGTCTTGATCTCACTTGAATCTGAAGTGATGTGAAAACTCCACAGATGAATAAGTGTATAAATCTTGTGTGGATGATGCCCCACAATGATGGTGTTGATGAAGTGTTTTTTTAACCTTGTCTGCTCCAGGTCAATGTGTTTGGATTTGGTGCAGATCGGCATGGAAACTGGCACCACTACTGGGAGAACAACCAGTTGGCCGGGGCGTTCCGACACACTGGAGTCCATGATGGAGATTATGAATATAATGTCACCCTCCTGCTGGCAGACAAGCACAAACTCCAAATCTTTGAAGGCAGATGATACCTAGCCTATATGTGGAGTGAGATGGCCATCAAATGAACCCCAGCAGCCTTTAATGTTTGTTTCCAAAGATGTTTTCATAAATTTGATCCATCCATAAATTTGCTTTAGCCACAGTTGAGCAAATGTCAAGCCTATTGACACACCAACACAGCTTTTGTCTCTATGGGCATAGATCGGGCCTGGTCATCACCAAGACAAAAGCAACACTACCCCTTTTCAGCATCCATAATCCCAGCTCCGGAGCATCTGGGACTGAACAAACAAGAAGACAAGAGAAGATGCTCATCAACAAGCATGCTGTATATGAAAAGCTGACACATTGTCTTTTCTATTCAACAGAGGTGGGCATTATGGGCACCTGAAGCTTGCCACCTGCATGTTTTCCCCACAACAGGCTCTGCTGAGAGCAGTCAGACAACGTACCAGATTTACGGACTTGGAGAGAAAAGGGATTTGTGTGGAATCGATGATTGTCATTTATGCAGTAAGAGAATCTAGCGGACGTTATTAAAGTCCAAATTGCCAACCAACAAACATAAAAGATTTTTTTTATTGTACTTTAAAAGTTTCATAACAAAACCTTATGAACCTGCACTCTGAAATATTATTTATGAATGATGTGTCAGTGAAGGTGTTTTATATTATAGCAACTGCAGATGTGAGAGAGAATCAGCTCTTTTTTTTTTATCACACTGACTGATTTTGACATAAATTACTCAAATTGCAGAGCTCCTTGCAGCTGGCTTGTCTGATTGCGGCAGTAAAATACAGTAGTACCAGGCTAAAGGGACATTTAAATCAAGCCCAAAATCAGCCCCAAAGCATTATAATGTGACATTTGCAGAATATCCACAAGGTCATAGCCTTATTTTTTTAAAAGCACTTAAGTCATAAGCGTGAGTTGGACAAATCTGGACCTCCAAGACCTCCCAACATTATATTACAAGTAGTAATTCAGTTAGAATGACTCCAGGGCAAGTCATAAAATCGTAATATCTGATGGTCGCTACTGATGTCTGAGTCTAAAATGTCTTGACAACTATCAGATAAATAATTTATGGTCCCCAGAAGATGTGACCGAATGGCCTTGCTGATCCCCCATTCTCTGGTCCCACCATTTGCACAGCATTTGTGATCTTGAGTGATACATGAAAACTTGATGAATTGTAATGAAATTTAGTAGTCTGTTGTTTTCAGACTCAGGTCTTATCAGAATATGAGTCTGGTAACACACCCACAGCATTTCAGTGTGGAGATTCAACTGATACAAAGACTAATAGAGCATCTGCGTGCAATTGGATGATAATGCATGCAATCGAATGATTTGACTATCCTGGCAGATCTTTGCTGGGGCATAATCAGTTCCCAGCCGAGAGACTCCAGACCAATGTTCCCTGCCCATGAACTCTGATTCTGACACAAAAATGTGATGGGTATGGAAGTTTGGACTAGCTTCCAGGCTACAAATACAGGACAAGTGTAGTGATTGTTTAAATTTTCATCTACCACTAATCTAATTTGTCTGATAATTTGGTTTATGGTTTACTAAATACCTGAATAATGTAATGGCATGATAACATGCTAGCACAAAGCACATGTGTATAACATGCTAGCATGCTAACATGCTGTACTGGGCTGGTAACCATAGTAAACTTTCCCTTTACTTAACTTCATCATATTATTATATGATCAAATGTAGTTTAGCATTTATATTAAAGCTCTTGAGTTGAATTGTAGAACCCGTAATGTTATAAATCCACTGACTTGCCCCTCAGTGCTGCTCTGGTCCACCCATGCCCTGTTAAATATTTGTATCACCGCACAGCTTAAAGGGAATGAAAACTGGCTATATTGTTCATAGTCTGGTGTTTGGGGTTGATTTTTATTCTCCGCTGGAGATCTAAAAGGTTGTTTTGTACCAAAGCAATCAGTGTGATTTTCATCATTCAGTGTGATTAGCAAATGGCAAGGTTTTTAATAACAGAGGGGCAACACAAATGTTCTCAATCATTCATCCTGAACACCAGACATATTATACAGCCAGTGCAGGGGTGCCTTATGATTGAAGTGACGTACTCTACATTTTTGTAGTACACCGTGTCAAACTATTTTGTAATGAAAAGCAGCTTCTAAGTGCCTTTAATGGGAAGTTTTCATATTAACTACATGTTTATCTTTATGTAAGTTATCTTTGCGTAATTTTATGTTATCTGTATACACGTACGTAAATTGTAAAGAATCATATGCATGATGCATACAGCATAGTCAGTAACATGTTGGAACACTTGCAGATTCGATGAGACAGTGTTTTGTCCAGGCTCAAGGTGTCTGTATTAGTTACGCTTGCTGAACTTGTTGAAGATGTGTGAACACTGGATGCTTGATGGAGCTCACTGGCACTCTTCCCCGCTCTCATGTTCTCATTTTCACCCACGAACGTCCGCTCTGAAGTGTGTTATTTCGTCGGGGCTCGCTCCTAATAGGCTATGATTTTCTCCATGTGCCTTGAAACATAATGGAGGCATTTGCTTGGTCGGCGTGTTCGTGATCTTTGACATGTCCATGTGAGAGAGGGACCGTACAGTTTTATTTCTGCCTGCCACCTTGTTTACATGCATCTGCCACAAAAGACAACAGTGGCGTACATTTGTTCTACAGGGAATACTGCCACCTAGTGGACGAGAGCGTGAACCAAGGACACTTGGCATTAACTAACGCTGTGCTCACTGATTAATCTTTAAAACAAAATACAAATTATGGTAAAATGAAATAAAATAATCCTTTCATTTATCCCCCAGGGGGGAAACATTGAGGTTTGAGGTCTTGGTTATTTAATAATTATTTATAACCAACTGAAGAAGCTCTGTCACATTAAATAGATCTATAGTGTATTTTTTCCTCATCTGAAGAAGTTCACGGACACTGACTCATGTGGGAAGGATGGATAATGATATGAATTATTCAGTTATTCATCATTCAATGGACTCCCACAGTGCAGTGAATTACAACTGCGGATTTTATGCTGAAATGTGTGAAAAGGACACCTACATTGAATATTAATAAATATATCTAAGATTGGAAAAAAAAATGTGATTTTAATTTTCCCTTAGCAGTATATTAATAGTTAATGCAGATTTGACACCTCATGTCTACCACTTTGATCATGTTTCCTCTGTTTCTCCCATTCTTTGATTATTCTGTTTCCCTCATAGATACTCATCTCCTTTATAACATCTTCTTTGTCTCAGAAACATGGTCATTAATCAGTAAAAGGGGTGTGTAGTCCGGATGCCCCTCCACGTGTTATGTCCCACTGTTGCTACGGGCTTTTAGAGAAAATGTGTGAACTGCAGCAGGCTCCAGAGGTTTTCGTTTCCACTAATCCTCAGCTTTCACAGTAGTGCTTTCAGTGTGAATTACATGACGTGATAGCATCAGGGTGTAAAATGGGATAGAAATAAATAAAACAGGATATCAGCGCTTTTGTTGATTGTATGCTTAGGTGAGATTACATCTGAGCTACGGTTGTTATCCCTGAAGAGCTGTCCCCAAGAGCTGTGAAACAATTACATTCTTTACTTTTCTTTCTTTCTTTCTTTTTTTTTTGGTTCATTATGACAATACAGCTGTGCAATAGCTGATTAAGTACTTATACTAGTACAGTTTTCTTTTTTTCTTTTTTTCCCCCCAAGACATTTATTGTTCTTGTATATTCTTTTACTGTGAGGCACAGAATGCTTTAAAGGTTATGACGTCCTCGTCAGTCCCGTTGTATTCATAGTTCAGCATTTACATGGACTATACATGTCACATTAAACTTTTAAAAAGCTCAGTATGGCTCACTGATTATATGTATAAGCTCATAATAATGACATGGAAAGGTAATATAATATGATAATACATAATGAATGCACCAAACTAAAGTGAGTTAGTTTAGTTTCTGCTTGATTTACGGTAAGGTGAAGAAGTTTTTGGGTTGGATGTTTAAATTCATGCAGTACCATCCGTAAGGCGTCTGATCGGTGCCAGATTAATTCTGCAGCATGACAATGAGACCAAGAACACAGCCAGAATCATAAAGAACTGACTTCTGCAGCAGGTTGAAGAGGAAGTTCTGCAGCAGATGGCTTGACCCCTACAGCATCCTAATCTCTTCATCAAGGAGTCAGTCTGGGGTTCCATAAAGAGAATGGAGATGCAAAACATTCACAGAAGTTCTCCAAGATGCCTGGAACAGGTGTCCTGAAGCCACATACAATTTGATTCAAGTCGCTCTGATTTGAGTTAACCTCAGTATCAGGATATACTTCTGAACTTTGTCTTTTACAACATAAAATAAAATTTTTAAAAACGTTCTATGTAAATCTATCTGGCTTCAAGGTGAAAAAAGAGAGGCAGCTGCTCCATGCACTGACTCCACACAACACTGGAAACTACATTGCATTTTGTGCATCTGTCATATCAGGCGCCGCTGAAGCCATACTACACGAGCTGAAATCCTCTAACAACATCTTTGAAAAAATCAGTGAACTTTGTATGGTTGCCAATACCTGGAGAGAACTCTTAGAGAGAAATACGTTCTTACAGACATTTGAAAACAAGTAAAATTAAAGCTGCAAGCAGCGCTGAGCGGGCCCTCGTACCCCACGCCCGTCGGCGACTGGCAAGGACGGGGTCACTGCAGTTCCCAGGCACTGCACAGTGATAATATTCTCCCCTCCCTGAATGTATTGTATGCAGTTTGTCAGACAGCTAAAAGTTCTCCAGTGAGAAGAAAAGTCTTCTTGCTTCAAGGATTTATTTTATCACTCCCAATTGAAGTTTACTGTAAAACTGAAATACATACAACAGAAGATGATTATGGATCATCATTATGAATATATTTTAAGTATCTCTAAGTATCTCTTACTTCTCTTTACATCTAGTAAAGACTGACACACACACACACACACACAAAATGACTACCCTCATCACCACAAATTGCCATTACAACTTTACATTTAACTATATCACACATGATGTCACCATTGCATACACATGATTTTCCAATCTTTATGAAATCAAAATGACTTCCCTCATTAACACACATTGCCATTACAACTTTATAATTTACTTAAAAGGAACTTATCAACACACACAATGTCCATGTATAATGGTACATTGTAATGGCTAAGTAATACACTTCTCCTAAACCCTTTTCAGAAATGCCTCACTTAACATGTGAAATGGCTTCATCTGCTGGACAAAGTAGCACACTACGTGCAATGACGAGAGAATCACTCAGACAGGGACAGATGAAGAGAATCCAAACACACTGACAGGAACAGCAGGTCACACTACAAATATGCTCCAAAATCAGACTTTCCTGTTCATAATAGGTGGTGGTACAGTAGGAATATTGACATATGGATGTGTGCAGTTAGGGACCATTAACGATACTGTAAAGTTTAATGCAGTTTGGACTGAATTATGTCATGAAATTTGAGGGGCCACCTATTTCCAAATTTTGAAGTCGATCTGATAAGGCATCAAGCCTGAGGGCAGCAAAGACACAACCAAAGTTCTGTCCAATTTTCACAGTTTTATCAGCATAACAGACTTCCTGTTGGGTTTAGAATATGGCTCCAACTGAGTTTTTGGTGCATCCTGGGATGTTACATATGTGACATATTTCCAGATTTTTCGACGCAACGGGCTTCAGGAGGTGGTCCAAAGATGGCGGTAGAGAGCCATTTTGCCACACCTCGTGCTCAAGGCCCTTATACATTAAAGTTTTCAGCCGAACAAAGACGTCTGCAAATTTTCAGGACTTTTCGTGGATGTTTAGGCATGATTTCATTGGAGGGAAGACGCAGAAAGTATGAAAACAATCGGGTCCTTGCAGCTCCGTTGTAATTATTCCGTTGTGGAGTGCGATAAGTGACGAGACAAGAGACGGAGATGTGTCGAGTCCACTTTACTTTCCACTTTTCTTTTACTTTACTTTTACTGTCAGTACAGTCAGCGAGTCAGGTAAGAACTGTGACATACACGCTACAACCGGAACCGGAACACGAAAAACAGCTTGCGTCCTTAAAGATACAGTCACTGGGTGAATGTCTCATTGTTCATTGTGGGCCACCACACAGGCCCCCCCAGAATTCACCCAAAATAACAGGGGCCAGATCGAACAGGTACCCCAAAGAGAATTGGCACCCACCCCTAGTGCAAAACAGAACAGACCAGGCTACAACAGTCCCCAGAAGGTCAACGTCTAGGGGGACGGACCAGGCGGCCGTAACGGCTGCGCTGAACAGGAGGGGGGCAAAGGGCAAGGGGCAGGGTTGGGGCAGGGGCCGAAACTGGAGCAGGGGCAGAGGCAGGGGCCGGGTTTGAGGCTGCTGCAGGGGGGCGCCCTCGTCGCGGTGGCTGGGCCAGCTGAAGTGGTTCGCCAACATCCACATGAGCAGGCTTGAGACGGTCTATAGCCACTCGCTCAGGCCTGCCCCCCATATCCACAATGAAGTTCTTAGACCCCCCTTCCAGGACACGGAAGGGCCCATCGTAGGGGGGCTGCAGCGGTGAACGATGGCCATCGTGGCGGATGAAGACATACTTTGCCGACGGCAAGTCCTTAGGAACATAGGACCGGGGGAGGCCATGGTGAGACATTGGAATAGGAATGAAAGCCTCTGCAATGTCCCGGGAAACAGCACGATGAGCGGCAACCGACCACGGGGCTGTGGCATGTGGAAGAAACTCCCCCGGGACGCGCAGAGGCTGACCATACACCAGCTCAGCCGAAGAGGCCTGAAGATCCTCCTTGGGGGCGGAGCGAAGGCCAAGCATAACCCATGGGAGACGGTCGGCCCAGTCGTTGCCTGTAAGGCTTGCCCTGAGCGCAGCCTTCATGTCCCGATGAAACCGCTCGCACAGTCCGTTGCTCCGCGGGTTATAGGCTGTGGTACGGTGGACCTTCACCCCCAGGACCTCAGCGACTGCAGTCCAAAGCTCCGAAGTGAACTGCGGACCTCGGTCCGAGGAGATGTCCGACGGTGTGCCAAAACGGGCCACCCAAGCCATAATGAATGCCCTGGCCACGTCAGCTGATGTAGTAGCCGACAGGGGAACAACCTCCGGCCACCTGGTGGTCCTGTCCACCATGGTGAGGAGGTAGGTGTAACCACGGGAGGGGGGCAGGGGGCCCACCAGGTCCACATTCACATGGTCAAAACGTCTCTCCGGCACCTTGAAGGGTGCCAACGGGGCCTTGGTATGACGTGTCACCTTTGCGCGCTGGCATGCCACACAGGCAGCAGCCCAGGCCCCGATGTCCTTCCGCAGCCCCGGCCAGACGAACTTGGCACTCACTAGCTTGGAAGAGGCCTTCACCCCCGGGTGGGAAAGGCCGTGAATAGCGTCAAAAACCCGACGCCTCCAGCCAGCAGGTACCATGGGGCGTGGCTGGCCGGTGGAGACGTCGCAGAGGAGTGTAGTGTTGGCAGTGTCAAACACCACATCTTCCATGAGCAGCGCCGTGGGGGCCGTCCTGTAGGCCTGAACCTCCGAATCCTTGGTCTGATCCGCTGCCATAGCTGCGTAGTCGAGGCCCAAGTGGACGGACTGTGTGACCACCCGGGAGAGGCAGTCGGCGACAGAATTGTCTTTGCCAGCCACGTGCTGAATATCAGTGGTGTATTCTGAGATGGCAGAGAGCTGACGCTGCTGTCGACCAGACCATGGCTCTGAAGACTTGGCCATGGCGAATGTCAGCGGCTTGTGGTCGACGAAAGCTGTAAACCGCCGGCCCTCCAACAGAAAACGGAAATGACGGGTGGCAAGGAAAAGACCCAGGAGCTCTCTGTCGAAGGCGCTGTATTTCCTCTCGTTGTCACGGAGCTTCCTGCTGAAGAAGGCCAGCGGCTGCCAGGCTCCGCCCACCCACTGCTCACACACCGCCCCCACGGCGTAATCTGAGGCGTCCGTCGTAAGAGCAACCGGTGCGGTCGGAGACGGATGCGCTAGCAGAGCAGCGTTAGCCAGTGCGGTTTTGGCAGCATCAAATGCATCAGTCATTCCCGGGGACCAATCCAACACGTTCGCTGGCCTCCTACCCCGCAATGCGTCATACAAGGGTCGCATGAGTTGAGCCGCATGGGGGATGAAACGGTTGTAGAAATTCACCATGCCAAGGAATTCCTGCAGGGACTTCACTGTGCGTGGACACGGGAAACTGGCGACGGCGTCCACCTTGGCAGGGAGGGGAACAGCCCCCTGTGGGGTGACGTGGTGGCCGAGGAAGGTGATGGCTGACCGGCCAAACTCACACTTGGCTGGGTTGACAATAAGACCATGTTCACTGAGCCGGTCGAACAGCTGCCGGAGATGTGTCAGGTGGTCTTCTGCAGACGGACTGGCCACCAGAATGTCGTCCAAGTAAACGAACAAAAATGGCATGTCCCGCAACACAGAGTCCATGAGGCGCTGAAACGTCTGCGCTGCCCCCTTGAGGCCAAAAGGCATCCGTAGGAATTCGAAAAGGCCAAAGGGTGTGATGACTGCAGTCTTGGGGACATCCTGCGGGTGGACAGGCACCTGGTGGTAACCACGTACCAGGTCTATCTTTGAAAAGATAGTGGCGCCGGCCAGGTGGGCGGAGAAATCCTGTATGTGCGGCACCGGGTACCGGTCGGGGGTGGTGGCATTGTTCAGGCGACGGAAATCACCACAGGGGCGCCAACCACCATCAGCCTTGGTCACCATGTGCAGGGGGGAGGCCCACGGACTGTTGGAGCGGCGCACGATGCCGAGGCGTTCCATGGTGGTGAACTCCTCCCTGGCAATTGCGAGCTTGGCAGAGTCGAGGCGCCGTGCCCTTGCATAGACTGGGGGGCCCACCGTGGCGATATAGTGCTCTACGCAATGTTTAGCCACCGCCGATGAAAACGTGGGCGTGGTGAGGTCAGGGAACTCAGCTAGCAGGCGTTGATATCTGTCCCCGGTGGCAAGCGTGTTCGATAGACAAAGCACCCCCACACCTCCCAGAGTGCAGGGGTAGGAGGCAAAAGAGAGAGCGTCGATCAAGCGGCAGTTCGTAACATCCACCAACAGTCTGTACGCGCAGAGGAAATCTGCCCCCAGCAGCGGCGTAGACACGGCGGCCATGACGAAGTCCCAGCCGAAACGCCGCCCGCTGAAACACACTTCCACATACCTCGTGCCATAGGTACGAATGGGCGTGCCGTTGGCCGCGTCCATCGGTGGGCCATGCCCGCCAGCCATAGTGTCCACGGGCTTTGCCGGCAGGATGCTGCGCTGAGCTCCACAGTCGACCAGCAGCCGCCGGCCAGACAAGGTGTCAGTGATGAACACCAGCTTGCAGTCATGGCCAGCGCCCATAGCTGCTAATGAGCGCCGGCCCGGGCTTTTCCCTGGTCTCCAAAACTGCATGGCTTGCGACACTGCTTAGCCTTGGTTCCGAACCTGGAATGGTAATAACACCACCCATCCTCACGCTGTCGGCGGGCCGTCACAGCAGCCGCGGTGTCCGGGTCGGCCACCGGGGGTGGGGGGGACGTGTGCTGGGGGGGTAACAGCGCATGGACGAACTGCTGCCGGTTGGCGAGGTAAATCCTGTCTGCCTCCAAAGCCAGCGCCCGGTAGTCTCTGGAGGAAGGGAGGGGGGAGCTGGCCAGTGCGGTGCGCACGGGCGCTGGAAGCTGCCGCAGGAAAATGTGTGCGAAAAGGAATGACGGATCCGCACCGCCCAGCACAGCCAGCATCCGCTCCATCAACTCGGATGGCTTGCTGTCGCCAAGGCCGTTCAGGGACAGGAGGCGGTCTGCTTTCTCCAGCTCAGACAGTTCAAAAAGTTGCAACAGGAACGCTTTGAGCGCTCCGTACTTGCCGTCAGCCGGAGGAGCCTCTAACAGCACCATAGCCCTGGCTGTCGTCGAGGCGTCCAAAGCTGCTACCACATGGAAATACTTGGTAACGTCCTGAGTTATTCCCCTCAGCTGGAATTGGGCCTCGATATGCTGAAACCACGGCCGGGGGTTGTGCTGCCAAAAGTCCGGTAATTTGATGGTGGCAGCGTAGATGGCACCGACATTAGCTGCGCCGCTAGCAGCGGCATTTTCCTCACTGTGCGACATAACGTAGCCGTATCCAACTCGCGTCGGGGTCACCAATGTGGAGTGCGATAAGTGACGAGACAAGAGACGGAGATGTGTCGAGTCCACTTTACTTTCCACTTTTCTTTTACTTTACTTTTACTGTCAGTACAGTCAGCGAGTCAGGTAAGAACTGTGACATACACGCTACAACCGGAACCGGAACACGAAAAACAGCTTGCGTCCTTAAAGATACAGTCACTGGGTGAATGTCTCATTGTTCATTGTGGGCCACCACACCGTTGTAATTATTCACGTTGCCATTTGTCAATCATGTCAGGATCGATGTTTCTTGGTCCATTTGTTCTGTCTCTCTCTGGAGGTTGAGCTGGGCGGAGCTGGAGCCACCTGCAAGCACACCTGCAAGCAATGGAGCCTCGTCAGCCATCTACTCTCGTCAATATAATCCTGGTTCATTCCTCCTCTCGTCGCTACATCGTCTGCTTACCTTAGTCGTACAGAGCCTTGGTTTTCTACTCTAGTTTTCCTTCCAGCATCATATACTCATTCCTTGTCCTTTTTGTTTTCAGCTCAGGGACCCTCCTCACCAGTCCTTTTGTTATTGCCTTTGGGTCCTCACCAGCTCCATTTGTCCGCCAGCTTCCCTGCTCACTCCGGAAAGACCTCACAACTTGCTTCATTCCAACCGGCTTCTTGCTTTCACAATAAATCGGTTAAATCACAACTACTGCTGGCCTTGAGTTTGTGTTTTAGACTTGTGTCCAAATTGTTTCGGCAGACATGACAAATCATGTAAACGCAAGTAGCTTACCCAAGCCTAAAGCTTAAAATTACGCTGTTCAAAAAAAGTACAGGGTCAACATTACAAAAGAATGTTATTTTATGGGTATTTTATGGTCTAAAATGTACGTGGATCCATGAGTCGGTTAAGTTTAGTATCTCTGCCGAGTGAGCGTGACCGCAGGGACTCATGAGTGAGGAAGGGACTCGATAGCACCACTCCACTCCAGTGTCTGAGTGCCCTAGTTTGCTAGTGGCCAAGTCGAGTATTGCATTTTGTTTCTCTGCTGAGTGAGATGTAAGATGTTTGAATGGTGCCGTTGAGTCTTCTTTGGTGGCTGGTTCAATGAGCCGGATTCTGAATCTTTTTGCCCACCGCTAGCTTTGATACAATGGCAGGGTTTTGTTAACGGAGCTTTGAATGGAAGGGAACGCTTCTAGCATGTGGACTTCAGGGAAATTGCCCTGCATGACCCAGAGTGTGTGTCCGCCATGGAGACAGGTTGGTTGGTGTTATTGACCAGTGGATAGACAGCATCCCATAGCCTGGTGGCTCTTAAATGTTTTAATTTTTATTGTAAATCAGTTCAGGCATCAAGGGGTTAATTACTGTCAGGCAAGTGACACATGAATAATTAAATAAAGCTGTGGTTAAGGTACGGCAGAAATCACAAAAACTGTGCATCAATGCAAAGTAAATCAATTCCATTTATTCTGTTAAATAATAAATATAAGGGCCCAGGCGGCAAGTACACAGTTACAGCAAGGCCGTGAATAGCTTGCAAAACAACTTTTCGTCCCTTGTAGTGTTCAAATCTTTTATCAGTTTTCAGAACACAGACTTACAGTAAGTGTCTGACACTTGATAGCTAAATTGACAATGACACTGACAGTAATCTTCCCACTTACATACACCAATCTGGCATAAAGGCATCATGTCTAAGTATCATCCACATGAATGCCAGGTCCAAAAGTTTACCAGCAGAACACTGAATTGTCACAAGATGGTCAATGTTATTTACTTCTCCTGTCTCCTTTTAATGTTGTGGCTGATCGGTGTATGATATATATTCATATATTGTGCTAGCTAACGGTCTTATAAGACAACAGCTATTGACATTACTCCATGCCTCTGTCCTTTTTCTACCTGGAACTTTGTGCGTTTTGAGCATTGGACTGTCTGAATAATAATGCATCAGAAGAATCATGTTTATACATTGTTTATATCCTGCATGTACAGTTTGCCTTAGCATCGATACACTTCATCTGTTCACCTGCATCAGCTGTTTTCTTCTCCTCCATCCCATTGCTCATGTCATCTGTCTTTGTACGCTCATGTCATCTGTCTTTGTATCGCCTAATTTATCATCTGCCATCTCCTCTATTGTAAATTATGTTATGCTAGTTCCTGTTTATAGTCTTCTCCCACTTAACGAACAATCCATCTGTATAATATGTTCATAGTACCTCCCTCAATCATTATGTATATCTTGCTCACTTTAACCTGTATATATGGTCTCACCTGTACATAGCTTCTGATCTGTAAATATTGTCCATACACTGTAAAAACAACATGTAACATACTTTTTATATACCACAATATTTATGCCACATGCACTTTACTGCCTATTGCACTTCTGGTTGGATGCTAAACTGCATTTCGTTGCCCTGTACATGTACATGTGTAATGACAATAAAGTTGAATCTAATCTAATCTAATCTAATCTTCAATTGGTGTCTCCACCCGACTCCTCCCAAGCTGACGTGTCCCTGCAAGTCTGTTGGGTATATCTCCTCAAGGTTTACTCCTGTTCAAAGGTTCTGTTTCTCTGAGGGTCTTCAGCCTTATGTCTTGGTTACTGACGGATTTATTCACCTTGCCACCACAACAAGCCTACAGTTAAACTGTTAAGGTGCACAGCCCACATGAATTGCCCATTTGCTATAAACAAGTCAAACCAGCCTGGCACATGTAAATAACATGCCATGCTAGTTGACGGACAGACAAAATGAGTCCATAGAAACAAAGAAGAAAAACAAAAGGCTAACTTCATGAGAAAAAGTCTTGTTGACTGTTTTTTTTCTGCTGTAAGTAATCACCAAAATGCATCATTCATTACAAAATATGCATTTAAATAACACATGTAATACACTGACAAATGATAACTCTGAGAGCCAAAGCCACTGAACCTATACCAACGTTAGTGCTGTAGCTTTTAGTTTAAAGTGATTTTCATAAAAATGTGTCCCACCGGCAAGACGCATAAAACACATGTCACAAAGGAAAGTGCTCCAAGTAGAAAAGAGAAGACAACAATTTGAGAGGATTAAGCTGTATTTCATGTTTTGTGTACATGGCATTGCGGTATATGGATGAGGTATATGGATGTGTTGTTCAGATTTGGGTGGAGACAAACTGTAAGTGTGAGCATACCACATGAGTTAATTACAGTACCTTTGACAAGCTCCTATAAACAATTCCACATCATTACACAAACCCTTTCTCCTACACAGGAGCGAATTCTCTTCAAAAACATGAAAGTAAATCCCTTCAAAAATAAATAGAAACATACAGTATATTATTTGATACCCTTTAACCGTGCATGAGAAAATCCTCCATTTTGTACAAACTTCATATATCCCAGTCACCTCCTACATTTAAAAAAATAAATAAGTAGTCTGGACCTTCAAATAATTCTCTTCAGTATTGTCTTCACAGAACCTGCTTCATTAACGTGCCAAAAACAGTGCAACCTTCGTATCATTAGCCTCATAGCATAACTGCATAAGTCACATTTAACATTTTCAGAAAACAAGAAAAAACACAACTTTTAGCAGGCACTCTGGTATTTTTTAAGAATGGCCAGTGTAGCCAGCTCTTTTCATTCATCTCTTCTTTCCTCCTTCCACTCTCTGGGAGATCGTAGCGTTGTCCCAATGAAAGCACTAGTCTCATTTTTGTACTGTACAAGAGCCTGGCTGTTTTCAATTCTGGAAAAAGAATTCACCACCCTCTGTAAAACGTGAGGTGTTTTTCCTTGTCTAATTGCTGGATAACGTCATACTCCACTTGTCCCGGATGACCTCCAGTTTTCAGCTTTTTGTTCGTGAGTTCCTCCCAGTAATGGCTCCAGTTTCCATCACTGTCTGCTCCGAAACCAAACACATGGACCTGTGGAAAGGAAAATGAACATGTAACATTAACTGACATTAATAAATGATTATGCAAATATAGTGCACAAACCAGATTTCTGTGAAACGATGAGGAAACTTTACCTCACAGTAATTCATGTAACACATACATTTAATATTCATGTTTTTTACTCCATTTTGTTCCATTTTGCCGGTTTGAAGGCGCTTCAAGTGTGTGATCTATCAGTGGCGACAGAGTGTTTTAACAACTTGTACTAGATGAGAGCGGATATCTGCTGTTTTAAGACGGACAGCATATACACATGTTCATTGTCGGTTGAATTAATTTTCTGCTGTTTACTTGGGTGAGGGTAGGATTCAAAGGCGGTTTAAAGGCCTTTATGTAGTGCGACAGTCAAGTGACGGCCAATCCTCAGCCACACAGCACAATAGTGGTTGCTGAACATGGGTCCCTGACAATAACAGAAGCCACTGTGCATTGACGTGTAAAGCACCTCAAAACCTCGTACGTAGGAGGTCACGGTCTATCATTTTCTGCTATGTGAATTTTTTCCTTCAGTGTGGTGACAATGGGAAGGGGTTGCTTGGCGTGTGGCCCAATATAAACTTTACACAAGCTCACTGTCCAAACATTTAACCTCAAATCTTCAAGTCCACTGCTGAGTAAGATAAGGTAGTAGCTGACAATGTCTGAATGAAGATTCATGCAGGTCACTGCATATCTAGTGCTAAGCCCATTTGCCTTTGTTTACGTGACAAACATTTTGAGCTGCTCACCTTGAAGTACTTATTCAGAAACCAAGAACTTCAACTTTGCAAAGGCAGCTCCATTTCAAAGGCTGAACTTACCTCATGGCAAATGTTCAGTGCAAGAGCCACAGTTATAAAGCCAGTGGATGGATACCGGCCCTTCGTTCTCAGCCACATGTCATCAGCGTATCTTATGAAAGCCGGGTTGATCACCGTCACCTGTTGACAATCAGATTCGCCCTTTAAACTCATACGGCTCGCTACCTTTGCAGGCGGTGAAGCGCTTAATGGTACTCACCAAGTCCTTGTTGAATGCTATTTTTGGGTTTAGTGCCGTGTTGGACCTGTTGGGGACAGCATGAAAGGACAAATTCAAATACTAGCCCGTGACACACCATCCAAAAGCTCATCATGCAGATGTGACCTGTGGGCCTGTTCAAGGAGATTCTAATTTGCATGATGTATTTTATGTGACACTCTACAGCAACATACACAGTGCATTCATTATTTCACCCATGTCCTCCCCGCTTTAACTCCCCCTGACTTCTGACAGGGAAGCTTGTTCAACTGAAGATTACAAGCAACTTATTGTTTTCTACTGTAACGTGGGGAATGTGAATTAAGGTCATGGTTTCACACCAGAAATGAACGACAGGCAGACTCGCTACCTAATGTGCTGGTTTACTTTGGATATAAATGGTGCATTATATAGCACATTACAGCTGCGGTAATGTGCTATGTTTTGAATGACAGTAGAAATCCTCCCTAAGGGGCCCCCCACCTGACACAGTTCTGCAATCTCAATTGCATTACCTGTCGTGTGCCTGCCTTTTTAATATGAGCACGACAACGGTGCCAATGTCAAACTGATTAGAGGTGAGAGAGAATGACAAAGAGGAAGAGGAGAAAGGGAAGCAACAGGAATTGCTCCTACACTGAAAAAAAGGGGACTGTTCAGTTTACATGTATACATTTCGTATAGAAGACATGATTGAGTTATGTTCTCCTCTGAACATTCTTCACTCGTGTATAATCCCTTAAATCTTGGTGGATGCAAAATCTACAAGTCTCAGTCATGTTAAGAAAACAGAAAATAGTTATGTTAACTCTGGAAACTCCACCCCCTTGGAAAACTTCTGCAGGAATTCTGGCCGCCATCTTTTCACCCTCACTGGATGAATGGAAGTCCTGGAGAGTTGTGGACAAGGTAAGAAGGACAATTTAAAGATTTAAAGGTAGTCACTTTAGAAGTATAGTTTTCATAAAGTCATTGTTTTTATCAGGAACATCCTTCTGTCTGACCCAACCTAAGCTCTTATTTACAGCATTTACCATGAAATTTCCAAAAACAAATAAGACATAAAGAAAAACTTTTACTTTTTACTCGTGATTTTATTTTGTCAAAGAACACTACAAGGTACATTTTGGAAGAAGTAAGAAAACACAGCATACTGTATATGCCACAGATAAAGAAAGTAGAAAATAAAAGGCAGTGCAAGTATTTGTCCAAACTCCAGTACAACAACAACAAAAGGCCAACAATGGTCCATGGCAACAGCTCACTCACAGAGTCTGTTTTTGAGGACTTGGGCTTTCTTAGAGAGTGTGATTCTGCCCAGTTTCATCACAACTTTCTGAAGCACTTCAAAAAATACTTCAGTTCAGGAGGGTAGCCCAGGTTCAAAGTATACAAAATAACATGGCAGCATCTAATGCAATGTTGTTCAGATCATCTGACCTTCCAAGACGACCACAGTGTCTTCAGGTTAATGGTAGCATCATGTCTAGCGACATATATTGCCCCACCATGGTCTCCTCAATGCATCCTTGGAACGAGGGCTTCATCTTCTGCCTGCAGAGTGCACAGTCACAAGAGTCAGATCAAACAAAACACATTAAATATATACACTTAAAATATTATACTAAATGTCTGCACAAATAATATACAAATCTCTGAATCCCTCTGAATATTTTATAATGTATTAATGCCATTTCGTCCTCCGGTTTAAAACTCGTGCACGGACACAGTGAAGTATAAACAGGAAATGACGTTACATTGTCGGGTTCTGTCCAGTGCCATCTCTCTAGTGCACTGGTTCTGTCCAATTGGAAACAAGAAGTGTTGGTTGTTCCAACCAGTGCCATCGAGAGAGAGAGTTGCGACACTCCCATAGACCTCCGCTGTAAAAAATGCTGGCACTTTTAACCGCCTACTTCCGGATTTGAAAATCGGATTAGTTCCAAACACTGTCATTTGGGTGTTGGACCTCATTCACTTACATTGCTGCGCATTGAGTTGTTCCAGAGGTAAGTTGCTGAAATATCAACCTCTTTTGAATTGTCAACTGTCTATATTGTATCAGAGGCCCTTTGCGATCCTTATACTGGTCTTCATTTGTATATGAACAGCGTAATTATTTATATTTTATCTTGGTTGTTTCAGCCAATTTTCTAGCATCGCCTGCTAGCTAATTAGCCAGCGCGACTTCCCCTGCTGTGAAGGTAGTTCGGTGATGAATTGCTACCACCTTTATAGCAACTTTTATTTAATTGAATTTTGGGATATCCTAACTTTTCATTATGTGACGTGTTGGCTGTACTTAATTTGTTGTACTGTTCCTGTTCCATGTTCACTTGGCTAGTGTACTTGCTGATGCTTGATGAGATGCTGATAGATTGCTATCCCATGGCATGAGCTTGTGATCTGGGTAGGTCAAGGCATTGTCGTGACTTGTGATTTGAGCGAGGGTTATTTAGTTAGGAATGGCGGGAATTTTAGAAGTGAGCTAGCTTCTAGACGAATTCTGAACGGACCGCTTCGGTTATCACCAAGGTAGGCTAATAAATCGGAATTTATAAGCAAAATCACGGGAATCAATAGCCTAATAAAGCCCAGTTGTGCTCAAATGAATATCATGAGACGTCTACCATCAGATGAATGATATGGAAAAATTAAGTAAGAGCATCTAAAGCCAGTGCTACAACCCATGCTAACATGAACACTAAGCTTTTCCCTATAAAAATGTAGTTTTCGTTGTCACCCTGCCTCTCCAAATGCAAAACTGACAAACTGACAACAAAAATGCAACAATGTAACAACAGCTGAAAAAGTACTTGGGTGTGTTTTTTATTTTATATTTACCGTTCAATAATGCAATCGCTGCTGTCTGTCCCATAGAAGAACATGACAGCCAGCGTATGTTTTGGAACTAATTGGGTTTACATGAACCACGTGACAGCCATAGCGCAACATCAAAGAGTGTCACAACTCTCTCTCTCTAGGGCACTGGTTCTGTCCAATCGGAAACAAGAAATGTTGGTTGTTCCAACCATTTCCAAATGTTGTTGTGTCTTGTGAAATGTTGTGTTTTGACCTTCAGGGTCACCGTGCTAACTGGATGTGGAAGACAGGAATCCATGTGATGAATATTACTAAATGTAAATAACTAGCGTCTGTTAGCTCCTCCTTGTCTCACTATCCATCAGTTATAAGAGCAGTGTGTAGTTTCCTCATGTGCTGAATATGAAGCCTTTACTGTGAACGTTTATTTTTCTCCTTGCTGATATAACTCATAATGTTTTCAGATAATGTGGATAGACTTCGGCAGTGGCGGATCTAGGGGGTGGCTCCTGGGGCTCAAGCCCCGGATGTTTTCTGAAGAGCCCCGGATCTCGCATCTGCGCTGGGCTGAGTATAAAATGCAGTACCGGAATTCACCAGAGTGGCAGCATGCGCAGGAAAGCAGCCTGTAGCCTACCTGTCCAGAAGAAGAAGTGTTTCTCGATCTCGTTGGTGCCAGCGTCCCCGAATCGAGCGCCCCCGCGGCAAATTTGAAACAGCATCGGATATCGCTTCGCATCAATGGACATCAGAAGCTTTTTCAAAAAGCGGACAGCTTCACCACCATCGACACCGGCAACAGCCGCTGCAAAGCGTGCTGATGTTCCAGGTTGAAGTACAACAAATTGTAGTTTTGTGTGCACCAAAAAAAGATGTAAAAAATTAATCGGTATCTGCACCGTAAGGGCTAAGCCCCTGATCTCCTAGGATCCTAGATCCGCCCCTGGACTTCGGCCGAGTAGGGGCGTCCACTGTAAAAGTCTGCAGTAAACTAAAGGCAGCCGTTTTTCAAGAATGAGTTTTTCCCCAAAACTTTTCAGGGCGACTTTGACTTTCTACACATTGCGACCGCAGATATGACTCTGCAGTCGAAGAGTAAACTCCAGTAAATGTTTGCTAACATCGTCGTATTCATGTTGCTCAATGTTCCTGGCTGATAAAACCATCGGCTTTATGAAAACTATACATCTAAAGTGACTACCTTGAAATCTGGCAAACATCTGATAAGTTTTAATTGTCCTTACCTTGTCCATAACTCCCCAAGTCCACTTCAATTTGTCCAGTGAGGGTGAAAAGATGGTGGCCAAAATTCCTGCACAAGTTTTCCGAGGGGAGGAGTTTAAAGAGGAAACATAACTATTTTCTGTTTTCTTAACATGACTGAGACTTGTAGACTTGGCATCCACCAAGATGTAAGAGATTATACATGATTGAAGAATGTTCAGAGGAGAACATAACTCAATCATGTCTATATGAAATGTCTATACGAAATGCATACATGTAAACTGAACAACCCCTCTTTTCCCCTTTTTTCAGTGTACGGTGGCCCTGAAGGTCAAAACACAACATTTCACAAGACACAATGACATTTTGAAATGTTTGGAACCATAGACATATATACATGTCTATGGTTGGAACAACCAACACTTCTTGTTTCTGACTGGACAGAACAGGACAGTGTAACATGATTTCCTGTATATACTTCACAAGTTGTGCACAAGTTTTAAAACGCATTGGAAAGAATGGAGGACGAGATGGCATTAATAGAGGAATATTTTGAAAGAGGACATAATGTCATTCTTAATATGCTTTCAACCCATCATGACAATAGCATGTCCCTCTGAACCCTGAAAGCACGGTTAAAGGAGTTAGGACTGAGGAGACAGGGCAACTCATTGTGCGTCCAATATTGCCAATGTCTTTCCGCAAGACTGATACTTCTTTCCACAGTGTGGACAGTACATGTTGTCTGCCTTCAAAGCACATCACAGTGTCTACACTTCCGCGTAGCTGACGATTCAGTCAGTCATTTTCTATACCCGTTTAGTCCTGTTAGGGGTCACGGGGGTCTGCTGGAGCCTATCCCAGCTGTCATCGGGCGAGAGAGCCACTGAACCTAATGAGCATGTCTTTGGATGGTGGGAGGAAGCTGGAGAACCCGGAGAGAACCCATGCAGACACAGGGAGAACATGCAAACTCCACACAGAAAGGCCAGCCGGCCCATGGATTCGAAGCGGTGACCTTCTTGCTGTGAGGCATCAGTGCTAACCACCTCGGCAGCTGACGATTCACAAAGTGTAATTTCTTGACTGGCAGCAAAACATCACATTAGCTAATATTTTAGCACGATGGGTTCTGTCCAATCAGAAACAAGAAGTGTCTTTCCTATCCTTCCTGTAATCTGTAACGTTGTTATGTTTTCTGTAATGTTGTCGTGTTTTGTGAAATGTTGTTTTGTTTTGACCTTCAGGGCCACCGTAAGTAAGTCCTTGAGAGATAAACTGATGTACTGAGATGAGCTGCATTTTTGGCTGTATCACCTCAGCAGATTACAGGGACTGGCTGTATAAATCTGAAAGGTAATAAAAACAATTGCTGTGAAGCTTCACCAAAGCTGTTCGTAAAATCCGCTAAATCGCATAAAGTTTTAATTTTGTCAAGGTAAATAATATTGTAAACAACGGCCATAATTAGAAAATGAAGTGATCAAATAAGTATTTTTCTGTCTGTGATAATTCCTGTTTTCAGGTAAATGCAGAATTTAAGCACATTACCACCATGCCCCTGCAATCGAGATTTCTCACACAGCTGGATGTGCTATCTGACAAACTTCTGAAGCTATTTGAAAAGAAAGGCGGGCAGATTGGCAAGAGTCTACAGAGCTTTTTGGCACACCTCACTCAAGTAAGAATGCTTTTTTTTTTTAAAAAAAACAAAAAAAAAATAATGATTTGACATTGTACACACTTGATTGAAGAAAAAGGATTCTACACTAATGTCTTGCTGTACTTATGCCCCTTGATGTTGAGCAGGAATGCATCCTCAAGGGGCTGTGTGTTTACCTCAATGAGGACCCAGCAAATCTTGTAAGAGTACACGGTGAGTTTAATTGTACAGAGATTTATATATTGTTGGTGCAGACATTCAGTATAATGTTTCAAGTGTATATATTTAATGTGTTTAGTTTGATCTCACTTTGTTACTTTTGTGACTGTGCGCTCTGCAGGCAGAAGATGACAATACTTACTGTGTTGTGATGCCCTGTTTACCGCATTACATTAAACACATCTTATTGCAAACTGGGACAGCTCAAAATACTGTCTTAAATGAAAACCTGAAAAGAAGGGGACTCACTTTCCATGAAATCCAGTCATCATGGCCTGTGTGAGCCACTCTATATCCCGTGTCTTGAATGGAGCCAACACAAAGTGAGTGTTGTTGTCTAAATTCACAGCACTCTCTGGATACATGACACGGTGAGTTGTTCTGGTCCCAACATCTTCTTCGTAGCCTTCAGTGTGACCTCTGTTAATTCTGAACAGCACAGGGGGAATCATTTCACTGCTAGATATCTTTTCAAAAAGTTTAAATATGATTTTCTTCTTGGTGAATATTTACCTGATGACATAATCATGGAAATCTATCAGAGGTCCATTATGTGATCCCTTCAAGTTAGCAGAATTTCCCACCACAGCACAGGTCTTGCAGCCACCACTGCTGGGCTTTATAAGTCCTGGGGTGGTTGGAAATGTCTGTAACAGTCTGTTCACTGCTTGGTTATATTTGTTGTAGTCTCCTCGTTCACCTTGTAAGAGCTGGTGGAGACAGATGCAGACTGTTTATCTGGACTGGCACACAGGTGCATTTCCATCCACCAACTTCAACAACGCAGAGGAACTCTGTCCTTACCTTCCACCATTTGAAATCATCTTCTGAGAGGTTGTGGTTCGCAGACAAAAGCATCTCAACGGGGGGTTTTATGGGATGCGAACACAGACGATTGTTTGGGGATAAACAGGTGTCACAGAGGTTTCGATCGTCAACAGTGAACTGAAGACTAAACTCAGTGACTGCTCTTAAAACCAAGAATTCAACAAGAGTGCCTGTGATGCACAGGACTAAAAATTTCATCTTCCTCTTTGGCATAATTCTGGATGTGTGACACTTGTGGTCAGGGAAACAGCTCCGGTCTGTGACAACAAAGGGTACAGGAAATGTCCACAGTGAGCAAGAACTGAGGAAATAACCGTCACTAGTTCAGAAAAGAAAGGACACATATAATCCATGTATATAAGGTCATCTTTACAGTCTAAGTCTGTAGTCAGAAAAGATGAAAACGAGAAAAGAGGAAGATGATGAAGTAATAATAATATTAATATAGAACAGTAATATTGATAAGAAGAAGAAGGAGAAGAAAACGAAGAAGAGAAAAAAGAATAAAGAAAGAAGATGAAATAATATAATATTAAGAAAAAGAAGGCTACAGTTTTATTGGCATTAGGTGTCAATCATAAACCAACATATTAAGCTGATACACTGTCAATTCAAACAATGTCCTGACTTATGATGAATTAGTGCATTTAACTTAATTCATACTACTTTTTTAAGTTTACTTTCTCTCACCGAGTTTTCTGCACCTTTTACCCATATACTTGTTTCTTTAAGTTATATGAACTTGTTTTTCTGAGTGTGTAGCATTGTTTGTGGTATGAGACTTAAGTTACAGAGCTTTGCAGCCCAGTGCGTATGTTCATTTTTGGTTAGTGCATATCTACCACTAGCACCAAACTCATTCAAATGCAGTGGGTCAAAGCCGTGCACGTGGACCCAGTGCTCTCACCGAAGGCTGGCTCTAACGTTGAATTCGGTAAGTTTAAAGCTTTGTTTGTAATCTTGTCAATATTATTTAATGTATGGAATTAGAGTTGTTCGAAGAAAGAAACTGTTGGAGAAAAGTTTGGAGAGAGATTGTGTGTTTTGTTGCTCGGTTTTGGGCTGTTTCTGTGTTTACTGGCTACTGATTTTGGTTTACGGACATCGGACTATCTGCGGACACCCTTGGCTTGAATACTGCCTGGTTTAACAACGCTGATTTTCGGAACACGGATGGACAAAACTGAGCTAAGGGGGGAGTCTGTCAAATAATCTGTGTCCAGGGTGAGAGGGATCAGCCACAATCTTAGCTGCACGCTTCAGAGTCCTGGAAGCGTACAGCTTGTCGAGAGACTTCAGACTGCAGCCATTCACCTTCTTTGCAGAGCGAATGACACGCTGCCATCTGTTCTTGTCCTTAACAGAGGCTGCAGCATACCAGGTGGTGATGGAGCTGGTGAGGATGGACTCGATGATGGCAGTGTAGATGTGAAGCATCATTGTCTTTGGTAGGTTGAATTTCTTCAGGTGCCGCAGGAAGTACATCCTCTGCTGTGCTATTTTAATTAGGGCGCTGATGTTCAGCTCCCATTTGAGGTCCTGGGAGATGATGGTGCCCAGGAAACGGAAGGACTCCACAGTGTTGACTGTAGAATCAGACAGGATGATGGGGAGGAGCGGGGCTGTGTTCTTCCTGTAGTCCACGATTCTACAGTCTAACAGCAGACACTACCTCACGTAACATAGCAACATAGGTCCGAAGAGGGTGATGACAATAAGAAGTCTCTGGAATTCTTGTCTGAAGAGATTTCAGTTGTGAAACTGCAGCAGAAATCCATCCTAGACCTGGTGGAGGAAGTGAAGGCTCTCCGGATCCAGAACGCCAAAAAGAACCGGCGTAAATAAACTGGAAGTCTCACATAAAACATGTACAAAGCAAACTGTCACAAAGCATTTCACTTCCGAGCAACACAAAACACATTCTGAGCCACATATCACTCTACATTCTCCGCTGTTCACTGATTTTACCATATTTACAACACTTTGCAGCGTTTTGGGGCAATACTTATAAATGTACAATACAATCTCTATCTATACTGCAGAAAAGAGCCATAAGGATAATTCATAATACCAGTTATAGAGACCACACAAATTCACTATTCTTAAAATGAAAAATATTTTAATTCACTGACCTGGTTCATTTCCAAACAGCACAAATCATTTATGTAATATGTTAGAGGAGAAAGATTGCTAATTGAGTGGTGGAGAAGGGGTAGGTTTAAATAAGCAAATGCTTCATCCTACTCCTTTTCGGACATGTTGGGTTCGCATTATTATTTTGTTTTGACTATTCTTGTTTTGACTATTCTTATTGGATTTGTTTGTTTTCAGTTTACTTTGTTACACGCACATGTTTGAAATAAACTGAGAACTGAACTGAAGCTGGCATCTCTGACTTTCCGACTTTCTGTTGGCTTAGCTTGTGTGCGGGTTCACAGAGCAGACGTAGCAGTAGTTCAGCATTAGCGAATCCGATTGAAAGTGCTTTGACTGTGTCTGGAATGAGCCCAAGTGTAGTGTTAATATTTAACATGTCTCCTTCGGTTCCTGTCTGTTAGCTGCTGGATTACGATGCACTGCTAATTCAGCTGTATAAGTTAACCAGTTATCTTAACAGGCTGTGGGCCTGTAGCTTTATAAGTGTGTTAGGGTGCACTCATGCTCATGATGGACATAAACATTAGCCTAGCTAAAGTCGGTCCGGATGGTGTGTGATGTCAGTTAAATTTAGTTCGTTATAGTTTGTAGACACAACATTCAACCTTCTCGGGCTCAGTACACGCCTGCGGCTCTAGACAGAAGTGACGACGTGACGACGATTATTTGTATTATTTTATTATATATATATAATCTTAAATACAAAAAGGTAACAAGAACAGATAAAAAACAAGATAAATAAATGAAATACAGCATATAAACACCAATGTAAATTGCACAAATCATTCATCACAGGATCTAATAACCATGCTTGAAAAATCCCTGAAGAAAGCGAAAATAAATAAATAAATAAATACATAAAAATAAAGATTCCTGCAGTAAACTATATTTCGTGTGTTACATACGAGTTTTGTTTTGCAGCATCCTAATACCATCCGTTTCTCCTCTTCTTCTTTTCTTTTTTTTTCTGAACTCACCCGATGCTTCTTTGGTCTTTTACTTTGATGAAGATGAAGACTCGACATCATTAACTTTTGCATTACCTTTTGCCAACACTGTCCATTCGCCCGTCAACCGGAGTCACGTGAGTCACGTAGATGACTGCTCAGATTTATTTATGTTTTTTTTTTTTTTTTTTTTTTTTCATTTTTCACATAACCCAATTAATTACATGTAGGGATATGGGCCTATGTTAATTTTTGGAATGACATACAATTTATTTGGAAGCAGTTTGTGTTGTGTGGCCTGGGATCAGTCTGTCCCTCGCCCTTGCCTCTTCTGACACACACACACAACCTTTATGACTCACAGCAGCAAGTTGACGTGACAATGAGGGCGGAAATGAGTGGTAGTCTAGAAAACTGACGATTTTTTGTTTGTTTGTTTTGTTTTGTTTTTTGTTGTTGAGGGCGCCCTCACTGCCCATAGCAAAAACCGACAATAGAGAAAGGTAATACAGTCCGAGTGAAGCGCAGGAGCAGCGGGCAAGTCCACGCGGTAAGCACGGAAGTCGAGCGCTGCCGTCGTACTTTTCTAAAATATCATGTTATAATAGCCGCCACAACCGTACATTACACCCAATCATTTTTACGCTTATTTATAACTACAGTATTTTGATAAATGCTGACACCTGGCACAGATAGTGACTTTACCCACTTTCTTTCATACCCTAAATACTAAACCAAACAAACCAGCGCAGAAGAAAGGAGACAGTGGGTACTGCTTTCATTTAGACATTAAAAATGCAGCTCAGATTAATTGGTGGTGCTTATCCTTGAGTAATACATTTTGTCTGAATAAGGAGTCTTTCATAGACACTGCTGTCTGTTTTAATACACTAATCTTGAAACAGTATTAATCAATTCATCATTTAATCTTGCTTAGATATGAAGGAAATGAGAATGTGGTAATACATGACTGTTAAAATTTAATACATTATTTATGTTTACTTGTTTCCATATAGTCTACCTTAGGTGATGTCTGTGATAGTGAAGTTGGTGGCAGGTAGAAAAGTGGTACCCTCTGTCACCAAGACTGTATTGGCCACCAGGGTAGCAGATAACTGTCAATCTCAGCAGCAGCCACAGCTTTTCGTCCCACAACACCTCCTCCCTCACTGCTGCTTCGTTGATAAGAAGCTTTCTCACTAGAATGGACCAATCTCCTTCCAAGACGGTATTGTCACTCTCAGAAATTTTTATTTCATGTTTTTTTTCACCGTTGCAAAATTATTACATTAAAAACCTTTGTAAAAGATGATGATAAATATGACAAATGTTTTTTGGTATTGTGTTACAGAATATAGGCAACTGTTTGGTGTTTCCTTAATATGATACAATTTACACTTGTTTTTATTTCTATCACCGAATTTAAATATAAAATATGATGATGAATAATAATGATAAATAATTAGTAACATCTCAATGGGCAGGTTGCTAATCCCAAATACTTCATTACAGTAGGTGGTCACTGTCTCTTTTAGTCTAATTTATTGTTCTCCTGTATTTTTTTAAGTGTCTACTGGAAGAGGGATGCAGTGGATGTGTAATTTCTGTACTTTTTTCTCTCTAAAACAAGGCCATTAAAGCATCATAGATCAAAGAATCGTGGCTTCACAAGAACCTCCGCAATACCATGTCTTCATCAGCAGTGTATCTGCACATTCAAATTTGGTAAACCCCATTTAAAAACTAATGTGGTGCTAAAGAGATATTCTGACCTTTTATTTATCTACTGCTCCAGTTGTTCTGCCAAACTCAACCTTTGATGTTCTCTTTCTAGAAAAGTTTCCGAACGAACAGCATGTTGATTATTATGGTTGTTGTTTACAGATACTGAAATAAAAACCATCTTTGTAATGCCATTTTGTGAATTCTTATTTTTAACTTAGCTAAACTAAGGTATGTTAAGTGCATTTATTTAAAATGAAGTAATGCTCTCTTACTTTGGCACAGTGAAATTATTATATTTAAGTGAGCTCTACTTGTTTTTGAAGTTGTAAGAACTGAATGTATTTCAGTACAGTTAAATTCAAATCAACTTGTTGCAACTCAGATACTTTGTCACATTAACTTGATATATTCTGCTAAAACAAGCGGACATCACTTGAAATCAGTAATATACTTAACTTGAGGTATCTTAGTGTAATTCACTTCAAACAAGTACAGCTCACTTAAATATAATAATTTCACACTACTTCACACAATTAAGTTTGTTTACTTACTTTTCCCAAGGTAATCGGTTTTCTAAATTTCTTTAACTCAACTTGTTAGAATTTACAGTGTAGGTAATGAAATATAAACGACATGTTAAAAAGAAATACATTTTTTTTTTTTTTCCCTTACCTGATGAGCAAATGCGTTTCTGGTCCATATATATGTGTGGCAGTAATGACTATTGGTTAAAGTGGCATCTGATGGCTCGATATAAACCCTCCAAGGTTGTTTTTTTTGGTGGCCTGCACCTGTGCTGCAGGTGTGGAAGGGTGGGGTTTGATGGCAGCAACACAGTTGAAGAACAACAATGTTCTGCCCAGGTGTTGTGGTTTTTTTATTCCATTATATGGTCATATCTTGAATAAATGTCCTTAGAAGAAAACTTTGAATGGATTTTTTATTTATTTATTTTTCTTTTGTCCACTAGTAAAATGAATTGGTCTCCAACTAGATCCCATTTATTTGTTTATAAAATCCAACCAAAGTAAGAAAAAAAAAATTGCGAGAATATTTTTCTCCTCTCTTTCAACATTTGTACACTGACTCCTTCCTGCAGCTGCTCGTCTCATTTGTCCTCCTCAGTGAGAAAAAGACAGTCTGCTACCTAAACGGACAGGCTGAGTTTGACCAGCACCGGGTGACATGAAAAGGACTTGTGGTGCTATAATAAGCAGTCATAGAACAAAGGAAGAAGTTGACTAAGATGCTGAACAACACTGGCTCCAGTTTGAAATAGTTAAGAACAAAACAAATAACATCTTAGGGAAGGATATGCGTAATACGGAATTTAAAGCGGTCCGCTTTAATTGCTTAACTTAAAGACTTGATTGTAATAGATGTAATCAAATAAACCAGCATGTCAGATAGTAATGGATGGAAGTGTTATTGGTGATCTAAAAGTGGAACAAGCAAGCGCACCTATGCAACCATATTTTTATTTGGGGGAATTCAGTTAATCAGTTAAGAAAAGGAAAAACACATGAAGCTCTTCTGAATTCCTCAGGCTGACTACCTTTTCTGTGTGAAAAATCAAGAATGCATTGCATTTTTACAAAGCATGGCTCCAAGGATGAAATTTTGATTTCAGAAGTGTGTGCGTGTGTGTGTTGTAATCAACAATAAAAATAGAGAACTAAAAAATATATACACAATATTTACAAAAATTTAAGTTTAATGTTCCCTTTTTTGGTTTGACTGGTTGTAAAACATGCAGCAAAACATTATCACCCAATTCTGTGTTTTACCTTGTTAGTCAACCTCACTCCAACTCAGTACCACCAATTTTACACTTATTTATGGGATTTATGGTAAACAAAGCAAAGTGGAGTGACAGCGGGGACGGCCAATCACCCAAAAAATGGCTGAGCCAATGGAGGAGCTTGTGGGCGGGTCTAAACTAAGGGATAGGCTTCAGCTTGAGCGGCCGTTTTCCTCTTGGTCCTGGTGCTTGACGTATCTCTGTTTACTATAGTGTAATATTTGTTTTGGACGGTAAAAAGTGCAGGGGACCGAAACGGCCTGTTGAAAAAGTGCAGGGGACATGTCCCCTGTAATTTGGAGCACAGTTCCATTGATATCAACAGTAATAATATTTCAAAGAATATTTTTTCATCGATTGTTTTTTCTTTAGATTATATATTAATATTACGTCAACGATCTTACGCCACTCCGCTTCCTCTTGTTTTTCCATTGTCCCCTTGCACTCTCTCCTTCAGTCTGCCAGCCCTTTTCCCGGTTACCAGTCTTCCAACAGCCCTTAAATTCATCATGGATAAGTGTTAAACCATGGATTAAACCGTGTGATCAAGGATTCTGTAGGCTACACTTGCACCAACTTTAGTGCTTGATTTAAGTCCTTGTTGAACCAGTGGCCTATTTGCACTAAACAATATTGAATACCCAGCAAAAAAAAAAGTACACTGAAATATACTTAATTTTCAGTTTCCACTGCTGATAAATGTACTATTTTTGCTGTACTAGAAATGCACTTATATGCTAATGTTATGTCATAAGGGATACTATATATATATATATATATATATATATATGTATGTATACACACACACAACTTCTTAGAAGAGCGGGCAGGGTATTAAGCAGGGGTATCGTGTGTTTATCATGTCCTCATTGTTTAACATTGCCGCAACGAGATTGCGAGCGGCCTGACTCGTTGTCACTGTCACTTTTTGCTGCAGCATCCACATGCTAAACAAGGTTCACTCCATATATTGAAGATTCATTCAATATATTCAAAGGTTCACTCCATATATTCACAGTTCATTCAATATATTCAAAGGTTCATTTAGTATATTCAGGATTCATTCAATATATTCAAGGTTTCATTCAATGAATGGGCTCTGCATTTCACCACATTGGGTTTGAAATGAAACAACTACATGTAATTGAAGTGCAGACTTTAAGGTTTAATTAAAGGTTGAACAAAAATATATGATTAAACATGTAGGAATTGTAGCTATTTTTATACAAACGCTCCTCATTTCAGGGGCTCAAAAATAATTGGACAAATAAACATAACATATTTTGTTGAGAATCCTTTGCAGGCAATGACTGCCTGAAGTCTGGAATCCATGGACATCACCAAAAGCTGGGTTTCCTCCTTTGTGATGCTTTGCCAGGCCTTTACTGTAGCTGTCTTCAGTTGTTGCTTCTTTGTGGGTCTTTTTGCCTTACGTTTTGTCTTGAACAAGTGCAATGCTCGATTGGGTTGAGATCTGGTGATCTCTGATCTCTGAAACTGTTGATTTGGCCACTCCTAGCATTTCTGGTGGTTTAAAGAAAAAAAGGGTTTTATTTAGCAAAAGGCAAAAAAAAGTAATTTACAGAAAACTCGCTAAACTTCTGGGCCCATAAAAGAGGTCAACTTAACAGAACTCGGTGTGTAATTGAAAGACAACTAAGAACAAACTCAACAAACAGACCTGACAAAATTGACACAATGGGGGCAGTATAATGGCTGATCAGACCACGTTGACACACTAGGGGGGACTGAAAAGACACTATACTAACCTCACTAAGGCCCTGTCTACACGTACGAAAACAATCTTTTTCTTATCCGTTTTCGCTGGTACGGTTTCAAAAAAATCCGCGTCCAGACTGATCTGTCCTTACACGACTGAAAACGCTACTTCATATCCCAGGTCTATAGGCGGCGCTGTTTCAGTGCGTTTTCGAATTTATCCACCCTGGGACCCGGTTTCAAAAAAGTGCGTTTTCGGGCTATGCGTTTACGGGATTCGTCTGGACGATAGGCCAAAACGAATAAAAACATCTGCGTTTACGCAAAAATGCGTTTTCGTGTGGACAGGGCCTAAGACATATAACAATTAACGTCTAACAAAAAAAACAAAGAGAATTCACAAATAGCTTCGCTCTAAAAATGATTTCAGCTGCAGCCCCAGAAAACAGAAAAAAAACAGATTCCTATGAGAGAAGAGATAGATAGATAGATAGATAGATAGATAGATAGATAGATACTTATTAATCCCAGGGGAAATTCAAGCATCCAGAAGCAGTAACATACACTGAACATACAAAAAATAGAAAGTGACTAGAAATAAAATGTTTTATACAGCTATAAACTATGTTAAAAAAATATAAAGTGACCTATTAAATATATATATATATATACATATATATAGATAGATAGATATAAAGTAACCAGTAGAAGTTTTTATAAATATGAGAGCTACAAAATGGGAAAAAATGGAAATCACAGTCACCACATGTAGCAGAGGTGGACAGACATTCCAAAGTAAGTAGTGCAATTAGAAGTTATGTCCATTGTCTATTGTGCCTCCTGCCATCATTGACTGTCGGCAGCGGAGAAAGGAGATCCAGCCTGCGAATGACCACAAATGTTGTGTAGTGTGTAGTGCTAGGAATAAAAAGAACTAAAACGTCATAGCTCTCTAGTGATTCATAGTGATTCTCTGCTGAAGGACTCATAGTGGCATCGAAGTACGCCACACACACAAAGCCTCAAATATGGATAAATCAGTTGGTGGTCTAGCCCTGATGTGCTCTGTTACCCTGTAATCTGGAGTCAATTTGTAGAGAGATGTGTTATCTACAGATTCTGAGGAGTGAAACTTTACTTAAAATAGACAGAGTTTAAAGGGAGGACTAACTCCATAACTACTACATTATTAAATTCTTTTTTTAAGGGGTCTTTACATTAGTAATGCAGCAGCAGTAAAATTGTCATTCTTGGCACTGCTTTGAGGGCCTTCAAAGCAACGTGTGAGCTTGTGGTTATGATGGATGTCTGATACATAAAATTAGAGGTTTGGTGTTCAGGCGATAATGTCGGCTGTAAGTTGTCAGAACACCATCATACATAGGTAGGGCAACTGCAAGGCTAGCAGCTTAGCGAGCTAACAATGGTGTAACTTAATGCAGGAGATCCACCGTCATAAGAAACCTTTGTTTTTGGCATTGGGCAGCCCAGTGGTGAGGTGGACCTTTTGGACCTGGCATTCATGTGGATGTTACTTAGACATGTAGCACCCACCTAGACCAGACCAGGCACCCCCACCCCATAGCAATGACACTCCTTGATGGCAGCAGCCGTCCCCAGCAGGATGCAGCCTGACACAGACACGGAAAAAAAAATAAAAAATACGAAGAACAGCACAAAGGGTTGACCTGACCTACAAATTCACTAGATCCCAAACTGATCAAGTGTCTGTGTGATGATCCACAGAGACCTCTCCCCTGAACCCATAGGACCCAAAGGTCCCCACTAAGAACATTCTGTTGACAGACACCACAAGACACCCTCAGAAGATCCATGTCCATTCTCCGATGAGTCACAACTGTTTTGGAGGCACAGGAAGGTGGTTATAATGTTATGCCTGATCGGGGTATACAGTACATGTTTATGTATGGTGCACACAACAACTAGAGGCCATTTTAATTGAGTGCATGAGCAGCATTAGCCTTATTTTTATAGACTGTATTCAAGGCTAAACTGATACGCTTTGTTTTGCAGAAAGACCAGCAAAACAGCCGGTGGCTTTTCACTGAGGAGCTTGGATGCACATGCTAGGATTTATGACATTTCTTTCAAATGTCAACCAGTTGTGCACTCAATGTCTGGAGTGGATATGTGCACCTAAGAAACATTGACCAAAAAAAGAAACAGAGAGAGAAAGAAAGAGAGAGAAACCCTTTGAAATGTGTTTCAAGCAGACAGCACTTTATATTTGCATGTGATTTGCATACTACAGAATGATAATAACTCAACAATGTAATAACATCCATAAATATTCCAAGTTAATGGAGGATACTCCAAGTAATACGAGGATCACAAAACACACAAAGGTACCAGGACACAGACACGGAGTACTCCAGATAGGAAAGCCAGGTTTCTTGAAATTGGGAAATGGGCATATCCCGATTTCTGAATTCGGGATATGGTGTTTACATGGACAAACACAAAACCGGGATACTTCAAAAACCCGATCAAAACCGGGATACTAAAGACCACGTAAACATGGTCATTGTGCATCAATTCATGGGAACATTACTCCCTGATACCGCTGTACATGAATGTGTAAGTTCAGGAATGGTTTGAAGACAAAGAGAACTAATGGCATGAGCAGGACAAAAGTCTGATGCATGTATCTGCCACAATCCAAACTTTTAGGACTTGCAGGATTTGTCGCCAATACCCTGGTGCATGACTCCATAGGACTCTTTCAGAGGTCTGAGGAAGTCCATGGCTCAGGTCTTCTGGGCAACACAAGGGAAGCCTACGCAATATTAGGGAGGCGGTTTTGTTGTGGCTGTTGGGTGTATTTCTCAAGAGATTTGAAAGATATTCTTTAAGGACCCAGAAACATTTGCTACTGTCTGTTGGATAAGCATAATGCTTTTTACCTCAAAGCTGCACTGATAGTTTTCTACTAACAATGAAAACTATAATGTAAAAGAGATCACTCACAAAGACCAACACCAACTCATTAGTTCCCGTCAGTTCTTTCTAAGGAGGATTTTTTTTCATATTTCAGTTTTCGCTTTCAACCTCATTTGAAGCAACAGCTGTTTTTAGAGTTATCAAATCAGCTCAAGTTATCAACGTGCTAGAATTAAAGAAGCCTTTTGCTTAATCAGATTAGATTAGTCAGAATCCACATGATTATTTAGTGGTTAATAAGTGTCATTTATCATCATATTTCCACTCGGACATGTTAAATCCACCAGAGGCACATGTTTAAGGTGTTATCAACCCAGAAAAAAAAAATCTGTGATGCAAAAGAATCTGTTAATATTGCCTCAGTTGACGCCTGTGCATGCTTCACTCCAGAACTGCTATGTGTTATGAGGTTTTTCAGGGAGAGACGGCATCAAATCAAATAAAATGACCTGTGTCCATTGTCTGGCTTAAAATAAAATGCTGCGGTAATTGGTTTTGTCTACCAAAGCCCCTCTCCTTACTTCATCTTTATGTATTACTCACAGCTTCCTGCCGCTGCACTGTATTCTCAGGTGAGCAAATGAGTTATTAAGTCTGGTAAACATGCGGCACCTCCACCCAGTCAGGGGAGATTTAAAAATGATGGATAAGGAGCTTAAAAATAAACAGACCTTGATGGGGGAGAATTTAACGTTCGCGAGGAGGGGCCCTGCGTGCTTAGCAATGTTTGTTTCATTTATGGAAATCTTTCAAGCCCTATTTAGTTCCCCTCCAATGAAAAAGCCTCACTATTCATTTCCTGCTGAACAAGCAGCGATTATGCAATACTCTTGAATGTCAGTGATTTCCAGGCGGGCATGGATTACAGGGACTCTGTCAGTCACAGAATCCGCAGTCCCAGGTATAGGACGCTCGTCCCCTAACAGTGCAGTGGGGAACAGAATGGCACTGACAGCTTTTGATCACAATGCCTGTGAGATAAGTTATGCAGACGCTGCACATTAATTATTCCTCTCATCCCTCCAACCTGTTGTACTGTAGGATTTCCAATATACCTTGAAATACAGGCATCAACTCATGTACACCAAAATCAAATCTTCACACTAACAATCCATGTTAAGTGCTTGATCGCTGTCACACCTCTTAAAGGTCAATATGGCAAGGAACATCTAATATGGCAACACTTTCCTTTAAAGTATCAAAATACCCTTTTAATGTCCTTTTAACAATCATGAAAACACTTATATGAACTCATCTTATTGTTCTTTCTAATCAGTGTTTTAAAGCTCCATGATATATACTTATGAACTCATTTACCTTATTTAACCTGTTTTTAACCCACAACATATGTTATCTCTATTTCACTGAATTCCCATAGAAACACTCATTAAATGACTCAGCACTTGAAACCAAACTTACATTAGTGCATCATGGCATACTTAAATACACGTGCCTGAGAGAATAGCATAGCATGGCAATGACATTAGCTTAGTGGATTTTACATGGCTGTAATTAATAAACATGAAGTAGGGCAGGTTATATCTCACACAGGCTTCGCCCTCTACTGGACTCTATGGGTATAACCCTCCTCCAATCGCGTACACGCGATGACCCACTGAAACTTAACATGTACGTAGCCGACCCGAGGGCGTGCCTACTTCTCCGGCCCTTCCAGCGGGTATATTAGCAGGTGCATCGAGATCACTTAATCTTAATCTTAATCTAAAAAGACACATCAATGATTTTTATTTGGGTGGGATTTTTACAGAGCGAGCCAGACTGATGAGCACATAAATATGAATGGCTCATACTGGTGTAGGCTACGTGCCTAGGTTACGGCATCTACCTACTGCTGAGGCATACACCGGGCTTTATCCTGATGTTACAGTAGGTTTAGGATGGACACTCTTTGCTGCTGGCTTCTTCTTGTCTTTCTTCAAAAATAGTCACACAAGTATAACAGTGATGCCAGTGATTAAGTGAAAATTGAACAGTCATGGTCGTTTAGGACAAATGCTGACACCAGATTAGCTAAAACAATACAAAGAATTTGCAACAGATTGCTGGTGTTCAACCTTCATGTAGTGAAACTGTCATTTCTTTCCAATATGTTGGATCATAAGTGAATGCTTGTAATTAAATATGAATGGCATTCACATCCGCCTTGGCTGTACCTTGTGTTTAGTCCTATTTTCCTAGTACTGCTTACATGCAAAGGTCTGATGGTGACCATGATAAAGATCACACCTGTTAAATTTGAATCCTTCACCCTGTGACACATGCTAACAACTTAATTGAGCACCAAACAGCTGTGGCCTTTTTTGTCTTATTTTTGATTTCTCACCAGTTTCTCCATCAGTTTCTCCTTTGAGATCAACCCACCTGGACAATCCATAGGTTATCCTAATTCACCGCCTGCAGCACCCTTCTTAAGCAATTATGTCATGATCTAAGCAGCAGATTGATTTGTTCCAGTGGAGCACCATCATCCCACAAGTGATTTTAAGGTCCATCCTAAAGGACAACCATCACATTTTAGCTTCATTGCACCTAAATCTGTGCAGACCACAATAAGGGCGATTTCATTGTGTCTTATTTCAAAATCTCTCTCGAATAAGCCTCTGCAAAATTTCAAAATGATCTTTGCTCTCTGCTATAATAAAAACCTCTGCCGGATCAATTTGGATTTAGAGAGGGTAGGAGGGAGCGGGAGACAGGCGGATCGGGGCGGCATCTGCAGTGATGCGGATGCTTAACCGGTCTGTTGTGGTGAAGAGAGAGCTAAGTCGAAAGGCGAAGCTCTCAATTTACCGGTCGATCTACGTCCCAGTCCTCACCTATGGTCATGAACTTTTGGGTAATGACCGAAAGAATAAGGTCGCGAATACAAGCGGCCGAAATGAGTTTCCTTCGCAGGGTGGCCAGGCTCAGCCTTAGAGATAGGGTAAGGAGCTCGGAGTAGAGCCGCTGCTCCTCCACGTCGAGAGGAGCCAGTTGAGGTGGCTAGGACATCTGGTAAGGATGCCTCCCGGACGCCTCCCTGGAGAGGTGTTTCAGGCATGTCCCACCGGAAGGAGGGATTATATCTCCCGTCTGGCCTGGGAACGCCTGGGGGTTCCTCCGGAGGAGCTGGCTGAAGTGGCTGGGGAAAGGGCTGTCTGGGCTTCCCTCCTGAAGCTGCTGCCCCTGCGACCCGGACCCGGATAAGTGGGAGAAGACGAGACGAGACATACGAGTTTTGATTTGCATCATCCTAATACCTTCTGAACAGTTCCGGTTATGATAACACACCAGTTTTGTACGTAGAGAAACAGCAGATAATTAACATAATCTGAATTCAGTGCTCAGACTGTAGAAGATTAGAACAGCAGGTGCGAAGTGCAATTGCCTTAATTCTAATAAATGCTAGTTAAACAAAACTAAAAAACAAATACAGTCGTCTTCTGTGGCTAATAGCTACATATTAGCAAGAGGCTAGCCTGTAGCCTACTGTCACTCACGTCACTCATAGAAATCTGTATACATGCCCGTCTCTCCTCTTCTCCTCTAATTCTTTTTAATGAACTGGGCACCTGATGCCACCTGAAGACTCGACATCATTAACTTTTACATTGGTTTTTGCCGACACCGTCTGTTCGCCTGTCAATCAACCGGAGTTACGTGAGTGACGTAGATGACTGCACAGATTTTTTATTTTATTTATTTATTTTTTATTTCATTTTTCACATAACCCAATTAATTACATGTAGGTATGGGTCTATGTTAATTTGAGGAATGAAATACAATTCATTTGGAAGCAGTTTGTGTTGTGTGGCCTGGGAAAAGTCTATCCCTCGCCTCCCTCCTCTTTGCCAACCTCTGCAGTCACTTGATCCCCCGTCCCCCTCTCCCGTATGACTCTCAGCAGCAGCAAGTTGACGTAACAATGAGGGGGGCCCCAGCGCCCAGTCCACTAACTTGACGTGGAAATGAGCGGTAGTCTAATCCTAATTGCCCATTGCTGCAGAGCCACAAAACAGTGGCATGCCAATAACGCAATTAATTACATGACATGAACTTTAAATTATTTGTCACGGCGTCCACAAATCTCTAGCAGTTTGCTGCTGCAGGGCAGAATTGGAAAGTTTTACTTGATAACCACTGACGTAGCGTGGCACTTTATTGACTTTATTGAGTCTTGTGACCTCTGACTTTTATCTTCTTAGTAATGTACGTATGTATGTGATGTGCTCTTAATGTGATCTATTGTCCTGTCCTATGTCTTATCATGTTTTTGTGTTGCTTGCCTAGGGACTGTGGATGCAAATTAGTATTGTTTCTATAATAATAGTATAATCCAGCATATTTACATCTATTTCTGTCTGAATAGATGTTCATTAATGTGCACTGTCCCAATCAAATAAATGAATAAGTAAATAAATAAATTGACGGCAAACCCAATAATCTCTGGAACTGGTTGCCATGTGGTATTTTTCTCCCTGAAGACCATTTTTTATCATCACAGCTTTTAGGCTAATGACCTTATTTGACTGAACTGGAAGAGAAACATGAACAAGCACACTTCAGAAATTGATAGATATAAAGCTCATTCAAAGGTAAAAATCTGGACAACGTTTGAGACCACAAAATCTATCTTCCATTCATTGTTAATTGAACATCTCCAGGCTAGCATTTGGGGGAATTGTTAATGTTCGCAGTATTGCTTGGCCTGCGTCGGGCCTTTCGAAGTAGGCCTTGCAGAGCTGCATAAGGCTCACAAATCCAATCTAACCCTCTTTTTTTTTTGGTAATTACGAGCTAACATTATCCCCTGCATTAAAATTTCACGACCCAGGGACAAAAGGGCAGCACCGAAAAGTAAATCAGACGAAGACACCAATCGAGGAATGAACCGGTCAGTCAACTTCCCAAAAACTTTCATAATAGTAACCTCAAAGCTTAAAATCTTAAAACTTTGCCATACACACACAATGCCAATATGAAGTCTCAGCTAACTCTGCAAACAGTTTGGAGGGTGGTGTCTTTTTTTGTCTTTCCAAATTAAAGAGAGAAAAGTGAAGCATGACTGTGAAGTGAAGTTGAGTGGACCAAACATTGAGTTTATTTGCTTAGCTTAGTGTTTCCGGCTATGCTAGACAAGCAAGTTGTCAGCTTACCAAGCACTACTTTAGTGAGCATCAATAATTAAATGAATTACAAGTTACATTCAAAATACAGTAAATTAGAACTCAGGAGACCCTTTAAACAAGTTGACCTAAATGTAATTAAGTTGCTTTAAAGGATATCAGTCAAACCAGTGCTGTTCCTGCTGTGACATAACAAAATATAATACTTTTAATCGCATGTGTGCTGTGTCAAAAGGTAGGAGCTTTGTGACCTGACACTTGCTAATTGATGTCACATATTGCACTGCTGTGCCTTCAGAGGGGATTCTGTTTAGCATCTTTGTGAGAAAAGTCCATATTGACAGCCCCTCTCTTGTGGGACTCACATGTTGCTGAAAACAAGACAAAAAGACTATATTTGACAGTGCATCACTCCACTCACTAAATGGAGCTCTTCTTTGCTGCCCTGCTTCCAGCTTAACCATGCTGTCTGCACCTCCCCACTCACTCTTCACACACTCCATTTCCACAAACCCCTTATGCATACACACATGTTTGTTTCCCATGCTATCTTTAGAAATACATTTATGGACATAATGCATCTGTTGAAATAAAACCATGTCTGAACCTCAAACAGCTCGTTGAGGGAATATAAAAAGGACTGATCAAACTGTCCTCGTTCGGTCTAAAACTGTAGCGTGTCCCCAAAAAGACAGCTGGATAACTACATGCATACACACACGTTTGTATGACTATCATTGTGAGGACGTTCAGTGACATAATGCACAATCCGACCCTAGCTCTCATACTGCATAAATGTTAACAGTGGTGTAGAATATTAGATGTGGTCAATCAAGGTCTGTCACTTATTCACATTTGGTGTTTAATAATATAAGCCCAATCAAGCCTAATTACATTAAAGAAAATGAAATGGGTGGAAGATATTGAGGTGGCCCATAAATAGGTAGATGAGATTAATTATTTCTTATAGAAGAATCCTGCAGCACTGAGGCTATAGGACCCGGTCACGCATACCGAAAAATAAATAAATGATGTGAGTGAGTGAGGATGTTGTGCCCCTCATGGTCAGCGCTCAGGAACGAAAATGCCTCTCACTGCCTGGGAGCGAGGAGCGGTTCGCAGCTATCCTCCTTTTTCTCGGAAACAAAAAGAAAAAAAGGAAAGAGACGCATGGATGTGTTGCTTACACAAAGGGAGTAAACCTCGTCCCGGTGGTCTCGGATTCAAAGAGGCAGCGGTGTGAGGTTGTACCAGTTTGGAGCTTGCGCGTTTAAATTGGACCTTTCAAGCTGTGGCTGGGCTGATCTGCTCGCCTGCTTCGCTCTGCGTGGAGGAGCTTCTGCTGCTGCTGCCGCCTTCGCCACAACGCGCAGAACCTAACGGGACTGTACTCTCAACTCGGGACGGACTTTAGGTGAGAATAGACACACATGGCACGTTTTCTATTTTTACTGTTTTGACTCTGCACAGCGCGTTAGGATCACCGTGTGTATTCTAATAATAGCCTTTAAATCTCGATGCTTTTAACTGAGCAGCGCGCACGCAGGCTTTAAGTCTTAAAGCTCTGCTGACCAGGTGTTGCACAACTTTCTACTCCCAAAAATAATGTGCGACAATTTAAAGACTTGGAAAGCGAGTCACAGAAAGCATGCTTTTCTTGCTCTGATTTTTAAATTCAATAATAATTAGTGTTTATGTTTGTGACATAAGTCAAGCCAGAGCTTTTTAGACTTCAGTGTGAGGCAGTTTTTGGCTTGCAGGCACTAGCCCATACTGTAGAATCATGTTGAGAGAAAAAAAGAACTTCTTCTCTGAGGACTGGTTTCAATTTCTTGGCTTTAGATTCTTTGGTTGGGGGTTCCTAACTAAGGCATGGAGTCCTTATCTTTCAGACTAAATAAGCTACATACCATTCACCCGCTTTGCTCCAAGCTTCAGCAACTGTTGCATATAGAACGGAGATATCTCTGCGCTGAACACATTAACAGCATCTGCCTGGTGTCCTGGAAACAGCCTCATTAAGTCAGTCAGTCAGTCATTTTCTATACCCGTTTAGTCCTGTTAGGCGTCACGGGGGTCTGCTGGAGCCTATCCCAGCTGTCATCGGGCGAGAGGCAGGGGTACACCCTGGACAGGTCGCCAGTCCATCACAGGGCCAACATTCACACTCACATGCACACCTACGGCCAATTTAGAATCACCAATGAACCTAATGAGCATGTCTTTGGATGGTGGGAGGAAGCCGGAGTACCCAGAGAGAACCCACGCAGACACAGGGAGAACATGCAAACTCCACACAGAAAGGCCAGCTGGCCCATGGATTCGAACCAGTGACCTTCTTGCTGTGAGGCATCAGTGCTAGCCTCATTAAGTACAACAGCCATTGAATCCATTTAATTCACTATAAACATGAATCACTGTGTTTTCTTGTCTGTGTAATGCCCCAGTGTTAGTAAACTCCAGGTTTATGGGTTATGAGTCTTGCGATGATCCTCTCTGTTGTGTATTTTGCACGAGATGTCACCTCACTTATTAATGGAGGCGTGCACTCTGGTTAATTTCCCAATTTAACCTCGCCTTGCCATTATAAATAATAAGCAAGTGGAATACATTAGCTCTGGCTTCTTCCCCACCACGTCTCCATTCAGTTTGGATGGCGTGTCCTTGGGGGACAGCGCTGCAGTATTTAGGAGGGGAGGGTGGCAGAGATGGAGATGGGGCGCCTTGGTGGCATCCATTATCAAGGAACCCAATTACATGAGGAGAATGTAGCTGCCATAAGCAATTGCCATTTGTTACAGTATATAAGATAGAGGAGCTATTTTGAGAGCAAGTGTTATCCTGTTAATGTGCACTTCCGATATGTCTTTGCAGCCTTCCTCATCTGTATATATACGCGTTGTAATTTAAAAGGAGTGTAATTCCTCTGTACCGAAGTCCTCTGTGGGCTCCTTTTAACAATGGCGCTGGGAAGAGGCAATGAGTCACAGTGAATCATGCCTCAGAGGTCCATTGTTAATTAGAAGTTATCTATATAGAAGACAGACAGCAAAGGGTGAGAGAGATGGAGAGAGGGGTAGACAGGAAGGAGGAAAAGTCAATGAAGTGTGTGCCGCATGCCAGGCAACTTTCCTAAAATGGCAGAGTAAAACGGTTATTTCATGCTACAGTGACCTATTTTAATATTCATGAAGGAAGACGAATATTAAAATCAATTCTCGTGAACTATTCCTCTGAGTCTCGAAGCCTTTTTATTCAGTGGAGACACCGCGGAGAAAAGGCAGCGATTTAATCACGAGATAGTGCAGCTGCTTTACACAATGAATTGGAAACTCAGACCAGGAACCCGCACAGTAAACTGAGATTTTTTTTTTTTTTCTCCACATGTGATCCAGAGATGCGTTAAGAGAAAATTCAACCATGACCCTCATAAATCTGGACTTACTCGTCCAAGACCATGTTTAGTCCTTTCAAAAGGCTGGAGAGGTGTGACCCGTGTATGACACAAACAAACCTCTGATAAAATGTGCCTTGCATCGCTGTGCTCCGGAGGACAAAAGACCTTTTGTCTTTTCCACAGCACAAAGTCAATAGCTTTGTTTTGTTTGCTGCCAAAGCATCTAAAGTTCACACTTATTCCCAAATGTGTTGTCCTTTTGTTCTTTGATCACAATGGGGATTTGAGATGTAAAGCGGATTTAGACGCTACGCTATGGCTTGACGCCTTGAACAGAGAGAAGTGCTGGAAAATGCTTTGTAAATGTGTTTCGTTAGGAGCCGTAGGCAGAACGCTGAACAGCAGAACAGAAGATGATGGGGACCTGTGTGATTTGTTTCTTTTCCTTTTTGTTAAGTTCCCTTTTCTAGTAACTGTTGTGTTCAGGCCCGGAGCTTTGGTAACATATGTTTTATGATGTTCTGCATATGCAGTACATAAGCAAGAGGACTTATATGCGACTGTTCCTTCAGTTCAGCATCAGTAACAATAAGTGATAAATAAGTTACCAGTGTCAGTTTAAAAAAGATGTCAAAAAATGGAAACGAATAATGGAAACGATGAATAATAACAAAAAGAGCAAATCAGTGGCTTATACAGACTAATTATAATAAACAGGGCTATCACTGCTGTAATTACTGGCAGTCGAATCATTACTTCCCCTAGTGCTCCACTGCAACCGTCGTTAATAACAGTTCATTAATTAAACATACTATGGAAAACAGCAGCCCTGCTCTGTGGAAATGACTTCTCCTTGACTGGACCTGCAGACTTACAGAGTGTAGCTTAATTTTGCTCCGGAGGTCATTTCAGGAATAATGAGCAGGAGAAATGTAAATACTCCTCTTCACTTAGCAGCCAAAGCACTTAGAATACCTGACACGAGCCAAATTTGAGATTTGGGTTCATAATGAGGCGCTTATATTAATACATGCTGGGCTGGTGGAGTGGAAAAGGGACCTTTATGCAGTGCCAAAAAAAAAGATTGAGATATCGATCACTGTTTAAAACCAATTAGTTTCTGTGTGTGAAATGAGAAGGCAGATATCAAGCTCATATATAATATATAAGTAAAGAGCTGGGCGTGGGATGAGGTAGTATTACTTTAACATAAACGCCAGAAGGTAGACTGGTAAAAGAAAATGCTGTATTGACTTTCTTTGATCAGCGCACATTGACATTGACATCATATGGGGTTAATGCCACTGAAAGCATTTATACTTGTGCACTCGGGTGTTCATATTGTTTCGTAATTAAGCCACCGAATCAACAGACAACAACAGGCCAGGTGTGTTGAGTTTTACTCTGTATTGGTCTATATACACTATATTACCAAAAGTATTCGCTCACCTGCCTTTACTCATTCTATGAACTGAAGTGCCATCCCATTCCTAACTCATAGAATTCAATATGATGTCGGTCCACCTTTTGCAGCTATTACAGCTTCAACTCTTCTGGGAAGACTGTCCACAAGGTTGAGGAGAGTGTTTATAGGAATTTTTGACCATTCTTCCAAAAGCGCATTGGTGAGGTCACACACTGATGTTGGTCGAGAAGGCCTGGCTCTCAGTCTCCGCTCTAATTCATCCCAAAGGTGTTCTATCGGGTTCAGGTCAGGACTCTGTGCAGGCCAGTCAAGTTCATCCACACCAGACTCTGTCATCCACGTCTTTATGGACCTTGCTTTGTGCACTGGTGCACAGTCATGTTGGAAGAGGAAGGGGCCCGCTCCAAACTGTTCCCACAAGGTTGGGAGCATGGAATTGTCCAAAATGTTTTGGTATCCTGAAGCATTCAATGTTCCTTTCACTGGAACTAAGGGGCCAAGCCCAGCTCCTGAAAAACAACCCCATACCATAATTCCTCCTCCACCAAATTTCACAGTTGGCACAATGCAATCTGAAATGTACCGTTCTCCTGGCAACCTCCAAACCCAGACTCGTCCATCAGATTGCCAGATGGAAAAGCGTGATTCATCACTCCAGAGAACGCGTCTCCACTGCTCTAGAGGCCAGTGGCGGCGTGCTTTACACCATTGCATCCGACGCCTTGCATTGCACTTGGTGATGTGTGGCTTGGCTGCAGCTGCTCGGCCATGGAAACCCATTCCATGAAGCTCTCTGCGTACTGTACTTGGGCTAATCTGAAGGTCACATGAAGTTTGTAGCTCTGTAGCAATTGACTGTGCAGAAAGTCGGCGACCTCTTTGCACTATGCGCTTCAGCATCCGCTGACCCCTCTCCGTCACTTTACGTGGCCTACCACTTCGTGGCTGAGTTGCTGTTGTTCCCAAACGCTTCCATTTTGTTATAATAGAGCTGACAGTTGACTGTGGAATATTTAGGAGCGAGGAAATTTCACGACTGGATTTGTTGCACAAGTGGCATCCTATGACAGTTCCACGCTGGAATTCACAGCTCCTGAGAGCGGCCCATTCTTTCACAAATGTCTTGTTTCACAGTCTGCATGCCTGAGTGCTTGAATTTATACACCTGGGGCCAGGCCAAGTGATTAGAACACCTGATTCTGATCATTTGAATGGGTGAGCGAATACTTTTGGTAATATAGTGTATGTATATAGTGGTCTATATATGTATATAGACCAATCGCTGACGTTATAGTTCGTGGGATGTAGTTACATTTCTGGGGAGGTGAGCGTCAAGTCAGGATCTGGTGTAATGTCTGTAGGTATGCCGTACCTTCACCGTCAATGTGCTGCGGTTTTACAAATTACGTGATTCAAGGTAGGCAGGATTTTTTTATGACTTCATTAATTGAACACAATACTGACTTGTCAATACTGAAAGTTTCCGTATGCACACGCTTTTGCAAAGAGTTGCAAATGTACAAAACCAGGATAAATGCTATTCTTTAGTCTTGGCCGGCGGCTGATTTGGCTGTGTGTGCTTTGGTTTTTTGTTGTCTTCTCGAAAGGAAAAAAATCATTTTTGACATGAGTAGTGTGTTTTTGCTCCAGAGGGCAGGCATGTAATCATTTGTTTGCCCACTCTTTTATCCAGTTACATTTCCTTGCCTGTCCTCTGGGTTCTTGCAGAGCATCGTTACGACATACTCACTCAGTGCCAATTTGTAACACTACTGTTGATTGATGATTGCTGTCTCTGGTATTGTGAGGTCATTTCTCATTATTGCACACTGTGTTTTAAGGGGGGACAGTAATGTAGGTGCACCTAAATCTAGATTTGATAGCATAATTAACGTGTCTCAGCCAACTATAACAAGTGAAGGTTCTAAATGGTAACTGCTGCATGTGAATTCAGCTTTATATCGTTTTAATTATGTAGGAAGGCCAAATCAAACCAGTCGAACACAAAAACCATATAGTTTACTCACAATGAGACAGTTTAACAGTTATTATTATATAATTTACTCTCAATTAAACAAATTGTGTTAAATACTGACATTAAGAGGTATATTTTGTTACATCTGTGTTTCCTCAGTTCCTAGTCTTTATGCAAAGCTTAGCTAGCCAGCTGCTGGCTGTGGCCTTGGTGGACGCATATGGGATTAATATTGATTTTTCATGTTGCTGTCTGCAAGAAAGTGAATAAGTGCTTGTAACACTGTGAAGCTAATGTGTAATGTTAATTCACGTAGCTGAAGATCACAGCTGTCATCAGTCATTTCAACAATATCCAAAGGATTTCAGATGCAGCATTATTAAATAAAAAGTGACATCTGTGACATAAAGAACACCTTGTTACAGAGATTAATGGTACATCTACACACCTACTTTACTTCTTAAGGATGCTGGACTTGTGTATTTCCATTTTATAGTACTTAATAGTGTAGCATTTTGGAGAGAAATACTATGCTATTCTCCAGCTCATTTACTTTGCAGATGTATTATCCCAAAGTATAAATCGGTCTAATAGGTTATGACATAATAATTGTATATTAAGGCACTTGGCAATATATAAAATAGATTAAATACCACACATTTATCAGCTGCAACTTTGATATAAAATATTCTATTCTGTATAAATGACTATATTTTTAATTTTACTACTTGTTTTATCTGCAGTGTGCTGGATGTTCTTTGAAAACAGTGGTATATGAGCTTAAAAGTGGCTTCTACCTTCTTTAGATGAAATATCGGCTTCTTGTGAGACCGAAAGGTTAAAACTCAACATTCCTTTAAGCCCCAGATGTTTCTGATAGTTTCTAGAGTGCATATTCTCGCATAATTAAGAAGAACTGGATTTTATTTTTAGGGGAAAGTGGTGTCTGCCTCACCACCTGACTGCTCAGCCTAAAAACCTTGCAAACATGCAAATGAGCTGGTACATCCACAGAACGGGATTCCTGCACTTGGTTGTTAATATTGCTGCTGGCCTCTTTGCTTCCCTGGTGCGCCTGCCTCTGCACAGTCATTCATCTCAGAGAAACCCCCTGATCTCGGCAAGATCCTGCTGCTATACTACCTCCAGTCTTTGATTACAGATTTCATTGTGTTTCAGGCTACATTAATGAGAATCTTCTAATTTCCATCTTTTAATCTCAGGGTTTTAAAAGTCATATTCAAGATGTGTGATTTAATTGGAGCATTTAGCACCACTGGCAACTCGTAATATGTCAAATGACATTTGGATGTATAATAATGTAGGAGCGAATGTAAATAAAAACCTTGTTTTATACAGCATGTTATGTATGAAGTAGTCTGGGATACGGCCGTGGCTGATGCTTAGTAATTACTGTCTGTCATCTAAAACATACGTATAGAGTTTAACTGTATTTCTTTGTAAATGTTCTATTTTGTAAATGTTTTATGAGGAGCCCTTCCTGTTTTCTATCTACTGCATAAACTAGCCATTAATGTCAGCTAAACACAGTTTGGGTCCATTCAGGATGCTGAACAACACACTGAACAGCAATATTATTAAAAGTGTGTGCATTAATTAATACATGGAAATAGTATTTTTCAAGAAAGCAAAGTGGATCAATCATTTAGCCATTAGGCACTTAGTGACCTAACTTGATGAACCAGATTTGCTTCTCAGTGTGTCCAAAACTTAATTAGGAAGGGATAGACAATAATTGTAACAGGTGATTAACTATAAACGTACGCCCATGAATGACCAAAAGCTTTTGTGTATCCGCCTGTAAACATATTTCATTCTGTTCTATTCTGTAAAGTTTATCATTCATAACATGGAGACCTGTGAGGCTTGACTCACTTTTGAAGACAGCCTCAAGTGGCTATTTGAATTGTAATTGCAAACAAACGTCCCCACCCACAAATTCAACAATCTGGTGCACTGCAGACAGGAAATGATTGAGCTCTGGCAAACATCTGATGGGCCAGTATATATATTTGGGAAGAGTAATAGAGTTGTAGTCAAACAAGTGATCTGAGCCCTGTGGAGTTGATTTGTTTACCAATCTCTGATCGGTTATTGGACAAAGTATGTGCGTGCCAATTTATTATTTTTTTCTTCTCTGCATCAGTTGAAACACATCCTATAATGAAATCCAAATGTTACAATTGTCCCTCGCCATTTTGCCGTTCTCTTTTTGCAGACTCGCTATTTTGCGGGTTTTTAATTCATAAGTATCTAATTTTGTATCACAGAAAGTTTGCTATACGGACAATAATTTCATTTTATTTTTTAAATTTGAATATATTAATCAGAATTAGAATGATTACATATGTACATTGTGTATGTACAAGAGTGTAGAAGGTGTTTTTAAGATGTGGATGTGAAGGTTTGTCCAACCAGTGGTTGGGCCCCAAAACAGGAGACGAAACTGCGTGTGGAAGTCAACCAGGTACAGTTTAAAAAAAAAAAAAAAAAAAAAAATACAAAAAGGCAAACAAAAGGCACTGGAAACTCCAGGAGTATAAACTAAAGAAAACTGAGAACGGCTGCCTGGGCAGGACTCTGGCTTTCCCTGGGAGGCACTGGGGGAAAAAAACAAAAAAGGAAACACAAGAGGTAAGTCCCAAGATTGCAAAACAATTCTCTGTGAGAAAGACCAAGGAGGTTGCACTGACCACGACATGTGGAATCATCTGGCACTGGAGGGCAGCCACAGCCTTTTAAGGAGTGTTGATTAGTTGAGTGATTGCAGCTGTGTTGTGAGCTCCTCCCAGGATCCTGCCCAGGTGAGCCTAATGAGGGGGAGGGAGAGAAGGAAAACAACAAAACACCAACACAGGAAACCCAGGACCATAACAATGGAAAGGATTAATAAGAGGGTTCATAAAGGTTTAAAATACATATACAGGAGTATAATTAATAAAATAAATAAAACAGTATAAATAAAATAAATATGTGGTCGCTACTTGGAACGTAAATGCTGCCATAAATGTCTACACCAATCCTCCAGCATGGCTAACTACTGAACATACTACAACATCAGGTCTACCTCTTCCGACATATTTGTGTTCTACTCATGTTAAAAACCTTAAGAAACAGGCAAAAAACCCCATTTGTTAAAAATACCCTCTCTGTCTGGCATGAGGTGCACGCCTTTAAAGGGGATGCACCCAAACTCTCTCAGTTTTCCCCAGTATAGGGTAATGATAACGTCATACCTGGTAGAGCAGATGGTGGATTTAAAATATGGGCTAACAGAGGTTTATGTAAAATGATTGACCTATACACAGATGGGAATCTAATGACCTTTGATCAATTTGTCTGTAAGTATGATATACCTAGAAATCACTTCTTTAAATACTTGCAGTTGAGGAGTTTAATAAAATCACAGACTCACTCCCTGGATAGACCTTCCATGTCAGCTATAGAAAAGTATATTGTAAGTAATAAGGATGCTCAAGGTCAAGGTCAAGGTATTGTATCATATATTACGATCCAAATTGAAGGACAACTCCCACTGTACACTCAATGCATGGAGAGGTGACCTAGAAGCAGTGTTGGGTATAGTTACTTTGGAAAGTAGTTAGTTAGGTTACTGCGTTACCATCAATTAAAAGTAACCCGTTATGTTAGAGCGTTACCTACGAATAAAAGTAAAGCGTTAGAGTACTCATGCGTTACCAAAAATTAAAAGCCGTTTGCAGCGCCTCGCACATGCTGCAGCTCAGCAACACACAGCCTCCTTTACATCATCATCCAATGTTACAACCTCAATCATTCGTCATTCATCCAACCAATTTGACTCTGCAGGATAACAATACCCCGGTGATATAGTGGTGCTTCTTAGGTATAAGATGTTTTTTTTAAAATTGGAAGTGGATTTTTTGCAGTCGAAAGAAGCTTTTCACCAACACAGAGTGTACATTTTACTGTTATGTTGTTCTTGTCCTTTTCGCTGGCGAATTGAAAATAATGTGCGAAATAATGTGCGTACTACGATCTCTCTGATGCAATATGTAAATATTTTATGTACCTAACATATTCGTCTGCCATATTCTATTTTTTATTTTTTACTTTTAATTCTATTGTATTTCTTGTATCTTCTGCATCTTGCACTGTTGTTCCCTGCCACTGTAACGCCCTAATTTCCCCACGGGGATGAATAAAGTCCTATCTTATATTATCTTATCTTATCAGTGTTGGAAACATTACTTTAAAAAAGTAATTAGTTATAGTTACTCACTACTTGTTCCAAAAAGTTACTGAGTTAGTAACTGAATTACTGTATAATAAAAGTAACTCGTTATCAGGGAAAGTAACTATTTGTATTACTGTTGCTCCAAGTCCTTCTTTGCTAGTGAACAGCAAGCTATCATCTGTGGTGGAGGTATCTGTGTTTTTGGCCACTGGGTTTGTAGATGCGTGTGTCGTTGTGAGATGCTTCATTAAATTTGAGTTATTAGAGTTGCTAGAGTTGTTAGAGTTGCTTGCAACGGATGTCAATAAAGTCTTCGCTCCTGGACATAATGTACACATTTACATGCACATTCTTGCCTTTGAATTTGAAGTAGTGCTTATATCGCCACCTTGAAAATGACAACTTTTCATCAGATTGCTCCTGACTTGCCATCTCTGCTGCTTCATCGAATCTGTTTAGCTGTTTAGTGTGTGTGTGTGTGTGTGTGTGTGTGTGTGTGTGTGTGTGTGTGCTGGCGCGTGTGTAAAAACACTGGTTCTGATTGGCTACCATGAAACATGACTCTGCCATAGCCAATCATAATCGCTTACCTTGTTATTAACCCACCTCCTCACTAGCGGTGAGCCAGGGGTGCGTTCGGATTACACAGTTTGTTCAGTCAATGCCAGTTTTCTAGACTACCACTCATTTCCATGTGAAGTTAGTGGAGTGGGCGCTGGAGTGCCAACTGTCACGTCAACTTGCTGCTGAGAGTCATACAGGTTGTGTGTCAGAAGAGGCAAGGGGGAGGGGGGCGAGGGATAGACACAACACAAACTGCTTCCAAATAAATTGTATGTCATTCAAAAGCTTAACATAGACCCATATACCTACATGTAATTAATTGGGTTATGTGAAAAATTAAAAAATAAATCTGCAGTCATCTACGTGACTCACGTAACTCTGGTTGATTAATGGACGAATGGACAGTGTTGGCAAAAGGTAATGCAAAAGTTAATGATGTCGAGTCTTCATCTTCATCATGGGATGGTTTTGCCCAGGGCGTAAGTCTAGCCAGGATTGCCTCTGACCCCGTTACTGAGAAAACAACGTCGCTACCTAACGCCGTTCTTTTAAACGGCGTTATAAGTTGACACGGCGTTATAAGTTGAAACAGAGGCAACAGCAACAGCACAGACCCCTATGCGGACCACTACGCACCGTAGCTGATTTGCACCTTCCCAGAAATGTAACTTAGTGCTATGCTGTCGCAGAGCGCAAGAACTGTGATTGGTCCACTTGGCTGCTTCATCCATCTCCAAATTGATTGGTTTGGATCAATAAAGTTGGAACACATTGAGGAAAGGTTAACTGGGGAGGCAGAACATGCTCTACACAGAAAGGTCCCAGTCAGCCTGGATTCAAACTCCTGCACCATTTCACCCAGTTCCATTAGACTGACCAAAAACAGCTGCTTGTGTCCCCTGGGTGCAGCTGTGTCATGCTGTAGTCGCATGCCACGTCCTTGTTGCTGCTCTGTCCATTAAAAGCATTTCAGGAGCCAAAGCAGCCACGTCATACCTCTGCTTTCAAACCGTGGAGCAGAAGGTCGACAACAAACTGCTTCTGTGTAGGGAGGAAAAGCTGTGGGCGATGCAGGTGGATGCTCCTGTGGTTTCCCTGTTAGCACTCTGTCTCGCCAACAGGATGCAGCTGGTATGATTCCAGGGGCCTCCTCAAGGCATCGCCCTTTTATGCCTTATTTGCTTTGTTATATCAGATATGAGTATCATGTTGTATAAGTCACCCATGTTGTAAAATTGATGTTATAAAATAATACAAGCAGTAGGCAGTTGATGACACAGCCCCACTTCCCCCATTAAATAAATCTTTTTTTAAACACTATTACCCTGCTAGGCAGTTATACGAGACAGAATATGAGACCTTTAACTATTGCTGCATTATTACATGTGCAGTATATCCACTGTTGATAATATAGACCAACGGTTACATCTGAATCTGCACTTAAGCAAAAAACGTGAACTTTTATACTGCACAAGCTGACATTTTCTCATGTAAATATGTGAAGGTCTGGCCCTTAGGTTAACATTGTTTGATCAATAAAGATGTAACACATCAAGGAAAGGTTAACTGGGGAGATTCGGAGATACAAACGTTTGAATGACTCAACTCAAAGTTTTTGACAGGTTCTCACGCAACATCATCACCAGTAGAAGTAGGTTTGGTTTTTTTATAAATGTGAGAGGTAGATGTAGCAGAGGTAGATCGACATGGCAATGACAGAGTGTCCAATAAGTAGGTGTAGTTGTCCAGTAAATAGCCTATATTATGATCACAGCAAGAAACCCAGAAACTGTACTATCAACTTTACATTACCTTCATGTAATCTTAGAGATTTAAGCCACTGTGAGTTTGTTTATTTATTTTATGTGTGATGTATTGATTCTTTAGACCAGTAAATGTCAACTGGTGGCCCGCGGGCCACATCTGGAAAGCCAGAGCATCCATCTGGCCTTATGCGCCTGCTGTCCTAGCTCCTTTTTCACAACTTCACAGGTGTATGCTGATCCTAACATGGTGAGCGCATACATGGCCAATGTCTTCAGTGTATCATACTTTTGGGGACAAGCCACCCAAAAGGCGCTCAGGCTTTCAGTGCCTGGATATCAGTTCACTGTCCCCTAGTGGCTTGCTACCATACAAGTAATATGAATCTGTTAACACTGACAAAGGCTAAAAAATAACATACATTCATTCATTCATTCATCTTCTGTACCCTCTCATTCCTGTTAAGGGTCGCGGGGGTCGCGGGGGTCTGCTGGAGCCTATCCCAGCTGTTATTGGGCGAGAGGCGGGTACACCCTGGATAGGTCACCAGTCCATCGCAGAGCTAACACAGAGAAATAACATACATTTCAAAGGCAAATTGATATATGAAATAATAATATATTACTTAGGATACAGTGTTAATTTAATTTTACGAGAGCGTCTGGCCTTGATAGTGTCTGTCGAGAAAAATTCTAGTCCAACAAATGTAGTTGATGACCCCTGCTTTAGACTGTTGTGGAAATAAGGCACATCACAATGTAATTGAAGCTACTTTTATTTGCTTAACGCAAACTTTTGTTTTTTTACCCACTGCAATGGCAAAGAATAAAGATGACTATATTTTTGATTATAGGCCCTAATCACTGTTTAAAAATGCACTGTATGCCAGCTGTGACTTAATCGTTCTTGTTTCTTCAACAGGAGGTATTAAATGACATCCGGGGTGTTTGGAATGCTCACCATATAAGGCCCTCTAAGAACACCAACATGCCCAGTGGGATACCTGATGTCATTACGTGGCCCCTCACCTTTGGGGTGCAGAAGACTGTCTTCTTCCACTGACTGAAGATTTGACCACATGTAAAGACAGCTGCACATTTGTCAGTTCAGTCTCATGTGATGTGGACGTGTTTGATTTGTGCACAATAATGATGGAGGAATCAAGCTTGGAATTCCCATCAACCATGTCCCAGGCACTTGATTTGTGTTTTCATCTGAGGGACACGGTCCGTCCACAGCTATGTGTAGTACATGTAGGACACAATTTAATAATTTTTTTTACCATGTCATAGAGGCACCGTACTCAAACACTAGTTGGCGCTGTGTTTTTTTGCCCGTCGGCTTCATTTTTGTTTCTACTTCCTGCTTCACTTTCAACAACAGCGACTGAAACTTTAGCTATCAATACTTGATGATGATGAGTTAATTTACTGACAGATACTGACAGAACTGAAAACAGTATGTCATACAGTCTTTTCTGATTATTTTGGTTTAAACAAAGACACAAGATAACCACACAAACATGAAAAGTAATAATTTTAACGCGCGCACAAAATACTAATTTGTGGCCACGAAATATTAATGGAGAAATGACCTGGTGTATTCTTTTGGGGTGGGACTTCTTTTAGGTGACTAAAATATAGGATCGGAGGGCCGATATTGAGTTAAAAATGTAATATCGGGAATTATCGGTATCGGGTTTTTATAACCTATATTTGTTCTGTAGGCATCAGCATTTCTCAGTGTGCATGAACGCAGCATGGGACGTTAACAGGTGCGTGCTTGATGACGTATAACAACAACACGCTAGTCTCGTAGGTTTCTAACCGTGGCTAACAAGCTAGCTCTCCCGGTGTATGAGATGTCCGTGGTTTGGAAGTATTTCCAAGTGTCACCTACTAACAGTAAATTTGCGATTTGCAATGACTGCAAAGCAAAGGTGGGTATGAGAGGAACCATGTGCCTTCCTTTAATACATCAAATTTGTTCACTCACCACATGGGACATTAGGCATATTGTGTTGATTCCATAATAAGTGATATGTTATGTTGTTACCTCATAATTTTGGTGCAAAAAGACTGCATATATCAGTATCGGGTGATATCGGTATCGGAAATTAAGAGTTAGACAATATCGGAATATCGGATATCGGCAGAAAAGCCAATATCGAGCATCCCTACTAAAATATGTTTGTTGCTGTCTTGCTGTCCCCGTCCCCAGCAATGTATTGCTCTGCTTCTGTCCCAGCACTCCCCTATGCTTCTGCAAGCTCGAGAGTGCCGAGTGCTGTCTACTACAGGTAATACACTGACTAACCATGTGTACCATATGTATGTATGTAATGAGTACTTTAACTTTTACCAGAGTATTTAATTTTTTACACAAGTATCCATACTTTTACTTAAGTACAGAATGTGAATACTTTTGCCACCTCTGGATGGGAACAAAATAAACATAATGCGTTTGACCATTGAATGTAGAGTTCCAGTACTGGGCTCTTATACAAGCCCAGTATTAGATTAGTGGGATTAATTGTGATCAGTGTGATTTCTAATCCACTGAATTAGTTTTCTAATGGGTTCGTGCTATCGATCCAAAGGTCTGTTACTTACTGACATCTTCTGACTGAATAGACTGTCTTTTTCCATGTCGCTGTATGTCATAGAGAGAAAGGTAACTGTGGTTTCACTGGAGCTAATCAGTTAAGGAAACCAAAATGCTGAAACTTTTTCAGGTTAATATTGATTATTTGAGTGTATGTAAACAGCTCCATGATACTTCCTCTCATTTAAATGACTGCGACACTCTGTCTCGCCAACAGGATGCAGTTGGTACGTTTCCAGGGGCCACCTCAAGGCATTGCCCTTTTATCCCTCATTAGCTTTGTTATATCAGATATGAGTATTATGTTGTTGTAAGTCATAAAGGTTGTAAAATTGATGTTATAAAATAGGGTGTTGCCACATGGAAACTATTTTTATCAAACTTTATCTCAATTTTACTGTCAGCTGTAAAATAAAAATATCTTCATAGTTCATAGGAAAAGGGGCGGTGGGATTGCTGTTTGTGTGAATGAGAGATGGGGAAATCCCGCTCATATAACTGTGAAGGAGCGAGTCTGTACACATTGATGTTGTAGCTGTGGGAATACGTTAATGTTATTTACACGGGGACTTCAGCATTGCCATGCAACAGTCCAAACATCCAGAGGCCCTCATAATTTCTGGAGATTTTAATCATGTCACCTCTTTTGTTCATTGCACAACCCGCCAAAATGAAACTAACACTACTGTATGCTAATACGCTAATACAAAGGATGCATTCAGTGCCACTGTTCCGCCCTGGCTGGGATGGTCAGATCACAACCCTTTTTATTTTATTTTTTTTTTTGCAAAAATTAGGCCAAGAAACTATTTCCTGGACAAATAGGTGATGCTACAGCCACATGAGTAGCATGATGGCATACCAAATGATATGAATTCTGCACACAAATGCATGTTGAAGTATTGAAGTGTGTATTCTCAGTGTATCAGCAGTAGTATAAGCAACTTATAATTCAAATCACACAATTAAATACTAACATATTCTGTAATATGACCATACAGACCAAGAATCTTTAGTTTTAATGTCATTTACTGATCCCTCATGGGAAATTCTATCCGTTCGTTCACACTCGAGTAGACTCAGAGCAGTGAGCTGTTGTGTGTGGCACTCAGGGAGCCTCAAGGTACCTCAGCCATGGACATATTGTCATGCGAACCATGGGCGTCGCCACCATTCAATGTGAGGGGGATGTGTCCCCCCCAGATTTCAAAATTATTCATTTGGACCCCCCCATATTTAACATAAAATATTGGTTCATCCAGCGCCGTTTCTATTGCCTCATAAAAGAATCCATTCCACTTGATCGCTAATAGAAAATACATAGTCGACTAGTGAATCCACTCCGTGTTTTCCGGACAACCTTCGACTCCCGCAGCATGAAGTGAGTGAGTGCAGCAGCGGGCTGCTCGAAACAGAAGACTCAATATTAACACGAGGCCACGTTTTATTAATTTTCAGCTAAGCAATTAAAACTAGAAGTAAGCTAATGAATTGTTGCAATATTTGCTCCTTCTCCAGACATAATGGACATTAGAAAGTTCCTGACAAAGAAGCGGAAAGTATGTCAAAATGTCCCCACAACACAGGTGTTTTGCTAATGGAAATGTTAGCTGACTTCAATTGTTGATAGGAAAAAAAATAATGCTGCGTCCCGATCCCTTTTGACAGCAGATTGATATTGAGAGTGAGGCAGGAGCAGGAGGGTGAGGGACAGTGCAGAGACTTCAGTCACGGAGGTGAGTGATTTACGGTGCTGGGCTGGTAGTTACAGTCTGGATTTGGGCAAGATGACGTTACGTTACTCCACACAGCTCTACAAACATCTAATATGATTACTGATCAGTTGAAGTTTCTTCTATTTAGTTTCTATGGGCTCCAGATGAAAAATTACTGCATGTATGAATGAATAATCACTGTAGCCATGTCATTAGGCTGTTGATATCAAATAATATAGACTGCAATAATTTAATCAAAGTTGTTTGAGGACGAAAAAAGTTGGAGATGGAATGTTCTTATGTACAGTTCAATGTCACTGCTTTCTGGGAATGGTGACATGTCGTGTTACATATATAAGGCTAAATAAAAAAAGAATAACCAAAATAAAAAGTAAAATGCAACCAAAAAGTCATTGTTGGTGATAAATTTTGTCATATTCATCTTATTATCTTAGGCATGACAGTTGGTTTTTAAAAAAGGGTGGTAAAGGCTGAAAGTTGAATGAGGACTTAATGTTGAGTCTGAAAAAATGTGTTATAAGTAAAATTAGATGTTAAACAACCTGTTAAAATACATTAGAATGCAGCAAATGCCATCTAATTGGCCCCAGAACCCATACCAGTGCCCCCCCCCCCCCCCCCCCCCACATTAAAAAAGCTTCTGACGCCCCTGATGCGAACCCATGACCTCCCGGCCCCAAAGCTGCTTTGTCGTGTAGATATCGTGAGGCTGTCTGCCACACAGGTGTCTCAGTGTTCTGCTGTGTGGTGGAAACCGATACAGACGTACATATTTACATATATAGATATACAGTACATATATTGTAGAGGGAAGACTCACCAGAGTACAATATACTATGGACAGAGAGCAAGGACTCTGATGAAGAGCAGCAAGTCAATTAAATAATCAACAGGGTTTTGTCATGTTGATTATTAGTCAGGCGCATTGCCTTAATTTGTAAAATGGGTGAAATTAATGAAAAAACAAAATAAAAACCATGCTGATTATTGAATGTACAACTGAATGTTGTCATATATAAAATGTCTTTATCTAGTGCAGGTGTCGCCAACACGGTGCCCGCGGGCACCTGGTCGCCTGCAAGGACCATGTGAGTCGCCCACAGTGGATGTTCTAAAAATACCACTTGTCATCGAGCGCTTCTAAAAATTGTGTTTAATTGTGTCGCCGTTCTTTTTATACCAATAACACTTGAATTACTGTAGAGTTGAACATGGTATTATTTACTATAAAATTATACATATATATAATGTTTTATGTATATATGAACCTCATCTGGTATCAAAGTTCAATATCACACCGCCATCTTCGTTTTTACCGACGATATGAGGGTCATAACAACAGAAAAACATGGAAGAACAGCTAAAGAAAACGTACCATTTTGTGGTACGTCCCAGTGAGTGGGAAGAAGTGTTCTTTTTTACCACAGTAAAAGAAACGTGCATATATCTCATTTATGGGGTTACTGTGGCAACGGCAATGAGGAGAATCACGTATTACTTGTGTGAATACAGCGACGCGAGCTGAGGCAGAAGCGAACCAAGCCTCACCTCGGATTGCGCTAGTTGTCCGCGTGCCTGTGGCTGACTCTTTGCATGGCATCAGTATATTGGTTGTCCACATTTTTATCATGTGTTCCAATCTTCCATAGCCTAATTAATGTATTCTATGTATGAGTGTAACATATTTAGTCTTGTTTATCTGGCAGTCCCAATCGAGCGTACCCGAATCCTCCCCTTCCACGCCCCTTTTAAATATGCAACTGCCATGTCCACGCTTTTTTAAATATGCAAATTATATTTAAATTGACCCTGCACCTGAGATTCCCCTCTCTGTGCCATCAGAAAACGAAAACATAAGAATGAGTAAGAGGGGAAGAAGGACTTCACAGAAAGCGAATTGGAGTGAGTTGCCACAATGTTTACTTGCATTTGCGCATCACGTATGATCACTGATCGTATGAAAATGTTTTTTGTTGACAAATTCATGCGATTGTGCTTTTATAGCAATGTGTGTGCAGTCGATAGCTCCGATTACATTCAGAAAATCGTCTCTCACTGCAGATTGCTCTTTAATGTTGACCTGTTCAGCTTCATTGTATGTATAATCTGATATACCTGGCTGACATGCGGATAATTCCGTCCCACACTGCTAGCATGTCTCTGCTCAGGGTCGACTGGCTCAGTCCTGATCTGTCGGAGTAATAGTTTTCACATTTATGACAGTTTCCACTTTCCCGGCATCACCTCTAAGTGTTCCCCTGTGTTTCTAGTATCTGTAGAATCGTACGGCAGCCATGTCGTTGCTGTTGGCACGTGCAAAGTTCCCAGACATTTCACTCTTGATACTTCTGAACTTTTACGTGAGCGAGTACGTACGTACATGAGGCCCCTGGTGTCACAGAGTCAACAACAAACACGAGGTTGGAGGAGGAGCAAAATGAGCCTGCTCTGCTCTGTGACAGCAGCGGCATTTAGACAGTCAGGTTGCCTCTTTAACGAAATGAGAGAAACTGAAACCAGTGCAGGCGCTCCGCACACACACATCACGCACTGCGCGTAGGGCACCAAGTGCCTGGGGGGGCACCAAAAAATCTGGGTCGTCAAAAATCATCACAATAGGCTACTAGTATAAATAACAAATAAAATATGTCTAAAGCATGTTAATATACAAAAGCGATACAGAAGTAATATAGGCCTAGACCAAATTAGTCGAGAAAAAGGTGAATGTCCTGTCCAGCCTTCTCTCCAGTCTCCCTCTGGTGCCCCCCTTCCCCACCTCCTAGTGGTCTGGTCGATTATGCCTCAATGTCAAATTTGGCAGACACCAACCCTAGACATGGCCTCGAAAAGGCACCAAGAGTCGGGGGCAGAAAAAAGGAAGAAGAAGGGACAGCAGGATGATGCTCGCGCGTCGCTTGCAGATAAGACAATCTTCTAAATAAAAATGTTAGTTCTTCTTCATAATATTCACTCTGTGTCTCGCTATGGGATGCAGCCTCCTGCAGCCCTGATAGAAGCATTTATCTCAATCCGCCAATCTTGATTGGCCGGTGAAGGTGTTCATCTGTGCCTTACCCAGTAGTCCCACCTACTATATATAGTGTGCACAGATAACACTCCCTCAATTCACAACCTCTTCTCACCTAAGAGCTTATTTCACGTCAGAGCCTTTCACTAGCTAAACTGTTCACCAGATGGATCTTCCTAGCTTCCGTCACCGGACGCTAGCGTTGTGCTCTGGCTTCTGCCTTATCCGTTTCAAACCAGTAAGTATTTTCTTTCAGCCCCTCCACGGCAGAATGTTCTCCCCTCCACAGACGCTGGAGTCGGTCGACCCCACGCTAGCACACCAGCTAGCCACGATCTTTTCTCCACTAGCACTCCAGTTCGTCGGAGAAATGGCCACCACTAAAAACCCTCACACCAGAGGAGATTCTCAGCTCTGTGCCTGCGGAAATAAAATCTCAGGGAAGGACACCCACTCAGTGTGCAGTACCTGTCTGGGGGGTTGACTACGACAGGTTAGCTCTCGAAATTCCTGGGTCCTGTGGACACTGCAAAGCGTTCATGGTCAAGAGCCTCAGACGCAGGCTAGCCCGCCAAGTTATCCGATTACACCAGTAATCTATACGCTACCAAAGATCCATAAGGATAACGAAAAACCTCCAGGGAGGCCTATTATTGCTGGAATTGGATCTCTCACAGAGAAGATCTCCATCTTCATAGATTCCTTTCTAAAATCGCATGTGGTGGCTCTCCCCTCATTTGTCAAAGACTCTATGGATATGATCAAGGCTTTAAAAGAAGTTAAATTACCACTTGTTGATACAATGCTAGCTACTTTTGACGTGGAGTCCCTTTATACCAACATACCGCATGATGGGGGCATTGAGGCGGTTGATTACTTTTTGAGGGATGCGCAGATGAGCATAACCCCCAGTGTTGAATGTATCAAACATTTAACTGAAATTGTGTTAAAAAAGAACTTTTTCATGTTCAAAAATGAGTTCTTCTTACAGATTAAAGGCACTGCAATGGGCAGCACTATGGCACCGAACTACGCTAATTTATTTGTGGGTTTTTTCGAGAAAATGTTTGTACTTGATCCTGATGTTAACCCCTTCTACCATAAGATCTTAATGTGGCGTAGATATATTGATGATATTTTCCTTGTATGGTTGGGTACATCCAGTGAACTGTCTGACTTTCAAGTATACCTTAATGACAAAAGTGAGCATCTCAGATTCACTGGAGAGTTTAACCACAGTGAAATCAGTTTTTTAGATCTCTTGATCTCTAAAGACGGTAATACTCTAAAAACTGATTTGTACAAAAAAACTATTGACAAAAACACTATTTTACATGGGAGAAGCTACCATCCCACTAGTTTAAAAAAGAAGCTTACCGATCAGTCAATTTAACAGAATACGACGTATATGCAGCTCTGACCAAGAATATGCTTTACGCAATGCCCAAATGATTCAGCGCTTCAGAGAAAGGGACTACGCAGAGACTTGGATCCAATGGGCATCAGGCCGTTTTAAAGATATGGATCAAGAGGAATGTCTGGGAAGAAAAAAACAGGCCAAAACTGATAACAGATTAATATGTGTTTCGCAATATTCTCCACTAAGTAGAGAATTTGAAAATATTTTACGAAAACACTGGCCCATTCTAAGCTCCGATCCTACTCTTAAGGATGCGTCATTCAGACAGCCCCCTCGTTTTGCCTACAAGCGCTCACCCAACATCTCCCAATATAATCGTCAGAGCAGACCAATTACCTGATAAGCCCCCTCAGTTTTTTCCACCACTTCCCGATGGGAAATACAGGTGCGCACAGTGTGCGCAATGTAACTTCACTCATAAGTGTAAAACATACTGCCATCCACATACAGGGAAGACACTAAAATAAAAGGGGTCATATCATGCAACACTAAGAACATGATTTACATGATAAAGTGCCCTTGCGGCCTTGCTTATGTAGGTAAGACTACACATTGCTTAAAAACACGGATCTCGGAACATAGAAGCAGCATAAGATCAAATGACCAAAAGAACCCAGTGGCTGTTCATTTGCAGCATGAGCCAGCTATCTGCCACCTCCTCCAGGCGTTTGATGCTGCCAACCAAGCCCGACCGGTTCCAGTCTGCACCGCTCAAGGCAGCCGCCCTCTCAGCCAGAGCTCTCAGCGCTCTCTCCATCCTCACTGCCTTTCAGGCAGAGCTGTTTGGGGCATCCGCCGACGAGCAGGACCCCGACGCGTGGGAGGAAATGGTGATCGTTGCTGATTTGTCCCTCCGCATCCAACGCGTCTCAGTCCAGGCCACAGGCAAGGTGATGGAGACCCTCGTCATCCAGCTTCGCTAACTTGACTAACAGGGAGCGGGATGAGATACTGGATATGCCAATCGTCCCGGGGGGCATCTTCGGCTCTGCATTGGCCACCATGCAGCAGAGATATGAGGCGAAAAAGAAGGACAACGAAGCCTTGAAACGTTGTCTACCCCGAAAAGCACCCACCCCTTCACCTCCAGTGCAGCGCAAAACGTTTGCTCAAGCTGCTTCACAGCTGCCGCATTTCAGGATACCAAAGCGGCCGTAACAGCCCGGCCCAGCCCCCCCTCCTGCCGAGGAGGGAGCCTCACTCAGGGGGTGTCCGTGGGCACTGTTTCGTCCAGAAAGGTGGTCACCACGGATGCCAGCCTATCCGCCAGCTGGGGCGGCATTTACGAGGGCAGGTCTGTGAGAGGACGCTGGAGCCAGGTTCTCCAACATCTTCACATAAACTTTCTTGAGCTCTCAGCTGTGTTTCTGTCCCTGAAACACTTCCTCTCGTTCCTCTCGGGCCACCACATCCTGGTGAGGACGGACAACACAACGACAGTAGCGTATATAAACCGCCAAGGGGGTTTGTGTTCTCGTGCGTTGCACATTCTGGCATGCAAACTGATCCTCTGGAGCAGTGTGCGCTTTCTCTCCCTGAGGGCGACTCACGGGGACCCTGAACATAGGTGCTGACCTGCTGTCCAGGGGCGCGACGATGTACGGGGAATGGATGCTACACCCGCAGGTCATGGAGCAGATTTGGGCGCACTACAGCTGCGCCAGGGTAGATCTGTTTGCGTCCAGAGAAAACGCTCTGTGCGAGCTGTACTTCTCTCTGCACACTCTGGACGCTCCCCTGGGCGTAGACGCACTAGCGCACGAGCTGCTCGACGCGATCAGCAGGAGTTAACACTACTGGAGCCAGAAAGGAAAAGGTGGCGAGAGATTCTCAAACGCTTGCTCTCAATCACTCTCTCACTGACCTCAAGAAATTTGTCTTTTGAGCCAGACAATGGCAACTTGTTGAAGGAAGTTGAGCTTAACCAAGTTAACTAGCTAGCCTATATGTTTAGTATCCCGAATTATTGCATGTTAGTTCTTCTTCATAATATTCAGTCGGTGTCTCGCTATGGGATGCAGCCCCCTGCAGCCCTGATAGAACTGAACAGAAAAAAACACAAACATGTTACAATGGTTTTTTTTTTTTGGAGGGGGGGCATAATTGAAGAAGTGGGGTAAAGAGTGAGGTAAAGAGGCCCTGACAATAGTTAGCTATAAACATCAAGTAAGCACCACGGATGAGCTTAGTGGCTTGTTTAAATGTGTATCTATGCTTTCATTTTAGAACCTGCACCATCAGCACATTTGGAAAGGCAAGCATTATACCAAAAGTTCTAAGTTTGAAAGAATTTTACTTCCTCTTTGAAGCTGTCTTGCATTATTGAGTAAACTATTCACATTGATTTGAGGTTTGCTTAATTTCTGTTTTTGTATGTCATTTTAAAGTCACAGAGAACTTCAAAAACCCTTGTCGAAATACTACAAAGTATTGAAAAACATGCCGAACCTGGGGTTAATATAAAGGACTACAGTGCTACAAAGCAGCTGGCTTTTGGGGAGATATCTGTAAGGACTTGAAATAGCCAAATACATCAGCTAATCGACTGAAAATTCGCAAGGCCAATGCAGATCTTTGGAAAGTATGGTACATTTAGTAAAGACATTTTCATGAAGTCCAAAGTAATAGATGCTGAATGGAAACTAACTTTTTCTATTGCAAACTGTTTTCAATTGCTTTTCACAGGAAAGTTTAGGGATCAAAACCTGTGTTAAAGATGATGTGGAGGAGAAAGCTTCTGGAGAGCACACTTCCTCTTTGGTAATATATCTGTTGGTTCTATTGAAAAGTACTGTCAATTATACAAACCCGAGATCTACATGTTAAATGACTGATTTGAGATACAGTCTTCTCATTGAAAAATATATTTAGATAATGACTGCATTTTAAATCCTTACAACACTTTCACACAAAATGTTTTTCTTTTTGCTGACACTGTATAAGTGTAGTCACAACTACATTTATTTTGTCCAAGGTTATAACTTTAAGTGATTTTTGCCTTTTTTTTTGCAGTTTTTGGATACACAAATCAAAGTCACCTATAACATAATCACTGCTCTCTAGTTTTGAAGCAAGAGAATAAATATACATCGTCCTTTGAAAATATATTCTCTCTTCAAATTGAAATCATCATTCCTTCTGTAGATTATGTATTTATTGTAAAATATTTGGACATTGTCTCCTAAAGGAAACTTTGGGGACCAAGTCTGAAAATGACATTGAAATCACAGGCCATCCAGTAGAGTTATCAGTTATCAAAGGTGTGATGGTTCTGGGTTTTTGTGTTTCACGTTTTGAGTTTCATGTTTCGTGTCCTGTTTCCTGTGTTTCCTCTCCTTGTTTCGTATTGATTAGTTCATTAGTGTCTCCTGGTCTCTCTTGATTGCTGTCACCTGTGTCTCGTCACCCCTTGGTTCCTCATGTCTGTATACTGTATATTGCCCTGGCTTCCCCTTTGTTCCTGTCGCGTCATTCCCTATGTATGGTTCCCCTGTGTTTCTAACTGTTTCCAGTGTTTTTTGTTCCTCTGTGTCTTCCAGCGTCGTAAGTGTTTTTGCCTTCAGTTTTGTTGTTTTACCCCTTTGGTTTTTCCTGCTGTCGAGCAGCACCTTTTGTTCCCTTTTTATTTTATTAAACATTAGTTTCAACTCCACCAGCCTCCTCTTCCATTTGTCCTGCGTTTGGGACCTACCTCACCCCGGTCAGACCATAACAGAATGACGCGACCAAGAAAGGACCCAGCGGACTTTGCGTATGATGAGGAGGAGGACAAGAGGCTAGTTATAGACTATTACCGTACTCAAATGCAATGCTCGAGTACAAGCCATGGCTCACCCCAGAGTTTTCACCATTGTTTGCTGGCACACGTTTGGCCATGAGGGCCCCAACAGGGAGGTCAGGCCCTCGTGGTCGCCATGGAGGCAGGCCTGCAGGCCGGCAGCCTCTGCTGCAACTGTCTGGTAGCCATGCGGTGGTGGTTCACCGGCGTGCTGACCAACGGCCAGCTAGCTCCCAGCTAACCACGTTCCTGCTCCTGCACCGGACTCGAGGGTCGGCTCATGCCCCACTCCTGCTCCTGCGCCACCTGCTCTGGCTCCCAGGTCGGAATCTCCTGCGCCTCCTGTTCCGGCTCCCAGGTCGGAATCTCCTGCGCCTCCTGCGTCTCCTGTTCCGGCTCCCAGGTCGGAATCTCCTGCGCCTCCTGTGTCTCCTGTTCTGGCTCCCAGGTCGGAATCTCCTGCGCCTCCTGCGTCTCCTGTTCCGGCTCCCAGGTCGGAATCTCCTGCGCCTCCTGTTCCGGCCCCCAGGTCGGACTCTCCTGAGCCTCCTGCGTCTCCTGTTCCGGCCCCCAGGTCGGACTCTCCTGTGGCCCCTTCTCCGGCTCCCAGGTCAGACTCTCCTGTGGCCCCTTCTCCGGCTCCCAGGTCGGACTCTCCTGTGGCCCCTTCTTCGGCTCCCAGGTCGGACTCTCCTGTGGCCCCTTCTTCGGCTCCCAGGTCGGACTCTCCTGTCCCTGTACCAGCACCGAGGGTCGTCTCACAGCCAGCTCCGGCGCTGCCTCCTGTCCCTGTCCCGGTACCAAGGGTCGTCTCACGGCCAGCTCCGGTGCTGCTTCCTGACCCTGTCCCGGCTCCGAGGGTCGCCTCGTCCCCGGTTCCCGTCCCGGCTCCGAGGGCCGCCTCTTTTGTTCGGACCCCTGGCTCCTGGTCCTGTTCCCGAGGTGGCTCGGACCCCGGCTCCTGGTCCTGTTCCTGTACTGGATCCTGTTCCTGTCCCCGTACCTGTTCCGGATCCAGTTCCTGTGCTGGTTTCTGATCCTGATCCTGTTCCTGATCCTCTTCCCGGTCGGCCCCCCGAACTCTCGGACCTGTCGGCCCGGCCTCCCGGTCGGCCCCCGGAACTCCCGGCCCTGTCGGCCCGGCCTCCTGGCCTCTCTGGTTCCCACCTTCCGCGTCCCCTCCACCCACCCTGTTGAGTTTGGACCGCGGATTTTGGTTTTTTGTGTTTCGTTGGGACGTCTGGTATCCGGCCCTTGAGTAGGGGGTACTATGATGGTTCTGGGTTTTTGTGTTTCACGTTTTGAGTTTCATGTTTCGTGTCCTGTTTCCTGTTTTACTTTAAGTTTTCGATTTCCTGTGTTTCCTCTCCTTGTTTCGTGTTGATTAGGTTATTAGTGTCTCCTGGTCTCTCTTGATTTCTGTGACCTGTGTCTCGTCACCCCTTGGTTCCTTGTGTCTGTATATATGGCCCTGGCTTCCCCTTTGTTCCTGTCGCGTCATTCCCTATGTATGGTTCCCCTGTGTTTCTAACTGTTTCCAGTGTTTTTTGTTCCTCTGTGTCTTCAAGCATCTCAAGTGTTTTTGCCTTCAGTTTTGTTGTTTTACCCCTTTGGTTTTTCCTGCTGTCGAGCAGCGTGTGTGTGTCATTTCTTCAAGGATTTGGTATTATATTTTAAGGAAAGCCATACTGCCATACTTGGTTGACAGAATAAGTGACATAAAGGTCCGACTAGAAACGATCAAGAATATGTCTGTGTTACAGGATAGTGACAAGGAACTCCACTTGCCTTCATCTGATTACATGTCAACAGAGAGCAGTGAGGATACATTCAGTATCAGTTTGCCACAACAGCCCTGTTTCTTTTTTATCGACAAAAGAATGGCAAGACCTAAGGAAGCAGCAGACAGGACCACGCTTTCAGGATTTACAGTGGACAAACGTCATAGCTAGGGGAATCGGGTCCATTCACCCATTTTGCAGCTTTGGTTTCAAAAGGCACTCTGTAAAAACCTTGCAGTCAACCAGAAACACTGCGGTCTTTAAATGCCAGGGCTACTGTGGCTTTGAAGATTGTCCTGTTCAAGTGACAGCGGAAGTCATGGATGAGAGCACGCCAAAAGCCGATGGTATTCGGGACCAGAAGTGTGCTACAGCATTACAGAACTGAAAAGGAGGCCAGTAAGAGCACATGCGCACACAACCATTGGAGAAACTCTTACAACAAAACTCCCAAGTGTTTATTTAGATTCACTGCAAACAGTACAGGAGATGGTATTAAAATCAGGCTGCAGAGAAGAAGCACCAATCAAAGAGGTCCTCAAGAACATCGGATGGACCCAAAGACGACTCCAAAGACCACATTCGAATGAACTTCTGAGTCTTCAGACAATAAATGAACAAAGAAAGGGAACAGACAATGAGGATCTGCAAAGGGTGATGATGCACCCTAAAGGAGTCATGCTGTGCTCAAAGAAAACCCTCGCTGTGTTTTTCAAAAGGTGCAAGGAGGACATAGTGTACCTGGATGCAACTGGAAGTATCATTCAGAAAGAAAGCACCAGAGGCCCACCATATTATGTGTATGATTTGATTGTGCGCAGCCCTTCAAAGGGGGCATCACCTCTTCCTGTTGCTACCTACGTCACCTATTTCCTCCAAGCCTTTCACACTGATCTTCAAATAAAGGATCATCTGTGATGGCTCTCTTGTGCTTCTCAACTCTCTGTCCATTACGTTCTGCAGACAAAGTTTGGAGGATCTAATGCAGAAATATTACGAGGTCATTACTGGCCGATGCCAGGCGGAACTTTTTGATTTTCCCGTTCTTCATAGGTGCTTAAGTCACATCATGAAGAATGCCAAAGATCTTTTTTCAAGGTTATTATACATTGCAATATTCAATTAATCACATTCAAGTCATTTATAATTTTCTTTCTGTCTTTTTCGTGTTCAAAAACACTACAAGGTGGTCATGCACACATTTGGGCTACTTGCATGTTCTGCAAATCTGACACAAATGGATGAGGTGGTTCTCAGTGCCACAGTCGTGTTTTGTAGTCCTCCTTATTATTATTATTGCTTTGGAGACAATGTTGTAAAGCACTACAACAACCTCCAAGTGCTGATGCAGCAAATGGGAAGAATGGATGTCGAGGAAGAAAGTGTTGCTGCAGAAAAATACAAGGTAATTAACACATTGCTCCTGTCCAGTCAGATTCATGATAGTATACAGTCTCATACCAAGGTATGTCGAAATGTTGGACCTGAACTGCTGTTTATAGGGCACCCCACCCTTGTGCCCTTTCCATTGTAGACATTAAAACAAAACATCCAAGTTAAAAAGTTGTTACCTGTTATACAAACCTGCTGAACCACTGATTTATTTTTATATTTTTTTATACACATATAACTATAATTAGACACAGACATATTTATGTATGGACTACTATGTACAGAAACTAGTGTGGTAGTAAATAAACACTGATGTTTATATTGTATAAAATTATTTATTTAATTTATATCCAGCATGACATGGAAACCACACCTCTTGAAAACCACTTTAAATGACTAGAAAGAAAATTTCTTTTTTTCCCCCACAACTTTACTCAAGACAATCAAACTCAGGGAATTATGGGGAAAAGGTCAGTGGGACCTCAAGAAAATAAGATTCGAAGGAAGACTCACAAGACTGGATGACCTCATCCAGATATACCAGAGGAAGCACAATTCACTTCTTCGTGAATATGACGACACTGAAAGATGAGGAAGAGAGTGAGGAATATTTTGTGTTTTTATTTCATTTAGAATACATTTTACATTGTACTTTTTACAATATTCATGGCATTTAAACATTACTTTATTATAGAACTTGTATTCCATTATAATTCTGTGTTAAAATATGTTTCATATAGCCATTATGCATAAGCTATTCCAGTCCTTTCGAATCGAAACGGAGCAGTGGAAGAAGAAAAGTCAAACACGGAAAGGAATATACGTGTCCCCACTGGTGAAGGCTATGCCACTAAAAGGAGTGAGAAGCAAGGTAAGCTTGCCTTGCTTGATAAATATTCTACAGGGTATAATCAGTTTAAAAAAATAAAAATAAAACAGCTATTCTGTTACAAGTCTAAAAACATTGGCTGGATTGTAAATCTTATTAATGTGTGTGTGCGTGTGTGTCAGGAGAAGTCTTCAGATTCTGAAAAAGTACCAGAAGACATTCCAGAAGTTGTGATCCCAAAAAAGGTAAGCATAAGGAAAGCCAGCCAGACAAATTAGCAATCAAAACACACACTGTATGTCTAAAATGTATACATGTATGCCTGAATAATCAAGACAATATAGAATATTCGTAGGAAGGCAGAAGACAATAATCTGTCTTCTGTGGCCATTCCAGCCATCAGCTCGGGGATCTTTAACTTCCCAGTGTCATCATGTGCTGACATAATTCAGTCAGCACAATCAAACAGTATATCAACCAAAAGAAGCCTCCATGTCCACCTTTCCAAATTGATCTTGTCAATAATGATGAGCCAACTATCATGAAAATGGAAAGAGTATTCAAGAAAATCCTATGTCTTCCAGACATAAAGAAGAAAGACATTAAAAAGGAAACTGAAGACCATATCAGTTCAGGTGAGATTATCTCTCTCTCTCTCTCATCAAATAGGCACTTATAGTTTATCTTTGGTCCTATCCCTTCAATAAGTGTGTCGCTGGTGGTGAGGACCTGAATGATTCTAGCACTGCTGTCTTCAAATGAAAATACATTATATACTAACACTAACAACCAGCACAATAAAAAGTTGTAATGTATAGGGTTTGTCTTGTGAGCACTATGTTTAATTTCCTGGTGTCATAACAAATCTAAGTAATACATTGTATGTTTTGCATTTGCAGAAAACGCAACCCAGAAACGCCAGGCAGAGACAGTCAAAAATCGAGGGGCCAATGTGGAACAACTCAAGCCCAACAGAAACCATCCAAAGGGACTATCCAGAGCCCCAAGATTGCAGTCACAGGAACAAATCCATCACCAGGATTACTGGTTAACTAGTGATTCCATTGATCTTGCCAGCTACATTCTGGCCAAGGAAAATGTGCACCTGGATGGATTCCAGTACATTCTTCTGTTTGGTGCAAACAGGAGGAATTGTGGGAACACCACAAAAGCAGTTTGTTCAGATACTAAACATCCGATGCGGCCACTGGATCACAGTGAGCAATATTTTCTGTGATGAAAATCAGCTCACTGTGTATGACAGCAAACGTACACTCCTGGATCCAAGAACTCAGTCAGCCACAGTCTGTGTCAAGTTTGTTTACTGCGTCATGGCTTCCCAAACTCGAAAAAGGAAGGACTTCAACAGACTCAGAATTTCACTCAGTCTTCAGTTTAATGAACATTTAAGGTGAAAAACCTTCAAACACAAGAATAAAACAAATGTAAAATAAAAACTCTGCATTTTCCAACCAAGTACATTTAAACACATTTCAGGTCAGCGCATTTAATTAGGTTAAAAGGTAAGTGTAAGTATATTTTAAACACAAATCAATCATTATCTCATTTAATATTCATTCAAGTAAGCACTGTGTAAATTAAGAATAAACCGAAAAATAACCATTTACTTTTAAATTGACCCGTTTTACCTTATGTTTCAACCTAAATTATTTTAACAGATTTTAGATGTTGCATGTATTTCTGTCACAATTTCAATTACTCATTTTTAAATGAAATCAGGCATATTAAACCGATTTTCATGCAGATTTTAATAACCCCTTTTTTAACAGAAACACTCCTATTTATTTATTATTTATTTATTTATTTATACATAACTGCACATTTAATGAAAGCAGGTTAAGAGCACAGTTGTACAAGTCTCTAACTAATAACCACATAAAATTGGGAATCAACATCACAGAAAGCGAAGTTGAGGCAGACGTGACCAAAACTACAGTACCAGTGTACTGTATTTGCAGAACAGCTCACTACAATGAGCTGATGGTCCAGTGTTCCAGTTGCCAAGAGTGGTATCATCCTACTTGTGTAGAGATTCCAAAAAGCGTGATTGGCAATGAGGAGATCCGGCAATGCTTAAAATGTGTGTGAAAAGGCAGCTGGTACTACAGAAAGTACTATTTTGCTGTAGCACTGATATTTCTTCATGGAACATTGTTCAAGGACCGAGATTGACAAAATTCACATTGAGGCTTTATCTGTGAATATTCTTGTTGTTATTTAATTTTTACAATATATTATTTATTTTTGTATTTATTTATGTTAGTTTTTTGAGGGCTCATTTGAAGAAAATATTGTCAACAGTGGTTGTGACACTGGTTCTCTCATACTATATTGTTATATATATATTTTTTTACCGCAATAAGAATTGCAATATCATGAACAAGATTTGAAGAAAAAAAAATGCAACATGTTGCTGTGAATTTAACTTTTTCTTGAAAATTAAAATGAAGTGAACTGAGGACAGTAAGGACACTGTTAAGGAGAGTGAAGTCAAACTTTTGTTGTACTTATTAAAGATTTGGAATAACAGAATGTTAATAAATGGTCTGTGTCAGACTGCTTCAAGATAGTTTGGGTGACATTTTCATTACTTTTCTTCCAAATTCTGCAGTAAGATGAGTTGACCTGTTGCCTACTATACGTTAGGGTCACTGTGAACAAGAATCAAGTCAAAATTTGAGCAAGCCTATGAAGGAAAGACTTTTATGAGTGTTTGAAAATGGGGAATTGAGCTTTTAAAACGCCTTTAAGTTGGATGACATTGATTTTGGGTGACATTGATTTTCTTCCAAATTCTGCAGTAAAATGACTTGTACAGTAGAAGTCAGGGTCACTGTCAATAGTAATCAAGCCAATATTTTAGCAAACCTATGAACGACACAGATTTAATAGTATTTGAAAATGAGGAATTGAGCTATTAGAATGCCTTTAGGTTGGGTGACTTTGTCCTTGATTTTCTTCCAAATTCTTAAGTAAAATGACTTGAGCTATTGTACAGTCATAGTGAAGGTCACAGTGAACACGAATCAAGTCAAAATTTGAGCAAACCCATGAAGAAAAAAGTTTTATGCCTCATTGTTTCTCATTGTTTTTCTTCGAAATTATACAGTAAAAAGAGTTGAGCTATTGTACAGTAGTAGTCAGGGTCACTGTGAACAAGAATGCTAGAAAATCAGAAATTGAACTACACCGTGTCCCAAAAGTTCATGCACCACAGAAAAGGTCAACTCAGATGAATATTCAACAGAATGCATTTATTCAAAAGCCAGTGTATCCCCCCCGCATCTTAATTACTGCCTTCAGCCTGTCGGGCATAGAATGCACCAAGTTCTTCAGAACGGAAGGCTCAATGTTGCCCCACTCCCGCACAGCCCTCGCACTGTGCTGCTTCATGGTGGTAGGCGGTGGGCTGTGGAAGTTCTCAATTGGGTGAGGTCCGGGGAGTTGGGTGGCCATTCCTCTTTGTGTAGAAAGCCAGGAAGCTGCTCAGAACACCACTGCTGAGTTGTACGAGCAGTATGTGCGGGGGAACCATCTTGCACAAAGACCATTTCCACACGCCTGTTGAACATCTTCCTAGCTGTGATGGGGCCTGATTTCTTCTTTCTGGTGAGTATGGGAAGTAGCACTGGCTGGAGAATGTTCTTAACATAATACTCAGTGTTGATGGTGGTGCCCTGGGCTACAACATACAACTCAGACAGCCCTGAAGATGACATTCCCCTCCACACCATGCAATGGGCGCTGAACTTGACCTGTTCAGAAGGTGGTACTTCCATTTGATTGTCAGTGTAAATGCGGTCATTTTGGCGGTTGGGAGTTGGAAATAAGTAGAGAGGGCACTCATCAGAGAAAACCCAGTTTTCCCAGTCTCTTGGGGTCATTTTAGCATACCTCTTGGCAAAAGCAAGCCGCTTCTCCTTTTGCAGTTTCGTAAGGCGAGGAATCTGCTGTCTTCTGCATGCTCTCAGACCCAGTTTTTCAGTCAGAAAACGATGGATGGTACTCTTACTGCTTCCCCAAGATTCTGAAGTCTTCAACTGAGTCTGCGGCAGAACTGGTGTCTCTTTCCCTTGGCCTTGCGGATGAGGTCCTTGGCCCTCGAACTCAGAACTGAGGGGCGACCTTCACGGGGCATGTCTTTAAGGGAGTCACAACTCTGGTATCTCTGCCACCACTTCTTCACCCATCGTATGCTTCTGCCAAGGTGCTGAGCTACCTCCCTGCAAGTTTTCTCTGTCCTGCACAAGGCAATAGCTTAAGCATGGATTTGAGACTTTGAAAGTGCAGCTTTTCCAGATTTGTGTTTGGCCATCGTGGCAACACTACAAAAAGGTTCTCTCAGTAACATGCTTCATGGTCAACCAAGACATTTATAGGCCTATCAGAAACAGATGAACTAATTAAACAACCTCACAACACCTGACTGACCAGGTGCAACCCATTTTGGAGACAAACAGACAAGAGTGTTGCCCATTGGGGTGCATGAACTTTTGGGACATGGTGTATCAGAACGCCTTTAGCTTGACTGACTTTGTCATTGATTTCCTGCCAAATTCTGCAGTGAACAGAGTTGAGCTATTGTCCATTAGTAGTCATGGTCACCGTGAATAGTAATCAAGCCAACATTTGAGCAAACCTATGAAGGAAAGACTTTTATGAGTCTTAGAAAATGGAGAATGGAACTATCTGAATGCCTTTAGCTTGAGTAACTTTCTCATTGTTTTTCTTCAAAATTTTGCAGTAAAGAGTTGGGGTGATCCACGGCAGATTTGTTTGCTTGTTACGTTTTCCAGCCCGCATCAGCCGGATTTATTTGTTACGTGGTTCAGCACGTGTTTGCCATATTAGCTGTTAATAGACATCGATTGATGAGGAAGACAGGATTGTGCAGTGGCGTTGTGGAGGGGGGTGACTCCAGGACGCTGGAAATCACTGTTAAGCCTTCTCGAGGTGTTGTGGGCCTAACTTAACGAAACATCGTGAAAGGAGGTGCCCACTTGAAAACCCCAATGACATGCTGCATACTGCTGTTGTTTAGGTCAGGTTCCTGTTGGTTTCATGTTGCTTGGTAGTCATGGTTAGCTGCTGAGCGGGCCATACAAGCCAGCAGCGTTTAGTTAGGTATGTTTTACAATGTTTGAAGTATCCTCTGCTGCTCAGTGGGCTTACAAGCCAGACGCTTTCACTTAGTTTTTGTAGAATATAGGTTAATTGTCATATCACATGACTGTAGGTTTGGTAGGGCCTCTTAGTCGAACAGGCCCTCTAAATGTGTTTTGCCTGGGATTTTGGAACAATGGATTGTCCTGTGTCTTGTCGTGTGTATTACTGAATGAAGATTTTTGAAAAGAAAGGTGTCCAGATGGGCAAGCGTCTAGAGACCATTCTGGTACACATGACTCAAGTAAGAATGCATTTTGGCTAAAAACATACTGATTACACACTTGAAATTAATGTCTTGTTGTACTTATGCCCCTTAGGTTAATGTTGATGTTCAGAGGGAATGAATCCTGAAGGGGCTGTGTACTTACCTCAATGAGGACCCATCATATCTTATGAGAAAGTACATGGTGAGTATAATTGCACAAACAAAATATCAAAGCCGGTAATATTTTGTTGAGCACTAAAATACCTAGTTATTGAAACATACAACAGTTAGTCAGATATAGTAGTGATCTTGAATTAAAAAAAGAAAAATGTCTCCAAATGGGTTGATTTTAGCCTTAATGTGTCAGACACTGTATAGAAGAATTCATTCATGTCAATATCTAGTATTACCTGTATAAGAGCACTAGGTTAAATTTTCAGATGACCAGTACCATAACTCCAAATGAATGATGACATTGAATTAGAAGATATCAGGGTTGAAACACCTTTAAAGATAGTTTCTCTTCCAAATTTTCCTATACTTTAGCAAAATTGTGGTAGAGCTGAAACAATTAATCAATGAATTGACTAGTCAAAAATGTCTCTGCAGCTCCTTTGATAATATTTTGTTTCATTTCTGAAACAAATTATTGTCAAAGGATCTGTGGTTCCAGTTTCTCACGATCTCAAATCACAGTTTCCTTTATTATACAATTAGGCTCAGAAATATTTGGACAGTGACACAATCTTCATGATTTGGGCTCTTCATGCCATCACATTGGGTTTGAAACGAAACAACTACAACAGAATTAAAGTGCAGACTTTAAGGTTTAATTCAAGGGGTTGAACAAAAATATATGATTAAACATGTAGGAATTGTAGCTATTTTTATACAAATGCTCCAAATTTCAGGGGCTCAAAAGTAATTGGACAAATAAACATAAGCCTAAGTAAAATGTTACTTTTTAATATTTTGTTGAGAATCGTTTGCAGGCAATGACTGTCTGAAGTCTGGAACGCATGGGCATCACCAAACGCTGGGTTTCCTCCTCTGTGATGCTTTGCCAGACCTTTACTGCAGCTGTCTTCAGTTGTTGCTTGTTTGTGGGTCTTTCTGCCTTAAGTTTTGTCTTGAGCAAATGAAATTCATACTCGAATGGGTTGAGATCTTGTGACTGACTTAGCCATTGCAGAATATTCCACTTCTTTGCTTTAAAAAACTCCTGTATTTCTTTTGCATCATTGTTCATCTGTACTGTGAAGCACCATCCAATCAATTTGGCTGCATTTGGCTGAATCTTAGCAGAAAGTATAACCCTATACACTTCAGAATTCATCCGGCTGCTTCTGTCTTTTGTCACATCATCAATAAACACAAGTGACCCAGTGTCATTGGAAGCCATGTATGCCCATACCATCACACTGCCTCTACCATGTTCTACAGAGGATGTGCTTTATCATGAGCTGTTCCAATTCTTCTCCAAACTTTCTTCTTCCCATCATTCTGGTACAGGTCGATCTTAGTCTTAACTGTCCAAAGAATGTTGTTCCAGAACTGGGCTGGCTTTTTCAGGTGTTTTTTGGCAAAGTCAATTCTGGCCTTTCTATTTTTTTAGGCTGATGAATGGTTTGCACCTTGTGGTGAATCCTTTGTATTTACTCTCATGAAGTCTTCTCTTTATGGTAGACTTAGATACTGATACACCTAGTTCCTGGACAGTGTTCTTCACTTGAGTGGATGTTGTGAAGGGGTTTTTCTTCACCATGGAAAGGATTCTGCAATCATCCACCACTGTTGTCTTCCTTGGATGTCCAGGCCTTTTTGAGGTCCCAAGCTCACCAGTGCACTCTTTTTTTCTCAGAATGTACCAAACTGTTGATTTGGCCTCTCCTAACATTTCTGCTCACTCTGGTGGATTTCTTCTTTTTTTTCAGCCTCAGGATGGTCTGTTTCACCTCCATTGAGAGCTCCTTTAACCGAATGTTGTGTCTTCACAGCAACAGCTTCCAAATGCAAACACCACACCTGGAATCAACTCCAGACCTTTTAACTGCTTGATTAATGAGGGAAGAGCCCATGCAGCCTTGTTATTTTATTTTTGCAGCCTTCTGAGTCAATTGTCCAATTACTTTTGGTCCCTTGAAAAAGAGGAGGCTACGTATTAAAGAGCTGTAATTCCTAAACCCTTGCTCCAATTTGGATGTGAATACTCTCACATTACAGCTGAGAGTCTGCACTTTAAGCCCATATTGATTATATAATTGTACCCTGCATATGTTTTCGTAAACAGCTAAAATAACAAAACTTGTGTCACTGTCCAAATATTTTTGGGCCTAACTGTATATGATAGAAAACTCAGAATTTTGGTATTTTAGACTCTTGTTGTAAAAAAAACTGTAAAAAAACAAACAAACAAAAAAAGCAATTTTAAGACGTTACCTTGTGAAGTGGGAAATGCTACAATTTTTCAGTGTTATCTGTCATTTATAGACAAAACTATTGAGAAAATAATCCTCAGATTAACTGATAATTGAAATATAATATTTATTCACTGTAAATTATTTAGAGGGATTCAGAGATTTGTATATTATTAGTTGGTGCAGACATTCAGTATAATGTTTCAAGTGTATTTATTTAGTGTGTATCGTTTGATCTCCCCTGCAACCCTTAACAGGAATCAACGGGTATAGAAGATGAATGAATGAATAGTTTGATCTCACTTTGTTCCTTTTGTGACAGTGTGCTCTGCAGGCAGAACATGAAGCCCTAGTTCAGGAATCCATTGAGAAGACCACATTGGGAATATGTGTCGTCAGACATGATCCTGTCAGTAAAGCAAAAGACATTGGGGTTGTATTGGAAGGACAGATTTGGCCTAATATATGTGTTGAACCTTACTTACCCCCCTCAACTGAAATATTGTTTTGAAGTGCTGAAAAAGTTGTGATGGAGCTGGACTGAAACACGCTTTCAAAGAAAACCCAACTCCTAAAAAACAGAGTCTGTGAGTGAGTTGTTGTCAGGGACCGTGGTTGCTCTTTTGTTGGAAAAATACTTGCACTGTCTTTTTTTTCTTCTTACTTTGCAGTGCCTTGAGTTTGTTCTTCAGTAAAAAAAGGAAAAAGTTTTTCTGTACGTCTTATTTGTTTTTGGAAATTGTATGGTAGATACTGTAAACAATAGCTTATGTTGGGTCAGGTAGAAGGATGTGCGAAATGGATTTATTTAAGTAACAGAAATTAGTGCACATAAATAATTTCATCATGCAATGGATGAGCAAATTATGCAGAAGCTTTATAACTTACAATTTAACATTTACAAAAGTTATGTTTGTCACAGTGGGGTAGCGGGGAATGGGATTTTGGACCCAGATGCAGGACTTGAGGTAGAGGCAGGAGTAGACAAGATATATTTTTAATAAAGAAAAGAAACTAACATACAAAAAAAACAAAAGCGCTGCTGACAAGGCAGGGAATCCAAAACCAAACAACTCTCAAACTATGACTTGGCATGGCAAAAACACTATGGCATGGAAACAAGCAAAAACAGGCAAAAAACAAGACATACAGGCACTGTGACATGTAGTATGACGTGACAAGGAACAAAGGGAAGGCCCGGCTATAAATACACATGAGGAACAGGGGGATGACGAGACACAGGTGACACCAATTAACTAATCAAAAGGAACACACAGACATGACAAACAGGAAATCAAGGAACTTAACAAAATAATACAGGAAACTGTATTATTACTTTAATATGTGCAACCGATGTACATACTTTTTCATGTGTTTTTTTTTTGTTGTTGTTTGTTTTCCAGTGTAGAAATAATTTTATCATGCAATGGATGAGCAATATAACTTAATTGTGTAAGATTTACTTGTACGGGTCAGGTAGATTTAACAGAACAATAGTGTGTGTAATTTATGTAAAAAACTTAGGTTGCTTTAAGATGATATTGAATATAGCAAGGAACTTTAAAAAAAATTATCTTAGTTTAACATAGAGTAATTGAATATACTTAACATTAAATAAAATGATTGAATTAATATACAAAAGTCATGTTTCTTTAAGAAAAAGTAATTCAGTATAATTAACATAAATAATTTTAAGGAAACAACTATAATATGTGCCACCAATGTACATACTTTTTTTCATGTAGATCCAACAGCCTTTTTTTTATTTTATTTATTTATTTTTTTTTCAGTGTACAAGAGCCTGGCTGCTTTCAATTCTGGAAAAAGAATTCACCACCCTCTGTAAAACGTGAGGTGTTTTTCCTTGTCTAATTGCTGGATAACGTCATACTCCACTTGTCCTGGATGACCTCCAGTTTTCAGCTTTTTGTCCTTGAGTTCCTCCCAGTAATGGCTCCAGTTTCCATCGCTGTCTGCTCCGAAACCAAACACATGGACCTGTGGAAAGGGAAATGAACATATAACTTTAATTAACACTAATAAATGATTATGCAAATACAGTGCACAAACCGTTCCGACAAAAACATCAGATTTCTGTGAAACTTTATCTCACAGTAATTCATGTAACACATACATTTAATATATATGTTTTTTTTTCTCCATTTGGTTCCATTTTGCCGGTTTGAAGGCACTTCAAGTGTGTGATCTATCAGTGGCGACAGTGTTTTAACAACTTGTGCTAGAAGAGAGCAGATACCTGCTGTCTTAACCCTCGTGCTATCTTTGGGGTCTCTGGGACCCCAAGTGAATGGACAGACAGATAGAGAGCATGGAAGAGGGTTAAGATGGACAGCATACACACATGTTCATTGTCAGTTGCCCTTATTTTCTTCCATTTACTTGGGTGAGGGTAGGATTCAGGGGCGGACTGGGGGAAAAAAGTGGCCCGGGAGTCATTGACAGAACGGCCCACTTCATAGTTGGCGTGGGGAGCCAACCAAACCTGGCAACACAAGTTTCATATACCTTGATGAAAAAAACAAAAACAACTGCATGTTGTTTTGGACCATAATCATATAGTAATCATTAACCTGAACCGTAGCCTACAGTAAAATTATTACCACAGTATAGTGATTTTACACTGCATGTGGTGATTTTAATGGGAACAGGTCATACAATCAAATTTGGCCTACCAATTTGCCAGGCTGTTAGAACTGAATGACACTGACTGTATATACCATGGGCAACTATTTTTTTCTCAAGGGGCCACATGAGAAACAGCAATTATCTTGGAGGGCCGCGCCAATAGGCTGAACTCAATTCTGTGCCTGCAGAATTGGTATGTTTTATTTTGTGCTGGTGTTTTCAGTAAAAGGATGATCAAGAAAGCAGTTAGTCATACTTAAAGCATACTTGAAATGCTTTAACAACAATGAACACATTCTCTTATAAAGTGCAGTTAATTAAATCTTAAATGAAATCTGTACCAATGGACTTTTAAAATATGAACAAAATGTATTTATTACCGTAATTTCCGGACTACAAGGCGCACCTGAATATAAGCCGCACCAGCTAAATTTTGGGGGAAATACAGATTGATCCATATATAAGCCGCACCCGACTATAAGCCGCTGGTGTTTTAATGCCTAATTACCGTAAGGGTTTCTTCGAGGGGGGATTGACGGGACAGAAATTACTTTTTGGAAACGCAAAGCGTCCCATTTATTTACATTTGAGAAACACAATAAATATTTCAGTCAGTCAAACAATCAATCAATCAAACAATCAATCAATCAAACAAACAATTAAAACAATCAATCAAATAATCGGTGCTCTCCTAGTGCACTTCCTGCAGTCATAGTACCGTAGTAGTACAGTATAACAAAAACAAAGCTTACAACGCTTGACAAGGCAACAACGTTAAATGGCTAAATTTAATTCGTTTTTAAAAGTACTTGCCTGTAACACGGCAGCAAAAGTGCAGTAACCCGACTGCTCAACAAAATAACCAGCATCTTTTTTGAAAACAGCCAACACGGCAGTAAAGGTGCAGTTACACGGACGTTTACTGTATCAAAGTAACCAGCCTACTATACCAGAAAAGTCAGCCAAATCGATCTCTATTGACTTAAAAGCAGCTCTCGTACTGTATTTGGGCTCACTTGGTTTCTTTTTCTCTCGTTACCTGGCTCGACCTGACCTGTCTCGCTCTTGCGCCCCCTGGTGACCGTTAGCTGTAAAAATCCATAAATAAGCCGCACCGCTGTATAAGCCGCAGGGTCCAAAGCAAGTGACAAAAGTAGCGGCTTATAGTCCGGAAATTACGGTAACTATTTTAACTGTTTTACGTATGTCAGGCAGGTACGTCAATTAGCTCCTCCTCCCAACTTTATTGACAAACTTGTCAGAGTCTCACTGATGTACAGCAGCGCAGCGCTCTGAAGTTCATACGGTTTGCCAATAAAAGCTCGAAGACACAAGTTTGATGCTCTAATAGTATTTGATGCTTGTGGGATAGCCTGGCCAGAGCGGTAGGAATTGGTAGGAGACAGACTCAGACATTGTTTCAGTCCAAAAAAAAGGTGTTTATTTCACGAAGCCCAGGTGTCACCAAAACATATAATGGAAAAAAAAAGGAATAAAAAGGAATATCTACAAAAATGTACAAAAATTAAACAGTTAACAAAGCTTAACTGAATAAAACAAAACTTATAGCAACTTAGATTAAGCTAACGCAACTTAACCTAAGGCAACGTGCACCCAGCTACACCGACATGGTTGTTCTACCCCGAGGGCTGACAAGCAACTGCCTTTATAGTGCTGTCCATTAGCACTTCACCGACATCATGTTGGTGCATACCATTAAACAGGTATGTTCCCTTCTTCCATTCTGGAAAAGGTAAATGACACGTTGTAAATATACCTTCTTACTTAAACAGAGAGGCACCTTGCATTGGCCTTCAACATCCATTGCTCTGAATCCTATCTACATAATCTTAAACAAACAAATAAACTAAACTCCTGACAAAATACCCCCATTGATGGGTCTGTCTGTGATCCTCTGTGATGAGGTCACAGAGACATAAAAGCAGGAAGAAATCCCCATTTCCCTCCTTTTGTCTCTGGAACACATGGTGGGTATGGTAAGTAAATCCATAATTAATTCAAATAATGCACATCAGAAATAAACCAGTTTTACTTAATACTTGTCTGAGTTTGACTTTATATGGAAAAGTTAGGGTATGATTTGTAACCAAATATAATGCAAACACAAACAAACCCAGGATAGTAAGTGTAAGCATATTACAGAAAAATGTGGAATTTGACAAACAAATATTAAATAAACACGATTATGTAGAACAGGTCAATGGGACAAATGGTGTGGTTCTCACCCACTTTGTCACAATGCTATTAGAGCATTGATGCTATTAGAGCATCAAATACTAAAATATGTTAACGGAGACTCTGACACAAAGACGCAGTAGCTCTGTATCAGTTAGCAGTGTTACTTTGTCTTTATAGAAAGTTAGCAGAGCAGTTAGCAGACAACGGGCTAAATCTGTTAGCCTACTGTTCCACAGTAGCACACACGGCTAACAGAAAACTATAAATGACGACACCACTGCAGCTAAACATCAGTCTGTTGGCATACATGCTAATACACACACACACTGCAAGTGACCATTAGCCAAATAATAGCAACATGTTTAACACGGCATTAGCATTAGCATGTAATTTAGGGCACCACACAAAAAAAGTTCTGTCCTGATGATCTGTGGAGAACAAATGACAAGCAACATAATTGCAACAATAAGCCCATTTCAATGAAAATGTTACTTAAAAAATGGACAGCACTGGTTATCAATCCACCAAAGCTGTCTTGCACTGTTAGCGCAGTGTGATTGACAACTGACGGCTGCAGCAGCAGCCTGAAGAAGTGGGTGGGACTTACCCACATGGACGAAATATAATTGGCTATAAGCATAGGCAGTGATACGTGAACACAGGTATAGCCTATTACAACAATAGCCGTCCGACCCAGCCCCCAAAGTGGACTACAACGCTGCTGGCCGTTGTGACAAACTTTGTCCAGTCCGCCCTTGGTAGGATTCAAAGGCCGTTAAAAGGCAGCCAATCCTCAGCCACACAGCACAAGTAGTGGTTGCTGAACATGGGTTATACCCTCCCTGACAATAACAGAAGCCACTGTGCATTGACGTGTAAAGCACCTCAAAACCTCGTATGTAGGAGGTCACAGTCTATCATTTTCTGCTATGTGAATTTTTCCTTCAGTATGGTGAGATTATAGGAAGGGGTTGTCTGGCATGTGGCTAAATATAAATTTTACAAAAGCTCACTGTCCAAACATTTAACCTCAAATCTTATATTGTACTCAAGTCCATTGCTGAGTAAGATAATGTAGTAGTTGACAATGTCTGAATGAAGATTCATGCAGGTCACTGCATATCTAAGTGCTAAGCCCATTTGCCTTCGTTTTATGTGACAAACATATTGAGCTGCTCACCTTGGAGTACTTATTCAGAAACCAAGAACTTCTTCAACTTCGCAAAAGCAGCTCCAATTCAAAAGCTGAACTTACCTCATGGCAAATGTTCAGTGCAAGAGCCACAGTTATAAAGCCAGTGGATGGATACCGGTCCTTCGTTCTCAGCCACATGTTGTCAACGTATCTTATGAAAGCCGGGTTGATCACCATCACCTGTTGACAATCAGAATCGGCCTTTGAACTCACATGGGTCGCTACCTTTGCAGGCGGTGAAGTACTTAATGGTACTCACCAAGTCCTTGTTGAATGCTATCTTTGGGTTTAGTGCTGTGTTGGACCTGTTGGGGACAGCATGAAATGACAAATTCAAATAGCCCTTGACACACCATCAAAAAGCTCATCACGCAGATGTGACCTGTGAGCCTATTCAAGGAGATTCTAATTTGCATAATGTATTTTACATTATGACACTCTACAGCAAAATGTTGTGTATGTGATCCAACACAGCCAATCTGACTGAAGTGGAATTGTAGTTTTGCATCATGACTCAGCATCTATATGTATGGGCTACGCCCTCTAACTTGGCTTCCCTTGTCACGCAGGATGACACAGAATGACACGCAGGACGATCTATTCTCATGAGGTAATGCTTTTAGGTATCTGGTTACCTGCCACTCTACTGCCTCATTCCTAATTAAGATTAATTGCCTTTTGGAGAGGGATGGTAATTCCTATTCCTTTACTGAGTTTTAATAATGCGTTGAATTATGTTTAGCACATATATTATCTCTGTTCATTCGTATAATTGTCCCTGTTGTGATGCCCTGTTTACCACATTACATTAAACACACCTTATTGCAAACTGGGAAAGCTCACTTAAAATACTGTCTAAAATGAAAACCTGAAAAGAAGGGGACTCACTTTCCATGAAATCCAGTCATCATGGCCTGTGTGAGCCACTCTATATCCCATGTCTTGAATGGAGCCAACACAAAGTGAGTGTTGTTGTCTAAATTCACAGCACTCTCTGGATACATGACACGGTGAGTTGTTCTGGTCCCAACATCTTCTTCGTAGCCTTCAGTGTGACCTCTGTTAATTCTGAACAGCACAGGGGGAATCATTTCACTGCTGGATATCTTTTCAAAAAGTTTAAATATGATTTTCTTCTTGGTGAATATTTACCTGATGACATAATCATGGAAATCTATCAGAGGTCCATTACGTGATCCCTTCAAGTTACCAGAATTTCCCACCACAGCACAGGTCTTGCAGCCGCCACTGCTGGGCTTTGTAAGCCTCGGGGTGGTTGGAAATATCTGTAACAGTCTGTTCACTGCTTGGTTATATTTGTTGTAGTCTCCTCGTTCACCTTGTAAGAGCTGGTGGAGACAGATGCAGACTGTTTATCTGGACTGGCACACAGGTGCATTTCCATCCACCAACTTCAACAACGCAGAGGAACTCTGTCCTTACCTTCCACCATTTGAAATCATCTTCTGAGAGGTTGTGGTTCGCAGACAAAAGCATCTCAACGGGGGGTTTTATGGGATGCGAACACAGACGATTGTTTGGGGATAAACAGGTGTCACAGTGTTTTCTATCATCAACAGTGAACTGAAGACTAAACTCAGTGACTGCTCTTAAAACCAAGAATTCAACAAGAGTGCCTGTGATGCACAGGACTAAAAATTTCATCTTCCTCATAATTCTGGATGTGTGACACTTGTGGTCAGGAAAACAGCTCTGGTCTGTGATGACAAAGGGTACAGGAAATTTCCACAGTGAGCAAGAACTGAGGAAATAAAAGAAAGGACACATATCAGAAAAGAAAGGACACATATAATATATATGAAGTCATCTTTACAGTCTGCAAGTCTGTAGTCAGAAGAAGATGAAAATGAGAAAAGAGGAAGATGATGAAGTAATAATAATATTAATATAGAACAGTAATATTGATAAGAAGAAGAAGAAGGAGAAGAAAACAAAGAAGTGAAAAAGAATAAAGAAAGAAGATACTATAAAGTTATTAAGAAAAAGAAGAAGGCTACAATTGTATTGGCATTAAGTGTCAATCATAAACCAACATATTAAGCTGATACACTGTAAATTCAAACAATGTCCTGACTTATGATGAATTAGTGCATTTAACTTAATTCATACTACTTTTTTTGTTTACTTTCTCTCACCAAGTTTTCTGCACCTTATACGCGCATACTTGTTTCTTTAAGTTATATGAACTTTCTGAGTGTGTAGCATTGTTCGTGGTATGAGACGTACAGTTGTGGGGGAAATTATTAGCCTCCCTATGGAAATTTGATTCTTCTGAAAATATTTCCCAAGTGCTGTTAAACAGAGCAAGGAATTTTTAACACACGTCTTTCAAACATCCGCCTTTTATTTTGGATGCTTACATTATTTTACTTTCTACACAGAAATTTAATTATTTCACAGAAAAGACATGCTTCCAGTATGCATCATCTTTTTCCAGGTTGTCCTTAGCATACTTCAGTCTGCCTTTAAGGTCTCTTCTGTAGAAGTGGAGTTTTTCTTGGTCTGCAACCTCACTGGAGGATTAATACTCATGTGTAAATTGGGAGAGAACTCTTAATTTTAACTTGATTTTACAAGCTTTGAGCATTACAAAGTCAAAGCACATCATTGCACAACAGTGGTTTGTGTCATGGCTAAATAAAATGGTCAGTTCTTAAGGGGGCTAATAATATTGACCGTGGTATTTTTTTATTTTTTTGAATAATTCTGTTATTGTGTGCAAATTGAAGTAATTTATGCTTTCTAAAGAAAACTAGTATGTTTAGAAATGCTATGTTGAATATTCCATATTCTACTAAAAAAGCACTTGGGAAAATTTTGAAAGTTTCATAGGGGGGCTAATAATTTCGGCTTCAACTGTGAGTTACAGAGCTTTGCAGCCCAGTGCCCCATTTTCAGTTAGCGTACATCTACCGCTAGCACCAAACTCATTCAAATGCAGGAGGTCAAAGCCGTGCACGTGGACCCAGTGCTCCTCGAAGGCTGGCTCTAACGTTGAATTCGGTAAGTTTAAAGCTTTGTTTGTAATCTTGTCAATATTATTTACAGGGTTCCCGTGCAGTCTTAAAAAGTCTTAAAAGCATTGAATTTATGAATTTGGAAATAATACCTTTTTTTATGATATCTGGGTCTTAAAATTTGTGCAGTAACTTCTCCGTATCGCATTCTCCTCAAAAGTTTCCATTTGTCAACCACTATTATTTTGATTAAATAACGTAGCCTAAATAAACAGTGGTGCAACCAATAATTGAGAATGCAACGCTGCCCCGGGTCGGAACACGTCACTTTGCTACAGCACTACACAGACACAGACCACAAGCAACAAGCCAAGCAGAAGTACGAAAAATGTAAGAAAAAATTCTCTTTTCCATTTCATGGGGTTAGGGGGAAATGTAGATTAAATAAAACGTGGCAAGATAAACAAGCATTTTGTCACTGGTTAAAACCGGTGGACAACAATGTATTCGAGGCTTTTTGCACAGTATGCAAAAAAAAATGATTCAGCTTGGTACCATGGGCGTGAAGGCTTTGGAGTCTCATGCCAAGTCGTCCAAGAACATCAATTCTGTCAAAGGGAAGGAACAAACTCCTTCCATCGTCCGAGTGTTTCAACCTGCTAACGTTAGCCAGCTAGCTGTTAACGCGCCTGAAGCAGAAGCAGCAGATAACGTTAACCAGCCAGCTGCTAGTGCTAGCACAGCACCTCCAGTTACGACCGCAGCAAAGTTAGAGTGGATCTGCGCACAGCTTTTGGGTCCACACCAACAATGAAAGCAGAGGTGTTGTGGACTCTTAACACCATCGCCAAACACCAGTCCTACAATGGAAATGAGGGTATTTCAGAGCTTTTCAAGAGCATGTTCCCCGATTCCAACATCGCTACCACGTTTACTTGTGCTCCCAACAAAACAGTGTACATAGCCAAGTTTGGTTTAGCTGTTCACATCAAAGAGGAACTGGTGTCCAAAGTCAACAGATTGCCATTCGTTCTTATGTTCGATGAGAGCCTCAATGAGACAAAAAACAAACAGCTGGATGTGCATGTTCGCTTCTGAGACGAGGGACAGGTTCAGTCCAGATATCTGTGCTCCCAGTTTATGGGACATTCCACTGCGCAAGATCTGCTGTCACATCTCAAAGTAAGCATAACCTTTTTTACTCTAAATGTTTCTCAATTTATATTGATATCATTTTTTGGGCATACACCATCCTGTAAAAGCAATGTCACATGACCAGTTAGGTACTTCCCATAAGAATGTTTATGTTTTATGTTTATGTACTTGGCAGACCCTTATATCCAAAGCAACATACATGTAAAATACATAAAAAGCAATCACTATAAAAATTCTAATCACTTATGGAAAGAATGTTGTTAGTACAAGTAGAATAAATAAATGGTTGTCTGTAAGGTCCCTAATCAGTCCTTTTCATAGCACACATGCACAGGTGAACAGATGTGTCATGTACTCAAAAAATGTTGGAATTGATTACATTTTTTTTGCTCTTTTGAAATTCTAAAACGTCACTGACCCAAGTATACAACTGTGCATTATAGTGTGTGTGTGTGTGTCTAACAATGTGCGCTGCTCATCTAGTCCTCTTATCTTGAGTAATCCAATGCAATCCTTTTTTTAGGAATGTATGGACAAACTGGACCTCAGACACTTGGTGTCCATGGATGGGCCCAGTGTGAACTGAAAACTCTTCGACCTTTTCCAGAAAGATCAAGATGAGCAGTACGGAGGTGAGGAGTTTATAATGCTATTACTGTGTGTGTGTGTGGGTGAGTGTGTATATGATCCATTAGTAATTATAAAAATTCATTTTATTTGTAGTGCACTTTACATTGAATAAACAATTTCAGAGTGCTACAGAGCTACAGAGAATTTGGTTTCTAATATCAAGTATGCAATGAAACCTTCAGGTGTTCAGCTCATTTGTGTGGGGAGCTTTGGCCTACACATGCTACACAACGCATTCAAGTGTGGGTTCACTGCATGGCAGCTGGACAAGTTGCTGAGAGCAATGCACACATTGTTTCACAATGTGCCTGCCAGGAGAGAGGATTACATCACCGTAACCAAGTCCAGTGTGTTCCCCCTGTCTTTCTGTGCCCATCGTTGGGTAGAAAACCTTCCGGTTGTCGAGAGAGCCTTGGCAGTCTGGCCATCACTTCTCCTGTACATGGAAGCTATGAAAACAAAGAGACTCTCGAACCCTGGAACAGGCCCTTCTTAAATGCTGTGACTAGGTCTGTGACTGTGTCCTAACCCTGGTGGTGGTATGGCCTTGTCATAGTTTTTGAAATATATGGCTAAGTTGAAATTGTCCTGCCTCTCTGTGTGTTTGTCTCTTTCTCAGCACCCTATGACACAGTTGCAGCAGCCATAAAGGATCCACTCATCTTGGCCAAATTGCAGTTCTACGCAGCACTTGCCAGGACCTTCACTCCCTTCCTGAAAAAATATCAGATAAGCCTGTGCTCCCATTCCTCCCCAAGGACCTGACGAAGTTGATGATGGTAATAATTTACTTAACGTTATAATAACCTGATTGGGCTCAGTAGGATGTGTAAAAATAGTGTCTACATTGTGCAACATCATCAGACAATTTGATGTTGGTGATTAATGTGCCGCACCAGACATTTTTGTGTTTGTCTGTTGACAGAGTCTACTCAGACGCTTCATAAAGAGAGAAGTCCTCCACGATATCACTGCCCTGCAGCTGACCAAACTGGATGTCACAGACAAGACCATCTGGCTCAGCCCACAAGACATCAGTATTGGTCTAGGTGCAGAGTCAGTCCTTAAGGTAGTGTGATGTTTTCAAAAGATTGTTTTACAAATGTTTAGGCTGAACCAGGTCATTGAAGACATGTTCTATATTCATGGATAATTTCTCTCTCTCTAGAGCATCAAAGGTGCAGAGTTCAGGGTGCTAGAGTTCAAGAGAGAGTGCATGCAGGGACTGTGTAACATCATCAGGAAAGTGCAAAACAAGAGCCCCCTCAAGTTTCTGACTGTTAGGCAGTTGGTGTGCCTAGATCCATCAGTAATGTACAGAGAACCCGAAAGATGCAGGAATCACATGAAAGGGCTAACTGATACTTCTGCACGTAGGAATAAGAGAGGCAAATTATAGACTACACATGAATTTATCCTTAATCTGATTTGCTGGTAATGCCCAATGATTTATCAATGTTTTTCTCTATTTTTTTCTCATTTGTTTTGTCATAGATGTCATACTGCAGCAGTTTGGCAGGGCCCACGGCCAAGCTACGGTTGAACGTGGATTCTCCATCAATAAAGAGGTGGGGTCAGATAACTTGGAGGAGGACACTGTGGTCACACGGAGACTGGTGTGTGACTACATCATACAACATGGCAGTGTTACCAAGGTAAGATGACCCCTGCCTGGACTAGTAATATGCTGTTGACTTAAAAGTTGATAGAATCAACATAGTTGGTCTTTTGAGTTTGTCACCGACTCTGGTTCTCTTTTCCCAACCCGATACCCAGGTTCCACTCAGTAAATAAAAACTGGCAAGTGTAGCAAGAGCAAGGACAAGGTATCGTAACCATCTTGAGACCAACAGAACAGGGAGGCAAAAGACCAGGCTCTCAAGAGGAAGGAGGCAGAGGACTGTCTTCAGGAGCTGAAGGTGAAGAGGAGACGCATACAGGAGGTATCTGAGGGCCTGACTAGGGATGCGGACAGGCTGGCTGAGGAGGATGAAGCGAAGGCAGGGAGCAAGATGGCTGACCTGATCAGCAGGTCCAACATCCTGCAGAGAGGCCATAAGGAGAAGTTGGCAGAACTGGCTCTCCTTGATAAAGAGATCACTGCTAAGAGTGCAGAGTTTAGGAGTTGACGGTGTGATCTTAATTGTTGTTACGTCCTAGTCTAGGGGTGTAAGGACTAACATAAACCACACAGGCAACGAAAGTACAGTGCTACAAGTGATCCCTTTTATTATCACCGCGCACACGTGACTAAGTGAGAACAATACAAACAAACTGAAAATGAAGCTGGTCTTCGGGGTGAACCAAGGCCAAAACAACAAACAAAACCCCGCTACCAAATTCCCAAGTCTTAACTAAAGCCTACGCGAAAATAAAACAAACAAAAAAACATTGGCTACACATAACTGCCTACCTTTAACAAAAACAGGAGAAAACTGTTTTAGAAATAAAATGGCGGTTCACCCTTACTGCGTCCAAAACAATTAGACAATAACGAAACAAAAATGTCCTCACGGAAAGAAAACCACATGCAGGACCTATTCACAACACACAAAAGATTTTCACTCAAAATACACATGCACGTCACAGCTCTGACAAACACAAATCAGGAGAGGAGAGAGACTTCGGGTGCTGACTGGCAGTCCATAAAATTGGCCGAGCCCCCGGAACAGCCAATCCCAGGCTTCAGCCAATTCAACCAGCCACGCCTCCGAACGAAGATCCTTTATAGTGGTCTCACTCCTAAAGAAAATAACACTGTCCGTAACAATTGTATTTATTGTTGAGTTTATTTTCATTGTTTATTGTTCAAGAGTCTTCTCTACTCTCCATAATCCCAGCATGAAATAAGTAGCTAGTTAATGTCATGTCTGTCAAGTTTCTGTTTGCTATTGCACATTTCATGTTTATGCCTTGTCTTTCCTGTTTTATTTTGAAATCACTAACCCTCTGTCTCTGTTCTAGATTTACTTCCTGCACGCCCTTCCCCCGTCCTGTCACACCTGCTCCCTGATTGTTCTCCCCACCTGCTTCCCATCTTCCCTCATTACCTCTTGTACTTTACCCTGTGTGCCTCACAGTCTAGTTGCCAGTTCGTTGTACCTCACAGTCCTCGTCCCAGCTCTTATCATAGACCAAGCCATAGCCTGTTTTCGTGTATGAACCTGCTTGTCCCTTTGACCAGCCTTTTGCCTCTCGATTTTGGAAACCTCTGCTTATCTGACTGCTTGCCTGTGTACCGAACCCTGCCTGGTAATAAACCTGCCTTTCTTGTCCGAACCTGCTGTGTTGTGCATTTGTGTCCACCGGTTCTGCACTCTGGAGTTCATGACAGTTAACATAACCAATGTTAAAAAAAAAAAAACTTAACTGTGTTAGGCAAACTTTTTTGAGGTCTGCTGACATTTTCCTTGATCTGTGGTCTGTGTTGTAGTGTAAGTACTCACTGCTATGCTGCAATATTACATCATTCTTCCATAATGCTTTACACAGTCCCCTTTTCCACATTTGTTTGAGAAATAAATGAACAAATAAAAAAAAAAAAATGTTTTTCTTTGCCGGTAGGTCTGTGAAATATGCCGTGAAATAGGTATTAAGTTTTTATATAAATGGTCTTAAAAAGGACTTAAAGACTTGAATTTGACTTAAAGAAACCTTTAGGAACCTTGTATTTAATGTATGGAATGAGAGATGTTCGAAGAAAGTGTTGGACAAAAGTTTGGAGAGAGTTTGTGTTTTGGTGCTCGGTTTTGGGCTATTTCTGTGTTTACTGGCTACTGATTTTGGTTTACAGACATCAGACTATCTTCGGACACCCTTGAATACTGCCTGGATTGACGACGCTCATTTTCAGAACACAGACAGAAAAAACTGAGCTAAGCGGCTAGTTGACAAACTAGCTAGCGGGCCGCTAGGGTAACAGCAGCAGATGCTACCTCACGTTACCTAGCAACATGGGTCCAAAGAAGGCTCTGACAGCTGAAGAGGGCGATGACATTAAGACGTCTCTGGACTTCTTGTCTGAGGAGACAAGTTGTGAAACTGAAACAGAAATCCATCCTGGATCTTGTGGAGGAAGTGAAGGCTCTCCAGATCCAGAACACCGAAAAGGACCAGCGTCTGGTGCACCTGGAGAGTCGAGTGGCGGAGCTGTAGCAATACACCAGGGTCAATGATGTGATTGTGACCGGGGTCCATATCAAGCCCTGGTCATATGCCCGGGCGGTGACCGTTGACGAACGGGGGGAGCCCGGTGAGCAGGATGTCAGCTCCACAACACGTGGCTGCCCTCTTACAATCCAAAGGGATTGAAATGGACAGGGGCAACGATGAGGCATGTCACCCTCTGACCCGGAGAGATGACAGCGAGGAGCGAGCCGTGATCATGAGATTTGTCAACAGAAAACGCAAAACAAGGAAGGAAACTGAAAGGATCAAACGTATTTATCAATGAGCATCTGACTAAACGAAACACTGATATTGCCAGAAAAGCACGCCTCATGAAAAAACAGGGAGCAATTCAGCACACACGGACATCAAACTGTAAAGTATTCATTAAACTAAATGGGACACCAGAGCAAGCAAAAGTGCTAATTATCAGGAACATCAAGGACATGGACACAACACAAATGATTAACACAATCCGGACTATGGTATGATGACTCATACACAACACATCACCATGATACAGTTCAAAGAACTCATTCATCTACAACACCCTGGTTCATTTCCAAATAGCACAAATCATGTACAAAGCAATAAACAATTCCTGGAAACAAAAATATTGTTTTTTTTTAACAGAGTTGGGGGTTATAATCTGAGGGGTGAGTTCAATTTAAAACATCAGCGGGCACGTACACAAACTGAAGGACAAATTTTTGTCCTTCAGTTTGTGGAGTGAGGCTGTGGAACAGACTGGGTGTGGAGCTCAAGCAATGTCCAAGCATGATCCAGTTAAAGTTTTGACTATTGCTATTGTTGTTTTGACTATATGATATGAATGTTATCAGTTTACTTTGTTTTGTGACTCGCACATCGAAATAAACTGAAACTGAACTGAAGTTGGCATCTCTGACTTTCTGTTGGCTTGTTAGCTTGTGTGCGTGTTCACAGAGCAGACGTAGCATTACAACATTAGCGAATCCGATTGAAAGTGCTTTGACTGTGTCTGGAGTGAGCACAAGTGTAGTGTTAATATTTAACATGTCTCCGTCGGTTCCTGTCTGTTAGCTGCTGGATTACGATGAACTGCTAATTCAGCTGTATAAGTTAACCAGTTATCTTAACAGGCTGTGGGCGGCAGCTCCGGCTCTGTGATTCAGCTCCAGGCAGCAGAATTTATAAGTTTGTCAGGGTGCACTCATGCTCGTGCTGGGATGTAAACATTAGTTAAAGTCATTCGAGATGGTGTGTGTGTAATGTCAGTTAAGGTTTGTTCGTTACAGTTTGTAGACACAACATTCAAACTGAGCGCTTCTTCTCGGGCTCAGTACACGCCCGGTGCTGTAGACAGTGGTCATAACTGACCCAGTAGATAAAGGGAAATACAGTCCGAGTGAAGCGCAGAAGCAGCGGGAAAGTCCACGCGGTAAGCACGTAAATCGAGCGCTGCCGTCGTACTTTTCTAAAATATCATGTTATAATAGCCGCCACAACCGTACATTACACTCAATCATTTTTATACTTATTTATAACTACAGTATTTTGATAAATGCTGACACCTGGCACAGATAGTGACTTTACCCAGTTTGGTTTCATTCATGCAGGTGGTATGATCCTAAATACTAAAACACAGAAGCACAGAAGAAAGGAGTACTGCTTTCATTTAGACATTAAAAATGCAGGTCAGATTAATTGGTGGTGCTTATCCTTAAGTAATACATTTTGTCTGAATAAGGAGTCTTTCATAGACACTGCTGTCTGTTTTAATACACTAATCTGGAAACATTAGTGAAACAGTATTAATCGGTTCATTCACATGAGAATGTGGTAACACATGACTGTTAAAATTGTTTGTTTATTTATTTTTATTTTTTTCCATATAGCCTGCCTTAGGTGATGTCTGTGATAGTGAAGTTGGTGGCAGGTAGAAAAGAGGTACCCTCTGTCACCAAGACTGTATTGGCCACCAGGGTAGCAGATAACTGTCTTACCCAGCCAGACAAACTCAGCAACACCTCCTCCCTCACTGCTGTTTTGTTGATAAGAAGCTTTCTCAGAGGACCAAAATCCTCTGAGACCTTTTTAGTAATTTTTGTGTCTTAGTTTGATTCAAAATTATTACAAACCTTTGTAAAAAAAGATGATAAATGTGACAAATGTCTTTTTTGGTATTGGTAGATTTAAAGACTGTACAATAAAGGTGACTAAACAGACTTAATTAAATACATTTTGCACTTGTTTTTATTTCTATCACTGGATTTAAATATAAAATATGATGATGAATAATAATAATGATAAATAATTAGTAACATCTCAATGGGCAGGTTGCTAATCCCAAATACTTCAACATTAGACATTACAGTGGGTAGTCACTGTCTCTTTTAGTCTAATTTATTCTCCTGTATTTTTTTAAGTGTCTACTGGAAGAGGGATGCAGTGGATGTGTAATTTCTGTACTTTTGTCTCTCTAAAACAAGGCCATTAAAGCATCATAGATCAAAGAATCGTGGCTTCACAAGAACCTCCACAACACCATGTCTTCATCAGCAGTGTATCTGCACATTCAAAATTGGTAAACCCCATTTAAAAACTAATGTGGTGCTAAAGAGATATTCTGACCTTTTATTTATCACCTCCTCCCCATTGTTCTGCCAAACTCAACCTTTGATGTTTTCTTTCTAGACAAGTTTCCGAACGAACAGCATGTTGATTATTATGGTTATTGTTTGCAGATACTGAAATAAAAAAAAATAAAAAAACATGTTTGTAATGCCATTTTGTGAATTCTTATTTTTAACTAAAGCTAAACTATGTTAAGTGCATTTATTTAAAATGAAGTACTGCTCTCTTACTTTGGCACAGTATATTAAGTTAATGTGACTTATTGAGTTTTGGTCAAGTTAAGTTTACTTAAAAAAAGTTAATTAGTGTGAAATTACTATATTTAAGTGAGCTGTACTTGTTTTTGAAGTTGTAAGAACTTAATGTATTTCAGTACAGTTAAATTCAAATCAAGTTGTTGCAACTCAGATACTTTGTCACTTAGTAACTTAATATTTCTGCCAAAACAAGCGGACATAACTTGAAATCTGTAATATACTTCACTTGAGGTGTCTTAGTATAATCCCCTTCAAACAAGTACAGCTCACTTAAATATAATAATTTCACACTACTTCACACAATTCAGTTTGTTTACTTACTAAATTGTCAGAATTTACACTGGAGGTAATAAAAAAAGAAATACTTTTTTTCTTTTCCTTACCTGACAGGCAGTATTGAGTATTGGTTGAACTGGCATCTGATGTCTCGATATAAACTCTCCAAGGATTTTTTTTTTGAGAATGTCACTGGTGGCCTGCACCTGTGCTGCAGGTGTGGAGGGGTGGGGTTTGATGGCAGCAATACAACTGAAGGACAATATGTTCTGCCCAGGTGCTGGTGTTTTTCTCCATTATATGGTTATATCTTGAATAAATGTGTCCATATAAGAAAACTTAAAAAAAAAAAAAAAAATTATTATTATTTTTCTTTTGTCCACTAGTAAAAGGAATCGGTCTCCAACTAGATCACATGTATTCATTTATAAACTCCAGCCAAAATAAGAAGAAGAAAAAAAAAAGAGTGCACAAACACTGAAAGAGAGGAGAAAAATATTCTGACTCCTTCCCATGGCTGCTCGTCTCATTTGTCCTCCTCAGTGAGAAAAAGACAATCATTGTGTAAATCCGCTACCGAAATGGGCAGGTTGAGTTTGACCAGCACCGGGCGATGTGATAAGGACTTGTGGTGCTGAATTCCTCAGGCTGACTACCTTTTCCGTGTGAAAAATCAAGAGTGCATTGCAATTTTACAAAGCATGGCTCAATATTTTGTAGTCACTAGACACCAGACTATTTTTCTATTTTCTTTGGTAATTTGGAGCACAGTTCCATTGATTTCAACAGCAATAACATTTCAAAGAATATTTTTTAATCGATTGTTTTTTCTTTAGATTATATATTATTATTACATCAATAATCTTACGCCACTCCGCTTCCTCTTGTTTTTCCACTGTCCCTTGCACTCTCTCCTTCAGTCAGCCCGCCTTAAATTCATCATGGATAAGTGTTAAACCACGGATTAAACTGAGTGATCAAGGATTCTGTAGGCTACACTTGCACCTTGCAGTACACTGAATATACTGAGTCTACTTCCATGTCCACTGTAGTAATAATAAGGGTACTTAACTATTTTGAAAGTACACTTTTTATGAGAGTGCATGAAGTACATTTTGCTCCACTTTTAAGATGCATGTCAATATAGGTATAATGCTTAGGAAATATACTTGGAATTTGATAGAATTGTGTAGTTAACACATTCTAAATTATATTTAGATGAAGTCAAAGTGTTTCAAGAATTTTTAAATACATAAACAGATTCATATTTTTATTAAGACTTCTGTTACCTAATTACACCATATTTTGACTATGACCATAACATGTTACAATACACTATTTTACAAAGTGGAACAGTCAAGTAAATTAAGTGCTACGTAGTTGATGCTTGGTCGATAAGGACTGAACAACAAAACGACAAATTCCCTTCATCACAGAATTGTATTAAACTTAAACAAAAATGATATATATATATTCATTCATTGTTACATTTCCTTCTAATCACTGCTCTCATGTCAAACACATTTGTGGTTAAATACACGAATCGTACTATCAACTATCTGATATGCTTCAAATCTGGAAAGAATAAAACAGATGTCAGTAAATCCCTTATAGTCATCCATAAAATGCATTTAAAATTACAGTTAAGGGACAGTCTGTGAAACACAAATATTAAAAAACATACATACATACTAAACATGGTGGTTGATAAGATACTTCAGTAGAGATATGAGATCATGAGTCTATCCAAATATAATTACCGTACAATCCAGTGATTAAAGAATGAGGAAACGGAGTTATGCAGAGGGTGCCCTTATTCTGCTCCAGGTTCAAGCAAAAGATAGTGTAGGAACCTGAGCTCCTCTCAATTCTCCCCCTCTCTAGAATGTAAATTCACGGAGTTGTTTTGCAGAAGAACTCTTCTAACAGATCAACCTTTTACACCTATATCCATAAATGTGTCATGTCCAGATGCTGGACAGACCCATGCTACTGGACCTCCCTAATGCTGAGGACGTCACCTGAGCCAAATAGACAGATTTACACTCCTGTGGAATTTTCCCACTCCGGTTTCTGGACAAATTAGTTCTGAATCGAAAGAACATTAATGCGATATCAGGAACTACAGAGACTGAATTAATTGACTTCTACTTCATATGGACAAAGTCTAGAAGACTGAATGTTATTTTTATTGTTTTAAGCTTGTGATGTACTAATTCTTCCTTTTCAGAGAAACACACATGCAAACATACCAAACACTTTCTTGCTCCCCTCTCCAAGAGTGACCAAGGGAGTGGAACAGATAAGGGGTCGTAAATAACTTCCTCCCAGAACCAGACTCTCATCTGCATTTCTCTTCTCTAAAAAGAGCCTATGTTATCGAAATTGCAATAATCTGGTAAGTTATATATTGTTGTTCAGGAAGTGCTAATGATCACAATGAGACTATTTTGATCCGTGTACGATAAAGTTATCCCAAATTCATATAACTGGTCACAGAAAAGAAGTATCAACATTGCCATCAAGTGGCTCTTTAAAAGTATTTTCTCTCTTTTTATAATTGTTGAAGTTAAAGAATGTAGAACTTTAGACATGTTCTTATACCAATAGTAGCTATTAGATGATATCATGACTATTGGAGTGTCATCTTAGAAACCACAACTTTTTATTATTATCAAAATTGTCACTGTAAAGAGAACTTGAGTTTATTAATTTATTGATGCTTTTAAATTATTTTGATATTGCCATTCAGATACGTCATCTTGTAATGTTGTAATGTTCAGTGTTGTCGCATACGAAAAACATTGCTAACGAGCCATGATGACTGATGGAATAATTAAATTTAGAAATATAAAATAGATTAAGAAGATCAGGCAATAAGTTATCTCAAGACAAAGGAGTAGGCGTTCTCTTCTCTTTCCGCGCGAAGAATTTGGAAACCCAATCCAAACACGCCCTGAATAATTAACTCATAAAACCAGAGAGATGCTCCCTTTTCTCCGCACTTTCTAATTTCTCCGTACTTTCCACTTTCTGACTCTTCCACTTACCTGCACATTCTAGTTTTGATTTCCATTTTCTGTTTACGTTTTAGTTCTTCTTTACATAGTTAGTCACGTTCATACCTAGTACCTTTGTTTTTAAGAACAAATTGAATATTTCAAGCTCTGTTTGTTTCTCGTCGGATGTTTTTCCCAGACGTACAATTTTTATAGTGACTTAAATATTTTTCTAGCTTTATTCATTTTTATACTCTGCGAACCGAAGTACTAACCATCATCGTTATAAGTTGGCCAGCGTAGACAGCTGGGATATCAGAGAAAGACCCAGTCTCGTCGACGGATCAAGAAACCAAGAAGCTGTTGCCTTAGCAACGACATCAAGAAGACATGACGATCTGGATTCTTTCTTCAAACACAAAGACATTGCCAAGTGTCATCTACTGCCTTTGAATGAAAACCTACAACGCTCTCAAGCGAAGCTGGGTGTTGGAGTTGCAGACCAAGCAATGAGTCCTGTCTACCAGTCAAAGAGAGGCACGCATCAGCTGTGCCGTTATCGTCACCAACTCGTCACACCGACGCTCTGCCATCACCGACGCCGAGAAGACTCTACGGAAAAGTAGGCTGAATCGTTCCTGACGAAGAGTTGGTGTCACTACTTTAAAACTCCCTATTAACATCTTTTAGAGAAGATTGATTAGATTAGGCATCAAATTCATTCCCTTTTAGATTAAACCTTAAACCAAAAAAGGTTTCAAAAAAGGCAACTGGACTTGTAGATTTTGGAGAAGACGTTTCACCACTCATCCGAGTAGCTTCTTCAGTTCTGAGGGACTGGTGGGAAGTCTGAGGTTTAAATAGGAACTCTTCCTGAGAAACATTGCTTGTTATGCTAATAACCCGAAACTGGTGCAGCTATTCCCACTAACGACCGGGTACTTACCTTTTGTGGGGGGGGGACTGTTTTGGTCCTGTTTTGGTCTTACCTATGAATGGTTCTCCAACGACTCTTGTCCGTCTGGGGCTCCAGTGTCAAGGTGTGAAGGAGACTGAAACTTCTTGGGGACAGAAGTTAGCACTGTATTGTAAATAGATGGCAAATTGAATCTCAGTCCACCTCCTCTGTTTAGTGAAGGTTTTTCCAGTCTGACATAGATGGCTTCCTTAACTCCTCTTTCAAACCATCTGTCTTCTCTGGCTAAGATTTGGACGTTGTTATCCTCAAAAGAGTGTCCTTTGTCCTTCAAGTGTAGGTGGACTGCTGAATCATTACCTGATGAGCTGGCTCTCCTGTGCTGGTACATGCGTTTGTGGATAGGTTGTTTAGTTTCCCCAATGTATAGGTCTGTACACTCCTCACTGCACTGAACGGCGTACACCACATTGCTCTGTTTCTGCCTGGGTGTTTTGTCCTTTGGGTGGACCAGTCTCTGCCTAAGTGTGTTTCCTGGTTTGAAGTACACTGGAATACGGTGGTTCCTGAAAATCCTCCTGAGTTTCTCGGACACTCCAGCCACGTAGGGGATGACGATGTTTTTCCTCCTGTCCTTCTCCTCCTCTCTGTCCCTTTTGGGGTATCTTTTTGAGCCTTTCACAAAGGCCCAATTAGGATACCCACATGTCTTGAGTGCCCGTTTTATGTGTTTCTGCTCCTTCTCCTGGCCATCCGGTCTTGTGGGTACCGTCTGTGCTCTGTGCTGGAGCGTTCTGATGACCCCTAGTTTGTGCTCCAGGGGGGTGGTGGGAGTCAAATAATAAGTGCTGATCGGTGTGGGTGGGTTTCCTATATACTTCGATGTTGAGGCTTCTGTCTTCTTCCACATGCACCAAGCAGTCGAGGAAAGCCAGACTACCCCCGCTGATGTCCTCCCGGGTGAACTTGATGTTGCTGTCCACTGCATTGATGTGCTCTGTGAAAGATTCCACTTCATCCGTCTTGATTTTAACCCAAGTATCGTCCACATACCTGAACCAGTGGGTGGGGGTGCTTCCAGTAAACGAGTTCAGGGCTCTGGTCTCGACCTCCTCCATGTAGAGATTAGCCACAATAGGTGACACTGGTGACCCCATAGCGCAGCCGTGTTTTTGTCTGTAAAAACCTCCATTAAACTGGAAATAGGTGGTCGTCAGGCACAGATCGAGTAACACGCAGAGTTGGTCTGGGGTGAGAGTGGTCCTACCAGTCAAAGAGTCATCCTTTAGTAGTCTTTCCCTTACTACTCTTGTGGCTTCTCCGGTGGGGATACATGTGAAGAGGGAGGTAACATCACAAATCTGAAACGTCTTCTCCAAAATCTACAAGTCCAGTTGCCTTTTTTGAAACCTTTTTTGGATTACCATGACCTGGATGACTGAGAACCTACACAGACATTAAACCTTAAAACATCTCCATCTCTCACCATCGCTCCAGAAATTAATAATTCCATACCTTATCATATTCGTTTTATTTTTATTATCCATGCATATATTCTATTACTCCCTCATTTATTCATAGTTGTCACTTTATTAAATACATATTTATTCACACTTAAGAAGTTGTTTGTGGTGTTGTTTATGGCAGAGAATGACTGGTACAAATTGTAGTAAAGGATTCATCCTTCAGATTATTTAACTGAGACTGATGAACTGATTTAAACCGTGTTCTTCCTACGAACAGGAGACAATTTAAAAGTGTATGTTACCCTACAGATGGGATAAACCGTTGTTTTTAATATACTGAAGAAATCGACCCCATACCTTTTGAAATGTCTCCTGTTTGTTATTAAGAATGTAAGAAATCTTTTCCAGAGGTAAACAAGAAGATCATTCTCTAAACCACCTGGCTTGCTTGTACTTTTCCATGTTAAAGCTATTGTCCTCTGTGTAGAAGACATATGTTTAAAAAATATTTTATTCATGATGTTTTAGATTATGCACATCTGGGCAGAGGCCAAATATAAAGAGTTTGGGTTCTAGCTCTATTCTGATCAACAAGATTTCCTGCACTTTGATCTAGCCTCTTCCCAAAACTCCCCTACTCTTGGGCACTGCCAAAGGAAGTGAAAAATAGCACCCTTACTTACACCACACCTATTGCAAATATCTGGAATATTTGAATTACATTTGTTAAATTTTTCAGGGGTGAAAATCACCCTCATCAGCCAGTTATACTGTAGGAGTATTAAGCGAGTATTACCCGTCCCTGTCTGGGCTGTTTTACATGGGGGGGACTGAATCTGAAGTACAGTTTATCTTATACACCTATGCTGACCTGTCTATCTGACATTTTCAGGTTGTGACATGTTGATAATGAACAGCAACATCTTCTCTATCAACTCTGTTACCTTCTTTTAGAAGTCACATATCCAGGGCCGGAGTGGGACTCATTTTCAAAAATTCAAGTCAGTTTCATTATTGTAGTGCTGAATCATCTATCATCATCAGTTATCTCAGGGCATTTATCATATAGAGCAGGTCTACACCATACTCTTCATTATATTAATTCTAATAATATTCACTTAATGAGCAACCCTACCTGCACACTCGGGACCTGTAGGCTCATGGCTGGTGGTTGGTGATGCATCTTGCATCTGAGGGGCTACAAGACAGTTTGTGGCCAGTTATGTTGCATCATACTATTATTTAAATGATGTAACGTTAGGTTAAACAGGCTATATGTTACAACGCCAAGCATTTCATTAACTTGAACGGTGCAGGTAAAGTTGCATTTTGTTCAACATCTTGTCTTACTCGTTTCATCATCTTTGGTCGTTTCAGATCGCGAGCACGTTTTATTGAAAAAGCTGCACATTTTTGCAAATTTGGCTGCATCTGTCTCCAGTGCTTTTCTCTTTTTAATTCTCGCTTTTTTTTGCGAAATCCTTGCTCTTTTTATTTTTCATTTTGCAAACACCCTTGCACTTCTGTGGCTGGAGCCAGGCTCCAAACACCACTGACGGTGTGCGGTACTGTGCATGGACGTGTTACGTCAGGCTGCGTCTGCAATAAAGGAAAAAAAAAAAAAAAAAAAAAAACGAGCTGCAAGCGGAGACGACCCAGCGACAGCGGTAACATGATACCCACTCAGTACGACTGGACACCGGCCCAAAATAAATAAGAGAGGTCTTGTGCCGTCGTATGCACCCTTGCCGTGAAAAGCACCCCCTCGCGGGAGCGCGCTTGAGCCGCTCCGCTGTTGGAAAAGTGAAGCAATTCGCCTCAATATCGCAAACAAACACTGGGGGAAATGCTGCCTCGTGATTTAATGATTTGTGAAGGGAATAGAAGGGAATGGCATTGGTTCGCGGGAGTTATTGAGCTCTAATGCTCAGTATAAAATATATAAAAATTAATATAAAAATTACATGTGTTCAAATGCAATAAAAACAGGTGAGAGTCATAGAGGAGGCTTAGATCTTCTGTTCTGTGTTGATTTTGAGCAAATGGGTCACATGACCTGGGAGTTATTGAGCTCTAATGCTCATATTTACAGTATAAAATATATTAAAATTAATATAAAATATTGCATGTGTTCAAATGCAATAACAAAGGAGTGTATCAGAGAGCAGGCTTGGCTAAATATTATGTAGCTTTTCCTGCAATTCAGGTTCATTTAGGTCAACAACAATAACATTCTGATCTTGTGGCCTGCAATGAAAAGGTAAAGGTGAAGGAATTTGAAGTGCACTGATTGTCATGTGTTTCTCAATATTAAAGGATATGCTCTCTCTGTCTTGTTTTTAAGATATGAAATATTTTTCATGCTGCTTAATAAAATGAAATATAATAAATATATCCACATCTGTAGCCTACGCTGTTTAAAGTACCTGATGCTGGGATAAAAGAGGCAGGGCAGGGCTGTGTTTTTCTACTTGCCACGATGTGCACCCCTGGTTAACTTGAACTAGGAAAGGTCCACATGGATGAAACTCACTCTGGTTATACACACTAGTCCCATCTCTAGACTGTGAAAAGCATTTGATGCTGGGATCAACCAAAAAGAATTACTGGGGGGGGGGTGCTTTTCAAGGCAGGGCTGTGTTTTTCTACTTGCCACGATGTGCACCCCTGGTTAACTTGAACTAGGAAAGGTCCACATGGATGAAACTCACTCCACTTATCTGAATCAGTCAGATTTATTGTCACAAACCATTTACTTAATACTGAACAGATCACAATAAGCAACATTTTTTGAACAGTGTCTTAACAATAAAATAAATAATGAGTAAATAATAAATTAAATACTGTTTAAATTAGAATTTCAATCTCACATCAACGTGGAAAAAGTAAAAAAAAACAAGAACAAAAAAAGATACAGCAGAAAAAACAACAAACTTATGTGCATCCAAGGCACAAGAATTCCTCATCCATGGAGGGCCTGTTCACACATCCGTGATGGTACCACCTCTGGCAGCTGTCACAGCAAATCTGGGCAAACAGGGATGTGTAGTGGTTAATAAGTTTTACTTTATATAGGGTACCCCTAAATATATGATACCACAAAATGTATTGACTATCAATATCCTTAATATTCCTTAAAATATTTGATGCTCACCAACATAAATAGTGTTCCGACAAAAAATTGAATTTCCTACAGCACGTTGTACAATTGAAAGTAAGTAATCTTACAGGTCAATAGGAAAAACAAGCACATTAATCATGCCTTTATTACATTTCGGGAATGCAGAAGGTTGTAATTACGTCTGCAAACCTAACATTGACAAAATCAGAAAAAAAATGCTTTTATGATTTTGTCAATGTTAGGTTATGAAGGCATTACCCATTGTGCTTCATCTTCGTCCTGGTCCTCCACTCCACAGTAAAAGCACAGGCTGCTTAGTTCATCTGTTCAGACAAACAATATTCAACAATATTAATTAACTTGCTTATAGTTGCATATTTATGAGATAACATGCATAAAAAAACCAACAACATGAAGTGATTGAGATTGTAGAGGAAAAAGGAAACAGACCAGATTCTTCGAGGAGGCAAGTGGCTATGTTGAGCCTCAATTTCTCCACTGCCTCCTCTGACGTACTGATGTCGATTGCCTCTCCCTGCAAAATCTTTTCTGCAAACTTAAGAGAAGTTTGATTAGTAGATGGTGTGAGGATTGCATCTGTGACTTTTTCCCTCTAAATGACTACATACAAATCAAACATGAAATGTAAAGTATTGGTATACGTATAACACCTACATAGTCAATGCAGCGATTTTAAAACAGGTGTAATATGCTAATTGTAAGTTATGCATGCTCTTTTTGGGAAGACCAGAGAGCAGGGCATTACAATAATCTAAACGACAAGAGATAAAAGCATGCACCAGCACCTCCGTGCTGGCCTGAGAGAGAAACGGGTGGACTCTGGCTATATTCTTAAGATGGTAAAAACCTATCTTTGTTACGTTTTTGATGTGTGGAATCAAAGTGAGCTCAGAGTCAAAAATCACGGCCAGATTTTTTACTGATTTTGAGGGTTTAAAATCCTGTAACTTTGGTAAAAGTTTTTCTCTCTGGCCTTCAGGTTCAGTGACTTCACTGTAACTGCTACTGAATTTGAGTTTGACAATGATTAAAGGTAATTGGATTGCACACTCACTTTTAAGGCAAGAACTCCACATGATGTGCCATCTTGTTGGCAATCATGAGGGAGAGTGCTGCATGTCCATCTGGATACCGGGCAGCCTTTTTTCCTCATGAAGGCTCTAAAGTATGGAAATAATAGGCTTCATGTGTGAAAACGATTTCACATTATCATTTAGTAACTCATTGGATAGAAGTACAACTACATTTGAGAGTCAAATTTACCTCGTTGACTCCAGGCACTTCTTCATCTTTCCTGATGTTTCCCCGAGTGGATCAAGGAATACTGTTTTTCTCTCATGTGGATACATAACCTTTTATCATTGGAACATGGAAAAACAACATACATTAGTCAGAAACCCCTGGTTTTAGTGATATTACTGAAATTCTTTGATGTCAGGTTTTGTGTAGAACTTTTTAATAACTGAGTGTATGTAAGCATAGCCAAAAGTAAAATGGCAGTAGCAAGAGTTGTGCAGTGCTCCTCTTACCACCAACATCCAATGATGGTTCTCATTGACAATTCCCACAATTACATCATGTGCCACTGGATCAATCTGAAAGCAGTCATAAAAATACTAAATCCCCGTTGCTTGAAAAATGCATATTTGCAATATTTACAAAATTTAAAGTCATTAACATCCGGTACATACCCGTATTTTTCCAAATTTTTTCTGCCATATGGCAGTCATCGCATATGTGTCAATAACAGTGGCTTTACCAGCATTGGATTGGTTGTATTTTTGCACAAGCACTGTCAAATATGCGTTGATCACCTATAAAGAATTGTTATAGGTGGCAGGCAGAACAGCAGCCCTGCCTTGAAAAGCACCCCCCCCAGTAATTCTTTTTGGTTGATCCCAGCATCAAATGCTTTTCACAGTCTAGAGATGGGACTAGTGTGTATAACCAGAGTGAGTTTCATCCATGTGGACCTTTCCTAGTTCAAGTTAACCAGGGGTGCACATCGTGGCAAGTAGAAAAACACAGCCCTGCCTTGAAAAGCACCCCCCCCAGTAATTCTTTTTGGTTGATCCCAGCATCAAATGCTTTTCACAGTCTAGAGATGGGACTAGTGTGTATAACCAGAGTGAGTTTCATCCATGTGGACCTTTCCTAGTTCAAGTTAACCAGGGGTGCACATCGTGGCAAGTAGAAAAACACAGCCCTGCCCTGCCTCTTTTATCCCAGCATCAGGTACTTTAAACAGCGTAGGCTACAGATGTGGATATATTTATTATATTTCATTTTATTAAGCAGCATGAAAAATATTTCATATCTTAAAAACAAGACAGAGAGAGCATATCCTTTAATATTGAGAAACACATGACAATCAGTGCACTTCAAATTCCTTCACCTTTACCTTTTCATTGCAGGCCACAAGATCAGAATGTTATTGTTGTTGACCTAAATGAACCTGAATTGCAGGAAAAGCTACATAATATTTAGCCAAGCCTGCTCTCTGATACACTCCTTTGTTATTGCATTTGAACACATGCAATATTTTATATTAATTTTAATATATTTTATACTGTAAATATGAGCATTAGAGCTCAATAACTCCCAGGTCATGTGACCCATTTGCTCAAAATCAACACAGAACAGAAGATCTAAGCCTCCTCTATGACTCTCACCTGTTTTTATTGCATTTGAACACATGTAATTTTTATATTAATTTTTATATATTTTATACTGAGCATTAGAGCTCAATAACTCCCGCGAACCAATGCCATTCCCTTCTATTCCCTTCACAAATCATTAAATCACGAGGCAGCATTTCCCCCAGTGTTTGTTTGCGATATTGAGGCGAATTGCTTCACTTTTCCAACAGCGGAGCGGCTCAAGCGCGCTCCCGCGAGGGGGTGCTTTTCACGGCAAGGGTGCATACGACGGCACAAGACCGGCCCACCGGGAATTGTCCCGGTCCTCCCGGTTAGCCACTCCAGGCCTGCACATATCAACTGGATGCCACATACTGAACAGCTACACAGTGTCGTGAACATAACCTGTAGCACATTTGCTGATTAACTAAAGTTAGCTGAGCATTAGCTGGCGAGCTCTACTTACTGTTCGTTGTGCAACTTCAAATGTCGAGATTGGATGTTGTTGCGTACCGGTCTGTAATCTTTGACTCGGGTGTTTTGTATTCTGCAGTTCGTTATTTTTTTTTTTATTATTCTTCTTTGTTGTTGACCACTCCATAGTTTTTATAGCCTATCCGAACGAAATTATCCTTGGTGTCATTTTTATTTTGTTTTCCATAGCTCCTCAATTAGTTTGAGGTAGTGTTGTGTCGGTCGTGAACGAACGAATCAAGCAGGGTCTCAAGACCCTCCGGTCAAAGACTGTCAAATGAACGGATTTTTTTACTGAACGATCTGAACTGAACTAGTTCTTCAAAGTGAACGACAATTCCCATCACTAGTTTGAGGTACTAACGCGCGTACGCAGGTGCATACGAAATTAAGTGATGAGTGCACACGTGACATTATTCGTCTTGGGTCAAGCTTTTTCAAGTCTTACGGCTCAAGTCACAAGTAAGTCGATATGCAACTCTTTCTACAAATTGTCAAATTGAGTCCAAAGTCATCAGATTAACGGCTCCAGCAGAAGTCATGATCGGGTCCACACATCTACTCTAAAGAGAAGATAAAAAAAAAAAAAAAAAATGTACAAAAAGTTTGTCCCATTTCTGTATACTCTTATAGCAATATTAGAAAATGCTGATGAGTGGACTGTACTCTTGCAAACTGAAAAGGGTTGCTGTTTATGTTGTAATTATAATTATAAAATTTATTCCAACGAATTTGTTACGTAACATTGTTACGATTAAGGGACAAAAGTGCCCTCCTCAAAAATGCCGTAAAAATAATCAACTTCAGTCCTAATCGTAAACACCAAATGTTTGATTCATTTCATTATTTCAGAAAAAAATATATACATGTGTATATATAAACAAGCTATTTTTCTGTCATATTTGAAGAGGACACTTTTGTCCTTAAATGGTAGCAACATAAAAAAAACTTGAAAAGGACACTTTTGTCCCTATGAGGGTTAATACACTTAATACACTTATTTTAATTACACTGATTTGAATACAAAAATGTCTTGAAACTTCTGAAATAAGGGCAAAAGTTAGTGTCTTACAGGAAAACTATTAAGTGCAAGTGAAAATTCACAAAAAAATTAACTGATCTTACAGTGGCGCCGTCAGGCCTCTTCTTAAATATTCTTAAAAAAAGTTCAATATAAAGCGGCCAGCATATGTGATCATATATCTGTCAGTTCCCCCTTCATTTCGTAATGTACGGTAGAGAAAGCCCCTAAGGTACGTTATTATTGTAATATTGTATAATTCTGTAGGACTTTTGATGTTCTGTACTGTAAAAGCGACAGCCATTTCTTAGGCCCTATCCATTTTTTCGTAAACGCACATGTTTTTATTTGTTTTGGCCTATCGTCCACACGAATCCCGTAAACGCATAGCCCGAAAACGCACTTTTTTGAAACCGGGTCCTAGGGTGGATAAATTTGAAAACGCACTTCTCGCGAATCGGTGTGGACGGTTGAATCCGGAGATTTCTGAAAACGATGACATCATCGCCACCATAGCCACCATGGCCACCCCCCTCGAGCAGTCTTCCACGTCGTATATCTCGCGAAACGTCTCATAACAATATCAACAACAATGGCGGACTACATGCTTGCGTTACTACTGGAGAACATATTGAGCCTGTTATGGTTACTAGGGCAAAATCTAATTTTTGGTTTCTTCGAAAGCCGATTTGTAAACAACGCTCAAGCTTCATGCGCATGCGCCACTTCTTCCTCTCCGTTTTTGGTGAATTTCTGAAACTGAAACAGCGCCGCCTATAGACCTGGGATATGAAGTAGCGTTTTCAGTCGTGTAAAGACGGATCAGGTGTGGACGCGGATTTTTTTGAAACCGTAGAGCGAAAACGGATAGGAAAAAGATAGTTTTCGTATGTGTGGACGGGGCCTAAGAGTGTTGTTATCAATTCATTCGTTTTCCCTGCGACCTTGCTTACCCGCAGCTGGTAGTGTAAAACCTGGATCTTTTGAGGGATTAACACTTGACCTGAAATGGCCATGGCAGTGTCTGGGACTACAATACAATATCCAAAATGCCAACAAAAATGCTTACTACAGTTTGGTAAAATATATATAAAAAAATATATATATATAAAAATAATCCAAGCATAAAGACAATGGAAATTAAAGCTGCAAGCAGCGTTGATCGGGCCTTCGCACCCCGTGCCTGTCGGCGACCGGCAAGGACGGGCTCACTGTCCTTGCCAGTTTCGCCGTACAGAGGACGCAAAGGACGCTGAAGAGACATCGACCCGCACCGCATCGACCCGCACCTATCGATCAGCTTTCAGAGAAGACGGAGCACAGCGCTACCTTCCTTGTGCTCTGGCTCGTGTGTGCTGGCCTCACCTGTGCGGATGCTGCGGAATCCATGGACAAGATAGACCTGCGGGCAGAAATCAAGTCTCTGCTGCTAACCTGCTAACCTGCTAACATCACTGCTGGCCTGCCTCTGCTGCTGCTGCTGGGCTGTTAAAGTCTCTGCTGCTAACCTGCTAACCTGCTAACATCACTGCTGGCCGGCCTCTGCTGCTGCTGCTGGGTTGTTAAAGTCTCTGCTGCTAATCTTCTAACATCACTGCTGGCCTGCCCCTGCTGCTGCTGCTGGGCTGTTAAAGTCTCTGATGCTAACCTGCTAACCCGCTAACATCATTGCTGGCCTGCCGCTGCTGCTGCTGCTGGGCTGTTAAAGTCTCTGCTGCTAACCTTCTAACATCACTGCTGGCCTGCCTCTGCTGTTGCTGCTGGGCTGTTAAAGTCTCTGCTGCTAACCTGCTAACCTGCTAACATCACTGCTGGCCTGCCTCTGCTGCTGCTGTTGGGCTGTTAAAGTCTCTGCTGCTAACCTGCTAACCTGCTAACATCACTGCTGGCCTGCCTCTGCTGCTGCTGTTGGGCTGTTAAAGTCTCTGCTGCTAACCTGCTAACCCTCTAACATCACTGCTGCCCTGGCCATGGCCAAAGCAGACATACTCTACCCTACTGTTGTGCTCCTCATCATAATCTCCTCCTTTCACTGTACATGCAAGCACTCTCCCTGCTACGTTCTGCGCATATCACTGCCCACCTCAGTAACATCAAGCGACTATGTATTTGATAGAGACTTCAATTTTATGGTAACTAGATTACTTGGGCTTCCTTTGAATGGAACCAGGTTTTTTATTTTACCTCTTATGGCATGTCATATAATGAGATCACTACAAAGAATGACTTTGCTGCCCTCTGGCATTATTGTGCAATCTAAAAAGAAACCCTATGGCTTTCTGTCACCTTTGTGTCGGGCCCTGATTGTCTTACTTTTAATTCTGTCTGGAAATGTTCATGTGCACCCTGGTCCGGCTGTTACTTCCAACCCTAATCCTGTTACTGACCTTGGCCCTGATGCCAACCTGGGTCCGAATGACATCAGTTTCACTGACTTTTGCTCCCGTAAAGCTCTGGGTTTTCTTCATATAAATTCCAGAAGTCTACTACCCAAGATTGACCAGCTAAAAGTCTGGACTCATAGCTCCAATCCTGATATATTAGTTGTCACTGAATCATGGCTAAAAAAATCTGTGCCTGACTCTGCTGTTGATATCACGGGTTATAATGTTTTTCGACAAGACAGGTCCTCTAAAGGTGGCGGGGTTGCTATTTTTGTTAAAGAACATCTCCATTCCTCCATTGTCTTTAGGAAATCCATCCCCAAACAGTTTGACTTACTTATTCTCAACATTAAGCTGACTATGAATTCCACAATGACAGTTGCTGGGTGCTATCGTCCCCCCTCGGCCCCCTCTTGCACCTTGCCCACCCTCAGCTCCCTCCTGGCTCCATACACCAAAGCTGAATTTGTCCTAATGGGGGATCTCAATTGGGACATGCTCAAACCCCCCGCCCAAGTCCTAAACCAATGGGACTCTCTTAACCTCTCTCAGATCATCGCCACTCCCACCCGTCATGATCCCAAAAACCCGGATAAGGCTACTCTTATTGATGTCATTCTCACTAATAACCCGGACAGATACTGCACTGGTGTCTTTTGCAACGACCTTAGTGACCACTGCTTCACTGCCTGTATTCGGAATGGAAGCATAATGAAACGCCCTACCATCATTACCCAGAGACGTCTGTTCAAAAATTTTAATGATCAAGCCTTTCTCCATGATTTAGCTGAGGTCAGCTGGGACAGACTCAGCCTGATCCCTGATATTAACAATGCATGGACTTTTTTTTATGACTCCTTTATTGAAATAATAAACATGCCCCCATCAAAAAGATGAGGCTAAGGAACAGATGCAGCCCATGGTTTAATCATGACCTTGCTGAACAGCTTCGTCAAAAAAACTTCACTTGGCGCAGGGCTCGCAAATCAAAATCCCCTGTTGACTGGTTATCCTTCAGACGAATCAGAAACATATGCACCCAATCCATCCGCAAAGCCAAAACTGACTACTTTCAAGAGCAGTTTAAAGGGTGTGGCTCTAACCCACGAAAGTTTTGGAAGACAGTTAAAGACATGGAGGGTAAAACTGCACCATCCCAACTTCCTTCCTCTCTCATGTGGGATGGAAACATTGTATCTGATAACAAACGTATGATTGATATCTTTAACCAGCATTTTGTTCAAATGTCCACTCCACCTGTTTCTGTAACACCTCAGGACCCCTCCCCTAACCTCTCTCCTCTGAGCTCTCCTGACCTAGCCCCCGCCCACAGCTTCTCCCTACAGGATGTCTCTGTGAGGGAGGTTTTTGAAACCCTGAGCAAGCTTGACCCCAAAAAACCACCTGGGCCGGACGGTCTGGACCCCTTTTTTCTTAAAGCTGCAGCCCCTATTATTGCAGAACCCATCACCTATCTCTGTAACTTATCCATACAGTCAGCGGAACTTCCATCTGCCTGGAAGACGGCCTCAGTACGCCCCCTATTTAAAGGGGGAGATCAAGCTGACCCCAACTGCTACCGTCCTATCTCTATTTTACCATGCATAGCAAAAATGCTTGAGAGACTGATTTGTAAACAGCTGGTTCGCTTCCTGAACACCAATAATATCTTGTCTGATTTTCAATCTGGATTTCGTGCAGGCCACAGCTGTGAGACTGCGACGCTCAAAGTACTTAATGACATCATCAGTGCTCTGGACTCCAAACAATACTGTGTGGCCGTCTTCATCGACCTGGCTAAGGCCTTTGACAACGTTGTACATAAACATCTTTTGGTTCGCCTCAACTCCATCGGTGCTTCAAACAGCTCGTTAGCCTGGTTCGAGAACTATCTCACTGGACGCACCCAATTTGTGAAATCTGACTGTATTTTCTCTCAACCTCTGCCTATCTTAAAAGGTGTTCCACAGGGCTCAATTTTAGCCCCAGTCCTATTCTCAATTTACATAAATGATATAGTTAAATCAGCCGCCAACTCATCTATTCACTTGTATGCCGACGACACAGTGCTCTATGCTACCGGCCCTTCCCATGTAATTGCCCTGGAAACACTCCAACAGAGCTTCCAAGCCGTACAGTCTGGTTTCTCTGCCCTCGGCCTATCCATAAACTCCAGCAAAACCAAGGTCATGTGGTTTGGTCGTAAGCACGATGTCCATGATGGTACCATTCTGGCCGCTGACGGCCATAAACTTGACCTGGTATCCTCTTATAAATATCTGGGAGTCTGGATAGATAGCGGCCTGTCATTCGCTGAGCACTTATCCTCTCTGCAGTCAAAAGTGAAAGCCAGACTCAGCTTTCTTTACCGTAACCGCTCCTCGTTCACTGCCACTGCCAAACGTTCCTTGGTCCAGCTCACTGTGCTTCCACTTTTTGATTACGGTGACGGCGTATATAGATCTGCCTGCAAAGGAGCACTGGAACGGCTCAACGTGCTATACCACTCCGCCATTCGATTTGCTACCAACGCCCCATACAGGACCCATCACTGTGACCTTTACACCCTGGCAAACTGGCCCTCCCTGGAAACCAGGCGCAACATTCACTGGCTGATGATGGTATTCAAAACCCTCCTAGGTCTTACTCCTTCCTACCTAACCCAGCTTCTGCATCTGCGCCCCGCCCCTACACACAACACCCGTTCTGCCCCTCTCATCCTGTTAAATGCCCCAAGGGCACACTCTTCCCTGGGCGGCTCCTCCTTCCAGGTAGCTGCCGCCGACAGCTGGAATCAACTCCAAAAATCCCTACAGTTACAAACTCTTACTTCTGTCAACTCCTTCAAACAAGTCATAACTAAATCCATAAAGTTTACTTGCAGTTGTCCCAACCAGAGCTCTCTCTGATCCTGTCACCACACTAACCTCACTAACACCGTCTGTTACTGATGTTGTTTTGTTACGGTCCCATTTAGGGTTGTCTAGTATCATTGTTTACTTCTAATGTCTCTGTCCTTACATAACTAGTTGTATGTCACTGTACGTCAAACTAACTGTTATTTTGTGGTATGTCATTGCGTTATGTTGTCTTATTGTCCTTAGTCTTTTTTCTTTTGGTCACTGTTGTTGTATGTGCTTTTATTGTCTATATTTTAATGTTACCCCCCCTCTCCCTTCCCCTTAGGAGGTCTTTCACCTCCTACCAGGCCATTGCCTTAAATAAGAATGTATTCTTAGCAGTTCTTGCCTGGTAAAATAAAGGTTTACTACTACTACTACTACTGCAGTTCCCGGGGCACAGTGATAATATCCTCCCCTCCCTGAATGTATTGTATGCAGTTTGGCAGACAGCTACCAGTTCTCCAATGAGAGGCAATGTCTTCTTGCTTCAAGGATTTATTTTATCACTCCCAACTGAAGTTTACTGTAAAACTGAAATAATACATACAACAAAAGATGATTCAAAATAAAATTATGAATATATTTTAAGTAGCTCTAAGTATCTCTTTCTTCTCTTTACATCTAATTTATAAATAGTAAATAAATAATCTCTTTGTAACTTTATAATTTACTTTAAATTGACTTATGAACACACACAATGTCCATGTATAATGGATAGCGGTTGCCATGGACCATGGTTGGTCTTTTGTTGTTGTTGTTGTATTGGAGTTTGGACAAATACGTGCACTGCCTTTTATTTATACTTTCTTTATCTGTGGCATATATGCTGGGTTTTCATTTTCTTCCAAAATATACATTCCAGTGTTCTTTGCTACTTTTCTGGGTGAGTCAGGATTACATAGAGTTAATACCTAATGACAATTTCCTTAATCATTGTGTCACTAACAAAGACCATGCCTTTAAGGGGAACTACTGTTTTTTACAACCTGGACCTTATCATTTGGAGTCATTCAGATGTTCCTCTCTCGGCCTCCGCATCCTCCTTTCAACAAGCTCCTCATCCCAAATGTCCTTACCCAAAGTGGTAAGGACATCCATCATAAACAAAGTCATCGTCCACAACCTCAGAATCGCAGTAGCAAATTACAGGTAAACAAGGCATGTGGCAGCACTCAGAGATTAGTAGTAGGTCAATCTACAGACCCCGGACAAATTTTTGGTGAAATGAACAAGTTTTGCAGCAGATAATGCGTTATTTAGAGGCTGCATTTCGGTGCTCAAGTCACTCAAACTATATGGATATACGCGGATCTAAGTATCGTCTGAATGACTCCAGATGACACCAAAGTTATATGGGTGAGTAAATGATCGTATTTTATGCCAGAAATAAGGTTCAGGTTGTAAAACAAGATAATTCCCCTTTAACTGATGCAAGGAAGTCCATTGATAGACAGAGCCTAAGGGAAATAGAAGGATAGATGAGCAAGATCAAGGGAATGGATGAAAGCGGTAGAGGAGAATTCAATTCAATTTTGTTTATATAGCATCAATAACAATACAAAACGCACAAGGCAAGATAAGTGAGTGTAATCACATGCACAGGAAAATACAAAGACAGGATGTCTTTCTTAAATGCAATGAGAAACCCAAAAATATAACAGGAAACCAAGCTAAACAACAAAAAGGTACCAAAACACAAGATCATGACACTTGTTCCTGAATCTAAGCTCAAATAATGAATACATCTATTACTAGGATCTCTATAACACATTGTTTTGTTATTGAATTTTATGATTAAGTGATTCAATTCTGGTTTAAATCTGGAGCAAAAGGCTGCCCACAATTTTTTTTTTTTTTTAGTCAGGATCAATCTTTATCAGCATTGATACTCAGGAAGTTTAGTAAGTTACTTTTGTGGATTGCAATAAGTGACGAGACAAGAGACAGAGATGTGTCGAGTCAACTTTAATCTCCATTTTTTGTAAACTTCAGAATACTGTCAGCGAGCCAGGCGAAAACTGCCACACAAACGTAAACACGGAACTGCTCAAGAACAGGTTTTTGATGCCATTCTGGCCATGGCTGCGTAGTCGAGAAGTGGACGGACCCAGTGACCGCCTGGGAGAGGCATGCTAAATGTCAGTGATGTACGCGGAAATTGCAGAGAGCTGACGATGCTGTCAACCAGACCATGGCTCCAAAGACTTGGCCATGGCGAACGTCAGTGGCTTGTGGTCGACAAAAGCCGTGAATCACCAGCCCGGGGGGAGCAGGGGGGGACCCACAGACTGTTGGAGCGGCGCACGATGCCGAGGCACTCGATGGTGGTGAACTCCTTTCTGGCAATTGCGAGCTTGGCAGAGTCGAGGCACCAGGCTCATTGCGATGTAGTGCTTCACGCCATGTTTAGCCATGGCCGTGTTGAGGTCAGGGATATATCGGTCATATCGGTCCCCAGTAGCAAGCGTGTTCGACAGACAAAGCACCCCTACCCCTCCCAGCGTACAGTGGTACGAAGCAAAAGAGAGAGTGGTGATGCTGCGCTGAGCCCCACAATCTACCAGCAGGCCATAGCTGCTAATGCTAACACCACCCATTCATACTGTCGGCGGGCCGTCACCACAGCCGCGGTGTCCAAGTTGTCTTCCAGGGGCGGGGATGGGGCAGATGTGCGCTGGGGGGTAGCAGCGCATGGGCGAACTGCTGCCGGTTGGCGAGGAAAATCCGGTCTGCCTCCAAAGCCCACGCCCAGTAGTTTCTGGAGAAAGGGAGGGTGGAACTGGCCAGGGAGGTGCGCACAGGCGCTGGAAGCTGCCGCAGGAAAATGTGTGCGAAGAGGAATGACGGATCCGCACCGCCCAGCACAGCCAGCATCCTCTCCATCAACTCAGATGGCTTGCTGTCACCAAGGCCGTTCAGGAACAGAAGGCGGTCTGCTTTCTCCAGCTGCGACAGTTCAAAAAGTTGCAACAGGAATGCTTTGAGTGCTTCATACTTGCCGTCAGCCGGAGAAGCCTCTAACAGCACCATAGCCCTGGCTGTCATTGAGCCATCTAAGGCTGCTACCACATGGAAATACTTGGTAACATCCTAAGGTATTCCTCTGAAGTGGAACTGGGCCTTGATGTGCTGAAACCATGGCTGTGGGTTGTGCTGCCAATAGTCCAGTAATTTGATGGTGGCAGCGTAGATACTTTACTATTTTTCACCCTCAGGAAAAGGGTTACACCCAGTGAGCTTTTGTTGTTAGCTGTCTAAATATCAGCTGGTGTCAACAAACCTCTCCAAATGTGTTCTTCAAGTTTGTTTCCTTCACCACATACACTGTTCTCCTCTAGAGGTAACAAACACCTTTCTCTGTGGCAGCCTGACGGTGCTCTTAGTGGAGATTTTCTGTATAATGCGTGGAAATGAGGGTGAGTCAAGTGTGGAAATGGTTGACATCTCGTGCACGACTACAAGCTTCTTCAAATATTGTTCCCACCACCGTATTCTGCCTTGAAATCCTTTTTTTTCAGTTAATGGGAGCGTGTTCTTTCCCCGCCAGTATGAGTCTCTCTGTCATCGCTGTCATCAGATTCTTTAGTAAATTAAATGTTGTATTTTTCCTCAGATGAAACCATTTTGCTGCCATGACAATTGATGACATTGTTGTTTGCATCTGTGACTAAGACAGATTCAAAGTAATGACAATACTTTCCAGCTGTTGAAAGCGTACCTCATCCTCCATCCTTTGTTTAGCATTTTGGCCAGTTGCAGACATTACCTGCCTTATGCACAGTTTATACTTTTGTGCCAGTTTGACACCGTATCTATAGCATCAGCCCTGCAGACCCTAAGACCCTTGTTTATTAACACTTTTAAATTATTAAATTAAAATATATAAAATCAACTTAAAGTGCACAAGACATAATATGTTCTTTTAACATAATTAATGAAAAACAACTTAAAGTGCCACATAAAAAGGCACATCTCTTTTTCACTCGTGTCAGTGAAACACCTGGGTGATGTCACTTCAAATGCGTGGCCATGCTTGATGTATTTCCACTGTCATATGGCTTTCTTGTGCCACAGTGCCTACACACCATCATGGTTTTATCCACTAACCTCTTTCCTTCATCATTATATTTGACAAGTAAGCCAAAAAGCTCCTCCGTTCCTCCGCTCGCCATGACCACGCTGTGTGTAGACTGAAGAGCTTGAGGAAAACGTTGAGAAAAAAAGAGTGGCACTTTACACACTGAATGATGAAGGATGCACACGCTCAAAGTCAATAGCACTTGATGATGGAGGGGCGATTGAAGAAAAGCGATAGGGATGAAGTCAACAGAGAGTTGCCCAAGAAACTGGTAAACCTTTTGCATTGTGAGATGAGATACCATAGTTATCCAAGTGACCTTGGGTCTATGTGAGAAGGGTATTGCCAGAGGGCTGTACACCTCATGCTGGGAGATACTATTTAGCACATAGATACTGCAGCTGAAGCCCAGCATGCAATGCACTCTGTCAGTCTTGTGGGTCTTTTATTGTGGTGATCCATGTTGCACACAGAAAAGAACATGTTTATATACTTAATGTTGTTTCGGTGGAAATGAACATTTTCCATCTGTTGTTTTTCTCGCATTGTGAAAAAAAAGACCAGATTTCCCTGCAGTCTGAGGGTGTGTGAAACCATTGAGAGCCAGCCTTTCAGCCTCACATATTATTAAATTAGCTTATGCTTCATTTAACCTGTATCTACTTCAGACATGGCAAGTCACAGACGGTATAATATTTCAATGCCTTGCACGTTTTTCCTGCAAGTATTCTTGATTTGTATTCCACTTTCCTTAGAAATGGGCACACAAGCTGTCAGTACACCAAACTCATTGTAGATTTTATATACCAGAGACACTTCAGGCTGTCTTCAGACAAGGAGGAAGGTTGCCTTTCTAATCTATGAGGTCTAATAATACAGTAAATGCTGACTGCAAGCTGTGTTGGTTATCTGGCAAGCACACTTCAGAAATTGATAGATATAAAGCTCATTTAAAGGTAAAAATCTGGACAAAGTTTGAGACCACAAAATCTATCTTCCATTCATTGTTAATTGAACATCTCCAGGCTAGCATTTGGGGAGAATTGTTAATGTTCGCAGTATTGATTGGCCTGCACTGGGCCTTTCGGAGTAGGCCTTGCAGAGCTGCATAAGGTGCACAAATCCAATCTAACCCTCTTTTTTTTTGGTAATTACGAGCTAACATTATCCCCTACATTAAAATTGCATGACCCAGGGACAAAAAGGGCAGCACCGAAAAGTAAATCAGATGAAGACACCAATCGAGGAATGAACCGGTCAGTCTAATTTCCAAAACCTTTCATAATAGTAACCTCAAAGCTTAAAACCTTAAAACTTTGCCACACACACACACACAATGCCAATATGTCTGAACTAACTGCAAACAGTTTGGAGGGTGGTGTCTTTTTTAGTCTTTCCAAATTAAAGAGACACAAGTGAAGCGTGACTGTGAATTGAAGTGGAGTAGACTAAACATTGAGTTTATTTGCTTAGCTTAGTGTTTCCGGCTATGCTAGACAAACAAGTTGTCAGCTTACCAAGCACTACTTCAGTGAGCATCAATAATTAATTGAATGACAAGTTACATTCAAAATACAGTAAATTAGAACTCAGGAGACCCTTTAAACAAGTTGACCTAAATGTAATTAAGTTGCTTTAAAGGATATCAGTCAAACCAGTGCTGTTCCTGCTGTGACATAACAAAATATCTGCCGAAAAGAAGGCGTGCATTGTAGATGCTGGCCAACATTGTACTCAGTAGAATACTTCATCCAACTGAGCCATTGTTAACACAATTAATTTAACCTGTGCTCTTCCTGACAGATATGCCAAGAAAATGTTGAATGTGGTCAGTGTGTGGCAGTTTCCTGCAACTAACAAGGGCAGCACTGCTTTTTAACATCAGCTAAGGACCTCAGTTTGGGACTCCTTTTAGAAGAGTCTCAACTCTCCTACGGAGCTGATAGTAGCTTCATTAGCTGTTGAATTATTAAGATTCTCATTATTGTTGAGAAACCAGCTTTTGTTAGTCTTGACTTTTAATGGCATGTGTGCTGTGTCAAGAGTAGCAAAAGGTAGGAGCTTTGTGACCAGACACTTGATAACTGATATCATATATTGCACTGCTGTGCCTTCAGAGGGGATTCTGTTTAGCATCTTTGTGAGAAAAGTCCATATTGACAGCCCCCTCTTGTGGGACTCACGACTTTGTTGAAAGTGGAAATTCATATATTGCAAAGGTCAGCACTCATGAGTTGTATTGTGTTTGCTGCATACTCTGTATGTTGGAACAAAAAAACTGCTTTTCATTTTTTGGGGATACAATGTTATGGGAGAGTTTTTCTACACTACAAGCAACAAATGTCACCATATTCACCATCACAACCATGTTGCTGAAAGCAAGAAAAAAAGACTATATTTGACAGTGCATCACTCCACTCACTAAATGGAGCTCTTCTTTGCTGCCCTGCTTCCAGGGGCCTGTCAAGTCCCCAACCAGCCAAGTGGCCACCCATCTGCTGAACCTCAGACAGCATGCAAACGAGAGAGGAACTGTTCTATCAAATCATGAACTTATCTGCATGCTAACAGTGGCTTTCGTGGGCCCCTGGGGTCTCGGGCCCCGGGGCATGCTGCAGAAATGCTGGCGTAGGCAAAGCTGCACTGATGTGAGATACAGTTTGATTACGCAAACTATGCACTTCCTGTTTAACATCACTTATTTCTATGTATGTGCAGTATGTCTAGTAGCTGATGCAAAAGGGTAATAAGATTTAATTCATTTGATTTGTTTTATTTACTTTACTCACATCGACTTAAGCTAGGCACAGTATTTTTTGTTTGTTTGTGCTTAGAAATTGCTATATAGTAAACAAGAAGGTTTCAAACCAGTTCAGGTGTTCAAAGGCCTTGAACTACAACTCTTGTATCTGACAGAAATCATTAGCTACATACATTTTAAAAGCAGCCCTTACCAAGGAGGTACAAGAACTGCTGTTACCTGGCATAACGGGCATAAATCTGACCAACAAGTCTCCGCTGGCCTGAGGCCATTATGGCCCAAGTGAACATTACCATGGGTCAAGTTCACTTAAAGTCACTGCAGTTAAGCCACCAGTCACCTTATTATCCTATTAATCTGTTGCACTTACCAGCTGTAGTGATCCTGTAAACAAGTTTAGAAGGAAAGTCTGCAACTATATCTATTATATCTGATGGATCAAATGGTGGAATATGGAATGGAATAAAGTTTAAATGTAACAGTGGTGCAGAACATTAGATGTGGTCAATCAAAGTCTGTCACTTATTCCCATTTGGTGTTTAATAATATAATAAACCCAATTAAGCCCAACGCGTGGATGTGTGGTTACACAAGGGGAGTAAACCTCATCCCGGTGTTCTCAGATTCAAAGAGGCAGCGGCGTGAGGTTGTGCCAGTTTGGAGCTGGCGCATTTAAATTTCAAGCTGTGGCTGGGCTGAACTGCTCGCCTGCTTCGCTCTGCATGGAAGAGCTTCTGCTGCTGCTGCCGCCTTTGCCACAATGCATAGAAGATAACGGGACTTTACTGTCAACTCGGGATGGACTTTAGGTGAGAATGGACACACAGGTACGTTTTCTATTTTTATAGTTTTAACCCTGCACAGCACGTTAGGATCACCGTGTGTGTTCTAATAATAGCCTTTAAATCTCGATGCTTTTAACTGAGCAGCGCGCACGCAGGCTTAAAGTCACGGGTGACCAACCTTTTTGAAACTGAGAGCTACTTCAAGGGTACCGAGTAATTCAAAGGGCACTCGGGGCAGTGACGCCCAAACTGGGGGAGTGGCTCCAACAGATCCCAGGAACAACATCAGAAGCCTCTGTCCGGAAGAGCGCAGTCCTAGGAACAGCTAAGATACTATGCAAAAACCTGAAACTCCCCTGCAGGCGACTCACATGGTCCCTGCGCTCGAGCAGGTGCCCGCGGCACCGTGTTGGTGGAATCAAGGGTCACACTAAGGTACTTAAATTCAGAAACAATTTGTGTTTCCTGTCTTCCCAAAAATACACCTGAATGTTTGATGTCCAATGAATGCTTTGTGAACATCATACAAACAGTTTTAGTTGTGTTTAGTAAAGCCACTTATTTACAGGAACCATAGCTGAAGAAAGAACAGAGGCTGCTTCGTGAATAGTGAACTGTCACCAGATTTAAAGATTGGGGTGTAACTGTAGCCGTTTTCCAAGACGATGGGACAACTTTTTGTTTACTTTTGTATTAACATATTGATGTATTTTGTTCTTCTTGTATTATTGTAGTGTATGGCAGCGCTGTGTATACAGAGAGAGAAGAAAATATGATCTAGAATTTTAAAGGTCCAGATATCATGATTTTTTATTTAATTATTGTTTCATCATTTGGTAATTGTCTGATCAGCCTGTGCAGAATACAGACCTTTAAAAACACCTGGCTTAGAAGGAAAAATGTATTATGAAAGCAAAATCTAACAAAGAGCAACAGAAAGAAATTAATATTAATTAGTCATGGCTTTTAAGCTGGTCCCAATCCCCTTGCCGGTGAGGCAATGTGAGATTCAACACATTCTTTCTGTTGTATGACTGTGTGGAATTTGTTTGAATTGCCATGAATTTAATTCCACTTCCTGTCATTCCAACTCCAATTCAAATTCAACTTCCTGTGGGGCGGAGTCAATTCAATTCAAATTCCAACTCATGAATTGAATGGCGGCCAATTCTGAAATTCTGAACTGTGCACAAGCCTGCTGCGTATCATGTGACGGGAGTCTAATGACAATTGGCATTGTCCTCTTTGCACATTCAGCGCACTTATGCTTGCACGCAATCTTTCTCTCTCACGCACTCTGCATCAGTCTGAGTGACTGAAGGGATCAGGAAGAAGTAAGTGCACTTTGGTCATGTTTTAAATTAGCGCTGATTGCAAGTTTTCACCAAAGTGTTCCCAAACCAGACCAAATAATCTGGTGGAACAACTCAAACTCTACCCATAAATTAAAGTTCAAAACTGCCAATTGAGGCAATGTGGCAACACTGTACATAACTTCTTTGCTGTAGGTCTGCCGTAGCTCTGCTGTAATGGGACGGTCTGTTTAAAAACCCACTGAGGCTCGGCTTCAATGGACTTTGATTAGGGCTTCAGAATGGGCGGATCTCAGGGCAAAAAAGCTAGACGTTTATTGGATAAACGCTCCAAAATCGTCACTTCCAGGGAAGCCGAGCGTCTCAGGGAGTGAATGGGCAGTGGGATGTACCTGGACGCCGAGCTTCTGTATGATGATTGGATGAACTGTTAACGTGGCTGGAACTCGTCGTGATTGACAGCGCTTTAAGACTATAGAGAGTGAGGAGTTGTCGTCATGCTACAGAGCCCCTCCCCTCGATATCGCGGGATCCTCCCCCTCTCCGCCATGTTGGCAGGATTCCAGTGGCAAAACATGATTGTTTACGTGTGTTGTTAACTCGGTAGTAGAGGAGGTTCTCGCAATTCCGCACTGTAATACCATGCCTGGAACTGACTGCTGCGTTAAAAACTGCTCCAGTACCTCACACGATACATATGGAAAACATAGGAATAATGGAATACAGTTTTTTAGGTTACCGAAATGCCAGCCACAGAAGAAAGCCTCGTAACTTTCCAAAGGCTTTTAAATTCCTGCATCATGTTGTAACTCACACCAAAAACAAGGTAATTTACAACATCCATATAAGTGCACAGAGGTAAATGGTCCGGGTTTCCGTGCCATTCCGCTGCAGGGAGCTCGTATGGGTCTATGTCTTTAATGTCTGAGAGCTTCTCCAAATACTGCTGTTTTACTGTTTTGTGTAAGCTTGTCCCATTTTCTTTCGCCTCAACTTTCTCCATTGCTTTACTTTCTTACTTTTCTTGTATCTGTCCCGCCGAAATAATAAACGCACAAAAATTAAAGAGCTCTGGAATGTTTCATCGCGCCTCTGTTAAGTTCTGAAGGCATTGCCCCTGGCAACTGATAGCGTCTCCTACCATCATGGCCGACCGGCTCAGGCCCCGCCCAAATCAACCCAAATCGGCATGTGACAAGCTACTCGGATGAGTGGTGAAATGTCTTCTCCAAAAACCTACATGTCCAGTTGCCTTTTTTGAAACTTTTTGGATTACCATGACCTGGATGACTGAGAACCTTCACAGACATATACAATATAAGGAGAATTAATTAGTAACCCTGTTAAATTTAATGATGTAGTCCTGGAGAAGAGCTACGTCAGAGCGCAGTGCCGTTTCGCATGGCCATTAACTGTGTTTTGCCTTCATTAAATCATCTGAAAACTGTATGGATGTGAAGTACAGACCTACATACAGACCTCTACACACAGCAGAGTGTTCCGTTAATAGTTCTGCCACGGTTAAAAAGAAGCAAACTTCTTCGTTAGAAGAACAGGCAGGGTATTGGGCAGGGGTATCTGGAGGATTTTGGGCCGTACACGCATTGGCCAGTGTGTTTATCATGCCCTCATTGTTTAACATTGCCGCAACGAGATGCTAGTGGCCTGACTTGTTGTCACTCTGTCACTTTTTGCTGCAGCATCCACACAATATGTATATACGTATATATATATATATATATATATATATATATATATAAAACGAAAAAACGTCCCTCTCACCCTCCTCGGGTGGTATCTGTATCATCCTCAAGCTCGGGTCCTCTACCAGAGGCCTGGGAGTATCTTAGCTGTACCTAGGACTGCGCTCTTCTGGACTAAGGTTGCTGATGTTGTTCCTGGGATCTGTTGGAGCCACTCCCCCAGTTTGGGCGTCACTGCCCCGAGTGCTCCTACTACCACGGGGATCAGGCTCGCCTTGACCTTCCACATCTGCTCCAGCTGTTCCTTCAACCCTTGGTACTTTTCAACCTTTTCGTGTTCCTTCTTTCTGATGTTGGCATCTGCTGGTATTGCCACATCTATCACCACCGCCTTCTTCTGCTCCTTGTCTACCACCAATATGTCCGGTTGATTGGCCAGGACCTGTTTGTCAGGCTGGAAGCTGAAGTCCCACAGCACCTTGGCCCTGTTGTTCTCAGCCACCTTCTGTGGTGTGGCCCATTGGGACTTGGGTACTTCTATTCCAGACTGGGTACAGATGTTCCTGTACACTATTCCAGCCACTTGGTTGTGTCTCTCCATGTACGCTGACCCGGCTAGCATCTTACACCCTGCTATTATGTGCTGGACTGTCTCAGGGGCATCTTTGCATAGTTTGCACCTTGGATCTGATCTACTCTTGTAGATCTTGGCCTCTATGGCTCTTGTACCTAGGGCCTGTTCTTGTGCTGCCATGATCAGTGCCTCTGTGCTGTCTCTGAGTCCAGCCTTTTCTAGCCATTTGTTAGCCGTTCCTGTTCGGCTCCCAGACCGTAGTCGGGAAGCACAGGGGAGAGTTTCCTCCAGGGCAGAAGTTGATGCTAACTTCGGGACTAACGCCCCTTACTCCATCTCCAGCAGTGGCAAGCAATACACGGGAGCTCCCTTTGTCTTTGCAAAAGTGACAGCCTTTATTAAAGAACACTGTAACATGCACTGTTAGTTTATCGCTAACTTCGCTAACCAGTCTCGCTGTTAACTGCCTTTCACCGTTGAGCTCGCTCATCCTCGCTCTACCACCCACACACACGTCATGGTCGCACATGCACACTGTAGTAAGGAGTCATGCTACCCTAATAACACATTGGTAGGTCTTCTCGATATTAGCCACTTCTTCAATTTGGCGGTGGTACATGCCGTGTAGGGTCTTGTCCCTCCAGGGGGTCTGCTCCTCTTCCTCTGCACTCTTATTGGATTTCAGTTGCCTGAGACATTCACAGTTTATCCTTTGTGGCCATCTTTCTGATGTACTCTTGGATTTTTGATGTTTCATCCTGGACAGTGGCCTTGATGCTCACTAGTCCTCGGCCTCCCTCTTTCCGCTTAGTGTATAGTCTCAGGGTGCTGGATTTGGGGTGAAACCCACCGTGCATGGTGAGGAGCTTTTTTGTCTTGATGTCTGTGGCTTCTATCTCCTCCTTTGGCCAGCTTATGATCCCAGCACAGTATCTGATGTCTGCTATTGCATACATGTTGAAGGCTTGGATCTTGTTCCTGCCATTCTGCTGACTTTTCAGGACCTGCCTCACTCTCTGGAGGTATTTGGTTGTGGTCGACTACCTTGTGGGTTCATGATTTCCGTTAGCCTGTGGGATACCAAGGTACTTGTAGCTGTCTTGGATATCACCTATGTTGCCCTCTGGTAGGTCGACCCCTTCAGTTCTGATCATCTTGCCTATTTTTGAGACCATCCGGCCACACTTGTCCAATCCGAATGACATCCCTATGTCGTTGCTGTAGATCCTGGTGGTTAGCAGGTGGCTAATTGTTGCTCCACTTCGGAATTGGTACCCGTAACCACTCTTTGTGATGATCTGGCTGAGGGGGTTAGGCCTATGCAGAACAGCAGTGGTGATAGTGCATCTGCTTGGTATATGCTGCATTTGAGCAATTGGGCAATTGGTTTTGAGTTGGCCTCTAGGGTTGTCTTCCACATTCCCATCGAGTTCTGGATGAAGGCCCTTAGGTTCCTGTTGATCTTATACAGTTCCAGACATTCCAGTATCCATGTGTGTGGCATTGAGTCTTGAGTCGTAAATATACACTATATTACCAAAAGTATTCGCTCACCCATTCAAATGATCAGAATCAGGTGTTCTAATCACTTGGCCTGGCCCCAGGTGTATAAATTCAAGCACTCAGGCATGCAGACTGTGAAACAAGACATTTGTGAAAGAATGGGCCGCTCTCAGGAGCTCAGTGAATTCCAGCGTGGAACTGTCATAGGATGCCACTTGTGCAACAAATCCAGTCGTGAAATTTCCTCGCTCCTAAATATTCCACAGTCAACTGTCAGCTCTATTATAACAAAATGGAAGCGTTTGGGAACAACAGCAACTCAGCCACGAAGTGGTAGGCCACGTAAAGTGACGGAGAGGGGTCAGCGGATGCTGAAGCGCATAGTGCAAAGAGGTCGCCGACTTTCTGCACAGTCAATTGCTACAGAGCTACAAACTTCATGTGACCTTCAGATTAGCCCAAGTACAGTACGCAGAGAGCTTCATGGAATGGGTTTCCATGGCCGAGCAGCTGCAGCCAAGCCACACATCACCAAGTGCAATGCAAGGCGTCGGATGCAATGGTGTAAAGCACGCCGCCACTGGCCTCTAGAGCAGTGGAGACGCGTTCTCTGGAGTGATGAATCACGCTTTTCCATCTGGCAATCTGATGGCCGAGTCTGGGTTTGGAGGTTGCCAGGAGAACGGTACATTTCAGATTGCATTGTGCCAACTGTGAAATTTGGTGGAGGAGGAATTATGGTATGGGGTTGTTTTTCAGGAGCTGGGCTTGGCCCCTTAGTTCCAGTGAAAGGAACATTGAATGCTTCAGGATACCAAAACATTTTGGACAATTCCATGCTGGCATATAAAGGGTTAAAATATTGAAAATAATCAAACATTTGGTATTTATGATTAGGACTGAAGTAGATGAAAAGATTTATGCAAAAAAAAGCAGAAAAAAATATTAACATATGCCATTTTTATGGCATTTTAAAAGTGGACACTTTTGTCCCTTAGTGGTAACAACGTAACTATTTATGTAAATCTGACACTACAAAAAAACTAAAACTCCATCCAAATCAATCTTGCTACTGTTCATTGACATATCCAAGGCTCTAATAATCCCTCCAAGAAAACTCAACTTTGCATTTAGATTATTGAAAATATTTCATTTTTTGTGTGTTTTTTTATGATGAATTTTGGATGCCACCACAAACACTGGCATATAAAGGGTTAAAATATTGACAATAATCAAACATTTGGTATTTATGATTAGGACTGAAGTAGATGAAAAGATTTATGTAAAAAAAAGCAGAAAAAAATATTAACATATGCCATTTTTATGGCATTTTAAAAGTGGACACTTTTGTCCCTTAGTGGTAACAACGTAACTATTTTTGTAAATCTGACACTACAAAAAAACTAAAAATCCATCCAAATCAATCTTGCTACTGTTCATTGACATATCCAAGGCTCTAATAATCCCCCCAAGAAAAATCCACTTTGCATTCAGATTATTGAAAATATTTCATTTTTTGTGTGTTTTTTTATGATGAATTTTGGATGCCATCACAACCACTGGCATATAAAGGGTTAAAATATTGAAAATAATCAAACTTTTGGTATTTATGATTAGGACTGAAGTAGATGAAAAGATTTATGTAAAAAAAAGCAGAAAAAAATATTAACATATGCCATTTTTATGGCATTTAAAAAGTGGACACTTTTGTCCCTTAGTGGTAACAACGTAACTATTTAGGTTACACAGTGCAAAAATAGAGTATTATGGGATTTGTTTTTGAAATATCAAAATTTGTTCAAAAATACACACCTTGACCAAATTTCATAGCAGCAAGCATAACCAACACTGAGTAATCAAAAAAAGAAAAACCAAAATGGACACTTTTGTCCATATCAGGCATAAGGGTTAAACCATATAACTGCCTATGAAATCTGCAACGGGTGTTGTTTCCATGGCAGACTCCACTGGGCACAAGTCCCCATAGTAGTTGCCTCAGAACCCAAGGTACATGTGTGTCTGCATGTTTCCGTCTGAATATTGAGGAGAAATAACTGGTTCAGAAAAATACCATCCAAAAGAAAATTCTTTGTGGACACCTTCGTGGCAAAAATGTACACATGCAAAAAAAAAAAAAAGCCATAAAATCCTGCTCATTTCAATTCAATTCAATTCAATTCAGTTTTATTTATATAAAAAACTGTATTCCATTGTTCCTATGTTTTCCATATGTATCGTGTGAGGTACTGGAGCAGTTTTTAACGCAGCAATCAGTCCCAGGCATGGTATTACAGTGTGGAATTGCGAGAACCTCCTCTACTACCGAGTTAACAACACACGTAAACAATCATGTTTTGCCGCTGGAATCCTGCCAACATGGCGAGGATCGAGGGGAGGGGCTCTGTAGCATGACGACAACTCCTCACTCTCTATAGCAGGGATGTCAAACTGATCCGTGAAAGGGCCGCTGTGGCTGCAGGTTTTCATTCCAACCATGCGGCACCCATGCAGTGGGTGTGGCTGGCAAGTTTTTGTACCAATCAAGCAAGAGGACGCCTGAAATGACTACGTGAAGGCAGTTCAGTTGATTGATTGAGCCAAGTCAGGTGTGCTACTGCATGGTTGGAATGAAAACCTGCAGCCACAGCGGCCCTTTCACGGATCAGTTTGACACCCCTGCTCTATAGTCTTGAAGCGCTGTCAATCACGACGAGTTCATCCAATCATCATACAGAAGCTCAGCATCCAGGTACATCCCACTGCCCATTCACTCCTTGAGACGCCCAGCTTCCCTGGAAGTGACAATTTCAGAGCGTTTATCCAATAAACGTCTAGCTTTTTTGCCCTGGGATCGGCCCATTCTGAAGCCCTATTGAAAGTCCATTGAAGCCGAGGCTCAGTGGGTTTTTAAACGGACCGTGCCATTACAGCAATATGAGAAAAAAAATCACGATAGATGAACGGCTAAAACTTAGAAGAAGTAGCCATGAAATCGATCATGTTCTAGCACATTTTAGTCTGAGTAGTAAGTAAATTCGTAGTATTTGACGAAATTGCCAGTGACATTTTAGGGGAGGCTGAGCTTCCCCTGTAGTCTTAGAGCAATCGCCTCTGGTTGACGAGTAGATGACTGATGAGGCTCCATTGCTTGCAGGTGTGCGTGCAGGTGGCTCCAGCTCCGACCAACTCCAGACCTCCACACACGGATTAGATGTGCACTTTGACACGGCTGAAGTATCCCAGCCCTCTGTAACCCCTAACTGGCCTTGGGCTCTGAGCAGTTCCTTGCCTGTTGACAAGCTGCACTTTTGGTAATCTGTGCTTATGCATGTCCTACCAACACTGAAAGACTGGAGGCCTAGTCATCTAACGTCCTCTGCATAAATGGACCCTTGCCTCATGCATTCTGCTCTACAACACTACACTGGCTGTTCCTTACTTCAGAGAGCTTTTTGATAGCATTTGCTCAGGTAGAATAACATACATAAAAAACAGAAACAAAACCCTTTCTAGAAGCAACAGTGCAAAACAAACCACCACCATCACCACAGTGTTGTTTATGCCAGACATTCAGACATGTAAAATTGTTTCCCATTTCCTGTCCAATCAACTTTGCTTGGTTTGTCTGAATCTGAGCAGACAGCACATCCCCGTTCACCTGAGAATTCATCCAGCTGCTTCTGTCTTCCCTCACATCATCAATAAACATGAGTGACCCAGAGCCATTTGGAGCCATGCATGCTCAGGCATCGCACTGCCTCCACTGTGTTTTATAGATGATGTTGTGTCTTTTCAAATAGTGTTTTTCTTCTCATCATTCTGGTGCAGGTTTATTTTAATTTCATCTGTGCAAAAAAGTGTTGTTTTTTTTGTTTTGTTTTTTCCGTTTGCAAGTATAATCTGACCCCGAGATCATCCACCACTATTGTCATGTGTCGACATCCAGGCCCTTTTATTCTGCAGAGCTGACCAGTGCATCCTGTTATTATTTTATTTTTTTCTCAGAATGTACCAATGTACAGTTGATTTGGCAACTCTAGTGTTCCTGCTATTTCTCCGATGTATTTGCTTCGTTCTTGCAGCCTCTGGCCTGTTTGACTTCCACTGAGAGCTCCTTTGAGCACATATTCTTAAACAGCAGCAGTTTCCAAATGCAAATGTCAAATATGCTTTGTTGAACAGCTGTTACTGTCCAAATATGTATGAACCTAACTGTGAATGCGATCACAAGTGGTATATCAAAATGCCTGCGGACACGTTATAATCTCAGGTGTGAGATTACTGACGTACAAAACACCTCACCCCCGATCTCAACAAATCCAAAGAAATTTTATTAGCAGGGTTAGTAGATCAAAACAACCGAGTTTGAATATTCAAATGTGAAACTTGTGCCTTAGGCCAGGAGGAAACGTCAGCAATGCCTGTCTGGCTCTGATATCAGTCACACAGATTGGGTATGAATTGGCAAAGCTGCAAAACTGCTGGTATCAAGATCAGGATAAACAAAGATTCCCATTCACACTTTGTTGATGCAGGTTGAATTGCCAGCATGACTCTGTCTGTACTGATATGCTAAGTGAGTTGAACGTTACAGGGATGAAAACTGACATTACTAAAGAGCGACATCATATTCCCTTGAATTCCTCTCAGTGTGTGTTATTTAACAATTCTGAAGACTTCTGCACTCTGCTCCTGAATTGCGATGTTCATCATCCTGGTGTTGGTCAAGTAGTAGCAGATTCTTACTCTTGTTTTGACGTACATGGTTTAAACGGTAATACTAGGATATCAGTGGAAAAATATAATGGGAACACAGTGACACACAGTGAAAAATAATGCAGTTCAAATATCCACAAAGGTATTGCATCCGCTCGTGTTAGACAATATTAAGCTCCGGGGCTTTTTGAATAATGAAATTGGAAAGAGGATAGGTCTGTGACGCAGCACAAAGTCACCACAGCGAGTAAAGCTGGATGTAAATTAGGGTTATGGGTGAGTCGTGATAACTGTCAAATTAACACAGTGATAGATTTATAAAAACAAACGTGAAAATGATGCTAACTTTATTGAATGGAGGTAGCGGAATCACACTTATTTTTTTCTTGAATCTCAGGTGCACAGGTGAGAAAAAGAGGGGGACAAATAAACACCAATTCACCCAAATCTTTTGACTATAATGCATCGGCAAGTTTCATCTGAATCTGAGGCTTTGGATGAAGTCGACGCTGCTTCTGCATCCTTGTACATTTTCCGTCTTCACATTCTGGTTTGTGCTTGTGTGGCAGAACCAATTAGTGGTGTTACTGTCTTACTTACTGCAATATTTGTTAGCAAACCTTGCAGCAATCTACAGTTAAGTACCCAATTGTTAATGAAAATTTGCTACACCAGTTTCTGGTTGTTTACATGCAAGCAAGTTTCAGGACTAGTTCCCATTAAGGCCCCGTCCACACGTACGAAAACGATCTTTTCCCCCTCCGTTTTCCCTGGCATCGTTTCAAGAATATCTGCGCCCACACGGACTGTTACCAGACTAATATGTGAATGCCCGACTAGCCCTCAATGCGTGCCCTCTTGATCCATTATTCACCACCGAATTAGGTGAAGTAGCTATATAACTCCCGTTTCAGCATCATTTTGCCAGGTTTGGCCAGATCAGGGATTCCACGTGATCGCTACTCCGGCCACTCATTCCATATCCGAGCTGAATCCTCCGCTTCTTGCCAAGGTATGCCCGACTGAGCTACATCTGTAACAGCCACTTTCTTCTGTCTTTACCTGGCTGGCCTCAGGCAGATGGGTCCCTCCATATGAGCAGGGTTCTGCTCAAGGTTTCTTCCTGTTAAAAGGGAGTTTTTCCTTGCCACCGACGCCTTGCTTGCTCTGGGGGTTTCAGGCCGGGTTTCATAAAGCGTCCTGAGATGATTTGTATCGTTATTGACGCTATATAGATAAAATTGAATTGAATGATGTCAGAAAAGTCCATCTCCGACTCACCTCAGCAAACTCTGTTGGGGGTCAAGGAGCTGACGCCTCCAGAGATATGCCCCCTCCCTGAATCTCTCTCCCTGGGATCCTACGTCCAGTTGTCCAAGGATCATCATCAGCCACGACTCAATTCTCTTTCCTTAACTTCAATCCCTCAAACCGTTGACCCCTCGATCCCTCGAACTGTCGACCCCTCGATCCCTTGAAGCATTGAACCCTTGAACCCTTGACCCTTCCGTCGATCTCCTATCTTTCCCTTCTCTTTAACCTTGTCAGATGAACTTCTTTGAACATCAAGAGGTGTGGTCTTGTTAGTGGAGTGGTTATTAGCCAGCTGGAAGTGCACAGGCACTTTGACAATGTTCACACACTCCGGCTTACAAAGGAGAAGTGTGCTAAGAGCAGCAGACTGGCAAGCATGCAGAGAATTGAGTCAGTACCGAAACACCATTGACCTTTAACGTGTTAGTTGGTTATTACAAGCGCCATGATCTGGCTGCACCTTGAAGCATGGGTTCATATTAATCATTCAACAGCATCACTGTCTCTTTTTCTCACGTTTCAAAAAAGAAGAAAGACAACCCAGAGAGAAAACTGCACCGGTGTGAGATTTCAGTCCCAGTCTGACTACAGGCTAAATGTCTCGCCCAAATCTGTATGATTTTGATATTGTTTCAAGCTTGAAACAATTTCCCAATTTCAGTCATCAAGACAAATACAGTAATAATGTAGTCAGCGTAGCCAGATTCAGTTCCTAGTAGTCTGGTAACAGGTGAGGATTTCATTTTGGGGTAGATTTTAACTGATACAGGGGAAAAAATGTCACTGCACACAGCTGAATAGTCCTACAACCAATAGGAGGAACCAATAGGAGTGTGACAGTAAGTGTTTGTCCTTTATTATCTTTTGCCGATGAAACAGCAGTTTCCAAAAGCTTGCTTCTCAGGTGACAGTCATTTGGTTGTAAATAAATTCAACCAAACAGCACTCAGATGTTGTATTTGGCTACAGGTAGGGAAGTTGTTCTGGCTTCCAAGCTAGTGATAATCTCAGTATCATTCATTTGTTTATTGCATATTTATTAATTAGTTGTTTAGCAATTGTTGTTGTGGGCATGTATGCCACTGCTGCTGCTGCTGGGCCAGAATACAGTAAAGCTGTTTGCACTCATTCGCTGCTGAAACAACATCGGTCAGACGAGCTGTGTATATATGTCTACATTGCTTGGACTCAGACTTTCCTCTTTCAGCTCCATAGTGTGTAAATAGAGCAGGTAATTGTCAGGGAATTCACAGCAAGAGAGTGTTGTGATGATGCGTGTCATTTTAGGCCTCTTGCTCACTCTACCCCGACGTCACCCCTCGCCTTGACCAAACGGAGTGTTTCAAGTGGTGACACCTTGTTTGACATACTGTAGATAATATCCTGATGTCTGCTACAGGACATATGTGAAAAGGCAATTCTGGGCACTGTTTGGGGATTGTGCGTGAAGATGGCTTAACCAGTTTTTACTTATTTGAAAAGCACCATTACACCATGATCCATCAAACTACACGATATTGTAGTTTAACCATCATTTAAAAACCCTAATATTTATTGCAGCAGTAGAAATACTATGAAATAATGCTGGATACCTGCACAATGGAGGTATTTTGTTCTGGTTCTCATTTAATTCAAACATTTTTAGCACCTATTTGACCTGTTTTAATGCACACAGGAATTCTTGTGGGTGTCCAATGAAGTCTGCACTGGGACGTCAGCAGCAGGTCTTTTGTTTCAAGTGGGTTGACTGGAGATCATTCAATCAGGTCAGCTCAGATGGGGATGTGGAGAGTTTGGAGGTGCGGTGAACATCTTGGGCAAGTTTCCCCGAAGCCTGCTCAGTGATATCAATTCTTACACTATGGTGGCGTGTATTATCTTGCTGTATGAAGCTGCTTCCATGAAGGGATGTGCTTGGTCTGTAATAATGTGTATGTGGCTTTTACACTTTCTTGTCTAGGGTTTGCCAGCAAAACATATAAGTGTGATGAAACTGTGCAGTCAGTGCTATTCACTTCACCATGGAGTAGTGTTAATGTTGTGACCGATGGGTGCATTTTAGCTGTAAATACTCAGCCACAGAGGTGAGCCGTCAGTGGAACAGATAAACACAGAACCGCCAGTAATCCATTGGTGTGCTGCAACATTAAGCTCAGATCCAGCAATCGCCCAAAGACTGGGCGATCAGTAATGATAACCCTGACCTTATAATAAACAATTAATTTACTATCTCATTCAGAGATGTTTCATTAATGCATGTTCGTTTTTCTGTCTGAAGTGAAGCCATTGATGTTTTTGGCCCTGTCCATCTGATATTATGAGCAGCCCCAGCAGCATTCACAGGCCGATGTTAAAAGTAAATCTTCTGTCTGACTGAAAATACATCGAGACGTAAAAGTGTTCCTGTTTGCAGGGAAATATTTCAAATCTGAAAAGGCCGTCTGGGAGAAAAAATAATCTACGTTCAGTGAAAGCTGCAGACTTTTCAGTCAGAATGAGGCTGAGGTTATGTTGGAGCTTTTAAAAGTCACGTAAGTTCAGCAGGGCTGATTGATTCTCATTATACTGGCACTTCACACTTCCAAAAAGCTATAAATCAGTGGTCAAGGCACTGATCATCAGTAAAAAAGATTTCTGTGATTTCTTTGGAAGAGGATAGATCCTCTGAGTGAGTGAGTGAGTGAGTGAGTGAGTGAGTGAGGACTCTTTCAGAGTTCCAGCGGAGAGCTACCACTGAATCTTAATCAGTATGTAATGGGCACAAAAATGTTACTCCTAATCATTAAATACTTTCATTTCACATTGCTGCATTCTGTGTTTCCTGAGTGTTTGTGCATTCCAGGTAAAAAGCCTTGGCTTCCTGTGCGTGAGAAAGCCATCTTGTTGGTGACTCCTCAAAAGCTCGATATACTGTACATCTGCTTCAGTTTGTCCATCTGGTACACATTTCCAGTGCCAGGAGGAGTTGGAGCATAACTTGAATATTGATCAGTCGTAGTGAATTATTCGCCTCTTCAGTGTAGTTGACACCGCACGCCCCCGCAAGATTAAGTGAACAAGCAGCCCACAATCCTCTTAGGCTAACTTGTTGAGTGTCCTTGCAGATTTGCATTATCATAGCATTGACCCCTGTAGTGAGGAATGGCAGGATGTACATGGTCTCAAAAGCAACAGAAAAGCGAAGAAAAAAAAATGAGAAAGCAATTTTGTGCAGTTGTTATTGAAATGGAAGAGAAAATAATAGAATTGAATTGTTCTAAGTGAGTTTCTTTCTTTAGTAATGGCATTCATCTCTCTATATGAGGTACCCGTCAGTGAAGCAATGTCGCGATTCATTACATATCTGCATGATGTTGATGGTTTCTATAGCAGTGGTGTCTTAATAACCGTATTAAGAGGTGTATTGAATAAGGTTGGAGGTCATTGCAGGCCTAGGTGGAAAATGCATGGCCCACCACTGGCTATTTATGTAAATTATGTGAGCAATCCAGAACACAAAGCTGAACCTTTTTCTGAATTACAAAGGAGTAAAACCCACTCTGACTCCTTTGCAGGTGTTGATTTATAATCCAACATTTTTCAAGTACGTCTATGAGTCTTGGCTGGAGGGTCACGGGCGATATCCTTCAACTGGCTTCCTCGGCCTGATGCATGCTATCCACATATGTGATGAGGTATGTTGAGCTGCTCTAATAAGTAACATGTGACCTTGTCCAAATAATCCACTCAGACTTCTCATCCAGCTTTAAAAGGGTGTCTTTTGTCTTGATCTCACTTGAATCTGAAGTGATGTGAAAACTAAACGACCTCCACAGATGAATAAGTGTATAAATCTTGTGTGGATGATGCCCCACAATGATGGTGTTGATGAAGTGTTTTTTTAACCTTGTCTGCTCCAGGTCAGTGTATTTGGATTTGGTGCAGATCGGCATGGAAACTGGCACCACTACTGGGAGAACAACCAGTTGGCCGGGGCGTTCCGACACACTGGAGTCCATGATGGAGATTATGAATATAATGTCACCCTCCTGCTGGCAGACAAGCACAAACTCCTATATGTGGAGTGAGATGGCCATCAAATGAACGCCAGCAGCCTTAAATGTTTGTTTCCAAATGTATTTTCATAAATTTGATCCATCCATAAATTTGCTTTAGCCACAGTTGAGCAAATGTCATTCCTATTGACACACCAACACAGCTTTTGTCTCTATGAGCATAGATCGGGCCTGGTCATCAGCAAGACAAAAGCAACACTCCCCCTTTTCAGCATCCACCTGCATGTTTTCCTCACAACAGGCTCTGCTGAGAGCAGTCAGACAACGTACCAGATTTACGGACTTGGAGAGAAGAGGGATTTGTGTGGAATCGATGATTGTCATTTATGCAGTAAGAGAATCTAACGGACGCTGTTAAAGTCCAAATTGCCATCCAACAAACATAAAAGATTTTTTTTATTGTACTTTAAAAGTTTCATAACAAAACCTTATGAACCTGCACTCTGAAATATTATTTATGAATGATGTGTCAGTGAAGGTGTTTTATATTATAGCAACTGCAGATGTGAGAGAGAATCAGCTCTTTTTTTTTTTTTTATCACACTGACTGATTTTGACATAAATTACTCAAATTGCAGAGCTCCTTGCAGCTGGCTTGTCTGATTGCGGCAGTAAAATACAGTAGTACCAGGCTAAAGGGACATTTAAATCAAGCCCAAAATCAGCCCCAAAGCATTATAATGTGACATTTGCAGAATATCCACAAGGTCATAGCCTTGTTTTTTTTAAAGCACTTTAGTCATAAGTGTGAGTTGGACGAATCTGGACCTCCAAGACCTCCCAACATTATATTACAAGTAGTAATTCAGTTAGAATGACTCCAGGGCAAGTCATAAAATCGTAATATCTGATGGTCGCTACTGATGTCTGAGGCTAAAATGTCTTGACAACTATCAGATAAATAATTTATGGTCCCCAGAAGATGTGACCGAATGGCCTTGCTGATCCCCCATCCTCTGGTCCCACCGTTGGCACATTTGTGATCTTGAGTGATACATGAAAACTTGATGAATTCTAATGAAATTTTGACTATCCTGGCAGATCTTTGCTGGGGCATAATCAGTTCCCAGCCGAGAGACTCCAGACCAATGTTCCCTGCCCATAAACTCTGATTCTGACACAAAAATGTGATGGGTATGGAAGTTTGGACTAGCTTCCAGGCGACAAATACAGGACAAGTGTAGTGATTGTTTAAATTTTCATCTACCACTAATCTAATTTGTCTGATACTTTGGTTTATGGTTTACTAAATACCTGAATAATGTAATGGCATGATAACATGCTAGCACAAAGCACATGTGTATAACATGCTAGCATGCTAACATGCTGTACTGGGCTGGTAACCATGGTAAACTTTCCCTTCACTTAACTTCACCATATTATTATATGATCAAATGTAGTTTAGCATTTATATTAAAGCTCTTGAGTTGAATTGTAGAACCTGTAATGTTATAAATCCACTGACTTGCCCCTCAGTGCTGCTCTGGTCACCCATGCCCTGTTAAATATTTGTATCACCGCACAGCTTAAAGGGAATGAAAACTGGCTATATTGTTCATAGTCTGGTGTTTGGGGTTGATTTTTATTCTCCGCTACTACTGGAGATCTAAAAGGTTGTTTTGTACCAAAGCAATCAGTGTGATTTTCATCATTCAGTGTGATTAGCAAATGGCAAGGTTTTTAATAACAGAGGGGCAACACAAATGTTCTCAATCATTCATCCTGAACACCTGTATATTATACAGCCAGTGCAGGGGTGCCTTATGATTGAAATCAGTGAAGTACTCTACATGTTTGTAGTACATTGTGACAAACTATTTTGTAATGAAAAGCAGCTTCTAAGTGCCTTTAATGGGAAGTTTTCATATTAACTACATGTTTATCTTTATGTAAGTTATCTTTGTGTAATTTTATGTTATTTGTATACACGTACGTAAATTGTAAAGAATCATATGCATGATGCATACAGCATAGTCAGTAACATGTTGGCACACTTGCAGATTCAATGAGACAATGTTTTGTCCAGGCTCGATGTGTCTGTATTAGTTACGCTTGCTGAACTTGTTGAAGATGTGTGAACACTGGATGCTTGATGGAGCTCACTGGCACTCTTCCCCGCTCTCATGTTCTCATTTTCACCCACGAACGTCCGCTCTGAAGTGTGTTATTTCGTCGGGGCTCGCTCCTAATAGGCTATGATTTTCTCCATGTGCCTTGAAACATAATGGAGGCATTTGCTTGGTCGGTGTGTTCGTGATCTTTGACATGTCCATGTGAGAGAGGGACCGTACAGTTTTATTTCTGCCTGCCACCTTGTTTACATGCATCTGCCACAGAAGACAACAGTGGCGTACATTTGTTCTACAGGGAATACTGTCACCTAGTGGACGAGAGCGTGAACCAAGGACACTTGGCATTAACTAACGCTGTGCTCACTGATTAATCTTTAAAACAAAATACAAATTATGGTAAAATGAAATAAAATAATCCTTTCATTTATCCCCCAGGGGGGAAACATTGAGGTTTGAGGTCTTGGTTATTTAATAATTATTTATAACCAACTGAAGAAGCTCTGTCACATTAAATAGATCTATAGTGTATTTTTTCCTCATCTGAAGAAGTTTCACGGACACTGACTCATGTGGGAAGGATGGATAATGATATGAATTATTCCGTTATTCATCATTCAATGGAGTCCCACAGTGCAGTGAATTACAACTGCGGATTTTATGCTAAAATGTGTGAAAAGGACACATACATTGAATATTAATAAATATATCTAAGATTGGAAAAAAAAATGTGATTTTAATTTTCCCTTAGCAGTATATTAATAGTTAATGCAGATTTGACACCTCATGTCTACCACTTTGATCATGTTTCCTCTGTTTCTCCCATTCTTTGATTGTTTCCCTCATAGATACTCATCTCCTTTATAACATCTTCTTTGTCTCAGAAACATGGTCATTAATCAGTAAAAGGGGTGTGTAGTCCGGATGCCCCTCCATGTGTTATGTCCCACTGTTGCTACGGGCTTTTAGAGAAAATGTGTGAACTGCAGCAGGCTCCAGAGGTTTTCGTTTCCACTAATCCTCAGCTTTCACAGTAGTGCTTTCAGTGTGAATTACATGACGTGATAGCATCAGGGTGTAGAATGGGATAGAAATAAATAAAACAGGATATCAGCGCTTTTGTTGATTGTATGCTTAGGTGAGATTACATCTGAGCTACGGTTGTTATCCCTGAAGAGCTGTCCCCAAGAGCTGTGAAACAATTACATTCTTTCCTTTTCTTTCTTTTTTTGTTTCATTATGACAATACAGCTGTGCAATAGCTGATTAGATTAAGTAGTTAGACTTCTTATTAATAGTTTTCTCTTTTTTTTTTAATTTCCCAAGACATTTATTGTTCTTGTATATTCTTTTACTGTGAGGCATGACGTCCTCGTCAGTCCTGTTGTATTTATAGTTCAGCATTTACATGGACTATACATGTCACATTAAAATTTTAAAAAGCTCAGTGTGGCTCACTGATTATATGTATAAGCTCATAATAATGACATGGAAAGGTAATATGATATGATAATACATAATGAATGCACCAAACTAAAGTGAGTTAGTTTAGTTTCTGCTTGATTTACGGTAAGGTGAAGAAGTTTTTGGGTTGGATGTTTAAATTCATGCAGTACCATCCGTAAGGCGTCTGATCGGTGCCAGATTAATTCTGCAGCATGACAATGAGACCAAGAACACAGCCAGAATCATAAAGAACTGACTTCTGCAGCAGGTTGAAGAGGAAGTTCTGCAGCAGATGGCCTGACCCCTACAGCATCCTAATCTCTGACAAGGAGTCAGTCTGGGGTTCCATAAAGAGAACAGAGGCGCAGTTCTCCACAACGCCTGGAACAGGTGTCCTGAAGCCACAATTTGATTCAAGCCGCTCTGATTTGATTTGAGCTCATTATCAAGATATATTTTGTCTTTAAAAATAGTTCTAAATCTATCTGGCTTTAAGGTGAAAAAAGAGAGACAGCTGCTCCATGCACTGACTCCCTACAACACATCTGTCACATCACTTGTATCTTATCTCTAACAACATCCCTGCTAACTACCATTAAACACTAATAATAGCCTCACTGGTATTCTTCTATTAGTGCAATAACCATGTATGTACAGTACAGTCACAATATTTATTATTATTATTCTTTTCTGGGTGTTTTTGGTATTTGGGTCTATAGTTATAATTAAACTAAACTCTACCAAGTTATCATTTAAGTAGTATGAAGTACACTTTTAGATCCAGCTGCACACTGTAACATTTTTGTAGAGTTTGTACAATTTTTATACTGTACGCTATACTATAGCACAAACTGTTTCTATATAGACTACACTGTTGCCCATCAAGTTGGAATTACATATTTTTACCTTTTCTCTTTATGGGAATAAAAAGAGGAATGTGTCTGAAAACAAAACTATGCCGGCTCTATGGACAATATAATTAGACTTAGACTTAGATAAACTTAATTGATCCACAAGGGAAATTGCTTGGTCACAGTAGCTTCAGTAGTTGTAAATAAAAAATACTGTTAAGAATCTCAGATAAAAAAAGAGAAAAGATTACATAAAATAAAATAGAAATAAAAAAAATATGTAGAATAAAATCTAGTAAGATAAAATAAAAATAGTATAAGGGTAAGGTGTAAGGTACAATAGTGTCTGTCATAAGTATAGTTGACTACATTCTCTTCTCATGAGATGTGATCAACCATAAACAGTAAAGATGTTGTAGGTTATGGTGGATGAAATTCGTCATTGTATGTAATGAAAATGAAATGCAGAACCCCAGAAGATGTTTCTGCTGCCATTGCACTCACAGGGTAAATCATTATGACTCCACACCATACCATTAAAATACTCTGTGTAGCCCTGTGAACAAAATAAGGGTTTTATAAGAGTCACCAAATGCATGTAAGTAATCAGTGCTAGAGAGTGAAAATCCATCCAACTGTTTATCATACACATTGCACTGTTCCAATCATGTTCAGTTATATACTATAATATGCAGAAGTGTACCTTCTGTAAATGATAGTATTTATAGTACCATACTGACTCTCTGCATGAAGACACATCTCCTGGATGCACTGGGATGCATATTGTTTCAGGTCTTAAAATAGACACCCTCACCCAGGCGACCCAGGCGGGGCTAATTAGGCCCTGACTTGTGTCCCTGTAACAACCAAAGGATCAACCCTCTTGATCCACAGCCACCTCATGGCTCTCTCTGCATGTTCAGTGGTAGAATGGATGGCCCCCTTATTGACTGCCCCTGCAACGTCCGACCGGCTGAGTGCTTTGCAGAGTGAATGTCCTGCAAAGCCCCAACAGACAACATCTACGGGCTTGTAAAATGTCCTCCAGCTCCTGCACTCCTCCACCAGTTCCTGGTACGTGGTGCGCTTCCTCTCGTTGGCTTCCTCCATTTACTCTTCTCAAGGTACTGTGAGCTCCAGCATGATTAGATATTTTGTAACCTCAGAGGTGATGATCATGTCTGCCCGGAGAGATGTAGCTGAAATATGCTGGGGGAACCTCATCCTTCTTCCCACGTCAACCTGCAGCTGCCAGTCAGGGGCTGTGTGGAGGAGTCCTGTTGTTGTCTGTGGACATGCACTGGGTTTCTCTCTGGCTTTGATGAAGGGGATGGCCTTCTTTGAAGTGTAATGGTGTCTGCTGGTGCTGATAGCTGAGGCTATGCTCTCTGCAACTATGAATGTCCATTACATGTAGGGTCGCCAACTCCCTGAAAAATAAATAAGAGACACCTCATTGGCAGGCCCTTACTTGTGTCTGAAACGATTTTTTAACTATTTGACTCAAATCAGAACTGAATTAGATGCATATTTTTGAGTGATGTGACATATGAAAAACAAATTATTATTCGACAATTTATTTTTAATACATATTAAGTATCTTTCTTTAACAGAAACCTTTCCTGCCTTAAAACTGTATAAATTAATATCAAACAACAGAAAGCAGAACATTCTTCTTGTAATAGTGCAATGCAATAACAAAAGTGCAAACAGAAAATGTGAGGAAAAGTTGTTGCTTTGTTGTCTTCTTTTGTTTTCTGGTATCTTTTTCGCAGTACTTCAAGATGCGCGGGATTCCCACTGTCAGCTCATCGGTCGCAAAGCAGGAGACGGCCTGGGAATGAATTTAACGTAAATGTTCATTAAAAGCGGCGTATTATTCATTAATTTCATTTTACTTCCATCAATTGACATTTTTCACATTATTTTTGATTCTCACGGCAATACAGCTCATTCCGGGACTTGTACTTTTCTACGTTTCTAAATATGGGACGATTACGTTTTTCAAGGGACGGTTGGCAACCCTACTTACAATCTACTACTTAAGTAGTTAAGTACTTACATTCTACAACTTAAGTAGTAGTAAGTGGTAGCATGTAAGGAACATTTAAAGGCTGTATGAGGTCAAGTTCAGCAGAATATAGAAAGAAACAAGAAGTATTTTAGTACCTATAATACTGACAAAGCTTGTAGAATACAGTATTCTAACATCAGGCTGCTGATGCTAATGTTGGTATTCCATATTTATGTACATGCTTTTTAAGTGAAATATAATATAATATAATATAATATAAAACTGTGTTTTTAAACATTTGTACAAGCTAGTGGTGTCCAGTAAGCCAGTCATTGACGTTCAATGAAATCTTTTCAACCCAAGACTGTTAATGTTCGACTTGATCTCTCTTCTTCGGGCTTGTATTAAATGTAGTACCCCTTTAACACGTGCGGCACATTACGCCTCCCGCTGGTCCACAGCAACACAACACGGAAGTAGTCTACAGTGAGTTCAGCCCGTCTAACTGGAACTGCGGAGAGCAAATGGTTTCCTCGTAGCACAGGTAAGCAGTTTAAGTTGCACTTAAAACCCTCCAGAACTCCACTGTATTAAAACGAAATCATAATAACGCGCTTTTCGGTCGCCGAAATAAAAGAGTTTCTTGTGTTTGTTTGTTTTTTGACGATATACGGGTTCACCGTCCAAACATGGCAAGTGTAGCAAGTGGTTTCACTTTTCTTGTTGGAGAAATGTCAACGCAGATACGTACTCTACTGTACAGGAGCTACAAGTAAATTACGCAGTTAACTCGCGCTACGGTGACACTGTCTGTAAAACTGTTAGGAATTACACTTTCGAATATACAAACATGGTAATGTGGTCCTGAAACTGTCCATGTAGGTATAATAAAGGCCGTGGTTCCTGTGGTGGAACTGTGAGGTAGCTATGGTCTCTCAGTGTTGTGTAGGCCCTGACAGTCACACTCCAGGACTCGTCCTGATTCTGTGACTAGAAATACCCAAAAAGAACCAGTTTAACGTTATTTGAGCTCGAAATGTACTCAGAATTATCACCACTGTAGAATTTCCTATGTGTTTTAATTGTAAGTAAAGACATGGATCCATACATTTGTTTCAAATGCAAACATGTCATGTAAAGAAATGTTACCAGAATTCTAATTTTTAGAGTCTTATATAATATGTTTATGGTGGGAGTAAATAATGATAATAATGATGATACATTTTATTTATAGGTGCCTTTCATGATGCTCAAGATCACTGTACAGAATTGTTTAAAATGAAACACAATTAATAAACACTCTCATCCTCAGCAAAAGTTCTGTTGCAGGGCTACTGCGTTATGCCATCAAAATTAGTCAGAAAGTTGAAAACAAATGATTTAAAAGCCCTTAAGTGTATAACATATATGTGTCTTGTGTTTTTAGGATGCCTGTTGAAAATACAGAAGAGAAGACCTTGGAGGTGCTGGCAGTGCCTGAAGGAGTAGATGAAGAACTACTGTATCTATATTTTGAGAACAAACGGCGCTCAGGGGGAGGCCCTCTTATATCTGTGGAAAAGAAAGGCAACCGCGCTATACTGATTTTTGAAGAGGCTGAAGGCAAGTTGCCACAGTATCCATCTGTCACTTTTGTCTGTTGAAAACCTACACAAAGCTCTGATTATAAGGTCGAAGCATGAAAGCATCCATACACACGGCAATGTCGCTGCTGTGCTGTTTACAGCAGTGACATTGAGAAATATTTGATAATCAGGTGACCACCTTTAGGTATGGGTATCCAGCACATGGCTCCTTATACATCAACACAACTGTGTCAGTAATTAACAACATGCTGATTCATTACTTAATGTCTGAATTACACCTGTGTACTCCTTTAAATACTTGTTTAGGTGTATTTATTTTTTAGTTAATTAACAGCTACAACTGTTGCCCAGATCAGATGTTAATGCAAGGTCTGAACAAGCCCTAAGTGATCGGCTCTATCTAAATGATCAGCTCACAAAGCATGCATGTTAAAGTTTGAATAGTACAATATATGTAGCCTTTGATGTGTTAGAAGGAATGTCATCCTTAAAGGTCCATAAAACAAATCTTCTCTTCAGTGACCCAAGACCCCTGATTGCTTAAAAATATTACAAACATCTCTGTGCCCTTTTGCCATAAGCACTTCAGAAGATGTATCACTATGCTAATCACTATGAAAATACTAATCGAAGATAATGAATGTAGACGATGCATTCTTTTGTCAGTAATATATTACATGTTAATTCTTTTGTGTCTGCTCTGATCATTTTGACAGTTGCTGCCCGAGTGCTGTCTCAAGGGCACCACGTTCTGCATAATGTTGAGCTGAGTGTGAGAAAGCCTCGGTCGAAGGACCGACGCAGACTGCTGCTGCGGGGGATCAACCCCAAAACCAGCACAGAGATGATAGAGCTGTACGTGGAGAACATGATGGGGCTCAACGTGCCAGACTACACCCTGTGTCCCTCACCAGGGAGAGATTTCATCCTCATTCATCTCAGTCAACCCTTCACAAAAGGTCTGCTAAATTACTTTTCTTATAGACCACCTCAAATGAAAATCAAGTTTTTAACTTGTCCATAAGGTTTTTAGGCTAGAAGACCTACAATGACCAAAATAAGCAGAAAGTCTCATGGAGAGAAAGTTTAAAAAACTTGTGCATCAACTTGTCTGGGGTCTTTCTCCAAATATTTCATTGTCTAAAGAGTTTCTTCCTAGAAATGTATTAAAATTCAGATACCTGTCAGTGACCCTGTACTATATGTTTTATTTCCTTTTTTTTTTGTCTTCAGAATTAATTTCCAGTTTAGACATGCGTAGCTGAAATACTCCAGTATTACAAGTTCCCATCTGGTAGCATAGAATAGTGTCATAGGTGTGGATGCAAATGGTAACGGACATCAATTTGCATATATTAAATGAAGTAAAGGTACATTAAATCTAAGCCCTTATATGCCCTCTAAATCTGTAAGTTTGATAAAAGAGATTGTAATCTCATGTAATGCCAGGAAAAAGCTTACCTACAGTTGAAACCAGATGTTTACATACACTGTGTTAAAAGACACAGAAACGTTTTTTCCTCATTGTCTGAAGTTAAATCAGACTAAACCTTTCCTGTTTTAGGTCAGTTAGGATTACTAAAATGATGTCTGTTTGCTAAATGCCACAATAATGAGAGAACGAGAATTTCTTAGAGAATGTTTATTACTTTCTTCATAGTCAGAAGTTTACATACATTTCCTTAGTATTTGGTAGCATTGCCTTTAAACTGTATGACTTGGGTCAAACGTTTTGGTTCCACAAGCTTCTCACAAAAGTCTCTGGAATTCTGGTCCATTCCTCCCGACAGAACTTGTGTAACTGAGTCAAGGTTGTAGGTCACCTCACTCTCACACACCTTTTCAGATCTGTCCACTCATGTTTTTATGGGATTGAGATCAGGGCTTTGTGATGGCCATTCCAAAACATTGATTTTGTTGTCCTTAAGCTGCTTTGTAACTACTTTGGCACTCTGCTTAGGGTCATTGTCCATTTGGAAGCTTGTGCCCACGCTTTAACTTCCTGGCTGATGTCTTGAGCTGTTGCTTCAATATTTCCACATAACGTTCTTTCCTCATGATGCCGTCTATTTTATGAAGTACACCAGTTCCTCCTGCTGCAAAACAGCCCCACAACATGATGCTCCTACCCCCCTACTTCACAGTTGGGATGGTGTTCTTAGGCTTACAAGCTTCCCCCTTTTTCCTCCAAATGTAACGATGAGCATTATGGCCTAACAGTTTTATCAGATGACAGGACATGTCTCCAAAAATTCAGGTCTTCGTCCCTGTGTATATTTACAAACTGTAATCTGTCTTTTTTATGTTGCTTTTGGAGTAATGGCTTCTTCAGAAGCTTCCAAAACCATAACATCTTCATCAAGCCTTTCCTTCATTATTTAAAGACATAGCAATCTTTGTGTATGTAAACTTCTGACTTTGAATAAAGTAATAAAAAGGTTTAGTTTGATTTAACTTCGGACCGTGAGGTCTTTTAACACAGTGTATGTAAACATCTGGTTTCAATTGCATGTGTACAAGTAATGTTAGGCAAGCCTTTCGTCTTTTACAATCCAGTGCCACTACAGAGTGGGTTGTTATATTAATATTAATATGTTTTTTCCCCCCAAGTTATTTGACTGGCCCTTTGTACCTTTTATGGATAGGAAGTAGTGCAGAAAGACAATAAGCCATTGGCTGAGTTAAGGGCACAGGCTGGAAACAAACCTTCACTACTGATGTTTTATCCATGCACTTTCAGCTTCATCTTGTGTTCGCTGCTAATTAGCACAACATTGTACACTGTGAAGCATCAGTATATCAGCATTGTCACTAGGGCTGAAACGATTCGTCGAGTTACACGATTAACTCGATTACAAAAATTGCTCGAGGCAAAAACTCTGCCTCGAAGCCTCGTTAAATTCCTATGACGCGCACTATACACGCGGGGATCTGACTTTTCCACACGGACCGTTGTTTTGGAAGCACGGAAGCACCTGACGCGATGGCGTAGAGTAAAGATGCCCATAAACGGCTACATAAAACATGTTATACATGTTTTACAGTAACTTCGCTTAACTGTATTGTTATTTAATTGTCACTGGCACTTTTAATGGGTAAATTGCAATACAGTAAACGGGCTTAGTTTTGGAGCCAAATGTTGGAGTTGGAGTTCTCTGTTTTTTTGAGAAATTAAAGGCAAATGCTTGATCATTTTACAGCCACATAATTTTCGTTATGCATTATTTGTTTTGGTTGTTTAAAAACGTAAAAAAAATATATCCGATTAATCGATTAATCGATCGATAAAGTGCTAGATTAATCGATTACAAAAAGAATCGATAGCCGCAGCCCTAATTGTCACTGTAGAAATGTTAGCAGGCCAACATTAGGATTTTGCTCAAAACATGTCTGTGCCTCAGTACAGCTGCATAGAGCTTCTAACATCAGGTTGTACTTAATATCTTAATGATTTTATTTTGTTTTACAGATTTCCAACATCTCAGCACAAATATCTCCAAAAGGAAACTTGATGGGGCTCAGGTAACTCTTGAACAGATTGACCAAACCGATGCTGTCTTGGTGGAGAACCTGCACCCTGGCACCACTTCAGACATGCTCACCTTGTACTTTGAGAGCAGTCGAGGTGGGGATCACGACGTAAAGGGGGTCACCATGCTGTCTGAGGGTACAGCAGTTGTGTCCTTTACTAACTGTGAATGTAAGCATTGAATTATACAACCTTTAAAAGTCTTGTTGTTTTACTTCAGTTTGCTTAAAGAACAAATGTGTCTGTATTGACTTTTGCAGCTGTCGATGCAGTTCTGGATCATGCACACAAACTGGGCGATGCTGACCTTGTAGTCAAGCCCTATTTTGACTTTCTTCAACCTATGGAAAGCTCAGCATTACAAGACTCCGAGTCTGAAAGTCAAGATATAACTGACTCTCAGGATGTGAATGATAGTCAGATGCAGACCAGTCCGCCCATAGTGGTCAATTCCAGCAGTCCACTGGCCGCCTCCACCTCCTCCTGTCAGACTGCCTTAGGGCCACCTGCTGCCTATGCCGCGGAAGAAGAGGCGGCAGAGGAAGACATGGACAATCAAATTGAGGATACAGATTCACTGCCAAGCCACATTGCAGTCACTGACCCTTTAAAACATTCTTTGCTTCAGTGCAGCGTCTTTCTACGGGACTTAAAAAAGGCTAACCCAAATTTTACTATCCAAATTAATGATGATGGTGTGTACATTTCAGGACCTGACAAACTACAAGTTGAGCAGCTAAAACACACCATCTCGGACTTTCTTGGCAACATGACAGAGACTAACTTTACCCTGGAGCCAGAAATAGCTCAGTTCCTGGGAAAAAACGATGTAAAAAAGTACCTGTTAGAAAGCCTGAATAAAACCGACTCTTCCACTGTTTACACGGTGTCCAACCCTAAAGTTATGGTAACATCTCTATCCCAGCACTCAGCCACCCAGGCATGTAGCTTTTTAAAATCCCAAGTGTGTCGCTTCAGCATACCTATGGACACGCAAAATGAAGGCCTGCTGTATTGCAGAGAGTGGTCAGAGTTCCTGGAGGCTCTGAGCTTCTCCTCTGTCAAGGTGTCCGAACAAGGAGGGAATATTGATGTTCTGACTCTGAAAGGGATGGAGAATGAGAAGCAGGCTGCAATCCTGAACTTTCTGTCTACGCCTATTGAAAGGGAGACGGTCATTTCTATGGAGCCAGGCATGCTGAAGTACATCCAGATCCACTGTCATCAACTATTGGCTGACATGGACCAAGTGTCTATTTTCCCACTCGAGGCCGAAGATTCTTGTGGGTTAAAGGTGTGTAAAAGCATGTAATGTGACTGTGATGGTAAATGTCCTTAGATTTTATTTTGTTCTGGGTTTGTTTTTAAATTCCCAGTCTCACCAGATTGTTTCAGCAATATGTTTCATATATTTGTCAATGCACCTGATAGATCCATGGCCACGCTGTTGCATGCCAAATGGCAGAGGAAGTTCTCCAAGGTATCGTCTCCTCTATCTGCACCAGAACCATCACGGTCAACACTCCAGGAGTGGCTCGCTTTTTAGGTGAAAAGGACTGCATTAGCGTTCTGAATGAGATGGAGAGAAAGTTTCAGGTCTACATCAACATCATCCACGTGCCCTGGGAGCCCCTCCCTCACCAGGTAACCTAATGATGAAACAAAGCAAAAGTGTTGTTATCTTATTGTATGTCACACGTTTTCTCAACTAGTTAGACCGGTTGCAGTTCGTCATGATGGACTGTACAGCTTGAAGACTTATTCAGTGCAGCCTCAGACACACAGTCTTTCCGAGCAAATCTTCCTTGCTGAACAAATTAGGATTCCTGTAATGTTACATAAGTATATGGAAAAAAAAAACAATGTTGCCAAATGTCACAAGAATAATGCGTTATTTCAGAAATCATGCTAGTTGTTTCAGTAACACTAGTGTAGAAATAATCTCTGTTGAAAGTCTGATTGCTTTACATTAAGTTAGAAGCTGTTAATTACCATGGAAATGTGCAGTAATTTAGGTTTCCCTGTAGCAGAAGCATCTGGTGTTCAAACAAACATTGTATTTTTTTATTCCAGGATATTTTTAAAACTGCATGGCAGATGTTGTCCCAGAAAAACTTCTGCAAATTTTCTGCAGTTACTTGTGGACAGGACCTGAAGTCAGTGCAAGCTGTTCATAATGGAGTTTCAGGACAAGGTAGCATCTTATTTCGTCATTAATATCTCCCTATTTTTGTGCTGTTTCAAATAATCTGTTTACCTCTTCGTAGGACTTTTGGAAGAGGCAAAGAAAATTGTCTCAGCAATTGATGGTGGTGTCCCCCCTTTAGATCAGCCTGATGAGATGGACAACTTGGACCTGTACACTGCAGAGGAACCCAGAAGCCTAACTGATCAGAGTGCTGATGTGACCGTCGTTGGTCCTTCCCAGTCCTCAGCTGGACAGAATCCTAACAGTGGTTTGCCCCTGATTAATGATGGAGCTCTGGGCCTTTCTAGCAATCTAGAAGAAGAGGCCCAACTCTCTTTAGCCATCCAGTACTCTATGGAGTCAAGCCATTGGTCTGTGGAGGATGAGGAGGAACAGCTGCAAAAAGCCTTGGAGTTGTCCAAGGAAATGATCCAACCTGAAAGCTCTCCTTCTAGTGGAAATAACAAGAGCCCATTGGTGGACCAGAAGGGCAAGACTTCCTTACAGGACGCAATCAAGGCAGCAAACACCCTGCAGCTAATTGTGTTTGCAGGTTACAACTCTGACCTGATTCGGGTGGACATAGCCTTTAATAAGAAGGTTAGCCAGAGACAGGTTGAGGAGAAGGTGGAGCACAGGGGCATAAGACATTTGTCAGAGTACCACAAGATGTGTCTGGAGTTGATCAAAAGGAAGCACGCAGTCGAAATTCAAGTTCAGGGCACCATAATTACAGTCTCTGGGTTTCAGGAGTTTGTTCCTGGGGGAGTGTGGGATGTGAAGCTACTGCTGGAGACGATGGCAAATTCTGTATCCGACCAGGAGATCCTGAAGACCGTCCAGTGGGTGCGGCATGACCCCGCCTCCTCAGCCAAGACTCCGTACTCTGCCGATGCTACAGTATTCATTGAGAACGTTTGGAGGATGAAGCTGAAGAAGCTCGATATCTTGCTAGACAGTCAGCCCCACGTGATCGACTTTGAGAAGATGGAAGAATGCAACACAGCTTCAGGGAAATCTGCCAAAGTCTCCAGGAAGTTGCTTGAATTAGGGGATGTGAGCGAGGATGTACCAGGTACAGTAAAAGACAATTAATTGTGCTCTAGTGCATGATGTTTTCTGTATATTGATGACCCTGTGTATGGAGCCATGAAACTTAACTGGTAAAATATTAACAGACAACTGGAAAATATAACTGAATACGGGTTTGCTAATGATGGCATTAACTAGCCAACAGAGGTGTCTTGTATCTAATCTATTATTTATTCGTTTAATCTATTTTCAAGTGCATGTCTCTTTTATCATACTGATTACAATCTTATGTAAATATTCTAAAAACCATGAGTTACAAGGCTTTAACTAGATTCACTGCAGTTTATGTTGTAACGAACAGCCCCATGAGGAGCGTTAGCCACTATGAGGTTACTGGCTGAATAGGTTGGTCCTCTATGTGACTTCAATTTAACAAACTAGCCAGGTTGACCCACATTCCTATTATTTCTCCATTAATGCTCCATGTCATGGTGCACACAGTATAAGAATGAGGAAAAATGGAATTGTGGGTAAAATAAGGAATAGAATGAATAGAAGGAATAAATGTGAGACAAGTAAAACAAAAAAAGTTGTGGAGCTAGTTATACACTAATTAGGCTTGGTGGGTCGATCCCTGGTGCATGTGTTGTGTCCTTGGGCGAGAGAATGGATCTAACATGGAAACTATTGACGAGTGTGTATGTCAAGTCAGTGTGAGCTACATTCTACTCAGAACAGTTATGTTGACTGACGCCACAAACCTCCAGCTGAACTACTGTACGTCTGCTTTTAATTCAGTTAGAAGTTCTGCCGTGAGTGATTCAAATATCCCTCATGGTCTGCTTTCTTTCTTCCGTGCAGCATTCACATGAGCACACTTTTCTCCACGGGCCGCACTGGAATATAGTGGTTAGCTTTGTGCAGCCTTTTTGCCTCATCGAGGACTGACATTACACATTAAGTATGCTTGCTGGCGCCGCATGATGGTGTTACCATTGGCGTTTGTTGCTTAGGAACACTCTTGAAGCCTAAAATGAGCAATTGAAATATAAAACGTGTGAAATAACTAAGTAAGAACAAGAAATTTTATATTTTTACAACAGAGTAATAGGCATACAAGTATATATTGTGTGCTCAGTCTAAATAACTTATTTATTTATTGAAGTAGATGGCCTCATAGCTGTGTTGATAAATGATAGGTAAATGATGTTTTTGTTGTTGTTGTTGTTTTTTAAAAAAGCAGAAGTTGTACTAACTCTAATATGTGTTAACAGAAGAGGAGTTCTCTCTGCTGTCAAATCTGCCAGAAGCAACCAAAGTAGACGAGGAGTCTGATGAATTTCAGAATGTGGTGAAGAGTTTCTATGAGACCATACAGGAATACCACAGTAAAATCAGAATCATACAGGTAGGAAGAACTACTACACATAATGTTCTACAAATTATCTTGGCAAGTCTGGAACAACATGGAAGTCTTCTTTTCCAGGTGGAGAAGCTCATGAATCGACTGCTGTACAACCAGTACAAGTTGAAGAAGGCGAGCGTACTGCAGCGCTCCACGTTCCCACAAGTTGAACGGACTCTGTACCACGGCACAAGCGAGACGAGCGTGAAAGAGATATGCATTCATGGCTTCAACCGAAGCTTCTGTGGAAAGAATGGTATGTTTCAGTATCATTTTATAACTTTTGATGACTCACACTCAGTTTCTCTATCTGCTTCTAATATTACGATTTCTCCACACAGCCACAGTCTATGGTCAGGGGGTGTATTTTGCCGTCAACTCCTATCTGTCCGTCCAGGATCAGTATTCACCCCCAAACGCAGATGGATACAAGTTTATTTTCGTGTCAAAGGTTCTTACAGGAGACTACACTAAAGGCTGCCATTCAATGAAGACAGCGCCGCTGAAGGAGACTGGTGATATTCCCCTCAGATACGACAGTGTGACTGACAACATCACCAAGCCGACGATGTTCGTCATCTTCAACGATACACAAGCTTTTCCAGAATATCTCATTACATGCCAGAGAATCCACCGCTGAGGGCACAGAGTATTTAATCATAAGAGAATAATCATAATATTAGGAGAAAAAGACTTCTAATGTTTTTGTTTTCGACCTTAATTTAAGAAGTGCATTTGATTAAAGGGCTAATGTGTTGCAGTGCACAGTCTGATCAATCATGAACAAACCTCCTTCAGCTATTTCACTGTCGATGGTTTCTATGCTTTTGAGATAAGTGAAGTGCGATTGAACAAAAATGCAACGGGCGAAGCCAAAAAGCCAGTTTCAGCGCATTATGTGTCAGTGTGTCTTGTCTTTACGTGGGTGTGACTCAGCAGTGATAGTCAGTAAGGCATTTCTTAGCATCGCTCATACACTCCTGTGAATACTAACCTTGCTTAAACTCGTAAGCATCCAAAATATGTTGTACGTATGATAAAAACCTACCATAAGTGCACGTGGTACTTGATATTCATAAATTCATGTAGCTGTAATGTTTTGATGTCTACTACTTCAGCCTGCCGATGGCGCTAAATACTATTTGTAATGGATGAAGTAGGAGGATAATGAAAATCAACCAGTTCTGATATGACCAAAATATAAAGTGTGTTTGTTTCACTTTAAGGTTCAGTTGCTTGAGCCTCCCATCAGTTCTTGCGGTGTCCACGTTCTGCAGGTGTTTCTCTTGCAAAAATGTAGCTGAAAGGTTTTTAGAAAAGCAGCAGTTCATTGAGAAAACATAAACTGAAAATAGATTGGACAGTTAGATTGTGGGTGACAATAATCCCAGCCACACAATGACTGTGCACTTTAAATAAACATGTTATTTAATAATTTAAGATTGTTGAGTACCATTTGCCAATCGTAGCTCTTGATTCTTATCAGCACGTTCACCTATTCCTTTCTTAATCACAATTGTGGACATCATGATTTCTTTACGATGCCTGTTTCCTCTTTTATGTTTATTTTATGTTTATTGAAGTCTGTCACTACAGCCTGGGAATGTGTTGATCGTTGATCTTTATTGTTTTAATTTTTTATTGTATTTCATATGTACTCCAAAAAATACTATTGTGCTGGCTTTTTGACTGTAATTATTTTGCCATTTAGTTTTTTTTTTTTTTAAGAAAATGTGAAGTATTGCAGTCTTAATAAAGATTATCAGAATTGTTTTTGTTTTTAAGAAAAATAAAATGCTTAAGATAAGAAACCACTTGGAGTTCTTGGGAATTTTGTGGTATTACCTAAAGCCAGATATACAGTAGAATTCGGCTACACCTCTCCAGAAAGCAACATTTTATCTGGTTATCATCAGTGACAATGGATCTAGATTGTTGACACAGCAATATGCAAGTAAGGATTTGAATTTTAATCATGCAGTGGCTATCAACGGTTGAACCTGCAATAAATATAAAACTGTACAAGGCTTGTTTTTCTCACAAGATCCAAGTAGTAAAAAACTATTTATTTAAACCTCCAGCTTTCCCACTTGTGAATTTTACCGAATCATAATAATAGGAACGTGTCAGTGCAGCACAATACAATACAATTCAATGGTACTACAATTGTATTTTAATTTTTGGTGGCCGTGGTTTAACCAGGGCCGGCGCTAGCCATTTGGGTGCCCTAAGCACAAATGCTTGGTGGTGCCCCGAGGAAGGATTGCTAGTCTTATGCGCCGATTGCTAACGTTAACAGAAAACAGCCGAGTGTTGAATTGCATTCAATAATCCATAATCCATATCCACAACGTAAAATAACTAGCTAGCCAGCATCAATAATTTGCAACGTAACACTTGAACATGAACATGGCTAAGAGCTTATTTACGTTATAAAGTTTATTGACGGTAGTAGTATTACTTAGCATAAGCATAGACATGCATACACGCAAGGGCTACAAACTAACATTTTTATTTTAAACATTGTCTTACCTGCAAGCAACGCGCAAGCATCATCCCGCTGTCTCTTCTTCTTCCTTTTTTCCACCCCCAGCTCTTGGTGCCTTTTCGAGGCCATGTCTAGGGGTGTCTGCCAAATTTGACATTGAAGCATAATCGAACAAACCACTGGGAGGTGGAGAAGGGGGGCATCAGAGGGAGACTGGAGAGAGGGCCGCACAGGAGATTCACCTTTTTCTCGACTAATTTGGTCTAGGCCTATACTTTTGTATTGCTTTTGTATATTAACATGATTTAGACATATTTTATTTGTTATTTATGCTAGTAGCCTATTGTGATGATTTTTCATAACCCAGATTTTTTGGTGCCCCGCCCCCCAGGCACTTGGTGCCCTACGCGCAGTGCGTGATGTGCGTGTGCGGAGCGCCGGCACTGGGTTTTAACCCACAGAAACCAAAAATTAAAATACAGTTGAAATACAGAGTCAACAGTTATTAGATTATTTAATATGATATTCAGTGCAGGATAGTATAACTAGTATACCTAATGAAGTGGCCGGTGCGTGTACATCAAATTCTAAAACGCAACTTCTACTACATTTAAAATCTGTTGGGAGCAGTGATACGCCTCGGTGCAGTGGGTCCGCCAAAAAAAGTAGCGTCAGAAGAAGAAGAACGGCCGCGCAGGCGCAGACGCAACCACAACACAACGACGGCTAACTTCTAGCTCACCTGGCTTAGCTAGCTTAAGTTACTATTCCAAAAAATATGACACGCTAAACGTGAACCGTAGACGAGTCAATAAAGCTACAAACTCAGACAACGTGTCGGACACTGGTACGTTGACATTTTAACTTATCATTCGCTAAAACTCGCCAAACACTTTGGTATGGTGCTGAGGCTGCGGCATGCTAGCTAATATGCTAGCTAGAGATGGGAACATTAGCGCTGCTGCCGGCTTTCCCATACATTCATTATCTTGAGCTAACTGTTAGCTATGCTCGAGTCTCACCGCGGTCATAACAACATGGTGCTAATAACGTGACTCCTTAAATTCCCATAGATATCTGAGTAAAAGATTAACATTTAACAGGCACAGTCAGACACCAGTTTTGCATATAATTGAAACTAGCTAGTGGTCATCTTGGAATAATGTTTTTAGTTAATTTGAGCTTTAACTTTTTGTATTCCACAGCTGTATCAAACAACGTAATGCAGTATTTCTATATGTGCAAGTCTGTGAGGCCTTTAGGCATTAAGTCCTTTATGTAGAGGAACACTTTATATCAAAATTAGTACGTTGCATGTATGGTTATAAATAGTTTAATATCTCTCGCCTGTCAGGTGCTGAAAGCGACCTTCCAAGATGTATGCTGTGTACAGACAAGCCCACACCCCCACTGCTGTGGAGTTTTCTGTGTACTGCAATTTCATATCCAGTAAGGAGAAGAATTTGGTTGTTGCTGGTACATCCCAACTGTTTGTCTACAGGATCATCCACGATGTGGAGGTAACTAGTAGTCGGCTTCTCTGTAAAATACAAGCATTACAAGAAATGTGTGTTGTATGTAACGTTTATCTCATTATTTCAGAGTACATCGAAGAGTGACAAGTCCTCCGGTATGTCTAGACCTCTTGCTCTAATACATATTCTATTATTATTGATGATGGATAAAATGACAGTTGACTTTTCGCTGAGACTTGCCTCCTGTCTTACAGAGTCCAAATCTCGTAAGGAGAAGCTAGAGCAGGTGGCATCCTTTTCTCTCTTTGGCAATGTTATGTCGATGGCCAGTGTGCAGCTTGTCGGAGCCAACAGGGATGCTCTCCTCCTCAGTTTCAAAGATGCGAAGGTATCGCTGTCAAAAATGTGCAAAGCTTAAATAAACTTTTAACTGCCTTGAGTTGTTTTGGGGATTTTTCTGACCTCCGCATGTGTTTGCTCTCTCTCCAGTTGTCTGTAGTGGAGTATGACCCAGGGACACATGACCTGAAGACACTGTCTCTGCATTACTTTGAGGAGCCAGAGCTCAGAGTACGTTGAAAATAAACTGGAGTAAATGGTGAAATGTAAATGTATATGTTATTGGAAACCTAACTTGTGCTCTAATTTCATTTTCAGGATGGGTTTGTACAGAATGTACATATTCCCCTTGTTCGTGTAGATCCAGAGAATCGCTGTGCAGTAATGCTTGTTTATGGCACCAAGCTTGTGGTGCTGCCCTTTCGAAAGGACACGCTCACCGATGAGCAGGAGGGCGGAGTTGGAGAAGGGTATGGCTGGAGTCCTCTATGCGTTATTATGCTATCTTATTAATACCTTTTAGTATCTGATGAGCTGACTGTCTTTCTATTGCATACAGGCCCAAATCAAACTTCCTACCTAGCTACATCATTGATGTTCGGGAGCTTGATGAGAAGCTACTAAACATCATTGACATGAAGTTCCTCCATGGCTACTACGAGCCCACGCTGCTCATTCTGTTTGAGCCCAACCAGACATGGCCAGGGTCAGTTCATAATCACTAGAGTGACAACTGCATGTGGTGTTTTGTACTTCTGATCAGCTGTTTTCTGCTCGATTCAGGCAGTTTTTAGTCAGCATTTAACCTCTGTTATATGGTCTCTTGCAGGCGTGTCGCTGTGCGTCAGGACACTTGTAGCATTGTCGCTATCTCCCTCAACATCATGCAGAAGGTTCACCCTGTCATCTGGTCTCTCAGTAATCTGCCTTTTGACTGTACACAGGTCATGGCTGTTCCCAAACCTATTGGTGAGCTGAGTGTCTTTCAGATACACATAAGGATTATTTCACCATCAGACATAGATTTTCACTATGTAAGGAAGCGTGTTTTGTTGTCATAGTGCAAGTGCTGACACAAATCTTTTCAGGTGGTGTCGTGGTGTTTGCTGTGAACTCATTGCTGTATCTGAACCAAAGCGTTCCGCCGTATGGAGTTTCTCTCAATTCTCAGACAAACGGG